>CM061750.1:269161748-270426747 GCA_030979885.1 Lolium multiflorum | reverse complement strand
TTAACGACAATTGAGGATGCAAAGGACATAGTCCGCACTTGTGATGCGTGTCAAAGGTTTGCCGCAAAACCTCATTCTCCGGCAGCAGAGCTTATGCCAATACCGCTGTCATGGCCTTTTGCTCAATGGGGTCTTGATATGGTGGGAAAATTGCACAAGGCTTCGCCAGGAGGATACGAGTATATGCTCGTAGCTATCGACAAGTTCACAAAGTGGATAGAAGCGAAGCCGATAAATTCACCAGACGCGGCATCAGCAGTCAAGTTCGTGAAAAGCATCGTTTTCGATTTGGTGTCCCTCACAGCATCGTTACGGACAATGGCAGTAATTTCACATCCAATGAGTTCAAGGCATATTGTGCAGAGGTAGGCATAAAACTACACTTTGCATCCGTGGCGCACCCGCAAACCAATGGTCAAGTCGAGAAAGCCAACGGTACCATATGCAACGGTATCAAGAAACGTCTGCTAGCACCATTGGAAAGCTCGACATACTGGCCAGAGGTTGCCCAGCGTGTTGTGGAGTATTCGAACAACACCAAATACAGCGACACAGGAAACTCCGTTCTTTTTGGTCCATGGAGCTGAGGCTGTGTTGCCGATAGAAATAGAACATAACTCTCCAAGAGTAATGGAATATGAGGAAGAAGCTTCAAGAAAATCTTTGGAGGACGATGTCGATGCACTCGACGAAGCCCGCGACGAAGTATTGTCACGAGTCGCTAAGTACCAGCAGGACCTGAAAAATTACCACAGCCAACGTCTGCGCCCAAGATCCTTCCAGGTAGGTGATACGTCTCCAACGTATCGATAATTTCTTATGTTCCATGCTACTTTATTGATGATACCTACATGTTTTATGCACATTATATGTCGTATTTACACATTTTATGGAACTAACCTATTAACAAGATGCCGAAGTGCCAGTTGTTGTTTTCTGCTGTTTTTGGTTTCAGAAATCCTAGTAAGGAAATATTCTCGGAATTGGACGAAATCACCGCCCAGGGTCCTATTTTTGCACGAAGCTTCCAGAAGATCGGAGGGGAGTCGAAGTGGGGCCACGAGGTGGCCAGGTGATAGGGCGGCGCGGCCCAGGCCCACGGCGCCACCTGTCCCTGGGCCCTCGTGCCGCCTCTGACCTGCCCTTTCGCCTACTTATAGCTTCCAGTCGCGAAACCCCAGTAGAGAGCCACGATCGGAAAACCTTCGAGACGCGCCGCCGCGAATCCCATCTCGGGGGATTCAGGAGATCGCCTCCGGCACCCGGAGAGGGGATTCATCTCCCGGAGGACTCTTCATCGCCATGATCGCCTCCGGAGTGATGAGTGAGTAGTTCACCCTGGACTATGGGTCCATAGCAGTAGCTAGATGGTCGTCTTCTCCTAATTGTGCTTCATTGTTGGATCTTGTGAGCTGCCTAACATGATCAATATCATCTATCTGTAATACTATATGTTGTGTTTGTCGGGATCCGATGAATAGAGAATGCTATGTTATGGTGATTATCAATCTATTGTTTATGTGTTGTTTATGATCTTGCATGCTCTCCGTTATTAGTAGAGGCTCTGGCCAAGTTTTTGCTCTTAACTCCAAGAGGGAGTATTTATGCTCGATAGTGGGTTCATGCCTTCATTGACACCTGGGACAGTGACAGAAAGTTCTAAGGTTGTGATGTGTTGTTGCCACTAGGGATAAAACATTGATTCTATGTCTAAGGATGTAGTTGTGATTACATTACGCACCATACTTAATGCAATTGTCTGTTGCTTTGCAACTTAATACTGAATGGGGTTCGGATGATAACCTGAAGGTGGACTTTTTAGGCATAGATGCGGTTGGATGGCGGTCTATGTACTTTGTCGTAATGCCGGATTAAATCTCACTATATTTATCATATCATGTATATGCATTGTTATGCTATTCTCTATTTGTCAATTGCTCGACTGTAATTTGTTCCCAACATGCTTTTATCTTATGGGAGAGACACCTCTAGTGAACTGTGGACCCGGTCCTATTCTTTACATCGCATACAATCTACTGCAATACTTGTTTTACTGTTTTCTTGCAAACAATCATCTTCCACACAATACGGTTAATCCTTTGTTATAGCAAGCCGGTGAGATTGACAACCTCACTGTTTCGTTGGGGCAAAGTACTTGGATTGTGTTGTGCAGGTTCCACGTTGGCGCCGGAATCCTGTTGTTGCGCCGCATCACATTTCGCCACCATCAACCTTCAACGTGCTTCTTGGCTCCTCCTGGTTCGATTAAACCTTGGTTTCATACTGAGGAAACTTGCTTCTATACGCATCATACCTTCCACTTGGGGTTCCCAACGGACGTGTGCATCTACGCGTATCAAGCTAAATTTCTGGCGCCGTTGCCGGGGAGATCAAGACACGCTGCAAGGGGAGTCTCCACTTCTCAATCTCTTTACTTTGTTTTTGTCTTGCTTTATTTTATTTACTACTTTGTTTGCTGCACCTAAACAAAACACAAAAATTAGTTGCTAGTTTTACTTTATTTATTGTCTTGCTCTCCATATCAAAAACACAAAAATTAGTTACTTGCATTTAGTTTACTTTTGTTATCATGTCTAGTTCTGTACTTGTTACTTCTTCACCTGAGGAATTAGTTTTTACTTTTAAACAAGGGGATGAGGAAAGTTTTAAAGATGCTTGGTCCAGGATTTTTACTTCTTATCGTAGAACTGAACCTCAAATGACTCTAAGTTTGCTCCTTAGTAATTTTTATTTTGGTCTTATGATTCGCTATAGATATGCCTTGGATGCTCTAGTGGGAGGAGATTTCCTTCATTGTAATGGGGATCAAGCTTTTAATGCCATAAAAAAATTGGTTGCATCACATGATTCAGCTAATAACTTTGATTCAGCCCTTATTAGCATTTATAATAGATTAAACACTCTTGAAACAAGTGCATCTCGCCTAAATGAAAATTATGGATATATTCGTAACCGTCTTGATCAAGTTTTAGTGAACTCTGAACCTTCATTGTGGGATCCTACTATTAAAATTGTCATAGGTAACCAAACTCGTCGTGCTAATTGTGATATTATGACTGAATTTTGCCTAATGCCTAAGAGTATTCATAAATCATTGAAACTTTGGGAATTCTCTGAAGGGGGAGAAGGAATAACTCTTATTGATAACTCTGTTATAATTCCCAAAGGGATAGCTGCGGGTGTGCATACAACCATTCTTGGGATAACAATATCTATTGATTACCTTGTCATTGAATGCGCAGGAACAGGACAAATCACACTCGGAAGATCCCTGCTGAAACTATTGGGAGCAGTCATAGACGTGAGAGAAGGCACCTTAAAATTCACCTCTACACCCGGGGGTAGCCATACATTCCCTAAGCCAAAAAGTAAGAAAGAGGACAAGAAAGGTAAAGGTAAAACCCAAGGTAATAATGTTGATGCTTCATCTCTTGATGTTACTTGATTTGCACTTTCTGCGCCTAGCTGAAAGGCGTTAAAGAAAAGCGCTTATGGGAGACAACCCATGTTTTTACTACAGTACTTTATTTTATATTTGAGTCTTGGAAGTTGTTTACTACTGTAGCAACCTCTCCTTATCATGTTTTTGTGCCAAGTAAAGTTTCTATGTTAAAGTTGATGTTATATTTGGGATCGCTGCGCAGAAACAGCATTGCTGTCTGTCACGAATCTGGGCACAAGTCTCTGTAGAAAATTCGAAAAAATCTGCCAATTTACGAGCGTGATCCTCAGATATGTACGCAACTTTCATTAGTTTTGAGTTTTTCCGGTTGAGCAAGTCTGGTGCCATTTTAAAATTCGTCTTTACGGACTGTTCTGTTTTTGACAGATTCTGCCTTTTATTTCGCATTGCCTCTTTTGCTATGTTGGATGAATTTCTTTGATCCATTAATGTCCAGTAGCTTTATGCAATGTCCAGAAGTGTAAAGAATGATTGTGTCACCTCTGAATGTGTGAATTATTAATTGTGCACTAACCCTCTAATGAGTTTGCTTGAAGTTTGGTGTGAAGGAAGTTTTCAAGGGTCAAGAGAGGAGTATGATATACTATGATCAAGAGGAGTGAAAGATCTAAGCTTGGGGATGCCCCCGTGGTTCATCCCTGCATATTTTAAGAAGACTCAAGCGTCTAAGCTTGGGGATGCCCAAGGCATCCCCTTCTTCATCGACAACATCATCAGGTTCCTCCCCTGAAACTATATTTTTATTCAGTCACATCTTGTGTTCTTTACTTGGAGCGTCGGTTTGTTTTTGTTTTTGTTTTTGTTTGAATAAAATGGATCCTAGCATTCACTTTGTGGGAGAGAGACACGCTCCGCTGTTGCATATGGACAAATATGTCCTTAGGCTTTACTCATAATGTTCATGGCGAAGTTTCTTCTTCGTTAAATTGTTATATGGTTGGAATTGGAAAATGCTACATGTAGTAATTCTAAAATGTCTTGGATAATGTGATACTTGGCAATTGTTGTGCTCATGTTTAAGCTCTTGCATCATATACTTTGCACCCATTAATGAAGAAATACATAGAGCTTGCTAAAATTTGATTTGCATATTTGGTCTCTCTAAGGTCTAGATAATATCTAGTATTGAGTTTTGAACAACAAGGAAGACGGTGTAGATTCTTATAATGTTTACAATATGTCTTTTATGTGAGTTTTGCTGCACCGGTTCATCCTTGAGTTTGCTTCAAATAACCTTGCTATCCTAAACCTTGTATCGAGAGGGAATACTTCTCATGCATCCAAAATCCTTGAGCCAACTACTATGCCATTTGTGTCCACCATACCTACCTACTACATGGTATTTCTCCGCCATTCCAAAGTAAATTGCTTGAGTGCTACCTTTAAAATTCCATCATTCACCTTTGCAATATATAGCTCATGGGACAAAATAGCCTTAAAAATTATCGTAGTATTGAATATGTACTTATGCACTTTATCTTTTATTAAGTTGCTTGTTGTGCGATAACCATGCTTCTGGGGAACGCCATCAACTATTGTTGAATATCATGTGAGTTGCTATGCATGTCCGTCTTGTCTGAAGGATCTATCACCTTAATGATTGGAGCATGCAAATTGTTAGAGAAGAACATTGGGCCGCTAACTAAAGCCATGAATCATGGTTGAAGTTTCAGTTTTGGACATATATCCTCAATCTCATATGAGAATAATAATTGTTGCTACATGCTTATGCATTTAAGAGGAGTCCATTATCTGTTGTCCATGTTGTCCCGGTATGGATGTCTAAGTTGAGAATAATCAAAAGCGAGAAATCCAAAATGCGAGCTTTCTCCTTAGACCTTTGTACAGGCGGCATGGAGGTACCCCTTTGTGACACTTGGTTGAAACATGGCATTGCGAAGATCCGGTAGTCCAAGCTAAGTAGGACAAGGTGCGGGCACTATTAGTATACTATGCATGAGGCTTGCAACTTGTAAGATATAATTTACATAACTCATATGCTTTATTACTACCGTTGACAAAATTGTTTCATGTTTTCAAAATAAAAGCTCTAGCACAAATACAGCAATCGATGCTTTCCTCGTTGAAGGACCTTTCTTTTACTTTTATTGTTGAGTCAGTTTACCTATCTCCCTCCACCTTAAGAAGCAAACACTTGTGTGAACTGTGCATTGATTCCTACATACTTGCATATTGCACTTGTTATATTACTTTATGTTGACACTATCCATGAGATATACATGTTATAAGTTGAAAGCAACCGCTGAAACTTAATCTTCCTTTGTGTTGCTTCAACATCTTTACTTTGATTTATTGCTTTATGAGTTAACTCTTATGCAAGACTTATTGATGCTTGTCTTGAAGTACTATTCATGAAAAGTCTTTGTTTTATGATTCACTTGTTTACTCATGTCATTACCATTGTTTTGATCGCTGCATTCATTACATATGTTTACAAATAGTATGATCAAGATTATGATGGCATGTCACTTCAGAAATTATCTTTGTTATCGTTTTACCTGCTCGGGACGAGCAGAACTAAGCTTGGGGATGCTGATACGTCTCCAACGTATCGATAATTTCTTATGTTCCATGCTACTTTATTGATGATACCTACATGTTTTATGCACATTATATGTCGTATTTACGCATTTTCTGGAACTAACCTATTAACAAGATGCCGAAGAGCCGTTGTTTTTCTGCTGTTTTTGGTTTCAGAAATCCTAGTAAGGAAATATTCTCGGAATTGGACGAAATCACCGCCCGGTCCTATTTTTGCACGAAGCTTCCAGAAGACCGGAGGAGTCGAAGTGGGGCCACGAGGTGGCCAGGTGATAGGCGGCGCGGCCCAGCCCTGGCCGCGCCACCTGTCCCCTGGGCCCTCGTGCCGCCTCTTGACCTGCCCTTTCGCCTACTTATAGCCTCGTCGCGAAACCCCAGTGCAGAGAGCCACGATACGGAAAACCTTCAGAGACGCCGCCGCCGTGAATCCCATCTCGGGGGATTCGAGATCGCCTCCGGCACCCTGCCGGGAGGGGATTCATCTCTGGAGGACTCTTCATCGCCATGATCGCCTCCGGAGTGATGAGTGAGTAGTTCACCCCTGGACTATGGGTCCATAGCAGTAGCTAGATGGTCGTCTTCTCCTAATTGTGCTTCATTGTTGGATCTTGTGAGCTGCCTAACATGATCAAGATCATCTATCTGTAATACTATATGTTGTGTTTGTCGGGATCCGATGAATAGAGAATGCTATGTTATGGTGATTATCAATCTATTGTTTATGTGTTGTTTATGATCTTGCATGCTCTCCGTTATTAGTAGAGGCTCTGGCCAAGTTTTTGCTCTTAACTCCAAGAGGGAGTATTTATGCTCGATAGTGGGTTCATGCCTTCATTGACACGGGACAGTGACAGAAAGTTCTAAGGTTGTGATGTGCTGTTGCCACTAGGGATAAAACATTGATTCTATGTCTAAGGATGTAGTTGTCGATTACATTACGCACCATACTTAATGCAATTGTCTGTTGCTTTGCAACTTAATACTGAATGGGGTTCGGATGATAACAAGGTGGACTTTTTAGGCATAGATGCAGTTGGATGGCGGTCTATGTACTTTGTCGTAATGCCCGGATTAAATCTCACTATATTTATCATATCATGTATATGCATTGTTATGCTCTTCTCTATTTGTCAATTGCCCCTGTAATTTGTTCACCCAACATGCTTTTATCTTATGGGAGAGACACCTCTAGTGAACTGTGGACCCCGGTGCTATTCTTTACATCGCATACAATCTACTGCAATACTTGTTTTACTGTTTTCTTGCAAACAATCATCTTCCACACAATACGGTTAATCCTTTGTTACAGCAAGCCGGTGAGATTGACAACCTCACTGTTTCGTTGGGGCAAAGTACTTGGATTGTGTTGTGCAGGTTCCACGTTGGCGCCGGAATCCCTGTTGTTGCGCCGCATCACATTTCGCCACCATCAACCTTCAACGTGCTTCTTGGCTCCTACTGGTTCGATTAAACCTTGGTTTCATACTGAGGGAAACTTGCTTCTATACGCATCATACCTTCCACTTGGGGTTCCCAACGGACGTGTGCATCTACGCGTATCAAGCGATCTAGTTCTTCGGCTAACTCAAAAAAGCCATGAAAAACTCGAGTCGCCGTGGCTGGGTCCTTACATCGTAACAGAGGTAATCGAAGGAGGAGCATACAGAATCAAGGACAAGAAGACAAGAGTCGCCGAGCCAAATCCTTGGAACGTGGCGCAACTCAGGCGTTTCTATGCTTAGAAGTCGAAATATAGTCTTCCTTGTAAACATACAATGTATTGAAACGCCCGCGAGTTTTCAGACGCACTCTTTTCCTTTTTCGGGGCACTGAGTGGGGCCAAAGAAGGTTTTTAATGAGGCGGACTCGCGGTGCTGCAATAAAATAAAGATAGTGGAGATATACATCTTTTTTCGACAGGCTCGGGAGCTTGTACCCAGACAATACAATATACATATATATAATATCGGCAAATACAGCGTCATGGTGTGAAGCACCTCGCAAAACAGAATACAGATACAAAATAGTGATCAACAAAAAAGACTCGGGGGCTAACACCCGCAAATATAGTACACTCAATATACTTTATTTTGCTTTGGCTCAACCTTGTTTACACAATGGAGAAAATCGCCACCTAAACACTTGGGGGCTTGACAAAGAAAAATATATCCAGCAGCTGTACAACACAGATTGTGTTTACAATATACAAGGGAAAAATCACAAAGATGAGTCTGACAAAATAGAGAAAAAACTTTCATTCACTGCCTAATATATCATCTATGGTTAATCGCTCATTATTTGTTGCACGAGTACTATGTTCAGCATAGCTACCCTTCACGAAGAATTCAGCGTCCATCCGAAGAAGTTCATCCATCATTTCCTCTGCAACAGGGGTCACAATGTCATCAATCTTGCCGATGTTCCTCTTCCTTTTCGCCATCTTGGCCAGGCACTTGGCAACAATCCGACTCATGTCTAACTTCGGGTAGCAAATTTGTATCATCATCATAGCAAACCTTGCGCCAGCAGTTAATTGGGCTCGCACAAAGCCGTGGATTCGAGGAGCATCCCGAAATTTCTCCATCAGAGCAGGAAGGGTTTCTGGCATTTTATTGCGCGGGAACATGGTGCTATAAACCAAAGACAATGTCCTTGTGCAGAAGTCGAGAAAATCGCGGACCTGAATCGCGCGATCTTGAAACCTGACGATTTGGCGGGTACGTTCAGGTGTCGCCCAAAAATTAGAACCATACTCCAATGCAAGCTTGAGAAGCGCATTGGCTCGAGCTTCAACACGTTGATCTTCGGCAGCAGTATCCAAAAAAGAACCTGTTTTCAATGGAGGAATAAGCACGGAAGGAAAACCAACGAAGATAAGAATCAAATGTGACCAAGTAATAAAGCATACCTGTTGTCAACACCCGGATTTTTAAGTCCAGATGCCTATTATGCCATACATCGCAATCCCAGGAATATTGTTGTTGCGAGACATAACAGTTGAATATCATAAGTCATCATTCATTACATATCATAGTCGTCTTACAAATAGATCACATGATCCAATATTACAATAATAGTTGAACTATTGTTTCAACACACATCACAAATACATAGCGGAAGCGTAGATAGAAGGGGACTCTATAGTCCACAGGCCAACGCTTGACGTCAGGAGTAGTCCTAGTTGTCGTAGACGTCCTGCTGTCCATCATCTTCATACTGATGTTCCTCTTCATAGTCTGGCCATTTGAATAGCCAGGGACAAAGCCATGAGTACTTTAAAGTACTCGCAAACTAATACTAATGTAAGTACTATCAACTATAGTAAGGGGGTGCTAAGCTCTAGTTTCTTTTGCATAAAGCCAATTTTAGTTCACAAGTATTTGAAATAAAGACTCTTCATGTGCTAACTAACTCAAGTGGGAACATTAGTGTCATTCCCACAACTCTGTTGTGATTCAAGTCAAAGTCACCAATTCAAGTTCAAATCACAAGTCACCCTTCACATGTCACATTTTTGAAAATGGTCTGATGACGGAACAGTATGGCCTTTCCAATCGTCCATAACCGTGGACGCGGCTATTCGAATAGTTCTACACTCTGCAGAGGTCGTACACTTGTGCCACAACATTTGCAATAATCCGTCAGGGTTAACTGGCCCTGATTTATCACACTCCGTGTGCGGACTACCAACCATAACCTTTCACTTACATACCCTAGTATAGGCACCTCTCCCCATGAGCTTGGCCTCCCAGTGAAGACAAACCGTCAGCCTGGGAACTGCACAGGGCTTGGGCCGGACAATTCACCTCATTCACGTCATTTCACATCAATTCACTTTTAACGGAGGCAGCCTCAGCATAACCCCTATGACGCTTGTTTAGAGGGAACCCATACTAAGATACATAAACTTCCAGTTAAGCCCTTACCCATAATCAGGTATTGTGGGGGTACTTGCAAAATTGGAATGGTATCGCATCCGAACCCAACCATCAGTTTTTGTAAAGTTCACCATGTCATTCACAAGTCACATTCACCTTCAAAATCTTTCAATAGAATGACTCATCATTCCAAGGTTTTCAAAGTCATTTCATTTCACAAATTCCCATCTAGAGTAGTCAATTTTATTTGTTAGCACTAGCAACTAATCATGAGGGGTGCTATCTAGCTTTCATTGCTCTAGGCTAAATTTGATACTCTTGTAGTATTCTATCTCTAGACCAAAGTTAACTATAAAAGCAAGTTATAATAATCAAAGTAAAAGCTTGTAAGAATAAAACTTGGGATGGGATCATGAAGCTAAAGTAAATTGGTGAGTGTGCCTTGCTCTAGTAGAGCTTTGCACTTTGCAAGAATATTAGCTTGCAACCATAGAACTTGCAAAGGTGTTAGCTTGCATTAATAATAGCTTGCCTTGGTTGGAGTAGTGATCAAAGTTCTCTTCCTCTTCAAAGTAGTCCTCCTCCTCCTCGGTGTACTCCTCGGTACTAGCGTCTAGATACGGGTACAATACACACAATTACCACACAAAGCCTAAGTACTAGACTAAGCACACACATAAATTACTCCTACTAAGCTATCACTCAACATGCTTATTAGGTGAGTTGATTTAATTCTATTCTTAAGAAAAATAATTTCCTCTCATTATAAATATTAATTAGAGTTTCTATTTAATTCTTGAGAGAAAATAATTTCCTCTCATTAAATAATATTAATATTTAATTTCCTCAATTAATGTCCTATGACCTAGGTTGACCAAAGTCAGCCTCTTCATAAGGATTAATTGGGAAGTGATTTAAATGAGACCACTACATCTCATAAGATTTAATAAGTAGCCTTGAATAATTTAAATACTACTATGAAAATGATTGAATATTTTTAAATAAGAACCTATGGATTATTACTACATGTGTCATCAATTCTCATTGAATCCCTTGGAGTAAGTATTTAAATGAGAGGCTACACCTCATATAGTTTAGTACCACATACTAATGATTTAAATGAGGTGTAGCACCTCATACCATTTAATTCTAACATGGTAAGGATCTAATATTATCAACAATTCATATGAGACCTAAATGACCAGAGTCTCTAGCTTATTTTGAATTGTTCATGACAAGATTTAAATGAGAGAAATATTCCCATAAGATTTATTAATAGTTTTGGACAATATCTTTGACTAGAAATAGCCATAAAGTCCTTTAATTCAACTAGGCCATGATCATTCAAGGTAAGCATGGTATATTTTTGCAGAAACAATTAGTGTAAGTGAAATGTGAATTATAGGAGTTGGAATCAACTCAAAAGCATTTTTGGTTGATTTTTAAGAATTAATCTAAGGCAGAAAAGTCCCTGCCTTGTTTATTTTGTCAGATTTATTCTATAAATACTCTAGGGTTGGGACCAGTGTAGTTTTGTAGATATTTTCACAAGGTTTCCAAATATATAAAATTTGTTAAATTTGGCCAAGTAGATTTGATTCTATTTAAATTGGAAAATGTATGCAGTAAGCAATTTGACTCAAACTGTTTAATTCGCATTTGAATAAATGGGCTAGGCGGGAAAATTAACGGGCCGAAAAGGGGAGAGGGAGTTGGGCTGGCCCAACAGCGCATCTCGTGCGGCAGGCCGCCTGACAGGTGGGGCACGCCGTCAGCGGTCATCCACACCGAATCGGTACGGGGAAGGCGGGCCGTTGGATCAGGCGGATCAACGGCTGGGTCGTCGTCGTCATCGACGAGAGGACTTACGCCGCGGCGGGGGTAGGGGGTCGGCGGCGAGCTGGGGCTCCGGCGAGGCTTGGCGATGAGGTACGGCGGTGTTGTCGACGACGGCGATCCTCTGGGTACCAGTGTCAGCTCCGGGGCGGCGCCAATCTCCGGCGGTCTTGCGGCAGACTGCGGGACTCCGGCGTGCGATTGAGCAGCTCTGGTGGAAATTGGAGAGGGGGAAGAGGTCGGGAGGTTGAGTGAGAAGAGGGAAGTGAGCTGGTGTGAAGGAATTGAGCTGGGGAGCTCCCTTTTATAGGTGCGCAAGATGGCCGTGGGGTGTGCGGCGAGGTCGACAGTGGAGCGGCGCTTCCGGCGAGGGGTAGGGGTAGGCGACGGCAGGGCGAGGTAGGCGATGTCGTGCGGTGCTAGGGCGCTAGACGGCGAGGTGGGGACGGCCTGGCGTGCGCGCGGGATGGCGAGTGCTGGCGGCACGGGCACGGGAATCCGGCGAGCTGCTCGACGGCGACAGGCGGCGCGAGGGCACGGGCGCATGTCTGGCGGCTTCGTGGTCGCCAGGCGGTGCTCAACTCGCGGAGAGGGGGGCCAGGGGCTGCGCAGTTCGTCGGAGCGGCGCGTGTCCAGGGTGCGCGCGGACGTGCACACGGCGACGTGGCCATGCCGCTCGTGTCGCACGGGACGTCGTGGGCGCACGCTGGTCCGGTGCTTGTCGCCCACCACTCGACAAATGGTGCACACCGGCGTGCTCAGGAGGTGGTAGGGAAGCGTAGGGCATGGTGGTGAGGGTTGGGATGGAGAGAGGAGAGGTGAGGGGGAACATGGCCGGCATGGGCATGTCATGCTAGCTTGGCTAGCCCTCCTAGGGTTTCTGTGGGTTGGCTAGGGTGAGAATGGTCAAGGGAACAATGTAGAGTAGTTAGGGGTAGTAGGGTTGGGGTAGACACTATTCCAAATAGTGTTTTGTGTTTTTTTCCTATTTGAAATTCACCTATTTTGGCCAAATTTGATTGGGTTCAAAAGGTTACCCGATTTGAAAAGTGTTGGTTTGATTGAGTTGTAGATGACCAGAGACAACAATGTGTGGTGGTGGAAATTTTTAAGTTCAAAGATTTGCAAAAAGGCTAAGTGTGAGATTGTTCCCATGAATAAAAAGTTCCCACTTTGCATGAGCATAGATTTTAATCCAGAATGAATTTGGCATAGTTGTCTTTACAAAAGTTGTTCACCTTGATGTCCTCTTGGATGACATGCAAAGAGTTGAGAAGTTTTATTTTAAATTTTTCGAAATGCAGGGGCTCAAAGTAGTGACCAGATTATAATGGGCAGATTTGACCATTATTCCATGTGACCTAAATTTCCATTTGAATTTGATTTGATGGGTGTTTCTATGATTCACAAAGTTGTAATAAGTGTTTATTATCATATTACAACTATTGGTGAAGACCAAAGTGGCCTAGGGTCAAGATTTTATAAAAAATGGCATAAACCATATGGGAGGGTTTTGTGAATTTCTCACCTTTATTCTTTTATTTTTCTTTTGCTTCATTTGGACATAAGTGAGATTGATTTGGTGTTAGATTGAGTTAGGTGAAAGGTTCAAACCATTTTGAGGTAATGGAAGTGGCTAGGTCCATATTTGATAATTTGGCTAAGTGCCACATATGCCTCTATGCATATGTTTGATTTCATTTTGTTTCTCACTTGAATTGGTTGATAAGTACTTTATTGAGTGTGTTGGGGTATTCCAAATCATCTACCCCTTTTAACACTCAAGGTTGGAGCCTTTGCACAAAATTGGCCATAGGCTTGCATATGCCTTTCTCTTATTTAAGATCTTTCCTTTTTATTTTATTTTTCAAAGGTGGGTGACAAGAGGGATGAGGTTTAGGGTTTAGTGGGGTTTACCATGGTTCACCACTATTTAGAAAAATAAAGAGGTAGGGTTCAAGAATTTACACATTAGGGCTATATGCCCACATATGTCTTTTTTTTTATTTTGTGTTTCTCACAATAGCTCTAAAATGATTTCTGGCGAAGATTAGGGTTTAAGGTTTTTCTTATTTGATTTCTTTCTTCTTTATTTTATTGGGTTGGTGACCTTCCTTGATCACTTTAGGGTTTTAGGGTTTAGCACATAAGCATAATAACACTCATCATGGCAAAACACAGGATTTAAAACAAGATCTATATGTATCAATCTTATTTTAATAAAAGTTTTTGTTGGTTCCAAAATTTGGAACTAGGGAAATTCATTTTGTTTGTTTTGAAATTTTTGGGTTGTTACAAACCCTTCCCCCTTAAACAAATCTCGTCCCGAGATTTTAAGAAAAGTTAGGTTCCTAAGAGAGATTGAGCATTTTATTAACAGGAGGACATACTTGGCATGGTCTGGGGTGCTTCCTGAGCTTCAGTGGCAGTCATGTGGTAGAGACGGCCGTTGTTGTTGTTCTGATTCCTTCTTCCGGCAAAGCGGCGCTGTTGCTGAGCAGGTGCTGCGGTATTGGCGGCAATCCTGGCAAGCTTCTTGGGGCACTCATTGGAGAAGTGACCCACAACTCCACATTCGTAGCAGTTGACTGTGGACTTGTCTTTGGGGTTGACGGGAACAGCGTTACTTCCAGTCTTTGGGGCAGTGTTGTGGTTGTTGTTGTTCCCGTTGTTGTGGGTATTGGGGTGGTTGTTGCTGGTGTGATTGTTGTTGTTGTTGTTGTTGTTGTTGCCTCCGGGCTTCGGGGGTCCTCCGTTGTTGTTGGTGTAGTTGGGGCGATAATTCTGAGCAGGGGGTTTATTGTATCTTGGGGTGAATCCTCCAGTTGAGTTGTTGCGGTGCTTCTGGGTATGGTGGGGTCCACTCTGGTTCATCATTCTTCTCTTGCGGTTCTCGTTGGCTTGATGCAGCTTTCCTTCCATCTGTATGGCTGAGTCCACAAGGGCTTCTAAGTCAGCGAACGGAATGTTCACTAACACAGTTTGCATCTCGTCATGCAGTCCGTTCAGAAATCTTTCCTTCCTCTTCTCATTGGTGTCTGTCTCATCCGGGGCGTACCTTGACAGAGTAAGAAACCTGTCGCGGTATTCCACCACGGACATTCTTCCTTGCTTGAGTTCCCGGAACTCGTCTCTCATTTTCTTGATTAGTCCTTGGGGCACATGGTATTTACTAAACTTCAGCTTGAAGTCTTCCCAGTTCATCATTTGTCCAGCATTCATTGCGCGGGCACTTGTCCACCAGGCTCTTGCAGGTCCTGACAGATAGTGGGTGGCAAACAGTACTTTCTCTGCGGCTTCTACTCCCGCAACTTCTAGGTTGTTCTCCATTGTCTGGAGCCAGTCATCTGCGTCAAGTGGCTCTTCAGTCTTGCTAAACATCGGAGGGTTGGTGTTCTGAAAGTTCTTGAGCTTTGATCCTGGGTGATCATGGTTTCCATGGCCTTGATTGTTCTGAGCTATCTGTTGCAGTGCAGCTAAGTTGGCTTGTCGTTCAGCTCTCGCGGCTTCGCGATCTTCCATCATCATCTGGAGCATCTGCATCATTGCGTCTTGGTTGCGGTTTGGTGGGGCCATCTGAAGATTGAGATAGATGATAAGATAAGAGGGAAATTTCTATGGTTTATTTGAGTTAAAGTTCACAAAGTTTTCAAAACTTGAGTAGTGTTGAGGGGGTAAAAACCAACAACACTTTTTCATTCACACCAAGCATCATACATTACAAGGCTAACACACCGTTGGTTTGAAGAACCATTCATCGCTCTACGATACAAGGGGGATCCTGATACAACTCACACCTACTTAAGTGCTGGGGTGATACTACTCTTCAGGGTGGATTCTTCTTCTTCACGGGTGAGGTGCTTGGCGAGAGGCGAGGGCGTTATCCAAATCCCTGCGGGTTTTGTACTGCCTGAAGTCCTGAGGGGCTTTATAGGGGTTCATCTCTGGTTGTGGTGGGGGCATGGTCATCGGTCTTCCCATGGAGTCATGTCTTGGGTAGTAGAGGAAACGAGTGTTCTTGTTCTTATTTTGTCCACACAGACGGGCGATTGCTTCTTGCATAGCTCTGACTAGTCCTTCCTTCCAGGTGTTTCCCGTTACAGAAAACCATATGGTTTCCCATACCGGGGCTCCAAGCTTTCTTCCTAGATCAGCAGAAACTTCCCACCGAGGTGATCCTCCCAACTGATTATTGAAGGATGTTCCGAAGAACTCAGGGTACGGGTGTCCTAGATATTCCACTAGTTGCTTCAAATCCTTTTCGAACTTCAGTTCTCCTCCATGACCAAGCTGATAGCACTCCCATTGGTATTCCATCTGTGAGCAATTAGGATAAGTAAGTTAGAGAAGTGATCAAGTGTGCAAAATTTTATGTAATATTTACAAGGAAAAGTGGAGTATGGATCTCTTATTTTGGAAAAGATCTCAAGGATAAGAGTGAGAATAATTTTTCATAAATATTCACTTCATTTGTTTTTGAAACTAAGTTTTTCAGACGTCCATTCTAACTAGGGTCTCCTAAGGTCAAACAATGGCTCTGATACCAACTTGTCAACACCCGGATTTTTAAGTCCAGATGCCTATTATGCCATACATCGCAATCCCAGGAATATTGTTGTTGCGAGACATAACAGTTGAATATCATAAGTCATCATTCATTACATATCATAGTCGTCTTACAAATAGATCACATGATCCAATATTACAATAATAGTTGAACTATTGTTTCAACACACATCACAAATACATAGCGGAAGCGTAGATAGAAGGGGACTCTATAGTCCACAGGCCAACGCTTGACGTCAGGAGTAGTCCTAGTTGTCGTAGACGTCCTGCTGTCCATCATCTTCATACTGCTGTTCCTCTTCATAGTCTGGCCATTTGAATAGCCAGGGACAAAGCCATGAGTACTTTAAAGTACTCGCAAACTAATACTAATGTAAGTACTATCAACTATAGTAAGGGGTGCTAAGCTCTAGTTTCTTTTGCATAAAGCCAATTTTAGTTCACAAGTATTTGAAATAAAGACTCTTCATGTGCTAACTAACTCAAGTGGGAACATTAGTGTCATTCCCACAACTCTGTTGTGATTCAAGTCAAAGTCACCAATTCAAGTTCAAATCACAAGTCACCCTTCACATGTCACATTTTTGAAAATGGTCTGATGACGGAACAGTATGGCCTTTCCAATCGTCCATAACCGTGGACGCGGCTATTCGAATAGTTCTACACTCTGCAGAGGTCGTACACTTGTGCCACAACATTTGCAATAATCCGTCAGGGTTAACTGGCCCTGATTTATCACACTCCGTGTGCGGACTACCAACCATAACCTTTCACTTACATACCCTAGTATAGGCACCTCTCCCCATGAGCTTGGCCTCCCAGTGAAACAGTCAGTCTGGGAACTGCACAGGGCTTGGGCCGGACAATTCACCTCATTCACGTCATTTCACATCAATTCACTTTTAACGGAGGCAGCCTCGGCATAACCCCTATGACGCTTGTTTAGAGGGAACCCATACTAAGATACATAAACTTCCAGTTAAGCCCTTACCCATAATCAGGTATTGTGGGGGTACTTGCAAAATTGGAATGGTATCGCATCCGAACCCAACCATCAGTTTTTGTAAAGTTCACCATGTCATTCACAAGTCACATTCACCTTCAAAATCTTTCAATAGAATGACTCATCATTCCAAGGTTTTCAAAGTCATTTCATTTCACAAATTCCCATCTAGAGTAGTCAATTTTATTTGTTAGCACTAGCAACTAATCATGAGGGGTGCTATCTAGCTTTCATTGCTCTAGGCTAAATTTGATACTCTTGTAGTATTCTATCTCTAGACCAAAGTTAACTATAAAAGCAAGTTATAATAATCAAAGTAAAAGCTTGTAAGAATAAAACTTGGGATGGGATCATGAAGACTAAAGTAAATTGGTGAGTGTGCCTTGCTCTAGTAGAGCTTTGCACTTTGCAAGAATATTAGCTTGCAACCATAGAACTTGCAAAGGTGTTAGCTTGCATTAATAATAGCTTGCCTTGGTTGGAGTAGTGATCAAAGTTCTCTTCCTCTTCAAAGTAGTCCTCCTCCTCCTCGGTGTACTCCTCGGTACTAGCGTCTAGATACGAGTACAATACACACAATTACCACACAAAGCCTAAGTACTAGACTAAGCACACACATAAATTACTCCTACTAAGCTATCACTCAACATGCTTATTAGGTGAGTTGATTTAATTCTATTCTTAAGAAAAATAATTTCCTCTCATTATAAATATTAATTAGAGTTTCTATTTAATTCTTGAGAGAAAATAATTTCCTCTCATTAAATAATATTAATATTTAATTTCCTCAATTAATGTCCTATGACCTAGGTTGACCAAAGTCAGCCTCTTCATAAGGATTAATTGGGAAGTGATTTAAATGAGGCACTACATCTCATAAGATTTAATAAGTAGCCTTGAATAATTTAAATACTACTATGAAAATGCTTGAATATTTTTAAATAAGAACCTATGGATTATTACTACATGTGTCATCAATTCTCATTGAATCCCTTGGAGTAAGTATTTAAATGAGAGGCTACACCTCATATAGTTTAATACCACATACTAATGATTTAAATGAGGTGTAGCACCTCATACCATTTAATTCTAACATGGTAAGGATCTAATATTATCAACAATTCATATGAGACCTAAATGACCAGAGTCTCTAGCTTATTTTGAATTGTTCATGACAAGATTTAAATGAGAGAAATATTCCCATAATATTTATTAATAGTTTTGGACAATATCTTTGACTAGAAATAGCCATAAAGTCCTTTAATTCAACTAGGCCATGATCATTCAAGGTAAGCATGGTATATTTTTGCAGAAACAATTAGTGTAAGTGAAATGTGAATTATAGGAGTTGGAATCAACTCAAAAGCATTTTTGGTTGATTTTTAAGAATTAATCTAAGGCAGAAAAGTCCCTGCCTTGTTTATTTTGTCAGATTTATTCTATAAATAATCTAGGGTTGGGACCAGTGTAGTTTTGTAGATATTTTCACAAGGTTTCCAAATATATAAAATTTGTTAAATTTGGCCAAGTAGATTTGATTCTATTTAAATTGGAAAATGTATGCAGTAAGCAATTTAATGAACTGTTTAATTCGCATTTGAATAAATGGGCTAGGCGGGAAAATTAACGGGCCGAAAAGGGGGAGAGGGAGTTGGGCTGGCCCAACAGCGCATCTCGTGCGGCAGGCCGCCGACAGGTGGGGCACGCCTGTCAGCGGTCATCCACACCGAATCGGTACGGGAAGGCGGGCCGTTGGATCAAGAGGCGGATCACGGCGCTGGGTCGTCGTCGTCATCGACGAGAGGGACTTCTGCCGCGGCGGGGTAGGGGGTCGGCGGCGAGCTGGGGCTCGGCGAGGCTTGGCGATGAGTACGGCGGTGTTGTCGACGACGGCGATCCTCTGGGTACCAGTGTCGCTCCGGGCGGCGCCAATCTCCGGCGGTCTTGCGGCAGTATCTGCGGGACTCCGGCGTGCGATTGAGCAGCTCTGGTGGAAATTGGAGAGGGGGAAGAGGTCGGGGAGGTTGAGTGAGAAGAGGGAAGTGAGCTGGTGTGAAGGAATTGAGCTGGGGAGCTCCCTTTTATAGGTGCGCAAGATGGCCGTGGGGTGTGCGGCGAGGTCGACAGTGGAGCGGCGCTTCCGGCGAGGGGTAGGGGTAGGCGACGGCAGGGCGAGGTAGGCGATGTCAGTGCGGTGCTAGGGCGCTAGACGGCGAGGTGGGGGACGGCCTGGCGTGCGCGCGGGATGGCGAGTGCTGGCGGCACGGGCACGGGAATCCGGCGAGCTGCTCGACGGCGACAGGCGGCGCGAGGGCACGGGCGCATGTCTGGCGGCTTCGTGGTCGCCAGGCGGTGCTCAACTCGCGGAGAGGGGGCCAGGGGCTGCGCAGTTCGTCGGAGCGGCGCGTGTCCAGGGTGCGCGCGGACGTGCACACGGCGACGTGGCCATGCCGCTCGTGTCGCACGGGACGTCGTGGGCGCACGCTGGTCCGGTGCTTGTCGCCCACCACTCGACAAATGGTGCACACCGGCGTGCTCAGGAGGTGGTAGGGAAGCAGTAGGGCATGGTGGTGAGGGTTGGGATGGAGAGAGGAGAGGTGAGGGGGAACATGGCCGGCATGGGCATGTCATGCTAGCTTGGCTAGCCCTCCTAGGGTTTCTGTGGGTTGGCTAGGGTGAGAATGGTCAAGGGAACAATGTAGAGTAGTTAGGGGTAGTAGGGTTGGGGTAGACACTATTCCAAATAGTGTTTTGTGTTTTATTCCTATTTGAAATTCACCTATTTTGGCCAAATTTGATTGGGTTCAAAAGGTTACCCGATTTGAAAAGTGTTGGTTTGATTGAGTTGTAGATGACCAGAGACAACAATGTGTGGTGGTGGAAATTTTAAGTTCAAAGATTTGCAAAAAGGCTAAGTGTGAGATTGTTCCCATGAATAAAAAGTTCCCACTTTGCATGAGCATAGATTTTAATCCAGAATGAATTTGGCATAGTTGTCTTTACAAAAGTTGTTCACCTTGATGTCCTCTTGGATGACATGCAAAGAGTTGAGAAGTTTATTTTAAAATTTTGAAATGCAGGGGCTCAAAGTAGTGACCAGATTATAATGGGCAGATTTGACCATTATTCCATGTGACCTAAATTTCCATTTGAATTTGATTTAATGGGTGTTTCTATGATTCACAAAGTTGTAATAAGTGTTTATTATCATATTACAACTATTGGTGAAGACCAAAGTGGTCTAGGGTCAAGATTTTATAAAAAATGGCATAAACCATATGGGAGGGTTTTGTGAATTTCTCACCTTTATTCTTTTATTTTTCTTTTGCTTCATTTTGACAAGAGTGAGGTTTATTTGGTGTTAGATTGAGTTAGGTGAAAGGTTCAAACCATTTTGAGGTAATGGAAGTGGCTAGGTCCATATTTGATAATTTGGCTAAGTGCCACATATGCCTCTATGCATATGTTTGATTTCATTTTGTTTCTCACTTGAATTGGTTGATAAGTACTTTATTGAGTGTGTTGGGGTATTCCAAATCATCTACCCCTTTTAACACTCAAGGTTAGAGCATTTGCACAAAGTGGCCATAGGCTTGCATATGCCTTTCTCTTATTTAAGATCTTTCCTTTTTATTTTATTTTTCAAAGGTGGGTGACAAGAGGGATGAGGTTTAGGGTTTAGTGGGGTTTACCATGGTTCACCACTATTTAGAAAAAAAAAAGGTAGGGTTCAAGAATTTACACATTAGGGCTATATGCCCACATATGTCTTTTTTCTTATTTTGTGTTTCTCACAATAGCTCTAAAATGATTTCTGGCGAAGATTAGGGTTTAAGGTTTTTCTTATTTGATTTCTTTCTTCTTTATTTTATTGGGTTGGTGACCTTCCTTGATCACTTTAGGGTTTTAGGGTTTAGCACATAAGCATAATAACACTCATCATGGCAAAACACAAGATTTAAAACAAGATCTATATGTATCAATCTTATTTTAATAAAAGTTTTTGTTGGTTCCAAAATTTGGAACAAGGGAAATTCATTTTGTTTGTTTTGAAATTTTTGGGTTGTTACACCTGTCATATCCGAGCTGGAGTCATTCATTAATTGAAGCATAGAATTCTCTCGAGAAGTGGCTTGGTTAGCCTCAGCAATTTCAGCTTCTTTGGCAGCCGTAGCTTCTTGAGCTTGTCGACGTGCAACTTGTTCCCTTTCGGTTGCTTTTCGGGACTGTTCCATCACCAAGAGTACTTGTTTCTTCATGGATTGAAGCTCTGGCGAAGATCTTCCAAATCTCGCGATGGACCCGTGAGAAATCTTTAGCAAGTCCTTCGAAAGGATGAGGCAGGTAAAGCATCGGAAGGATGAGGAGTTGAAGTGTAGTTATCAAAAATCAACTGGAAACAAAAGTTTCGACATCAATCATCCAGTAAAAATAGATTTCCATTGATATTACAGAAGGAAGATCCCTGATAAACTACTGAAGCTATGTTGTCGCCAAAACTACTATGGCAACAGCATCAAAAGAAAGGCAAAACAAAAAAAAAGAAGACAAGGTGGTCTACTTGACCTCCGGCTTCGACGAACTGGGAGCAGGAGTTGGTTTGTATCCGAGGTAGGCAAGGATCTTCTTCGAGTTTGGCTTGCCAGCCTTAATCAAAGACTGCCACCTCTTCGTCTCCATCTCCTTCGTGTTGCCAACTCTTGCCCAGTCGCCTCTTGTTGGCTGTCAGCAACCAAGGCAATGGTGCCTTCAACACCAACTTTCAAACCTTCTTGGCGAAGTTGGAGTCCAAGGTCTTCTTGAGAATTGAAGCACTTGGCGAGAGCGGTAAAAGTCGCGGGTGCCTCCTTCTTCTTGAAGAAGTATGGGAAAAGCCGCGACAGACCAGTCCTGGCTTCAGCAAGACCTTCACGAGCTTCATCTCCATGAATCTCAAGAAGGGATAGTGCGTCGAGAAGAGGATCACCTTCAGGACTTTCCAGTTCATAATCTTGCTGCGTTTTCCCTGAATAAGTAAACAGAAGCTTATCAAGAAAAACCAAACAAGGACAAACAAAATGATCTGAAGAAACATCAAAGACTTGGGCACTTACTGACAAAACGTCGACTTTGTGACTCCAGGCGAGTAAGAATTTCTTTCTCGCGCGCAGACTGCTGAGATATGTTGCCGCTCAAAGAAGTTTCCGCGTCATGAAGTCTTTTTTGAAGATCTTCGACGGTTGCAGCATTTGCTTCAGCCTTCTTGCGAGCTTTTTCGCTCTGCTCTAACTTGATAGCAAGAGCGTCAGCACGTTTGTTGGATTGCAAGAGTTTCTGGCGCAACACACGACGTAAAAAATCATGACAACATAAGGAAGGAGTATATTCAGAATAAGAGCAGTTAAAATAGTACCCTCAAGCTTGGCGGCATAATCACGATACCCGATAAATTGGGTACCGAGGCGGACAAGATCCTTCATTAAAGGCTGAAGAGAAGATCATAGAAAAGAAAATCAATATAGGAAGCGAAAAGCTCGACATCACCAAGCAAAAAATAGAGGGGAGTTCAAAGCATTGAAATCAGTACAGGAAAAAGAAACAACTTACTTCCTCCATTAAAGGAGTCGTGGAACAACCAATTAACATGGCAGGCTCCTTGGCTGGATCCACCCTAGCTCTCTTTGGTGAAGGGGCTCGGGGGCTCGCAACTGGAGTTGGATGCTCTATGTCTTGTTGAGGAGGCGAAGTTTCGTCCCCATCAGGACGAGCTTCAGAGACAACTAAGGTACGAGACGTACTCGTTCGAGCAGTCGCGTCAATAGGTGTATCTTCATCTTCGCCGCCACTACAATAAATAAGATGACAAGATAAGAAACAATATAGACAAAATATTCAAGACAAACAACAAAGAGCAGCAGGAACTTACGAGCTGACAAGAGCATCTTCATAAGGATCGAAAGTTTTCCTTCTGACATCAGGAACAACTTCTTCGGCATGAGAGGCGCCGGCTTTGGAGGTGTCGGAATCAGCAACCTCGCCCCTTTTTCTCTTATTCCTTGGAGAAGTAGCTGAGGGAGGAGAGTGTGTCGAGGCGGTAGCCTCGGTTTCAACTTCTTTTTCAGAAGAAGCCGTGGATTTTTGAGAACCCGCGACTTCACTTTCAGGGTGAGAGGTACCCTGGTTGTCATCAGTAACAACAGTTCGTTCTTCGACTTCTCCACCTTCAGGAAGAGGAGGAAGAGAAGCTAGAACAGGGTGGCTCTGCAAAAAACAAGGAGTGTCGACCGAAAGTTATGCAAAGGACGTTGACAAGATAGTAGTCAAGAGAAAAATTACCTCGGGAAGGGCGTTGGTGCCACTATATGGCTCAACGCGGCAAGAAGAGGGAATAGTATCCTTCTTACTGAGCGACGAAATTCTTCGGATCAATTTCTCCAAATCCTTCACATCAAGGTCTTTGGAGAGCCTGTGACGTCTTCACCAGCATACATCCAAAGGGGATTTTTGCGAGCTTGTAAAGGCTGCACTCTAATCCTAAGGAAGTAGGCTGTGATCTGGATACCCGACAATTCCTTGCCACGGGTGTTCTGGAGCTCATGGATGCGAGTCATCAGCGCCTCTGTCGCCGATTTCTCTTCTTCGGTGGCTTCAGCGTCCCAGGAACGGCGGAATTTTGGCTCCTCCGTCGAAAGGAGCAATATTGTACTCCACGACTCAGAGCTTTCTTCGTGCACATAGAGCCATCTTTTGCGCCACCCCTGGACGGAGTCGGGGAATTTGACGTCGAAGTACTCGACATCAGAGCGACGCAAATGACAACGCCGCCGATGTTATAGGCGACGTTGTGGGAGCCATTGCGGCGGAGGCAGAAAATGCGCTTCCACAGAGCCCAATTAGGTTGGACTCCGAGGAAGCATTCACAGAGGGTGATAAAAATCGACACATGGAGGATGGAGTTGGGCGTCAGCTGATGCAGCTGTAACCCGTAGACAAAGAGGAGACCACGAAGGAACTCGTGGATTGGGGGAGAAAGACCGCGAATGAGATGGTCAACGAAACTGACCCGATATTCGATTGGAGGCGATGGATAGCTTTCTTCCTTGGGGAAGCGCAGCGCGTTCTCCTTCTTCGTGAACCCGAGCTTCTTCAACAGGTTCATGTCTTGATTGGAGATTTTGGATCTCTCCACTCCAGATCTTCAGCGGCCATCTTGGACTCGGGCGTGCTATGCACGGTGAGCCGCGCGCGCGGTGGCATCAACGAAAGTGGAGGAGGAGCAAAGTGCGAGCATAGTGGAGTTCAAGAACTGTGGGGCGCAATGGAGGATTTTAGCAGAGGAGAGCAGAGGAGAGCAGAGGAGCGGCGCGAGCGAAAGTGTGGAAGGAGGAAGACGATGACCTTAAGTAGAGGTGCGGTGAATCGACGCACCGTTGGATGGAGAAATTGTGAGATAGATGGTGTACACGTGGACAAGGGGTAAAAAGTAATTTCGAGAAGGGGAAACAGGCGTTACAGTGCGTGCGCCAGGAAAAGTGGAGGACGTGTGTCCCCACTTGCACGACGTGTCAACTTGATAAGAAAACTGGGCCCGCAAGACAGAGAGAGAGCGTTGCTCGCACCTTCCCAATACAGAGGTCATGGCCAACGTCAGCATTGATGTCATTGTACCAATGGTAAAACATCGGCAGCAGGGATGCGAAAATTGGCGACAGGAAAGAATGACTAATAGTCTCGAGAGCCTTTGATCAAATACAAGTTTTTGATCAAATGCTCGGGGGCTACTTTGGAAAAAAGGAAAATTCGAGTATGACAAAATAGAAATGGCGAGAGCCTATGACTAAATGCAAGCATTTGTTCATAGCCTCGGGGGCTACTCTCATCGGGAGCGCTAGTCGCGCACCCGATAGTTATGCAAAGCTCGAGAAAGAACAACAATATAGCAACATGAGGTACTAATTTGTCGAGCCTACAACCAAGTACAAGTCCTTGGCTGTAGCCTCGGGGGCTACTCCCATCGGGAACGCTGTTCGCGTGCCCGATGATATTAAAAAAAAAGAGAAAAGAAGTGATTATATTTCGAGTTATACGAATAACTCTACATATACTCCCATCGGGAAGGCAAAATAAGTCATCCGATTGACTCAATAAAATGTGCTATTCCAACAGCCGAAAAAACACTCGACAATATATTCTCAGAGCGCTAAAGTCGCGAATAATCTCCGAATGCAAAACTTTGCGAAGATAAGACCCCAGATCCGTTCTGAGCGGCGTGGCGCCGACTCTCGTCGGTTTGCTACTTTTTCTGTATCAGATACGAAGAAAAATCCTAACGGACGCGTTAGGTACCCGATAAAATATGACTGGGACTCGACAGAATGGTAAGACCTTAAGCGGCACCTGTCGAAGTTTACACAGTATCCGAGATCATGTCCAGGGACGTGATCTTGAAGTAGGTTTTTGCGGATTGCCACTAGAGCAGTTAACTAGTACCTGATCCGTCAGATGAACTAGCCCCAACTACCATTATCCCTGTACAATATATAATTGTGTCTAAAGATATGCAATAAAATCGACAAAGTTATTGGATGATTGTAAAGTTGGAGATTTTCCCTGATTCTTCGATTCAAGCAAAATCTCGGGGCTACCGACATAGGCATCCCCAATGGGCTTGCCAAGATGGTACCCGGGTTTACTGAAGGCCCACAAGTCGAAGGATATGAAGTTCGGAAGCCCATTAGTATTAAGGAAAGATAGAGTTGTATTAGGAAGTATAAAGACTTGTAATTTTACGGGACAGTTAGAAACCCTCCCGGACTACGTAACTTGTATACTACGATGGCCGGCTCCGCCTCCTATATAAGGGGAGTCGAGGGACAAATAAAGGATCGAAATCATTGTCAACACAACCCTACTTTTACAATCGTCGAGCAATTTTCGGCTGAAACCTTCGAGATCTACTTGCCCTCTACTTCTAGCAAAACCCTAGTCTACAATAAGTAGGCATTGACAAGTTGATACCTTGTCAACGACAGTGCCACATATAAGTAGAATTATCATTCAATTTAATTCGCTTAGCATCAATGTTATGAACATGTGTATCACTACTATCGAGATTTAATAGAAATAAACCATTCTTCTCAGGCGCATGACCATAAAAGATATTATTCATAAAAATAGAACAACCATTATTCTCAGACTTGAATGAATAACCGTCTTGCATTAAACACGATCCAGATATAATGTTCATGCTCAACGCAGGCACCAAATAACAATTATTGAGGTCTAAAACTAATCCCGATGGTAGATGTAGAGGGAGCGTGCCGACAACGATCACATCGACCTTGGATCCATTTCCAACGCGCATCGTCACTTCATCCCTCGCTAGGCTTCGTTTATTCCATAGTTCCTGTTTCGAGTTACAAATGTGAGCAACCGAACCAGTATCAAATACCCAGGCACTAGTACGAGAACCAGTGAGATAAACATCTATAACATGTATATCAGATATACCTTTCTTCTTCTTGACAAGGCCGCTCTTCAGATCAGCCAACTTGGGGCAATTCCGCTTCCAGTGCCCCTTCCCATTGCAGTAATAGCAGTCAGTATCAGGTTTAGGGCCACCCTTAGGCTTCTCAGGAGGCGCGGCAGCTTTCTTGCCGCCCTTCTTGAAGTTGCCCTTCTTAGGTTTGCCTTGCTTCTTGAAACTGGTGGTCTTGTTGACCATCAACACTTGGTGCTCTTTCTGTATCTCAACCTCAGCAGATTTCAGCATGGAGAAGAGTTCAGGTAACTCCTTGTTCATGTTCTGCATATTGTAGTTCATCACGAAGTTCTTGTAACTTGGTGGCAGTGATTGGAGAACACGATGAATACCCAGCTGGTTAGGGATCACAATCCCCAAGTCACTGAGCTTCCTCGCGTGTCCGGACATAGCGAACACGTGCTCACTAACGGAGCTGCCCTCTTCCATCATGCAGCCAAAGAACTGCTTCGAGGCCTCATAGCTCTCCACGGCCGCATGAGTTTCAAAGATAACTTTGAGCTCACGGATCATCTCACAAGGGTCGTGGTGCTCAAAACGCTTTTGGAGCTCTGCCTCTAGGCTGCATAGGATGGCACACTGAACTTGAGAGTACACTTTAGCCCGAGTCTCGAAAACATTCTTTTCTTCCTCGGATACTGCAGGAGGTGGTGGGGGACCTAGCGGTGCTTCGAGCACATATTGCAGATTTCCGCCATTGAGGAAGATCCTCACATGACGGAACCAGTCGGTGAAGTTGCTACCATTGCTTTTAAGCTTTTCTTTCTCTAGGAACTGGTTAAAATTGATTGATGGGGACGCCATGATCTACAACATATATTTGCAATAGTTTAGACTAAGTTTATGACAAATTGAGTTCAAATTTTAATTTAACAAAATTAAAAACTAGGTGAACTCCCACTCAAAACAATATCCCTCGCATTGTCTTAGTGATCACACGAACCAAATCCACCACACCAAGCCCGATCATCACGAACAAGATGTAATTTCAATGGCGAACACTCAAAGTGTTCATCATATCAATCATATGACTCATGCTCTACCTTTCGGTATCCCGTGTTCCGAGACCATGTCTGTACATGCTAGGCTCGTCAAGGCAACCTTAGTACCCGCGTGTACAAAACTGGCTTGTACCCGTTGTATGCACATGTAGAATCTATCACACCCGATCATCACGAGATGCTTCGAAACGACAAGTCTTAGCAACGGTGCATACTAAGGATGAACACTTTATTATCTTGATATTTAGTGAGAGGGATCATCTTATAATGCTACCGTCGCGATCTAAGCAATATAAGATGCATAAAAGGATTAACATCACATGCAATTCATATGTGATATGATATGGCCCTTTTGTCTTTGCGCCTTTGATCTTCATCTCCAAAGCACGGACATGATCTCCATCATCAATGGGCATGATCTCCATCATCGTCGGCGTAGCACCAAGGTCAATGGCGCCGTCTTCATGATTGTCCTCCATGTAGCAACTATTACAACTACTTTGAAATACTACTCAACATGAAATTTAAAGACAACCATAAGGCTCCTGCCGGTTGCCATAATACAATAATGATCATCTCATACATATTCATCATCACATCATGGCCATATCACATCACCAAACCCTGCAAAAACAAGTTAGACGTCTCTAATTTGGTTTGCATATTTTACGTGGTTTAGGGTTTTCGAGTAAGATCCAATCTACCTACGAACATGAACCACAACGGTGATACTAGTGTTGTCAATAGAAAGAGTAAATTGGATCTTCACTATAGTGGGAGAGACAGACACCCGCAAAGCCACTTATGCAATACAAGTTGCATGTCGAGCGTGGAGCAAATCTCATGAACGCGGTCATGTAAAGTTAGCCCGAGCCGCTTCATCCCACTATGCCGCAAGATGCAAAGTACACGAACTAAAGACAACAAAGCATCAACGCCCACAAAACAATTGTGTTCTACTCGTGCAACCAATCTATGCATAGACACGGCTCTGATACCACTGATGGGATTCGTAGCATAGAAAACAAAAAAATTCCTACCGCAAGAACGAAACACAAGCCAAGATCTAATCTAGTAGACGGTAGCAACGAGGAGATGAAGAGACTAACCCTCGAAGATTCGCAAAGCTTAACGAGATTAGATCTCGTGGGTGGATGTAGTCGATCACTTGCCGCTTGCAAAAGCGCGTAGAAGATCTTGACGGTGCCACAATCGGGCAGCACCTTCGTACTCGGTCACACGTTCGGTGTTGATGAAGACGATGTCCTCCTCCCCGTTCCAGCGGGCAGCGGAAGTAGTAGATCCTCCTCGGAATCCCGGCAGCACGACGGCGTGGTGGCGGTGGTGGCGGAGATCTTCGGCAGGGCTTCGCCTATGCGCTGCGGGAGAGATATGTGGAGGGAGGCGCTAGGGTTTGAGAGAGGGGGGGCCCGGCCCTTGGGGGCTGCGGCCTAGGAGGGCTTGGTGTGGCGGCCCCTCCCCTTGGCTCCTCATTATATAGGTGGAAATCCCCAAGAGTTGTAGTCCAAGTCTTCGAATAAGACCCCAACAACAAAACCTCCCAAAAGTGGGAAACCTACTAAAGGGGGGAGTCCTACTCAAGGTGGGACTCCCACCTTTCCTTGAGTGGGGTGGCCGGCCACCCTAGGTGGAGCCCACCTGGGACTCCTCCCCTTAGGGTTTGGCCGGCTTGTGGAGTCCCTCCGGGACTCCACCTTCCATAGTGCCTTTCTTCCGGACTTTTCTAGAACCTTCCATAAATGCACCGGATCATTTTCAAACTTATAAAATGACTTCCTATATATGAATCTTATTCTCCGGACCATTCCGGAACTCCTCGTGATGTCCTGGATCCCATCCGAGACTCCAAACAAAACTTCGAACTCCATTCCATATTCCATATCTACTCAAACGACATCAAACCTTAAGTGTGTCACCCTACGGTTCGCGAACTATGCGGACATGGTTGAGACTTCTCTCGACCAATAACCAATAGCGGGATCGGAGATCCATAATGGCTCCCACATATTCAACGATGACTTAGTGATCGATTGAACCATTTACATACGATACCGATTCCCTTTGTCACGCGATATTTTACTTGTCCGAGGTTTGATCATCGGTATCTCGATACCTTGTTCAACCTCGTCTCTGACAAGTACTCTTTACTCGTACCGTGGTATGTGGTCTCTTATGAACCATTCATATGATTGCAAGCCAATTAGACGACATTCCACCAAGAGGGCCCAGAGTATATCTATCCGTCATCGGGATGGACAAATCCCACTGTTGATCCATATGCCTCAACTCATACTTTCCGGATACCTAATCCCACCTTTATAACCACCCATTTACGCAGTGGCGTTTGATGTAATCAAAGTACCTTTCCGGCATAAGTGATTTACATGATCTCATGGTCGAAATGACTAGGTAACTATGTATCGAAAGCTTATAGCAAATGAACTTAATGACGTGATCTTATGCTACGCTTAATTGGGTGTGTCCATTACATCATTCACATAATGACATAACCTTGTTATTAATAACATCCAATGTTCATGATCACGAAACTATGATCATCTATTAATCAACAAGCTAGTTATACAAGAGGCTTACTAGGGACTTCTTGTTGTTTACATAACACACATGTATCAATGTTTCGGTTAATACAATTATAGCATGATATATAAACATTTATCATAAACACAAAGATATATAATAACCAATTTATTATTGCCTCTTGGGCATATCTCCAACATATGGGCTCTCTCTTGATTGAGTAAGATGCGAGGGTTCAACTTGTTGCAAGACATTGGCTGGTAGCAGAATTATAGGTGGGAACGAGTCTTGCGTGTATGGTTGCTCTCTCCTTCTGAAAGGTCTCGTCTCATTCTTCTCTCTGGGTAGAATGGGTCGTAAGGTGAAAGTGCACAACCTCTGCAGAGTTAAAAACTAAGATCTTAGCCGTGTCCCCGGTTATGGACAATTTGAGTCTCTAGACAAGGATGTACGGAATAATCTCATCACCTTTTCTGAATGATTAAAACTTGTGTAGAAACAATCTCATTGGATTCTCTCGGGGCTACATACCTGGTGGATTTAACCATGGTATGTGGTGGTGACCTGAGGTTTATCCTAGTTGAGTGGCCCCAGGGTACACTTGGTGGTGGTGACCACCTCATGGTGCCTCCTTTTTGTAAAACCTTTTCAAGAATTACAAAAAAATTGTTTTGAAAAATATAGGATAAAATTGGTTTGATGCAAATAAACTCCACTAGCCAAATATCATGTAGATAGTCATGTCTAAAACTGCCACCAAATAAGTGTCATTTGCCAGTACATCATTGTACTGACCTCCATTCGTGGGGCTGCATATTCAAACGTGCAGGTTCTTCGGAAGAGGAGTACTATTAGGATCTCGAGTCTACATTCCAACATGTCTGCCTGTGGCGCATGAAGATGATGGAGGCTCATTGAAGTTTATTTCCGCTGTGTTTGCTTGAACTCTATTGTTTGGGCTAGTCCAAGAGACTATGCAATTTGTAAGGTTTTACTTTACCCTTTGGATCAACGATGTAGTAATTTGATACTATTGCAATGATTACTACATTTTGTAATGTGTGTGCTATCAGTGATCCCGGGAATAGCACTATACACAGGTATCTTACCTTTATTAAAAGGTAGGGTGCTACAGAATGGTATCAGAGCATAGTGTTGCCTGTAGAATCGAGACCCTAGGTTTGGATTAGAAATAGGAAGACCCTAGGATGAATTTTTTTTTGTCTAATCCTATTTTAATAAAAAAGATGTTTGCTTGTGAACTTCTAGTACTACTCATCTATTCCATCTTCATAAATGTTTTCCTCTTGCCTTAGATGACCTACCTTATGAAATCCATCAAGGAAGTAGAGATGATGACCTTGTTGCTGAAGTGAGGGACGGATGCTTGATATGACATTCTTCGACTCTACTAGAAGTGTTGCATGGAAGACCAAAGAATAACTTGAAGAAAGACTTCGATGCAACCACACAACACACGAAGATATACCAATGGAGTAGAATAGAAACTTGATGCATCCAATATAGAAATAGACTAGACCACCATTAGTTCTCTTTTAGCGAACCAACGATAAAGAACAAAGTATTGATCTTACCAAATTGAGGTATGACCATACTACCTTGCTTGTGTTTGAAACATATTGCTTGATGCTTGTTAGATGATTGTTGTTTGCTGAATTGCTTTGATCTGTGGTGTTGGGTAGGAATCTTCGTAGAACCTTTCTATCTATTCACATCTATACCCAACCCCGAGAATGTTTTCTCGGCAACTCTCCATGAAGACAACAGTAGCAAAACCAACCTTGATGTTTCCTATCAAGATGAAGAAGCGTAGAATGCGAGATACGCAAAACCCTAGTTAAGGATTGATAGAAGTGTTTTCAAAACAATTCAATAATGGGGATTGAAACATTGATTCAATTCTCCATAGAAGTTTTTATCAAACTTGTGAGGTTGACCAAGTGTTAGAATACGAGATTCAATAAATCAAATACGGAGTAATGATCTGGGTGCAGGATGGATTGATCACCATTCCTACTACTCTTATTATTCGCTTTCGTAATGTTGACTTTGCGAATCTAGAGAGACATACCTACCAAAGAGATGTCGGCGATTAAGCCAAAACCCTAGGGTAGATAAATATTATACCCTTATAGTAGGCAAGTGCTGCCAACTGTAGGACTACGGTGAGTTTGGGGATGCCTTGAAGTGCTCTCATATTGGTTTTCCGATTGACCCAAAGAGTGACCCATCAGTATCAAAAGTAGTTTAACAACCAACCATATGGATTAGAAGCCCAACTATGAGGAAACCTACTCAGGTTACCTTGAAGAGATATGTTGTTCACTATATGTGAATAAACATTCGCCTAGTGGACATTAACTCAGAAGCCATAAGCCATAGGTGTTTTAAACCATGACCCAGTGCCAAGACATATCCAAGATAATTTTAGCCTAAACCCAAGACCTAAGACTACCTACAAAAGTTCCTTTTAAGGGTGGTAGAAGCCATACACTTAGATTATGGATTTACACCAGATGCCGCATGAGATGGTGTTTGGATATGGTATCATAATGAGTTCCCCATGATCGAGTATACTCAAGTACAAGATAATACCCACGGGATGAGTACCCTCGGAAGAATGGATACAGTTGATGGTAATAATTGCATAAGGTTCAAAGTTCAGTGGTTAATCATTCTGAGCAAGAAGCAACCTGGGAACGAGAAGAACTAGAAGACCTGAACCCTTTTCTTTCTAGCCTTTTCAAATCTCGAGGACGAGATTTCTTTTAAGGGTGGTAGCCTGTCACATCCCGAAATTTTCTAAATTTTGGAATGTCAAATAAAAATAAATTCAATGCTTGAATGTTTGAACTTGATTAAAAATTCACAAGGAATTAAAACTTTTTGAAGTTATTTAAAATTAGTTTCCAAAATAATATTTTTAAAGAATTCTGATTTCAAAGTATTTTTAAAATTAAACATATTCTGCTTTCAAGATTTTGAAAGTTATAAAAATATTTTCTTTGACAAAATAAAAGCCCTAAATCCTAATTTGATAAGCCATGTCCACATAACCTTAAAGGCCAATGTGCATGCATTATTATTTTACTATTTTGCAAATGAGTATTAAACTAGTCCATTTTTGTCCTAAAACACTACGTTGGTTTTTACAAATTTTTAGAAACAAATTTAAACTCATTTGAAAGCTTTAATCAAAGGCTATGAAAGAAATAATAAAAAAAACAGAAGTAGCTCAACTGGGCCGGCCCAGAACCTAGTAGGTTTTGTTTTCAAAAGTGAAGTGTATATTCTATGCTTAGTAAACCTAGTAGTGTGAAGCCGCTCTCAAGATACTTGCTTGGATGCTATTTGCTTTGCAACATCAAATGCCAAATGTTGTTTCATTATTGGTTGTGAGTGTTTGAAAATTGAAAATTAACAACCTTAATGAAACACCTGGGTGGAATTGGAGTGGCTTGGATTATGTTGAGTGGCTACTCGGGGCTGCATACCTGGTGGATTTAACCATGGTGTGTGGTGGTGACCCGAGGGTTAGTACACTTGTGGTTTGCCACCCAGGAACAAAGAGATTGCTATGTCTTCCGTGTTTAGTGTACTTCCAGTGCAGCCTTATGATATTATGGGCTCTGTCTTGATTGAGTAAGATGCGAGGGTTCAACTTGTTGCAAGACATTGGCTGGTAGCAGAATTATAGGTGGGAACGAGTCTTGCGTGTATGGTTGCTCTCTCCTTCTGAAAGGTCTCGTCTCATTCTTCTCTCTGGGTAGAATGGGTCGTAAGGTGAAAGTGCACAACCTCTGCAGAGTTAAAAACTAAGATCTTAGCCGTGTCCCCGGTTATGGACAATTTGAGTCTCTAGACAAGGATGTACGGAATAATCTCATCACCTTTTCTGAATGATTAAAACTTGTGTAGAAACAATCTCAGGATTGGATTCTCTCAGGGCTACATACATGGTGGATTTAACCATAGTATGTGGTGGTGACCTGAGGATTATCCTAGTTGAGTGACCCAGGGCTACATACCTGGCGGATTTAACCATGGTATGTGGTGGTGACCTGAGGTTTATACTAGTTGAGTGGCCCCAGGGCTACATACCTGGCGGATTTAACCATGGTATGTGGTGGTGACCTGGAAGTCATCTCGACTTGGTGCTCATGGTGGATTTAACCATGTGCCCCCTTTTTGTAAAACCTTTTCAAGAATTACAAAATGTTTTGTTTTGAAAAATATAGGATAAAATTGGCTTTATGCAAATAAACTCCACTAGCCAAATATCATGTAGATAGTCATGTCTAAAACTGCCATCAAATAAGTGTCATTTGCCAGTACATCATTGTACTGACCTCCATTCGTGGGGCTGCATATTCAAACGTGCAGGTTCTTCGGAAGAGGAGTACTATTAGGATCTCGAGTCTACATTCCAACATGTCTGCCTGTGGCACATGAAGATGATGGAGGCTCATTGAAGATTTGTTTCCGCTGTGTTTGCTTGAACTCTATCATGTGAGCTAGTCCAAGTGACTATGCAATTTGTAAGGTTTTACTTTACCCTTTGGATCAACGATGTAGTAATTTGATACTATTGCAATGATTACTACATTTTGTAATGTGTGTGCTATCAGTGATCCCGGGAATAGCACGATACACATGTATCTTACCTTTATTAAAAGGTAGGGTGCTACAAAGCCGCTGCCACCATCCATGAACACCTCACTCATGTTGAATCCGCCAATTTGTGCTTCGAGTACTAGGGCAACATGACTCGGCCTGGGAACAACCATCGGATGATCGGACCTACTAAATAAGATACTCTGCTCTGACCAGTCGATGTATTTTGGTACGCTTTCCATGGCTACTTCTGCAAGTTTCACCTCCCGCGTGAATTTTTTGGACTCCCATTTAGGGACTTTGGCCTTGTGGATCATGTTCACCTGCCCTCACGGTATAGGAAAAGCTTTCGCTGGGACGCGAGGATGGTCATGTTGGGACTGTAGCTCGAGTGGCTGACTAGAGGCGGTTGTACCCTGTGTTGTCGGGTGCGCCTGTGTATCGGGGCAGAATCTCAATGCTTCGCATAGCTTTTGAAGCTCGAGGAATTGTCGGCAGTCCTTGAGCAGGTGACATGCTTTCTTGACATTGTCCTTTGGGTCGACATAGGCGTGCAGATAACATGGAGCGTTTAGTTGCTCCATGACCAGCAGATCGGGCACCCGTGGAAAACGATTTTGTCGACTCCTACCGGGTCCGTCGCGATTGTCAGCCCGTCGTTCATTATATCGCTCGTATTGATCTGCACCCGATCAGCATGATGATGGTAACCACGTTGGTGCGATCGGTCGTTTTGTAGTTGAGACCTCTTCTTCTTTTTGGCGCTCTTGCCTGCTCAGGCTACTCGGGCGCCTTTAACTCTTCTCTTGTCGCTGAGCGCGCGTGGTTTTGCGTGCGGTCTTCGCCATCAGCCCAACTGTTAGTAGTCTCCATCATTTTGGTGATGGACTTCGACAGATCAGCCGCCAGTCGACGTCGGTTGAGCTTTGATTGCTCGACTAGCGAACGCACCTTGCCCGCATCCCACTCCGTTTGAGACTAAGATGGTGGTGTTAGCAATGCTATCGGTAGCTCTTCCATCCTGATGTTGATCTTCCCCGACGTGTGCAACGTTGCCGGCCGTAGTAATTCCGGTTCTTGCCTCCGAACCGAAGGTAACGCAGACCTGGTACATCGCCGGTCGTGCCGCTGCTACAGACATGTTGCGCTTGCTGATACTTTGTTTGTTGGAGGAGTACTTGATGCTGCACACGAAGGGAGGAGCGCTTGAATCGAGCTCGTGCTCGATGTCGCGATGGTAGTAGTACGATGTTAGATCCGATGATTTAGAATCCTTGGATCCGACAGACATGGTGTCTCGAAATAGTGACAATGGTGATGCAGCGGTTGTTGAAGTAGCAGCCGATAGATCGTCCATGGTCGATGATGACACGATGGAGGCAGCAGTCAACGAAGTCATAGCTGCCACATAACCCGAAGTGATCGGATCCGGGAGCCGAAAAACGCCGTGGCGCCGATGTTGAGGTAGATGCTCCCGAATGCCATGTCCACCCGCGTGCAGGTCCGAGAAGGCTGAACGCGATGTGTCGGCTTGAGGAGTGAACTCGAAGGACCCAAAACTAATCGAATACCCCGAGATCGGCGATGCTGGAGCCGATGGTGGTGGTGATGCCAGCGAAGGTGTTGCCGACATAATCGGAATAGCCGACGAAGTGCCTTGAACCGACAGGTTTCCCATAGACCGCGCCAATTGAAAAGGGAGCTCCTCGGCAATGCCCACCATGAGGGGCTGACGGAATCCTCCATGTTAACACGAGATACAAACGGGGAGAGATTTCCCAGGTTTGGGGCCCTCGATGAGGTAAAACCCTTACTCCTACTTGTCTGATCTTGATTTATCGATGAAAAAGGGTTACAATGGGGCTGCCGATAGGCTGCGTTGTGGTGACTCGACGGAAGGCAAGATTTCTAGGGTTGGTGTATGCTAGGTTATATAGGTTGCGTAAGCGTGAGGTTCGGAAGCCCCCCTCCTGGACTTTATATAGGAGGCCAGGTCCCGCAAGTCATGTCCAAACTCGACTAGATTACATCAAGATTACATAAAGGCCAGGTCCTTTATCAACGTCTCCTTGCCTTGTCCGTCAAGAATCCGTCTTCTTTCATGTCTTCTCTGCTGCAACAGACGTATGGGCCCACCTTGTCTTATGACAATCCTCATGAGCCCCTTCCGGGCGAGGCAGCCAATGTTGGGTACGAGGTAATGCCCACATCGCAGGGTTCCTTGTTGTGGCTAGCCTCCTTCCCGGACTCCGTATCTGGCTCGGTAGCCACTGATAGCTTTGCGTGGTGCACTAGCGGATTGGTCGATCGAGCCTCGTATTATGCAACATAAACTTTGTAGTCCCTTAGGTATTGGAAAATCAACCTATAGTGTTGAGTTTCTTCACTTAAAATAAAGGGATTTCTATTTTCGTGCCCCTGCTTCGTTAGTTTTACTCAGTTTTCCCCAGCTCGTTAGTTTTCCTCAGTTTTCCCCTCCCTCTAGTTTGAAACCCATCGAAGACGCGGGTTGCCGTCAGGTCAGAGGCCTTACCGTTACCGTGAGGTCAGTTCCTCGCTGACCGTCTCGTGCTGACGGGTGGATCCATCTACCGCTGACGCGTGGGCCGTTTTATTTACTGATTGTATACGCGGTGCTGCCAATGACAAATGGGGCCGCTCTATGGGGCTGCCGCAGCCAATGACCAGTGGGTCGTCTATTTATTTATAGAAAATTATATAGGGATCCCAATTATATATTGCCGCTCTGTGGGGCCTCCGCAGTCAATGACCGCTGTGGTCGTCTATTTTATTTAGAGAATATAATATAGAGCCGCTCTGTAGGGGCCGCCTCAGCCCATGGCAGGTGACTATTTTCGCAGCTTAATCTAAAGTGACTTTTGTGCTAAACATTGTGCATCCCGGCGTTGACCTAGCAGTGGCGGCGAGGATGTGGTGCTCGAATAATAGTGGAAATGCGATATTATTTTTTACATGCATAATATATAGAAAATAGCTAGATCTCTAAATCGATGCATATGAAGCTACATATATATTCTTGGTCATGATCCCCTTAATTATCTAAAGGGGATGGATGCATGGCTTCACGTCGTCGTCGCTTTCATCATCAGTATCTTCGTCGTCTGAGTAGTAGTACCTCCTGCACATTGTTCCGTCAAACACCTTCACTGTGAGCACATCATCGCCTTCATATTTGAAGTGTACGAACCAGCCGAAATCCACACCGTGCGCGATGGCGAATTTCTCCCAGCCCTTGTCGAGGTACATCCGGCCTTGTCCGTCAAATAGGACCTCCACGGTCCAGAGACGAGGACCGCAGTCAGCTGCTCGCAGATACACCTTAGCTGGCTCCTTGCCGTCAAGATAGTCCGCAAATTTTTTTGGGAGTTCCTGCAAAGAGATCGAGCGCCGATCGTTTGAAATTAGGGAACCCTTGAAATTAAAGGTTTTTTAGAACATGCCCATAATTAATCACATGCATCATATATGTGGGAACGCGTACGTACCTTCTTGACCAAAGGGTCTTCATAGACGACGATGAAGAACTCCTCTATGATCAATGGCAGTGTTGACGGTGGTGGTGGCAATGATGATGATCCACTTCCCATTCCCCTTCCCCTTCCCCTTCCCCTTCCGGTCCGCGTCCGAGATGTGGAAGCCATGGCAATGGATAAAGTGTATGTGAACGAAGAAGAGAGAGGCAGAACCTATTGACACAAGGGATGGCCGTGTGGGTGTTTATAAGGGAGAGATGACCGTTGTAGGGGTTTACACAATAAAATAAGGAGGAGATGACCGTTGTGGGGGTTTATACACAATAAATTAAGGAGGAGACGACCGTTGTGGGGGTATATATCTCAACAAAAAAAGTAATGCGGACTATGTTGACTAGTTTATCATTTTACGGTGAAAAGTAATGCCTAAGACTACTCATAGTGGGAGTAACTTGGGTAGTAACATAGAGCTATGTTACCATAACATCACATTTTCCAAGATTATATGAGTCTACAACCTAATTAATATGGCTTTGCATGACACTACACATATGTTACTTCCCACTATGAAGGTAGTAACATAGAGTAGTAACATGTGCATGTTACTACTCTATGTTACTCTCCACTATGACTAGTCTAAAAGAAAAGTAATGGCTACAAGAAATCGGTGATGGTTTATCGTTTTTTGCGTGAAAAGTAATGGGTACAAGAAATGGGTGATGGTGTATCATTTTTTGCGTCATAAGTAATGGGTCCAAGAAATGGGTGATGGTGTATCATTTTTTGCGTCATAAGTAATGGGTCCAAGAAATGGGTGATGGTGTATCATATTTTTGCGTGATAAGTAATGGCTACAACAAAATCGGTGATGGTTTATCGTTTTTTGCGTTGAAAGTAATGGCTACAAGAAATGGGTGATGGTGTATCATTTTTTGCGTGAAAAGTAATGGCTACAACAAAATCGGTGATGGTTATCATTTTTTGCGTGAAAAGTAATGGCTACAAGAAATGGGTGATGGTGTATCATTGTTTGCGTGAAAAGTAATGGCTACAACAAATCGGTGATGGTTTATCATTTTTTGCGTGAAAAGTAATGCCTAAAAAGAGTTTATAATTTAGCTCGTGAAAAATAATGCAGAAAACCAAACTTTAGCGTACTAGGTAACCGCCCTTTCGCATACATAGAGTGTGGAAGCTAACCGACGACAGAGAGAGAGAGGGTGGTGGCCCCGACCAGAGAGAGAGATAGGGGTTATCCTGCCCGTTAGATCATACGATCAACGGTCGGCGGGCAAGATCCGCGTGACATGGGCTAGACCAATCAGGGCAATGTTGGGCGTCTGTGAGAGTTTGTGAAGGGAGAGGGCAAAACTGAGTAGTATCAAGAAACCAAGGGCAAGTGAGTAGTAAACAGACTAAGGGATTCAAATATGAGATTTAAAAAATGGAAAATGCGTGTTTTGTACAATGAAACCCATCTTGGCCTACCTCAAACTATTTGCAATACCAATATACATCAGTGTGAGAATTGTGGCCTCATTTAGACAAAGTATGTTTTGGGGAAAGCTGTTTTGGGTAGGGCTTATTATGGAAAACCATGCACCTTCATAGCTACTAGGTGATTTGAGAAGTGGCAATTTGTGGTGAAACTTGATTTATCTATGATTTATCTATGATTTGAGAAGTGGCAATTTGTGGTAAAGACTCCATGAGTAAGTGCCACTCTTTTTCGGATTTTTTTGCACATTAAATAACTCATTTAACTAGTTAATCCCATTTGTTGACTCTCTGTTGACCAGCCACTTGAGGGTAAAACTGAGTATATTGCACTAGCCAGTATTAGCACTCGAGGAGAAAACTGAGCACACAAAAAATGCTAGTATATGACTCGAGGGTATACCTGAGTATATCTAAATTTCCAGGGTTAGACTCGAGGACGCGTGTTGCGGTGCAGAAGTGGAAGACGTGCCATTGTTGACGCGTGTCGCGGTGCAGACGTGCAAATAGTGGACGCGTAGGACGCGGGTCGCATTTAGGACGCGTAAGCCCCTCCCTCCCTCCCTCTGCACACAGTCGTCTCATTCTCGCTCACGCACGAAACCACCCCTCTCACGTCCCATCAACTTCTCCAAATCGAAAAAACCCCAACCGCCGTACGCACGCTACCCTGCCGGCGATGGAGAAGAAGAATGCGCCGGCGGCCGTCGCCTCCGAGCCCGTCGCCTCCGAGCCCGTCCGCCTCGCCGCCGCCCGTCGCCGCCGAGCCAGTCGCCGCCGAGCCCGTCGCCGCCGAGCCAGTCGCCGCCGAGCGCGTCGCCTCCGAGGGCGGCGCATCCAAGCGCGGCTCCTCCGTGAACTGGGCCTCTCTCTCGGCTGATGGACCACTTCACCAGATCGGCGAATGCTTGCTGGCGAACGAGGAGTACGCCGACACGTACTCTGCCATGAGGCAAGTCTGTAGAAATTGGCGCTCAGGTTTGCCTGAGCCCGACGTGCACCTGGACGAATGGATCATGCTACACCACGCCCTTCCACACGTCGCTGAGTTCACCTTCCTCCAACTCGGCACATCACGCTACGTCACCATAGATCTATCCGAAGTTCATACAAGGTTCAACTTCCTCCATATCTACCTCTTTATTTTCAATCTTAAACATCTTAATTAGTGCTGAATGTTATCGTGCTTGCCCAGATACTACTTCGTCGGATTTTGCCGTGGCGTCATCGTGCTTGCCCAGAAGAACCCGCCGCACAAGATACGGCTTCTGAACCCACTCACAAAGAAATACACTATGTTTGAGGCGCAGATGCCATCTATTTTCCTGAAATCAGTCGCTGTGATCAAATCCCCGACTATGGTCTTCGTTACCGCACATTACCCGTCGGAAATTGGTTGGGTCGATGAGAGCACTCCAACTAAGGATATAGATAAAGATTGGGAAAACAGATTTTCGATCAAGAACCATTGTCTGCGTTGCATTACACCGTTCAATGGTGAACTGTATGCACTAGCTGTGGACAATTTAGAGCACGGAAGAATAGTGTGCACCAATGTACAGTTGCAGCAGCGCACGAGCACTGTCAAGATGGAGACACTAATTTCATTTCCAGAACTTGGACATCAGAAGTTCTACCTCGTGAAGTCGGATGGTGATCTGCTGCTTGTGTTGTTGGTCAGCGTGGCTTTGGCGGGCAGACCATTGGTGTACCGTGTGGACACTCAGAGCCGCTCTCTCCATCCGGTCAGTAACATTGGCAGTAATGCCTTCTTCGTGAATTATATCCGGTGTATCTCCGTCGACACCAGAGTGTACCCGACACTTCGACCTGGCTGCATCTACTACACGGATTTGGGTTATATCAGAGAGTACTCTCATGATACAAAGGCCTGGGAGGAGTGGCCAGAACGTGTGGATAGAATAGGAAACTACGGTATGAGAAATGAACACAAGCCATACCGTTTGGAGGATGTATTGGCCGCACACTGCAGACGGAGGGAGTTCAATCAATATTTCCTTGGGGTAATGCACGGCTGGAGCAACGACGAAATATATGAGGAGGAATGAAGAACAAATTCATTCATCCTAATCTTCTTGTTGTCCATACATTGCGTGCGTCTTGTATATTACAACGTTATTGGCTGCTTTTGGCTGCTGTATGCAGTTTCCCTATGTATTATACTTAGCTTTCTGATTATGCAGTTGTCAATTTATCATATACTAGCTTCTACATTTGGTACTAGATTTGCTGCCATATTGGGCAAAAAACGAGGGCCAAAAGGCATAAATAACCCCAGAGATTTGCTACTAGATTTGCTGCCATATTGAAGAAAGACAGAAATAGAAGCTTCTCTAGATTTGATACTAATTTGGTGAAAAAGACAGAGAGAGAAAGAGGGGAAAAGGTGCTCTTCAAAATGCCAATTTGGGCCGAGAGAGACAAAACCCAGCTCCTGCTCACGTGCAACCAAACGCTTCTCGTCCTGTCCCACGCGGTCCCTTTCTACCAGCCCCACGCGACGCGGCCCCACACGTCGCGGCCCCACAGACGACGCGGCGCAACACGCCAGCACAGAACGTCCAAATAAACGGATTCCTTCCGTCTGAGCTCGTTCTGCGGGTTTCAAACTAGAGGGAGGGGAAAACTGAGGAAAAACTAAGGGGCTGGGGAAAACTGAGTACAACTAACGACCCGAGGGCACGAAAATAGAAATCCCTAAAATAAAAGGGTATATTATATTTAGCCCCCTCATTTGTGGAAAATCAACTTGTTTTGCCCTGACCTTTTCGATAATTACACCAAATATGCCACCATGGTGATTTAACCCTATAGTAGATCTGAGCCATCTCGAACATTGCAACAAATCCCTCACCCTAGAGTAAAAAAATACTATTGGAAAAATTGTCGCAACATTTCAAAATAGCTAATGCTGAAAAAAGCTATTATAATTTGTTTTATGCACATTAATTTGCAACAAAAATCTCAAATGATGACAACAACAAACCATGTGTTTGCAACAATAGAAAAGAGGTTAAGCAAGAAAAGCCAAATGCGGATTCATTTGCAACAAAAATATCAACCTATTCCAATAATTACAATAAAAACCATGTGTTGCATGCCTTTTAAAAAGCATGTAAAACATCATTGACAGTTTCAAGAAAACACCTAGACTTGTAGGAAGCACTCATAAAACCTTGCAACATCAGGTGTGGAATCATGTAAATTCGAGCCAAACAAAGACTTGAAGCAAACCCCTACAAAAACCTTTCAACATGTCGCTTCAGCTTTCACAACACGTTGTGTATGCGTTCAGAAAAAAAAACGGTTGGACATATGCAGCATCACAGATCACTAAGCTAAAAATTCTCATCCATGAGGGCCATTTGCGATAGATCTGGTGACCCCAAATCCGTTCCCACTTTTTTGATAAAAGGCGCTTCATTATTCAAAAGTCTTAAGCATTACACCCAGCCTCTACGTAACTAAAATGCGTTAGAGTATCAAGTAGAAACAAATATGAAGTTGTAAAAGTAAGAAAGAAAGCCAAATAGTCTAATCTACATTGATTGCAATCCGACGACTATGCAGCTACCTATGTTGGAAAATAAACTACTTGGCCCTATTTTTTTTCCAACCATGTAGATGTAGACGCCTCTGTAAAGATGTCGCGGAGCGTTGAAGTGGCGACTATAAATGGAGCAAAGTCGTACACCGGTAAATAACCTGCATGAGAGAATAATTTTTATTATTAGAAACCTTGTCATTTCTATATAGCTTTCTACATAGCCAAAGCAACCATACGACCGCAATCGCGCCCACTCTGATAAGCGTTTTATACCTAGAATCCACCCCATTTAGCCAATTGCCAAAAATATTTGCAATGCTACGAGATGGGTATAAGGTAGAACCTATCTCTATCTAAATGATTGACCATATAAACCTAGCAACCCAACCGGGGTTGAAGAAAAGGTCTTCTTCGTGACAAAAAAAACACATTCCATGCAGCCTTGCCAGGTGCTTCACACGGTAGAGGACCACCAGTTTTAAGAGCTACCATGGCCATGGCCATTGTTGAACTTGAGCTTTAGAGCATCTCCAACAGATGCTCTAAAATTTGACGATGTAAAAGTCATTTGGAGCGCGCTCAATCGAGATATAGCGCGCGGCGCCGACGCGAGCTTCACCAGAGACTCTATTTTACAGCGCAACGAAAAAGCCAAAAACAACCCTTCACCAGAGGCTGTAAAATAGAGCTCCATAAAAAAAAAATTTCAACATGCATATAACAAACAAGATCAAACAAGCCACAAATAAACCTGAAAAAAATCAACTAAATTCACAACTATACGACGCATCTAGCTAGCAATCGATCTAACAAACAGAGAGAGCAAGCTAGCAATCAATTCGGAACTAGTCCATTCCATGTCGCGTGCGGCAAGCTAGCAATCGATTGCGCACCAGTTTTTTTCATGCGCGTGCGGCTACATCAAGCAAGTGGAGGCGGAGCTCGGCGGACGGCCAGGCCAGTGGGGGATTCTCTTGATGATGGAGGGAAGGATGCTGCAGCGGAGCGTCACGCTAGCGGACCGACGGCGGCCGGCTCCGGCAACCTCCGCGGCCTCCGCAAGCTGCGGGACGAGGACGACGGCCGCATCCTCGCGTCCGCCAAGCAGGCCGACCGCGACTGGCGGAGCTCCGGGACGCGGGGGCCAGGCTAGGCCGACGGACCTCGTCGTCGCAGCGCGGAGGGCCAGGCAAGGCCGGGCGCGGCCGATGGAGCTCCTCATCCTCGCAACTCAGAGAGGAAGGCGACATTTCAGACTCGTTTTTCTTCGCACGGTGGGAAAGATCGCCCGGTGCCAATTTACAGCGCGCGCTAGTAGGCGCACCAGATACCGCTTTGAATAGCGTAAACTGTCGCGCACACTAAAATATTTACAGCGCGATCTACTTTACAGCATCTGCTGGAGGACGAAAATCGCATTCGGCGCTGTATATTGACGATTTTTTTAGCGCAGCGCTAGTTTACAGCCACTGTTGGAGAGGCTCTTGAAGTTATTTACTGCTAGTGTTGATTGCTGGTACTGATCTTGCATTGAGAGTGTCTAGTGTTGTTTGATGTTATTGCAGTGGTGATGTTTGCTGCTATTACTGTGATGTTGCTTGCTGCTAAATGTTGTCATAGATTTTTAGTATTGGATATGAAGAAAATGATATGCTGTACATGTGCATGTGTTCTGCTATGAAAATGCTGCCTTTAGTAATTGTGTAGTTTTTTGTGTGTTCTAGCTCGGTCTTGCTTTGCAATGTCGAAGGCTATTTGGGATGCATACCGCACTAGACTTTTCTGCGACATATGTATGGAAGAAGTGAATGCCAACAACAGGGATGGGGGTTGCTTGAGTAGAAAGGGGTACAATAATTTTGAGGATAAATTTGCCGAGAAAACCGGGGACAGACTAGTGAAGAAGCAATTCAAGAACAAATGGGATGCTTTAAAAAAGGATTACACAGGGTGGATGGAATTGCTAAATGCAACCGGGTTAGGTTGGGACCCTGAAACAAAAACTATGGATGCAGATGATGATTGGTGGAAGACTCACCTTGCTGTAAGTGATCATGTCCGTGACTTGCATTGCCTTTTATCTATATTTTTAATTGCACTAACTGACTCATGTATGTATTATGTTCTTATTTTCAGATTCGTCTGGATCATGCAAAGTTTAGGAATGGGCCACCTCCCAACTTGGAACAACAAGATGTCATGTTCAGGAAGGCACATGTCACTGGAGAATCAGCAGCAGCCATTCCAGGACAACAAGAAGGAGATGGCAATGAAGCTCCAATATTGCTAGATGATGATCGCGATTCCTCCAAAATAATGGGGAAACGCAAGTTGGGTGTTGGTGTAGGATAACGTTGCATAGAAAACAAAAATTTTCCTACGGCGAACACGCAATCCAAGCCAAGATGCAATCTAGAAGACGGTAGCAACGAGGGGATTATCGAGACTCACCCTTGAAGAGATTCCAAAGCCTACAAGAGGAGGCTCTTGTTGCTGCGGTAGACGTTCACTTGCCGCTTGCAAAAGCGCGTAGAAGATCTTGATCACGATCGGTTCCGGCGCCACGAACGGGCAGCACCTCCGTACTCGGTCACACGTTCGGTTGTTGATGAAGACGACGTCCACCTCCCCGTTCCAGCGGGCAGCGGAAGTAGTAGCTCCTCTTGAATCCGACAGCACGACGGCGTGGTGTCGGTGGCGGTGAAGAAGTCCGGCGGAGCTTCGCTAAGCTATGCGGGCAATATGGAGGAGAGGAGCTTGGCTAGGGTTTGGGAGGGGTGGCCGGCCACTCTATGGGGGCGGCCAGCTTGTGGTCTTGGGGTGGCCGGCCCCCTCCTTGGCCCCTCATTATATAGGTGGATCCCCAAGAGTTGGTCTCCAAGTCTTCGAATAAGACCCGAACCAAAACCTTCCATATGGTGGTGAAACCTAGCCCAACTAGGACTCCCACCCAAAGGTGGGATTTCCACCTTCCATAGGGGGGGTGGCCGGCCCCTATGGTGGAGTCCACTTGGGACTCCACCCCATCTAAGGTTGGCCGGCCATGGAGGTGGAGTCCCTTGTGGACTCCACCTTCCTTGGTGGTTTCTTCCGGACTTTTCTAGAACCTTCTAGAACCTTCCATAGAACCTTCCGTGACATTTTATTCACATAAAATGACATCCTATATATGAATCTTATTCTCCGGACCATTCCGGAACTCCTCGTGATGTCCGGGATCCCATCCGGGACTCCGAACAAATATTCCAACTTCATTCCATATTCAAGTACTACCATTTCAACATCCAACTTTAAGTGTGTCACCCTACGGTTCGCGAACTATGCGGACATGGTTGAGTACTCACTCCGACCAATAACCAATAGCGGGATCTGGAGATCCATAATGGCTCCCACATATTCAACGATGACTTTAGTGATCGAATGAACCATTCACATATGATACCAATTCCCTTTGTCACGCGATATTTTACTTGTCCGAGGTTTGATCATCGGTATCACACTATACCTTGTTCAACCTCGTCTCCTGACAAGTACTCTTTACTCGTACCGTGATATGTGGTCTCTTATGAACTTATTCATATGCTTGCAAGACATTAGACGACATTCCACCGAGAGGGCCCAGAGTATATCTATCCGTCATCGGGATGGACAAATCCCACTATTGATCCATATGCCTCAACTCATACTTTCCGGATACTTAATCCCATCTTTATAACCACCCATTTACGCAGTGGCGTTTGATGTAATCAAAGTACCTTTCCGGTATAAGTGATTTACATGATCTCATGGTCATAAGGACTAGGTAACTATGTATCGAAAGCTTATAGCAAATAACTTAATGACGTGATCTTATGCTACGCTTAATTGGGTGTGTCCATTACATCATTCATACAATGATATAACCTTGTTATTAATAACATCCAATGTTCATGATTATGAAACTAATCATCTATTAATCAACAAGCTAGTTAAGAGGCTTACTAGGGACTCTTTGTTTGTTTACATATCACACATGTATCAATGTTTCAGTTAATACAATTATAGCATGGTATATAAACTTTTATCATAAACATAAAGATATATAATAACCACTTTTATTATTGCCTCTTGGGCATATCTCCAACAGTCTCCCACTTGCACTAGAGTCAATAATCTAGATTACATTGTAAGGTACCTAACACCCATGGCATTCTGGTGTTGGTCATGCTTTGCCCTAGGGAGAGCTTTAGTCAACGGATCTGCTACATTCAGATCAGTGTGTACTTTGCAAATCTTTACTTCTCCATCTTCGATGTACTCGCGAATCGAGTGGTAACGCAGCTTGATATGCTTCAGCCTCTTGTGTGACCTTGGTTCTTGTGCATTGGCGATGGCACCCATGTTGTCACAGTAGATGACTAGTGGGTCCAATGCACTAGGAACCACACCGAGCTCTACAATGAACCTCTTCATCCATACCGCTTCTGATGAAGCCTCTGAAGCCGCTATGTACTCCGATTCTGTTGAGGATTTCGCCACCGTGCACTGCTTCGAGCTTGCCCAGCTTACTGCAGCACCATTCAATATAAACACGTACCCAGATTGTGACTTAGAGTCATCAGGATCAGTGTTCCAACTTGCATCGGTGTAACTTGTTACAACGAGCTCTTGGTCACCTCCATAACAAAGAAACATATCCTTAGTTCTTTTCAAGTACTTCAGGATATTCTTGACCGCTGTCCAGTGTTCACTACAAGAAAAGTTGCCATGGCCGACGAAGTTGAAGTCGCGCCGTGGTTGCTGGTGTACCATGGCCGACGATTTTGGTCCCTCCGTGGTGCATGTCAAAACTTTTTTTTCTCGTTTTTGAGGCCACCTAGCCCGACGAAAGCGGCCAAAACGTGGCGTATGGTGGCCCGGGACGTGGTGCATCTCGAAATCTCGGGTTCGCCGGCCGAGTCAACGCAAATCCGCACCGCCGAGGGATGTAGGGCCCAGATGGCAGCCTCTCTGGCATTGTTTTTTTCTACATCGCGCCATCTCGTTCAACGTTCTCCGATCGAGCCGTTTACGATGCAGGATCATGGGTCCCGCATGTCATCCTCTATGAACCAAAATTCTTTCTATTCTTGGATTTTTTTGACCCCCTGATTTCTGGCTACTTCCTTTTTCTTTTGATCCCTTGCCGCCTTGGAAACGTTGAGACCGCTGCTGCTAAATGGGACCCGCATGTCATCCTCTATGTGCAATCAACTTTCTTTTCTTGGAGTTTTTTGGCACCTCAAATTTGGTCACTTGCCTTTTTCTTTCGATCCCTGCCGCCTCTCAAAAGGTGATACCTGCTGCTAATGGGACCCGCATGTCATCCTCTATGTACTATAAAACTTTCTTTTCCTGGATTATTTTTGGCACCTCAAATTTGGTCACTTGCCTTTTTCTTTCGATCCTGCCGCCTCTCAAACGGTGATACCTGCTGCTCTGGGACCCGCATGTCATCCTCTATGTACTATAAAACTTTCTTTTCTTGAATTATTTTTGGCACCTCATATTTGGTCACTTACCTTTTTCTTTCGATCCTGCCGCCTCTCAAACGGTGATACCGCTGCTGCTAAATGGGACCCGCATGTCATCCTCTATGTACTATAAAACTTTCTTTTCTTGAATTATTTTTGGCTCCTCATATTTTTTCACTTGCCTTTTTCTTTCGATCTGCTGCCTCAAACGGTGATACCGCTGCTGCTAAATGGGACCCGCATGTCATCCTCTATGTACTATAAAACTTTCTTTTCTTGGATTTTTGGCACCTCATATTTGGTCTTGACTTTCTTTCCCCTGCTGCCTCTCAAACGTGATACCGCTGCTGCTAAATGGGACCCGCATGTCATCCTCTATGTACTATAAAACTTTCTTTTCTTGAATTATTTTTGGCTCCTCATATTTTTTCACTTGCCTTTTTCTTTCGATCCCTGCCGCCTCTCAAACGGTGATACCGCTGCTGCTAAATGGGACCCGCATGTCATCCTCTATGTACTATAAAACTTTCTTTTCTTGGATTTTTTTGGCACCTCATATTTGGTCACTTGACTTTTTCTTTCGATCCCCTGCCGCCTCTCAAACGGTGATACCGCTGCTGCTAAATGGGACCCGCATGTCATCCTCTATGTACTATAAAACTTTCTTTTCTTGAATTATTTTTGGCTCCTGATATTTTTTCACTTGCCTTTTTCTTTCGATCTCATGCCACGTTTGAAACGTTGAGGAACCTGCTGGCTCATGGGACCCGCATGTCATCCTCTATGTACTATAAAAGTTCATTTTCTTGGTTTTTTTTCACCATCTGATTTTTGGCAATTTCTTTTTCTTTTGATCCCCCGCCTCTCAAACTGATACCGCTGCTGCTAAATGGGACCCGCATGTCATCCTCTATGTACTATAAAACTTTCTTTTCTTGAATTATTTTTGGCTCCTCATATTTGGTCACTTGCCTTTTTCTTTCGATCTCATGCCAAGTTTGAAACGTTGAGGAACCTGCTGGCTCATGGGACCCGCATGTCATCCTCTATGTACTATAAAAGTTTATTTTCTTTATTTTTTTCACCCTCTGATTTTTGGCTATTTCCTTTTTCTTTTGATCCCCTGCCGCCTTGGAAACGTATGGTAAGCTGCTGACTCATGGGACCCGCATGTCATCCTCTATGTACTATAAAACTTTCTTTTTTGGATTATTTTTGGCACCTCATATTTGGTCACTTGACTTTTTCTTTCGATCCCCTGCCGCCTCTCAAACGGTGAGACCGCTGCTGCTAAATGGGACCCGCATGTCATCCTCTATGAGCAATCAACTTTCTTTTCTTGGAGTTTTTTTGGCACCTCATATTTGGTCACTTGCCTTTTTCTTTCGATCTCATGCCACGTTTGAAACGTTGAGTAAGCTGTTGGTTCAAGGGACCCGCATGTCATCCTCTATGTCCATCAAGTTTCTTTTCTTGGATTTTTTTTCACCCCCTAATTACTAGCTACTTTCTTTTTCTTTTGATCTCAAGCCGCATTACAAACATTGAGACCGCTGCTGCAAAATGGGACCCACATGTCATCCTCTATGTACAATAAATCTTGGATTATTTTTGGCTCCGATATTTGGTCACTTGCCTTTTTCTTTCGATCTCATGCCGCCTTTGAAACGTTGAGTAAGCTCTGGCTCATGGGTCCCGCATGTCATCCTCTACGAACAATAAAAGTTTCCTTTATTGGAGTTATTTTTTACCCCTAATTTCTGGCTATTTGCCTTTTTCTTTTGATCCCCTGCCCCCGTTGAAACGATGAGGACGCTGTTGGCAGGTCGGTCCCACATGTCATCCTCTATGAACAATAAAAGTTTCCTTTGGTGGATTTATTTTTGACCCCTAAATAATTTCTGGCTATTTCCTTTATTTTTCTTTTGATCCCCTGCCGCCTTGGAAACGTTTGAGAATGCTGCTGCCTCATGGGTCCCGCATGTCATCCTCTCAGAATGATAAATGTTTTCTTTTCTTGGATTTTGTTACCAACTGACTTTTGGTTTTTTATTTTATTTTCGATCCCCTGCCGCCTTTGAAACGTTGACGACGCTGCTGGCTCATGGGTCCCCGATGTCAGCCTCCCCGTACAAGAAACATGTGATATCTTGATTATTTCGCTCTGAGCTATTGCAAACGGATAAATTAAATCTTTATTTTTACATAAACAAACTTATATGTTGAGTGTCCTTGTTTTTTGTTTTTGCGATGCATAGGACTTTCCTGTTTTTTTAGAAAAATCCGAACTTTCCTGTTTTGGAGTGGGCTGAAATTGTACGAGACAAAAGGCCCAGCAGGATAGTTCGAAGGCCCAGATGTCCAGATACAGCCCAATTGAAATCTTTCTTTTCTTGGATTTTTTCACCCCCTGATTTCTGGCTACTTCATTTTTCTTTTGGTCCTGTGCCGCCTTGGAAACGTTGAGACCGCTGCTGCAAAATGGGACCCACATGTCATCCTCTATGTAACATAAAGTTTCTTTTCTTGGATTATTTTTGGCTCTTGATATTTGGTCACTTTCCTTTTTCTTTCGATCTCATGCCACGTTTGAAACGTTGAGGAACCTGCTGGCTCATGGGACCCGCATGTCATCCTCTATGTACAATAAAAGTTTCTTTTCTTGGATTTTTTTTCACCATCTGATTTTTGGCTATTTCCTTTTTCTTTTGATCCCCTGCCGGCCTGCGCCTTTGAAACGCTGAGTAAGCTGCAGGCTCATAGGTCCGACATGTCAGCCTGTATGAACGATAAAGCTTTCCTTTCTTGGAGTTTTTTTACCCCCTAATTTCTGGCTATTTTCTTTTTCTTTTGATCTCAAGCCGCATTTGAAACGTTGAGACCGCTGCTGCTAAATGGGACCCGCATGTCATCCTCTATGTACAATAAAGTTTCTTTTTTTCTTGGATTATCTTTAGCTCCTGATATTTTGTCACTTGCGTTTTTCTTTCGATCTCATGCCGCCTTTGAAACGTTGAGTAAGCTGCTGAATCATGGGTCCCGCATGTCATCCTCTACGAACAATAAAAGTTTCCTTTTTTGGAGTTATTTTTGACCCCTAATGTCTGGCTATTTGCCTTTTTCTTTTGATCTCCTGCCCCCTTTGAAACGATGAGGATGCTGTTGGCACGTCGGTCCCACATGTCATCCTCTATGAACAATAAAAGTTTCTTTTGATGGATTTATTTTGAACCCCTAATTAATTTCTGGATATTTCCTTTTTTTTCTTTTGATCCCCTGCCGCCTTGGAATCGTTGAGGATGCTGCTGCCTCATGGGTCCCGCATGTCATCCTCTCAGAACGGTAAATGTTTCTTTTCTTGGATTTTGTTTACCAAATGATTTTTGGCTTATTTTATCGTTCGATCTCGTGCCGCCATTAAAACGTTGAGGACGCTGCTGGCTCAGAGGTCCCACATGTCAGCCTCTATGAACAATAAACCTTTCCTTTGTTTGATTTATTATTGACACATAATTTCTGGCTATTTGCCTTTTTCTTTCGATCTCATGCCGCCTCTGAAACGTTGAGACGCTGCTGGCTCATGGGTCCCACATGTCAGCCTCTATGAACAGTCAAAGTTTCCTTTGTTTGATTTTTTTTACCCTAATTACTGGCTATTTGCCTTTTTTTTATCCCCTGCCGCCTTTGAAACTAAGAGGACGCTGCTGGCCCATGGGTCCCACATCTCAGCCTCTCTGAACGATAAACCTTTCCTTTCTTTTTTTTCGATCCCGTGCCGCCTTGGAAACGGTGAGACGGCTCCTGCAAAACGGGACCCATATGTCATCCTCTATGTACAATAAATTTCTTTCCTTGGATTATTTTTGGCACCTGATATATGGTCACTTGCCTTTTTTTCGATCCCCTGCCGCCTTTGAAACGTTGAGGACGCTGCTCGCTCGTGGGTCCCATATGTCAGCCTCTAGGAACAATAAACATTTCGTTTCTTGGATTTATTTTTGACCGCTGATTTCTGGCAACTTTGCTTTTTCTTTCGATCCCCTGCCGCCTTTGTTAAAGTTGAGGACGCTGCTGCAAAATGCGTCCCACATGTCAGCTTCTCTGTACGATAATTGTTTCCTCTCTTTGATTTTTTTTCCACTGCTGGCCAATGGGTCCCCGATGTCAGCCTCTATGTACAAGAAATATGTGAATTCTCGATATATTTTAAGCCGAGATATGTAGGATGCTTTTTTTTCGATCCCTTCTGTTTGTTTTTACCTTCAAATGTTGAGGGACGCTACTGGCAAATGGGTCCTGCTCTAGCATTCTCAACTGAAGGAAAAACTGAAATATTGCCTATTCATTTGTTTTTCGTACTCCATGCATCTAATCCATACTAATTGTTGATCCGGGTTTTAGTTCAACTTAATTAGATCAAATTTGATCTACGAGGGAGTATGTAATATATTTTGGGTTCACAACACTGCACTTGTTAACAACAATCTGATGAAGAGGTTTGTCATTTTTTTAAACTACAAATACACTCTAAGATCTTGCACACTAATAGAATAAATCTTGGAACTTTATATAATTAATGACAATTTTGAAATCGACTATATGAATATATCAAAATATAGAGCCCATGTAGATGCGCATACTGGCTATGCGCATTTAAAAAGAATCATAATCATAATTGATACGAAATAAAAATAACTTTATATGTAGAATCTCGGTTTCTAGAGGGCCAATCATAGGATATCCGTGTTTAAATTAGGAAGGGCCCCAATGGCATGAGTCGGAGGCCCATTAAGTGTTTTTGGAATGTTATCAGCGAAGTAAGCAGGCTGACAGCAATCACCATGTACATGGCCGGCGGCAGCCCAAAAGTACAAACAATTGGCCCATGCAGGGAAGGTAGTACTTTTTTTTATTGGGAAGGTTGTCTGGCTAACCCAAAAAAAAAGTGGTGCTACATGGGGTAATACTTGAACCCGGAATGAGATCGAGTGCCTTGATGAAGGCGAGGCACACATAAATAGTACTCCGTACCATGCCTTGCCCCTCCCTTTCAACCGTTGGATAAAAAATAATTAGACAGATGACTATTAACTAGTAACTGCTACAGTACCAACCAATGTACAGGACATGTGCTACAGTACGTCGTCCACAGTGCATGTGCTTTAGAACCATGAACAGTACATATGCTACATGCTACAGTACTTTGATCTTAGCTATCTATTTTCAATCCAACGGCCAAATCTACAAGTCACCGTACTGTTCATCTGTGCCTTGCTTATGTCAAGGCACTGGATCCTGGACACTTGAACCCATGATCGTTGCTGAGGGTTGCCTATTTGCGCATAATATGTTTTGTCAGCGGTCACTTCACTAGTTTGTGCAAAACATATCCAGCGCAGGATTCAAAAAAACATCACGTTTTTTTCTTTACGTAAACAACAAAACATCTCATGTTCATCACAATCCAGCCAACATAAGCACATAATAATTAATAGTACAACTAGAGAGCTGTACACATAAATAAGGTTTGTCAAGCTTCATGCACTAGCCAACGCAACCAAAAGTCCGAACTAATGGAAAGGGCTAGGCAATCCAATTATACATTTCAACATCCCCCCTCACATGTGACCACAATCCAGTAATGGTACCATCATGTTCACCACAATGCATCATTAAAGAGAGCAGTATACTATTATAGACCAGCTCTCTCTAAAGAACATTTGTAAGACAACTTAATACAGCTGTGATTGATATTGTTGCCCCAGCGATGGGTGATAACCTGAACACCATATAACCTTCTCACAGCAATTGTAACCAAATATGAGCACCTGCAATGATTTGGTGTCAAGCTTCTTGAAGGTCAGGAGGTATCCTACCTTCAAGTCATGTGCTTTGACAAACTCTGGCCATCCTTTGTCCATTAAAACATTGCCATCTTGTTGCTTCAGGTCCACAATCCAGGTGCATGCAGTGGACATCTTCAGGTTGATGGACTCTGGACACCCACCGTAAAACCAGGGTAGAACACGACTGGGGATGGAAATCACCTCTAACTCCGATGTACATAGTACCTTGCAGAAGCTGTCAGGGGTATTCTCCTCATCGATGCGCCCAAACACCTTGCACACTGGGGCTGGCTCTACAGATGTCTCCTTCCATGATAAGCTCTCTCCAAGCTTGAGCTTCTTGTTTGAACACTGCAAAAAAGAGGCCTCAATTAGATAATGCCTCTAGCTTCTGACCGTAATTCCAAGCAAATGCATAATAAAAGGCACCTAGCAAACTCAGCGGATCATTGTTCTTATCAAACACACAGTCTGAACAATAAGCTTCTGAATCTAGCTAGGCTGATATGTACAACCTTGTATCATCAAATTATTCAGCATAGTGTATCATTGTATCGCAGAAGCCAAATCGATATAAATAGTAGCTATGAGAATAGAAATCAAGCTAGCATGAGCCATGCATGCTTGCTGGCTATGTCTAGCATCAGAATAATGCATCTGCAGTTCATCATCCGCCAGTACAGATTGACCAAGCAAACAAAAAAAAATCAGCGTCGGCCTAAAGAGTCCACAAGCCAGACATGCATGCTCGGTGTCCTCATATGTGATCATCGGCCGTGGATTGACCAATAGCATATTTGAACGATTATTACTGCACACATTAGATCCAGTCCCAACATAGCTAGCATGGGTGCATGTGTAACCCGAGTCTTTACCAGAGGATTAATATATACACTGGCTGAGAGAAGTACTGTATATCAAACAATGCTAAGCAACCGGCAATACAGCTTAGATATAATAAAGATGTGACCGGCAACGCTAGTGATTCGGGGGAAACATACCGCCATTGCAGCCATGGACCGAGAGAATCGGGGATGCCGCGCCGCCTTAGTGGAGTTTTTAGATGCGACGTCGCCGCATCCGTAGAGGACGGAGTCCAAGCCGCGTAGTCCGAGCGGTGGTGGACGCCGGTGGTGTAGAGAGAGGACTCAGGGGAGATGGACGGCGAGGGATCTGGGGAGATCTGAAGTTCTGAACATGAGGGGGCTGTGAGAAACTGAGAATGATACATCAGCAATCAGCAAGGGAATAAATGCGCGTGTCCCCCGGTCAAAAAAAATGCGCGTGTCTAGGAGGAACGAAGCCAGGTACGCAGGAATCCACACACAAAACTTCACCCGGCGGGTCACTGGGCTTTATCAGTATCTGGTGGGGTCCGGACCTACAGACCAGTGAGACATGTCGTGTGGGTTATGATCCGTTCAGTGTGCACACAGAAATTGCATTCAGAGCTCAGGGCTTCAGGCTACGTTGTACTATACAGTAATATATCCATTTCTTTTGGTAAAATGAAAACGATACTCCATCTGATCCTCATTACATGATGATAAAATGGACGTCTCTACAACTAATATGTGTCTAGATACATCTATATGAGAGCGTCTGTGTTTGTACTGTGTATCTAAAAAAAATATGGATCGGAGGGAGCATTAAGAGGTGTCCAAAAAAAACTGCAAACAAACATGGATGTAAGCAGTTGAGTATTAAACCAGTGCGTGAAATACCTTTATATCTCGACCATGTAACAATGAATATGAGAAGTTTTTGGGGTTTGACCATCTGCACTTGTGTTTGCTACAATCAGATCAAAAAATTGGTCACTTTTACACTTTCTAAAATAAAATGTATTTTTCCCTGAGATTTTACAAGTTCGTACAAGATAGCATTGACTACATCTGGGATATATCACATTTACACTTACAAATCTATGAATATTTCAAAATATTGAGCTCCGTGTACCTACATATAATACAAATCATCAGACCGCACATTGAAACTACCGCAGCATATCACAGTAAATTAAAATAAAATAAAACAAGTCTAACATATACTATATTAGCTAATTAACAAAGTCTCATCACAGTGTATCTGATCCCCAGTTCAGCTTAATACAAAAACCAAGTTCAGCTTGAACATCAGCAGGGGAGTAACCCAGGTCCAAAAGCAGCATCTAGTTAATTCAATAAAATATTGAGGTTATTCTGATCCCCTCTTCCTAAAAACACTGCAGATCATGCATGCAACTAAGGGTGATCAGCACAAAAGATTATCCTCTGGGTGGAGGTGTTACTGTCGTAGATCAACACATTCATCAAGGAAGTGTCTTTCACCTCGAAGACGAGAAGGTCATCAAGCTGCAGTTCATGCGCCTCTGCAAACCCGAACCAACCATCCTTCAAGACCAGTTCACCCTGGTACTCATCGATGTGCACATACCAGGCGCAGCCTACGCTGGTCTTGAGCTTGATAGGCCTGGGAAGAATCCCTTTCAGACATTGCTTGAATTCTCTGGGGATGACCAACATATACATGTCATCGTTGCCGTCCAGTTGCACATAGAAGCGCGAGGGCTGAGGAGGGTCCGCCGAGTGACCAACCCGTTTAGGGCGGCCTTTCCCTCGCCCTTTTAATATACAACGTTGAATTGCTGCATCACGCCTGCCCGTCACCTTTGGCTTTTTGGCTAGTGAATTTCTTTGAATTCTGAACTCGGGGCGGTGCAGAGGACATGTACAATCGACAGTCCTAAGACGTAGTTGCTCATTGACGTTGGAGCGAGTTTGCTTCTGCATCTAGTTAAGCACGGTATATATCAATCAACAGCATATAAATCAGAACGTAGCATACATGGAGAAAATGCATCTAGCTATCTCTTTAATTAGTTTGCACAAAATCTAGCAGCAGCAAGACAATTTGATTTTACAGGTACTGAGCAAGCTTTCAGACTTTCTGAAACAGGTAACATGGAGCATATATTTGTATGTTCAGACTGCGAAACCCTGCTCTGTGATGGATAATATTACTAAACATCTTTTTTTGCCAGAACTAGTACTTAACATCTACTGTTTCCCGTCATTAAAAAAAATTTGCAGAAGAATACTACGGTTTCCCGTCATTAAATTTTAAAGAAAAAAGAACTTGTTTAAGATCCCAACTATCATTGACTACTTACACCTGCATCCTAGTGAGTTCAGGACAACTTACAGCATCTTTTGGTGGTGCCGCCACCGGAGAAGACCGTGCCGCGGGGGTTGGGGTCGGCGCAGCCGGAGAAGCTGGTGCCGCCGCCAGGGAAATCAGTGCCGAGCCAGATGGTGCTTCCAGCGGAGAAGAAAGTACCGCGAGAGATGGAACCGACGCTGCCAAAGGGTAAGAAACGGATGTACTCGTAGATCCTTCTCTAGTCACGATCTGGATAGAAGAGACTGGACGTCCATCAAGCTGCTGGAGGATGCGGTGGATCAAATCGGCTGAGTTCAGGAAATATCGGTGATGTTCATCTGTGTCGGCGAAGCAGCTGCCGGTGGAAGGAGGAGGCGAGCCGTTCATGGCAGTCATTAGTGTAAAAGAGGAGAAGTGGGTGGGAGTATGGGTGGGAGAGAGAGGGTTCGGGACTGAAGTAATTGTAGTCTGCTCTCTCTTTTTTACAAGCATGCGTCCTCAGGCTGATATTTTTTTTAGATACGTACTCAGGCTGCTTTGTCAAACCAGGGCCTCAATGAAGCTAATAGCACGCTATAGCATATCTAGAGGGTCCACGCTTAGTAATTTTGCTCGCTGTGGCGCTATTTGCGAAACAGCATGCTATATCGCCCTAAAACTTCATATCGTTAGCGCGCTATTTTTTTCAGGCAAGTTGCTTTCACTTTTTCGTGGTGATGAACTAATCTGTTGGTTCCACTTCTAAATCAGAAAATAATATCGCTAATGCTAATTTTTTTAATAAATAATTTATACTATGTTGTTGCCTTGTGAAATGTTGATGTTAGCCTTCTAATATACTTGAGATCTATTTCTATATGTGGTTATGTATGTATGATTCAGTCACTTTTGGACTATATATATCTATTCGTTCTAGTAAAATTATTTATTTTTAGGCTATATTTAGTATTATTTTGAAAATGCTATTTAAAATATACCACACTATTACCACGATATAGCGTCCATATCGTTTGAAGGTGGCTGCCGCTAATTCATTTAGCACGCTATTTTAAACCTTGGTTAAGACGCGTTTGGCGGCCTGCATCCAGGCTGGTGGGGAAATACCGTACCCAAGTGCTTAAAAGATTGCATCTTTTAGCTGGAAAACATTAGGGCATGTCCAACACAGGCGCTACTGCAAGGGCGCTAGGAATTATTTCCTCGTCGTTTGGCGGTTGGAGAGGCTAATCCCAGCGGTAGTCCTAGCGTCGACGCAAAAGAAAGCAGGGGCGTGAAACTCTTTTCACCTGTCCTAGCTAAAGCACCGGAACCAACAGGAAGTCAGTCTGTCATCAGCAATTAGCGCTGCAAGGAGAGTACCTGGAGGATTTTACAATCTTTTGACATTCATTTGTTCTCTATTAGCGCCATATAGTATATAGCATTGTAATGCCCTTATACTCCTCTCAACATTAAAAAAAAGGTGTGCATATACTAATAACAGTTGCTGAAATGAAACTAAAAATAAACAGACATGCACGGTTTACGAAGGATGGAAATACAGAGTTCATCACCATCCGTTTTAAATTATAAGATTAGATTACTTCAATGTGGGTTTACATACGCACTAAAATGAGTAAACAGACACACTGAAATGGGTCCAGGTATATAAGATTCAGAAAAAAGGAAGAGCATCTTAAGATACAGAACAGGTTACTAAATTGTTCAAACATATCGTACAAAAAAGATTATTTGCTCCAGAAAGATTCATGGCTCAGTTTAGGGTTGCATCAACATGCGGATATTTTTCAGACTAGGCTTAAACCACATTGTCGCCTGTCGGGGAAATCCCCAACCATCTTCTGGAAGGGTGATAACTCCCATGAGCTCATTTTCCCCTTGCTGCAGGTTACAACGACAAATACAACTAAATGCTGGTTCCCGAAATGCATAGTACGCGATGTACACACAATTTGACCTCATGAATGGAGTCAATGTTCCATCAGGAGCATTGCCATCATTTATCTTCAGGTTCAATGGATAATTCAGTCCAATGAACAGAGAGTGTGTGCCAAGGCTGTCAACTCGACTCCAATTGGGTCCAATCAGGGATAGATCTTTCTCAAAAACATGTATGACAGGGGCAGGACACTCCCGCAGGATAAGGCCATTACCATGATGCAGAACTTCTGCAGGCTCAAGGTGATCATTGCTACGTATATACCGATCTTCATGGATGATCATCAAGCGCTTGCCATCGGCTGATCGAGCTAAAAACCATCTGCCAGATGGTTCCTTCATCGGTGATGGGATCACGAATGGCGGGGCAAGGTGTGCATCTGCATTGTAAACGGAGACAACAAAAAATAGTGTTTGAATGGCTCGGGAAGACAATAATACCAGTAGCTGCAACTTCACATTTGTAGGATCAAATGGAGGATGCAGTCATTATACTTGTATAAAATCTCGAAGAAATAAAATTGTTCCCATTTGAGATGTATGTTAATTACACTCATATTCATTGATGGTAGATACATGTCTCAACCTTATCTGATCCATGATTGTAATGCTTTGAGTACATCGAATATTGAAATAAATTGAAAGTTTGCATGCATCAATTGATGAAGAGGCCAGGGCTAAGCTCCTTATTCATATTCTGACAAGAGCATGCAGTAACTAATTCAGGAATGCATTCATATACTGCAATAATCTGGTTTGGGTTGACAGATTAGTGCACAGCATATACTACTGTAATTCGTTTGTAGCAATGGTTCAGTCAGGTTAGGATAATTTAATGGTGCACAGTCATTTGAAAGGTGAAAAAAAGTCTTAGTGAGCAATTAGTTATTTCAGTTACAATATATCATGAATGGGCTTGATATTAAAATTTATTGCGAAGTATATCATATGGATTGAAGAATTACCAGCCTGTGATTGATCCCAGCAATATGTGGTGCCGGTCCACCCATCCACCGCAACAATAAAGCCGTTGTGCTCGATGGCATCACTGTAATCTACACCCCAACTAGCAAGAGAGAATAACCTCCACTCCTGGCTACCATTAGCCAGGTAAGCGAGTCCAGAATTGAATAGAGCGATGAGCTTGTAATCTGAGTAATGTCCAGCTTTTGTGGGCACTTCGCAAATTACAATCTTCAACAAAAACATGGCACGCCCATACGTCATGTACCTTTCAGGAGGCAAGTCGGGGAAGCCAATCCATTCCTCCCGAAAAATGTTGCAAGTTTCCGACGATGGTAGGGAGATTTCTTGGTGCGTGTAGATGTTCGCGAGGAACCAGTTCCCACCACTGTCCACGCCGGCGATCCAGTCGCCATTCATGCCAACCCAGAATCTATTGTCCATGAACGGCAGGATGGCTGTGCGCCGAGGATGGTCGAGGGGCACAACGTGGTACACCGTGTGGTGCGCACTACTATCATCATAGTGCCAATGGGCAGAATCGGGCATCAGCAAGCAGGGTCCATCCCAATGGTGTAGATTCATGTTGTCGGCGACATGGCGGCACAGCGTTTTGGAGCATGCGGCCAGCCGGACGTCGACTGTAACGTCCAGACTCTGGGCAATGAGATTGAACAGCTCGGCGGGGAGCTTCCCCCAGTCGCCATCCAGCTGGTCGTCGTTCGATGCCGCCATGGAGACGAGATGGATTTAAAAGGGCGGATGCAAGTATGTGTGATTGGAGTTTTGTAGGAGAGTCGAGCGGGAAGGAGGAGTGCTGCGGTTCTGCGGAGGGGTGAGGAGAGAAAGCTATGCAAATGGGAGATCTAGAGGATGAAAAAACTTCTAGCAGCGGTTGGCGAGTGGAGAACGATGATGGAAGTGGAGAGCCAAGGATGGAAACGATGGACATGAAGAGTAGGAGTGGATATGACTTTTTTTATTCTTCAGCAGCTGCATCGAGGCGCCGAGTAAAACTTCGGCTAGGATAGCACGCCACTACGTCCTGGTGCAGTTACTGTCCCGTCAAATCAGTTTGACCACAGAAATGGTTTCTTTATTACAGTATAACTTAATTTTTTCGAACAATATATACTAGTACTCCATTTAATATAATCACTCCGATTCATATTACTTGTCAAATGATATGGATGAATCTAGAACTAAAATGTGTCTAGATATATCTATATTATAGTCAACTAATATGAATCCGAGTTTGTTTGGTTCAAAGGATTTCTAAAGGTATCTTGTACGGAGTAGGATTTTTACACATAGGGATTTTTCCTATAGAGCTTGCTTGATTCAAAGGATTGAGAACCCTCCAAAATACCTATGGATTGCTTTCTCTACAATCCTATCTCTCGGTAATATTGCTATGTGTCTATAACAACTATGAAATGAACTCAATCTCAATAGAAATTTCCTTTGTCTTTCCTAATCAAACAACTAGTTATTTTATGTCTTCGTTTACAAATTAAGATAATTTTTAGGTTATAGGTAATCGTCGAGCTTATGTGATCATCTTTTATGATCAAACTTACTTGATCAGCCGCGGAGGCGCAAAGGAGCAGTGGTGTGCATTAATACGGCCGCATGGGGAAGGCACAGCTAGCGACGATGAGACGTATCGCCAGCATTGGCCTAGGGAACCGTCGCCACCATTAATAAAAGCTATCCCTTTGGGCACCATGTCTCCCACTACTCGTGTCACGCGCGCATGGCTGGGGAAGCCGGACAGAAAACATGACAACCAGGGGGAAAATGAATAAAAATAATACAAAGTCGAAAATATTTCGAAAAATAAACTTTGTACTTCGTAAGAAACTCCATGCGTTTAGCAAATGCGAAGGCAATATGTAGAAACACGTCTAGACCACGTCTAGAACCACTTCCCAAAGCTTAAGGATTATATTGATTTTTAGAAAGTCAAACTATGTTAAGTTTGACTAAGTTTTTACCAAAAGCATTAATATGCAAGATACAAAATCAATATTATTAGATAGAAAATAAATTATATTTTCATATGGTGTCTACAAAATATTATATGTGCTGATAGATTCTTCTAAGAGTTTGGTCGAACTTTACTTGGTTTGACTTTTCAAGAAAAATATACAAAGCTTTAAGCATTGGAACGGAGGTATTTTTCGAAGCACCTACTTGTCTTTAGAAGACAAAAGAAAACATGGAGTAAGGTTGTTTTTTGTGCAAAAGTTTACGTCAAAATCTGGTTATTTGTGTAAAAAGAATCTCAAATTGTGTTATGTGCAAAAACTGCACCAAGAAGTGGTGGTATGTGCAATTTCCTCCATCACACAAAAGGCAAGCCATTGATACATATATAATTGTGAATAATTACAAAAGTAGTAGGCAGCTAATAAGCGCACATGATTAAACTGCTATGCGAGATCTTCAGCCACCAGAAGTCGTTCCCGCGCCTCTCTAGCATTGAAAATCACGCGTTCTGCGACTTCCATCAAAGAGACAAGCTGAGCTTTGATCCGTTCTCCCAGATGAATGGCCTCGTCACAACTCCTACGAGCACAGGCCGTGATCTCATCCACTTCTAGGAAAGACACCGCCTGCCTGTACCGAAATATCTTGATCCCTAACTCTCTGTTCTCCTCCCGCATGCTGGCAAGATCCAACTTCATCCTCCGACAAGATAAGCAAGGGGAGTGATCCTGCCAAAGGTAACAACAAACATATCGAGCGTTACCGGCAAACGAAGGGCACAAATTGGCTGATTAACGAATATGGTCACTAACATGTAGGACAGACTTAAGTGGTGTCTACATGTCAGTGACTCGAAGTACCCAAAAACCAGCAACCCAAAGTCAGCTAGTAATATTAACCTCCGTCTTCAGCTCCTTCATCCTCTTGAACGGCGGGGAAGCTGGCAACTTATCTTCTTCTACGACCTCTCGCTGGAACCTGACGTCGAAGGATGAGAGATCCTGCGAACGGATGTGCTGCGCCTGCGCGTGCGATTCCCCAGGGCGCTTCTGGCGTAACTCGGAGTTCTCCGCGCCGAGATGCGGAAGTTCCGCTCCCGGGGCCTTGTTGACCCTAAGCCGAGATAGCTCCTGTGTAAGCCGACGAAAAATGTTCAAAATGTTACAGATCAGGCATATCATTACCAGTGCAAACGAGGTAAGTGAATCTCCGGGATCTCGCCCAAAGACCGCGGTTGGTCCAATGCCACCACATCTTCTCCGAGATTGACTAACTCCTTTACATCATCTTCTCCGACATTGACTATCTCCTTTACATCATCTTCTGCTCCGAGCTTGACCATCTCCTTTACATCATCTTCTCCTGCGAGCTTGATCATCTGCCTCACATCATCTTCTCCGGCGATATCGACCCTCTCCTGCGGAAGATAACAGATATAAGTCCGAGTATTACCAGCAAAACGAAGGTAATTAAAAGAGGCGTAGTAACCCTTGTGTCCTGGCTAATCAACGGCGGGGACGCTGAGCCCGCATCGTCTCCTCCGAGATCTCCCTTCGCAGGCAGGATTGTTAGAGACAGTGTACTTCTGGTAGTAGTATTTATGCGTGGGGCGCCAGGGGGTCGAGAAGCTAGGACTGCATCTTCTCCTCCGAGCTCTTCCTTGGTAGACATGACAAATGAAACGAGGTGTGGGGGGCGTAAAAGGTATAAAATGGCGGACGGCCGCCCCGCCTCGGCCCTCCAAGGCTTAATTTTTTTGCCTTACTAAACTAAAAACCCTATTTTGCGTCTCACACGGACTGCCCTCAGAGGGCTGCAGGGTCCCATATGCGTGCAGGTCCCACACTTTAGGTAGGCAAACTTCCAACAATCTTCTTTGTCAAGTGAAGACACGTCGTCAAGACTCTCTCTCTCTCTCCCCCCTTTTGTCATTGAAAAAAAAAGAATATTAGACGGGCGCGTAGCCTGCACTGCAGGGGGGCGATTTTGACAAAAGTAATCCTTTTGGCGAAGAAAAACACAGAAAGCCACACAAAAAGGTTAGTCCAGTGAAATAGATTGCTCAGAGGGTCAGTCCGTAATTTTCTTTGCCAAAAGGGTTATTTCTGTCAAAATCGCCGCACTGCAGGTTTGCAGCACTGAAAAACCTTGCGTGCCAGTCAACATCACTTCCCGGATAGGGGGAAAATATCTAGTGATACCATCCCTTACATGATACCATGATACCACTTCATAATATTTGAATTCTAAGTGTCGAAAAATTTAGAAAAAAAACCTTGTGATGCTACCCTAAATTTGTGGGACCCCAAAAAACTTGCAAATCAAGCCAAAGAAACACGATCTTGTCCCCTACCCCCCCCCCATGATTTTGACCTAAATTTGAAATCAAGCCAAAGGTGGTTCAAAAACGGCAATCGGAAATCATGGATTGTTCATCATTTTTCTATATAGCTAGGGAAAATAGCAGACATGCCATACCAATGTTTTAGAAAAGAGCCCTTCAAAAAAGTGTGGCAACATATATGTTGGAATTCGACCATCTTAATTTCTTCCCACGTGTGAGCTTTGGTACTACTACTACACAAGAACCATGTCAAACTTTTGAATCATGGCCCATTTTATGTATATATTTGCAACTTTTCATGCACGCATGAAAACTTTGCAAAATATGTGCATTTTGGGTTGTCGCACATAAATGTGTGTTTACTTGTCTGCCACCAATTAATCCAATTCTCATTTGTGGGGAAACATGACACGAGATGGCCATTTCCAAAGTTTCATGAATTATCTCAAAGTGAATCCATATATGTACAATTTTTGGGGGCTAAATTTCATGTTTTAAACCTAGCTAGTATTTGACCAAGATTCAAATGGGCATAAAATTCAAAAAAAAACAGAAAAATGAAAAACCAAAGCACATAGCCTTCTTATGTCATATAGTAAGAATTCAAGTTGATAAACAAGGTCTAGACATATTCAAACTAGACAAATCATGTATCTACCCCTAACACTCTAAACTCTGTCTTATGAAGTCAATTAGGCATGAAGAGAAGTGGTTTTGGGTTTCAAACATGGAAATTTCAAAAACCTCCCAAAAGCTTCATTTTAGAGTGACTAAGAAGGATCCATGCTTACCTTTTAATTTTCAGATTTTAAACTTGTTTAAATCTTTGTGAAACCTAGGATTTGACCAAGATTCAAATGGGCATAAAAATTCAGGAAAAAACCAAAAGATTGATAAACCAAAGCACATAGCATTCTTATGTCATACAGTAAGCATTCAAGTTGATTAACAAGGTCTAGACATATTCAAACTAGAAAATCATGTATATATCTGTCCCTAACCTTAAACTCTGTCTTATATATGAAGTCAATCATGAAGAGAAGTGGTTTGGGTTTCAAACATGAAAATTTCAAGAACATCCCAAAAGCCGCTTCATTTTAGAGTGACTAAGAAGGATCCATGCTTACCTTTTCGTTTTCATATTATATACTTGTTTAAATCCAGGTCAAACATAGGATTTGACCAAGATTCAAATGGGCATAAAATAAAATAAAATAGAAGAATGAAAAACAAAAGCACATAGTCTTCGTATGTCATATAGTAAGCTTTCAAGTTGATAAACAAGGTTTAGACATGTTCAAACCAGACAAATCATGTATCTACCCCCTAACCATAAACTCGATCGATCTTATGAAGTCTAGCCTGAAGAGAAGTCGTATTGGTTTCAAACATGAAAATTTCAAGAACCTCCCAAAATCTTCAAATGGGCATAATATTCAAAAAAACCAGAAAAATGAAAAACCAAAGCACATAGCCTTCTTATGTCATATAGTAAGAATTCAAGTTGATAAACAAGGTCTAGACATATTCAAACTAGACAAATCATGTATCTACCCCTAACACTCTAAACTCTGTCTTATGAAGTCAAGCATGAAGAGAAGTGGTTTTTGGGTTTCAAACATGGAAATATCAAAAACCTCCCAAAAGCTTCATTTTAGAGTGACTAAGAAGGATCCATGCTTACCTTTTAATTTTCAGATTTTAAACTTGTTTAAATCTTTGTGAAACCTAGGATTTGACCAAGATTCAAATGGGCATAAAAATTCAGGAAAAAACCAAAAGAATGATAAACCAAAGCACATAGCATTCTTATGTCATATAGTAAGCATTCAAGTTGATAAATAAGGTCTAGACATATTCAAACTAGAAAATCATGTATATATCTGCCCCTAACCCTAAACTCTGTCTTATATATGAAGCAATCATGAAGAGAAGTGGTTTTGGGTTTCAAACATGAAAATTTCAAGAACATCCCAAAAGTCGCTTCATTTTAGAGTGACTAAGAAGGATCCAGGCTTACCTTTTCGTTTTCATATTTTATACTTGTTTAAATCCAGGTCAAACATAGGATTTGACCAAGATTCAAATGGGCATAAAATAAAAAAAATAGAAGAATGAAAAACAAAAGCACATAGTCTTCTTATGTCATATAGTAAGCCTTGCAAGTTGGTAAACAAGGTTTAGACATGTTCAAACCAGACAAATCATGTATCTAGCCCCTAACCATAAACTCGGTCGATCTTATGAAGTCTAGCATGAAGAGAAGTCGTATTGGTTTCAAACATGAAAATTTCAAGAACCACCCAAAATCTTCAAATGGGCATATAACATTCAAAAAACTAGAAAAATGAAAAACCAAAGCACATATATAGCCTTCTTATGTCATATAGTAAGCATTCAAGTTGATAAACAAGCATGTCTAGACATATTCAAACCCGACAAATCATGTATCTACCCCCTAACCCTAAACTCTGCATGTCTTATGAAGTCAACCATGAAGAGAAGTGGTTTTTGGGTTTCAAACATTGAGATTTCAAGAACCCCCCCAAAAAAGCTTCATTTTAGAATGACTAGCTAGGAAGGATCCATGCTTACCTTTTCATTTTCATGTTATAGACTTGTTTAAATCTTGGTCAAACCTAGGATTTGACCAAGATTCAAATGGGCATAAAACATTCAGAAAAAAAAAAACCAAAAACCAAAGCTAGCACATATAGTCTTCTTATGTCATATAGTAAGAATTGAAGTTGATAAACAAGGTCTAGACATATTCAAACTAGACAAATCATGTATCTACCCCCTAAAGCCCTAAACTAGCTTTGTCTTATGAAGTCAAGCATGAAGAGAAGTGTTTTTGGGTTTCAGACATGGAAATTTTGAAAACCTCCCAAAAACTTCATCTTAGAGTGACAAAGAAGGATCCAAGCTTACCTTTTCATTTTCATGTTTTAAGCTTGTTTAAATATTGGTCAAGCCTAGGATTTGACCAAGATTCAAATGGGCATAAAAATTCTGGAAAAATAATAAAAAAAAACCAAAGCACATAGTCTTCTTACGTCATATATATCTATAGTAAGCATATTCAAGTAGATAAACAAGGTATAGACATATTCAAAACAGACAAATCCTGTATCTACCCCCTAACCCTAAACTCGGTCTTATGATGCCTAGCATGAAGAGAAGTCGTTTTGGGTTTCAAACGTTTAAGCCAAAAGCCCCATTTCATATATTTCAAATTTGGTTCAAATTTGAAAGACATACAAGTTATAGCACACATAGTGCATACATGTTCACACATTCTGCACTAGATGCTAATTAACCCTATAGTTTGAGGCCATTTGGATGAGGTCGAAAAAAATCTTGGATTAGAAATGGGGTTGTTCGAACCCCGTAGTTGGATTTTTTATGAACTTGATCTGTAGTACTGGGCAAAACCCTAGTTTAACGTATTTAATTATAGATTCGTAGGTTGATTTTTCTACCTTTTTATTATTATTACTATGCAGCACATGTGTGTTTGCCCGTCGAGTGAAACTCGGAGGAAGAGGGATCACTCGGAAGGAGAGAAGAAGGGAGAGCATTATGGTGTCTCCCCTTTTTCGGGTGATGATGTTGACTTTTGTGCAGGGTTGTGAGCGAGCGAGCGAGCGAGCGAGTCGAGCGAGGCCGAGAATGAGAGAGATTTGTTTTTTTTTGTGAGAGGGACAACCGAAGGATCCAGAAGGACCCACAGATTTCCAAAACGCATCCTGATGCGTCTTCTCTTGACAAAGAAGATGGCTTGGAGTTTGCGTACCTACTGCACTTGACTTGTGCTCACTGAAGTGTGGGACCTCACGCATGGGCGCCACACGTAAGTGACAGACCTGTTGGCAATGTTGGTGTAAAAACACGGTTGATTATTATAGTGCATTAGAACAAAGTTTCCTATGGATTCAACGGCAGGAAATCCAAGTTAACTCATTTACATGACATTATTTTTTCCATGAAGCAAAGTTAACACATCTATCAATTGGTACATTTTGGAGTGACTAAGAAGGATCCATGCTTATTCGTTTTCACGTGTTAAATTTGTTTAAATCTTGCTCAAACCTAGGATTTCACCAAGATTGAAATGGGCATGAAAATTCAAAAAAAAATGAAATACCAATGCACATAGTCTTCTTCTGTCATATAGTAAGCATTCAAGATGATAAACAAGGTCTAGACATATTCAAACCAGGCAAATCATGTATCTACTCCCTAACGACCCTAAACTCCGTCTTATGAAGTAAGGCATGAAGAGAAGTGGTTTTGGGTTTCAAACATGCAAATTTCAAAAACCCCCCAAAAGCTTCATTTTAGAGTGATGACTAAGAAGGATCGAGGCTTACCTTTTCATTTTCATGTTTTAAACTTGTTTAAATCTTGGTCAAACCTAGCTAGTATTTGACCAAGATTCAAATGGGCATGCATAAAATTCAAAAAAAAATCAGAAAAATGAAAAACCAAAGCACATAGCCTTCTTATGTCATATAGTAAGAATTCAAGTTGATAAACAAGGTCTAGACGTATTCAAACTAGACAAATCATGTATCTACCCCTAACACTCTAAACTCTGTCTTATGAAGTCAATTAGGCATGAAGAGAAGTGGTTTTGGGTTTCAAACATGGAAATTTCAAAAACCTCCCAAAAGCTTCATTTTAGAGTGACTAAGAAGGATCCATGCTTACCTTTTAATTTTCAGATTTTAAACTTGTTTAAATCTTTGTGAAACCTAGGATTTGACCAAGATTCAAATGGGCATAAAAATTCAGGAAAAAACCAAAAGATTGATAAACCAAAGCACATAGCATTCTTATGTCATACAGTAAGCATTCAAGTTGATTAACAAGGTCTAGACATATTCAAACTAGAAAATCATGTATATATCTGTCCCTAACCTTAAACTCTGTCTTATATATGAAGTCAATCATGAAGAGAAGTGGTTTGGGTTTCAAACATGAAAATTTCAAGAACATCCCAAAAGCCGCTTCATTTTAGAGTGACTAAGAAGGATCCATGCTTACCTTTTCGTTTTCATATTATATAGTTGTTTAAATCCAGGTCAAACATAGGATTTGACCAAGATTCAAATGGGCATAAAATAAAATAAAATAGAAGAATGAAAAACAAAAGCACATAGTCTTCGTATGTCATATAGTAAGCTTTCAAGTTGATAAACAAGGTTTAGACATGTTCAAACCAGACAAATCATGTATCTACCCCCTAACCATAAACTCGATCGATCTTATGAAGTCTAGCCTGAAGAGAAGTCGTATTGGTTTCAAACATGAAAATTTCAAGAACCTCCCAAAATCTTCAAATGGGCATAATATTCAAAAAAACCAGAAAAATGAAAAACCAAAGCACATAGCCTTCTTATGTCATATAGTAAGAATTCAAGTTGATAAACAAGGTCTAGACATATTCAAACTAGACAAATCATGTATCTACCCCTAACACTCTAAACTCTGTCTTATGAAGTCAAGCATGAAGAGAAGTGGTTTTTGGGTTTCAAACATGGAAATATCAAAAACCTCCCAAAAGCTTCATTTTAGAGTGACTAAGAAGGATCCATGCTTACCTTTTAATTTTCAGATTTTAAACTTGTTTAAATCTTTGTGAAACCTAGGATTTGACCAAGATTCAAATGGGCATAAAAATTCAGGAAAAAACCAAAAGAATGATAAACCAAAGCACATAGCATTCTTATGTCATATAGTAAGCATTCAAGTTGATAAATAAGGTCTAGACATATTCAAACTAGAAAATCATGTATATATCTGCCCCTAACCCTAAACTCTGTCTTATATATGAAGCAATCATGAAGAGAAGTGGTTTTGGGTTTCAAACATGAAAATTTCAAGAACATCCCAAAAGTCGCTTCATTTTAGAGTGACTAAGAAGGATCCAGGCTTACCTTTTCGTTTTCATATTTTATACTTGTTTAAATCCAGGTCAAACATAGGATTTGACCAAGATTCAAATGGGCATAAAATAAAAAAATAGAAGAATGAAAAACAAAAGCACATAGTCTTCTTATGTCATATAGTAAGCCTTGCAAGTTGGTAAACAAGGTTTAGACATGTTCAAACCAGACAAATCATGTATCTAGCCCCTAACCATAAACTCGGTCGATCTTATGAAGTCTAGCATGAAGAGAAGTCGTATTGGTTTCAAACATGAAAATTTCAAGAACCACCCAAAATCTTCAAATGGGCATATAACATTCAAAAAACTAGAAAAATGAAAAACCAAAGCACATATATAGCCTTCTTATGTCATATAGTAAGCATTCAAGTTGATAAACAAGCATGTCTAGACATATTCAAACCCGACAAATCATGTATCTACCCCTAACCCTAAACTCTGCATGTCTTATGAAGTCAACCATGAAGAGAAGTGGTTTTGGGTTTCAAACATTGAGATTTCAAGAACCCCCCAAAAGCTTCATTTTAGAATGACTAGCTAGGAAGGATCCATGCTTACCTTTTCATTTTCATGTTTTAAACTTGTTTAAATCTTGGTCAAACCTAGGATTTGACCAAGATTCAAATGGGCATATATAAACATTCAGAAAAAACAAAAACCAAAAACCAAAGCTAGCACATATAGTCTTCTTATGTCATATAGTAAGAATTGAAGTTGATAAACAAGGTCTAGACATATTCAAACTAGACAAATCATGTATCTACCCCCTAAAGCCCTAAACTAGCTTTGTCTTATGAAGTCAAGCATGAAGAGAAGTGTTTTTGGGTTTCAGACATGGAAATTTTGAAAACCTCCCAAAAACTTCATCTTAGAGTGACAAAGAAGGATCCAAGCTTACCTTTTCATTTTCATGTTTTAAGCTTGTTTAAATATTGGTCAAGCCTAGGATTTGACCAAGATTCAAATGGGCATAAAAATTCTGGAAAAATAAAAAAAAACCAAAGCACATAGTCTTCTTACGTCATATATATCTATAGTAAGCATATTCAAGTAGATAAACAAGGTATAGACATATTCAAAACAGACAAATCATGTATCTACCCCCTAACCCTAAACTCGGTCTTATGATGCCTAGCATGAAGAGAAGTCGTTTTGGGTTTCAAACGTTTAAGCCAAAAGCCCCATTTCATATATTTCAAATTTGGTTCAAATTTGAAAGACATACAAGTTATAGCACACATAGTGCATACATGTTCACACATTCTGCACTAGATGCTAATTAACCCTATAGTTTGAGGCCATTTGGATGAGGTCGAAAAAAATCTTGGATTAGAAATGGGGTTGTTCGAACCCCGTAGTTGGATTTTTTATGAACTTGATCTGTAGTACTGGGCAAAACCCTAGTTTAACGTATTTAATTATAGATTCGTAGGTTGATTTTTCTACCTTTTTATTATTATTACTATGCAGCACATGTGTGTTTGCCCGTCGAGTGAAACTCGGAGGAAGAGGGATCACTCGGAAGGAGAGAAGAAGGGAGAGCATTATGGTGTCTCCCCTTTTTTGGGTGATGATGTTGACTTTTGTGCAGGGTTTGTCAGTGAGCAGGAGGTGCGAGCGAGCGAGCGAGCGAGTCGAGCGAGGCCGAGAATGAGAGAGATTTGTTTTTTTTGTGAGAGGGACAACCGAAGGATCCAGAAGGACCCACAGATTTCCAAAACGCATCCTGATGCGTCTTCTCTTGACAAAGAAGATGGCTTGGAGTTTGCGTACCTACTGCACTTGACTTGTGCTCACTGAAGTGTGGGACCTCACGCATGGGCGCCACACGTAAGTGACAGACCTGTTGGCAATGTTGGTGTAAAAACACGGTTGATTATTATAGTGCATTAGAACAAAGTTTCCTATGGATTCAACGGCAGGAAATCCAAGTTAACTCATTTACATGACATTATTTTTTCCATGAAGCAAAGTTAACACATCTATCAATTGGTACATTTTGGAGTGACTAAGAAGGATCCATGCTTATTCGTTTTCACGTGTTAAATTTGTTTAAATCTTGCTCAAACCTAGGATTTCACCAAGATTGAAATGGGCATGAAAATTCAAAAAAAAATGAAATACCAATGCACATAGTCTTCTTCTGTCATATAGTAAGCATTCAAGATGATAAACAAGGTCTAGACATATTCAAACCAGGCAAATCATGTATCTACTCCCTAACGACCCTAAACTCCGTCTTATGAAGTAAGGCATGAAGAGAAGTGGTTTTGGGTTTCAAACATGCAAATTTCAAAAACCCCCCAAAAGCTTCATTTTAGAGTGACTAAGAAGGATCGAGGCTTACCTTTTCATTTTCATGTTTTAAACTTGTTTAAATCTTGGTCAAACCTAGCTAGTATTTGACCAAGATTCAAATGGGCATGCATAAAATTCAAAAAAAATCAGAAAAATGAAAAACCAAAGCACATAGCCTTCTTATGTCATATAGTAAGAATTCAAGTTGACAAACAAGGTCTAGACGTATTCAAACTAGACAAATCATGTATCTACCCCTAACACTCTAAACTCTGTCTTATGAAGTCAATTAGGCATGAAGAGAAGTGGTTTTGGGTTTCAAACATGGAAATTTCAAAAACCTCCCAAAAGCTTCATTTTAGAGTGACTAAGAAGGATCCATGCTTACCTTTTAATTTTCAGATTTTAAACTTGTTTAAATCTTTGTGAAACCTAGGATTTGACCAAGATTCAAATGGGCATAAAAATTCAGGAAAAAACCAAAAGATTGATAAACCAAAGCACATAGCATTCTTATGTCATACAGTAAGCATTCAAGTTGATTAACAAGGTCTAGACATATTCAAACTAGAAAATCATGTATATATCTGTCCCTAACCTTAAACTCTGTCTTATATATGAAGTCAATCATGAAGAGAAGTGGTTTGGGTTTCAAACATGAAAATTTCAAGAACATCCCAAAAGCCGCTTCATTTTAGAGTGACTAAGAAGGATCCATGCTTACCTTTTCGTTTTCATATTATATACTTGTTTAAATCCAGGTCAAACATAGGATTTGACCAAGATTCAAATGGGCATAAAATAAAATAAAATAGAAGAATGAAAAACAAAAGCACATAGTCTTCGTATGTCATATAGTAAGCTTTCAAGTTGATAAACAAGGTTTAGACATGTTCAAACCAGACAAATCATGTATCTACCCCCTAACCATAAACTCGATCGATCTTATGAAGTCTAGCCTGAAGAGAAGTCGTATTGGTTTCAAACATGAAAATTTCAAGAACCTCCCAAAATCTTCAAATGGGCATAATATTCAAAAAAACCAGAAAAATGAAAAACCAAAGCACATAGCCTTCTTATGTCATATAGTAAGAATTCAAGTTGATAAACAAGGTCTAGACATATTCAAACTAGACAAATCATGTATCTACCCCTAACACTCTAAACTCTGTCTTATGAAGTCAAGCATGAAGAGAAGTGGTTTTGGGTTTCAAACATGGAAATATCAAAAACCTCCCAAAAGCTTCATTTTAGAGTGACTAAGAAGGATCCATGCTTACCTTTTAATTTTCAGATTTTAAACTTGTTTAAATCTTTGTGAAACCTAGGATTTGACCAAGATTCAAATGGGCATAAAAATTCAGGAAAAAACCAAAAGAATGATAAACCAAAGCACATAGCATTCTTATGTCATATAGTAAGCATTCAAGTTGATAAATAAGGTCTAGACATATTCAAACTAGAAAATCATGTATATATCTGCCCCTAACCCTAAACTCTGTCTTATATATGAAGCAATCATGAAGAGAAGTGGTTTTGGGTTTCAAACATGAAAATTTCAAGAACATCCCAAAAGTCGCTTCATTTTAGAGTGACTAAGAAGGATCCAGGCTTACCTTTTCGTTTTCATATTTTATACTTGTTTAAATCCAGGTCAAACATAGGATTTGACCAAGATTCAAATGGGCATAAAATAAAAAAATAGAAGAATGAAAAACAAAAGCACATAGTCTTCTTATGTCATATAGTAAGCCTTGCAAGTTGGTAAACAAGGTTTAGACATGTTCAAACCAGACAAATCATGTATCTAGCCCCTAACCATAAACTCGGTCGATCTTATGAAGTCTAGCATGAAGAGAAGTCGTATTGGTTTCAAACATGAAAATTTCAAGAACCACCCAAAATCTTCAAATGGGCATATAACATTCAAAAAACTAGAAAAATGAAAAACCAAAGCACATATATAGCCTTCTTATGTCATATAGTAAGCATTCAAGTTGATAAACAAGCATGTCTAGACATATTCAAACCCGACAAATCATGTATCTACCCCTAACCCTAAACTCTGCATGTCTTATGAAGTCAACCATGAAGAGAAGTGGTTTTGGGTTTCAAACATTGAGATTTCAAGAACCCCCCAAAAGCTTCATTTTAGAATGACTAGCTAGGAAGGATCCATGCTTACCTTTTCATTTTCATGTTATAGACTTGTTTAAATCTTGGTCAAACCTAGGATTTGACCAAGATTCAAATGGGCATATATAAACATTCAGAAAAAACAAAAACCAAAAACCAAAGCTAGCACATATAGTCTTCTTATGTCATATAGTAAGAATTGAAGTTGATAAACAAGGTCTAGACATATTCAAACTAGACAAATCATGTATCTACCCCCTAAAGCCCTAAACTAGCTTTGTCTTATGAAGTCAAGCATGAAGAGAAGTGTTTTTGGGTTTCAGACATGGAAATTTTGAAAACCTCCCAAAAACTTCATCTTAGAGTGACAAAGAAGGATCCAAGCTTACCTTTTCATTTTCATGTTTTAAGCTTGTTTAAATATTGGTCAAGCCTAGGATTTGACCAAGATTCAAATGGGCATAAAAATTCTGGAAAAATAATAAAAAAAAAACCAAAGCACATAGTCTTCTTACGTCATATATATCTATAGTAAGCATATTCAAGTAGATAAACAAGGTATAGACATATTCAAAACAGACAAATCCTGTATCTACCCCCTAACCCTAAACTCGGTCTTATGATGCCTAGCATGAAGAGAAGTCGTTTTGGGTTTCAAACGTTTAAGCCAAAAGCCCCATTTCATATATTTCAAATTTGGTTCAAATTTGAAAGACATACAAGTTATAGCACACATAGTGCATACATGTTCACACATTCTGCACTAGATGCTAATTAACCCTATAGTTTGAGGCCATTTGGATGAGGTCGAAAAAAATCTTGGATTAGAAATGGGGTTGTTCGAACCCCGTAGTTGGATTTTTTATGAACTTGATCTGTAGTACTGGGCAAAACCCTAGTTTAACGTATTTAATTATAGATTCGTAGGTTGATTTTTCTACCTTTTTATTATTATTACTATGCAGCACATGTGTGTTTGCCCGTCGAGTGAAACTCGGAGGAAGAGGGATCACTCGGAAGGAGAGAAGAAGGGAGAGCATTATGGTGTCTCCCCTTTTTCGGGTGATGATGTTGACTTTTGTGCAGGGTTTGTCAGTGAGCAGGAGGTGCGAGCGAGCGAGTCGAGCGAGGCCGAGAATGAGAGAGATTTGTTTTTTTTTTGTGAGAGGGACAACCGAAGGATCCAGAAGGACCCACAGATTTCCAAAACGCATCCTGATGCGTCTTCTCTTGACAAAGAAGATGGCTTGGAGTTTGCGTACCTACTGCACTTGACTTGTGCTCACTGAAGTGTGGGACCTCACGCATGGGCGCCACACGTAAGTGACAGACCTGTTGGCAATGTTGGTGTAAAAACACGGTTGATTATTATAGTGCATTAGAACAAAGTTTCCTATGGATTCAACGGCAGGAAATCCAAGTTAACTCATTTACATGACATTATTTTTTCCATGAAGCAAAGTTAACACATCTATCAATTGGTACATTTTGGAGTGACTAAGAAGGATCCATGCTTATTCGTTTTCACGTGTTAAATTTGTTTAAATCTTGCTCAAACCTAGGATTTCACCAAGATTGAAATGGGCATGAAAATTCAAAAAAAAATGAAATACCAATGCACATAGTCTTCTTCTGTCATATAGTAAGCATTCAAGATGATAAACAAGGTCTAGACATATTCAAACCAGGCAAATCATGTATCTACTCCCTAACGACCCTAAACTCCGTCTTATGAAGTAAGGCATGAAGAGAAGTGGTTTTGGGTTTCAAACATGCAAATTTCAAAAACCCCCCAAAAGCTTCATTTTAGAGATGACTAAGAAGGATCGAGGCTTACCTTTTCATTTTCATGTTTTAAACTTGTTTAAATCTTGGTCAAACCTAGCTAGTATTTGACCAAGATTCAAATGGGCATGCATAAAATTCAAAAAAAATCAGAAAAATGAAAAACCAAAGCACATAGCCTTCTTATGTCATATAGTAAGAATTCAAGTTGACAAACAAGGTCTAGACGTATTCAAACTAGACAAATCATGTATCTACCCCTAACACTCTAAACTCTGTCTTATGAAGTCAATTAGGCATGAAGAGAAGTGGTTTTGGGTTTCAAACATGGAAATTTCAAAAACCTCCCAAAAGCTTCATTTTAGAGTGACTAAGAAGGATCCATGCTTACCTTTTAATTTTCAGATTTTAAACTTGTTTAAATCTTTGTGAAACCTAGGATTTGACCAAGATTCAAATGGGCATAAAAATTCAGGAAAAAACCAAAAGATTGATAAACCAAAGCACATAGCATTCTTATGTCATACAGTAAGCATTCAAGTTGATTAACAAGGTCTAGACATATTCAAACTAGAAAATCATGTATATATCTGTCCCTAACCTTAAACTCTGTCTTATATATGAAGTCAATCATGAAGAGAAGTGGTTTGGGTTTCAAACATGAAAATTTCAAGAACATCCCAAAAGCCGCTTCATTTTAGAGTGACTAAGAAGGATCCATGCTTACCTTTTCGTTTTCATATTATATACTTGTTTAAATCCAGGTCAAACATAGGATTTGACCAAGATTCAAATGGGCATAAAATAAAATAAAATAGAAGAATGAAAAACAAAAGCACATAGTCTTCGTATGTCATATAGTAAGCTTTCAAGTTGATAAACAAGGTTTAGACATGTTCAAACCAGACAAATCATGTATCTACCCCCTAACCATAAACTCGATCGATCTTATGAAGTCTAGCCTGAAGAGAAGTCGTATTGGTTTCAAACATGAAAATTTCAAGAACCTCCCAAAATCTTCAAATGGGCATAATATTCAAAAAAACCAGAAAAATGAAAAACCAAAGCACATAGCCTTCTTATGTCATATAGTAAGAATTCAAGTTGATAAACAAGGTCTAGACATATTCAAACTAGACAAATCATGTATCTACCCCTAACACTCTAAACTCTGTCTTATGAAGTCAAGCATGAAGAGAAGTGGTTTTGGGTTTCAAACATGGAAATATCAAAAACCTCCCAAAAGCTTCATTTTAGAGTGACTAAGAAGGATCCATGCTTACCTTTTAATTTTCAGATTTTAAACTTGTTTAAATCTTTGTGAAACCTAGGATTTGACCAAGATTCAAATGGGCATAAAAATTCAGGAAAAAACCAAAAGAATGATAAACCAAAGCACATAGCATTCTTATGTCATATAGTAAGCATTCAAGTTGATAAATAAGGTCTAGACATATTCAAACTAGAAAATCATGTATATATCTGCCCCTAACCCTAAACTCTGTCTTATATATGAAGCAATCATGAAGAGAAGTGGTTTTGGGTTTCAAACATGAAAATTTCAAGAACATCCCAAAAGTCGCTTCATTTTAGAGTGACTAAGAAGGATCCAGGCTTACCTTTTCGTTTTCATATTTTATACTTGTTTAAATCCAGGTCAAACATAGGATTTGACCAAGATTCAAATGGGCATAAAATAAAAAAATAGAAGAATGAAAAACAAAAGCACATAGTCTTCTTATGTCATATAGTAAGCCTTGCAAGTTGGTAAACAAGGTTTAGACATGTTCAAACCAGACAAATCATGTATCTAGCCCCTAACCATAAACTCGGTCGATCTTATGAAGTCTAGCATGAAGAGAAGTCGTATTGGTTTCAAACATGAAAATTTCAAGAACCACCCAAAATCTTCAAATGGGCATATAACATTCAAAAAACTAGAAAAATGAAAAACCAAAGCACATATATAGCCTTCTTATGTCATATAGTAAGCATTCAAGTTGATAAACAAGCATGTCTAGACATATTCAAACCCGACAAATCATGTATCTACCCCCTAACCCTAAACTCTGCATGTCTTATGAAGTCAACCATGAAGAGAAGTGGTTTTTGGGTTTCAAACATTGAGATTTCAAGAACCCCCCCAAAAGCTTCATTTTAGAATGACTAGCTAGGAAGGATCCATGCTTACCTTTTCATTTTCATGTTATAGACTTGTTTAAATCTTGGTCAAACCTAGGATTTGACCAAGATTCAAATGGGCATATATAAACATTCAGAAAAAACAAAAACCAAAAACCAAAGCTAGCACATATAGTCTTCTTATGTCATATAGTAAGAATTGAAGTTGATAAACAAGGTCTAGACATATTCAAACTAGACAAATCATGTATCTACCCCCTAAAGCCCTAAACTAGCTTTGTCTTATGAAGTCAAGCATGAAGAGAAGTGTTTTTGGGTTTCAGACATGGAAATTTTGAAAACCTCCCAAAAACTTCATCTTAGAGTGACAAAGAAGGATCCAAGCTTACCTTTTCATTTTCATGTTTTAAGCTTGTTTAAATATTGGTCAAGCCTAGGATTTGACCAAGATTCAAATGGGCATAAAAATTCTGGAAAAATAAAAAAAAACCAAAGCACATAGTCTTCTTACGTCATATATATCTATAGTAAGCATATTCAAGTAGATAAACAAGGTATAGACATATTCAAAACAGACAAATCCTGTATCTACCCCCTAACCCTAAACTCGGTCTTATGATGCCTAGCATGAAGAGAAGTCGTTTTGGGTTTCAAACGTTTAAGCCAAAAGCCCCATTTCATATATTTCAAATTTGGTTCAAATTTGAAAGACATACAAGTTATAGCACACATAGTGCATACATGTTCACACATTCTGCACTAGATGCTAATTAACCCTATAGTTTGAGGCCATTTGGATGAGGTCGAAAAAAATCTTGGATTAGAAATGGGGTTGTTCGAACCCCGTAGTTGGATTTTTTATGAACTTGATCTGTAGTACTGGGCAAAACCCTAGTTTAACGTATTTAATTATAGATTCGTAGGTTGATTTTTCTACCTTTTTATTATTATTACTATGCAGCACATGTGTGTTTGCCCGTCGAGTGAAACTCGGAGGAAGAGGGATCACTCGGAAGGAGAGAAGAAGGGAGAGCATTATGGTGTCTCCCCTTTTTCGGGTGATGATGTTGACTTTTGTGCAGGGTTTGTCAGTGAGCAGGAGGTGCGAGCGAGCGAGCGAGAGTCGAGCGAGGCCGAGAATGAGAGAGATTTGTTTTTTTTTGTGAGAGGGACAACCGAAGGATCCAGAAGGACCCACAGATTTCCAAAACGCATCCTGATGCGTCTTCTCTTGACAAAGAAGATGGCTTGGAGTTTGCGTACCTACTGCACTTGACTTGTGCTCACTGAAGTGTGGGACCTCACGCATGGGCGCCACACGTAAGTGACAGACCTGTTGGCAATGTTGGTGTAAAAACACGGTTGATTATTATAGTGCATTAGAACAAAGTTTCCTATGGATTCAACGGCAGGAAATCCAAGTTAACTCATTTACATGACATTATTTTTTCCATGAAGCAAAGTTAACACATCTATCAATTGGTACATTTTGGAGTGACTAAGAAGGATCCATGCTTATTCGTTTTCACGTGTTAAATTTGTTTAAATCTTGCTCAAACCTAGGATTTCACCAAGATTGAAATGGGCATGAAAATTCAAAAAAAAATGAAATACCAATGCACATAGTCTTCTTCTGTCATATAGTAAGCATTCAAGATGATAAACAAGGTCTAGACATATTCAAACCAGGCAAATCATGTATCTACTCCCTAACGACCCTAAACTCCGTCTTATGAAGTAAGGCATGAAGAGAAGTGGTTTTGGGTTTCAAACATGCAAATTTCAAAAACCCCCCAAAAGCTTCATTTTAGAGTGACTAAGAAGGATCGAGGCTTACCTTTTCATTTTCATGTTTTAAACTTGTTTAAATCTTGGTCAAACCTAGCTAGTATTTGACCAAGATTCAAATGGGCATGCATAAAATTCAAAAAAAATCAGAAAAATGAAAAACCAAAGCACATAGCCTTCTTATGTCATATAGTAAGAATTCAAGTTGACAAACAAGGTCTAGACGTATTCAAACTAGACAAATCATGTATCTACCCCTAACACTCTAAACTCTGTCTTATGAAGTCAATTAGGCATGAAGAGAAGTGGTTTTGGGTTTCAAACATGGAAATTTCAAAAACCTCCCAAAAGCTTCATTTTAGAGTGACTAAGAAGGATCCATGCTTACCTTTTAATTTTCAGATTTTAAACTTGTTTAAATCTTTGTGAAACCTAGGATTTGACCAAGATTCAAATGGGCATAAAAATTCAGGAAAAAACCAAAAGATTGATAAACCAAAGCACATAGCATTCTTATGTCATACAGTAAGCATTCAAGTTGATTAACAAGGTCTAGACATATTCAAACTAGAAAATCATGTATATATCTGTCCCTAACCTTAAACTCTGTCTTATATATGAAGTCAATCATGAAGAGAAGTGGTTTGGGTTTCAAACATGAAAATTTCAAGAACATCCCAAAAGCCGCTTCATTTTAGAGTGACTAAGAAGGATCCATGCTTACCTTTTCGTTTTCATATTATATAGTTGTTTAAATCCAGGTCAAACATAGGATTTGACCAAGATTCAAATGGGCATAAAATAAAATAAAATAGAAGAATGAAAAACAAAAGCACATAGTCTTCGTATGTCATATAGTAAGCTTTCAAGTTGATAAACAAGGTTTAGACATGTTCAAACCAGACAAATCATGTATCTACCCCCTAACCATAAACTCGATCGATCTTATGAAGTCTAGCCTGAAGAGAAGTCGTATTGGTTTCAAACATGAAAATTTCAAGAACCTCCCAAAATCTTCAAATGGGCATAATATTCAAAAAAACCAGAAAAATGAAAAACCAAAGCACATAGCCTTCTTATGTCATATAGTAAGAATTCAAGTTGATAAACAAGGTCTAGACATATTCAAACTAGACAAATCATGTATCTACCCCTAACACTCTAAACTCTGTCTTATGAAGTCAAGCATGAAGAGAAGTGGTTTTTGGGTTTCAAACATGGAAATATCAAAAACCTCCCAAAAGCTTCATTTTAGAGTGACTAAGAAGGATCCATGCTTACCTTTTAATTTTCAGATTTTAAACTTGTTTAAATCTTTGTGAAACCTAGGATTTGACCAAGATTCAAATGGGCATAAAAATTCAGGAAAAAACCAAAAGAATGATAAACCAAAGCACATAGCATTCTTATGTCATATAGTAAGCATTCAAGTTGATAAATAAGGTCTAGACATATTCAAACTAGAAAATCATGTATATATCTGCCCCTAACCCTAAACTCTGTCTTATATATGAAGCAATCATGAAGAGAAGTGGTTTTGGGTTTCAAACATGAAAATTTCAAGAACATCCCAAAAGTCGCTTCATTTTAGAGTGACTAAGAAGGATCCAGGCTTACCTTTTCGTTTTCATATTTTATACTTGTTTAAATCCAGGTCAAACATAGGATTTGACCAAGATTCAAATGGGCATAAAATAAAAAAATAGAAGAATGAAAAACAAAAGCACATAGTCTTCTTATGTCATATAGTAAGCCTTGCAAGTTGGTAAACAAGGTTTAGACATGTTCAAACCAGACAAATCATGTATCTAGCCCCTAACCATAAACTCGGTCGATCTTATGAAGTCTAGCATGAAGAGAAGTCGTATTGGTTTCAAACATGAAAATTTCAAGAACCACCCAAAATCTTCAAATGGGCATATAACATTCAAAAAACTAGAAAAATGAAAAACCAAAGCACATATATAGCCTTCTTATGTCATATAGTAAGCATTCAAGTTGATAAACAAGCATGTCTAGACATATTCAAACCCGACAAATCATGTATCTACCCCCTAACCCTAAACTCTGCATGTCTTATGAAGTCAACCATGAAGAGAAGTGGTTTTTGGGTTTCAAACATTGAGATTTCAAGAACCCCCCCAAAAGCTTCATTTTAGAATGACTAGCTAGGAAGGATCCATGCTTACCTTTTCATTTTCATGTTATAGACTTGTTTAAATCTTGGTCAAACCTAGGATTTGACCAAGATTCAAATGGGCATATATAAACATTCAGAAAAAACAAAAACCAAAAACCAAAGCTAGCACATATAGTCTTCTTATGTCATATAGTAAGAATTGAAGTTGATAAACAAGGTCTAGACATATTCAAACTAGACAAATCATGTATCTACCCCCTAAAGCCCTAAACTAGCTTTGTCTTATGAAGTCAAGCATGAAGAGAAGTGTTTTTGGGTTTCAGACATGGAAATTTTGAAAACCTCCCAAAAACTTCATCTTAGAGTGACAAAGAAGGATCCAAGCTTACCTTTTCATTTTCATGTTTTAAGCTTGTTTAAATATTGGTCAAGCCTAGGATTTGACCAAGATTCAAATGGGCATAAAAATTCTGGAAAAATAAAAAAAAACCAAAGCACATAGTCTTCTTACGTCATATATATCTATAGTAAGCATATTCAAGTAGATAAACAAGGTATAGACATATTCAAAACAGACAAATCCTGTATCTACCCCCTAACCCTAAACTCGGTCTTATGATGCCTAGCATGAAGAGAAGTCGTTTTGGGTTTCAAACGTTTAAGCCAAAAGCCCCATTTCATATATTTCAAATTTGGTTCAAATTTGAAAGACATACAAGTTATAGCACACATAGTGCATACATGTTCACACATTCTGCACTAGATGCTAATTAACCCTATAGTTTGAGGCCATTTGGATGAGGTCGAAAAAATCTTGGATTAGAAATGGGGTTGTTCGAACCCCGTAGTTGGATTTTTTATGAACTTGATCTGTAGTACTGGGCAAAACCCTAGTTTAACGTATTTAATTATAGATTCGTAGGTTGATTTTTCTACCTTTTTATTATTATTACTATGCAGCACATGTGTGTTTGCCCGTCGAGTGAAACTCGGAGGAAGAGGGATCACTCGGAAGGAGAGAAGAAGGGAGAGCATTATGGTGTCTCCCCTTTTTCGGGTGATGATGTTGACTTTTGTGCAGGGTTTGTCAGTGAGCAGGAGGTGCGAGCGAGCGAGCGAGTCGAGCGAGGCCGAGAATGAGAGAGATTTGTTTTTTTTTTTGTGAGAGGGACAACCGAAGGATCCAGAAGGACCCACAGATTTCCAAAACGCATCCTGATGCGTCTTCTCTTGACAAAGAAGATGGCTTGGAGTTTGCGTACCTACTGCACTTGACTTGTGCTCACTGAAGTGTGGGACCTCACGCATGGGCGCCACACGTAAGTGACAGACCTGTTGGCAATGTTGGTGTAAAAACACGGTTGATTATTATAGTGCATTAGAACAAAGTTTCCTATGGATTCAACGGCAGGAAATCCAAGTTAACTCATTTACATGACATTATTTTTTCCATGAAGCAAAGTTAACACATCTATCAATTGGTACATTTTGGAGTGACTAAGAAGGATCCATGCTTATTCGTTTTCACGTGTTAAATTTGTTTAAATCTTGCTCAAACCTAGGATTTCACCAAGATTGAAATGGGCATGAAAATTCAAAAAAAAATGAAATACCAATGCACATAGTCTTCTTCTGTCATATAGTAAGCATTCAAGATGATAAACAAGGTCTAGACATATTCAAACCAGGCAAATCATGTATCTACTCCCTAACGACCCTAAACTCCGTCTTATGAAGTAAGGCATGAAGAGAAGTGGTTTTGGGTTTCAAACATGCAAATTTCAAAAACCCCCCAAAAGCTTCATTTTAGAGTGACTAAGAAGGATCGAGGCTTACCTTTTCATTTTCATGTTTTAAACTTGTTTAAATCTTGGTCAAACCTAGCTAGTATTTGACCAAGATTCAAATGGGCATGCATAAAATTCAAAAAAAATCAGAAAAATGAAAAACCAAAGCACATAGCCTTCTTATGTCATATAGTAAGAATTCAAGTTGACAAACAAGGTCTAGACGTATTCAAACTAGACAAATCATGTATCTACCCCTAACACTCTAAACTCTGTCTTATGAAGTCAATTAAGCATGAAGAGAAGTGGTTTTGGGTTTCAAACATGGAAATTTCAAAAACCTCCCAAAAGCTTCATTTTAGAGTGACTAAGAAGGATCCATGCTTACCTTTTAATTTTCAGATTTTAAACTTGTTTAAATCTTTGTGAAACCTAGGATTTGACCAAGATTCAAATGGGCATAAAAATTCAGGAAAAAACCAAAAGATTGATAAACCAAAGCACATAGCATTCTTATGTCATACAGTAAGCATTCAAGTTGATTAACAAGGTCTAGACATATTCAAACTAGAAAATCATGTATATATCTGTCCCTAACCTTAAACTCTGTCTTATATATGAAGTCAATCATGAAGAGAAGTGGTTTGGGTTTCAAACATGAAAATTTCAAGAACATCCCAAAAGCCGCTTCATTTTAGAGTGACTAAGAAGGATCCATGCTTACCTTTTCGTTTTCATATTATATAGTTGTTTAAATCCAGGTCAAACATAGGATTTGACCAAGATTCAAATGGGCATAAAATAAAATAAAATAGAAGAATGAAAAACAAAAGCACATAGTCTTCGTATGTCATATAGTAAGCTTTCAAGTTGATAAACAAGGTTTAGACATGTTCAAACCAGACAAATCATGTATCTACCCCCTAACCATAAACTCGATCGATCTTATGAAGTCTAGCCTGAAGAGAAGTCGTATTGGTTTCAAACATGAAAATTTCAAGAACCTCCCAAAATCTTCAAATGGGCATAATATTCAAAAAAACCAGAAAAATGAAAAACCAAAGCACATAGCCTTCTTATGTCATATAGTAAGAATTCAAGTTGATAAACAAGGTCTAGACATATTCAAACTAGACAAATCATGTATCTACCCCTAACACTCTAAACTCTGTCTTATGAAGTCAAGCATGAAGAGAAGTGGTTTTTGGGTTTCAAACATGGAAATATCAAAAACCTCCCAAAAGCTTCATTTTAGAGTGACTAAGAAGGATCCATGCTTACCTTTTAATTTTCAGATTTTAAACTTGTTTAAATCTTTGTGAAACCTAGGATTTGACCAAGATTCAAATGGGCATAAAAATTCAGGAAAAAACCAAAAGAATGATAAACCAAAGCACATAGCATTCTTATGTCATATAGTAAGCATTCAAGTTAATAAATAAGGTCTAGACATATTCAAACTAGAAAATCATGTATATATCTGCCCCTAACCCTAAACTCTGTCTTATATATGAAGCAATCATGAAGAGAAGTGGTTTTGGGTTTCAAACATGAAAATTTCAAGAACATCCCAAAAGTCGCTTCATTTTAGAGTGACTAAGAAGGATCCAGGCTTACCTTTTCGTTTTCATATTTTATACTTGTTTAAATCCAGGTCAAACATAGGATTTGACCAAGATTCAAATGGGCATAAAATAAAAAAATAGAAGAATGAAAAACAAAAGCACATAGTCTTCTTATGTCATATAGTAAGCCTTGCAAGTTGGTAAACAAGGTTTAGACATGTTCAAACCAGACAAATCATGTATCTAGCCCCTAACCATAAACTCGGTCGATCTTATGAAGTCTAGCATGAAGAGAAGTCGTATTGGTTTCAAACATGAAAATTTCAAGAACCACCCAAAATCTTCAAATGGGCATATAACATTCAAAAAACTAGAAAAATGAAAAACCAAAGCACATATATAGCCTTCTTATGTCATATAGTAAGCATTCAAGTTGATAAACAAGCATGTCTAGACATATTCAAACCCGACAAATCATGTATCTACCCCTAACCCTAAACTCTACATGTCTTATGAAGTCAACCATGAAGAGAAGTGGTTTTGGGTTTCAAACATTGAGATTTCAAGAACCCCCCAAAAGCTTCATTTTAGAATGACTAGCTAGGAAGGATCCATGCTTACCTTTTCACTTTCATGTTTTAAACTTGTTTAAATCTTGGTCAAACCTAGGATTTGACCAAGATTCAAATGGGCATATATAAACATTCAGAAAAAACAAAAACCAAAAACCAAAGCACATATATATATAGCCTTCTTATGTCATATATATATATATATATATATATAGTAAGCATTCAAGTTGATGAACAAGGTCTAGACATATTCAAAACAGAAAAGGCATGTATCTACCCCTAACCCTTAACTTTGTCTTATGAAGTCAAGCATGAAGAGAAGTGGTTTCGGGTTTCAAACATGGAAATTTCTAAAACTTCCCAAAAGCTTAATTTTAGAGTGACTAGGAAGGATCCAGGCTTACCTTTTCATTTTCATGTTTTAAGTTTGTTTAAATCCTAGTCAAACCTAGGATTTGACCAAGATTCAAATGAGCATAAAAATTCAGAAAAAATCAAAAAAAATGAAAACCCAAAGCACATAGCCTTCTTACGTCATATATATAGTAATTAAGCATTCAGGTTGATAAACAAGGTATAGACATATTCAAAACATACAAATCATGTACTCCGTATCTACCCCCAACCCTAAACTATGTTTTTGGGGGATTTCTTTGACGAAGTTATAACACCCCCACATTTCACATTGGAATTACTTTCAGTAAATCAGCATAAAGTCGTTTAAATGTGCGAAACTATCTTGAAAGTACTAAAACCGTAAAAGTTGGGAATTGGCACTAAAATATGGCGTAATTTATCTAAAAAATGTAGAGTTGCCAGTTTGACCCGTATCTTATATGTACACCATTCACAAAATAAACATATTTTGTCATCTAGAAAATGAAAAAAAAAATTTATACCGAAAAGTTGAAAAGTCTAGTCATTAACATTGTTGGGAATGGCAAGATGCACCACCATGCCCAATTTGGGCACATTGTAACAAACTGTGCCACAAATATGGCCATAACTATATCATTTGGCTTGCAAACCATGAATCTTCATACACGATAGTCCGCTTTGTGAAGACATTTTGTTTTTCACTACCCTATCACATGTTTCTTATTTTCCCTGTCAACTAACACATACAAGCACACTCCATGTAGAAGGGTTTCATTTTTCAGGTTTTCTTCAGTTTCATTTATTTATTTCAAAACCAGGTCAAAATGTTTTACATGATTATCCTGCAAAGGGGTTGAATATTTCAGTACTATCGCTGGTTTCTATATATAGTAAGTAATATGTATATAAAAATTATTTATGGGGACTTGTAGGACCAAGTTATAACATATCTACAATTCAAATTTGAATTACTTTCAATAAATCAGCATAAAGTCATTTAAATGTGCGAAACTAGCTAGAAAGCACTAAAAACCGTAAATTTGGGATTTGTCATTAAAATATGGCGTAATTTATTTAAAAAATGTAGATGCGCCATTTTGACCCATATCTTTTCTACCCCATGCACAAAAAAACATATTTTATCATCTAGAAAATGAAAAACGATTTTTTATACCGAAAACTTGAAAAGTCTAGTCATCAACATTGTTAGAAATGGCAAGATGCACCACCATGCCCAATTAGGGAACACTATAACAAACAATGTTGTCCAGGGATAATCAAACTTGGTAATATGAACTATGAGATTGAACAAAACGTTATATTTGGTTTACCCTTTGAACCTCCTAACTTACCACAACATTGACTTCTTATTTTTATTTACAAATAGATATTTTAATATCCCATTGTTGTGCAATAATATATGTTTTTTATTATCTCAAATCAATTAGCATTTGATTTTAAAAAACTACCATAATAATTCATGAGAAAGCGTTGAACAAGTTTCAGAATGTAATTTTAGACTTGATAGTTGATATGACCAATAATAGACTTAAATTAAATTGGATTTCAAAGTTCAGATTTTATAAGCGAATATAGTTTCATGTTGCAGATTATGTATTAGCTTGAGGGGCACCCCTAGAATAAAGTAGGTCGGTCACTTACGTGTGGTCCCATGCGTGTAGGTCCCACACATCAGTGAGCACAAGTCACGTGCGGTAGGTAGGCAAACTCCCAGCAATCTTCTTTGTCAAGTAAAGACTCGTCGTCAAGACTCTCTCTCTCTCTCTCTCTCTCTCTCTCTCTCCCTTTTGTCGCTGAAAAAAATGAATATTAGACGGGCGCGTAGCCTGCACTGCAGGTCTACATAACTGAAACCCTGTGTGCCAGTCAACATCACTCACCGAAAAAAGTGAAGCATTTCTTTTCACCATAAATAACAGCGGCCCCGTGAGGCACTGCTCTCCCTTTCTCTTAATTTCTCCTTCCGTGTGATCCCTCTTCCACCTTTTATCCTTTGCACGATCGAAACTCCACTTATTGTTGTCATTGTTGCACAAAACACTCACTTAACCTGTTCTTTTGCACATATCACCAACTCATGTATTTGTTGCACAAAGGTCTAAATCTGTCGCTAAGCTACTTTACTCTAAATCTGATGACCGGGACCTAGAAGGTAGTGATATCCCTTGTGTAGTGTGTTTTTTAGAACTCTAAAAGAATATGAAAATATTTTAGCAATTGAAATAATATAAATTAACTAATATGGGATCGATAGTCATGAAATATATTTTCTACTATCCGGCCAATATCAAGTGTCATGAAATATATTCATTGTAAACTTAGTGATAATCACTCGAGTTTGATATGAATGGCCTAGCTAGCTATGGGCATCTCCCACTATATATGTTGTCCACACGACCAAGCAACAAGCATCCATGAGGAAAGTTTCTTATGGGTGACTTTCATCTCTGCCGCAAAACACGCGCCGAAATTGTTGGCGCGTCCCATTTTCAAGCTACCCCAAAACCTGCGGTTTGCCCGTCGGCCTATAAACATCGGTCCACAGAGGATATTTCCCTGTAGAGCACAATTCGAACACCACATCTTTCTCATGCTTCTACCAGGCACACTCCCACGACGACGGCCGTGCCCCACCGCCCCTCCTCACCATCACTGCCTTCTCACCGGCCACCGTAGTGACCGACCACGTTTTACCGGCTCCCTTGCTGCCTAGCAAGCCGGATTAGCTTCCTCGACGCCGACGTTCACCGCGCCATATCTCCTCCGGATCTGCTTCCCCGACTCTGTAGTCCACCTCACCGGAGATCGAGATGGGCAAAAAACGCGGCCCCAAAGTCGACCACCCCCAACCAAAGAGTAAATCCGCCCGGGCCTCAGACGAAGGTTGATGAATACTTTACATGTCCGCTTTTGTTATATGCATTTGATTTCTTACACTAGTTTTCGTTGCTTTCTTGCAATGCATTCTTGCTGATATTAGATCAGTGTAGATAGTTGTTTGCCGCGTAGCTATATGAGATCTTAACCTTACATCTGCTGATCGAGAGGAAGATCGAGGTTATGTCCGCTTTCGTTATGCATTTCTTTTCCGAGAATCACTTCTGTGTGATATGTTTTGGGGGTTTGAAGTATGCATTTTACAAAGGTTATGATAGCAGTCAAGCTAGCAGAGCAATTTGTTGATAGTATTAAACTGCCTGTATTTTTTTTATCTCGGAACTCTGCTGATCGTAACCTTACATCTGCTGATGGAGAGGCAGAGCTTATGTCCGCTTTCGTTACGCATTTCTTTTCCAAATATCACTTCTGTGCGGTACTTTTTTGGGGTTTGAACGTCCCAAATTAGTTGTCCCAAATTTTTTTAAATATGAATGTATCTAGACATGTTTTAGTGTCTTGATGCATCCATATTTTAACAAACTTGAGACAACTAATTTAGGACGGAGGATAGTACATTACTACCTCCACCCCAAACCTGAAGGCTTATTTATAAAAGTCAAACCAAGTAAAGTTTGACCAAACTTTCAGAACAATCTATCAAGAAATATAATATTTTGTAGATACCGTACGAAAATATATTCGTTATCTATTTAATGATATTAAATTTGTATTTTGCATGTTAATGATTTTTGATAAAAACTTCGGGATGGTGGTAGTACGTATTACAAAGGTTATGATAGCAGTCAAGCTAGGAGAGCAATTTATTGATAGTATTAAACTGCCTGTATTTTTTTCTATTTGCAACTCTGTGTGCGCCATGTGGAATTGCATGCTCTAGCCAGTTCATCCAATGAGGTTTTATCACTTAACACCAGAAGTTCAGGATTTTTTTTTATCACAGAACCACAACCCTAGAAATTTGTATCACAAAACACTAACATTTGGGGTAATTGTTTCGCAGAATACACGATCTCTGTTTGATAGCCCATTAGTGACCTCCGGCCACCGTCAGTTTAAGAGTGACCGCAGGAGAAAGACAATTAGACTTTATTTTGTGGTATTTGCTGTTAAACGCAAATACAAAGCTGTTTGTCAACACTAGTTGTTAAATCTTAAGTCCAGACAGTTCAAAATAAAATCTTATGTCCAGGGTAGTTGTATTGGTAAACATTATCAAAACCTTATGCTGGTACAGAATATATTACCCAAATCTCATGTTCTTGTGTGGTTATAATTTCTTGTGGATATTTGTCATATGGTAATTCATTTGTGTGTAGCATATGTAACAAGTGTGACTCATATTCTCATTTCCACAGAGTGTCTACAAAATTTCACACCAAAATTCATTTGTTTGTAGCAAACATGCTCACGTACTGTAAATTGGTGTCACGCTGTAGGGTCATGCTCTTGTCAAGCCGACTAATGACAAATAATGTGTTATGTGAAATAATTTCCCCAAATGTTGGTGTTTTGTGATTAAAAATCCCCAACTTGTGGTGCTAAGTGATAAAACCACTCATTCAATAGACCGAGCCTTAGGCATGTATCATTAGATATTTTTTTAGGAAGGCTGCAAATATTTATTTTGAATACTGCGTTGCTACTTGCTAGGATTTGAACTCAGGACCTTGTAGGTCTGATACCATTTCGAATTGCATGCTCTAGCAAGTTCATCCAATAGATCGATCTGTTGGAATTTGGAAGACCCTAGGCAATTATATTAAGCACACGCCATTCCATATGGTTAACCATTGGCATGAAAATGACACTTATATGTGTTTGAGTCTATATGTGGATTGCTTAGCCCTTTCCATCAGTTCGGACTTTTGGTTGCGTTGGCTACTGCATGAAGCTTGACATCATACTTATCCTAAAAATTGTTGCTGCTGCCCTTTGTTGCCCAACATAAATTATTTTTGAGCCATAATTTGTTTGCCCTTTCCATCAGTCCGGACTTCCGGTTGCGTTGGCTAGTGCATGAAGCTTGACAATATGAACATCAATTATTTTTGAGCCATAGTTTGTTTGTCATTACACCTTTTGAGCAGTCTCACTGCTACTATTAATTTGTTCTTATATGCACAGTTCCATGATAAATCTCATCTGCATTTCTCGCCAATGCATGTTAGGTCTTCCACTCGAGAATGAGTACGAAGAGCAACGGAGGCAAACTATTCTGCATAATAGCCGAGTTGCAGCCTCGTTGGGCCTAACACTACATCCTTCTACAAGGTCTAGTGCAAAAACGCCACCCACCTCCCTCACAAAGGATACGGAACATTCCTCTGATTCAGAATTTGATCCTGCTGATTGTGATGGCGAGCTGACTCAGGAAGATGCCCTGGTCGACTATCGTCTGCAACACAACAAGGTGAGTTTTCTCTGTCCTGTCATCGAATTATTTGTCCCAACTTCCATTTGTTGTATCCCAGTCCTACCAAATATGTTACCCATGCCATGTTCAATCTCATTACTACAATTTTTCCTGCTTAGTTAACGCCTCATATATGTTTTGGCATATGTTGCCTGACTGTTTTTCCATTCCATCTGCATATCATCATCATATAATATTGTACATTGAAATATCATTTATGTGTGACAGGCATCTGCAGATTCGGGAAAGAACTTTTCAAGAACGAATAGGAGGAAGAACACTCAACAGGAACCTCAGGCTGATACCGGAGGATGGGTGACAGTGCGTAATAAAAAAAGAGTTAAGCCTGATGCTCGTGCTGCTCCTCCTATTACAAGGTCTAACAAGAGACTGACACGAGGTGGCGAACAGGCCAAGAATGATAACAGTAAAAGGTCTCGTAAAAACCACAAACCATCGAATCAGACAGAAGTAGCCCCAGCATGTACCAGCCCACACATTCCACAACCACCAGTTGCCAATACTGATTCTCAGCAACAATTGCCAACAGAACCAGTTTCCACAGCAAATTCTAGCCAAGAATTGGCACCATCAGGAGTGGTGGTAGGTAATAATGGCCAAGGACACATGATGCTAGTCCCAGATGATACAGCCTCAAATGTCCAAACAGTGCTGCCACAACACCAGCAAACTGGTGATGATCTCCCTCCGACCCTTAGTCCTGCGAAAGACAACTCCTCTCCCGATGATGAGACCCACGCCAAAAAAGGTAATACTTTTTTCAAGACTTGTAGTTTAATGCTCCCTTATGTATCTATATACCATGATAGCTTGATGTAATGCTTAACTTGGTAGGTTCGCCACGATCAATAAAAACGAGGGGGCCAACGGTAGGAAAAAAACTTGCAGCTAAGATTTCCGGAATGGGTTCAAGATTTCGCATCACATCTATTGTAGGTGGCAGAAGGCCACTTCATCCGCATGAATCTTCATATCTTGTATCACAGGTTGGCCATTTTATCAGGAATGAACTTCCTACCTTCCCATTGTGGAAGCAGCACGTTGACACCCCTTCACAGTTCGAGAGTTTAGTGCATAATTTACACGTAAGTCATGCTTCTCCTGGTAATGATAAATTATTCCACATTGATCTGTCCCATTTCTTGTAGCTTACTGTTGTTTCTATGCTATATAACTCACCAATCATTCCACCGTTGTGAGCAGTTAAGGTTTGAATTCGATGAGGATAATGAGGATGTAAAGTTTGTCATCGCTTCCATATTCAAAGAATTGTTGCGCCAGCACCGCTATAAGCTTAAGGCGACATACTTCACTGGCCAGATTACTGCCAATGTTCGAACAAAGTCTCCTGCACCCTGTATGACTGACGAGCAGTGGGGAGATCTTGTCAAGCATTGGTCTGATCCAAAGAATGTGGTATGGCTTATGAGGACCGTGAAACCAGATTAAATTCCGAATACTTATTTTGCGCCAGTGTCTCACTAGTCTCCTTTTGCAGACGTTGTCTAAAAGGAACCAGGCTAACCGCTTGAAACAACGTTTACCAAGCCGTACAGGATCTCGTCACTTGGTTGGGCATCTCTGGCAAAAAGTAATGCCCCGCTGGTCTGTACTGCTACATATGTTACTCGTAAATTGTGTAGAACTCCGTGTGCATGTTATATTTCCATCCTCCATTTCAACCACGTTATTTGATCTCCATATGATTGTACAAAAATGCAGAAAGTAGATCATGCAAACAACATGCAACCAGACAAAGAGATGACTCTGGCAGAGCAGTTCGAGGCATGCCAGAAGAACAAACATAATGTGATAGGAGAACTTGCAGAAAGTGTTATTGTAAGTCTTCTTTATGATTTAAATTTTTTAACTACACACTTGCCAATTTGTAGGAGCAATATGTCAATATGATCTTGTAGGCGTTTTTGTGAAAATGCATTTGATGTGTAATCAGGCATACCAACTTGTAGGATTAGAAGTAGTTCATACACATTAAATCTACCGTCTGCATGTTTCTCTGTAATAACTTTTATTTTTACACGACTCAAAACTTTTCAGGCAAATATGAAATTGGAGATGGCAAAACCCGGGAAAGATGGTATGGAAAAAACTCTAGAAGAATGTATGGAGACATTTACCATGGTACTTAAAAATAAAGATATCACCAAAAACACTTTCCTGCGAAATGCTGGGTTTTTGCAGTCCAAGTCCAAGTCCAAGTCCAAGTCTTTCTCTGCACAAGTTCTGGAGGAACAAATCCAAATAGAACGAGCTGCAGCAGATGTGTTAAGAAACCAAGTTGACATGTTGAGATCGAGATCAGAAGCATGTGATGCCCTACTGCAGGAGGCCAATCAAGTTTGTTATAATCTCTCAAAAGACTAATAAAATGCCATAGATAATTGGAGATGAAAACACTGACATTGACATGTGAGTACCTTGGTATTGTGAAATGTTTACTGAGACTGAGGCACTGTTCCTATTTTGTTGGTGGATGCATTTATCTACGGCTGGGATCAACTTGGTAGTTGTTCCTGTGGATGTTTTAGAAATTGGTTGCCTAGCCTTTTCAATCCGTTCGAACTTAAATGGTATTAGAGCCAAGGTCTCGAGTTTGAATTGTTGACGGTGTGGTTCAATTCATCCTTAAATTGTTGGTGCCCCATTGGCCCTTGTAAAGCTTCATGTGCCTACCTCCGAATCCAGTGTTGAATTTCTCTTGTCACACACGAGGATGGCTGTTAATGTGTATATAAGTGGGTTGCATAGCCCCTTTTATATAAGGTTGCAAGTTTCCTTTTTGTGTTGTGCCTTTGGGATTCAGCCTGCACTTCTGACTTTTGGTTGCGTTGGCTACTGCATAAGTTTAATATAGTTCCATGTGGTTTTTGTTGAGTTCTATAATAAGTGGATTGCCTAGCCCTTTCCATCATTTCGGACCTGTGGTGTGCTATTCTGTTTTCCACGTATTAGACCTCCTCTTCTTAACAAGACTCCATGAGTAGGAGGCACTATGATTTTTTTTTGCGCATGAAATTACTCAATTAGATAGCTTAATCCCATTTGTTGACTCTCTGTTGATCAGCCACTTGAGGGTAAAACTGAGTATATTGCACTAGCCAGTATTTTTTTTATGAGGTAATGCACTAGCCAGTATTAGTACTCGAGGGGAAAACTGAGTGCAGATATTTTTCCAGTGTAAGGCTAACTGAGTACACGTAACGGTGCAGACGTGCAGTACCACGGACGCGTGTCGCGGTGCACAGCGGTTAGGCGGTGCGCGTGTTGAGACCAAACGTCTAGCTTTTTTGAGAAACTGCCGAGACCAACCGTCACGTTGCCAGAGCCCCCTCTCTCCCTCCCTCTGCACACAGTCTCATTCTCACTCACGCACGCAACCACGCCTCTCACGTCCCATCAACTTCTCCAAATCGAAGGAAAAAACACCAACCGCCCACGCGCGCTCCCTGCCGGCGATGGACAAGAAGAATGCGCCGGCGGCCGTCGCCTCCGTGAACTGGGCCTCTCTCTCGGCTGATGGACCACTTCACAAGATCGGCGAATGCTTACTGGCGAACGAGCAGTACGCTGACACCTACTCTGCTATGAGGCAAGTCTGTAGAAATTGGCGCTCAGGTTTACCTGAGCCCGACGTGCACCTGCACGAATGGATCATGCTAGACCACGGCCTTCCACGCGCTGCTGATTTCACCTTCCTCCACCTCCGCACATCCCGCTACGTCACCATCGATCTAACGGAAGTTCATGCAAGGTTCAAATTCCTCCATATCTATAGAGTTAATCTATTTTTATTTTCAATCGTAAACATCTTAGTGCTGAATGTTATCTTCATCAATATATTTTAGATACTACTTTGTCGGCTTTTGCCGTGGCGTCATCGTGCTTGCCCAGAAGAACCAGCCGCACAAGATACGGCTTCTGAACCCACTCACAAAGACATTGAATACTATGTTTGAGGCGCATATGCCAAACGTTATTCTGAAGTCAGTCGCTGTGATGAAGTCCCCGACTATGGTCTTCGTTTCCAAAGATTACCCGGCGGAAATTGCTTGGGTCGATGAGAGCACTCCAACTAAGGGTATAGATGAAGATTGGGGAGAAGGAAGATTTTCGATCGAGCACCATTGTCTGCGTTGCATTACCCCGTTCAATGGTGAATTGTATGCAATAGCTGTGAACAATTTTGAGTTCGGAAAATTAGTGTGCACCAACAATGTCCAGTTGGAGCAGCGTGCGAGCACTGTCAAAATGGATACACTATTTTCATTTCCAGAACTTGGAAATAACAAGTTCTACCTTGTGGAGTCGGATGGTGCTCTGCTGCTTGTGTTGTTGGACAACAAGCATTTGGAGGAAGGTCAACCATTGGTGTACCGTGTGGACACTGAGAGCCGCTCTCTCCATGCCGTCAATAACATTGGCAGTCGTGCCTTCTTCGTCCATTATATCCGGTGTATCTCCGTCGACACCAGAGTGCACCCGACACTTCGACCTGGCTGCATCTACTACACAGATTTTGGTTATATCAGAGAGTACTTTGATGATATAAAGGCCTGGGATGAGTGGCCAATACATGTGAATAGATTAGGAAACTACGGTATGAGAAATGAACAAAGGCCATACCGTTTGGAGGATGTATTGGCTGCACACTGCAGACGAAAGGAGTTCAATGAAAATTTCCTTCAATGGAGTGACGAAGAAATATATGCTGAATGAAGAACATATTCGTTCATCCTGGGGTATCCTAATCTTCATGTTGGCCATACATTGTGTCTTGTATTATTTTCAGATTAGTTTGTCGTGAACATTAACATTGTTATTGGCTGCTTTTGGCTCTTGTATGCAGTTTATGTAGTATTATATTAGTTTTCTGGATTTATTATGCTGCTGTGAATTTATCCTATACTAGCTTCTAGATTTGACTGATTTTGTTTGTAATGATGATGGCTTGATGTGGCTGCTGGCCTTAACTGCCGAAGCAGAGCAATTAGTACTTAACCAGGTGTACCGTCTTTATATTAGTATTATATTATATTACTTGACCATAGCCATATTCAAAATCAAATCTCAGTCGGGCGGCAAAATCTCCCGCCAATCTAGAAATATTTCAGGCGTGTTTTTGAATGGGATAAGAAGATAGAACACGATGATAGTAACCGATATTCAAGGTGATGATGATTTGATTTTGCACTCGGCCTTGAACAGAGGTACTAGTACGGTCTCACAATTTTTTATCATTATACTTGGACCTTAGCCAAATTCAAAATCTCATAGCGGCAAAACTTCCCGCCCACAAAATACAAAAAATTCACACGCTTTCAAATTCCCATTCTACCCTTGTGGAGATGACAAAGTCGGTTGGTGGGGGGGTCTGCCCGTCATTTTTTGGATCACCACCTCCCTAGCCCCGGAAACCCTCCCAAAAAAATTCATTTCCCTCAGACCACCCACCGGAACTTCCCAAGTCCCTCTCTCTACCACCTCCACGACCACCGCACCGGAACATCCCCGCCGGACTTCCCTGGCCTACCCGAGCCCTCGCGATCCTCGTCATCCGGCTGCCTGCCGGAGCCGCTTCATCGACGCCGTCATCAACCGGACCGGATCATCCCCGCCGAACCTCGAAACCATATGCTCATCCAGCAGCCTACCGCAGTCGCTTCAGCTGCGGCATCGTCCACCGCATCGGATCTTGCTCACCGACACCGATGTGCATGAACCGAATCTGCTTCACCGGCGCCGTCCATGATCTAAACTCTTCTACTGTCGCTTTTCTATTGCTTGCCTGCAAGTTCTTGTTTAATCTTGGGGGAACCTGTTTGTGCTAACGACGCGCCGTTACGTCTTTGCAGATTAGATGAGTAACCATGAAGTGTAATGGCCGTCTCTCCAACCCCAAGTAGCACATGTAGCGTACTTCATCACCGGATCTATCAACCCCAGGAAGATCTGCTGTGACTCCCACAGAGTGCTTCTCCTAATGTAAGTCCCTTGTTTTAGCGCCATGTTCTGGGTTCAGATGCTTGTTTGTCTGAAGCTCTTTTAGTTCATTCCTAGCTATGACCGTAACACGTTGCTATTTTCTACTTCATTGCTAACTTTAAGCGATTGAACATTTTGGTTTGCATTCCCTGCTCTGTAGATGTAGCCATCATAACTTCTATCTTGCTCAGTCGTTGTTACAAAAATTATACTGTAGGTATTATAGTAACATCCTGCTATTATTTAGTTCATGGCCAATTTTAAGTAATTGCACATGTTGGTTCGCATTCCCTGCTCTATAGCTTTTGGCATCGTAACTTCTATATTTGGTTTACATTCCCTGCTCTGTAGATCTAGCCATCATAACTTTATCTTGCTCAGTCGTTGTTACAAAAATTATGGCCTGCTACTATGTTGTTTGTGCCAATTTTTTACTCCATGAACATGTTGGCTTGCATTCCCTGTACTACAGGTGATGCCATTGTTTTGTATCTAGTTCATTGTAAGCTAACAAAGTAAGGACTTAGTTTGGCATGCTATCACTCTGCTATCTAGCCTGTAGTACAAATAAACTTGTCATACTACTAGATAATAATTTTGCGTGCCATCTTGTTCTTCAAAAGCTGCATTATTGACTTGTTTCTCTGACTTGGCATGACGCTCACATATGGAAAGCTGAACATATTGGTTTGCATTCCCTCTTATACAAGTTCACAGGTGATCCCACTATATTCTGTATCTGGTCCATCCTAAGCTCCAGCATTAACTATCCTCCATGTGTTGCTCATTACAAGTTTATATCCCGAAACATCTTGATTTGCATCCCCTTCACTATAAGTTCAGGAGTATTATTTAGTTCACGGCCAAAATGAAGTAATTGCACTTGGCACATGTTGGTTCACATTCCCTCCTCTTTAGCTTTTGCCATCGTAACTTCTATTTTTGGTTTACATTCCCTGCTCTGTAGATGTAGCCATCATAACTTCATCTTGCTCAGTCGTTGTTACAAAATTTATAGCCTGCTACTATGTTGTTCATGCCAATTTTGTACTCCCTGAACATGTTGGTTTGCATGGGACTCGACAGTAGTAAGTCTGCTGTTTCATTCTAACATGCTCTGTTATATTGGGTTGGTATGCGGCATGCACTCTTTGTTTGCTTATTGTGCGCATTACAATGATCTTGTTATAACGACGAAATGATGAGTTCCAAATTCTTTGCCAAACAATATTGTAGTGTCTTTGCCTTTCCATTGTTGCTGTCTTAACTTGTAATGTCTTTGTTTCAGATATAGGTGCTGCATGGACAACTTAAAAGATTGCCGGATCGCTTCATTGTATTGCTAGGTTTAATTACCATTCAATTTCTCTGGGTTCTGTAATATTTTTTCAATGCCTTGCAGCTGATGTAATATTTAGTTAGTTTTTATAGTTCTTTCGCGCATTTTTTCTTTGGTGCTTGTGGTAAGTGAGGCTATCCGACAGAAATCAATGCTGCGTAAATATTCTCAGTATCTAAATCACGAATTCCCATCCCTTAAACGGCCCAATTAAGCGAAATCACATATGTGCCTGCCCGCAAAATCCTAAAGCGCATATTATGCCGGCATATAAACAGCAACTAAACGGGCTGGCCCACTTACTTCTTGGGCCAGCCCATTTGATTTACGGTGGACCCCACACACTAATTGGGCTGGCCCACTAATTAGTTGGGCCAGCCCATTTGCTTTTTTGGTGGACCCCACATAATAAATGGGCCGGCCCTTTAAGAGGAAAGTGGGACCCACGTGTTTTTGGCCCGCCCACTATCTTGTTGGGCCGGCCCACTTGCTATATGGTGGACCCCACATACTAGTTGGGCCGGCCCTTTAACAGAAAGTGGGACCCACATGTGTTTTTGGCCCGCCCACTATCGTGTTGGGCCGCCCACTTGCTATATGGTGGTCCCACATACTAAATGGGCCGGCCCTTTAAGAGGAAAGTGGGACCCACCTGTGTTTTTGGCCCGGCCCACTATCTTGTTGGGCCGCCCACCTGCTATATGGTGGACCCCACATACTAATTGGGCGGCCCTTTAACAAAGTGGGACCCACCTGTTTTTGGCCCGGCCCACTATCTTGGGGCCACCCACTTGCTATATGGTGGACCCCACATACTAAATGGGCCGGCCCTTTAACAGAAAGTGGGACCCACGTGTTTTTGGCCCGCCCACTATTTTGTTGGGGCCCACTTGCTGTATGGTGGACCCCACAAACGAAATGGGCCGACCCTTTGGAAAGTGGGACCCACTGTGTTTTTGGCCCGGCCCACTAGCTTGTTGGGCCGGCCCACTTGCTATACGGTGGACCCCACACACTAAATGGGCCGCCCTTTAACAGAAAGTGGGACCCACTGTGTTTTTGGCCCGGTCCACTTGCTTCTTGGGCCGGCCCATTGCTGTAAGGTGGACCCCACATGTTAAATGGGCCGGCCCATTTAAGTTTTGACCAGTCAACCTTAGAGGTTAGGCCCAGCTATATAGTTGACCGGTCAAACTATGTCATCTGGCCCGGCCCGCTTAAGACGTGGCAGGCCTCGTGTGGGCCTACCATCTACCACTTTCAGCGGTTAACGCCGTTAACTGGCAGTTAACGGCGTCGCCACGTGTCGGTTGCATGACGTCAGCAGTCAACGGGCTCCCGAAAACACTTCCGCAACGGTCCGATTTTCCGTGGCGCCCAAGCGCGACGGACCGAAAAATCGTCGTTGGACTTTGCCTGACGCAGCCACAACAGAACCCATATCGTCGGGTTAGGCCCATAGGCGACGAAAAATACCCCTTAGCGGACGATTTTGAGACGTTGTCTATCAGAACTTTTCTTGTAGTGTGTTCTATTCCTGGATCACTTTGATATCTGCTAGTCAAACTAACAGCATGTGCTATATCCGGTCTTGTACATAGCATGGCATACATGATAGAGCCTACTGCCGAGGCATAGGGGATCTGACTCATCCTTTCTCTTTCTTCTGCCGTAGCCGGTCCTTGAGTCTTACTCAAGACCTTGCCTGGTAACATAGGTAAGAATCCTTTCTTACTTTCGTCCATTCTAAACTTCTTCAGAATCTTGTCCAGGTATGTACTCTGTGATAGCCCTATTAGACGTCTTGATCTATCTCTATAAATCTTGATGCCTAATATATATGATGCTTCACCAAGGTCTTTCATTGAAAAACTATTATTCAAATAACCCTTTACACTGCTTAATAGTTCTATATCATTCCCAATCAATAATATGTCATCTACATATAATATCAGGAATGCTACAGAGCTCCCACTCACTTTCTTGTAAATACAGGCCTCTCCATGACACTGTATAAACCCGAAGTCTTTGATCACCTTATCAAAGCGTCGGTTCCAACTTCTCGATGCTTGCTTCAGTCCATAGATTGAACGCTGAAGTTTGCATACTTTGTCAGCATTTTTAGGATCGACAAAACCTTTGGGTTGTACCATATACAACTCTTCCTCAATGTCTCCATTAAGGAACGCCGTTTTGACATCCATCTGCCAAATCTCATAATCGAAAAATGCAGCTATTGCTAACAAAATCCTCACAGATTTTAGCTTCGCTACAGGTGAGAAAGTCTCATCGTAGTCAACACCTTGAATTTGTCGGAAACCCTTTGCGACAAGTCGAGCTTTATAGACAGTAATATTACCATCAGCATCTGTTTTTCCCATTTATTCTCGACAGCCTTGCGGCTATCAGGTAAGTCTACCAAAGTCCATACTTTGTTATCATACATGGATCCCATTTCGGATTTCATGGCTTCTTGCCATTTGTTGGAATCTGGGCTCATCATCGCTTCTTCATACGTCGCAGGGTCTTCATCATTGTTATCCACAATCATGACATTTAGACAAGGATCATACCAATCTGGAGTGGCACGATCCCTTGTCGATCTGCGAGGTTCAGTAGCTGTCTCATTTGAAGTTTCATGATCATTATCATTAGCTTCCTCTGTTGCCGGTGTAGGTGGTACAGGAACATTTTCCGGTACTGCGCTACTCTGATCAACGAGTATAGATTCTTCAATCTCATCGAGTTCTACTTTTCTTCCAGTCACTTCTTTAGTGAGAAATTCTTTCTCAAGAAAGGTTCCGTTCTTAGCAACAAAGATCTTGCCTTCGGATCTGTGATAGAAAGTGTACCCTATAGTTTCCTTAGGGTATCCTATGAAGACGCATTTCTCCGCTTTGGGTTCTAGCTTGTCCGGTTGTAACTTTTTTACATAGGCTTCGCAACCCCAAACTTTTAGGAACGATAGCTTAGGTTTCTTATTAAACCATAATTCATACGGCGTCGTTTCAACGGATTTTGATGGTGCTCTATTTAAAGTGAATGCGGCTGTCTCTAATGCATAACTCCAAAATGATAACGGCAAATCAGTAAGAGACATCATAGAACGAACCATATCTAAGAGAGTTCGATTACGACGTTCGGACACACCGTTTCGTTGTGGTGTTCCCGGCGGTGTCAATTGTGAAAGTATTCCGCATTTCTTTAAATGCATGCCAAACTCATAACTCAGATATTCACCTCCGCGATCAGATCGTAGAAATTTAATCTTCTTGTTACGTTGATTTTCTACTTCACTTTGGAATTCCTTAAACTTCTCGAAAGTTTCGGATTTATGTTTCATTAAATAGATATACCCATATCTACTCAAATCATCTGTGAAGGTTAGAACATAACGATAACCACCGCGATGCTACACTCATTGGTCCACACACATCTGTATGTATGATTTCCAATAAGTCAGTAGCTCGCTCCATCATACCCGAGAATGGAGTCTTAGTCATTTTTCCCATCAGACATGCTTCGCATCTATCAAGTGACTCAAAGTCAAGTGATTCAAGTAATCCATCGGTATGGAGTTTCTTCATGCGTTTCACTCCAATATGACCAAGACGACAGTGCCACATATAAGTAGAATTATCATTCAATTTAATTCGCTTAGCATCAATGTTATGTATATGCGTATGACTACTATCGAGATCTAACAGAAATAAGCCATTCTTTTGTGGTGCTCGACCATAAAAGATATTATTCATAAAAATAGAACAACCATTATTCTCAGACTTGAATGAATAACCGTCTTGCATTAAACAAGATCCAGATATAATGTTCATGCTCAACGCAGGTACATAATAACAATTATTTAGGCTTAAAACTAATCCCGAAGGTAGATGTAGAGGAAGTGTCCCGACTGCGATCACATTGACCTTGGATCCGTTTCCAACGCGCATCGTCACTTCATCTTTCAGCAGTTGTCGTTTATTCTTTAGTTCCTGTTTCGAGTTACAAATATGAGCAACCGAACCAGTATCAAATACCCAGGTACTAGAACGAGAACCAGTGAAATGAACATCTATAACATGTATATCAGATATACCTTCTTTCTTCTTCTTGACAAGGCCGCTCTTCAGATCCCAAATACTTGGAGCAATTACGCTTCCAGTGTCCCTTCTCTTTGCAGTAATAGCACTCAGCATCAGGCTTAGGGCCGTTCTTAGGTTTCATAGGAGGCGTGGCAGCTTTCTTGCCACCCTTCTTGAATTTTCCTTTAGACTTGCCCTGTTTCTTGAAACTGGTGGTCTTGTTGACCATCAACACTTGGTGCTCTTTCTTAATCTCAATCTCAGCAGCTTTTAACATGCCAAAGAGTTCAGGAAACTCCTTGTTCATGTTCTGCATATTGTAATTCATCACAAAGTTCTTGTAACTTGGTGGCAGTGATTGAAGGACACGATTAATCCCCAGTCTGTTAGGAATCACTATTCCCAAGTCACTGAGTTTCTTCGCATGCCCGGTCATGACGAGCATGTGCTCACTAATGGAGCTGCCTTCTTCCATCATACAGCTGAAAAAATGTTTCGATGCTTCATAGCATTCCACGGCCGCATGAGTCTCAAAAATAGTCTTCAACTCTTTTATCAACTCATGAGGATCGTGGTGCTCAAAACGTTTTTGAAGATCGGATTCCAGACTGCATAAGATGGCACACTGAACTTGAGAGTACCGAGTTTTCCGAGTCGCGTAAACATTCTTTACTTCATCGGTTTCAGTTTCTGCTGGAGGGTCACCTAGCGGTGCATCAAGCACATATTGCAGATTTCCGCCATTGAGGAAGATCCTCACATGACGGAACCAGTCGGTGAAGTTGCTACCGTTGTTCTTAAGCTTTTCTTTCTCTAGGAACTGATTAAAATTGATTGGGGACGCCATATCTACAACATATTTGCAATAGTTTAGACTAAGTTTATGACAAATTGAGTTCAAAATTTTAATTCAATATAATTAAAACACTAGGTGAACTCCCACTCAAAACAATATCCCTCGCATTGTCTTAGTGATCACACGAACCAAATCTACCGCACCTAAACCCGATCATCACGAGAAAAGGTGTGATTTCAATGGCGAACACTCAAAGTGTTCATCATATCAATCATATGATTCATGCTCTACCTTTCGGTATCACGTGTTCCGAGACCATGTCTGTACATGCTAGGCTCGTCAAGGCCACCTTAGTATCCGCATGTGCAAAACTGTCTTGCACCCGTTGTATGTACTTATTGAATCTATCACACCCGATCATCACGAGATGCTTCGAAACGACAAGACTTGATAACGGTGCTACTAAGGATGAACACTTTATTATCTTGAGATTTTAGTGAGGGATCATCTTATAATGCTACCGTCGCGATCTAAGCAAAATAAGATGCATAAAAGGATTAACATCACATGCAATTCATATGTGATATGATATGGCCCTTTTGTCTTTGCGCCTTTGATCTTCATCTCCAAAGCACGGACATGATCTCCATCATCAACGGGCATGATCTCCATCATCGTCGGCGAAACACCAAGGTCAATGGCGCCGTCTTCATGATCGTCCTCCATGTAGCAACTATTACAACTACTTTGAAATACTACTCAACATGAAATTTAAAGACAACCATAAGGCTCCTGCCGGTTGCCACAATACAATAATGATCATCTCATACATATTCATCATCACATTATGGCCATATCACATCACCAAACCCTGCAAAAACAAGTTAGACGTTCTCTAATTTGGTTTGCATATTTTACGTGGTTTAGGGTTTTCGAGTAAGATCCAATCTACCTACGAACATGAACCACAACGGTGATACTAGTGTTTTCAATAGAAGAGTAAATTGAATCTTCACTATAGTAGGAGAGACAAACACCCGCAAAGCCACTTATGCAATACAAGTTGCATGTCGAGCGTGGAGCAAATCTCATGAACGCGGTCATGTAAAGTTAGCCCGAGCCGCTTCATCCCACTATGCCACAAAGATGCAAAGTACTCAACTAAAGATAACAAGAGCATCAACGCCCACAAACCATTGTGTTCTACTCGTGCAACCATCTATGCATAGACACGGCTCGATACCACTGTAGGATAACGTTGCATAGAAAACAAAAAATTTCCTACGGCGAACACGCAATCCAAGCCAAGATGCAATCTAGAAGACGGTAGCAACGAGGGGATTATCGAGACTCACCCTTGAAGAGATTCCAAAGCCTACAAGAGGAGGCTCTTGTTGCTGCGGTAGACGTTCACTTGCCGCTTGCAAAAGCGCGTAGAAGATCTTGATCACGATCGGTTCCGGCGCCACGAACGGGCAGCACCTCCGTACTCGGTCACACGTTCGGTTGTTGATGAAGACGACGTCCACCTCCCCGTTCCAGCGGGCAGCGGAAGTAGTAGCTCCTCTTGAATCCGACAGCACGACGGCGTGGTGTCGGTGGCGGTGAAGAAGTCCGGCGGAGCTTCGCTAAGCTATGCGGGCAATATGGAGGAGAGGAGCTTGGCTAGGGTTTGGGAGGGGTGGCCGGCCACTCTATGGGGGGCGGCCAGCTTGTGGTCTTGGGGTGGCCGGCCCCTCCCTTGGCCCCTCATTATATAGGTGGATCCCCAAGAGTTGGTCTCCAAGTCTTCGAATAAGACCCGAACCAAAAACCTTCCATATGGTGGTGAAACCTAGCCCAACTAGGACTCCCACCCAAAGGTGGGATTTCCACCTTCCATAGGGGGGTGGCCGGCCCCTATGGTGGAGTCCACTTGGGACTCCACCCCATCTAGGGTTGGCCGGCCATGGAGGTGGAGTCCCTTGTGGACTCCACCTTCCTTGGTGGTTTCTTCCGGACTTTTCTAGAACCTTCTAGAACCTTCCATAGAACCTTCCGTGACATTTTATTCACATAAAATGACATCCTATATATGAATCTTATTCTCCGGACCATTCCGGAACTCCTCGTGATGTCCGGGATCCCATCCGGGACTCCGAACAAATATTCCAACTTCATTCCATATTCAAGTACTACCATTTCAACATCCAACTTTAAGTGTGTCACCCTACGGTTCGCGAACTATGCGGACATGGTTGAGTACTCACTCCGACCAATAACCAATAGCGGGATCTGGAGATCCATAATGGCTCCCACATATTCAACGATGACTTTAGTGATCGAATGAACCATTCACATATGATACCAATTCCCTTTGTCACGCGATATTTTACTTGTCCGAGGTTTGATCATCGGTATCACACTATACCTTGTTCAACCTCGTCTCCTGACAAGTACTCTTTACTCGTACCGTGATATGTGGTCTCTTATGAACTTATTCATATGCTTGCAAGACATTAGACGACATTCCACCGAGAGGGCCCAGAGTATATCTATCCGTCATCGGGATGGACAAATCCCACTATTGATCCATATGCCTCAACTCATACTTTCCGGATACTTAATCCCATCTTTATAACCACCCATTTACGCAGTGGCGTTTGATGTAATCAAAGTACCTTTCCGGTATAAGTGATTTACATGATCTCATGGTCATAAGGACTAGGTAACTATGTATCGAAAGCTTATAGCAAATAACTTAATGACGTGATCTTATGCTACGCTTAATTGGGCGTGTCCATTACATCATTCATACAATGATATAACCTTGTTATTAATAACATCCAATGTTCATGATTATGAAACTAATCATCTATTAATCAACAAGCTAGTTAAGAGGCTTACTAGGGACTCTTTGTTTGTTTACATATCACACATGTATCAATGTTTCAGTTAATACAATTATAGCATGGTATATAAACTTTTATCATAAACATAAAGATATATAATAACCACTTTTATTATTGCCTCTTGGGCATATCTCCAACAGTTGGAGATAAAGAAATCTCTCAAAGCCCCTTTTTCACGGCGTATAACAATGCATTGAACTCACTTGTTTCAAAGCATACCGAAGGGAGCTCTTGCAGCAACAATGACAAAGTCCCAACTATGAAGGAATTTTTAGGTATGGTTAGAGAATGTGAGGTGAGTGAAGGAACTGATGTCATGTTCACAGCGAGTAAGTTAGCCATGAACAGAGATCATAGAGAGGTCTTTGCAGCATTTGCAACAACTGATGGGAGGCTTGATTGGCTGAAGAGGACACATGAAGAGATGAACAAGTAGATGCTATGAATTTGTGAACCGTTGTGTGTACTTTTATCATTGTAGATCCTATGAACCAATGTGTGTACTTTAATTTCATATTTTTTTAATCATTGTAGAATGTATGAACCATTCTGTGTACTTGGAGACTCTATGTTATCATTGTAGAATGTATGAACCATTCTGTGTACATGTTAACTATTTATTTCTTGAGACAATCTACTTGTATCATGTTCTATTGCAAGTTTTGACATATTCTATTTGGTTGTTTATAGATGGATGATGGTGGCGATGATGGTGAGTATGAACTAGAAAGGACAAGACATTTTCTTGGACTGGCGCGTGATATGGCTGTGTTGGGATATTATGGTAATCTCTATAGCGAGAAGTATTTACATAAGGAACCTAGAAGGATTCCAGAACAAAGTGGGATTGAATGGGTGAATGAACAACTTGGAAATAGAAAAAGATGCTACAAAATGTTTAGGATGTATCCTGATGTTTTTGAAGAATTGCACAACCTTCTAGTTTCTAGCTACGGTTTAGAGTCAACTAGGGACCTGTCCTCGGCAGAATGTCTTGCTATGTTTCTATGGATGGTTGGAGGACCGCAATCATTTAGGCAAGTTGAGAACCATTTTAGTCGTTCAACTGAAACAATTCACAGGAAGTTCCACATGGTTTTGAATTGCTTGTACAAGTTGGGTAAAGATAACATAAAGCCAATAGACCGAAATTTCACGGATGTGCATCCAAGAGTTCAAGATGCACACTTTTGGCCTCATTTCAAAGATGCCATTGGTGCCATAGATGGCTCCCACATTTCTGTTGAAGTACCTGCAGATGAGGAAGTTAACCACACAGGAAGGCATGGTTACACATCTCAAAATCTGCTAGCTATATGTGACTTTGATTTGAGATTCACATTTGTTGTTGCTGGATGGCCTGGTTCGGTACATGATACACGCATTCTACAACGCAGCATTGAGAAGTATCCAGTAGAGTTCCCAACCCCACCTGGCGGTAATATTCTCCATCGTTATTCACATGATGCATACTATATACCATACTACCTTGTTTGATATTTTTCCTTTATGTGCAGATGCATACTACCTTGTTGATTTTGGTTATCCAAACAGAAGAGGGTTCCTAGCTCCTTTTAAGAACAACACATATCATATACCAGATTTTCGCAGAGAAGGGCGACCAACAAAGAAGGAAGAGATATTCAACTATCTACACTCATCGCTTCGGAATGCTATTGAGCGTGTCTTTGGTATATTGAAAAACAAGTGGCGCATATTGAAGTATATTCCTTCTTACGGTTTGGTTACACAAAAAAGAATTATTCTTGCTTGCACAGCGCTTCACAATTTTATAAGAGATAACAACTTACGTGATAAACAGTTTGATCGGTGTGATTCCGACGAGAATTATGTCCCTAAGGTCCAAAGGCAGTCAACAACATTAGCCGGTGATATTGCTCCGAGTGGACTACACACGGTTGACATGGACTCAACACGTGAACGCATTGCAACTTCATTGTTTAATTCTAGAAGAAGGTGATTGATTAGTGCTAGCTATATATTCATTATGGACGACATCTCATTTGTGTAATGGTATGGATATATGTATTAGAGACAAAGCTATAGACAAAGCTATATCTGATCAACTATTTTATGGTGTATCTTGTTGTGTACTCATGTTATTTGATAGTCGTCGATATGCTAACACATATAAAAATCAGCTCAAACACATTTTCTTACAACTCTAGGGTATTTCAGACAATTCATTTGTTCACAGCTAGACAGCTAGCCAAGTTGCCAACAGTAAAACTCATAACAGCAGTTTTTCCTGGACAGCAGCGCCACAACCCAAACAAACAGACCCTTAGAGGCTTAGGGGCTTTTCCATGGGAGAAGGGGGCAACAGAGGTGCAGCAGAGCAGCGGGAAGGGTGCACGCGACAGAGCAGCAAGCAGTACGTCAGTGGCGCTGAGTCGCCCTGCGACAGCGACCGGTCATCTGATTCTAAACGTTTTCCATTTTTTCACCTCTTATGGCATGCTCGATTGAAATACTCCGTATGAAACAAGGCAAAGAGCAAAACCGACATGTTTCAAACATTGGCAGATCTGGCTGTTCACATTACACTGGAAGTATGTCCGCGTAAAGGAATTACAACAAGTATTATTGAGCTGTAAACCACAACTATTCAACCAATATTTCCCTAACAAAAATTACACTCCCCTGCTAAAAATTGATCTACACATTTACAAGTAGAGAGGTAGAAATACTATAGCATATTTGTATGTACATGTCACGTGATACTATGCCCGTACTTTACATGTGTGCAGTTCACTCGATACCTTGCAGACCACAATACATGCCAGATTTTCATGAAGCAGAATATTAAGAGACATAGATTAACCTGCACATTTGTAAAGTACACGCAAGATCCCACGAAAAGTCCTTTTGAATCATGGGCACCAGTGCTCTCATTGTATTAAAAAATTCAAATTTTATATTTATATATTTCAAAAAATTATGTAACAAAATTCTAAAAGTAGCTAATGATGTATTCCACTAACGTATAAAATCTCAATCACAAATATTTTGTTTTCTGAGTTACACAAAAACAACAAAGTCTGAATTTTTTTGGAGATTTGAATCACTATACTCAGATCCACATATACTGACTACACAATGATTTATTTTCAGATTTTTCTGAAACTTAGAAATATGATTTTTAATTACCTTTCTGAAAAGGGATCACTGGTGCTCATATGCACCAAATCTCTGTCCCAAGATCCCACAAAAACTTTTGACTTGTGTACCAACAGGCTAGTCACGGTTGACTGATACAACCTTGGCACGCCTTCTCCTTGAGGTCTTTTAGCAGCAACTTCGCTGCATACTTCTTGGCCACAGACTTATCATGGCCAGTTTGAGTTGCTGAGTAGATAGTCCCTTCAACTTTAACCTCTGCAACCACAGATGATACTCCGTCCTTGTGGGTTGTTGTGTAAGACTTAATGTAAGATCTGCGATCACAATATTCCTGCAGCTCTTTCACTGGGTCACACTCAACAGTCTCTGGCGTAGCAAGAGGCTCCAACAGTTGTTTCATGCTTTTCCAAACCACCTCTTTGTCATACTTGCTGTCAATATATATTGCACCAGCTATTGACTCGATAACATCCCCAAGAACCTGTTTTGTTAGCAAACAAGCAGCAGGTCAATTTGATCCACGAGCTGGGAAAAAGAATCCCAGAGTGGACAAACTACAGAAATGCTGGAAACCCTAGGAATTGTACTTTTATGTATCATTTATCCTGAACATATCTTTAGGAGGGAAGATAAGCATAGAAAATTATTCAACTCCCAAAAACAGCTGGTCCAGGCTGGTTCAGGACTAAAATTTACCAGTATTACAGGCCAATCCAAATAGCAACATGGCTACTAGTGGACGTTCTTTTGCTATTTCTTATTGACCTAGGCAACTAGCCGGAGGTACTATTTGGTGTTAGAGATCATTAAACACTCTGAAAACATGAGACTGGAATTTGGTTGTTTAGCTACAACTGGTGGTAAAACAATCAGCAGAAAACGGGTGTATCATCCTAGACTGGTAAAAACATTATTGGTCTGAACATGTTAGCTTTGAAATTTGAAAACTGGATTCACTGTTAGTATTTTCTTGTCTGAAACTAGTAGTGAATGCTACTGAAAGCAATTTGGCTCAAATATTTGTTACCTAGCCATGATGCCTCAAGTGATGTGCATTTGCATATATAATAAAATAGACCTATTAAACATTTGTTCATTGGTAATTGGCTGGTTGTAGTCACACACAATACTTCGGTTCGTAACTATCCTAGGTTCAATATTCTTCATGCATCATTGGCTGTGATGGGCTGAACTCTGGTGATTTTTTGTATCATTATCTTGCAACTAGGGGTAACTATCCTAGGTTCAAGATTAGACGTTTTAAGGGGTGTGTAAAAGAATATAGGAATGCAAGAAATGCATGGAACTGAGTGTAGAAATAAGGATCAAAGTCGTCAAAAAAGTAATGGACACACCTTAGGTAGACCAATGCCAGCTTCCCAACCATGTGATGGACCCGTAAATGACTGCACAAACTTCTCAAGGTAGCAAGCCATCTTTCGGTGCAATTCTGATGAAGAATGAAGAATGTGCTTGTTTAATCCTGCTTTAACAGCTGCATGTGCATAGCAGTAGTTGTTCACAGAAGCAGATCTAAGATCTGTCAGCAATGCCGGAGTACATTCAGGGTACTGGTTGTAGAAATATACAGTGAAGAGATGGTCCAATACAGCATCTCCCAGAAACTCGAGCCTCTGCGTGAGGCAAACTTGTAAGAACATATGTCGAACTATATACTGCGGCTTGTAGACTTAAATTCACTTGAAATGATACATGCTCCCCTGTACTACATTCGAATTTACATACCAAAAGATCATCAAATATATCAACTAAGAAAATTCTATTAAGGCTCACGTTATTATGTGAATTTAAATTTAAATATTGTGTAGTCCCATCAAGACAACAAGGAATATCATTCTTCCAGCAGAGTGGTCCACGTATTCATCAAGTGTAGACTAACATAAATCAGCCTGGTCCATTTTTGGTACCCCATTTTTTATCTATCCCCCTAAAACCCACATCTATGTAGGCTACCAACAAAAATGTCTCTACTATACTCACGGCTTACACCACCAAATGTATAACATATAAAGTGGAATTACATGTACTAACCATGCAGGAGCTCCTTGGTATAATGGTATCTGCATCAAAACTAACTAACTAACAACAACAAAAGCTTTTTTCCAAGGCAAGTTGGGTAGGCTAAATATGAAACCCAACAGAAACATATGGAAACAAAAACAGAAAGAGAGAGAACAAAATAATCATAGTAAGGGCCGGCCCTTGATGTAGTCCTATCGTGTGATTTGAAAGGTATCGGTTTCACTATCACATGCGAAAACACTTGTCACAACATTGTCTCTAGTGAGGGCAATGTACTTTGTTGGGACTTTTATGTTTCTCTAGCGCCCATCCTTGCAGCGACTGTCCTCTAAAAAAAAACTTGCACCGACCGTCATAGTTTCCATTTTCCAACTTAGCAATAATAATTAGACCTTTGAACTTGGTGAAAAAAGGAAGTTTGTGAAAGATAAAGTAAAACAGGAATACAGAAACCCAGATATAGAGGTGTAAAGGCTTTCAGATCAACCTGATAGCATGCAGTTGTGCCAGCAATCTGGTATGACCCGTGTGTCAGCGCCTCCATCAACAATAAAGGATCCTTGAATTCGTAACCAATAATTGTTTCCAAGCTTCTGACATTGATGAACTCCTCAGATTTTATAAGAATCGTCCTCTCTGGTGGAATTTTAGTGTGAAATTCTATATCCATTCCTAATGATTTTAGGAAAAGAAATGCAGCCTGTTCACCAGCAGCACTGAGGTAGGCTCCAATTAAGGCCTCAACTGTATCTGCTATTCTCTTACTTCTAAGAGACATCTTCCTCAAACTGTACATACCATTGGAGCTTGAAGACAAATTGCTGTTGCTACTCCTGTCGTAACCAAGACCTGGAATGATCCAACATTTCGGTTTGAACTCTTCACCTTGAATGTAGCCCTGCCAACAAGACAGAAGGGAAACCAATGTTATCTAGCACCTAATACAAAAAATAATGATCATAGATATGTCCCATTTCTGTGCAGCCTGACAAAAAAATAGATGCTATATGGTACAAAATCACATAGTGCAACTCTAGTAATGCATAAATTTTGTCCACATGGAACTTGTATTTCATTCCATAACCTGGTCTTAGCCATGTCAAACCAATACCATGAAGTAGGAACCGATATAAAAACGCCATTAGTTGGCAGTATGAACAAACAGGTTATCACCCAGCTTAAGCAAGCTCCAGCAAAGACAGTAGAGAAAATTGTATCCAAGTGATACAAGTCAAGGAAACCCCTGATGCTAGGAGCTTAAAACTGCGAAAAGTACAAGGCTGTGAATATTCAGTACTTTTAGCATATTTGTTCCGTTGGCATACAAATTACTATTGAATAGAGCATTTGACTTCTTATATACGCTAAAATGTAGAGCATTGCCTTATGGTAAGATAGCAATTAGACTATTCAAAAGAGCAGAAATAGCTTCTGCAAACATGGCATACATATTTGGATAAGGGACATGAAATAATCTTGGGGTCCATAATGCAGCATGACATTATCAAGCCCAGATATACTCCAGAACAAAATGACGAGCTTACAAAAATTATGCAAAGCAGAGTATGAGTAGAATCTTGGGTACCACAAGGTTGTAGTTGCAGGCCAGCTGGCATAGAGCTGCATTGGAGATCAAGTTCTTCTTCATCTTGGTTAGTGTTCCCTCGTGATGAAGCTTGTATTTGCTATAAAGATGTTGTGTTGTGACATACTTGAGGAAAGAATCTCCAAGAGTTTCTAATGATTCCTGCGAAAATTCCTCTTGGCATTCCTTTGTTGTTATCGCTTCTAGTATCTGCAAACAGCTCAAAATCAACTCAAAATTTTGCTTATTGAAAAACAGTACCACGGATGATGTAGATATTTCTATTTGCAAATTAGACAGGAACCAAAATAATGCTAATACCCCATGGATGATTTGCGCTATTGAAAAAAATTATTCTATTAATATACATATATTTAAGAGAAAAGTGCACTTTACAATGCTGAACTTGTTGTCAAGTCCAATTTACAACCCTTGACTTCAAAAACTGCTTAGGAATTTATGACGCAACCTCCAATACCAATACTGGTTAAAATAGCCATGGGTCAACCCAACGCTGTTGTGAACCATATGACATCCCTTTGACCTAGTCATAGAGCCCAGTTAGCACGTCATGTCAGCTCACAACTATTTGACAATTAGTGGTCTCAGCCACTCCCACTTGTCATGTGGTTCTTCTTTCTTATTTCGTATCACCCCACGCACTCCTTGCTCAGCTCCATCTTTGCCTTTCTTGGGCTCTCACTTGCCTCAAACCAGGCGGTTTGCCATCGCCATGCCCCCACCGCAACATCAATGAGCAAAGCATGAGGTGCCCACCGGCTTGCTACACACCAACTACCAGCCACCAATGCTCCCCCGAAAGGGCTGCCGTTCGATGGGTACACGAAAGTGAAGAAGTTGCTTTGACTCGTTATCAGAAAGGCCTTTTACTCCACCAAGAAGGCTATTCGTTACCGGTGCAGCTCCATGTCGGCATCTGGCGCGCTGCTTGAGCAGGCTAAGGCGTGGAGCGAGGCTGGAGGGCAGGCATGGAACAACCAGCTAATTGTTGTATTTGTGCCATGTCACGTCGGGCTCGAGCATAGGCTTGAGGCAAGCGAGCAAGACTTACTGTGGGTATAATTGGTATCTTCGCGATATTAATAAATTCCCTTTATCGGCTCAAAACCTTGTGTGTTCATCGAGAAATGTTTTTATCCCGGGAGGTCTCTGCATGTTTATGCTGTCGATTCCCTACCATAAGATTCGTGCCACACGGTTTCGCCAAGTTTTATCGAGTTTCATTGTGTTTCAGTTTGGTCTGACAGATTGGAACGCAATGGTAGGAAATGAAATAGTGCACGGAACAATTGACAGCACGTCCACACAGCACGCCACAACGTACGCCTGGCTTTAGTGTAGCGTTCTCGTGGAGGTGTGGATTGGGGTGTTGACTTGAGCAGAACATGTGTGGAGCCCATGCAGATGTTGTGCACAATGCACACAAGGTGTCTGATGAAGAGTGGGATTGGTCTGAAGGAGAAGCACACTATTATGTGCATCTTCATTGGCTATCCTGCTACAGCAAGGATATAAATGTTGGAGTTCCTCAGAGAGATGCACATTTGTAAGTCTTGATGTTACTTTCTGGGAATCTAACAACTTTTGTGGTGAAAAAACAGATTTGAGTGCTATATTTGAAGGGCTTGACCAGCCACTGAATATTGTTGGTCAAGAGGGGAAGAGTGCAAGTGGCAGCAGTGCAAGCAATAGCAGCTCTCCTCTGGTGGAGCAACAACAACCTCTGATTGTTGGGTCTATACCACTTATTGTACCAGAATTTCCACATGCTAGAAGTTGGCCAAAGCCAAATGAAGAGCACGATCTTCGTGTGTACTCACGGAGACCAAGGATAGAACAACAGGTGGAGCACCATGCAGAAGAACAGGGGGAGTTACAGGTTGTTGAGGCAATGACAATAAATATTTTCAAGACTTCCGTAAAAAAAAATTCAAGACTTAGAAAAACAGGGGATATAAAAGCTTCATTCTCACATGTAAGCTGGGATGGTATATAAGCTGAGACTGGTATGTAAGAAACCCTAAGAAACCCTAAGACAGAACACAACAACTGCTGGCTGCTGCCCCAAAGGTTAGCCACTCTTCCTCTTCTACACCAATGAAAATAAATATTTTCAAGGCATAGAAAAACAGGGGATATATAAGCTTCGTTCTCACATGTAAGACTACTTGCAGTATAGTTGGAAATCTAACCTTCACAGCTGGTATGACAAACTGTTGCATTCTTGGGCCCAACTGAACCTTCAACTTTGCAGAAAGAAGTATACACTGGATGCGGTACATCACAGAAGGAATAATCGAGAAGCTGCACAAAGTACTAGCCGACACTGGTGACATCAGAACTCTGCAGAGCTCAGGTGGCAACTCAACAGCATATGAATTGCAAGATTCTGTAACAAGGAATGGTATGATCAAGTCAGTCATGCCCACAGCTGTAACAAACGAGTTCTGCTAACTGGAGTATGACATATTTGAACTTATTGTGCCTGTCCATTGATAATTACGTGAATATGTAAACTGCATAAGGCCCCTATTCTTCGAGGGCTTAAACATGAACTGCACAATTCTGTATCAACTAACAAGGTACGGTCAAGCCAGTCATGATCACAGCTGTAACAGACAAACTCTGCAAGCATGGTCAAAGGATATATTTCTAACTCCTGTGTGTGTTTCATTGATAGTTATGCAAAAATTACATGCTTCCTAAGGTCCCTAATTTGGGAAGGCTTAAGCATTTGCTTAAAGAAACCAAGATGCATGTCAACTTCCCATAGGGGGCATCCTCTACTGCTTCTGACAATAGTGAAGGCTGAATCCATTCTCTACCAACTTCTCTAAGAAGCCTTATCAAAAGAGGCTAAGCTCCATGCCAAATTCTTCCCTCATACAATTATTAAATCTTGAGAAGAATTATAATTACCGTTATTAAAAACTATTTTGAGATATGTTCAATTAAACAAGAACAAGAATTATGGCAGCAGATAATAACACAACAACAAGTTAATGAGAATATGTATAATAAAGCAGAAAAATCATACTGCAAAAGGCAAACAAATATTAAATGGAACAGCATGAGAAATGTTCCACAATTTTTTTTTCGAGAAAACGCAAAAGACTTGCGTTTCATTTCATTGAAAAGATAGTGTTTTACAGTCCTCCTAGGAGGCAAGATACAGGTATGGAAATACATCAGTGCACGTCCCAAGTCGTCGGCAAGACTGCCCTTACGCCTTCCGCGCCAGCTCTAGCCCACAAAGCTGCCTCGTCAAAGATGGCCTTCACCAGATCACGAACCGAGGGCCAGGCTCTGTCGAAAACACACGAGTTGCGGTGCTTACAGATCAGCCATGGTGTGAGCAGGGTGATGGAGTCTAGTCCTTTGCGCAAGGGCTTCGGGGTTAGTTGCCTTGCCCTGCGCCACCAGTCATCAAGGGAGGTGCCGCCGTCGTTGGGGCGCTGGCAGGTCATGCGCAGGCGAGCCAGCACCTCGTGCCAAACCTGCCGGGAGAAAGGGCAAGCGAGGATGAGGTGGTGCATGGTCTCCGGCATCTGATCGCACAGCAAGCATCTGGGAAGGTGCTGCAGGCCTCTCCGAGCCAGGCGTTCCGCAGTCCAGCACCATGGGCGGGCACACACAGATTCATGGGTATTCAGCTGAATACCCATTTTTTTGCAAAGAAAAATCGTATACATATCATTATGTACATACGGTAGGTAATCCAGCTCACGTAGCCAACTAAATCAAACGTGTTTGGCCCATAGCATGTCCACCGAATGGACCAAAACAGATCTATACAACAGCAGTTTTGCTCTCACGGTACCGTACTACCGTGATTCATGAGCGATTCAGCCGTTTGGCATTGCTAAGTCTCCACCGCACTGATCTAGCGATCGTAACTAGGTCGCGAAGCGAAGGTGGTGAGCGATGGAGAGAGCGAATCTGCGGCGGCTATCGGGCGCCGGCGCCGCCACACAATCAACAGGGAGCAACGTGAGATTGGAGGCCGGAGTAGAAGGTACAAGGCAGCAGGGGATTCTGGCATGAAACTGCAGAAGTGAGACCTGCAGGTTAGGGTTTTGACTTCTAGGTTACACATCTTCAGAAGAATAAATTGAGAAAAAGTTGGGAGGCCAATACTTAAACGACTGCTTGGTTACATAGCTTGAGAACGAATTCCTTTTCTATGTTTAAGGGTGATTCAATTATATCACGTTTTTAAGCCTCGGAGAACCGTAAAATTGTGCTATAAGTTTCTATCTACTACTGAGTAATTTCTCTAGTATTTTAAGATGATGTTGTTGTTATGGAAAATTTATTAACACTTCTATTTAGTATTGAACAATTTTTCATCTAATTTCTCTACTATATCGAGATGGTTTCGTTCATGAACCTTTCTAATTATATCATGGTTTATACTGAACAATTCGTCAATTTGATTTTTTTGTTTCTTTAAATTTTCCATTGATTTTTTTCTTTTTGATTTTGAATACCCATTGTAAATATCCTGTGCCCGCCCATGCCAGCACCGATCCATGCACGCAAGCCAGCAGAAGAACTTGACTCGCGGCGGCGCCCATGTCTTCCTCGTGAGCTTCCAGGAGCTAGACGCGGTCGAGCCATGAAACTGCGCCTGGTAGCAAGACTTGGCAGTGTAGGTACCACTGTCAGTCCAGTCCACTTCCAGATAAGCCTGTCGGGCTCCTGGGACAGACTCGTGCACGCCAAGGATGCCATGGATGTCCTGAGCCCAGCTGTTCCCCTGCAGCCCTTGGGCAACAGTCCTAATTTTGCCCCGGCGCTTGGGGATGCAATCGTATAGCCTGGGTGCAATCTCGCATACAGCGCAGCCATCGATCCATCTGTCCTCCCAGAAGAGCGCCTTTTGGCCATTCCCTACCGCCATGGTGGTGGAGGCAAAGAACAGCGCTCGCTCGTTGTCCGTGAACTGCAAGTCTAGGTCGTTCCATGCTCGCCGGTTATCAGTGCAGGAGAACCAGAGCCAGCGTAGGCACAGGGCAAGGCCAGTGCGCTCCAGATCGGGCATGCCCAGGCCGCCTTAGGCGATGGCCGGCACACCCGCTTCCAGTTGACATTGCAGTTGCCGCCCTTGGCTTCCCTTTTCCCCTCCTAGAGGAATCCCCTTTTGATTTTGTCGATGATCTTTAGGGTCTTCTTGGGAGGCCCTAGCACGAGTTGTTGGTCTATCGGGATGGCACTGATCACCGATTTAACCAGTGCCACCCGCCCTGCCTTGGTCATGAGCTTCGCCCTCCAGGTGGGCAAACCAGCAGCAGCACGCTCAACCAGGGGTTGCATCTGCGCAGCAGTTGGTCTCCGTAAGGTAAGCGGGATGCTGAGGTAGGTGATGGGCAGCTCGACGATGGGGCAGCCAAGCTCCTGGAGCTCCGGTGTGGTGGCGTTCTGGTCACAGCGTATGAGCGTGGCAGAGCTTTTCGCAAAGTTGACCTGCAGCCCAGACGCGCGGCCAAATAGCCGCAGGATCTCACGCACGGCCACCACATCCTCCATCGTGGGGCAGCAGAACATGACCATGTCGTCGGCGTAGAGTGAGAACGCCGGGATGCTGCGCCCGGGTGCAGCTGCTGCAGAATGCCGGAGTGGATCGCACGCTCAACAAGGCGGCCAAGGGCGTCGACGCCAAGGACAAATAGCTGCGGCGACAGCTGGTCGCCCTCCCGGAGTCCATGCCGGTGCCAGATAGGCGGCCCAGGCTCACCGTTGATCAGAACCCTCGTGCTGGCAGAAGAGAGCAGGATCGCCAGCCATTCCTGGAAGCGGTCCCCGAAACCATATTGCCGTAGCGCTTTGAAGAGGAAGGGCCACTAGATGGAGTAGAATGCGCGCGCAAGATCCAGCTTGAGGACACGTGGTGCTCCGAGCTGATGTAGGAGGCGGGCGGACTGCTTCACCAGGATGAAGTTGTCGTGCAGGCTACGGCCGCTGATGAACGCGTTCTGGTTTGTGCTGACGAGCTCGTCGAGGCGCGGTGCCAGGCGCAGCGACACGTCTTCGTGAAGAGCTTGGCAATCTGATGGATGGGGCTGATTAGCCTGTAGTCACCCAGGGTGATCGCGTCAGCGCGCTTAGGGAGTGTCATCAGGGCTTGGTTTAGGCGGTGAAAGCATCGGCCGTGCAGGTCGTAGAGCTGCTGGAACACGTCCACAACATCCTGCTTGACGGTGTTCCAACACGCACGAAGGAATTCGGCGGTTAACCCGTCGGGCCCCGGCGCCTTGCGGGCGGGCATGCGCTTCACAACGTTCCAGATTTCTTCAGCGGAGAAGGGAGCCTCGAGAGCGTCCAGTCCAGCAGCGGGCTCAATCAGGTGCGCAAAGTCAAGCGTGCAGTCGCGAGCAACATCCGTGCCCAGCAAACCATCGTCGTGCAGGAACGCGGCTGCAGCAATGTCGGCGTGCTCAGTCAGCATCTGTCCCTCGACGCGGATTTTTCTGCCTGCGGTAGGTGCACTGCTGGTGGAAGAACGGCGGATGGCATGGATGTTCCACAATTGTGGTGCAGAAGTGTTTGTATAAAAAGAGGTTCTCGCGGTACAACTAGTAAGCACTGGCAGTTTGACGTACAAATTTAATTATAAATTAAACTAAAATGTAGATGAAGTTCATAGCATACTTCATGTATTATATATTTGTAATGAAATTAAGGATTAATATAATATTAAATTCGAACATACTAGCTGCAAAAAAAAAAGGTTCACTGTCAAGCAAGAGTTGGCTGTACAGAAATCCCAGATGGGTCTGTACTACACACTGATTTGACAGCATGACCACATCCAAAGTTGAAGGTTAAAAACGTTTGAAGGCTTCTCAAATATAAAAATAAGTTATTTAATCAGATCATACTTATAGATGATAAGAAACCACAGACTTGGCCTCCAGGGTTTGACCAGAAAAGATTAACTCAACACAAGCTTCAAATAAATCATAACAGAGTCAAAAACTATATTTGCAGAAAGCTAGAATGAAACCTTTTTTATTTTCATAATAATGGCGCTTGTGGAGGAAGTTCCGTACTTCAACAAGTTTACTGGCAGCCAATAAGGGCTGATTTTTATGTGTTAAGCCGAGACCATACCTGGAAAAGCAAACAATGAGTACATACAGATACAAGTGTAGATAGCTTAGGAACAGGTGCATACAGATTAAAACTGAAAGGACAAACTTGTACCTAGTCTTGAAATAGCTTATGTAGGTAACGGCACTCCCATCACGTAGATGCAGTTGGGATGTGGCATTTAACTCAAGGAACCCGGTAACAGCATACAATTCCATATTATGAGGGGTACAGACAATAGAATTTTTAAGCATACACCTGCACAGAGGACCATCTTTTGTCTGCAGTAAATCAACCTCTTTACAAGAATGGCAGTGTTTTGTATCTTTGTTGCTAGCTTCATATACTTGGGAGGCGGAGAACTTGATACTGCACCAATCAACTTTACCAGAAACTAAGGGTAGCAGTAGGTATACAATTCCCATGGTCACTTCCATTTCATGGAAGTATTTAATAGCATCGATGCCTTCAGACTGGTCTTTGTTAATAAGCAAAGAAAGAACAGTTGCCTGAAATCTTCGAGCCATAGTTACCTGAAGAAACAAATATTTTGTTTTCATCATGCAGACTAGCACACACAAAAGTATGCTGATGAGAGAGAGTAAGACTATATAATAATTACATGATGAGTACCGAACTTGCCTGTTCTTGGTTTAGATGAATTATTCCTGCGTATTTAATGGCAACATTAACATAGTCTTGTGCACCACGCAATTTAAATGAGCTAGATACAAAGTCGGGTCCCAAGTCACATTTCACCACTAAAAGTATGTCAGTTGGAGAAGCGGTTGTTTTAAAATATCCTTCCAGTGAAATCTTGTAGCAATAATATATGCCAAGACGGGAAAACGAGAACCAGTTGTCCACAAATTCTTCTGGATAGTAGTCCGGCTGCTCGAGTTGGTATTTCTCAACAACTACAAGAGGATCATTAAACCAATGTTAATACAGAATATCATTCCAGATTTCCAACTGCATGTAATGTATTCATTCAAATTGAACAACAAAACTGCAAGGAGACAAGGAAAATAAGTTTCCAAACGAGATTGACTCAACATTCCCAACTCTATTCTGGGATCCTCTTTGGCCGTCAGAAAAGAGTATGTGCCCAACACTATAAATTTGTACTGTCACAACTAACAAAACAAATTAATCTAAGCTACATAATCAACCATCACAACTGCATACAAAACTACTCACATGTATAATCAATCAGAATAGAAAGTTACAAATATTGTACCAAATGAATTAGTTTTAGTCGAATTCATCATCAATAAGCATACCAATGTCGGGTTCTTCTTCCCATGGAACACCTAGTTCTGGTAACAGAGAATCTGTCAGGGCGCCGATGGCGTGTAATTCTCGGCAGGCCTTAAGGCAAACTGCCTTCTTGAGGACAGAAACTTCTCCTTCTGTATAAACTGTTTGTACAGGACTGCTCTTCGGAAGGTGCAGGGTGCATGAGCATAATGCCTTATCAATAGTGAATCTTGGTAAAGGTTTATAATACCTAACAGACAGAAAAATGGTACATGAGAAACATATGATATTTGTGCTTGGAAATTGTTTGCAAAATGAAGCAAAAGGAAACGATTAGTTATGGAAAGGAAAACAGACTCGTCAAATGGGAGCTTTGAGCAGAAAAAGTAAATCAACGGAACGCTGGAGTTCATAGTCACAATTGCTCCAGTAGATTCAACACAGTAATGATCTTCTTCACACAAGGTGTTTTCAAGTGGTTGACACATAGTAGATGCCAGCCTCAGAGACTCTTCGCGCATTATTTGTCCGCTTGCAAGAAACTTTTCTGTCTTAGAAAGAGCTTCTGCATCTCCTCTAGTACAGAAACAAAAATTGTATCATCATGATGTGAACATGTCAAATAAGTTGCAAAATAATGATGACAACAAAACATCGAGCAGGTTATATGGCACTTAAGTTCGAAATGGATACTAATGTATCAATTTAAAACAACCTGAGTAAAATATTTAAGTATCAACATTTTATAAGCCAACAAGAAATTTGATTAGTAGGACTAGAACTAACAGCTCCTGTCCCACTACCGACTCAAAAGATACTCATAAGCACTGGCCAGTCTCAATACTAGTTTAGCGCAGAAACGGGCTGGCTTTCTACTCAAATTTGAAAATTCCTTCCAATTTGAAACCAATTATAAGCATGCTATGGTTGCTCATGGTTCACGAAATATTAGTCAAGTCAATTATACATTTGAGTAAAGAGTAAAGCATCATTCGATCTTACTCTTCCCATTGTTTGAGGTATCACCGTAACAGGACTAGGAGTCATATTGGCACTCACATTTATAGGCACTAACCAGGGATGTTTCTTACAATGTAAGAAAAAAATAATTTAGTAGCAAATGGAGGGATAATGTTCACCATGAACAAGATACACATTTCCAATTCCCTAAAGATTTAAATAATAATTATGCACTGAAAACGATAAAATAGCAGCAAATTAGAGGCATACCTTCTAACAAGCAAAACATAGTCAGAGTTTTGCATCCTAGCTCGTCCACGTGACTGTATAAAGCTGCATACAGTTGCTGCTGGATCAAACCGAATTATCAAGTTACAACTTGGCACATCCAGGCCCTCCTCCAAAACTTGTGTGGCGACAATGAGATGTACCTACAGGAAAAACATTTTCTCATCAGAGCAATATCATTGACAGAGTGTGGCCACGGCATAACAAAATTAATGGTAAACCTTTCCACTTCGAAAGGAGTCAACAATTTCAGTATGTTTTTTCCTACTCTGAGGATGCAAAGCCGAATTGTCCCCTGCCATGTATTTAACATTCCACCCAGACATTTGACTGATACTGGACAGGAGGGATTCCAACACAATGCTTGTAATAACTCTCTCGACAAATACAATGCATCTCAAGTCTTGCACATGCCTGAGAGAGCGAGAGATAGTAGTTATTCTTCGACCAAACAAAGTTCAAATGGATCAAAGGCTTAATAGGAACTACCTAGGCACAAAAAACATCGCTAAAACAAAATATCTGCTTAAAATCAATTCTTGAAGAACATGGAACTATTTCCTAATTGTACTGAGAGTGACCAATCTATATGTTTATGTAACTTATGCACTTTACCATAGCCTTTACCTTTAATATTCTATTTTTATGGTATTTTTCCTGGATATTCTTATTAGTTTTGCTGATTTATATTTACAACCATGTGCGGCATTTGATATATTAACTGAAGGTGGACAGAGGTTGAGAGTTGATGAAGTGGAAAAAGAGACTAAAGGAGTACAGCACATTGTTGTTCACCACATACAAAATTTATGGCATAAATATAATTTATTTGTGTCAGCCTGCTGCAGACAAGCAAATGCAACTACAAGTCTACAAAGGGAACAGAAATGTAAACCATTCTTGCATACTAATATAAGGGCCAAGTATTTTATCACCTGTATTCCAGAAGAAATTGGACAAGGCAATGAACTTTAGACGTCAATAGCCCATCTTGTATATCGGCTGCAAAATCTTCGCCAATATGACCTGAGAAAACAGCATCTAAAAATCATGTTGCAATCCTTAAATTTGAGTTAAACAGATGGGTGTCATATATGATTTATTTTCAAGTTAGGACCATATGCTATCACAAGGGAATGTGACTTTGTTGTCTACCTCAGCCTCAGGTCATGTTGTCTACCTCAACGTAAAAAGCCGAACTTTTTGATTAGTAAGTTGGTCTAGCTAGCAGCCTAGAAAATCAGTAAGTTGCGCTATGCCATCAATAGGTGTCTAGCTACCAGCCTAGCACATCAGTAGCTACAGTAGGTGTAGATACAAAACTTAATAGTCAGTAATTATCAAGAAAGAATGATTTTGAGATAACAGTACATGACACCATTAGCAGAACGGTCATGTACAGACTACACAATGTCAAAAAATTCAGGAAAGACAAAAGAATTGCAACCATGTGACTACCTCTCTTTGAGAAACAAGAGAGCTCTCTGTATACTTCCTCAGAATATTTTCTAATAAAGCTTTCAACATTTTTATCTAATTTGTCACCCCAAAAGGATAAGAGTTTTTCCTTAGTTGATTGTACCTCGGCAGCCTGAAAACAAAAAGATTCGGGCTTTTCAAAACTACAGAAACAATATACAAGAATGAATCATCATATGTCCTCATCACACCTTTGCCGCCAGCCACACTCCTAGATTAGCTGTGCAATATAAGAATGTCCGGTGTAATTTTGATATCCTTTGTTTCGCATTTTCCAGAGACGAGCCATGCAAACTTCCTTCCAGAACTTCTAAATGCTAAGAGAATGTAAACAGTGTTAAAGAAGTTCCTGAAAGTGCTACAACAAGGCCATGCATTCACATAAATCAAAATTGCACCAGTATGAACCAGAAGGCCAGAAAAACAAAATATGATGCATTTGTACAGGAACATTCCAACTATGGAAACATCTATGTATGCAATTGGAAAAATAGTGAATTGTGTTGTGTGGTTTGCACTCGGACATGTATGTCAATAAAAATTTCTCCATTCCATCACACAGGTGTCATGTGTAGTTTGCAGGTACCTGACGCTACAGAGCACCTTTCTTACACTGTAAATTTGCCAATCTTGCTTTAAATATTTGTGAACAGAGGTGTTCTGGGCTCAAATTTTCACGACATAATTGCTGATCCCTTAAGAACAGGCTGGCGCTGGCTTTCTCCACGGCGATAATTATCCCAGTAGCTTGGTCAATTTGGGCAGGCAGAAACAATTACATCTTCAAAAATGAGCAACCAAATACTAATAGATAGGGCTGATTATTTGGTGACAACACTTGCAAGGATGACATTAGGGCGGATGTATTGGACAAACCCATGTTATAATGGGGTTCAGAAGTCTATTTGCAAACAGCAGTTGAGGGTGTAAACTAAACCAAGGCAATAGTAGAGGAATCAACAGATATTTCATAACATTAAAGTTTCTTATGAATATCTAACTCCCGTCTTCTTCTAATAAAATATAAGCCGGAGTGCGTATTGATGTATTCAAAATCCACAAAGTAATACGTAATTGTTTAACAATGAGACAAGAACGGCAGAATATGTAAAACAGAACAGTAACTAGGTGCATGACACAACCTATATCAATTTGGGTGTCAAACTGAAAAGAAAAGAAAAAAAGTGGTGATGCAGTTATCAAGTGTGGGAGCACCCTTACAAATATACTACAACATAGCATCTGCCTTGAGATCAGGACAAGTGCCAGATTTGAAGAAGTCACAGGGCAGCTGTGCGAATGTTAGGGTGCAGGCATAAGCATAGTCTTGTTACGCAAATGTGTACAAAACTATCGATTATCACCATGTTTGTATTAAAACAAACTGTACAAGCAAAACTATGCTGACATTCAAACTTAGTTCTATTGAGCTTTGGGAGTCTCTCGAATAGTACAGCAGTGTGTTGCTCCCGCTTATCTTACGGTTTGACAACTACTGTAGGTCACTATACCCCATATTGTGCAAGTTGCCACGTTGTGCAAGGACAGCATATCTTTGTACCACCTATTTTAGCTAATTCAGTAACACCAAGGGATGCCAGATTCCAATTTTGGATTACTAATTACTGAGTCCAACTTGGTGTACTAACATGCAAATGAGGAGTAAATAAGAGGGAAAAAGAGCATGCAACAAAATGCATTGCACAGGAGCATCTATTGCATAGTAAGTGACACCAAAAAGTAATGGTACATGTCTTCTAGACTTTGTCTGGCAAGCGAAGTGTGACCAAATAACCGGAAGCAGTGTGTGCATAACATAGAAAATCATGCATAGGGGCTAAGACATTACCTTTTGTTGCAATCTCTGCAAGCAACCGACAATATGGTTATGTGAGTTTGATGGAGTGACGGAACCATCGTAATACACAATCCTGGTAGCGGCAAATGGTATGTATTGGGATAAAGCTGATTCGCTCTCAACAGTGTACACCTTCAACAGAAAATAGAAAAATATTATCCTTGAATGTACAAAAACTAAGGAGAATGATTATCTTCGGTAGAGGGAGGATGGGCATTCTTATATTGTCTGACCTTTGAACTCATTAGATTCTCCAATTCAGAAATTTGCTTGGCATAGCTGGCCGGATGCAAGCCTATGGAATGAATTGAGTGAAACAGTTGGTTATCAGAGAGGATGTGGTAAAACAGCAAATTTACGAAGAAATGAGTTTATGGCTTTGTCGTTACTTTTGGAATATATGGGCGAAGCAGTCATCCCAAATATCCTAGGCAAAGGGTCCAATGGCCTAGAATTCAGTTGGGGGTGGTAGAATTCCTACAATACATTGAAGGATTTGCAAAATTTGTTATATAAGGGGGGGAAATAGGACAGCCATGATTCTAACTGAAATTATAAATTTAGCAAAAAAAAAAAAACATTTGATGATCTAAATTGGGAGTTGATAGAAGTGTCTAAAGAACAGCAGAGGAATCATCTACTAACTAGTTTGGTTGGTGGCTTGGTGCAATAAATGTGACCCAAAAGGAAAGTGGAATACTAGAGTGGTCGTCAGTTTTGGACCTTGAGAATGCAGGCATAGGGGGAATCTCCCTTGGCGTGGTGGCACTCGTCGAAGATGAGCAGCGCGATGTCCTTGAGGCGGAAGAAGCTGTGTCGGAGATTGTCCAGGAGGATCTGCGGCGTCATGACGAGCACCTCTGCCTCGTCGACGACGCGGCTCCAGGTGGCGTCGTCCCACAGGTCGACGCCCATGGCTCCGAAGTACTTGCGCACGCGGAGGTCGGTGTGCGCCTGGACGACCCGCGCCTGCTGCTCGACGAGCACGACGGTGGGGACGAGGAAGACGGCGAAGGCCCGCGCGGGCAGGCGGATGCGGTGCGCGTAGGAGCGCAGCAGGAGCACCGCGATGAGCGTCTTCCCGGCCCCCGTCTCCAGGAAGGCCACCGTGTTCCCGGCCAGGGCCCGCTCCAGCGCCTCCAGCTGGTACCTGCACGCACGCGCGCCCCATCGGTGGCAGTTTGGGAAAAGGCGTGATGGCCGAAACAAAACTCACCATCTCGCTAGCGTATGCCCATCCGGCTTGGGCGGCGCTTCTTCGTCCGTCGCGGCGTCGGCGCAGTCATCCATGGCGGTGTCTGATGAGATTCCGGGGTGGCGCGTAGAGGGAGGCGCGGCGGCGGCGGCGGCGGCGGCGGCATTCATGGTGGTGACGGGCGAGATTTCGGGGTGGGGCGTACTGGGGGCAAGGCGTGTGCGAGGATTGAGGTGCTGCCCCGGAGCCGGAGGAGGCGCACGGGTGAGGTGAGTATGTGTTGTGCGCGCGTGGGGTTTGATCTGGTATGACTTACGAGCGAAGGTTTTGGTGCTGCTTGGCCGCTTTGACGGGTCGCTTTTTGACTCGAGGAAGAAGGAGGAGGACTCGGGACTATGGCCGTTTGGTTCCGCGTCAGACAAAGCGGCAGGGGAATCTTCTGCTTTCACGGGTCCTTCGCCGGTGGGCTACTTTCATCTTTTCCCATGGATTTACTACTGCTCTCCGTAATTCATGGGCACAATTATCCTTCTTCTCTCCGTGAAAAACCAAAAAACCTCCGTGGTTTCAAGCGGCCCGAAGAACCTTCTACTCTCTCATTCCTCGGTTTTGTATTTCTACCTTTTGCTTTGTTTTAAGTCAAAACTTTCTTAAATTTGATCAACTTGATTCAAAACGAAGTCACATTTATTGCACTAAATTAGTACTCCCTCCGGTTCAGAAAAGAAGGCTCACAAATCTTCCAAAAATGAAGGTGTAAATTGGAGTTTGGCCGGCTCTTTTTTTTTTAACAGGGGTAGGGTTCGAAGACCCTAGAAGCTGCTTATATTAACGAAGCGGTGATTACATATTACACAAAAGCCCCTACAGATCAGGGGGATTCTGGATAAGGACTGAGCTTTTACATAAAAGATCCCAGACAAAATAAGGAAAAGCAATCAGGTCCTCCAAGCTCTGCACCGCATCTGATGGAAGTTACCGTCGATTTGCTCCGCCACAGAACGGACACCGGCGCCGGGGACGAACCACTTGGTCCGGCGTCGTGGCAAGAGCGGTAGATCTTCCCCTCGGACTTCTTGGTCTCTCGGAAGTATAGGACGAGGAGGGTCGCATTTCGACCATGAGATGCAGAGGCAGGGCGGTGGTAGCCACCGGCTTCAGTCCTCTGCTGAAGAACTCCAGAAACGAGAGCACAGAGGCTCTCCGACGCAGCAGATGTTCCCCGCCGACGCCAAGCCGCAACTCCCTTCACAGCCGCATCACCCCATCCCCCCTCGCCTCCATGGCCGGCCAGGGAATGGAGATGCACCACCTAAAGAAGCTTGAGCTTGGCACAAGATAAAGGCCCTTTATTTGAGGACAACCGACTCCACCCGCCGGAGCATCTCATCGGAGAAGAGGGCAGCAAGCCAGCTACAGATCTCGGCCAAGAGATCTACTACCTCTGGTCACATTTAATTGACGCGGAACAACACCGAGTGCATGCTAGTGTTGCCTGCCAAAACCCACCGGCGGGCAGCGGTTAAGCAACACGAAGAGCCGGGAGGCTCCCAAGACTGCTGGTGGGCCTTGGTCCCCCCAACGGCCCGCAGCTCGGCACACGTCCCGACGGATGCAGGGCGTGCCACCGACCTATACCGGTCGGAAGGTGTTGATCGCTTCGATTAGTTTCCCGCATGGTAGACACGTAAACATTAAACGAGCCTCGATCGGCTCTCACCTGTAGATCGGCTCAAGGAGCCGATCAACCCATGGTTCATGTTAGATATGCAATAACATGAGTTTCTTGCTTTATCAATACTAAGCTAATTAGATCTACGACAGTTTAGGGTTTTCACCGCATAACCGGAACATCCTACACGTGATTGAGCAGATACGTAAGATAACGAAAACTAACCCTAGAAGAGGCCTAAAAACCAACATAATGTCGATTCCCGGAATGTCCCTTCTAGGATCAGCAAACCGTACCCTACGCACTACTGGATCGTTCAACCCGTTTGCAAGGCCTAACTATGCAGATATTAAACTAATCCTTGAAGAACAAGGAGCAACCGTAACAGATCGAATCTACTAAATAAAGACAAAGTAAGGTGCTGCCCTTACACCTAAAATAGGTGTGAGGGCAGCTAGATATCGAGGGGCAGCGTAGCTAAGCAGATCATAAGAGCATCAATGCAAGCCCCAAGACACCTAAGATAAGCAGTATTGCTCGCCATCAACAACGCTTCAGACGAGCAATACCGGATAACGAATAAACGTATATTGCATAGATCGCAAGATGCGATCTAGGCGCATGATGCTTACCGGAAGAAACCCTCGAAACAAGGGGTGGCGATGCGCCTGGTTTGTGTTTGTTGTGAACGTGATCGTCCTCCTTTTTCAATAACCCTAGGTACATATTTATAGTCCGTGGACTTTCTATCTTTGGAAGTACACCTAACCGTGTACGAGCTAAACTCTATCTCTTAATTCTAAACTAAGATGCGATCTACCATAATATACAGATACACGGGCAATTCAGCCCAAATTCACGTACAAGGCCGATTCAGAGATTCCACGTGTAAATCCTTCAAGCCCATCTTCATCACGGCCCATCTCCTGATTTGGCCAAAATGTGATAACACATGCCCCCGGTTTTGGCAATGATAATTTCAAAACCACTCTGTTTTTCTTCGTAGGGTCACGTCGTGGCAGCAGAACCATCGCAGTATCCTTTCATCATGATGCCTTGCCTTCTCAACTTCTCTGCACGATTTGACAGTTTTGGCACCACGTCCTCGGAAATCACCGCAGCATTAAATCTCCACTACGTCCCCTTTATTTAACCGCGTCGAGCCATTTGCTTCTTCATCCTCTGCTCTGCACCAGCCATCGGCAAAAAAACCCCTCTTCGCAGCCATGGCTTCTTCCTCCTCTGCATCTTCCGGCCTTTCCTACCACTCATCCTCCTCCAGCGAGCTAGAGCTGGAGGTCAATCTGGCGGCCATCTACGAGGCTCTCGCCCCCGAGTATTGGGACGCGAGGACGGGACTCCTCCATCGAGTCGGAGGACGAGCCCTCACCGACGGGGAAGAAGACCTCCGGTTCCTCGTCGACGGGGAGCTGGTACCGGCGAGCGACGACGACCTCTTCCCATGGGAGGCGGACCTCTCCTCCGACGAGGAGGAAGAGGAGGCGGAGGAGATGGAGGATGAGGACTCTTCCTCCGCGGGGTACCCACCGGCCAAGCGCTTCCGCGCAGGGTCGGATGATGACGACGACGATGACGACGAGGAGGATGAAGCCCCTACCGGCGGCTTCATCGCGCGACGAGGACGCCCGCCGGTAGCAGCGCGACGCGGGCAGGACGGCGACGACGAAGGCAGCGACGGCCCCTAGATTAGGGAGTAGTGTAGGGCTAGTAGTAGTAGTGCATTAGGCATCGGATGATCCTTTTGAGAGCCATCGGCTCTGATTGTAAAGCCTCTCTTCGAATCAATGAGAATGTTCTTCCAATTTGACTTTCCAATTGTCCGATTTTGAATCTTCTAATGGTCAAAGTAGGTCAACGCCCCCAAGAACCGATAGCAGCGTATCGGTCTTTCACCATCACACGCTCATAAGGCCAACCCGAAAACCAAATTGGACAGGTTTTAAGCAGACATTTCCAAAATTCAGACAATAACTTAATGCCTGCTCATAATCTTTTGTTCCTCTGTAGTCGATGGCCGTGCATCGGCTGTTTTTTTATTCTAAAGTCGATGTCTGTGCATCGGCTGTTTCCCCAAAAAATTTAAATTTTTTTTTACTGGCCGATTTCATGAATCGGGCCCCCATATTTTACTGCCCATCACCCCACATACTTGGGAAATACTTCTTGAGATGCTGGTCATTGACAGCCACTGGGAATTTCACACCATCCAGCTGCTCGAGCATGTATGCATTACCCTTTAAAACTTGGTCGACTCTGTACGGCTCGTGCCAATTTGGAGACCATTTGCCATACGCTGCATCCTTAGTCCCTAATGGCAATACAGCTTCCCATACCAGATCACCAACTTGGAACTCCTTTGGCCTCACCTTCTTATTATATGCGCGAGCCACCTTGGCTTTATTCTCCTTGATTTTCTCAAGTGACCATAGTCTGAGTTCCGTTACATCCTCCATGCTGTCACTCATCAAGGCTGCATATTCTTCAGTGGTTAAGTCATTCTGAAACGCAACCCGTCTTGAGCCAGCCGTGATTTCCCAAGGTAGCACGGCTTCTTGTCCATAGACCAGATGGTATGGCGAGGTTTTTATCGCTCCATGACATGACATGCGATACGCCCACAAAGCCTCTGACAATACCTCATGCCAGCGTCTAGGGTACTCGTCGATTTTCCTCTTAATCAACTTGATAAGGCTCTTGTTGGACGCTTCAGCTTGTCCATTCGCTTGAGCGTAATATGGAGACGATCGGATCAACTTAATTCCCATCTCCTTGCAAAATTCTCTAAACTCACGGGAAACGAAAACCGAACCTCCATCGGTCGTGATAGTCTGGGGAATCCCGAACCTGTGAATGACATGTTCCTTCACAAAACTAACATCTTTCGTCATTTGTATCGTATCGCCGACGTCGGTCGTACTGATGCTCATACTTGTTAAGGAGGTGCGCGGAAAGTGGTCGTTGGTATCGCACGCTTCTCACTTGTTCCTCGGTGATGTACCTTTTATCTTCATGTCGGCGCCGGTCGCGCGGACCGGACTCCTCTTTATCCTTGCCACAGGAGTGACCGTTTTCTTCCTTGTCGTTGTCGTGGTGGTGCACAGGCCCTGCCATGTTAATATCAAATGAGAAATCTGGCTGACTGCCCTGGGTGACCTAGCTCCACCATGTTGACGGTAGGGAACGGTGCGTGTCCACTTTCATGGCAAACTGATTGAAGATCAAACGGCCTTGTTCTATCGCCGATTGAATTTGCTTACGCAGCTCTTTGCAGTCATTGGTGGTGTGGGAGAACGAGTGGTGCCACTTGCAGTCTGGTCTCCCATTCATCTCTTGCACCGTAGGAATTTTATGGCCGTCGGGTAACTTCTGAAAGGACACGGATGTCGCCTAGAGGGGGGTGAATAGGCGATTTAAAACTTTTACGAGATGGGCTTAACAAATGCGGAATAAAACTAGTGTTTACTTTGTCAAGCCCAAAGCCTATATACTATGGTTCACCTATGAGCACCAACAACTTATTCTAAGCAATGGTTCACCTATGTGCACCAACAACTTATGCTAAGCAAGACAAGCAACTTATGTGATAGCAAGATATATATAACTTCAAGCACGATGGCTATCACAAGGTAAAGTGCATAAGTAAAGAGCTCGGGTATAGAGATAACCGAGGCACGCGGGAGACGATGATTTATCCCGGAGTTCACACTCTTGCGAGTGCTAATCACCGGTGGAGAGGTGCGGTGGCTTAGTGCTCCCGAACACCACAAGAGGCTCACCTTGAGGTGTGGTTGCTCGATGCACACCAACGCCACAAAGGCCTCACCCCAAGATGCGGTACTCATACCACACACCGAACGCCACGAAGGCGCCTCACCTAAATCTCCGGTGACCCTCGCCACAAAGGCCTAGGTCACGGTTCCACTAAGGGATTTCCTTCGAGGCGGAAACCGGGCCTTACACAAAGATTGGGGCACACATCCACAACTTAATTGGAGGCTCCCAACAAACCGCCACAAAGGCCTAGAATCCGTCTAGGGTTCCAAGAACCCAAGAGTAACAACTTTCTTGCTTTCACCTCCACGAATCACCGTGGAGAACTCAAACCGATGCACCAAATGCAATGGCAAGAACACCACAAAGATGCTCAAGTCCTTCTCTCTCAAATTCCAACAAAGCTACAAAAGCTATTGGGGGAATAAGAGAGGAAGAACAAAGGAATTCACCAAGAACACCAAGATCAAGATCTAGAGAGTTCCACTCACAAAGAGATGGATTTGATTGGTAGAATTGTAGATCTAGATCTCCTCTTCCTTTTCCCTCAAAAAGGTTCAAGAATCATTGGAGGGATTTGAGGTAGAGGGAGCTCTCAAATACTAGCAATGGAGGAGAGCAAAAAGTGTGTGAAGCAGCCAGAAAACGAGAGGAGGAAGAAGGCTATTTAAAGGGGCTGCAGGATTTTGCCCGTTGGGCTCGTCCGGGAAAGGCCGGCAGTGCCGGCCCGTTATGGCCGGCAGTGCCGCCGCAGGAAAAAGCGAGCGGAACTGGGCGAGCGAGGCCAGCGCACGCGAGCGAAGGCAGCGCAGCGAGCGAGCGCGCGCCGGGCGGCGGCGCGCGCGAAGCGAGCAGAAACAGCGGGCGAGCGACGCGAGCGGCTGGTGATGCGCGTAGATGTACACGTCCGTTGGGAACCCCAAGAGGAAGGTATGATGCGCACATGGCAAGTTTCCCTCGGTAAGAAACCAAGGTTTAATCGGACCAGTAGGAGTCAAGAAGCACGTTGAAGGTTGATGGTGGCGAAATGTGATGCGGCGCAACACCAGGGATTCCGGCGCCAACGTGGAACCTGCACAACACAACCAAAGTACTTTGCCCCAACGAAACAGTGAGGTTGTCAATCTCACCGGCTTGCTGTAACAAAGGATTAACCGTATTGTGTGGAAGATGATTGTTTGCAAGAAAACAATAAAACGAGTATTGCAGTAGATTGTATGCTATGTAAAGAATAGGACCGGGGTCCACAGTTCACTAGAGGTGTCTCTCCCATAAGATAAAAGCATGTTGGGTGAACAAATTACAGTCGGGCAATTGACAAATAGAAAAGGGCATAACAATGCATATACATGATATGATAAATATAGTGAGATTTAATCCGGGCATTACGACAAAGTACATAGACCGCCATCCAACCGCATCTATGCCTAAAAAGTCCACCTTCAAGTTATCATCCGAACCCCATTCGTATTATGTTGCAAAGCAACGACAATTGCATTAAGTATGGTGCGTAATGTAATCGACAACTACATCCTTAGACATAGCATCAATGTTTTATCCCTAGTGGCAACAAGACATCACAACCTTAGAACCTACTGTCACGATCCAGGTATCAATGAAGGCATGAACCCACTATCGAGAATAAATACTCCCTCTTGGAGTTAAGAGCAAAAACTTGGCCAGAGCCTCTACTAATAACGGAGAGCATGCAAGATCATAAACAACACATAAACAATAGATTGATAATCACCATAACATAGTATTCTCTATCCATCGGATCCCGACAAACACAACATATAGTATTACAGATAGATGATCTTGATCATGTTAGGCAGCTCACAAGATCCAACAATGAAGCACAACAAGGAGAAGACGACCATCTAGCTACTGCTATGGACCCATAGTCCAGGGGTGAACTACTCACTCATCACTCCGGAGGCGACCATGGCGGTGTAGAGTCCTCCGGGAGATGAATCTCCCTCTCAGGGTGCCGGAGGCGATCTCCGAATCCCCCGAGATGGGATTCGTGGCGGCGGCGTCTCAAGGTTTTCCGTATCGTGGCTCTCGGTACTGGAGGTTTCGCGACGGATTTGTAGGCGGGTTCAAGAGGCGGCACGAGGGGCCCACACCATAGGTCGGCGCGGCCAGGGCCTGGGCCGCGCCGCCTGTGGTGTCGCCACCTCGTGGCCCCACTTCGACTCTCCTTCGGTCTTCTGGAAGCTTCGTGCAAAAATAGGACCCCGGGCGTTGATTTCGTCCAATTCCGAGAATATTTCGTTACTAGGATTTCTGAAACCAAAACAAAAAAACAGCGCTTCGGCATCTTGTTAATAGGTTAGTTCCAAATGCGTAAATACGACATATAATGTGCATAAAACATGTAGGTATCATCAATAAAGTAGCATGGAACATAAGAAATTATCGATACGTTGGAGGCGTATCAGCATCCCCAAGCTTAGTTCTGCTCCCGAGCAGGTAAAACGATAACAAAGATAATTTCTGAAGTGACATGCCATCATAATCTTGATCATACTATTTGTAAACATATGTAATGAATGCAGCGATCAAAACAATGGTAATGACATGAGTAAACAACTGAATCATAAAGCAAAGACTTTTCATGAATAGTACTTCAAGACAAGCATAAATAAGTCTTGCATAAGAGTTAACTCATATAGCAATAAATCAAAGTAAAGGTATTGAAGCAACACAAAGGAAGATTAAGTTTCAGCGGTTGCTTTCAACTTATAACATGTATATCTCATGGATATTGTCAACATAAAGTAATATAACAAGTGCCATATGCAAGTATGTAGGAATCAATGCACAGTTCACACAAGTGTTTGCTTCTTAATGTGGAGGAGATAGGTAAACTGACTCAACAATAAAAGTAAAAGAATGACCCTTCAAAGAGGAAAGCATCGATTGTTGTATTTGTGCTAGAGCTTTTATTTTGAAAACATGAAACAATTTTGTCAACGGTAGTAATAAAGCATATGAGTTATGTAAATTATATCTTACAAGTTGCAAGCCTCATGCATAGTATACTAATAGTGCCCGCACCTTGTCCTACTTAGCTTGGACTACCGGATCTTTGCAATGCCATGTTTCAACCAAGTGTCACAAAGGGGTACCTCCATGCCGCCTGTACAAAGGTCTAAGGAGAAAGCCCGCATTTTGGATTTCTCGCTTTTGATTATTCTCAACTTAGACATCCATACCGGGACAACATGGACAACAGATAATGGACTCCTCTTAAATGCATAAGCATGTAGCAATAATTATTATTCTCATATGAGATTGAGGATATATGTCCAAAACTGAAACTTCAACCATGATTCATGGCTTTAGTTAGCGGCCCAATGTTCTTCTCTAACAATATGCATGCTCCAATCATTAAGGTGATAGATCCTTCAGACAAGACGGACATGCATAGCAACTCACATGATATTCAACAAAGAGTAGTTGATGGCGTCCCCAGAAGCATGGTTATCGCACAACAAGCAACTTAATAAGAGATAAAGTGCATAAGTACATATTCAATACTACGATAGTTTTTAAGGCTATTTTGTCCCATGAGCTATATATTGCAAAGGTGAATGATGGAATTTAAAGGTAGCACTCAAGCAATTTACTTTGGAATGGCGGAGAAATACCATGTAGTAGGTAGGTATGGTGGACACAAATGGCATAGTGGTTGGCTCAAGGATTTTGGATGCATGAGAAGTATTCCCTCTCGATACAAGGTTTAGGCTAGCAAGGTTATTTGAAGCAAACTCAAGGATGAACCGGTGCAGCAAAACTCACATAAAAGACATATTGTAAATATTATAAGACTCTATGTAACATCCCAAGTTCTAACAATAATAAAATCAAGGAGAGATCAAGTACTCAAAATTTGCAACAAACAAAAACTTTTTATATGCATAGTGTGTCACCTACAAGTGCATGCATAGGAGTGATTATCTTTGGTGCATTTGCCATGATGAGTGTTGATATGATTATCATTTGCTAATAAACCCTAACATATGATCATAATAAACCACTTTGAGTAAATAAAAGAAAAATGCTAAGTGTGAGCCAAACCCTCACATACACATAGGGCAAAAATGCAAACCATCACCAAAGGCCACCATGGCATGATCTTTTGTTTCTAAAATGATTATATAACTCAAACAAACCTAAATGCATCAAAGAAACCAAAATTGAATCAAATTTGAACTCAAAACCACCTCACATATGATGATGGTCAATTATGCAAATTATAACATGATCCCCTCTTTACCCCTCTGGTTAAATCATTTCTTATACTGAACTTGATGAACCAAAGCAATGTCATCCAAGACCATGTCAAGGTGATGAACTTTCATGTTGACCACACTAGCTAGAGTTGACTAGGTTGACCAGAATAAGGGTGACAAGTGAGGACTTTATATCAATGTGAAGATCATACCCAATTTGCATTTTTGCAAATAACCTTCATTTTGATCACCACCACCACCACCACTCTATTGCAAATATTATATAAATCAAACCCTACAATTTTCATTCGAAAATTCCAAAGTGAAGTTCTTGCGGGCATTGTGTCGAACACCTTGCCAGCAACAATCTGCCAACCTCATGCATTGTAAAATCCAGTGGATTCTTGCATCAACCATCAAGCTTAGCTCAGCCATTGTACTCCCCTTGACCCTCCACACATTGCCAAACCCTCTGGACAAGCTTTGGTACCAGTTGGCATCATCAAGTGTACCAGAACATGTCATGCCGTGGCATGACATGGGTGTGATCATGCCATTCCTTCCCTGGGTCAACTTGAGCATGCACCACCGTGTCCATCACGTGCCACTCACTCCCCTGAGCCTCCTCGACACTTTGCTCGACCAAGCCGTGCACCAGACGCGCCAGTAACACGACGCCCAGACGCGCCCAGGCATGCACACGCACGCCAGAGCGTGCATGGCGTGCGCCCCAGACGCGCCCGGCCACGTCGACGCCCGAGCCGCTCCGTGGACGCCAGCATTGGATCCCTGCGTCCCCAGCTCCATGACGACGCCGGCAACCACCAGGACACCCCCACGGGCCCGCGGGAACGCTGTAGCCGACGAGCTCGTCGACGACGTCCGCCACGGCCTGTGAGCCTCCGTCACGCGCATGTCCTCTCCCCTGCCTCGTTTTCACCGCAATCAAGCGCGGCGTCACCGCCATGACGTCGCCAAGCGATTGGCGTCAGCACCAGTCCCTGAGCTGCCCTGTAGCCGCGTCGCCATGGTTGCCCCTTCACAGCACGCCGCGGCCACCACCGGCCGCTATAAATAGCGCCCCTCAGCTCTCCCTCCCTTCACACAAAACCTTCCCCTCTCTGCCCTGAACACTCTCCTCCCTCCAATTTCACCTCTTCTCGCCGGAGTAGCCCCAATTGCGAGCTCGACGCCGCCGCCAGTACACGGAGCCCGCCGGAGGAGGAGGCCACCCCTGGAGACGAGACTTCCAGGCGCTTCCTCATCCACCACAACGTCGCCGCGCACCACTCCGCCACTCGCCGGAGCTCCGACGTGCTCTCCGACCCCCTACCTGCGCCGCCCGTAAGCTCCCCTCTCGGAGACGACGACGTCGTCGTTCGTCCGATCCGCATCTGATCCAACGGCCCTTATTCCTCGTACCGTTTCGCGTTTTAAAACCCAATGACAGGTGGCCCCCACCTTGTCAGTTGGCCCGTGGCGTTGGATGCGTTACTGGGCCGGCCCACTTCTCCCTTTCCCTGCTTAGCCCGTTAGCGTTTCCCGCCAGCCCATTTAATTCAAACATTAAATTTCGAATTTTGTTAATTACTCTCAGATGCTGTTTTCAAATTTAAATAGAATAAAATCTACCCAACCAAATTTGACAAATTTTATATATTTGGAAACCTTGTGAAAATATCTACAAAACTACACTGGCCCCAAACCTAGATTATTTGTCGAATTAATCTGAGAAAATAAACAAGGCAGGGCCTTTTTCCACTTCAATTAATTATTAAAAATTGAATAAAAATGCTTTTAAGATGAAACCAACTCTCAAAAATCACATTTCAACATAGCTATCAGAATATGTAAAAATATTGTATCAGTGTTTGCATGATCATGTCCTTGTTTAAAAATTGGCCCTATGGCTATTTAAAGTACTTTGTAAATGAGCATATTTCTTATTAATGTGTATGAGAGCATCTCTCTTATTTAAATCATGTCTACACTAAGTTACTATGAGAAAGACACCATGGTCATGTTAAATTTATATTAAATTAGTTGATGATATTAAATCATTAACCATGAGTTATTAAAAAGCATGAGGTGATGAACCTCATTTAAATCTTTTCCCAAATAATAATTATGAAGAGGTTGACCTTGGTCAACCTAGGTCATATGATATTAATTGAGGAAATTAAATCTTAATAAGACTTAATGAGAAGAAATTATTTTCTCTCAAGAAATAAAAAGAAACCTAAATTAATATTTATAATGAGAGGAAATTATTCTCTTAAGAATAATAATTAAATCAACTCACATAATAAGCATGTGTTATGATAGCTTAGTAAGAGTGATTCATATGTGTGCTTAGCTTAGTATTTGAGTTGTGTGGTGATTGTGTGTATCATACTCGTATTTAGACGCTAGTACCGAGGAGTACGCCGAGGAGGAGGAGGTGTACACTCAAGGAGAGGAGGACCACTTTGATCAGTACAACAATCAAGGCAAGCTAATACACTTGCAACGTGCAAAGCTCTCAAGGGCAAAGCACCTCACCATTTGTTTTATCTTTATTAAGCCTAACCCAGTTTTATTACAAGCTTTACTTTCAAGTTTTACTACTTTACTTGTCAAAGTACTTTTTGATTCATGATTCACTTAATCTAGAGTAGGACAATATCATCTAAGTGAGTCTATGTCCATCAAGCTAAGATAGCACCCCTCATGATTAGTGGCTAGTGCTAAATGCCTAAAATTGACTACTCTAGATGGGAACATGGTGATATAAGATGATGATGGTGAAATTATGAAAGGAATTTTGAAGGTGAATAAGACCAAGAGAAGATAGTGATTTTTGATTAAAACTAATGTTGGTTTGGATGCGATACCTTTCCAATATTGAGTACCCCCACAATACCTGATTATGGGTAAGGCTTAACTAGAAGTTTATGTATCTTAGTATGGGTTCCCTCTAAACACACATCATAGGGGTTATGCCGAGGCTGCCTCCGCTGTTGATAAATGATGTGAAGTAAGGTGAACTGTCCGGCCAAGCCCTGTGCGGTTCCCGGTTGACAGTTGGTCTTCACCGGGAGGCCAAGCTCATGGGGAGAGGTGCTCATACTAGGGTTAGTAAATGAAAGGTTATGGTTGATGATCCGCGTACTGTGTTACGATGATTCGGGAAATCCCGACGGATGGAATCAAATGTTGTGGCACAAGTGTGCAACCTCTGCAGAGTGTAAACCTATTCGAATAGCCGTGTCCACTACGGACGGTTGGAAAGGCCATCTAGTTTCTAGTATTAGAATTTGGATATGGATGGTGAATGATGAATTATGGTGAATCACAACTGAGTTGTGGGAATGACACTAATGTTCCCACTTGAGTTAGTTAAATTTATGAATGATCAATATGCAATGAGTATGAACTAAAACTGGCTTTATGCAAATGAAACTAGAGCTTAGTACCCCCTCTTTAAGTAGTTAGTGATTACTTTGGTATTAGTTTGCGAGTACTTTAAAGTACTCACGGCTGTGTCCCTGGCTATTCAAATGGCCGAATATGAAGAAGAGCAGTATGAGGATGACGGTCAGCAGGATGTCTACAACAACTAGGAGTCGCCGACGTCAAGCGTTGGCCTGTGAAATAGATAGTCCACTCTTATTACGCCGCTATCGTGATGTTCGTTGATCAATAGATCAACTATTTGTGTAATATTGGATCATGTGATCCCCTTTTGTAAGACAATGATGGTTTGTAATGAATGATGACTTATGATATCAACTGTTATGTCTCGCAACAACAATATTCCTGGGATTGCGATGAATGACATAATAGGCATCCGGACTTAAAATCCGGGTGTTGACAAGTTGGTATCAGAGCCATTGTTTGACCTTAGGAGACCCTAGTTTAGAATGGACGTTCTGAAAAATCTAGTTTATAAAACCAAGAAAATGAATATCTGTGAAAAACTTACTTATGTTCTCTTCTACAGATCTTTTCGAAAATGATGAGCCATGCCCCTTCTTCTAAATTCATCTAAAAATATTGTCACACTTAGTCACCTCTCTAACTTACTCATCCATTTCACTTTCAGATGGAGCCCTACGTCCAGACGGAGACGTACGACTTGGAGAACGGAGGAAGTCTGGTGTTCGAGCGCGACTTGTACCTGGTGTCCGAGAGGCTCGCACGCCCACCTCCCAAGTTCCATGGAGTCCGGATCCACGACACCCCCACCGGGGAACAGCAGTGGATGATCACCGCTGACTTGAAGGGAAGTTCGGAGCCTCCCATCTCGGAGAGGATCCTTTTCTCCTTCAAGGCATGCAACTGGCCGGACGGGCTTGCTCACGCTCTTCAGGAGGGACTTGCTCGGGTGTGCGGACAGCACATCGCCGCACTCGGGGAAGCCGTCGCCTACTTCGCCAGGCACGACACCATGGGAGAACCCATGGCACCCTCTTCGCACCCGGTGCTCATGATCCATGTGCAGCATTTGGACCTCATGCTCCATGAGACCCGGAAGGAACTGGAGCTGACGCGTGTTCACAACCACCGTGCCCAGATGACTTTGGCTCACCATGCCGAAGCTATCCGGATGCTCGCCAAGGACCGCAAGTCACCCGCCTGCAGCGCGCCAAGAAGGACGCCACTATTCGCCGCCTTCGCGAGAAGATCCGCACTCTGGAGGTGACTGTCCGGACCCAGCAGGACCAGATTCAGGAGCTGGAGGATGAGGGAGATGACATTCAGGGAGGCGATGACTTCCTGAGTGATGACAACGACTTTGAAGATGATGAGTTCACCGATGAGGAGGACTACGCGTTTCTGGAGTCTGAGGAGGATGGGATCATCCCCATCGATGTTGATGAGAACGAGGAGTAGTAGTTTCACTAGCTTCACTTACGTAGGTGTGAGTTATATCCCGCACCATGTATCGTAGTTTGTGGAAGAAGGGTTCTTAAAACCCTTAGTGTGTTAAGCTGTAATGTGTAATGTTGTGTGAATAAATAAAATGTGTGTTATGTGCATCATAAAAATGTTTCAAGTTTTAAGTTTAAACTTAACTCAAAATAAGCCATAGAAATTCCCTCTCATCTCATTATCTCTCTACCTCCGATGGCCCCTCCAAACCGCAACCAAGATGCAATGCTGCAACTACTGCAAACTCTGTTGGCTGACCGAGAAGATGAAAGGGCTGAAAGACAAGCCAACATAGCAGCACTGCAGCAGATCGCCAATCAGGGTCACGGAAACCATGATCACCCGGGATCTAAACTTAAGAATTTCCAAAACACCAACCCACCTGTCTTCAGTAAGACGGAAGAACCCCTAGATGCAGATGACTGGCTGCAAACCATGGAAAATAACTTGGAGGTAGCCGGAGTAGAGGAAAATGAGAAGGTGTTGTTTGCTACGCACTATCTAGCCGGACCAGCCAGAGCTTGGTGGACAAGCGCCCGCGCATTAAATGCCGGACAGATGATGACTTGGGCTGATTTCAAGCTCAAGTTTAGCAAGTATCATGTGCCACCAGGTTTAATCAAGAAAATGAGGGATGAGTTTAGGGAGCTGAAACAAGGAAGAATGTCGGTGGTAGAATACCGCGAGGTTCCTCACCCTGTCAAGGTATGCCCCCGATGAAACAGACACCACAGAGAAAAGGAAAGAGAGATTCCTCAACGGTCTGCACGATGAGATGCAGACAGTTTTAGTCAACATCCCCTTCGCCGACCTCGTGGACTCGCCATCCAGATGGAAGGCAACTGCACCAGGCAAATGAAAACCGCAAACGCCGCATGATGAATCAAAGTGGGCCCAGCAATACACCCCTCGCCCCAGCTCAAACAGTGGTTTCAACCCCCGCAACACCAAGCCCCAAAACCAGATGCCCCGGTTTTCAGAACCGGAGCGGAGGAAACCCAAGGCCAGGAGGCCCCCACCACAACAATAACTATGTACACCCCAACAGCAACTTCAATCGCGCACCGCCGCGAGCCCCCAACCACAACCAGAACAACAACAACACCAACACTGCACCCAGGACAGGAAGCAATGCTATCCCTGTCGCAACCAAGGACAAGTCCACAATCACCTGCTATGAATGTGGAGTTGTGGGACACATCTCCAGGGAGTGCCCCCAAAGGCTGGCCAAGCTCGCAGGCAACCCCTGCACCACCAGCAGCAGCGCCGTGTCTCCACCGGCAAGAAGTTCGCCCCAACAACCCGCACAACCGCGGAGGTCGCCTCTACCACATGAACGCCGAAGAAGCCCAGGAAGCACCAGATGTGGTGCTGGGTATGTTCTCTGTTAACTCAATACCAGCAAGAGTGTTGTTTGATTCAGGAGCATCACATTCATTTGTTACTGAAGATTTTGTGAGCACTAGTAAGATTCAACCCATCACCTTGAAACATGTCATGATAGTTCAAATACCTGGATCAACCACTAAAGCTAGAAAATTTTGCAAAGAAGTACCCATAAGAATTCAAGAAATAATGTTTTTCGCAAATTTGATTGTTCTGGGAACAAAAGGATTGGAGGTAGTACTGGGTATGGATTGGATGGCGAAACATCATGGATTGATAGACTGCGCCAAGAAGGCCATCACCATGACTAGTAGCACGGAATAACCATAGAACATGTTTCGGAAAAACTCCCCAGAAATTTCACCTGCAACCAAAGTGAAGCCAAGCCAACTCTGGATCAGATCAGGGTCGTATGTCGATACGCTGATGTGTTTCCGGATGATCTACCCGGTATGCCCCCGGATCGGGATATCGAGTTTATCATCGAGTTAATTCCTGGAACCGGACCTATAGCCCAAAGAGCTTATAGCATGAACCCAGCAGAGTTAGTAGAGCTGAAGAAGCAACTGGATGATATGTTGTTCAAGGGTCTCGATTCGACCAAGTGCGTCGCCTTGGAGATCACCTTGTTGTTTGTGGACAAGAAAGATGGTGCCAACCGGTTATGTACGGATTACCGTAAACTTAATGATGTCACCATCAAAAATAAATACCCCTTGCCAAAGATAGAAGACCTGTTTGACCAGTTGACCGGTGCCACAGTGTTCTCTAAGATTGATCTTAGGACTGGTTACCATCACTGAAGATCCGTGCATCGGATATCCCCAAGACTGCCTTTACCACCAGATATGGGTTGTATGAATACAATGTCATGTCATTTGGATTAACCAATGCCCCTGCCTATTTCATGAACCTCATGAATAAGATTTTCATGAACTTCCTGGATAAGTTTGTCGTTGTCTTCATCGACGACATCCTTATCTACTCCAAAACCGAAGAGGAACACGAGCAACATTTGGAGGTTATCCTAGAAACCCTTAGGCAGCACAAGTTGTACGCCAAGTTCAGCAAGTGCGAGTTTTGGTTGAAAGAAGTTGGATTCCTGGGACACATCTTGTCTGCAGGAGGAATTGCTGTAGACCCAGCCAAAATCAAAACCGTTGAAGAATGGAAAACCCCAACCACAGACCGAGGTCCGTGCATTTCTTGGATTAGCCGGATATTACCGCAGATTTGTTGAAGGATTCTCAAGCATTGCCCGGCCAATGACACAACTGTTAAAGAAAGACAAAAAGTTTGAATGGACTGATAAATGTGAAGCCCGCTTCCAGCAACTTAAAACCAGACTAACCACAGCCCCCATCCTAATCATGCCGGACATCACCAAGCCCTTTGACGTCTATTGTGACGCATCGAAGATTGGTCTTGGATGTGTGTTGATGCAAGAAGGAAAGGTGATATCTTATCTGTCCCGGCAGAGTTGAAGCATGAGCAAAACTACCCAACCCATGATCTCGAACTTGCAGCCGTAGTGTTAGCACTGAAAGTTTGGCGTCATTACCTCATGGGTAATCGATGCGAGATCTATTCAGATCACAAGAGCCTAAAGTATATCTTCACCCAGAAAGAGCTAAATATGAGGCAAAGGAGATGGTTGGAACTGATAAAGGACTATGATATGGAAATCCACTACCACCCCGGCAAGGCCAACGTGGTAGCAGATGCCTTGAGTAGAAATGTGTCACTGAACTCCATGATCGCAGCAGAACAACCTAGCTGCATGAAGAGTTTGAACAGTTTAGGTTGGAGCTAGTTAGTGAAGGGTACCTAGCCAGCATAGAGCTGCAACCTACTTTGATTGGTCAAATCAAGGAAGCCTAGAAGGGAAATGCAAGCATTGCCGGGATCAAGAGTCAAATGGCAGGAAAGGCACCGGGATTCACGGAAGATGAAGAAGGAGTACTTTGGTACGACGGTCGCCTATGTGTGCCGTCGACTCAGAATTGAAGCAAGTCATACTGCAGGAAGCCCATGACACCTTATACTCTATCCATCCCGGAGGTACCAAGATGTACCAAGATTTGAAGGAGCAATTTTGGTGGCATGGGATGAAGCGAGAAATCGGGAGCTACATAGCTAAGTGTGATATCTGTCAGAGAGTCAAGGCAGAACACCAACGACCCGCCGGATGTTGCAACCCTTACAGATTCCGGAATGGAAGTGGGACTCAGTCGGAATGGACTTTATCACAGACTGCCCAAATCTAGCCGGGGAAATGATTCTATTTGGGTAGTGGTAGACAGATTAACCAAAGTAGCCCATTTTATCCCCGTCAAAACCACTTATCAAGGCCCAAAGTTAGCAGAGCTGTATATCTCCAGAATAGTAGCCCTGCACGGGACCCCAAGTCAATAGTGGATAGAGGATCGCAGTTCACCTCAAGATTCCGCAAAGTACATGAAGGACTTGGAACCCGGCTGAATTTCAGCATCGCTTATCACCCCTGCATGACGGACAGACTGAGAGAGTCAACCAGATACTTGAGGACATGTTGAGAGCTTGTGTACTGGAATATGGATCCAAGTGGGAAGACTGTTTGCCTTACGCAGAATTCTCGTACAACAATAGTTATCAAGCCAGCGATGGCCCCCTTTGAAGCCCCGTATGGAAGGAAGTGCCGTACCCTCTCGAATTGGTCGGAAGTCGGAGAAAGCCAAGTCTTTGGACCGGATGTTCTTCGAGAAGCCGAAGAGAAGGTGCACAAGATTCGCGAGTACCTCAAGACTGCGCAATCAAGACAGAAGAGCTACGCCGACAAGAGACGCCGAGAGATGACATTTGAAATTGGAGATTTTGTTTATCTCAAGGTGTCACCCCTCAAAGGAATGCAGAGATTCCAGGTGAAAGGAAAGCTCGCGCCCCGATATGTCGGACCCTTCAAGGTTCTGAGCCGCCGCGGAGAAGTATCTTATCAACTGGAACTACCGGAAGAAATGGCGGCTGTGCACAATGTGTTCCACATCTCATTGCTCCGGAAGTGCCTTGAAGTACCGGAGAAGACTGAAGTGTTCAAGAATATTGATCACAGATCAGTGGACATCAACTCAGATTTGACGTATCGAGAAGTGCCCATTCGTATCTTGGAAGAAGCATACAGAACCACCCGCACCAGGAGTATTAAGTTCCTGAAGATTCAGTGGAGCAATCACACTAAAGACGAAGCCACCTGGGAGCGAGAGGAAGATATGAAGAAGGAATACCCAGATCTCTTTAGCACCTAGTTTTCTTTAAGATCTCGGGACGAGATCTTTTGTAAGGGGGAAGGGTTTGTAACATCCCAAGTTCTAACAATAATAAAATCAAGGAGAGATCAAGTACTCAAAATTTGCAACAAACAAAAACTTTTTATATGCATAGTGTGTCACCTACAAGTGCATGCATAGGAGTGATTATCTTTGGTGCATTTGCCATGATGAGTGTTGATATGATTATCATTTGCTAATAAACCCTAACATATGATCATAATAAACCACTTTGAGTAAATAAAAGAAAAATGCTAAGTGTGAGCCAAACCCTCACATACACATAGGGCAAAAATGCAAACCATCACCAAAGGCCACCATGGCATGATCTTTTGTTTCTAAAATGATTATATAACTCAAACAAACCTAAATGCATCAAAGAAACCAAAATTGAATCAAATTTGAACTCAAAACCACCTCACATATGATGATGGTCAATTATGCAAATTATAACATGATCCCCTCTTTACCCCTCTGGTTAAATCATTTCTTATACTGAACTTGATGAACCAAAGCAATGTCATCCAAGACCATGTCAAGGTGATGAACTTTCATGTTGACCACACTAGCTAGAGTTGACTAGGTTGACCAGAATAAGGGTGACAAGTGAGGACTTTATATCAATGTGAAGATCATACCCAATTTGCATTTTTGCAAATAACCTTCATTTTGATCACCACCACCACCACCACTCTATTGCAAATATTATATAAATCAAACCCTACAATTTTCATTCGAAAATTCCAAAGTGAAGTTCTTGCGGGCATTGTGTCGAACACCTTGCCAGCAACAATCTGCCAACCTCATGCATTGTAAAATCCAGTGGATTCTTGCATCAACCATCAAGCTTAGCTCAGCCATTGTACTCCCCTTGACCCTCCACACATTGCCAAACACTCTGGACAAGCTTTGGTACCAGTTGGCATCATCAAGTGTACCAGAACATGTCATGCCGTGGCATGACATGGGTGTGATCATGCCATTCCTTCCCTGGGTCAACTTGAGCATGCACCACCGTGTCCATCACGTGCCACTCACTCCCCTGAGCCTCCTCGACACTTTGCTCGACCAAGCCGTGCACCAGACGCGCCAGTAACACGACGCCCAGACGCGCCCAGGCATGCACACGCACGCCAGAGCGTGCATGGCGTGCGCCCCAGACGCGCCCGGCCACGTCGACGCCCGAGCCGCTCCGTGGACGCCAGCATTGGATCCCTGCGTCCCCAGCTCCATGACGACGCCGCAACCACCAGGACACCCCCACGGGCCCGCGGGAACGCTGTAGCCGACGAGCTCGTCGACGACGTCCGCCACGGCCTGTGAGCCTCCGTCACGCGCATGTCCTCTCCCCTGCCTCGTTTTCACCGCAATCAAGCGCGGCGTCACCGCCATGACGTCGCCAACGCGCCGTCAGCACCAGTCCCGAGCTGCCCTGTAGCCGCGTCGCCATGGTTGCCCCTTCACAGCACGCCGCGGCCACCACCGGCCGCTATAAATAGCGCCCCTCAGCTCTCCCTCCCTTCACACAAAACCTTCCCCTCTCTGCCCTGAACACTCTCCTCCCTCCAATTTCACCTCTTCTCGCCGGAGTAGCCCCAATTGCGAGCTCGACGCCGCCGCCAGTACACGGAGCCCGCCGGAGGAGGAGGCCACCCCTGGAGACGAGACTGCTTCCAGGCGCTTCCTCATCCACCACAACGTCGCCGCGCACCACTCCGCCACTCGCCGGAGCTCCGACGTGCTCTCCGACCCCCTACCTGCGCCGCCCGTAAGCTCCCCTCTCGCCGGAGACGACGACGTCTGTCGTTCGTCCGATCCGCATCTGATCCAACGGCCCTTATTCCTCGTACCGTTTCGCGTTTTAAAACCCAATGACAGGTGGCCCCCACCTTGTCAGTTGGCCCGTGGCGTTGGATGCGTTACTGGGCCGGCCCACTTCTCCCTTTCCCTGCTTAGCCCGTTAGCGTTTCCCGCCAGCCCATTTAATTCAAACATTAAATTTCGAATTTTGTTAATTACTCTCAGATGCTGTTTTCAAATTTAAATAGAATAAAATCTACCCAACCAAATTTGACAAATTTTATATATTTGGAAACCTTGTGAAAATATCTACAAAACTACACTGGCCCCAAACCTAGATTATTTGTCGAATTAATCTGAGAAAATAAACAAGGCAGGGCCTTTTTCCACTTCAATTAATTATTAAAAATTGAATAAAAATGCTTTGAAGATGAAACCAACTCTCAAAAATCACATTTCAACATAGCTATCAGAATATGTAAAAATATTGTATCAGTGTTTGCATGATCATGTCCTTGTTTAAAAATTGGCCCTATGGCTATTTAAAGTACTTTGTAAATGAGCATATTTCTTATTAATGTGTATGAGAGCATCTCTCTTATTTAAATCATGTCTACACTAAGTTACTATGAGAAAGACACCATGGTCATGTTAAATTTATATTAAATTAGTTGATGATATTAAATCATTAACCATGAGTTATTAAAAAGCATGAGGTGATGAACCTCATTTAAATCTTTTCCCAAATAATAATTATGAAGAGGTTGACCTTGGTCAACCTAGGTCATATGATATTAATTGAGGAAATTAAATCTTAATAAGACTTAATGAGAAGAAATTATTTTCTCTCAAGAAATAAAAAGAAACCTAAATTAATATTTATAATGAGAGGAAATTATTCTCTTAAGAATAATAATTAAATCAACTCACATAATAAGCATGTGTTATGATAGCTTAGTAAGAGTGATTCATATGTGTGCTTAGCTTAGTATTTGAGTTGTGTGGTGATTGTGTGTATCATACTCGTATTTAGACGCTAGTACCGAGGAGTACGCCGAGGAGGAGGAGGTGTACACTCAAGGAGAGGAGGACCACTTTGATCAGTACAACAATCAAGGCAAGCTAATACACTTGCAACGTGCAAAGCTCTCAAGGGCAAAGCACCTCACCATTTGTTTTATCTTTATTAAGCCTAACCCAGTTTTATTACAAGCTTTACTTTCAAGTTTTACTACTTTACTTGTCAAAGTACTTTTTGATTCATGATTCACTTAATCTAGAGTAGGACAATATCATCTAAGTGAGTCTATGTCCATCAAGCTAAGATAGCACCCCTCATGATTAGTGGCTAGTGCTAAATGCCTAAAATTGACTACTCTAGATGGGAACATGGTGATATAAGATGATGATGGTGAAATTATGAAAGGAATTTTGAAGGTGAATAAGACCAAGAGAAGATAGTGATTTTTGATTAAAAACTAATGTTGGTTTGGATGCGATACCTTTCCAATATTGAGTACCCCCACAATACCTGATTATGGGTAAGGCTTAACTAGAAGTTTATGTATCTTAGTATGGGTTCCCTCTAAACACACATCATAGGGGTTATGCCGAGGCTGCCTCCGCTGTTGATAAATGATGTGAAGTAAGGTGAACTGTCCGGCCAAGCCCTGTGCAGTTCCCAGTTGACAGTTGGTCTTCACTGGGAGGCCAAGCTCATGGGGAGAGGTGCTCATACTAGGGTTAGTAAATGAAAGGTTATGGTTGATGATCCGCGTACTGTGTGATACGATGATTCGGGGAAATCCCGACGGATGGAATCAAATGTTGTGGCACAAGTGTGCAACCTCTGCAGAGTGTAAACCTATTCGAATAGCCGTGTCCACGGTTACGGACGGTTGGAAAGGCCATCTAGTTTCTAGTATTAGAATTTGGATATGGATGGTGAATGATGAATTATGGTGAATCACAACTGAGTTGTGGGAATGACACTAATGTTCCCACTTGAGTTAGTTAAATTTATGAATGATCAATATGCAATGAGTATGAACTAAAACTGGCTTTATGCAAATGAAACTAGAGCTTAGTACCCCCTCTTTAAGTAGTTAGTGATTACTTTGGTATTAGTTTGCGAGTACTTTAAAGTACTCACGGCTGTGTCCCTGGCTATTCAAATGGCCGAATATGAAGAAGAGCACAGTATGAGGATGACGGTCAGCAGGATGTCTACAACAACTAGGAGTCGCCTGACGTCAAGTTGGCCTGTGAAAGATAGTCCACTCTTATTACGCTTCCGCTACTGTGATGTTCGTTGATCAATAGATCAACTATTTGTGTAATATTGGATCATGTGATCCCCTTTTGTAAGACAATGATGGTTTGTAATGAATGATGACTTATGATATCAACTGTTATGTCTCGCAACAACAATATTCCTGGGATTGCGATGAATGACATAATAGGCATCCGGACTTAAAAATCCGGGTGTTGACACTCTACACCGTCTTCCTTGTTGTTCAAAACTCAATACTAGATATTATCTAGACCTTAGAGAGACCAAATATGCAAACCAAATTTTAGCAAGCTCTATGTATTTCTTCATTAATGGGTGCAAAGCATATGATGCAAGAGATTAAACATGAGCACAACAATTGCCAAGTATCACATTATCCAAGACATTTTAAAATTACTACATGTAGCATTTTCCAATTCCAACCATATAATAATTTAACGAAGAAGAAACTTCGCCATGAACATTATGAGTAAAGCCTAAGGACATATTTGTCCATATGCAACAGCGGAGCGTGTCTCTCTCCCACAAAGTGAATGCTAGGATCCATTTTATTCAAACAAAAACAAAAACAAACCAACGCTCCAAGTAAAGAACACAAGATGTGATTGAATAAAAATATAGTTTCAGGGGAGGAACCCGATGATGTTGTCGATGAAGAAGGGGATGCCTTGGGCATCCCCAAGCTTAGACGCTTGAGTCTTCTTAAAATATGCAGGGGTGAACCACGGGGAATCCCCAAGCTTAACTTTCACTCCTCTTGATCATAGTATATCATTCTCCTCTCTTGATCCTTGAAAACTTCCTTCACACCAAACTTTAAGCAAACTCATTAGAGGGTTAGTGCACAATTAATAATTCACACATTCGGAGGTGACACAATCATTCTTTTCACTTCTGGACATTGCATAAAGCTACTGGACATTAATGGATCAAAGAAATTCATCCAACATAGCAAAAGAGGCAATGCGAAATAAAAGGCAGAATCTGTCAAAACAGAACAGTTCGTAAAGACGAATTTTAAAGTGGCACCAGACTTGCTCAAATGGAAAAACTCAAAACTAATGAAAGTTGCGTACATATCTGAGAATCACACTCGTAAATTGGCAGATTTTTTCGAATTTTCTACAGAGACTTGTGCCCAGATTCGTGACAGACAGCAATGCTGTTTCTGCGCAGCGATCCCAATTATAACATCAACTTTGACATAGAAACTTTACTTGGCACAAAAACATGATAATGAGAGGTTGCTACAGTAGTAAACCACTTCCAAGACTCAACAAAACAAAAAATTGCTGTAGTAAAAACATGGGTTGTCTCCCATAAGCGCTTTTCTTTAACGCCTTTCAGCTAGCGCAGAAAGTGCAAATCAAGTATTTTCAAACGAAGAAGCATCAACATTATAACCAGGGGTGTTGGAAGTTTTCTCAACCAAGCATAGTATATTGGATACATAAGTTTTAGCGTCCCCCTTTTCATTAGTCTTGGGCCTGCTACTCTCATCGAACAAATTTTCAGGAACAAGCCAAGCATAGTTATTTTCTAGTGCATCATTCATAGCTAGGAGTTTACATGGTATTGGCGCTTTGATCTCCCCACCATCATTATTATTATTAGTGTACCTTATTCTATCCATGTCCATTTTTTCAAGAAGACCAACAAAATTAGTATGAGAACCTAGCATATTAAATTTAGCAAAGACCTTTCTAGCCTCTCTTGCTAGACCACCAAATTCTCTAAGAAGAGTTTCTAAAACAAAATCTTTCTTTTCCCCTTCTTCCATATCACCGAGTGTAAGAAACATGTGTTGGATTATAGGATTGAGATTAACAAATTTAGTTTCCAACATACGAACTAAAGCAGCAGCAGCAATTTCATAGGTAGGTGCAAGTTCTACCAAGTGTCTATCTTCAAAATCTTCTAATACTAACATGATTGAAAAATTCTTCTATATTATTTCTCCCAACTATAGACCCACGTCCTACCGGTATGTCTTTTGTGGTAAAATTAAAAGGAAACATGATGCAATGAGCAAAAAGTAAACTAGGCAAACAAAGTAAAGACAAGTAACTAATTTTTTTGTGTTTTTGATATAGAGAGCAAGACAGTAAATAAAGTAAAACTAGCAACTAATTTTTTTGTGTTTTGTTTAGGTGCAGCAAACAAAGTAGTAAATAAAATAAAGCAAGACAAAAACAAAGTAAAGAGATTGAGAAGTGGAGACTCCCCTTGTAGCGTGTCTTGATCTCCCGGCAACGGCGCCAGAAATTTGCTTGATGCGCGTAGATGTACACGTCCGTTGGGAACCCCAAGAGGAAGGTATGATGCGCACAGTGGCAAGTTTCCCTCAGTAAGAAACCAAGGTTTAATCGGACCAGTGGGAGTCAAGAAGCACGTTGAAGGTTGATGGTGGCGAAATGTGATGCGGCGCAACACCAGGGATTCCGGCGCCAACGTGGAACCTGCACAACACAACCAAAGTACTTTGCCCCAACGAAACAGTGAGGTTGTCAATCTCACCGCTTGCTGTAACAAAGGATTAACCGTATTGTGTGGAAGATGATTGTTTGCAAGAAAACAATAAAACGAGTATTGCAGTAGATTGTATGCTATGTAAAGAATAGGACCGGGGTCCACAGTTCACTAGAGGTGTCTCTCCCATAAGATAAAAGCATGTTGGGTGAACAAATTAAGGGCAATTGACAAATAGAAAAGGGCATAACAATGCATATACATGATATGATAAATATAGTGAGATTTAATCCGGCATTACGACAAAGTACATAGACCGCCATCCAACTGCATCTATGCCTAAAAAGTCCACCTTCAGGTAATCATCCGAACCCCATTCAGTATTAAGTTGCAAAGCAACAGACAATTGCATTAAGTATGATGCGTAATGTAATCGACAACTACATCCTTAGACATAGCATCAATGTTTTATCCCTAGTGGCAACATCACATCACAACCTTAGAACCTACTGTCACGATCCCAGGTATCAATGAAGGCATGAACCCACTATCGAGCATAAATACTCCCTCTTGGAGTTAAGAGCAAAAACTTGGCCAGAGCCTCTACTAATAACGGAGAGCATGCAAGATCATAAACAACACATAAACAATAGATTGATAATCACCATAACATAGTATTCTCTATCCATCGGATCCCGACAAACACAACATATAGTATTACAGATAGATGATCTTGATCATGTTAGGCAGCTCACAAGATCCAACAATGAAGCACAACAAGGAGAAGACGACCATCTAGCTACTGCTATGGACCCATAGTCCAGGGGTGAACTACTCACTCATCACTCCGGAGGCGACCATGAAGGTGTAGAGTCCTCCGGGAGATGAATCCCCTCTCCGGCAGGGTGCCGGAGGCGATCTCTGAATCCCCGAGATGGGACGGCGGCGGCGTCTCGGAAGGTTTCCGTATCGCGGCTCTCGTATGGGGTTTCGCGACGGAGGCTATTTGTAGGCGGAAGGGCAGGTCAAGAGGCGGCACGAGGGCCCACACCATAGGTCGGCACGGCCAGGGCCTGGGCCGCGCCGCCATGTGGTGTCGCCACCTCGTGGCCCCACTTCGACTCTCCTTCGGTCTTCTGGAAGCTTCATGCAAAAATAGGACCCTGGGCGTTGATTTCGTCCAATTCCGAGAATATTTCGTTACTAGGATTTCTGAAACCAAAAACAGCAGAAAACTGGCTCTTCGGCATCTTGTTAATAGGTTAGTTCCAGAAAATGCGTAAATACGACATATAATGTGCATAAAACATGTAGGTATCATCAATAAAGTAGCATGGAACATAAGAAATTATCGATACGTTGGAGACGTATCAGCTCGCCTGGCCGGCCCGGCCGCTGGGGACGGGGAGGTGCCGGCCAACGCGGCCCAGCAGAGCGCGGGAGCCGGCAGTGCCGGAGTGGGCCGAGCGGTACTGCCGGCCCATCAAGGGCGGTAGTGCCGGCTGCCTCCTCTTTATCTTTTTTCTTTAAATCAAATATAAGACAAACTTCAAAATACAATATCTAGAGTTTGGAAACTCGGATTAAGACGAAACCAATTTTGTTGGAAAGAGGACGACAAGAGCTACCCAACAAAAAGTGAAGATATGGAAACTAGTTGGGGGTGTTTTTCTATTATTTTTAGAGGTGCAACACCTCAACATGAGAAACCGAGAAAATCACCAAACTCGAAAACGCAACAAGTGATCTATGCAAAATCCGTTTTCGATGAACTAGAGCTTGTCATGAGAATAAGCACAAGATCTAAAACATCACATGGGTAAGATCCAAATAACAACCAAGAAAGATGATGCAAGGATGCAAAGGTTTGAGCTCTCTCCGAACGATACGATCGAGTTACTCACTCGAGAGCCCTCTTGATAGTACGACAACTAAACTATAAACATGTCTCCAACTACACTATGAGACCGGTGAGAAAGAAACCCTATCAAGAGCAAACCTTAACCTTGCGCGTTCCTCTTGAGCTCGATGATGACGATCTTGATCACAACAAGATGGAACGCCTTTCTTGATTGTGCTTGCTTGACGAAGTCTTGTGGATTGCTCCCCATAATCCACCATGGGAGAGCTTCTTCTTCGGCACATCTTCACATATCCATGATCACCATATGGATGGCAAGCTTCAAGCAAATGATCTCTTCGAGATGGCTCATCTTGAACTTGCACTTCATTTCTTCATTCTTCATCATGTTTGATGTCTTGAAGTTAACTTTGAGGGCTCACTTCATATTCATCTTCAATACATACTTGACACTTCAAATTCTTCATCAATTTCTTCTTATTGCAACCTTGAAGCCAACATATGGTTCAAGCATTGCCTATGGACCACACCTACAAATATAACTCAATGCAAACATTAGTCCATAGGGGTTGTCATTAATTACCAAAACCACACATGAGGGCTCCATGCACTTTCAATCTCCCCCATTTTGGTAATTGATGACAATCTCTTTGAGAGGGTTTATATAAGGAATTGAAGTAACAAACAAGTTGAATATATAGAGCAAACTCCCCCATAATATATGCATGTGTGAATGATCTTGACTTTCATTGCATATATTGGCATTCAAAGCCTAGTGGAGTTTCCTCTAAATATTCAACTATGCAAAGCAACAAGATGCAATGCAATAAAGGCACATGCTTAAGCACAAAGCAAAGACATAACCAAATTACCTTAAACCCTCCAAACTTCTCCCCCATTGGCACCAATTGCCGAAATGGGTGAAAAATTTAGAAGGCCAATATAGTGAGAGTTCCTCCATAGCGTGTGCATTTCTCATAATTTGAGTGGAATCAAATGCACGTATCCAATGACGAATATTCGGAAGGAATCACACTATAGATAGGATCAAAGATTGCAAAAAGATAACAAAGTCAAGAAGCTTCAACAAATGAAGCAAGCAACCAAATGAACCACAAAGAAGATACCAAAAGAAAGATAGATATTATGATAAGATCAAGAAGATTGCTCTATATAATATGAGGAAGCTCCCCAAGGTTTGTGCACAAAACTAGACAATTTGCATTGGAGTATAAAGTGCACAAACATGGAATCATCACTCCCATAATATCATTCAAAACAAAAGATACCAAGTGAATCAAACTCTAATGATCACCACAAAATAGTGCCTTAAATAAAATGAGGAAGCTCCCCAAGGTACATGCATAAATTAAAATGTTGCATTTGAATACAATATGCATAACATGGAATTCTCACTCCCTCATTACCTTTTAAAACATAAACATTTGCAATAGATCATAGATAGATAATTAAGCTTAACACTTGCAACAAACAAATGGTTGAGCAACAAGTAGGAGGCACCATAATAAAAGGCTCAACCAAGAGGATATGTGAAAGGCATGATAAAGCATATTATAAGACTATTACAAGGATGAGCAAAAAGCATCATCATAGTCTTCAATGAATTATATTGCTTAGCATGACCAATCAACATGCAACAAATAAATAAGATATCAAATGGAGATGTATCATCTCTTATGTGTATAAGTTTCTCTAAGTGAGCAATATCACAAAGATATTTATCCACAAAGAAACAAGCACACACAAAATGGATACTCAAGAAATATAGTATGATATCCCAAAATGAAGTCATGCAATATACCAATAAGAATTTTTGCTTAATAGCATGGCCAAAGGCTCAATTTTGTCTTATTGTACATTAATGAACTTCAACCACAAACATCTAAAATACATCACAAATATCAACAAGGGATAGAAGATAGTTGGGATGCATTTAGAAAGGCAACAAGTATCACAAACGAGGATACCAAAAGAAATAACTAAATTTGCACTTTCATCTATATTGCACATGTGAGAGCCTTGAGGAATTGATATGCAATAAAATTGCTAGATAGGCATAGTTGGGATGGATGAATCATGAGCATGATTTAAAATACTTCCCAACAAATGCACTCATCTCAAATTACTCACATTCACAATAAAGAGGTTTCATTAAGACTTTTGCAAAAAGCACAACATTTGCAAATCAAGAGATTCATGCCAAGATGCAACCATACGGTTGGATACAAGAAAAATATGCATGAGAAGATAATTGTTACCAAGATAGCATTGGTGTGGATGTAGTAGATATGTGTACATTGACCATCCTAGCTTGCCTCAAGTTACCATTGAGTCACCACTTCTTTCCAAGAGTGAGACAAGCATCCAATGCATATCCATTGTACCTAACACAAAGGTAAGTACAAAATGGTCCCCAAACTAATTGGGTCCGAAGTAGTTAGACACACTACAACATATAGGACAAACTCCACAATTCTATGTGCATATAGATATGAAATTGAATTTCATGCACATCTTAGCCAAATTAGGATTTGATGGAGTTTACCCTATATATTGGATCAATGAAAGTGACACATGCCATAAGATATACATATATTAAATATGCATGCACAATACTTTCAAGGACCAAAGGAAGATACAATTTGGACAAAACACCAAATAAATCAAGAGACAATGGTTGCCCAAATTATATCAAAGAATCAAATCAACACAAGATTGACTCCAAAGACTTATCTCATTATAAGAAGCTAATTAAGCCTAAGCACAAAGGAATGAGATAACCAACTCCCAAGAGAGCAAGGTTCCAACAAATAAACCAAACCCTCAACACTTTTTATGATGGCACAAAGTACCAAAAAGAAAATTTTATGTCTCCCAAAACCAAATTTTTGATAAAGATCAAGAGATGTTAAGCATTCTAATAATATAGAAGAGCTCCCCCAAGTTTGGTGCATTATCTAGGATTTTTTATATGAATACAAAATGCACAAAACTAGGATCATCACGCTACCTATATCTTCTAACAATGCTAAGAAAGTTTGAATAGACAACTTAGATCCATAAGATGCAAGGAAGACACATGGGAGTCAAAGCACAACAAATTCATGGCAATATAAATACAAGAGCCAATGTAGATATGATCAATAAATATCTACCTCATAATTGATTGCCGATTGTCCTAGGACAATAGATATTAGGAAATATTTCCCGGTGGTAGTTTGTAAGTATATGTAAGATCATATTTACACCAAATAAAGCATATGGTAAAAGATAAGAGTTAACCATCATGCAAAGAGAGTTTCTTGATAGCTTCAATTAGTCATACCAACATGCAAAGCAATTAATAGTATTCATACCAACATGCAAAGCAATTAATAGTATTCATACCAACATGCAAAGCAATTAATAGTATTCATGCCAACATGCAAAGCAATTAATAGTATGACTTGAAGCATATGGTTTTCAAAAGTGTATTGAGGGACACATTGTGAAAAACCATGCCAAGAAAAACTTTCACAAATAAGATCCACAAAGATATTAGCAATGAAGCCATTTAAGCAAATTGGAGCTTGTTTGAGCAAACATGCCACATAGGAGAGAGATAATTTACGGTATCAATTCTATGTGACACAACCTCAAATGTTCACATTTTATAGGCTTGTAATATGCACAAAGCTTATTACTCCCCCATAATGTGATAAGGAATTTATTTTCACAAGAGGCAAATAAGATCCAACTAGAGATATTAATGGACATTGGAATTTGAATTTCTCATGAAGATGACATACCACATAGAGACTAGATAATCTTGCAATATCAATTCTAAGTGATATTCCTCATGTACACACATTGTTAGGATCATGAAATTCCCAAAGGAATATCACTCCCCCAAAACGGGATAGTCCATTAATCTCTCATAAGAGCCATATAAGATACAACAAGATGCAAAGAGGCTCCAACACAAACACAAGTACACGATGTGCAAACCAACATACATAGACTTGATTTCTCAAGAAAAGCAAGTAGGAAGCACAACATATACAAACACATGCTAGGAACAAAACTAACACATGCAAAGGGGCGAGTAACTTTCAATATAAGTGAGTTGAGAACATGTTACCGCAAGGAGGAACATTGAATACATGATAGAAGCAAGATAACCAAAAGACTTGGCTTGAGATAATATAAATGATGAAGATCCCTTAATTCTTCATGATGTAGCCAAGTCTCCAATGCCCTCCAACAAGCACCTATTGATCAAGTTTTGGATTGTTGGTCCCCAACTAAGTTGGGTCCTAAGAGGTTAGTCACAATAGGCTTGGCAACCCAAATGGTTCCTTTCTTGACACCACTTTGAGCACCAACATATTTGGCAAACACATTGCCACCCTCATCCTTACGAAGAGAATAAACATCATAAATGGTGATAGAGTTGGATGAGGTACCAATAGTGCACAAGGAGGAGATGTGGCCCTTCTCACGGCATATGTAGCAAGTTCTTTTCTTCTCCTTCTTCTCACTAGGTTTCTCCACAATGGGAGCATTGGCTTGTTTCTTCTTGGGAAGTGGCATTTCTTCAACTTGAGGTTGAATATAAGTTTGAGCTTGAGGCCGCTTCCCTTTTTGCTTCTTCTTCAAAGGGCAAGATCTAACATGGTGCCCTTCAATATTGCACTTGAAGCAAACAATCTTGGCCGGGTCTTTGACTTGTACTTGGCCCTTCTTCTTGTTGTTGTTCTTGGACTTGTTCTTGTTGTTGGATTTGAATCCAAGTCCACTCTTGTCATTGGGGGATTGTTGCATACTCAACATCGTGTCAAGTTTGCATTTCCCTTCATGACCCTTTACCAAGTCATTCTTCAAAGAAGTGACTTGGGCCTTGAGCTCTTTGATTTCCTCTACATGGTTAGTAACAACACAAGTACTAGAGGAAGTAGAATCTTCATTGTTAGAGCAACAAGGCAAGGAAGATAATTCATCACAAGATTTAGCAATTTTATGAGTGGATGAATTACTAGGACTAGCACATTGAAATATAGCATTTTGAGTAGTAGTGCTAGTATCCACATGAGGCTCACAAGGTGTTGCCTTAGATATGATAGCCTCATGAGCTAACTTTAGCCTATCATGAGAGGCTAGAAGATCCTCATGGGAGCGAGAAAGCTTTCCATGATTTTCTTCCAATTTCCCATAATTGCAAGTTAGCAACTCAAGTTGAGCCCTTAGCTCAACATTCTCCTTCAAGATAGATGCTTCACAAGAAGTAGAGTTAGTAGCACAAGCATCAATATTAGTAGTAATAGGAGAAGGCAAGTTGGCATGCTCTTTTAGATAAGAAGCTTTAAGTTGCTCATGCGACTCGGTGAGTTTGGCGAGCGCACTCTCAATGACCCTTGAGCCCTTTTTGAGTTGCTCAAAATCCTCAAGGAGTTTAGTATTAACAAACACAAGCTTATCATTTTTTAGCTTTAGTTCATTTGCCATCTCAAGAGCTCTATCATGGTTTTCCTTTTCTCTAGACAATTCTAGAGCAAAGGTCTCCTCAAGAGCTTCCTTGATGGTTTGTTCTTCTTCAAGTTCATTCTTTAATGATGCTACATCATCGGCATACTCTCGTTCAAGAGCACCCTTTTTATCAATGGTGTTCTCATGCATCCAAATAAGTTTTTGGCTCTCAATAGCGGTAGTCAAGATTTCAAAGAAGTGAGTGCTAGCAATTTTATCTTTGCAAATAACCTTGAATACGCTCTTACCCTTATCGCGTAGAGAGACAACCCAATCCTCTTCTTCATATTCATCCTCATCCTTATCACCACGAGACATATTAGGTTCCATGGTAGGAGGTACCGTGGAACCCTTGGCCATAAGGCATATATGAGGACCGTGAGATAAAGATGAGGAGTTACTTGAGGCTCCTTTCAAGATCTTGTCTTGACCAATAGAATCTTTGGTTTCCTCTACATTGTTAGACACACAACAACTAGAGGAAATAGAAGCATTTTTATCATGGCCACTAGACAATGCGAGCATATCATCATTAGATTTATTCAAGCAACTTACACATGATATGCAAAGACTATCAACACAAGCATGTAAATCATTTCTAGTGCTAGATGTGTTTGAGTCCGTAGATGAAGCATTGCAATGAGATAGAGATGAAGAATCATCAATAGTAAGCTCAATATCAACATTGCAATTTTCATCACCACTCACCATATCATTACCTTGTGTCTTGACACACTTTGGTGAAGTGGATGAAGATGAGAACTCATCACGGCCGGAAGTGGAAGCAATACAATCATCCTCAATAATATTGGACACATCATATTTGTCTTGAAGCTTTGTCCATAATTCATGAGAGCTCCCAAAAGGCATGATTGACGAAGTAACTACATTGCTCACAACAATGGAAAACACATGAGAAGCAAGAGCATCGAGGCAAGAGTTTTTCTCCTCCTCAAGAGATAAATTTTGAGGATCCTTAGGAGAAGAAAAACCCATGTCAAGATATTGCTCCATGTCCGGGGACATACCCCGTAAGATTTTAAGCACATAAATTTTCCATAGATCATAATTTGTGCCATCTAATATAAGAGTGTTATCGTGCACTAATCCTCTAGCCAACATCTTTACTCTCAAGGCGGTGAAGCCTAAGAATGAGAGACCTTGCTCTGATACCAATTGAAAGGACACGGATGTCGCCTAGAGCGGGGTGAATAGGCGATTTAAAACTTTTACGAGATGGGCTTAACAAATGCGGAATAAAACTAGTGTTTACTTTGTCAAGCCCAAAGCCTATATACTATGGTTCACCTATGAGCACCAACAACTTATTCTAAGCAATGGTTCACCTATGTGCACCAACAACTTATGCTAAGCAAGACAAGCAACTTATGTGATAGCAAGATATATATAACTTCAAGCACGATGGCTATCACAAGGTAAAGTGCATAAGTAAAGAGCTCGGGTATAGAGATAACCGAGGCACGCGGGAGACGATGATTTATCCCGGAGTTCACACTCTTGCGAGTGCTAATCTCCGGTGGAGAGGTGCGGTGGCTTAGTGCTCCCGAACGCCACAAGAGGCTCACCTTGAGGTGTGGTTGCTCGATGCACACCAACGCCACAAAGGCCTCACCCCAAGATGCAGTACTCACACCACACACCGAGCGCCACGAAGGCGCCTCACCTAAATCTCCGGTGACCCTCGCCACAAAGGCCTAGGTCACGGTTCCACTAAGGGATTTCCTTCGAGGCGGAAACCGGGCCTTACACAAAGATTGGGGCACACATCCACAACTTAATTGGAGGCTCCAAACAAACCGCCACAAAGGCCTAGAATCCGTCTAGGGTTCCAAGAACCCAAGAGTAACAACTTTCTTGCTTTCACCTCCACGAATCACCGTGGAGAACTCAAACCGATGCACCAAATGCAATGGCAAGAACACCACAAAGATGCTCAAGTCCTTCTCTCTCAAATTCCAACAAAGCTACAAAAGCTATTGGGGGAATAAGAGAGGAAGAACAAAGGAATTCACCAAGAACACCAAGATCAAGATCTAGAGAGTTCCACTCACAAAGAGATGGATTTGATTGGTAGAATTGTAGATCTAGATCTCCTCTTCCTTTTCCCTCAAAAAGGTTCAAGAATCATTGGAGGGATTTGAGGGATTTGAGGTAGAGGGAGCTCTCAAATACTAGCAATGGAGGAGAGCAAAAAGTGTGTGAAGCATCCAAAAAACGAGAGGAGGAAGAAGGCTATTTAAAGGGGTTGTAGGATTTCTGCCTGTTGGGCTCGTCCAGGGAAAGGCCGGCAGTGCCGGCCCGTTATGGCCGGTAGTGCCGCCAGCAGGAAAACAGCGAGCGGAACTGCTGGGCAAGCGAGGCAGCGCGGCACGAGGGCGAGCGAGCGCGCGCCTGGGCCTGGCGAGCGGCGCGCGGCAGGGCGAGCGGAGCAGCGCGCGGCAGCGGCGTAGCGGCTGGCTCGAAGCTGGGCCGGCCCGGCAGTGCCGCTGGGGACGGGCCGGAGGTGCCGGCCAGCGCGGCCCAGCAGAGCAGCACGCGGGAGCCGGCAGTGCCGGAGTGGGCCGAGCGGTACTGCCGGCCCATCAAGGGCGGTAGTGTCGGCTGCCTCCTCTTTATCTTTTTTCTTTAAATCAAATAGAAGACAAACTTCAAAATACAATATCTAGAGTTTGGAAACTCGGATTAAGACGAAACCAATTTTGTTGGAAAGAGGACGACAAGAGCTACCCAACAAAAAGTGAAGATATGGAAACTAGTTGGGGGTGTTTTTCTATTATTTTTAGAGGTGCAACACCTCAACATGAGAAACAGAGAAAATCACCAAACTCGAAAACGCAACAAGTGATCTATGCAAAATCCGTTTTCGATGAACTAGAGCTTGTCATGAGAATAAGCACAAGATCTAAAACATCACATGGGTAAGATCCAAATAACAACCAAGAAAGATGATGCAAGGATGCAAAGGTTTGAGCTCTCTCCGAACAATACGATCGAGTTACTCACTCGAGAGCCCTCTTGATAGTACGACAACTAAACTATAAACATGTCTCCAACTACACTATGAGACCGGTGAGAAAGAAACCCTATCAAGAGCAAACCTTAACCTTGCGCGTTCCTCTTGAGCTCGATGATGACGATCTTGATCACAACAAGATGGAACGCCTTTCTTGATTGTGCTTGCTTGACGAAGTCTTGTGGATTGCTCCCCCATAATCCACCATGGGAGAGCTTCTTCTTCGGCACATCTTCACATATCCATGATCACCATATGGATGGCAAGCTTCAAGCAAATGATCTCTTCGAGATGGCTCATCTTGAACTTGCACTTCATTTCTTCATTCTTCATCATGTTTATGTCTTGAAGTTAACTTTGAGGGCTCACTTCATATTCATCTTCAATACATACTTGACACTTCAAATTCTTCATCAATTTCTTCTTATTGCAACCTTGAAGCCAACATATGGTTCAAGCATTGCCTATGGACCACACCTACAAATATAACTCAATGCAAACATTAGTCCATAGGGGTTGTCATTAATTACCAAAACCACACATGGGGGCTCCATGCACTTTCAACTTCAGTTGTTTCTCCTTGAGCAACAAATCGAAAATCTGCTCAACTTTGCTTATATCGAAGTCAAACCCTCTTGCAGGCCCTTGTGGCTTCACCCATTTGCAGGACACAGGGACTGCCCCCGAGCCCATTCAGCCACGGCAACTTCCTGGTCTTCAGGGTCCTCAACCTGTCTCGACCAGGGTGATCGGGCGCTTGATGAACTTGTCTTGGTACAACTCTGGATGGCGCTGCTCATACAAAGTTAACTGGACCATGTGCGCAGTGAGTTGTAATCTGCTTGTAACGCCATATCCTTGAGCGGCGCGGCGAGGCCTAACGCTGCCAACTCGACCACTTCTTTTTCACTCAAACGAACCGAATAACATCGGTTTCCCCTGAAGCGCTGAATGTACTCGACACCGTTTCCTCGCTTCTGCCGCAACTGCGTGAGATCGGCAATGCCAGCCTCGGTAGCCTCGGAGTGATATTGCACGTGAAACTGCTCTTCGAGTTGCTTCCAGGTCCGGACTGAATCTGGTGGCAACGAGGTGTACCATCCAAAAGCTGGTCCAGTGAGAGACTGCGAAAAATCTCACACGTAACTGGTCTGATGCTGAGATCATGCCTAGTTGTGCCAAATATCGGCTCACGTGCTCAATCGAGCTCGATCCTTCTGACCCACTAAACTTTGAGAACTCAGGGAGCCGATATTTGGGTGGCAGTGGAATCAAATCATATTCGTTGGGGTACGGCTTGGAATAGCCGATTGTCCTCCTCTTTGGCAGGATGCCAAATTGGTCTCTCAAGATTGTATTGATCTGTTCCACTGTTTGTGCTGCAGGGGCCGAACTTTCATGGCTCGTTCCGGTGGCATATTTAGCTAGCCACGCCTGCTTATCGGCATCTGCTCCAGAAACTCCTCCTGCAGAAATCCCTGCCGCTGCAATCTGGTTTGTGCGCGTGAAGTTGTTGCAGTCACGTATGTGCACACATATTCATGAGGGACTTCTTTGGGCGGCTCAGACAGGAATTGGCAATCTCCAGGATCGCCTCCAACCTTGTAGATGGCGTATGCCGGTGAAGCCTGTTGCTCTGAGGCGGCCAGCGTGAACGGCACTGGGGGTGTAGAGTGGTATCTCTCCTGGTGAGTCCCTAGAGTAGGTCCTGAAGGAGAGTACTGATGCTTCATGATTTCCTGAACCACGCGCATCGTAATGCGCTCCAAAGAGTTCAGCAAGCTCTCAGAAAAACGATGCATAGAATGAGCCACCATGTAATTGACTTCTTGGCGCAGAGCTCTGGTGCGTTCCTCTGAAGGGAGAGACAGGTCTACCTCGTCGAGAACGCCTCGGTGAGAATCCCTTCCACCGACGCCATGTGAACGGTTCTCTCGAAAGAGCCGATGAGATCGGCTTCGAACTGAGATTTGATCGCATCATAATTCTTCTTGTGATCCTCAGTAAGCTCGTCGTACGTGAGACTGGTGTGCCGGCCATCTCGGTTGCGATGTTGACGCCGTTGTTGTAGAGTGTCCCACCGGGCGTGCGAATGTGTTGCCTGCCAAAACCCACCGGCGGGCAGCGGTTAAGCAACACGAAGAGCCGGGAGGCTCCCAAGACTGCTGGTGGGCCTTGGTCCCTCGGTCAACGGCCCGCAGCGCTCTGGCACACGTCCTGACGGATGCAAGGGCGTGCCACCCGACCTATACCTGGTCAGGAAGGTGTTGGATCGCTTCGATTAGTTTCCTGCATGGTAGACACGTAAACATTAAACGAGCCTCGATCGGCTCTCAGGTTACCCTGTAGATCGGCTCAAGGAGCCGATCAACCCATGGTTCATGTTAGATATGCAATAACATGGGTTTCTTGCTTTATCAATACTAAGCTAATTAGATCTACGACAGTTTAGGGTTTTCACCGCATAACCGGAACATCCTACACGTGATTGAGCCTGGCAGATACGTAAGATAATGAAAACTAACCCTAGAAGAGGCCTAAAAACCAACATAATGTCGATTCCCGGAACGTCCCTTCTAGGATCAGCAAACCGTACCCTACGCACTACTGGATCGTTCAACCCGTTTGCAAGGCCTAACTATGATATTAAACTAATCCTTGAAGAACAAGGAGCAACCGTAACAGATCGAATCTACTAAATAAATACAAAGCAAGGTGCTGCCCTTACACCTAAAATAGGTGTAAGGGCAGCTAGATATCGAGGGGCAGCGTAGCTAAGCAAGCAGATCATAAGGGCATCAATGCAAGCCCCAAGACACCTAAAATAAGCAGTATTGCTCGCCATCAACAACGCTTCAGCACGAGCAATACCAAATAACGAATAAACGTATACTGCCTAGATCGCAAGATGCGATCTAGGCAGCATGATGCTTACCCGGAAGAAACCCTCGAAACAAGGGGTGGCGATGCGCCTGGTTTGTGTTTGTTGTGAACGTGATCGTCCTCCTTTTCAATAACCCTAGGTACATATTTATAGTCCGTGGACTTTCTATCTTTGGAAGTACACCTAACCGTGTACGAGCTAAACTCTATCTCTTAATTCTAAACTAAGATGCGATCTACCATAATATACAGATACACGGGCAATTCAGCCCAAATTCACGTACAAGGCCGATTCAGAGACATTCCACGTGTAAATCCTTCAAGCCCATCTTCATCACGGCCCATCTCCTGATTTGGCCAAAATCTGGTGATAACAGCTAGATTTGGCACCCTTCCGCGTCGATTTAATCCGAACGGAGGGAGTAGCAGCCAACTCCCGAGACGAAGATCTGCCGAACGGAGTTTGCGCGTGAGCAAGATCTCCACGCCGCTCTCACCACCATGGCGAGTAGCTTGCGAGAGCTCCAGATCTTGAGCAAAAACTTCCGATCTGCAGAGAACAGCAGCCATGGCATCAAACCCTAGGTTCAGCGCCATGGCCTCAAGCTTATTGAAGGGCTGTGGGAGGGGGAGCTTGGTCCGCAGCCGCAGGCACCATGCCGCAACCACCTGCAAGATCTCCATCCCCGGCTGCTCAGCGCCGCCTGGGAGCACCGTGAGCACCGCAGCCTCCGGCATGACGCCATACTCCACGGGGGAGACAAACCCTAAATCTAATCTACTATGTACAGGGATCCGGTCTCCCCTCTCCCAATCACTCCGGCCAGCGAAGCCGCCGGAGGAGAGAGAGAGAGGGGAGCCGGCAGAGAGAAGGGGCCTCTCAAGAGTACTGTTCACGAACGAGAGCGGGGAGAGGGGGAAATGAGTGGTCGGCCGGCTCTTTCCTAATATACCTTTACTGCATATGCGTGCATTGGGTACCACCGTTAAGTTAAACCAAACGATGAGCAGAGAGACGACGAGCGAAGAGATACCTTCAGCCGAGGGCAGCATGGGAAAGAAAATAAACGACTGGCTTGTCCTTGATACTGATGTTGATAAGTCTACACCCTACTTTTTGGACCGGAGGGAGTATCACTTTCTCAGTTTTGAAATATTTAGTTTAGTAATATAGTAATATGATGTCATATATGTTGATCCTCTTTTGCATAACTTTGGTCAAATTTTAATTTTTTTGACTTACGGTCATAAGCAGACAAGCGGCCTCCTCCATTGGCAGCCTCTTGCAGGAGATGTCCATGACACGTTCCACAAGGGCCGCGTCGGCCTACTCGAGAGCTCGGGTGGCATTCCTCTCCCAATGCACCATCTCATAGGAGGTGGGCATCGCAACCTGCTCCGGATCCGTCGGCTTGTCTTCCCACTGCGCATTCTCTTCCTCTGCCTCCCGCATCGCTTCCAACTCATCCTCCTCGCCAAACTCGTCGTAGTTAGATGAGTTGGCGTCATCTGAAGGTGGCATGTTATGTTTCGGCGGCTGTGAGTTTGGGTCCAGCTCCGGCGGCGGGACTAGGTGACCGAGCATAGCGTAGGTGGTTGGAAGGCAGCGAGGCATATTGTTGCAAGCGAGGCATGCTCAAAGCGGCGAGGAGTGAGTGTGGCTTAGGTTGTCGCATAGTGGTTGAGTTTTATAGCCGAAGCACTGGGCGGGAAATGGAGGCAAGAAGTTGTGAGAAAACGCGAGGAGTGGTAATGGGCATTAACGCTGCCGTGTGGCGAGCCACGTCTTTCCTAACTCTTCCTAGGGAACCGTCATCGCCATTAACAAGGTTAGTTTCAGCAGCCGTTGTGCCTATGGCATGATTGACAAGTTTTTGAGCCGTGTTGGACCCAGCTCGCGACTAGGCGCGCTTTTGCGTCCAGCCACCCCAGTAGGGCCGCAACTGAAGATGCGCTAAGTACGTAATTCATGTCCGTCAGACCGTCCCGGTCTGAGACGGTCTGACGCACATGACCGAGAAAATAACAGGCGAATCAACACAATGATAATTTTGATGTATTATGTGATTTAGTGGAAGAGCAAAAGAGGTGAATCCCTTTATTGTTATAGGTGTAGATTAGGAAATAAGTTTTAGTTAGATTCAATTATGGAATGGACACAGCATCAAGCCAAGCAAGAGGTATACATCTGTTATCCCTTAAATACCGTTATATAATATCAGTGGCACAATCAACTAAAAGTTTTAACAGCCATGAACCAGTCCAAACACCGGCTAACCCAGCTATGTCTATGAATTATCAATGTTTTTTGTAAAAATTTCTCTAAAACTGAATGGATGCCAAATGGTTGAATTACTCGCCACGGATGGAGCTACCCATCTACAGGCTTTGTGAAACTGGAATTACTCGCCCACGATGGAGCTGTCCACCTCCAGGCTTTGTTGTGAAACTGAATGTTGATGCTTCCTTTTACCATGACCTGTTGTATCTCGAAAGGAAGGTTCATCGCAGGGGGGACAAAAAAAAAAGATTGGTTTGCCGACGTACATCACTTAATAGCAATACGGAATTGCCTCACGTACGATGTAATGTGTACGATCCGTGTCCGACTAGACTCATCAGGAGGCTTCCCATGATCTGGCCCACACACTGACCGATGCTAATTTTAGTCTGATCGTACCAATTTATCAGACGAATTCAATCGTACGTATAGCACTGCTCATAGCAATATAGCTCTCCTGTTTGGTCTGCTTTGGGACAATCAGCAGAATGTAATCGTTCAACAGTGAGCGGGGCAATCTGCGAGTCCGGCTGCAGCTATACAGCGACTGCTATCATTTAACAAGAGATTTTGTGAAGGTCACTTGTGACTTGTGAGCATTGCCCCCGCGATGCAAAATAGTGAGCGGGGCAATCTGCGAGTCCGGCTGCAGCTCATGAATTAGCTAGTCTAGCTAAACGATCCCCACCGATTGGTTAGATGGAGGATCCTCCCCCTAGTATTGTACCTCTTTTGATACATGATGACCATTATTGAAAATTAATAAAAAAAGGTGCTTTGCTGTAAAAAGAAGTTTTAACAGCAGGCCTATTAGCTAATATACTGTGCATGCTATATATGCAAGACAAAGCTCAGATCGTTTCTACTTCAAAAAAAAAAAAAAACTCAGATCGTTTCTGGTCATTGCATACTCTGCAAAAAAAATCCTAATTGTGTGTTTAGAGGGTGTTTGGAGCTTAATATTTCAATACATACTGATAAACAATTTCAGGACTTACTCGGGATGACGTTCCTTTCCATGCTTATCATAAGAATTCTTTTTGACAGGATCACGAACAACCTCTAGAATGAACATATGTACAATACTGCAAAAGAAGACGGAATTGACATGCACTTGAGCAGCAAATTCTCACTAGCTTCTACACTGGGGAGACGGAGAGCAGGAACTCTGGCATCAACCTCTGCAGCAGTATGCCGCAGAAGGGGCAAAGTGGAACAACAGGTGCTGAATAAAACAATTCACCATCATGGTTCACCTGCAAAGGGGATGTCGTCATTGTGAAGAAGGTCCCCGGAACCAGCTTGTCAACCATTCCTTCACAACACACACAGTACCAGATTGGTTGCAGAACAGAGCATAAGCGCATCGATGCCGTGCATCTTGACAACTTGTGCCTTTCTGCGGGAGAAGTAACAGGATCGCCACTTCCACACAAGGCTACATCAGGTGACTCGAAGTGGACTGGTGCAGAGCAATAGGTGCAGGATTCTTCAACTGAGTATTCACACACAGAAGAAATCCTGCAAGAGGAGAACAATTAAAAAAACACCAGTACTTTGTTTCAACGAACTGAAAGAACAAACAAAAACTTTTGGTCCTTGCAGGAATGAAATTGGCCATGATGGATGATGAATAACTTTACCAAAAAAAAAATATACCTGCTTCGAAGACCCTTAATTGTCGAACGGAGAGACTTAAGCTGATTATGCACTTTTCCATTGTTCATAGACAACCAAGTATACATTTGGGCAACTCCAACAGGAAACCACATGTTTTCAGCACAGGTGCCCTTTTGAAAATATGATAGTCGATTCAAAACTGCAGCAAAAGTGAAAGCCACTAGCCTCTCTCGTAGCTCTCTTTCGCTGCTCACTAGAAGATTGTTCCATAAATCAGTTGACACGCTAGTGCTGTTTTCTCCACCAGGAGAATATTGTGCATTATCGCTAAGCATTACTTTCCTACAAATGATATTCAGCAAGTGTAGCTTCCGCGAGCTGACCTTGGACATCATGTCGTTTCTAGACTGATACAGGATATCGAAAGAAACACACTGTTGATCATCTGAAAACAAATCCAAGACCCAATTATGCAGTAATGTCTCCAGAAATATTGGTGAGGATTTCTTGAACACTCGTAAAGCAGCTATGACATCCCATAATACAAGCCCCGTTTCACCTTTTTCATATTTCTTCAATGACCAAAAAATGTTGGATCCCCACCATAAGAAGTTAGTCTCAGATAACATCACGGACTGTTCGCTGGAGATATGAATGTTCTTGTGTAGTGCAATGCCAAGGAACTGACCACCAATCCAAATGAACTCAACCACTGCCTTTTGTGTCCTGTTGGTTTTGTTAACAAAAGTGTTACCATGATGGACTTTCCAATACATGAACATTTCTATTATAAAACTCCAGTACTTCCCACAGTGGGCTCATAACTAAGATACCTGGCTTGATACATCGGATCTAGCATATTCGGATCCAAGCTGCGGACCTGAAATAGACAATCTCCATCAAATTTTGTAGCTTATGTGCATGAGCTCAAGTGCAAAGACTACAGTTGGGCCACACATGTCAGATTTAAAGAATAACTTAAAGCATACCACAGCAATCATTAATTCTCCAGGTGCAAGTGTAAGACCAAAGCATCGATCAGATACTACTGAGAGCTGCATGAAATTACAGATGCCGATCAGAAAGATACAAACTCATGCAATCATTAAAAAGGGGAAGGTCAAAAAGGTCGAGTTTCAGTTTTACATCGGTTGATTCTTTTAGCTCTGGGAAATTTGTGTACACAGGAACTTCTTCAAGTTGATTTTTTTCTAAGATCCAACAGCGTGCAGAATTATCCTGATAAAGATGGAAAACATAAAGAATCATCATGGGAAACAAGGTTCAAGATAACACAAAATTACAATACACAGGTAGGTGCAAGAACATGGAGACAGGAGTTACTAAAAGTAGGACTCGTAAAGTTTTATCAATTAGTACAACAAACTTGGATGGAAGTATAGGTATCCGCATAAGCACAGTAGTACATAGCCATCAGCACTAGAACAACATATGTTAAGGGACAAAGATTATAGTCATTAACTAATTGTCCATAACTAGGTCAAGTGGTTAACTAGCCCTTTAGCTTTAGTAATTTTCAACATAGGTCCCAATGCTCTGGTTACCTTTTCACTCATGTCTTAAAGATTCAGCTAATGGAATGAAGTTCCCCATTACTCCAACAAGTTCTAGTGGTACACCAAGAGAAACACCGACATCGTGACATACATATGCCATAGCAACATCTGATGCTCTGGCATGGATCTTGATATTCTAAAGGTATTGCAAGTTGACATCCTTATATATCTCATAATTAAGTTGTTAATTCTAGTACATTTGGAGTGGTTTCAGTAATTTTAACCATCAGCCCAACATATATTGCCCATATTACCATCATAAAAAACTGTTAGGAGTTTGGATTGTAGAGAGTAGCTGCACCCTGTTGGAGCTCAGGGACCGAAAAAGGCATGGCTAGGGTAGCAGAGGACCCAATTTCAAGATTTTTTACCCAACCATAATCAGAAAGAATTAATCAAATAGAGTTGCGACAAGTTAATGCACCTGACTGCAGCTGTATAAACTGTGGCCATCAAAACCCCATGACAAACCTGTCACCTATGGTAATGTTGATAATTAGTTGTATTTTATTGGAGAGAAAAGACCTTCAATTACAATGAAATTTTACCACTCGGTCATGTGCATGACATGCACTGCTATTCTCAATTTTGTTGTTGCATAGGTCCAATTTCCATGTTTCCAGTGACCCAGATACCCTTCCAATTGCCAAATTAACCTCATCTCGAGGCTGAGCTGGCGCGGACAATGAAATTGAAGAGACTGGAGCTGATGAATTAGTGGTGACCTGAACAGAGTAACATTTGGAATTGAGAATATACTAGAGAAGCCAGAAAAAAAACTGTAGACAGACATGCCTATATTCTTTGAATGTTGCATCATTTAGTATCGAGTATCTACTTATATGCATAAGAAATATAATCATAGGCACACGTGCTGTTTAATATGTACCTCTGCCAGTAATGAAAATGGCACTTCTTTTACATCAGTACATTGATTTAATCCTTTCATATCACCTGACCATATCTTCACACTGGAAAAATTATGGAAAAGCATTATGCCCACAGTTTCTATAATGCCAATGTAGCATCCTGGACCTTGTTCCGAAATAGCAAAATAATCTTGTTTCCAATTTATTAATAGTAGAGTTATCCTTTTTATCATGTCATCAGTGGGTAATAGCTCAATGAAATGTAAAGTTCATAACGAATAAGCATAACCGTGCCCACCTTCCACCCAAGCATCCAGTTGCTAAAAGCAATGAGGACTTTGAAGAGCTTGCACAGGTAACTTCCCAGCTCATGGCACAAACCCCCGAAATATGAGCTTGGAGAACCCCAACTAATATTGGATCTCTGTTAACAGTACCAACATCTATTGTGTAGTGCTCAGGCTTATGTATTTTCCAAAATGAAACATCCCCAGACTTTGATCCAACAGCAAGAATGCACCAATGAGAAGTAGTGTCGTGTGACGGCGAAACTGGCGACCACGCAACTACGAGGGAAAATAAATGTGCATTCCGACATGCATATTGTTTTGCTGTGATAAGAGGAACAAGCTTGTTTTCTCCATTGCAAGAGAGTGCTTCTTTGGTATTTTGTAATCCACCTTCCCCAATTACGACAGCCATTTCATGCACAGGCTTGACAATCTGAAATCACAAGGGGCAAAGTTAAATCCAGTGCCAGATAAAGAATCATGTGATACAAGTTATGAAATAGATCATCCTTGCAAGATAGTTGGGTAATCCTTTGTTAAGAGGTAACATAATTTTCTTCTGTGAGTTAAAAATAAATCGAGTTAAACTGAAAAGTTTGCCTACAGGTCAACATGTAGGAACCTACCTTTTTCATAAATCCCTTGGATAACGTAGAACATGGATTCGGAGAGAAGTCTGCATCCTTTGAAGCACCTAAACCATCTTCATCCTCATCATAAACATAGCCTTCAAATCTACATCAATTAACACCTACTTCAGATAAATTCAGGCACAGTATATGAATGCTGGACAGGCCACCAAGAATGTTGGCCTTACATGGAAATAAAACAAATCAGCTTAAGAGGGTCAGACGGGTAGGAGGGGATGTTTGGTTCATGCCATACACAAACCATTCTTTTGTTTGCCAGTAAAAAAATTGGTCATGAACCCCATGTTTTGGCCAAAGTTTGCAGACAAAAATGAACTGAAGATCCAATTGAAAGGAATCCAACCGAAGTTCCATATCAGATTGGTGATGAACAAATGGATGCCAAATTTGCCTAAAATTACCAAAATGCGGTAAACAATACTCAACACTCCAGATAATAACTTATATATCAAGCATACACCGCTTATTTATGTGTGCTAGATAAAACTTATATATCAATACTCAGCACTCCAGATAATAACTAATGGATTTTAGCAATGTTGTGCATCTTCAACTCGATTGACCTCTCTTTCATTGACTTCATTCAGAAAAAAAACAGTTAAAAATAATGAAGGTACAATCTCTCCCAGAAAACAAGTGCTGATTCAAGTCAGAGGCTGAGAGTAAACTTCCAAACACATATTTCTCTGGAGTTGCTTGATCTGATCTAGAACTGTGTTGACACCCAAATCTTTTCCCGTCATCGAGTCACAAAGGCATGTGAGTCAATCTTATAAGCTTTTCTTGAACTAGAACCCTTTTGGCTATCCTGTTATTTCAAAACTTGGCTATGTTTTTCAGTGAAAAGTGTTGATGATTTAATAGAAAGTACCATGCACCTTGTTGGTTTCCTTTTTCTCCTTCCAAGAACCTTGCAGGAAAGAGGTTCTTGCAATTCACCAGCATATCCTGTGTCATGTCCATGCTCGCTATTTAACTTTTCCTAATATATGAAAGAACTTTTTATGACAATGTTCTATGATAATCAAGAAAACATCTCAGTGCTCGAGTGGAAGGAAGCATACCTGAGGAGCTTGCTCATTATTTGCCGCTTCCTAATGTATGAGAGAAACTATCAACAAAATTGTACAATAATCAGGAAAAAACTCAGTGCTCAAGTGGAAGGGAGAATACCAGAGGAAACGAAATTGGACCATCATCTTCTCGGAAGTTAATGCTTTGGTAATAGTTAAGCAACAGTTGAGATATATCTGCAACCTAAAAAATAGTTTATAACTGATGAGCAAAAATGACGGACGAAAAAATGAAATGAAAACAAGAAATTAATCTATGGCAAGAGCAAACTTGTATGCAATTTAGTAGAATAAAAGGCTAAAATTACAGTTCAAAATTGTAAAGTTCAACTTTCTTTTGTTTGTAACAGATGAAAAAAGTACTACATATATGAAGCTGCTAACGGTGAGCTCATTCTGACTTCCAATTCCAAAATAATATTTCCAAATATTGATGAATAAATTATACGGCACATATGCATATGGTTCATTCAATCTTTGGTCCCAAGTATGAAGACCAATCAGAAATGTGGAGGGTATCCATTCAAACTCCATCTGTCTTAATATGAACGACTTATGCAAATCGAGATTGTCTACGAACCAAATTAAATATGCAATAGTCAAACAGGCTTACCTTAACCCAGTTATCACCAAATTCAAAAATTGGCGGGCGGTAAAGATTCACACGACCATCACCACTACAAACAGCTAGCAAACAACTGAAATTGTGATATGAACAAAAAATGTTAGGCGACAAGATGCAAAGGAGGAACATAACATATCAGTCAGAAGCCCATACCCAGAATTAGGAGCAAATCCTTGTTGAGACCATGAAACTGACCGTGCACATGGTTCAGTATCACGTGATAAGCATGTTGGCACTAAACATGGTTCAAATAGATCTGCAAATATAGAAAACATTTCAAAAATAGCAAGAATTGTTATTTTTCAGTTGTCGCAAAGTAGCCAACTTCTTAAATTACATCAAAATAGTAGTCCCGAATGAGTGGTCTTTTCACTTCTTTTGAATAACATACTATCCTATTATAGTCTCGCTACAATATCAATGTTAAGGAACTTTTGATTACAGTATAACTGAACTGAATCTCTAATATTGTCTATACAAATTAAAGCAAGAATTCTAAGTATGTTATCATAATAGGATTTAGCTTGAGACGTACCTTCCCTGTTAACCGCACCTATGGGAAAAGGATTGCTAGGGCCAAGCACAACAAGTCCTCGAGGCCCATCAAGTGCGGCTGGGTTCTGAAGTGAAAATACAAGAGGAATGCAAGGTCAATCCAATAGATTAATTGTCATAGTGCCTGATGGTGAAGGTGAGGGCAAGTATGATAGGGTGATGAAATCACACATACCAGGATAGTGACGATGTGGCCAGAAGCAACAGCCACCAAGTTCTCACTTGACCAAGTGATGGCATTCGGATAGGATGGGGAAGCAATCAGTGTAGTAGCTTGGTAATGCGGAGCCATGATTGGGGCCGAAGAAGCAGCAGCGGCCGGCAGAGATCTAGGGGAAGCAGCAGCCGCGGCGGCGGAGGCTGCCTGCGGCGACTTACTCGAGCGCGGGGAAGCAGAGAGGGTGGAGAGCTCGCACCGGCAGCCGGAACCGGCGGCGGCGGCGCCCTATACCTGACAGCCGGAGGAGGTTTATTCTTAGACGAAGTGCAAGTGGGAGCGGGCCGCCCGCAGAGTCGCGAAAATCAGCCCACTTAATCTCGAACGCGGGCTCCCTCGGGTAAAGCCCGCATACCCCCACGAAACTTTATTCCTCAGGCCGCCTGACGCTAATTTAGGACGAGAAGCTGCCACGAGCGCCGCCCGCAAGCTCCACCATGCTGGAAATCGACGCGCGCACAGATCAGACGCCGACCTTCTCGGATCTCAATTTGGAATGGGCCCATTCCCTGATCTCAGTGGTTAATTCACCTATTAGCGGATGGTTTTGGTTAGTACTTCATCCATGTGGGGATTTTATTGGAGGCAAACTCTCCCCATTAGCAGTGGCGAAGGACGAAAAAAAATTAAGGTCGGGCGAACTCTAAAGTATAAAAAAGATTGATTCAAAACAATGTGTTGGCACCTTAATATTTTATACGATCTTTAGCATATCACTTAGTACAATGATATAATAGTTAAATATAAATAAAATCTACAAACGTACCAATAATCTTCAACATTCTCTTCCACTACATGGCTTCAACGACATCTTCCACTTGTTTCGTGTCGGCTGCCATAGAATTTCCGGTCCCTTCGACTTCTTGATCTTGCTCTAGATGTTCCGTTGCACTTGCATGTCCATCAGTTTCGTCGGTGCTTGGTGAATTATAGACATTGCCACTAGCAAGTGGCACAAAATATCTTTTTAAATATGCAATTCACAACATTATAAGACATGAGTATTTGCCAATTTACCTAGTTTACAATTCATAAATTCAAGCCCCATCCAATAATCAAATTCACTATGTAGTAATTACTCGTAAGTCAAGAAACTGTACCTCCCCCTTTTGCAGCTGTTGGTCCCTTCCATTTTCCCATCTCTAAGCTGTTGCCGGAAAGATTGAAAGAACCCTAGCTGTATATCTATCCAGATGCCTGCCTAGCACCCTGACCTGCTGCGGTGCTGCCCGATGCCCGTCCGCCCGTCCCTTTCGGCAGGCAGCAGCAGCGCTCGCCAAGTCCCAGAGCAGCAGAGCGATTCCTGGACGGTGGCGCCATTCCTGGTCGAAGTGGATGGCACACGTGACGGCGTGAGGCGTGGCGTCTCGGAGGCACAGGCACAGGCAGGGATCTCGATCACGATCACGCGCACAAGGTATCGTGATCCGTCGACCAAGCGAGCGAGCAGAATGTGGCCTCGTGCGTTGCCTCCTCCGCGCGCGGCCCAGCAGGCCCATGTCGGGCGATGATACGTCCAAAACGTATCTACTTTCCCGAACACTTTTGCTATTGTTTTGCCTATAATTTGTGTATTTTGGATACAACTAACACGGACTAACGTTCAGCAGAATTGCTCGGTGTCTCGTTTTTGTGCAGAATCCAACTTTCAGAAAAACCTGAATTTATACGAAGGTCCTATTTTTAAGACTCACGGAGCGAAGGGCAAGGTGGGGGCACGAGGGCCCCACACACTAGGCCGCGCGGCCGGGGGCCCCGCCGGCCCTAGTGTGGCCCCCTGGCCCCCGACGCCTCCTTCGGACTACTTATCTCCCTCAACCTAAAAACGCACGGAGAAGTCGAAGTCGCCAAACCCTCCAGAGAGCCGCCACATCGCGAAACTCCGTCTCAGAAGTCTCCGTTCGGCACTCCGCCGGACGGGAATTGGAGGAGATCTTCACCGCCATCACCACCAACGCCTCTCCATCGACCAGCCATGTTTCCCCCATCCATGTGTGAGTAACTGTAGGCTGAAGGGGATGGTAGGGATTGGATGAGATTGGTCATGTAATAGTCATAAGATTGTTAGGGCATAGTGCCTAGTATCCGTAGATGTCACTTTTATGATATTGTTGCAACTTGTTATGCTTAATGCTTGTCACTAGGGCCCGAGTGCCATGATCTCAGATCTGAACATGTTATTGATTCATGAAGATATTCGTTGTTTATGATCTTTGCAAGTTGTATACACATGTTGCTGTCCGGAACCAATGGCCCGAAGTGACAAATCGGGACAACCGGAGGGGTGGTAGTGATGTGAGGATCACATGTGTTCACGGAGTGTTAATGCTTTGCTCCGGTGCTCTATTAAAAGGAGTACCTTAATTTCAGTAGTTTCCCTAGAGGCCCGGCTGCCACCGGCTGGTAGGACAAAAGATGTTGTGCAAGTTTCTCATTGCGAGCACGTACGACTATATATGGAACACATGCCTATTGATTGATTAGTACTTGGATACCGTTCTATTATTATCTGCAAATGCCCCTGCTTTGATTGTTATATGAGTTTCTCTCATCCATGCAACGCCCGTTAATCCGTCCTGTGCCTACAGTATTTTAATCCTGCTGTTTACTATAATCACTATTGCTGTCTTTATTTCACCGCTTGTTATTTCACTATTCCTACGCTATAAAACTGTTACTGATAAACTCTTGCGAGCAAGTCTGTTTCCAGTGCAGCTGAATTGACAACTCCGTGTTAAGGCTTACAAGTATTCTTTGTCTCCCCTTGTGTCGAATCAATAAATTGGGTAATACTTCCCTCGAAGATTGTTGCGATCCCCTATACTTGTGGGTCATCAAGACTATTTTCTGGCGCCGTTGCCGGGGAGCATAGCTTTATTTGGAAGTTCACTTGGATTGATATTATTCGCTGCAATTCTCCATCATGGGTAAACCTCGCGATACTAGGATCGCCATATTACCATCCACTACAAGAAAAGGTACAACTCTTAGTACCTCTGCTGCTCTTGATTCACCATTTGTGATAAGTAAACTTGTTTCACCACCACAAGCTTCAAATGCTGGTACTTCTGCTGAATCTGAAAATTCCTCTCATAATCGTGATGATGCTTCTGCTGTGCTTGATAATGATGGTTCGTTAGGATCTTTTCTAGATGCTACAATTGCTAGGTCTAGGCAAATTGAAAATACTGAAACTCCTAATGAAAATGCTGCTACACCTGTTAATTCACCTGAGTCTGTTGAATATTCTAGTGATGATCTTGATGAAGATTATGTAGAGCTTGATGATGATTTTATTGAAAAATGCAATGCTACTACTGATGCAAGAAAAATTAAAAAGTTGCTTGCAGAACATGCTGTTAGATATAAACTATCTCCTGATCCTAAATTTGCCACATCTCCTATAAACATTAAGGATAAAGATTATGATTTTTCTCTTGATCTATCTCATATAGCTATTGTTGAGAAAACACCCTTTTGTGGTACTGAAAAAGAAAGTGTGTTGAACACATGATTGAGTTATCTACTCTGAGTAGCGTGTTTTCTGATGATGTCAAGATGCGTACTTATTTTGTCGCTAAAATTTTTCCTTTCTCATTAAAGGATGATGCTAAAACTTGGTATAATAATTTGCCTCCTGGTTCTATTAAAAGTCCAATTGACTTGCGTGATGTTTTCTTTCGAAAATACTTTCCTGCTAGTGCTCAACATGCTGCTTTGCAGAGAATTTATAATTTTGACCAGGAAGATGAGAGAAATTGCTGAGGCTTGGGCGAGATTTTGCTCTCTTATTAGAGCTCAGCCTGACCATTATTTGGAAAAGCATGATTTACTTGATATATTTTATAGTGGACTAACCATTGAGTCTAGGGCATACCCGGATAGTTGTGCTGGTTGTGTTTTCAGGAAAAGAACTCCAGACGACGCTGAAGAATTATTGGCTAAAATAGGCCGGAATCATGATGATTGGTCTACACCTGAACCAACCCCGACACCGATAGTGAAGAAGAGAGGTATGATTAAATTAAATGATGAAGATATGAGGGAAGCCAAGAAGTCTCTTAAAGAGAAGGGTATTAAACCTGAAGATGTGAAGAATTTACCTCCTATAGAAGATTTATGTGAGATAACTCCCCTTCATCCATGGTTGAGGTACACTCTCTTCAACGCTTTACTAGGGAAGATATTCCGTATTCAAAACCTCCTGCTCAATGCTTAGATGAGTTTGATAATTATATTGTTAAGCAAGAAAACTTTAATATGAGAGTAGAGAATCATTTAATGGAAAATTCTCGAGCTATTAGTGAATTGCATGATATTGTGGAGAGAACCTCCAATGATGTTAAGATACTTGTTAAACATTTTCATATGGTTCAAACTCAAATTGATCAACTCACTAAGGTGCAAAATGACTTGTTGGGAAATAATTCTAAAGAAAAACATGCTTATGAAGTAACAACTAGAGGTGGTGTTTCTACCCAGGATCCTCTATATCCTGAAGGGCATCCCAAAAGAGTTGAACAAGATTCTCAACTAACAAAACTAGTGCTCCATCTAAGAAAAAGAAAAAGAAACATAAGAATGTTGTAGAATTGATGAGGTCTAAGACCCCGTGTGTGGCCCGATCTCGCGAATGACCCAAGAATCAAAGGGGGAAAGAGAGGGAGAGGCGGAAGAACACGAAGAACGCGAAGAACACAACGCACACCAACCCGATACAATCGATACTTACCCTCGTGGCTCGATGGACCACGCCAATTGAATCAACCCGGGAGAGACTCGAGGTAGAATCCCGGAGTGAGAGATCGGTGTTGGGGACGGAGACCGGGAGGGAGAGAGAGTGGGCTACACTAGAATCTCACTCACATAGATCCAATCATCCAACATGGGGTGCCTTGATACAAAGGGGATGAAACCCTAGGGAGACAAAGCTCAAAGTCATGTGTTAGCAAATGCGATGTCCTCCATGGACCTATCATCTACCTCTCTCGTCTCACTTTGTGTATCACTCATGTCCTCCAAATGGAAGCACTCAAACTCACATATGGGGTGGAAGTCACTCAACTCACTATCACTCTCGCTCAAGTGGGCTAAGTGGCTCTCATGCTCACATGGGGTTGGTACCAACTCATCAATCAAGCATATGGGAGTAGGCTCGACTTTCTCATCTCCATGCGCCTCCTTGGTTGAAGGGAACTTCCCATGCTCAACCATCTCAACTCCATGCGCCTCCGTAGGTGAAGGGAGAATCCCATGCTCACCATGCTCAACTCCCTCGCCTCCTAAGTCGTCCTCAAGTGGTGGCATCTTGGAGACTTGTGCATTGAGCTCGTCGAAGTAGAGCTTCTTGGCGCTTGGCGTTGTGCATTGCCATGCCATGTGACCCTTGGTCTTGCACACCTCACATAGGAGATTGGGACATTCCCGTGGAAGGTGGCCTTGTTGCTTGCACTTGTAGCATCGGAGTCCATAGGCATATGACGATGTAGGGGCCATTGTGGTGGTGGCACAAGAGATAGAAGCCGCCTTATGAGGAAGGTCTTCATGTCGAGGCTCTCGTCTTCTTGCCTCATCACCATGTCTTGAGTGGTGTCGTCGAGGATCATGTGTGGAAGGATGTCGATGTAGACCATGAGGTGGTGGTGGTCGACGACGATCATGAGATGGTGTGAGTCGATGACGGTCCTTGCCATGCCTAGATGATGGCTCATGTTGGGGGCGCTCTTGATGCTCCATGTGATGTCCGTGATGTTGATGATCGTGTGCATAAGCACTCTCATGGTGGCGCCTTGTGGAGCTCGGAGAAGTGTGTCGAGGCCGAACATGTTGGGGACGCTCTTGATGATCCACATGATGATGCCATCGTGGAGGTCCTCTATCTTCATATGTAGCTCCATTGGCCAAGTAGGGGTATGTGGGAGCATCGGCGGTGTACATGGTGGGGTCGATGTCGTCGTGGTGGTGGTGCTCCACCATGTCGTCCATGCTTGTTGAGCAAGTGTCGATGTAGAGCTCGTCGATGTCGTCCATGTTGGCGATGCTCGCGGAGCCATAGTCGGTGTAGAGCTCCTCGATGTCGGTCATGTTGGCGATGCTTGCGTAGCCATAGTCGGTGTAGAGCTCCACATGTTCCTCCACATCCGCGGTGCTTGAAGAGGTATGCTCCTCGAAGTGCTCCGTGTACTCTTCCGTATCTTCTTCGTCGCTATACATGTTAGCAAGACGGTATCTATATGGTGTATGTTAGTGGAAGAACACTACCTCGCAATCTTACCGTGGTATGACAAGATTGGGGTGATCCAACAAACCGAGAGTTAGAACAATTGTATCGGGCACTCACACAAAGACACACGCAAAAGCTAGCAAATATGATGTTAGGTGAGTATGGTGGAAAGCCAAAAGATGAAATCCGAAATCAAGTTTGTTGTTAAGGGTGGGTAAAATCCAAAAACTCAAATGTCAAAGCGATGATCACTATAAACACGGAAAAGATGTGGAACTCACACACGGGATAAGCGGGGTTAGTGCAACCAAGGAATGAGCGGAAAAGTGTATGAAGCCCGAAAGCAAGGGTGGCTCGGTGTCACACTAACACAAGGAGAGGCAAAGCTTTGGTTGCAAACGAAGAGACAACAAGATTCACACGCGGCCTCTCTTCTCTTTTCTCTCTTTTGCTTAAAAGCTTTTTCCTCTTTTTGTATTTGGTGGCACTTACACTCTTTTGTGTATTTGTATGTATGATGGCACTCGCACACTTTTGCTCTATGGTGCACTTGCACTCTTTTTGTGTTTTGGCGGCTTTTTCTCGCACTATGTTAGCGTTAGCTCGCTTTTGCTATCTTGCCACACGAGTGTTTGCTTGGATGCCTTACTCAACGCGACACACACACCTCACAATGCGGGGCCACGTGCAATGTCTCGCAACACTAGACAAGCAATGCTCGATGGGATAGATCGCAAAAGAAGAGGGGTTACAAGGGTAATGCAAGTTATACCTAAGATGTTAGGCGGTGATGAACACGCAACTTGCGATGACGGCGGTGGTGTCAAGAGTACGTTTGCAAGTCCGGGGTGCCGAGGATGTCGTCGCTTGCTTCGGAGCTGCGGGTTAGTTTCACAAACAAGGCACTCAAACCGGAACAAACAAACACAAGTTAGCGGAGAAATCGGGTCAAAGTAGCTTGGCGGCGGTGGCGGTGGTATGCCGGTGGTGGGTGGTGTCGATGCTCTTGCGGATGCGGTGGTGGTGGTGGGGCCGCGACGATGTTTACCCGTGGGATGGAGGGTGGCGGTGCTTGCCGGCGATGGGGAGGAGTGGCGGTGGTCGGCGGTGGTGGTGGCTGTGTGGCGGCCCGGTCTGGGGCCCGGTTGACCGGCTCCTGGACCGGCCTGCCCGGTTGGCGGCCGGTTGACCGGGTTCTGGGCCGGCCTGCCCGGTCTGCAGCCGGTCGACCGGGTTCTGGCTGGCTCGCCGGTCCAGGCCCGGTTGACCGGGTTCGAAACCGGGTTTCACGATTTGGAGCTTTCTCTCTCCTGTTCTTGAGGCAAACCAAGCCAAATCGACCCAAATCGAAGGAAACGATGGAATTGGGGGCTAGAAAGTGGGGGAAATAGTAGATCAAGCACCTCAACACCAAATCCATGGACCAAAACCACTCAAAACTCAACCAAATCGCAGATCCATCCAAAGGCAAATTAGGGCTATTTTTTGGGGATTTTTGGGGAAAATTTTTAGAGACGAAATTGGGTGGGTGGGGGGTCAAATTCGCGGAAACCAAAGGCTGCTGATACCATATGATGAGGTCTAAGACCCCGTGTGTGGCCCGATCTCGCGAATGACCCAAGAATCAAAGGGGAAAGAGAGGGAGAGGCGGAAGAACACGAAGAACGCGAAGAACACAACGCACACCAACCCGATACAATCGATACTTACCCTCGTGGCTCGATGGACCACGCCAATTGAATCAACCCGGGAGAGACTCGAGGTAGAATCCCGGAGTGAGAGATCGGTGTTGGGGACGGAGACCGGTGAGGGAGAGAGAGTGGGCTACACTAGAATCTCACTCACATAGATCCAATCATCCAACATGGGGTGCCTTGATACAAAGGGGATGAAACCCTAGGGAGACAAAGCTCAAAGTCATGTTTAAGCCTAAATCTTGTCTAACCAGCTATGGGGGCGAGCTGGGGTCTTATATAGGCATACAAGGCAACATGGGTCGAAAAGGTACAAGTTGGTGGGCCAAACCCGTGAAATCCGGTCAAGGCCGGTCTGACCGAGCCTGGGGCCGCCGGTCGTGGGGCCGGTTGACCGGTGTCAGAACCGGAAATGTCGAAAATCTCCGTCCGGCTCGTGGCCCGGTCTGACCGGCCTTTGTGCCCTGCCTGCCTCAGGTCTGGCTCGATCGCCTCTCGCGCTTTGCTGGTTCTGTGGCGACGCCTTTGGCCGGCAGGGCCTCTTCCTCCCTCTTCTTCTTCCTCTTCCTTCTCCTCTTCTTCTTCCTTCTTCCTTGCACCATGGGGGTTCCTTCTCTCTTGGTCCTTGTCGACGTCGGCACCTATAGACATCATGATGATAGGCATGAGGTAGCATACCATCCACATGGGTGTTGAGATCGACCATAGAGAGGAAGGAGTTCACCTTGACATATATGGCGGGTTTTGTGTTGTTGGTCCACTTGGGGGACTCCTTGGCCATGGTGTAGCGTCGATGATAGTCGGGGCTTCACTTGTTGGTCTTGAGGCGTAGGTGTCCAAAGGCCACCCCGCATCAAGAATCCTCTGAACCTGTTAATGATCCTAATAGTATTTCTATTTCTGATGCTGAAACTGAAAGTGGTAATGAACATTATACAGATAATGATAAGGATGATACTCCTGACAAAGAAGAGGTTGAAAAAGAACCTGAAAAGCATGCTAAAAATAAAAAGTACACTAAAGAAGATTTTATTGCTGAGAAACATGGTAATGAAAGAGAACCTTGGGTTCAAAAGCAAATGCCTTTTCCTGCTAAGAAACTAAAATCAAAGGAGGAGGAACATTATAATAAATTTTGTGATTGGATGAAACCTTTATTTTTGCAAATTCCTTTGACTGATGCTATAAAATTGCCTCCTTATTCAAAGTATATGAAAGATATTGTCTCTAACAAAAGGAAAATTCCCAATGAGGAGATTTCCACTATGCTCGCTAATTACTCCTTCAATGGTAAGATTCCAAAGAAGCTTGGAGACCCAGGTATACCGACTATTCCTTGTTCCATCAAGAATAATTATGTTAGAACTGCTCTATGTGATTTGGGAGCGGGAGTTAGTGTAATGCCTTTTTCTCTTTATAAGAGACTTGATTTAGATAAGTTAATACCAACTTATATATCTTTGCAAATGGCTGATAAATCTACCGCTATTCCTGTTGGTGTATGTGAAAATGTTCCTGTTCAAGTTACTCAACATTGCTTGATATTAACTGATTTTGTTGTGTTGGAAATGCCTGAAGATGATAATATGTCCATTATTCTTGGAAGACCCTTTCTTAATACTGCAGGGGCTGTTATTGATTGCAATAAAGGCATGGTTACTTTCAATGTTGATGATAAGGAACATACTGTCTATTTTGCCAAGAGGATTGATAAAGTATATGGAGTTAATACAATTTTTAATATGAAAACTATCAAAGTGGGATCCATTGATTGTCCTATATATGAGTCTAAAGAAGAATATCAAACTCTTGTGATTGGATTCATATCAATTCAATATAAGGTAACATGATTGATTTGATGTTTATTTCTTCTTATGTCATATAAAATTTATTTGGTAGCAAGACTTGATCAACCTTGTTAACAAGTATATTTTAATGCATAAGAGAGCTAAACAACATTTCTTTCTTTCTTTCTCCCTCCACTTATTTTACTTGCTGTAGCACTTTTTGTTTTGCAATATGCTTTAGTTGTTTAAGATTTTGGAAATCATTTTCCTGCGCAGTAATAATTAATTTAACACCCAGAAATGTGCATTTTTCGAAGTTCTCTAAAAATTACAAAAATTATACCGGTAGTCCTATTTTTCGAAGAGGCACTGGAGCACTGGGGTGGGCACCCCACAGGCGCTGCCAGCAAGGGGGCGCGCCACCCTGGTGTGTGGGCCCTTTGCCCCACTTCAGCATCTCTTCCTCCCATGCTCTTCTCTCTCCCGAAAAAACTCGCACCAAGTTCCCCTCACTCGCGTTTCTGCTCAAGAACTCGCGATTTCTCGATCTCCTTGCTCAGCCCAGATTTCTGTCTGAAATTTGGCACATTTGCTCCTTGGTATGTGACTCCTTTGATTGTCCAATTAGAATTTTGTTTGGTTGAGTATATCTTGAATATTTTGCTGCTGTAGATAACATGTTTAGTGAGCTTGCATGCTTGTTCTAAGTGGTAGAAGCTAGTTTTGATGCATGTTTAGTACTCTAGCAAGTTCCTATAGTAGTTCCCCTCAATTATATACCTTGAAATCAAATTTTATAATGGTTGTTGAAAATTTCAGAAGAGGAAGATGAAGAAATTCAAATTTGGAGAATTGTTCAAGAAAGGAACAACCAGCACCGGTAGGCCCTCGAGGGCGTCCACTCAGATTAGGCGATCCTACAATGAGGATATCATCGCGCCTAGCTTCGCCCGAGGAGGACAATGGGGCTCCTAATGCTTCATCCTTCCCATGTTATGATTTTCTAACAAATGCAGGGATATTGGATGACTTCTTCACCCTTGTCAACAGGGCAGGCTTAGCCACCTACGTGGGAGATGAAAGGGAGCAATACTACATGCTCACCAAAATTTTCGTTGAGAGCTTCAAGTTCCACAACACGCAATATGAGCCGACAGTTGCATTCAAGATCTATGGTAATCCTGTTACTATGGAATTGGAAGAATTTTGTCGTGCATTGGATATTGCCCCTGTAGGTACAACAAGGAGGATTGATGACAACCCCCGGGACCTGTTGGAGCTCTATCGAGGGATCACCGAAGATGATTGCCGCACCATTCAGCGCGGCAAGATAAGAAATATTCAACTTCCCGCCATTAAATATTTTGCATATTACATTGCTACTAGTATTCTTGGTAGGGAAAATACTAGTAATATCTCTAGCTATCATCTTGATTTCTTGAATGCTGCACTTACTGGACAGACACCTTATCATCTTGGTTCTCTTATTATTTTTGGAGGAACTATTGCACTGCGCATTTTAACACATTTAAGACTCCCTCTTGATTCTAATGATGTGCCATTAACCCCTAGGAGACTTGATATTGCTGCTATGAAGAGTCATCATTTTGTTACCACTGATTCCACTATAGATAATATGGTCTATAGAATGTTGTTGGCTGACGGGGATGAGAAGGAAATCCCTCTTCCCCAGCCAGGTTTGTTCAATATTGACAGCAATCATGGTCGCTCACTAAGGAGGAGGTGGAGGAACATATGAAGATACAATACTTCCACCAGCAGCATGACTCCGAGGACGCCGAGCCCTCCTACGACTGCACCGTCACGTACCCCGATGCTTCCTCCAGCACATACCGGAACCGGGTCGTTCTTCGTCGTACTACGGAGACACCACTTCATGGGGACCGTGGGAATGAACTCCACTTAGGCCAAAAGCCTAAGCTTGGGGGGAGGTATACCGGCATCACTCATTATTTTCATATTATGGTTGTTGGATACTTGTACATACTTGTTTAGTTTCTTAGAGTGGTTTTCTAATGAGAGGGAGATGATATTTGGGGAAGTGTTGTCCAAAAACAGATTCTGGGCTGTTACCAAAAAAATTCGTACGCACAGCCAGAGCGTTATTTTGAATTGCCAATTTTTGAGCATGTGCCCCAGGTTGTTATCTAAATTTCATTAGTTGAACACTTTTTGATATGAGCAATGGAAGATTTTTGTTAATTTCGATTTCTGTACTGCTGTCAGGTTTTGGCAGATTTCTGTCATCCTGCTTTTCTGTGTTTCTGTTAGTTTGCATTCTCTTGTTTTCGCTTTGTTTCTTTCCTAAAACACAAAAAGACCAAAAATATTTCTGTTGTTTTTCTTCACCATTTGTTTATTTGGTTCTTTGCTCTTAGTTTACTTTATTTGCTATCATTGGTTTGCTATGAGAAAACCCAAAAAGATTTTGCTTTGTTTTCTTGTTTCTTTTGTTCTTGTTTCTAATTCAAAAACACCAAAAATATTTGCTGTTCTTCTTTGGTTTGTAAAGTTCATCATGAGTTCAATGGTCTTCGATGGCTGGAGCGTGGTTTTCATTTCATATTGTCCAAGCTACACAAGTGAAAGGCAATAATGACGATCTACAACAATTGGATTGTGGTGAGAGGCTGGTATGAACTCTATTTGTTTTCATTTTTGTACATATACTCATCCATGTGAGCATGCTTAGTTGGTTCATGTGAGGTATATGTTATTTGAGAAAGTCTAGTAGTTCATGATCTCTCATGTTTAGCTCCAATTTATTAATATGAGTAGCATGTCATGGATGTTCGCTTGCATTGTTTTATTCATAAGTAAGTATGGCATTGTGGTATCCTCCTCTGAATAATTCATTTATATCGACTTGGCACATGCTCACGCATGCATATGACTGAACAAAAAAGTCAATTAAGCCTCGATGATTTATATTGCTTCAGAGTTCTTGTATCACTTTTATGCCTCCATTAATTTATTTTGCCGCAAGCATGATTATGACAGTTACTGCTCTCTTGATTTGTCGCTCCCTAGTCTTTTGCTAGCCTTCACTTGTACTGAGCGGGAACGCCGCTCGTGCTTCCAAACACCTGAAAACCAAGTTGTTCCAAAGTGTCCACCATAAATACCTATGCATGGCATTTCAAACCATTCCAAGTAAATTCTCATGCGCTACCTTTAAAACTTTCAAAATGCTTCTCAATTTGTGTTAATGTTTCATAGCTCATGAGGAAGTATGTGGTGTTTAGCTTTCAACCTTGTCATTTACTTTTGACGGACTCTCATATGGACTAGTGGCACATCCGCTTATCCAATAATTTTGCAAAAAGAGCTGGCAATGGGATTCCCAGTCCCAAATTAATTAACTTAGATAGACACTCCTCCATGGTTTGTGATTGTTGGACGGCACCGAAGGATTCGGTTAGCCATGGCTTGTGTAAGCAAAGGTTGGGGGGAGTGTCATTATCATAATAAAACTTAAATAAAAAGGCACTCCTTCATGGTATGTGATTGTTGGCAGGCACCCGAGGATTCGGTTAGCCATGGTTTGTGTAAGAAAGGTTGGAAGGAGTGCCACATAAACATGCAAATAATTCATGGGAGCCGCTCTTGGGAGTCCGGTTGATGAGGTAGTTAGTGTACCCATTACCATTCGTTGACAACAACAAGCACTTCTCAAAATAATTTTACTCCTGTTTTAAAATGAAAAGCTCTAGCGCATGTTAATCCCTGCTTCCCTCTGCGAAGGGTCAATCTTTTACTTTTATGTTGTGTCTCCATTCTTTCTTTGAGCACTATCTTGAGAGCACAACTGTCATTCTTAGTATAATATGCTTGTCTCAAAATATGATTGATTGTGGTATAACTTTGATGCTTTTATCTTTGACAATCACTACTTCTAGTCTTTCTATGAACTCCAGAGGTGCCTCGGCATTTATGTTTTGCCGATCAAATATGGGCAAGTAAGATACCACTTTATCATATTCTCTTATGAACATTGCAATCCTGCTTATATACATGATTCATGATGCTTATTATTAATTGTTGGTACCTCTCCATGATTGACATAGCTGTTGGATGATCTTATTTGCATGTATCTCATTATGAACTGCTTGAGTATTAGCCATAGCATGAGAATATATACATCATATGAGCAAATGTGTTCGTGAAAGTTCTTTTATCGCTCAGTTGTTAACTGAATTGCTTGAGGACAAGCAATAAGCTAAGCTTGGGGGAGTTGATACGTCCAAAACGTATCTACTTTCCCGAACACTTTTGCTATTGTTTTGCCTATAATTTGTGTATTTTGGATACAAATAACACGGACTAACGCTGTTTCAGCAGAATTGCTCTGGTGTCTCGCAGAAATCCAACTTTCAGAAAACCTCGGAATTTATACAGAAGGTCCTATTTTCCGTAAGACTCACGGAGAGGGCAAGCCGGTGGGGGCACGAGGGCCCCACACACTAGGCCGGCGCCCGGGGGCCCGCGCGGCCCTAGTGTGTGGCCCCCTCGGCTGGCCCCCGACGCCCTCCTTCGGACTACTTATCGCCCTCGACCTAAAAACGCACGGGGAGAAGTCGCCGAAACCCTCCAGAGCCGCCACATCGCGAAACTCCGTCTCGGGAGCCGAAGTCTCCGTTCGGCACTCCCGGACGGGGAATTGGAGGAGATCTTCACCGCCATCACCACCAACGCCTCTCCATCGACCAGCCATGTTTCCCCCATCCATGTGTGAGTAATTCCCGCTGTAGGCTGAAGGGGATGGTAGGGATTGGATGAGATTGGTCATGTAATAGTCATAAGATTGTTAGGGCATAGTGCCTAGTATCCGTAGATGTCACTTTTATGATATTGTTGCAACTTGTTATGCTTAATGCTTGTCACTAGGGCCCGAGTGCCATGATCTCAGATCTGAACATGTTATTGATTCATGAAGATATTCGTTGTTTATGATCTTACCTGCAAGTTGTGTTGCTGTCCGGAACCAATGGCCCCGAAGTGAGAAATCGGGACAACCGAGGGGATGGTAGTGATGTGAGGATCACATGTGTTCACGGAGTGTTAATGCGCTTTGCTCTATTAAAAGGAGTACCTTAATTTCCAGTAGTTTCCCTAGAGGCCGCTGCCACCGGCTGGTAGGACAAAAGATGTTGTGCAAGTTTCTCATTGCGAGCACGTACGACTATATATGGAACACATGCCTATTGATTGATTAGTACTTGGATACCGTTTATTATTATCTGCAAATGCCCCTGCTTTGATTGTTATATGAGTTTCTCTCATCCATGCAACGCCCGTTAATCCGTCCTTGTGCCTACAGTATTTTAATCCGCTGTTTACTATAATCACTATTGCTGTCTTTATTTCACCGTTATTTCACTATTCCTACCGCTATAAAACTGTTACCGATAAACTCTTGCGAGCAAGTCTGTTTCAGTGCAGCTGAATTGACAACTCCGCTGTTAAGGCTTACAAGTATTCTTTGTCTCCCCTTGTGTCGAATCAATAAATTGGGTAATACTTCCCTCGAAGACTGTTGCGATCCCCTATACTTGTGGGTCATCAGGCGACGCACCAGCAAACCAGCCTAGTTTCGCTCGTTTTCCTCTGTTTTTCCCCAGAAACAAACACAAACTCATGTATATCTTGTGAACATCGATGGATGCATACGTATATATAGTTTTTCGTCAAAAATCAAGGTAGGGCGGACGCCCTACCTTGCCCTACTGGGAGCTCCGCCCCTGCCCATTAGGTAAGGTGGGGATGAGTCTGTTTTACCACTATCCATGCCAGATAACCATGAAATCCCCGTTAGGCACATGACATGTGGCACTAGGGTACAAGATAGGTATGTGTAGATACGAGAAAACCCTAATTCCATTGTGCTCAATTTTCCCTCTTGCATCCAACCGCCATAGTCCCCAAATCCAACTCCCAAATGCTAGCCTCTCCTTCCTAAACTCCTGATCTAGACAGTTATGTCATTCTACCATGTTGTCATTTTATTTTGGGCTCATAGTTACTAGCTAAAGCGGGCATGGTTAACTGATGGTTATTTGTTTACCCGATGGGGATGGAGATGGTAAAAGAACTGGCCCCATGACAGTTAGGCCTTGTTTGGTACTAGTGTTTTAGTGGGGATAATACTCTAGAGTATTGGGTGACAGCAGAGATTCACCCAATCCCCACAAAACCCCATCCCCAATCCACTAGGTAGGGGTAGAGTATTGGGGATTGAAAAAATTACACTAAATTTTGGGGAAAAATGGGGATAGGTGGGGATTAAACTCGCTCATACTCTAGCACCAAACACGTATTGGGGATAAGTGGGGATTTAAAGTTTGGAGCGGATTATCCCTGCTAATCCCCAGTAAAACTCTAGTACCAAACAAGCCCTTAGTGGGGATGGGGACGGAGAAAATTTGCATGCACGGGGATGGTTATGGTTGAGCAATAACCAGTGTTTAGTGTCCCCGTTGCCTTATGGACTCGGATCCAAGTCCAAGCCCGCCGCTGCAAGATTGTATGCCTACAATCGCTTCCGCCACAGTCCTAGCGCGTTTGATATTCGCGAGCTCGCTTCTCAAATCCACTGGATTAAATTTCGTGTATTTGCGTTTCTAAATCTTGGTTTGTACGTTTCTTAAAGCATATTTTCGCTTGCACGTGAAAGCACGCTTGATTTCACCGTTTCTAGTGATCTAAGCTCTGCGCTCACGAAAAGGGAAAAAGTTGGGCCTGGTGTGCAAGCTCGGAGATAGTGCGAACTTGCGCATCCCTGAACAGTTGGTGGGAGAAATTTCATCATCTTATGCCCCTTCGAAACCTTTATATAACCGCTCCACTCACCACTGAAATTTTCAGCACCATTTTCCTTCATTCGAACTCTTTGTCTCGGCGAGGAGCTTCACTGACAAGCAAATAAGCAGCGACATCTACCCGACAGCTCCTGGACAGCGGTGGCATGCGGTGTTCCGCATCTTCGCCAAGCTCGTCGATAGCTTCTTCTTCAACAGCGGTGATTTCTTCATACCCAACTAGCTAAGATCTTTGAGCATATTCTAGATTTGAGTAGAGGACCCGATAGATCTGTGTCCGCATATTGCTTGCTGCTATCCATTGATGTGCATGATGCACCCTATGGATCGAAATGTTGTTTGTATTTTGTGTATAGCTGCTTAATATATCTCAATTTTGCTCAATATTGCCCAAAACTTGCTCAAATTTAGCTCAATCTAGGTTATTGATGCTGATGTTGTAGATCTAAACTTAATCGTTTAGGGCATGTGTACTGTGGTTTGTTAAACTTCGTTTAGGTCTCATGCATTACAATTTTGTAGTTCTAACTAACCTTAGGTGTATACATGCAATTAGTTTGAACAAGCCCTCATCGATACACATGAGATGCCATCCTTTGTACTTGAGACCCAGGAGAACGTTGTAAAGTTGCTCACATACTCATAGCAAGCAGAGATCCAATCGTCGCACGGCATTCGTTCAGTAGTTGTGGACCACGATGACAAGCTTGTTCATCCATGCTTGCTAGGAAGAGGAAGATCAAGGCAGGTAAAACCCACAACACTTGTGGGTTGAAGGGGTGAAAACCACTATGAAGTGGCCTCCATTCTTGTACACCTTTGTCCTGAACAAGATGTGTGAGCTCATCAAGAGCAGCGTCACGATAGAAAAGGGGTTCAAGAAGGTGCATTTGACCAATATTGACAAGAAGGTCTTTGACTACTACCGGCTAGAGATGTCCTTGGAGCAGGTGTACAACCATTTGTGTAAGTGGAGAGGAAGGTGGATTAAGATCTCGAAGCTGAGAGACCTTAGCGGTACCGGCTGGGATGAGGACGCTCACACCATTCTTCTACAGTGGCTAGTGGCTATGTCTCGGTACTACCCGGGTCTAGATCATGACCTCTAACAATTACCTTCTCTTCTAACCCGTCACAACTAACATATTGTCTTTCTATATCCCCTATCTTAGGCTCACCCCAAGGACGCCGAGTATCTGAACAAGCCAATTAGCAAATACACCCAAATGCAACTGATCTTCTCATATGACCTTGCCATCGGGAAATACACCATGAGCTCTAGTGAGCCTCTGGGTGCACCTTGCACTAAGTACTTTGACACACAGAGTCTGAGGCCGTCATTGTTGATAACGACTATCAGCAAACTTCTTCTCCTGGCGATGGTACTAGTGTTGCTCCTGGTTGTGGTGGTACTGCTACACGGTCTGCTAGTGATCCTGATTATGGTGCCAAGAAGAGGAAGAGGTCGATCTTGCAGAGGAGGACGTCATCCACATCTCATTCATGACCGAGGCCGTGAAAGATGTGGTGGTCGTCATCACCAATGATTTACCTCCATATGTGCACCTTGCCCTCTACTCTACTGTCATGGATGCTCATGGGTTCAGCCCAAAGGCTCTCATGCTGGCTTTTAGCCACCTCTTCGACAATAGGGCTCAGGGCAACAACTTTTTTCAGATGGCAGAAGACCACATGTCACTCTGGTTGAGGACCTTTGTTTCCAGCCACTAATGCGTGTAGTGTGCTCCTTTTATTGGTGGTGGTGGTGATGCATGCATGCATGATGATGATGTTTGTATATTTGAAGTAGCTAGGACTTGATGAAAACATTTGCCAAGGCATGTATATTTTCTGAAGTGGTATATACTAACCCCTCACATGATGTTGAACTTGCGCTGGTAGGATTTACACCCTCTTTTGATGTGGTGGTAGGATGACACCACAGTAGCTGGTGCAATTGTTAGTACTATCACACTAGCTAGTACATTGACCTAGTGATGCTTTTGCCTATATGATCATGCATGCCTTTGTTCCGAGCTTTATTTCCCGAAGTATGTACCTTATGTTTCATATGCGCTGTCTTGGTAGAAATACAAGTGGTAAGTGGTGTTCTACGACGAAGTTCGAGGAGTGTATAGTTCATGGGAGGATGTTGGCCCACAAGTGACAGGTTGCCAGAATAACCTCCCCAAAGGGTATAAGACTAGAGAGGAGGCATAATAAGCTTGCTTTGAGTTATTAGCGGAACAACCTGGCTATGATGTAGCTCCCAAGATCGCAGTTCATGTCGCTTTGAAGATTGTAAGTGATGGCGCTCCGAAGATCGCAAGTAGCAAGCTCAAGAACTACATCATCGTCGTCCTTTTGATCTAGATCATGTATTTGATGTGGTCTTAATCATGTGTATGATCACTTGCAATACCAAAAACTATGAAGTAGTAGATGGTAAGCTCACCAAATAGAAGTGCGGGGTGACCACATCGGGCCTTATGTGAGCTCCCAAACGCAGTGTGTTGCATCGGTCCAGCCCAAAAACAGGTTTTGTGGCCAACCAATCAACTTGGGGGAAAATGGTGCTCTCATGCAGGGTGGGACTTTTTTAGCATTCAATCATAATGCAAAAATAGACCCATGTCGCGTTTTCCCTAATACAACATCCATCGGGCCAAAAGCAGAAACATAAAAAAAATCCATGCAAGTATCCAAACACAACCCTAGAGGCTGAGGCGCTGACGGACGACTGGTTCAACAACAGCCACAACCTGAGCCAGACGCTTTCTAGTCCGGAGACAATAAGGTAGTGTTTCCGTGTTGTCTGGTGAGCAATGAGGATGAGGCATGTGTACCTCAAAGCTAACCTAGATCAAGTTTCCGCTACCTAATAGCCCGTTCAATCGCATGAGTTTTGAGACATAAAAATTGGAAAAGTTATAACAATACGGAAATGTCACATGTTTGGTCAGGTCAATCCTTCACAGTGTTTCGTAGGTACAATACCATTTCAAAACTCAAGTCCACTCAACACCTTCAAGTTCCTCCCAATTGGTTGCTCGCTCCTGGATGTAGTCCTCAATCTTAGCCAACCTGACTCTCAGCCTCGTAGACATAAGCGCCCATCCCCCCGGCTCCATCCCACTTCGGTACTGAGATATAACTTACAAAGTAGTTAGTCGTGCTTAGGCAGTGACAACCATCCCTTAGGGTTATCGTTTGCTTCCTCTGCAGCGATGCTATGAGCCTATGATGGCGATGGCAGCGCCATGTGACATAACAATAAGGAAACCCTACTCCTAGTCCACCTTTGTCCGCGGTCTCGTCGACGAGTTAGAGTGTTGTGCACTTCTATTTGCTGCTCTTCCGATATAGCACATAGCAGATTTGGTTTCATCTTCGTGTTTGGTATATGGTCATCGTGTTTTGCTGCTTCTTCTGTGCTGGACGAGGTCAAGGTAGCTTCAGCTTAGTTAGAGAACTACTAAGCATATGCCTTCTTCGATTTGTCTACCAGAATATGGGTATGTGTGTGTGTTGGGAGGGGGTCATCTAGCCATCTTTGTCAGCTTCTTCTTTGGGATGATGATCAGTTTCTGAATTGTCATCAGCGACATCTTTTGGCTCCAATTTTTGGCTATTACATCAAGGTAGTTTAGTGTTCAGATTTCAGAGACAACATCGAGCTTTGCTCATGGCGTGCCTCCAACAAGTGCGGGAGGAAGACAACGTCGATTTCCACAGTGACGAGTAGGTGTTGTACTTTTATTTGTAAGAATAATCCTATCAAATTTGGTTGATCTTGTCTTTTTTCGAAAAAATGAAAAAGAAGACCCGAAACAGCCAAAACCGGTTGCGGCTTTGCACACGCAACACTCCTCAGTACAGCGGAATATCCAGTTGACGTGGCCTCGCCGCTCTGCTCAAACGGATCAAGTAGGTGACGGCGTCCATGTTCCTAGAATACCCTGCTTCTCGTAAGAATTTACCGTACACGCCCTTGCCGACGTCTCTTTCATGGCTGAAATAAGATAGACAACAGCGACCCTCTAGAAATATCCAGGGGCGATATTGCCAACCTCACGGCATCCAACCGCTTCTCGGCCACAAAAGCCGAGAGCTTGGGTTTAGCTAGCGATAAGGGCTTTCACTAACAACTGGCTCGAAATTTTGGAGCGAACTGATCCACCAAATCCACCAAAGAATATCCTCCATCTTTCCGGCTCGGATCATCCAAATCCACTCTGTAGCCGGGATCAGTGGTAAGCTCAGCTGATCCTCCCCTCTCCTTCAGTTCCGCAACATATGTACTCCATTTCGTGGCGTGTTTTGCCAGTTTGCTGCTAATTCCATCTATTCCGATCGCCCTGTTCAATTCCAACCGTTTCGGTGCTTCTCCGTTGGTCTCTGACGCTTCTTGCCCTGTCAAAAATCCAAGGGGATGGAGGTCATCCGCGGTCCGGTCCTCCCGCGCTGCGCCGCACCTGCTCTGACCTCCGACGCCAGGATCGGCAGCCAGCAGCTGAGGCGCGTCCGCATGCGGAGGAGGGCTTGCGGCGGCGGTGTACTGCAGGGTGACTACTACGGCGTGTCACCCAGGTTCTTCGGCGTCCCCGCCCAGTGGCACAGCAGAAGCGGCTGGCCTGTCTGCTGCAGCTACGGCTCCTCATCCGACGGCGACGGCACCGCCGCCGCGAATTTCGACGCGAGCGGCGAGGAGTTCGTTGACTCCAGTATCATGGAGGCTGGTAAGTTTGCTTGCGAAATTACAAGGTCAACCGATTGGGGCTTTGAGTTTGAGTAATTTTGTGGAGTACTTTGCTAATTTGGGCGGATTAAAGTGAGCGGTTTTTATCTGTCCTCGCAGTTGAGCTAAGAACCGTGTCAGATGGTTTTGTGATAAAATTGCGCGACGGAAGAAACCTTAGATGTGTCCAGAATAATCCCCGCGTGCTGAGACTGAGGGATTCTGCGCCGCACCATGCTATTGTGCTCAAGATGGAAGATGGAAGCGATCTTCTGCTCCCCATTATTGTCAGTATGTATCTGTTTTTTGCTCAGACACATTTTGCGCCACAGCAGATGCTGTTCTAATTGTGTGATGGACACTGATATGCCCACACTACCTCTTACAGTGGAGACACCAAGCATTATGCTACTGGCTGCCCTTCGGAACATTCGAATTGTAAGATTTTGCTTTAGCTAAAAGAATAATCTCCATGGCACCCACATAGTTCTCGTTTAGAACCTGTTTTCTCTGTTTTTGAACTGTGTTGCAATATTGTGACTTTCCAGCCAAGGCCAACAATTTATAATGTGGTAAAGGAGATGACCGAGATGATGGGATATACGGTGAGTTGATATGGCCTGAATCCATTGTACAGATATATCGAGTGCCTACTGTCTAGTACTTTTTATGATGTACATTGATGCTTGTCTGTAAATACTTAATCAGTGCCTGGTATGGTAATAATACAATGAATAATGTGCACCTCTTTGTCTAAATTACATCCCTGACAAATTAAATTTCATCTTTCATGGTAACACATATCACCTTCTTTTGATAATAGTCTCTTGATAATAATACTTTGCACTTTCATCAATCACTTTGGTTTTGTACTCTTATTCTAGGTACGTTTGGTGCGGATTACAGAAATGGTGCATGATGCTTACCATTCTCGATTGTATCTTTCAAAGGTAACACTACTTGAAAATACACTATTGTTTGAATAAGAATAACGAATACACCTGATGTACAACATCATGGTATCCAGAATGGAAATGAAGAAGAGATCATTAGTTTTGACCTCAAGCCATCAGATGCCATCAACATTGCTTTCCGGTGCAAGGTGTGCAATTGTCCCCTTTTATTTTTGAGTAATGTGCTGATATGTTTTGATTTTCACCTAACGGTATTGTTTATACCTGAAGGTATTTTTTTAAAGCTTTTTTGCCCTATCGGAGCTTGTAATTCTTTGCAGAAAACTTAGACTAATCGATTTCCTTATCTAACCACCAAAGCTACCTCTTTTTGTATTTTCCCTGATCTAGTTTCTTAACTTTGCCATCTGTGAATGATAGATGATCCGAACACATTATGATTCGTGAGTAGAGAAACTCCTTTTCCTTTTCAAGTTCAAAGTTCCTTTGTTATGAGGAAATGAGCAGATAAATTCCTGGTGTTGCTTCATCGAACTTTATTATAATTTCAACTTGCTCTATTTGTAGAACGATAGAGAGGGAGAGAGATTGGCGGAATATAATGGATGTTGTATTGCGCCTCTCGGGCGAGTATATATAGTGGTACAGACTTGGAGGCTAAGATAGCTCTCCTAGAGATATGGTAGGTAGAGATTACAAATCCTAGACTACCTAATATACCTATACCAAATATATCTCTAACATGTTGAAGGATAGAGAGATATGCGGAATATAATGGATGTTGTATTGCGCCTCTCGGGCGAGTATATATAGTGGTACAGACTTGGAGGCTAAGATAGCTCTCCTAGAGATATGGTAGGTAGAGATTACAAATCCTAGACTACCTAATATACCTATACCAAATATATCTCTAACACTCCCGCAGTCGTAGCGTAGTGACGTGAACAACAAGGCGGACGGTCAGACGGGAGATAAACCGTGGACCCAGAGGGCGACACTCCCCGCAGTCGCGGGAGCGTCGTGGACGGAGTTGCGTCGCGGATGCTTGGACTGGAGAGGAGGCGCGAGGCGCGAGGTGGTAGCCCTTTGTGCCGATGTCGAGGTAGCCGTGGGTGCTGCAACCTTGGTCGAGGAAGCCGCGCGAGGTATTGCCGTGGTCGATGTCGTGGTCGGGTGCCGGTGTCGAGGTAGCCGCACATGAAGCCGCAAGCGCATAGTGCGCGAGGAGAGTGACGGAGACGCGTCGAGGCGTCGTGGAGGTTGTCGATGCCGAAGTCGATGCAGCCCGAGCCGTCGAGGACGAGGTGATGCCCTAGTTTTGTCGAACTAGGCGCACGTCGGACGAAGGCATACTCCGGTTTTGCCGTAACCGAGTACGCAAAGACGAAGCGACGCGGTCGAGGCAGTCGTAGAAGAGTCGATGCCGATGAAGACGTTGTCGAAGCCGATGAAGACGAGGCACGGCCCGAGCTTGCCAGGCTCGGGGACGCGTCGGGGACGAAGGCACGCGTCGGTGTTGCCAATACCGGGCGTGCGGGGGAAGGGACCATCATGGACCATGCGCTAGTGTCAGGAGGACCAGCAGAGGAGGCCTCCGGAGCGGTGGCGAGACGCAGCGGCGAAGCGGGAGAGGTGCCGATGCAGTCCGCGATTGTCGATGACGCTAGCGACGAGGTCGTGGTGGACGGAGACGTAGAAGGCGGCGAAACCAGCGGTGACCAGGAGTGACCATGCTGGATGCCTAGACTGTAGAGGTGGTCGGCGAGGCGCGACGACCAGAGTGGTCATGCAGGGTACCTGTGATGCGGCGGCGGTACTCGGTTGGCGAGGAGGAACCCGGCGGCTTGACGTAGACCTTGCGCTGACGGTGGCGACCTGCGCCGATGGGGCGGCGCGGTAGTAGCCTAGAACGTCGGTGCGCGGAGACGGCGAAGTAGACTGCGTGCGGCAACGTCTCGTCCCGAGGGGCCGACGTAGCTGCTGCGAGTCGATGGCGGCGGGAGGCCACCTGTACACGCCTTGGAAGGCGCGTCGGAGGCCGGTAGCATGGACTAAGGCGGCGGCGCCGGAAGGGGCGACGCAGCGGCAACCCGTAGCTCGATCGATGGTAGGCGCGTGCTCGGGGACGTGCTTGCGGAGACGTGCGTGCGGTCGGTTGATCAGACCGACGGCGGTGTGTACGCGGACGTGGACGACGTGCCGCAGATTGGAGTCGCGGCGACGTTGTCGGTGATGTCCCGGGCGATGACGGCGAAGACGGACCAGCGATGGAGACCGCGCGGCGAGACAGCCTGCTGCGTCGCACGTAGGCGTCGTGTGACGCGTGCCGGCGCCGCGCGGTTGATGAAGATGGCCGGTGCAGTCGACGCCGAGGTTGGAGTAGAGGCGCGTGATGACGACGGCGGTGGGCGACTCAATCCGATCTATGATCGGTAATCCAAAAAAAAACGCGGTCGAACGACCGGCGAGCAAAAGAAAACCAATCTACAGATTGGAAAAAAGACTCGAGGGCAGCGGATCAACGGATCGACGGACGAACCCTCATACGGGTTGCGCGGCCCCCGGAGTAGATCATGGAGATCGACCTCCCGGGGGCGGCGCGGCGCGGAAGCTTGGGCGGCGGCTAGGTTAGGATCGGCGCCGCTCTGATACCATGTTGAAGGATAGAGAGATATGCGGAATATAATGGATGTTGTATTGCGCCTCTCGGGCGAGTATATATAATGGTACAGACTTGGAGGCTAAGATAGCTCTCCTAGAGATATGGTAGGTAGAGATTACAAATCCTAGACTACCTAATATACCTATACCAAATATATCTCTAACACTATTTTACCCCAGGTTCCTATACAAGTCAACAAGAGTATTGCATACAACAACGGCCTGAAAGTTGTACAACCAAAGCCAACTGGAAGTTACGTGAACTCTGACCAAATCCAGTACACAAGACTTGACAAGTAAGATTGCAAAAATCTGTTTCTGCCAAAATAAGTGTTTCTCCATAGCACACCAAATATGCATCATTACCGTTTTGTAGGCCTGGTGATCAGCCTTGCTTTGAAGCCCAGGAGTTTGATTTGGTCCGCAGTATGCTGATTGCTGCTGTTGAAGAACGTTACAAAGATGCTGGTAATAAGCTATTTAATGACTTGTAAAAATAAAACTCACGTGTTCCCCGCATTTTTTGGTGATGGTTAGCGCTGCAATTTTTTCACCTTTGCAGTTTAACATTTAGGTTTTATGTAATCCTTCAAATGGACTAATATTCTTTCTTTTGTTAAACTTTCAGCTCAATATAGAGATCAACTCCTCACGTTCCGGGCAACGAAAAAGAACAGGATATAACAGGTTAGAAGTCTCCACTTCACTAGTTTTTTTTTCTGGAGCAGGGACAGGTGCTATTACCAAATCAAGCATTACTAGCTAGTATCATGCTGCAGTATTATTGCACTCACTGTTCGCAAGGTTAATTCTTTCTATCAATACTGACAATTCATTTGTCATAATCAGAGCCTGATGGAGTGATGGGGGTGTACAGTGACCTTTGCCGGGGAAATAGAAGCTTTGGCAAACATCAAGAAGCACTATGTAAATACGTACATAACTAAAGAATATATACCTAACTAATAAACATAATTACAGTTGCCTTCAAGTAATATTTACAATAGCTGTAAATTATTTCCTTAAATATTGGTTGTACTTTGACTAGAAAGTGCCAATAGTTACACAATTTGGTTAAGTGAAACATTAATCAAATTACGTAACTGTTTTGTGGAATCAAATTGTCTGGACATTCTTAATCTTTCATATCTCCAATTTGTATTTAGTTCCTTGTCTAGTGTCTGGTGAATTTCTTTTGATTAGTACTGCTGCGTGCAACCTTTTAATTTAGTTGTGCTACAAGTGGGATAGGATCTGGAATTTGGTCCAGCTTTGGGAAATTTATTTATTTATTTTACAAAGTTTTGTTGTTCTTTGTCTGGCCGTCTAAGAGATTCCCCGATTGGAGTCTAAACGAAATAACGCTCCTATGGGCCTCCCATCAGGTAAAAAGTGGGTCCCAAAAGTATGGACAACCCGAATACGTCTTGGCTCACCTAGCACTTAGATAGGGAAAAACCCTATTCACTTTGGTTCCTCCTTGCTACTCTCCCTCCCATACTAATGGCCGCAACATCTCGTTATCTCAAGTTCTCCCGTGTTGATACCTTTAATTTGAATTACGAAGTATAACAACTTTTTCCTAAGAAATTCTAGGTTTATATCGAACTGGGAAGCATGTGCTTGGAGATGTCACTTCTACGAAGCATTTTAAAGCGTCCTAGAATATTTGTTTACCGGAGCAACTATTTTATCTTTTCGGTTTGAATCAATGGATGAAAATAGGTTAGGGCCTAGGTTTCACCTTGTGCAATGAGTAGCTACAAATCTCCCATAGAAATACCTTTACCTTTTGATCTTTTAGGGTCTTAGGTACCAGGCAAGCCCTTAGGATTGCGCCAAAGACCAAAGACATATGCATGAAACACAAACCACTATATTACACCAACAATCACATATGAAAATGCACGCGAGGGCTCAGCCCTCAGCCCGTGAGAACGACTCACACGGGATTAGATCAACAATCATAAACAATGTGTAAAAGTGAATAAAATATAATTTTGCAATGTTGCCAATTGTGAAGAAATCAATAAGTAATCGATATTACAAGTATAGATAATGATGGAGACTAGGGGAATGGCTATAGAGATGGTGGTGATGGCGGAGGCAGAGCTTCGGCGTCGAGAAATGGAAGTTGTCCTTATAGCAGCTGCAGTTTGACATCTTATAGTGTCGTGGACGATTTTCGTAGGTTCTAGTGGGACCTTTCACAAAAGTTCCTTGGTTCGAATCCACTTGGTACAACCGGATGGTACTATCGAGGGTTGACCGTACCAATGTTGTTAAGTCTGGTTTCACATCATTTTGAGGTCATGTTGACTCGGGCTTTCCTCCTTCACGTGATTCTTCCCATAAATGCTCAGGTATCATAATAATTTTTTTATTTAAGGAAGCAAATTACCAATAAGATTTACACATCTACTTTCTTCCCATAAATGCTCAGGTATCATCATAATTTTTTTATTTAAGGAAGCAAATTACCAATAGGATTTACACATCTACTTCCTCGGTTTTAATGAATAAGGCGTCCTCGTTTTTCGTATTTTTTCTTTGACCGACAATTACTCTAAATATATAAAAATTGTTGGTATAAATTAATATCATTAGAAAGTGCTTTTCAATACGAATCCAACAGTACTAATTGCGTACATTATAATTAAAAAAAAATTGCTCAATTTTTTTAGTTAAAGTTCCTCTTAAATATGTGTGCGTCTTATTCATCGAAACAGGGGTAATATGCGATAATGATTGATTAGCGGTAGGTTTGAGTAGTAATATCATAAATATCTTGAAAAAAATTCTAGTTCAAACGAAGATAAAAATGAGTGTAAAATCCACTCACCATGCTCCACAACATCCCATCCTAAGCTGCCGTCAACCCATTCCCGTCGTCACTCTTGGAGCGCAAGCCAATGCTCAAGCTGGAGAGCGAGGCACAAGCTAAACACAACGCAAAAGGTGGGTCACCAAGGACGTAATTGTTAGCTAGCGTATGAGTAGAAGCGTGGCTTGGGACGACATTATTTCTAGGTTTAGATGCTAACAATGTCACTTGGGTTTGGCTTGAGAAACGATAGAGTTTGATTGGTAGGTTGTTTTACGCTTGGAAGAGACTTAACACCGTGTTTGGTTATGTGTGGAACAAGGAATGTGATATCTCTTCTCCAAATGGTGAGGTTATCACCTTTTTTGCGCATCAATATAGCAGACATTGTTCAGTAGCACATATCAGACATTGTTAAACACAGAATTAAACATAGTTACAAACATAAAGTATGCACATTCTTCACTCGTCGATCATGGCAAGGGTTAGATCATATTACTGGCACCTCTGGACCACCTCCGTCATGGTATAGTCGAAGATGGTGACCTTGAAGACGTCGCCCTTGAGCACCTTGAAGGCCATAAAATAGCCGATCTTAACCTGATAAGCAATGTCAAATCTAGACCAGCCTTGATCGAGGCAGATAGTGACTTTGATGTCCCTCATCTTGACCGTCCAGAAGCAGTTGGTGTTCGCCTTGAGGATGATCATCCTAGGTACGGTGCCAAGGTACTGCCGGAAGCCTGTCGGGATTTGGAGAATTTCCAACGCCGGAGACAATACCACTTTAGCAAAGTGAGTTGGTCCAACGTCGTCATGGAAATGCCCAACCTTGGCAGACCTCCCCCAAGGCCTCTTGGCAGCGCTGCCTCTTACAGCTTCACTGGAACAACCCTCACCAAAGAGGTTGCCCGGTCCACGCATCATCATCTTTGAGCGCTGCAAATAAGAAGAAGTAATTTGAATGAGCACAAATAAAAATGTGTGATGATAAAATGAGCAATGATGTAGCCTGAGTATCATATGATAGTATGATTGAGCGGGACAAAGAAGGCCTCATATCTGTGAACACCCAAGGCAAAGGGATTGTCCACAAATTAAGTATAGTGTACAAGCAATCTTGTTGCACATAGAACTCGGTTTATGGACAAACCCTTGCCTTGAATTGTGCCACATAACAAATTATTGGCCATAGAGAAGCATGATGGAAGCAAAACTATAAGGCTTAAAATTATTGAACACCACAATTGATGATATTCAACCAAGTAGAAGGCACAAGGAGGTGTGTTTGTGCTTTGTATAATGTTGGATAGCATCAATTATGGTGTCATTTGGTTGAGACATCATATCACTGGCCACTTACGATGCATCCATTAGCTAAGAAATGCCCTTCGACTAAGGAGCATGCAAGACATATGTGAGTTGCAAGCCCTAATGTCGCAGATCATTCCTAGCTAACAATGTGATTCTGATTTCAATCATAGGCCAAAACACTAAAGTTAAATCAGAACGAACATAAATACTAGTGATCAAACACGGGAAATGGTACTAGTTGGCATCATACACCATATCGCACACAAACAAGGTTCATAGTTTAAACAAAGCCTAATTATCCTACGTTACATGCCAACGTATCTTTCATCACTCATCACAAATTTCTCTAATCCTCTTCAGCTTATCCATGTTTAAAAAACCCAGTTTTAGGAGATCAAACATGACATACTTACTTTTTCTTATCTTCCTTAAGAGCATCCTTTTATTCCCTCAATGCATCTCTTTCTCCCTCCCTGACATGGGTATACCCTTCGGGTACCCATTATTAGTATACCTGGCTCGGCTCGGTCCAATATGGAGAAGGCCCAACTAGGCAACCCGAAGAAGTAGTCGACTAGGACTCTTGTAAAACCCTAGGCTGGTTGCATATATAAAGCCAGCCAGGGCACCCGATAGTGGGATAACAGATAGACAGCATAGCTCCGCCTATGGCGGCACCCTGTAAACATACTTGTGAGCATATAGTAGATTGCTAGCAGCACGTAGGGATCCTCCGCCGAGGGAACCCGAAGCTAGGTACGTTGTGTGCCTAATCTCGCTCCCGAAATCTCCATCGTCGCTCTCTCCCGAAACCCAAGTCTACAATACGTAGGCATTGCCGAGTTGATCCCTCGTCAATTGGCACCCTCTGTGGGAATCGCGGCGACTGGATTTTGTTATCCGGGCGGGATCCAACATCATCTTCAGTGTCTAGATTGCGTTTTCTTCGGCGCGTTTGATCTACGTCAGCAAAGAGGCGACGGTGCGCTCGATCTGTGTCAACAAAGGGGCGGCAAATACTCACGGGCAACTTTGTTCTGTGCGGCTGAGTCGCGCGGAATTTACATCGGGCCGGACTCCGCCAGCTTGTCCTGTTCGAGGGAGGAAGGAGCGCGTGGGGCAGTATGGCCTAGATTCCTAGCGTCAAAACCATGTGAAGTACGAAGATCGTGTCACCGATTCCAAGATAAGCTGAAGATTAGAACCCCCTTTTCCCCTCTCAGCCTACTACAGTACCCAAGTGGAGAATACCCCCGTGGATCCAATCGCCCTTGACCCCAGCCTCTGAATCCATCGCCGGCCTCTCTCCCCCTCGCCGCCGGCGGCCATGGTGGCCGGCGCTGGGTGGGAGAGGGGCCTGGCTACTAGTAGTTGTAGGTTTCTTAGTGATAGCTTCTTCCCCGGCAAATAAAATAGAATTCAGATCTGGAGCCTATCTTCTTCCTCCTCTTGCTGTTCCTGGTGGAGATGAGGTGGTGATTAGCTCCTATGCTGATTTCTCCAGGCCGGATCCATGGCAAAGAGTAGCTTCGGCTCTCCTTGCTCCTTTTCCCCCCTTGTTCTCTTCTCTGAAGGAGTCTGGCTCTATGCCAGGGAAGAGCCTCACGCTGGTGTCCTGGCGAGGCACCAGGTGCTTTCCGGTCAGGCGCTCCGACAACTCTCCAAGGTGGAAGTGTGGTGGGAGTTGCAGGTTTGGAAAGATCTTCCTCAATAAGCGCCGAGATTTTCTCTGTCAAGGTCTTCATCAGCTCTGCTGTTCCTCTTGTCGTCATGGTGGCGGAGGAGGTAGCCGAGCTTCTCTAGTATGGTGGAGGAGAGATTCTTGCTGCTTCGGAGCTTCTTCCTGTGCGCAACACAGAGCGACGGCCGTCGCTGTGATCCTTGGCCGTAGTGGCGGCCCATATGCAACCTCCATGGCGGAGGCCCTCTTGGTCGGCTGCTGGAGCTCGACGCCGCTGGGGAGTCAAGTGGTTCGTCCCCGACTCTCTGGTGGTAGCTAGGGGCTTGATCTTGGCGCCGGAGAAGAGCGTTCGAGCATTCTGCGCTCGGAACTCGGCGGTGACGCCTGGAGTTCGCCGGCGGTGGGTGGCAGAGATGCCCTTGGACCTGATTGCTTTTCTTATCTGTTAGTCAGGGTGTTTTTCATAAAGTGGGAGGCCCCTTCTTCAAATTTTAGGTTTCTCAGGGCGAGAGATGTAAAGGGGCTTTTCTGTAAGATGTACCTGCCACATGTTATAATATAAGTGCTCCACCGGGGTCATCTGACCCCTCTTCTGTGCAAAAAAAAAAAAAAAAGATAAGCTGAAGATTCGATTGATCTCCAGAGAGCAAAAGCTAAGTAGTATTATTACCTCTCGCACTTACATGCAGTTGGCACTATTATTAGATACTAGTATTACTTTACGTAAAGCAACTGAGTCAAAGTTAGATTCGCGTCGTGAGCTTTCCTAATTTCATTGCAAAAGAACGTCAGGCATGAATTAGTTGTCTTAGATTTATACCTAATCATTTTCTTTTTATATGTTCCAAAATAATCAATCTGACCTATTGGCCACGAACGACATGCATACCTCAGCGACTCAATCACCACTTCGTCGTGAGCCCGACATTCGCTCATCCGATACAACAATCATGTGCTATATTTCCAATTAATTACTGTTCGTAAAATTTATTTGACCAAATATTTTTTGGCACATATTGTTATTTGCGCGAAGAATTTTTCGCACTTCAATATACTTGCAGACTGGAATACTGACCCATCGCACACTGATCACACTCGGGGGCTCACCCGACGAGGATCCACCGCATCGCGTATTCTTCATCGACTGTGTCCACCGCGCGACTACTTCGCCATCGTGCATCTCGCCACGCTCGAGAGCTCACCCGTCGCGGATCCGCCACATTGACTACGCCATCTTCATCGACTACTTCCGGCCAAGCACTGCATGACTACATCGACTGTGTCCGCCGCACAACCTCCTTTCATGTCGGCTCCGCCACAGCCGATAAAAAAGCTAAGTCCACCTCTTTGAAGATTCAATTATCATTTACTTCCGTTACACCCAAATACTCGGGGGCTGCACCATTACATCATTAGAGCAAATTTACCCAACACTGGGGGCTGTGCCATTACTTTGTTACCGTAAATATACTCGGTTACTTGGTGAATTTCTTTTCTTCGGCTTAGTGGAATTATCTTCTCCGGCTCAGTGAAATTATTTTCTCCGGCTCAGTGAAATTATTCGGCTTAGTGGATTTCTTCGGCTCAGTGAATTTATTTTCTTCGGCTTATTGGATTGGTTTTCTTCGGGTTATCATTGATTTCCTCTAATATAATACTACCCGACGCATTTCCGGGTTAGTGGATTTATCATCTATGAATATTACTGGATTTGTTTTCTTCGGGTCAATGGATTCATCCTCGATGATATCAGCGGATTCATCTTCAATATATGATTCATATTTAATGGCGTAATCTTCAATATTTCATTCATATTCAATGACTTTATCTCTCATGGTGTTACATATCCATGGAACCAACACTCGGGGGCTCGACAACGACTTCGCCCCTGAGCATATCTACAACATAATATTCTAGGCGACCACTACTTCGACACAACATTTTCAGCAACACTCGGGGGCTCGACAATGACTTTTCCCCGGGTCACAATTACGACACGACGTCTAAACAAAAATCATGAAATCACCCCAGCAGTGTTCGGGGGCTCGGCTATTTCTTCATCAACAACTTGGCGGCATCTATTTTCGCTATTTGGTGGTTTCTATTTCGGCTCGACTTCTTCTATGCACTCGAAGACATCATCGCGTGTCGACTTCGTCGTAACCAATAAGCTAAGTGTTTCTTTGTTTTACACAAAGTTGATTATCATTTACTTTCGCTGCACCCGACACTCGGGGGCTGCGCCATACTTTTTCACTCTACATCTCAGGTTGACAAAAAAGTACTATGCCGACAAAATTCTCTTCAATGAGGAACCCAACGAAATTGTCTTCAAGAGAGGACAAGACCAGACGAAATTTTTCTTGAAGGAGGACTCGAAGAATTGTCCTCATGGAGGACCCGAAGAATTGTCCTCAGGGAGGACCCGAAGAATTGTCCTCATGGAGGACCCGAGAAAGTTTACTCGAGGAGGAACTCGACGAAAATCTCATCAAGGAGGAACCCGACAAAAAAAAAGATAGAATGGAAAAATCTTCGAGTCCATATACTCGTCATTTATTCCAGTCGCATATTCGATAAAAAGCATACTTCAAGGAAGTCGATAAACAAAGTTGAGCCTACACCCAAGTGCAAACACTCGGCTGTAGCCTCGGGGGCTACTCCCATCGGGAGCGCTGGCCGCGCACCCGAGGAAATATAATTCAATATACCAAGTCAATATAGAAGGAGCATCAAGATCCTATTCGACAAAAGATAGCAACCCCAAGAAAGGGAGCATTCCATTAGAGGAACAAAGGGCACTTGACAATATATTCTCAGAGCGCCTTAGTCGCGAATTCATCTCTGAATGCCGCAACACTTTGCGACGGTAAGTCCCCATGATCCGTCCTGAGCGGCGTGGCACCGCCTCTGACGGCGCTTTGCTACTTTTTCCACATCAACAGATGTGAAGAAAAAATCCCGACGGATGCGCTGTGGACCCGATACTTTTGCTGGAATTCAGTTTCGGTAAGTCCTAAAGCAGCACGTTCTGAATTACGCCAGTATCCCGAATTCGTGTCCGGGGACGCGAGTTTGAAGTAGGTTTATACGGATTGCCACAAGTGCATTAACTGGTACCCGAGCTTTCGGATGAACCAGCCCTATTTATCAATATCCCTGTGCAATATAGAAGTCGAGAAAAATATAGTGTTTTCGTGCACTCGAAATATATGAAAAACAAAGAAATAAAGTCTGGAGATTTCATCTGATTTCATCCTGTTCTGCAACTCACATAAATATAGCAAAGTTGTTTACCCAAAGCTTCGGCTTCATGAAGAAAAATGTATATCACAATAATTCAAGATAGCAAAATAGTTTACTCGACCCGAGTTTTCGTGTTTTTGTCTTGCATGCAAATATATCAAGGTTTGTAGACTCAACTCGACTCTGCGACTCGAGTGGAGCCTACTCCCATCGGGAGTGCTGGATTTTATTAAGTCCTCTAACAGGAGTCGATAAAAAGAGGGGCTGCGCCCAGAAATATAGTCAAGTTCTTCATCGAGTAGTACAACTTGAGTCTATGCCCAAGTTCAAGCACTTTCCCATAGACTCGGGGCTACTCCCATCGGGAGCGCTGGCCGCGCACCCGATAGAAAAATAACTTCGAGAATCGTCGACATCATCTATGCTACACATGATCTACGACATGGACCTCGCCTTGTGTTTCTTCGACTTCAAAGATGATTATGCTTGGAGTCTCTACGCAAGTCTTCGACTTCCCTAGACACTCGAGGGCTAATGACATGGGTATACCCTTCGGGTACCCATTATTAGTATACCTGGCTCGGCTCGGCCCAATATGGAGAAGGCCCAACAAGGCAACCCGAAGAAGTAGTCGACTAGGACTCTTGTAAAACCCTAGGCTGGTTGCATATATAAAGCCAGCCAGGGCACCCGATAGTGGGACAACAGATAGACAACATAGCTCCGCCTATGGCGGCACCCTGTAAACATATTTATGATCATATAGTAGATTGCTAGCAGCATGTAGGGATCCTCCGCCGAGGGGACCCGAAGCTGGGTACGTCGTGTGTCTAATCTCGCTCCCGGAATCTCCATCGTCGCTCTCTCCCGAAATCCAAGTCTACAATACGTAAGCATTGGCGAGGTGATCCCTCGTCACTGCCACTCCCCCTTCCTAGCCCTCAAGGCTTGTTTTTCTGCTCTGTGCACGTTCTTCAACATAGCTACCCGATTCTTCAAATCATCCAGTTCATCTTGGGCTTGTGGTAGCTACATAATCCAGCATCTATACTCCATGATTAAGTCTTATATTTGTCAAAAAACTGATAAAATATCTCTCTATATTTGCCTCTAATGAGTAAATACCACCGATATATGGAAACATTCTCTTTAATTGTTTCCTTTCAAAATATATGCACCTTAAAGGCGAAATCTAGGCTAAATAATGACGAATCAAGAGTTGCCAATACTCCCAAGTCAAAGGCCTCGCGGATGAGGCCAACAGAGAACTTAACGAGCAGGCATACGAGCAGGGAGCGCCTGTATCACCGCCCATATCGGGTGCCACCGCCTCGGCCAAGTCAACCCTAGAAACTTTCGTGAAGGGACCTCTATATAAATCGACCCCCTCAGACAACCAAAGAAGGAGAGAGGCACAGTACGTCTGATACGTCTCAAACGTATCTATAATTTCTTATGTTCCATGCTACTTTTATTACAATACTTAAATGTTTTATACATACTTTACAACATTATTATACATTTTCCGGCACTAACCTATTAACAAGATGCTGAAGTGGTTGCTGTTTGCTGTTTTTGGTTTCAGAAATCCTAGTAAGGAAATATTCTCGGAATTGGACGAAATCAACGCCCAGGGCCTATTTTTACACGAAGCTTCCAAGACCGAAAGGGAGACGAAGTGGGGCCACGAGGTGGCGACACACCAGGCGGCGCGGCCGGGCCCGGCCGCGCGGCCCTAGTGTGTGGGCCCTCGCGTCGCCCCCGACCTACCCTTCCGCCTACAAATAGCCTTCGTCGCGAAACCCCCACCGAGAGCCACGATACGAAAAACATTACCGAGAGGCCGCCGCCGCCAATCCCATCTCGGGGATTCAGATCGCGCACCCCCCGGAGAGGGGAATCATCACCGGAGGGGCTCTACATCATCATGCCCGCCTCCGGATTGATGCGTGAGTAGTTCATCCTTGGACTATGGGTCCATAGCGTAGCTAGATGGTTGTCTTCTCCGCTTGTGCTTTCATTGTTATAGATCTTGTGAGCTGCCTAACATGATCAAGATCATCTATTTGTAATGCTACATGTTGTGTTTGACGGGATCCGATGAATAGAGAATACTATGTTAAGTTGATTATCAATCTATCATATATGTGTTGTTTATGTTCTTGCATGCTCTCCGTTGCTAGTAGAGGCTCTAGCCAAGTTGATACTTGTAACTCCAAGAGGGAGTAATTATGCTCGATAGTGGGTTCATGCCTCCATTAAATCTGGGACAGTGACAGAAAGTTCTAAGGTTGTGGATGTGTGTTGCTACTAGGGATAAAACATTGATGCTTTGTCTAAGGATATTTGTGTTGATTACATTACGCACCATACTTAATGCAATTATCCGTTGTTTACAACTTAATACCGGAAGGGGTTCGGATGATAACCTGAAGGTGGATTATTTAGGCATAGATGCATTTGGATAGCGGTCTATGTACTTTGTCGTAATGCCCTGATTAAATCACATAGTAATCATCGTTGATATGTATTGAATCTTTATTTTTCAATTGCCCGCCTGTAATTTGTTCACCCAGCATGCTAGTTATCTTATTGGAGAGACACCACTAGTGAACTGTGGACCCCGATCCATTCTTTTACATCTGAATACATTCTACTGTTTTTACTGTTCTTTGCAAACAAACACCATCTTCCACTCGATACGCTTAATCCTTTGTTTTCAGCAAGCCGGTGAGATTGACAACCTCACGTTACGTTGGGGCAAAATACTTTGATTGTGTTGTGCAGTTCCACGTTGGCGCCGGTTCCGGTGTTGCGCCGCACTACACTCCTCCACCAACAACCTTCACGTGCTTCTTGGCTCCTACGGTTCGATAACCTTGGTTTCTTTCTCGAGGGAAAACTTGCTGTTGTGCGCATCACACCTTCCTCTTGGGGTTCCCAACGGGCGTGTACATCTACGCGCATCAAGCTCTTTTCTGGCGCCGTTGCCGGGGAGATCAAGACACGCTGCAAGGGGAGTCTCCACTTCCAATCTCTTTACTTTGTTTTTGACTTGCTTTATTTTATTTACTACTTTGTTTGCTGCACTTAAACAAAACACACAAAAAATTAGTTGCTAGCTTTACTTTATTTACTATCTTGTTCTCTATATCAAAACACAAAAAAATTAGTTACTTGTCTTTACTTTATTTGCTTAGTTACTTTTATTACTGCTATAACGGGTACTCCTGAAAATACTAAGTTGTGTGATTTCACTAGCACAAATAATAATGATTTTATATGTACTCCTATTGCTCCACCTGCTACTACAGCAGAATTCTATGAAATTAAACCTGCTTTACTAAATCTTGTTATGAGAGAGCAATTTTCGTGTTAGTACTGATGATGCTGCTGCCCATCTTAATAATTTTGTTGAACTTTGTGAAATGCAAAAGTATAAGGATATAGATGGTGATATTATAAAACTGAAATTGTTTCCTTTCTCCTTAAGAGGAAGAGCTAAAGATTGGTTGCTTTCTTTGCCTAAGAATAGTATTGATTCATGGACTAAATGTAAAGATGCTTTTATTAGTAAATATTATCCTCCTGGTAAGATTATATCTTTGAGAAGTAGCATAATGAATTTTAAACAATTTGATAATGAACATGTTGCTCAAGCATGGGAGAGAATGAAATCTTTGGTAAAGAATTGCCCAACCCATGGACTGACTACTTGGATGATCATCCAAACCTTTTATGCAGGATTGAATTTTTCCTCGAGGAACCTATTGGATTCAGCTGCTGGAGGTACTTTTATGTCCATCACCCTGGGCGCCGCAACTAAATTACTTGATGATATGATGATCAATTACTCTGAATGGCACACTGAAAGAACCCCTCAAGGTAAGAAGGTAAATTCTGTTGAAGAAACCTCTTCTTTGGGTGATAAGATTGATGCTATTATGACTATGCTTGCAAATGGTAGATCTCATATTGATCCTAATAATGTTCCTTTAGCTTCATTGGTTGCTCAAGAAGAAAATGTTGATGTGAATTTCATTAAGAACAATAATTTCAACAACAATGCTTATAGGAATAATTATGGTAACAACAACTATAGGCCATATCCTTCTAATTATGGTAATGGTTATGGTAATTCTTATGGTAATTCTTACAAAAATAATAAGAGTGTACCCTCTGGTCTTGAAGTGATGCTTAAAGAATTTATTAGTACACAAACTGCTTTCAATAAAACTGTTGAAGAAAAGCTTGGTAAAATTGATATTCTTGCTTCTAAGGTTGATAGTCTTGCTCTTGATGTTGATCTTCTAAAATTGAAAGTTATGCCTGAGGAAGTTCAAGATGCTAGATTTGCTAAAACAAATGCCATCCAAGTTCGAATTAATGATAATATTAGATTGTTGGATGAATTGCATGCTAGGTGGGATAGAGAAGAAAAAGAAAAACTTGCTAAAGAGAATAATGTAGCTAAAGTATGGACTATTACCACCACTAGTAATGTTGATTCTTCACATGTTGCTGCACCTCCTACTATCAATGGTAAAATAATTGGTGTTGTCAATGTTTCTACTCCTAGTGCAAAGCGCACAAAATTGCCTGAAACTGCTGAAACTGCTGTTTGTGATAAAACTGCTGAAATTTTTCAAAATATTGGTGACAATGATTCCATTGCTGTAGAACATAATGGTTTAGATTTTGATGATTGTCATATTACTGAAGTTATAAAGTTCTTACAAAAACTTGCTAGAAGTCCCAATGCTAGTGCTATAAATTTAGCCTTTACAAAACATATTACAAATGCTCTCATTAAAGCTAGGGAAGAGAAATTAAAACTTGAAGCTTCTATTCCTAGGAAGTTAGAAGATGGTTGGGAGCCCATCATTAAAATGAAATTCAATGACTTTGAGTGTAATGCTTTATGTGATCTTGGTGCAAGTATTTCTGTTATACCTAAAAAGATTTATGATATGCTTGACTTGCCACCATTGAAGAATTGTTATTTGGATGATAATCTTGCTGATAATGTTAAAAAGAAACCTTTGGGGAGGATTGATAATGTGTGCATTACGGTTAACAATAACCTTGTCTCCGTTGATTTTGTTGTCTTGGATATCGAATGCAATGCATCTTGTCCTATTGTGTTGGGAAGACCTTTTCTTCGAACTGTTGGTGCTGTTATTGATATGAGGGAAGGTAATATTAAATATCAATTTCCTCTCAAGAAAGGTATGGAACACTTCCCTAGAAAGAGAATGAAGTTGCCTTTTGATTCTATTATTAGAACAAGTTATGATGTTGATGCTTCTTCTCTTGATGTTACTTGATTTGCACTTTCTGCGCCTAGCTGAAAGGCGTTAAAGAAAAGCACTTCTTGGGAGATAACCCATGTTTTATTTTATTTACTGTATTGTTGAGTCTTGGAAGTTGTTTACTACTGTAGCAACCTCTCCTTATCATGTTTTGTGCCAAGTAAAGTTTCTATGCTAAAGTTGATGCTATATTTGGGATTGCTGCGCAGAAACAGCATTGCTGTCTGTCACGAATTCTCGCAGAAGTCTCTGTAAAAAAATCGAAAAAATCTGCAAATTTACGAGCGTGATCCTCAGATATGTACGCAACTTTCATTAGTTTTGAGTTTTTCCATTTGAGCAAGTTAAGTGCCCCTTTCAGATGCATCTTTACGGACTGTTCTGTTTTTGACAGATTCTGTCTTTTATTTCGCATTGCCGTTTTTGCTATGTTGAATGAGTTTCTTTGTTCCATTAACTTTCAGAAGCTTTGTGCAATGTCCAGAAGTGTTAAGAATGATTGTGTCACCTCTGAATATGTGAATTTTGGTTATGCACTAACCCTCTAATGAGTTTGCTTGAAGTTTGTGTGAAGGAAGTTTTCAAGGGTCAAGAGAAGAGGATGATATACTATGATCAAGAAGAGTGAAAGGTCTAAGCTTGGGGATGCCCCCGTGGTTCATCCCTGCATATTTTAAGAAGACTCAAGCATCTAAGCTTGGGGATGCCCAAGGCATCCCTTTCTTCATCGACAACATTATCAGGTCACTTCTAGTGAAACTATATTTTTATTCCATCACATTCTTATGTTCTTTACTTGGAGCGTCGGTTTGCTTTTATTTTTGTTTTGTTTTGAATAAAGTTGGATCCCATCCGCTTTTTCATATGGAACACTTGTGTTCTTAGTTGTGCTTTAATGTTCATGGCGAAAGCTTATTGCTTCGTTAAATTGCTATTCGGTTGGAATTGGAAAATGCTGCATATGGTTTGGCAACTTGGCAATTGTTTGAGCTCTCATAGATCATGTTTAAGCTCTTGCATCATGTAGTTTAATCTATTAATGAAGAACTACTGTAGAGCTTGTTTAATTTGGTTTGCATGATTGGTCTCTCTAAGTCTAGATATTTTCGGGTAAAGTGTTTGAACAACAAGGAAGACAGTAGAGCCTTATAATGCTTGCAATATGTTCTTGTGTGAGTTTTGTGTACCTGTTCATACTTGTGTTTGCTTCAAACAACCTTGCTAGCCCAAACCTTGTACTGAGAGGAAATGCTTCTCGTGCATCCAAACACCTTGAGCCAAACTCCATGCCATTTGTGTCCACCATATCTACCTACTATGTGGTATTTTTCTGCCATTCCAAAGTAAATTACTTGAGTGCTACCTTTAAAATTTCATTCCTCTACCTTTACAATATATAGCTCATGGGACAAATAGCTTAAAAACTATTGTGGTGATGAATATGTAGTTATGTGTCTTAATTCTTATAAGTTGCTTGTTGAGCGGTAACCATGTTTTCTGGGGACGCCATCAACTTTACCTTTGTTGGATATCATGTGAGATGCTATGCATGTTCGTCTTGTCTGAAGTAAGTGGATTTCATGATCAAATGGTTTGAGTATGCATATGTTAGAGAAGAACATTGGGCCGCTAACTAAAGCCATGTATCATGGTGGAAGTTTCAGTTTGGACATACAACCTCAATCTCTTATGAGAATATTAACTATTGTTGAATGCTTAAGCATTAAAAGAGGAGTCCATTATCTGTTGTCTATGTTGTCCCGGTATGGATGTCTAAGTTGAGAATAATCAAAAGCGAGAAATCCAATGCGTGCTTTCTCCTTAGACACTTGTACAGGCTGCATAGAGGTACCCCTTGTGACACTTGGTTGAAGCATATGTCATGTGATGATAATCCGTGTTTCCGAGCTAAGTAGGACAAGGTGCGAGCACTATTAGTACTCTATGCATGAGACATGCAACTTGTAGGAAGTATTATGCATAGCACATATGAATTATTACTACCGTTGACAAAATTGTTTCTATGTTTTCAAAACAAAAGCTCTAGCACAAAAATAGTAATCCATGCTTCCTCTGCGAAGGGCCATTCTTTTACTTTATGTTGAGTCAGTTTACCCACTTCTTTCTATCTTAGAAGCAAACACTTGTGTTAACTGTGTGCATTGATTCTTACATGTTTACTTATTGCACTTGTTATATTACTCTATGTTGACAAATATCCATGAGATATACATGTTACAAGTTGAAAGCAATTGCTGAAACTTAATCATCCTTTGTGTTGCTTCAATTCATTCTACTTAGAATTTATTGCTTATGAGTTAGCTCTTATGCAAGTCTTGTTGATACTTGTCTTGAAAGTACTATTCATGAAAAGTTTTGCTATATGATTCATTTGCTTAGTCATTATCTTTGTTAGCAATCTTTTGTTCAGATCACTCCATTCATCTCATATGCTTTACAATAATGTTGATCAAGATTATGTTGGTAGCATGTCACTTCAGAAATTATTTGTGTTATCGTTTACCTACTCGAGGACGAGTAGGAACTAAGCTTGGGGATGCTTGATACGTCTCAAGCGTATCTATAATTTCTTATGTTCCATGCTACTTTTATTACAATACTTGAATGTTTTATACATACTTTACAGCATTATTATACATTTTCCGACACTAACCTATTAACAAGATGCCGAAGTGCCGTTGCTGTTTTCTGTTGTTTTTGGTTTCAGAAATCCTAGTAAGGAAATATTCTCGGAATTGGACGAAATCAACGCCTAGGGGCCTATTTTTACACGAAGCTTCCAGAAGACCGAAAGGGAGACGAAGTGGGGCCACGAGGTGGCGACACACCAGGCGGCGCGGCCTGGGCCCCGGCCGCGCGGCCCTAGTGTGCGCCCCCCGACCTACCCTTCCGCCTACAAATAGCCTTCGTCGCGAAACCCCCGTACCGAGAGCCACGATACGGAAAACATTACCGAGAGGTCGCCGCCGCCAATCCCATCTCGGGGGATTCGGAGATCGCCCGGCACCCTGCCGGAGAGGGGAATCATCACCGGAGGGGCTCTACATCATCATGCCCGCCTCCGGATTGATGCGTGAGTAGTTCATCCTTGGACTATGGGTCCATAGCAGTAGCTAGATGGTTGTCTTCTCCGCTTGTGCTTTCATTGTTATAGATCTTGTGAGCTGCCTAACATGATCAAGATCATCTATTTGTAATGCTACATGTTGTGTTTGACGGGATCCGATGAATAGAGAATACTATGTTAAGTTGATTATCAATCTATCATATATGTGTTGTTTATGTTCTTGCATGCTCTCCGTTGCTAGTAGAGGCTCTGGCCAAGTTGATACTTGTAACTCCAAGAGGGAGTAATTATGCTCGATAGTGGGTTCATGCCTCCATTAAATCTGGGACAGTGACAGAAAGTTCTGAGGTTGTGGATGTGATGTTGCTACTAGGGATAAAACATTGATGCTTTGTCTAAGGATATTTGTGTTGATTACATTACGCACCATACTTAATGCAATTATCTGTTGTTTACAACTTAATACCGGAAGGGGTTCGGATGATAACCTGAAGGTGGATTATTTAGGCATAGATGCATGTGGATAGCGGTCTATGTACTTTGTCGTAATGCCCTGATTAAATCACATAGTAATCATCGTTGATATGTATTGAATCTTTATTTGTCAATTGCCCGCCTGTAATTTGTTCACCCAGCATGCTAGTTATCTTATTGGAGAGACACCACTAGTGAACTGTGGACCCCGGTCCATTCTTTTACATCTGAATACATTCTACTTTTTACTGTTCTTTGCAAACAAACACCATCTTCCACTCGATACGCTTAATCCTTTGTTTTCAGCAAGCCGGTGAGATTGACAACCTCACTGTTACGTTGGGGCAAAATACTTTGATTGTGTTGTGCAGGTTCCACGTTGGCGCCGGTTTCACTGGTGTTGCGCCGCACTACACTCCTCCACCAACAACCTTCACGTGCTTCTTGGCTCCTACTGGTTCGATAACCTTGGTTTCTTTCTGAGGGAAAACTTGCTGCTGTGCGCATCACACCTTCCTCTTGGGGTTCCCAACGGGCGTGTACATCTACGCGCATCAACGTCGCCAACACACCGCATCCGAGGATGAGATCCATCGCCAAGACGTCGCCATCACTATCTCCATGTCCATTTCTCCACCTCCATAGCCATATCCATATACTTGTAATATTGAACTCCTCGATTGGCGATATTGTAAGACTATTTGATATTTATATTGAATCCATTTTTACAATGTTAATGTTCTTTGATCTCATTATGAGTGAGTAGTCCTCACGGGTTGCGGGCTCGGGTGAAGCCTCGCAGCGATTATGTCTAACATGGGAATATTGTGTTGAGTTTTAATAATATATTGTTCTTGTTTAACATCTCTTGCCTCGATCTAAGGTCTTGTCAGGTACCCAAGATTCATGGGTCGATCAAGATAATGAGGGGGTATGAGTGGTGCTTCAGCCTCTAGATCAAACGCGAGTGACAAAAGGGATTAGTAGAATAGAGGATCTGAGATCCACTTCGGATCGTGGTAACGTTATCAAATGTAATGCTTTCGTATGTTTAAATACGCAATGACTACTTAATACCCTAGGTTGCAGAGGTGTGGTAGTGGATAAAAATTCTACAATATAAGTGTTTTATGGACTTGCTTGAGCGACAATCGGCACATGTGACTAATGTGCCATCAGACTATGACCCCTCTCTTAGGAAGTCATACATCGAAAGGCATCGGACGAAAAGTAATGCAAGCAGAAAAAAAGTTCCCTAGCTCAAAGAATAGAAAAATCAATCGTTGCCCCCGCTTAACGTGTTTTCCAATAAGGAACTAGCAGAAAAATACAAGGACATACAATCGCCCCCAACCCCCGCTCAACATATTTAAGGACGCAACATAATTAATATCACGAGAGGCTTGCGAGATAACTTGGTATAACTATTGCTGAAATGCTGAAATGCTAAACACGGCAGATTTTCCCAAGGGCATCGGGGAGCCTCCTCGTTAGACCTGAGCAAGTCCCGCATCTACCAACACAAATGTGAACATTACATGACTGGTACATGTACATCATAAAGGAAGAGCGAACCATGCTCATGGTGGAGTTTAAAGAAGAGCATTACTTCCGTGACAACCAGGTATGTATTATGCTTGAAGAACTTTTTCAGTTATACAATCAAGACACCCTCGACAAATCTCTCGTCAGTTGCTATTGTATGTAAGTACGTGATTTATTTCTGTAATTAAGTCTCTAGCTCAGCTCGTTCATTGCGTGTAATTACCCTCACTATATTTTTTAGTACGCTATTTATGTAGAATGAAGATTCAAGAATGCAAAATATGGAGAATCTGTGACATTGGGTTTATTGACCCATATACTGTTCATTGGTTTATGGCACAAAACAAGCTAAGGTTTTTAATTGAACAAAATGAAAGATCGGAAATACTATTTCCTTACAACTTCTCGTGAGTGTTACTCTATTGCACACATTCTATTTTGCTTACTCGATATTTAGTGTAATTGATGAGTTATGCATGCATGCATATATAAATGTGCGCAGATTCCACTGGTTCCTCTAAGCATTCAAGTTGACGCTCGAAAAGTTAGCTTGCGTTGTACGAGAGCATCATTCTAATGCTCCAGAGGTAATTTCAATCATTATCACACTATATCGGTCTCTTTCGTTCATTTTTTTATATCATTACTTAATAACTCATTTATTCATTTTCTTTGGCGTACAGGGTTTGGAAAAATTTCATCAAGGCGGTTGTCGGTGAATGGAAATCGGAGCTGTGTTTTTCACGGAAGCATGTAAGTAGTACTAGGTCCGCGCATCTTTTCAATTCTAGTTTCAATGCCATTATCATGCTTGACTTTTATTTGACTTAATTCTATTATCATAAAGTGGTTGAGGCAGGAACGCACGGGACTCGTTTAATAATGTGCACTCTACATTTGCGAGTACATCCGCATCACGACCAGTGAGCCGCGCATAGCTGATTTCCTTCAAGTACGTAAACAATATTCAAAATTTTCTTTTATTACCATCAATTGTGTTGAGTTTCATTCATAATTTCTTTTATGATGATTTGATATATATTCACACGACTCATATATTCATATTGATCTCCTTCTTTTAAGGAACGATAAGCTGCGGGACCAGCTTCTACCGAAGGACCGCGTACAAGCAATACGAGAGGAATTGACGGCATTTTTGCTTGCAGAGGTCGTATCTCCAGCTGGAGAATTCTATTGCTTCTAATGCCTCCATGTAATTTAGTGATCTTCATTTAATTAAAGAGAATATATACCAAATTGTATACATATTTATGCTCGATCGTAAGAGAAATTATATTATATGTGCATTAACGTGTACAATATGTAGTAGTGTAGAATATGTATACGAACTTGTTTGAAATGAAAAAGAATTGGAACACAAAATGAAAAGGAATTGAATGAAAAACACAAAAGGAAAATAGAAACCACAAAATAAAGGGGCTAAAACCCTAAACCCTAGCGCGTCCTTTTAGACCTGGTTGGTGTTACCAGGTCCTCCAGCCCGAGCGTTCCACCGCAGCCACGTGGAGGGCCTTTAGTTCCGGTTTGTAACACCACCAGAACTAGGGGAGGAGGCTTTTAGTCTCGGTTCCGCAGTTTCGGTTGGCAACAAGAACTAGAGGTCGTTCCGAACCAGGAATAAAGGTCCATTTTCTACTAGTGACCTTTCGGGGAAATCCTGGATGTGACAAAGGCGGGTATTCGATCTAGCTCGAGCTAAGGGAGCAGCCTAACGCGGATGTTCCTCGGATGCAGCATGCTATGGAGTGACTACATCAACGTACTGCTCGTATTAGAAAGCTTACTTTTGTTGATTTACCTGGTAGCGAGATAGAAGAGCGAGCGGTTGGTCTAGGTATTTCTTTAGGTACCTACTAAGGTCTTTAGGTCCCTTTTTTAAAATAAATCTTTGTCCTCAACTAATGAGAGTTCCTCAAGCTTAGTAATGAAGAACGCATCAAATTTTTCAGAAGATCTGTCAGATGTTTTTGGGGAAAGGAACGATGGTCAAGAGGACCTAATTCCTTTACGGACTAGTTTTAAGGTGAACAAAATACGGAAGGTTCATGTTGACCGTCTTAAGGTGAGACGCAGTGCTAGGATCAAAAGTTTAAGAAAACATTAGACATGAAAGGGATGTGGTGGAATAGCCAGGGCTTAGTTGATGCGGCCAAGTTTTTGTTTATGCATGAGACGGTGCATGAATGTAAGTTAGATTTTATCTTATTAGAGATGGGTAGATCAAACTTGTCAGCACCTTTTCTCAAACATTTATCTGGGGCTTGGATTATATGTGGTATTGTCTACTCCACATGGTCGTTTTGGAGGCATTTTAGTGGGTATCAATATAGAGACCATCTCAATCCAAAGGGTGGAATCAGGTGATTTCTGTGTTAAGTTATTTGTTAAATCGAAATCTGATGGTTTTGAGTGGATCATTGTGGGTGTGTATGGGCAGCCCAAGATGTACTCAAGCCAAATTTTCTTGCCGAATTGGTTAGAATTTGTGAACATGAAACCTTACCTATGTTGGTAGGAGGGAATTTTAATATTATAAGAAGGCAAGATGAAAAGAACAATGTTAATTTTAATGCTTGTTGGCAATTCATGTTTAATGCGATTGTCGAAAGTCTTGATCTAAGAGAGATCATCCTTTCAGGTAGGCAGTACACATGGGCAAATAAATGCGATATTCCAACTTATAAGAAGTTGGATCGTGTTCTCACGAATGTTCAATGGGAACAAAAAGTTCCGCTAGAAACGGTAATGCGATGACCCATACGGTGTCGGATCATACACCTTTACTTTTAGATTCAGGTGATGTGGCTCATCTGGAAATAAAAACCACTTTTATTTGAGTTGTCTTGGATGCGCCAAGATGGCTTCTATGAAATGGCCGGGGATGAATGGAATGCCACTAAAACTAGGAGCTCTCCTATTGAAAGGTGGCAGCAAAAGATAAGGCACCTAAGATAGTTTTTGAAAGAATGGGCTAAGAATTTGAGCGGAGTTTATAGGAAGGAAAAAAAGAAAGGCTACTCCTTCTCATAGACGAGCTGATTATAAAAGTGAAACTTACGCCTCTTACTGTATCCGAGAGGGAGACAAAAAAGAGATGCCGATGTTTAAGTTGCTGATGAGGAGACCAAGTGGCGTGATGAGGAGACCAAGTGGGCTCAACGCGCTAAGGTCAAGCACATTCAAGAAGGAGGCAATAATACGAAGTATTTCCAACTAATTGTGAATAGAAAGAATAGAAAGAAAAAAATCAGCTTGAGCAAGACAAGGGGATGATTATGGGTCAAGAGTACCTCAAAGTCTTAATCACTAAGTTTTATAAGAACCTTTTTGGTATGCGGCATTGAACAGTTTCAATTTGAGAGAAGAAATCTCACATGATATACCTCAGCTCAATGACGAGGAAATGGATATTCTCACAAAATCTTTCTTGGAAGAAGAGGTGTTTAAAGCTAATTCTGATATTGAGCATAACAAAGCTCCAGGACCAATGACTTTCCAGCCGAGTTTTATCAAAAAAAGTGGCAGGTTATTAAGAATTATTTGATGGATCTATTTTTACATTTGCAAAATGATGAGCTACCATTACATCTTAAATTTTAGAATTATCACACTCTTACCTAAGAAGGAAGATGCGAGTAGAATTGAGCAATCTAGACCGATTTGTCTACTCAATGTTAGTTTCAAGTTCTTCATGAAGGTTGGAACCAATAGAGCAACTGAGATTGCTCACATGGTTATCAAACCAACAGAAACGAGGAGAAATATGCTAGAAGGAGTAGTTATTCTCCATGAGACTATCCGTAAACTTCATAGGACGAAGATAGATGGAGTTCCCTTTAAAATAGATTTTAAAAAAGCTTACGACAAGGTTTAATGGTCATTCTTGCAGCAAGCTTTAATAATGAAAGGCTTCCCACTGCAGTGGTGTGATTGGGTAGCGAGGTTTGTTCAAGAAGGAAGTGTAGGGATTAGAGATAATGATGACATTGGGCATCATTTCCAAACGCTGAAAGGTCTTCGGCAAGGGATCCGTTGTCCCCTATTTTTTTTAATATTGTCGCTAATATATTCGCCATTATTGTTGCAAGGTAAAATGAAAATGGTCAGATTAGTGATTTGGTACCTCATTTAGTGAATAGGGGAAACAGTACGCGGACAACACAATTTTGTCCATGGAACATGATCTTGCTAAGATCGTAAACATGAACTTAATTTTGAGATTTTTTTAGCAACTATCTGGTTTAAAAATAAACTTCCATAAAAACGAGATTGAGGTAGGAGCCCTGCCGTTTAAGTACTTAGACATTCCGATACACTATAGGCGGTTGCTTAATAAAGAATGGAAGCCATTAAAGGATCGTTTTGAACGAAAACTCGCATCTTAGTTAGGAAATTCGCTCTCATATGGAGATCGATTTGTTCTTATGAATTCCGTACTAACCAGCCTACATATGTTCCTTTTGTATTTCTCTGAAATACTCAAAGGGGTGCGTAATCGCGCTTTTTTTTTGGCAAAACAATGAACTCAAAAAGAAGTATTGGTTGAAATATAATTTGCCAGCCTAAAGACCAAGGGGGTCTTGGCATTGAGGTGCTTGATATATGTTTATTAATCAAATGACTTTTTAAACTTCTATGGAGGAAGGTATGTGGCAATAATAGCTATATAATAAGTACCTACAATGCAAGAACCGCTCGCAAGTACAAGTAAAACCAATAAATTCTCCCTTCTAGAAGGAACTTATGGGGGTTAAAGATGAGTTTCCAGTGGGGATCTTTCACGCCATGAATTCTCGTTTTTGGAAAGATACATGGCTCAGTGACTCCCCATTGCATCCCAGTATCCCACACGCTATAATACTGTTAGGCGTAAAGATGTGCTAGTAGGCGATGTCTTAGCTAATAGACCTCTGAATATTGGATTCACTCGTCTTCTTACAAGAGATAAATGGGAAAAGTGGTTACACCTTGTATGGAAATTAATGGGAGTAATACTACATGACGAACCAGATAGGTTTAGATGGAACTTGACCACAAACGAACTCTACGGTTAAGTCTTTCTACTGATTGCTTGAATGGCCATACGTTTTTTTAAGTATCTTTGGAGACTTAAGGTGCCACTGAAGATAAAGATTTTCATGTGGTTTCTTCGTAAGAATATGCTTCTAACTAAAGACAACCTGGCCAAAAGACGATGGAATAGGTGTACTAACTACTAAGTGTGTGTTTTGTGGTTCACAGAAAACTATTGACTTTTATCTTATGTCATTTCACACTTTTGTTTGGAGAGTTGTTCACTTTACATATAACATCCCTCCAGCAGCTAATGTTAACAACAGAAGCTCGAATTCGAGTTGCAGTTTGCGTTTTAGTTTAGACAGTATGAAATTGTTGAAATGATGTTGTTTTTAATAGACAGATGAAACCATTTTTTTTTTGCAAGTTATACACATAACGACTTCTTCAATTCACGTATGGTCTTATCTCCTACCTGTGAAGCAGCGGGGACCAATAGATACTGGTTGCAATCGTCTGATGACGGTCGTGCTATCTTCAACGAGGGTGGTTGTGAGCATACTAAATGAATTAAAGATGCCTCGAAGACTTTCTTCTTTTTCCTTTTTTTAGATGGCTTATTTTTGCTGCAACTTTGAGTGAACCATGAGTTGTAAAACTGATATATTTGAATTCTACAATAATACAGGAGCCGTGTGCATCAGTTTAATGCATATGTTGGGGCGTTTGCTCCCATTTAGAAAGAAAAAAAAAATCCATCAACTCCAAAAAAAATTCCGCCCGAATCTTCTGTAAGCATCGACAATAACTTTCCCAAACTGATAATGCTCGGCACATGGTCAAATTCCCCTAATCCATCTCTTGCATCGGCGCGCGCGCGTCAGATCGAGCAGCGGTGCAGCTGTACAGAGGCGTCTGGCACGCATGTCTCCCCTGGGCATCCCACTACTGCATACACTGTGTTTCATCTCTCTGAATCTCTGATCTGTTGGTATGTACGTACAGCTGCAAGCTCGCATGGCAATAGGCTGCTGGCTGCAACTTCTTATTGGCTCACGCAGACGATAATAGCGTGTCTGTACTCCTCGATGTAATAGTCGATCGATCCAATTCCTAGCCGATAGAAGCCCCACAGGCTGGACTGGAGGTGGATAAGTAGCAAGCTTAAGCTAGGCAGGCTCGCAGCAGCAGAAGCAGTACTGGTACTGGAGAGTGGAGCCAGCATGCAGGGCATCCATCATCAAGGCTAGTTATTTGTCCTGCAGCTAGCCTGGGCTGGGGCTGAGAACTTGATGGCAATCACAGGAGCCAATCTACAGAGAGGGAGGGAGACGTCGCTTTTCTCCTCCCGTTAATCCCATGCACGCAGCCCCTCTCTACGCATGACACGAGATGCCATTCAATAACCTCTCCTCACAGCGCACAGGCACAGGCTTGGAGTAGCTAATTCCCTCCTCGCCAGGAAACCCTTCTCCACCATCGCATCCATCCCATGATTCCCATCTCCATCGCCGTCTCCGGTACCTACGTTCCATCTCTTCTTATATACGCACCCGTATCCCTTCCTTGTGTGACGATCCACTAGCTATAGCTACCTAGCTAGCGGCTGCTAATCTATCGGTAGCCGTACGTCACTTGGCTGGCTGGCTAGCTAGCTGCTGCCTCGCTCTAGTCGAGCTTGTCCACCTATCAAATGGCGTCGACGGCGATCGCAGCAGGCGACGAAGCGGTGGGCCAGCAGCAGCAGCAGCAGCAGCAGCGCAAAGGCGGCACGGGTGGTGGGAGCGGGACGCCGCCTCCTCCGCCAGCGGAGCAGGGGCTCCGGTGCCCTCGCTGCGACTCGCCCAACACCAAGTTCTGCTACTACAACAACTACAGCCTGTCGCAGCCTCGGCACTTCTGCAAGACCTGCCGGAGGTACTGGACCAAGGGCGGCGCCCTCCGCAACGTCCCCGTCGGTGGCGGCTGCCGCAAGAACAAGCGCTCACGCTCCGCGGCCTCCTCCTCCGCCCGCGGTCTATCGCTCAACCTGCCGGCAGCGGTGGAGAGCATCGACGCGGCCTCCGACCAGCACGCTGCAAGGATGGGCGGCGCCTTTCCTGGCGGCGACTTCCACGGCGTGGTCGGCATGCTGCCGGGGCTCCACCAGTCCCCCGCCGTCGTTAGCCATTACGTGCCGTTTGGGGAATGGCCCTCGGGTGGCGACGTCAACAGCGGCCACGCGATGAACGGATCAGGAGCCGGGAACGGCGCGATGGGCAACAGCACCATCGCCTCGTCCATCGAGTCGCTGAGCTTCATCAACCAGGACCTCCACTGGAAGCTGCAGCAGCAGCGGGTCGCCACCATGTTCCTCGGCCCGACTAGCTCCTCTTCCCACTCCCACGTCGACGGCGGTGGCCACGTAGCAGCAGGCGCGCAATTCGGAGGCGCCGGCACGTTCCTGCAGATGGCGGGGGTATCCGGCATGGATACCGTGCCGGCGGCTACGTCGTGGTTTATGGACAGCTCCTACGCGCTGCCTTCTCCGCCCCCACCTGCTGCCGCCGTCGGCACCACCAGCAGCAACATCAACAGCGGCCGGAGTAGTGGTGGCGCCGGCGACGACAACGCCACCTCCAACAACAACAACAACTGCGGGAGCGCGATTCCCTCGTGGGGCGATATTTCAACGTTTGCGATGCTACCGTAGGAGGCCAAATTCCCAAGTGCTGAATTCCAAAGGAATTGAGCTTGTTGCTAGCGAGGCTAATTTATGACTATTCGTTAACTAGTGCTCTCTAACTGGGTTTTGAACTTTTGATATACGTGCATGTATTAATTCATTATTATCAAGTGATATATTTGTCACAATATCCTAATCAACAATCTATGTTGCCACATATATGGTCTTTTCTCATTCCTTTTCATTTTGCTTTTTTGTTCCTTTTCCCTTTGGTTCATTCGCCCATGCACGCATGGATGAATGTTGTAAACTTTGTTACATCATGTGGATCTAATCGTATTTGACTCGACTTACGTTGTGTCTAGCTTTACCTTTCACTTACATGCATGGAATCTAAAGCTAGAGATCGAGATGGACATAAGTGTTGAAACTATATGTTTATTACTTTATGTCTTCCTCCGTCCGGAAATAAGTGAATCAGATTTGCCTAGATTCACGCATATCAACACCAGCGGCGGCTGAAATTGGACACAATTCATGGGCGGCGGGGCAAACAACATTCTTGAAGCGATATATCATGGAAAATGAGCAAATGTAGTGTACACACTGGATATATTCTGAGGCACGGTGCAAGAGCTGGGCGGGCCATGGCCTTTGCTTTGTTCCAACTAAGCCTACATACCAAAACGCGTCTAGATATATACCGAATCTAGAAAATTTTGAGTCACTTATTTTTTTTCTTGTTTTCGTTACAAGGTTCACAGTTGGCATGCTAGATTACTACTAGTACATCTCATCATGCATGTTGTTGCATGCATGAGGTTCTCTCTATCTGCCTCTCGCCTCTCTGGATGGATGGATGAAACCATGCAGTTGCACAGAGGTGTAGCTGTAGCAAGGAGTACAGCTCCTGTGTGCGTGAGCTGTACGCGTCAACCTCCGGTAGTCCGGTGGCATCAAACGAAGTGCCTGTGACCGATGATGGTAATGCATGCGCCAACAGGGCAGACGGGTTTTAAGTCACGGGAATCCTACGTGTAGCTCTAGCTCTAGCTAGCAAGCATGGCCACGTACATTTACCAGAAGCACAAGTGTGCGGCTACCCTAGCTAGCGAAGGTAAGCTCAGCTGTGCCAAATCGATACTATATGCGTGGTTAATTTCCCCTGCACTCCGTACGTACCATCATCAATTCATCTCTCCCTCAATTATACAGGAAGTACCAGGCTAGCCCAACACATTCCGCTCTGCCAATGTGATGCCCTAAACAAGTAATGGCCTCGCGGGACTGTCAGAGCCTTTAAACCCTAGCTATGTATCCCCTGTGATCAATTCGAGGGATATAGATCATGGATGGTTCCGAAATGAAGGCTCCTTTTTCGTCTTCCCAGTAAGATTCTTCCATTCCTAGGAATATCGATCAAAGGCCGACAGGCCGCCATTAATTCCTCTGTGCTCTCCAACAGGAGGGAGGACCGTGGTGAGATCTTGAATGTATGGGACCAACCTCCGTCTAGGAGTGCTAGGTGCCTAACTAGATGGTCCGTAGGGGGAGTACTTCGCCTTCAGTCTGATTAGCCATTTTGTGTACGAGGATCAACAAGTATGAGGGAAAGTAATGAGTTCGATATATACTCCCTCTTTGTCCAAAGCAGTTTCAATACTCCCTTGGCTTGGTTTATAAGAGAATCTTCGGTCCTGCCCCCATACGCCAAGGAGCGCTATTGGGGCACCGACACATATGGGGGCGCCTCTCCCCAGCCGTGCCCTCAATACAATCCTCCCAAGGTCTTGTTTGGTACTAGAGTTTTAGTGGGGATTAGCGGGGATAATCCGCTCCAAATTTTAAATCCCCACTTATCCCCAATACATGTTTGATGCCAGAGTATGAGAGAGTTTAATCCCCACTTATCCCCACTTTTCTCCAAGTTTTTAGTGTAATTTTTTCAATCCCCAATACTCTACCCCTACCTAGTGGATTGAGGATGGGGTTTTGTGGGGATTGGGTGACAGCAGTGATTCACCCAATACACTAGAGTATTATCCCCACTAATCCCCACTGAAACACTAGTACCAAACAAGGCCCAATAGATTTTGTTTCTTTTTACACCAAATTTAACCATGTTTTTAAACAAAATTTGAAAATATAAATAAAATAATTCATACAATTCAAATAGAAACAAATTAGTTATAAAATAATTGAAAATAGAAATAAAATAGTTCGTACAATTCAAATAAAATGAAGTTCAACTAGATCAAGACTCATGCATCGTCTGCTTTGAGCACCCACAAATACTCTATCAGACCATTTTGCAGTTGGCGATGAACAAGTTCATCACGGAATTCCGTATGCATGGCGAGTAAATCATCAAACTCTACTGGCACCTCGTGTTCAGCAGTCGCAAGAGGTCTTATCGTAAAGATGATCATCATTTACTGGATCTTTGTGCTCACTCTCGATGACCATGGTGTGCATGATCACACAAACATTTATCACCTTCCACACTCTCTTTTAATAATTTAATTTTCTATTTTTGTTTTGTATAATTTGTTTGATCTTAGTTGTTGCAGAGACCTAAGCATGTGAGGTTAATTTTTCATATGTAGAGTCTTATGCAATGTTCTTTATCTTATATTTTTCATGCAAATCATGTATCATGTTGCTTTGATAGGCTTGCTTGCCTAGGATTTTTATTTTGTATTTATATAAGGGGATCACTTGCTCATGTTATGCCCGATAAATGTTAAGCCGGAGCTTTGATGCACTTTGTTCAAAATTTTACCTAACTTATGAGAAATTAAGTGATTCTCTAAAGACCCTTGATCTAGTTGAAATATATATAATAAAGGGAGACTTATTGATTGTCACTATTTAGAATTATCTTATAAAAAATTTATGAAGCCCCATAGTGCGTGTTACACATAAATTTGTCCAAATAGAATTAATATTTCAAAGTTTTGAGATTACATATGCCAAAATTATACCTCATGATTGTTGTTAGATATTGCTTTACGTGTATCTTACGCTTTGTTACAACACTAAGGAAGAATGAAACCTTTGTTGGCCTATGAATGACACTACAAAAACTTATGGCCATACTCTCGGAAATTCAATTCGGCTCCCGGGTGCATATGCTCCCTCTATCAAAAAATTATATTTCGAAATATCGAAAAATTTTAACAAAAAATTCTACTTGTACATCTCCACAATATACGTATGTTCGTCAAGTTTCGCGAGGAACCAATATGTTTTGTGGTCTGTGTAAAAAAGAGAAAATTTATCTCCTGAAAAGCCTTATTTTCAGCATTGAATTTTGTCTTTTTTACACACGTCAGACGACAAGTCGGATTTTTATGAAACAACTTTGTGAGCGTGTAGCACGTGAAGATGTATGTTTGAATTTTTCGTTTCAATTTTTTGAAATTACAAAATGTATATAACATGCATTTCAAAATAAAGGGAGCATATGCTCCCATGTGCCAAAACACCATTCCCCATACCTAACAGATTCTTTGGATGGCACAAGGCAAAAGTATGCAACAAAATGCATGCTGAGAACAAGAAAGATCTTAGCTAGCTAAAGGAGGAGTGCACCAAGATCGTCCAAGAGATGTTGTCTTCTTAGGAATGAGCTAAACAACATAGTTGATCATATGTAATTGGAAGCTCGATCTCTAGGTCGCCACGCATGACGACGTGGTACTGGGACAAAAACCATGCATTTGGTTGTCATACTCGCATGGATTCTCTGCATCGCACAAGTTTTAAAGCAGCCCAAAAGTTACCCACGAGGCACGCTCGATACGGCAGTTCCTGCGCAGACAGGCTCTAGCAGGCGCAACATGCCCTTTCTATGCACGTGTTGGGAAGCGTGGGAGATGGAACACTGTAGTAGTTAGCGATCGACAATGAGCACGATTGGGCGAAGGCGCTCAAATCATTTTCCCCAGTGTACTAAGGCCACACACAGCGAGGGTGACGACAAAGGTGGCTACACATTGGCATCCACATCAGTGGTCGGGACCTCCAGTGCGTCCATGGGGAAGGCGCATGCGTTCATGAGGCCAAACCTGTCACGATGGCTTCGTCCTTAGCTTTGAGGGCTTCATCGGTGGCTCCGAGTGCATCATCTGCAACTCTAGGCCCCCAATTTCTCCACTGTAATTACTTCCAACCCGTGGATTTGATAAGCGGTTAGGGTCTTTTAGGGTGGTTAGCGGTGGTTCATGAGAAACCCGTACATTAGTGGTTTAGTGTAGATCCAGGTAGAATCGATGCAGATTGGGTGTAGATTCATTGTAGGTTGAAGTAGATTAGTTTTGGATTTGACTTCCCAATTTGGATAGTGTCAATGTCTGCGTGTCTAATTTGTACACTGCCCAAATTGGAAATGCACTAGTTGTCCATGATTTTTGAATGATCTATATGTGCAAAATCTATGTGTGCATTGTTGTTCTATAGCATACATATTCTTGTACATGTACTGGAAGTATGCATTGGCATGATGTAGATATACATTGCTTTGGCATGATCTTGTTGTTCAGTGGCTTGATCTTGTTATGCATTGGCATGGTCTTGTTGTGCATTTCCATGATCTTGTTGTTCATTGGGATGATCATATTCTACGTTGCATTGCAATGTTGTAGTTGTACATTGTTCTTACGTCTTTGTTTATGTACTAATGATGTCTACGGGAGCCTCTATTCTTGTAGACAGTGTTGGGCCTCCAAGAGCAGAGGTTTGTAGAACAGCAGCAAGTTTCCCTTAAGTGGATTACCCAAGGTTTATCGAACTCAGGGAGGAAGAGGTCAAAGATATCCCTCTCATGCAACCCTGCAACCACCAAGCAAGAAGTCTCTTGTGTCCCCAACACACCTAATAGGTGCACTAGTTCGCGAAGAGATAGTGAAATACAAGTGGTATGAATGAATATGAGCAGTAGTATGGCGCCAGAAAATAGCTCGCTGGCGTGCAGTTGATGGTAGTAATATTGCGGGAAGTAAACATGCAGTAGCAGCAGAGTAACACAGAAAACAGTAACAAGCAGTGATAGCGTATTTAGGAACAAGGCCTAGGGATTAGACTTTCACTAGTGGACACTCTCAACATTGATCACATAAAGAATAGATAAATGCATACTCTACACTCTTGTTGGATGATGAACACATTGCGTAGGATTACACGAACCCTCAATGCCGGAGTTAACAAGCTCCACAATTAATGTTCATATTTTAGTAACCTTATAGTGTAAGATAGATCAAAAGACTAAACCAAGTACTAACATAGCATGCACACTGTCACCTTCATGCATATGTAGGAGGAATAGATCACATCAATATTATCATAGCAATAGTTAACTTCATAATCTACAAGAGATCATAATCATAGCCTACGCCAAGTACTCACACGGTGCACACACTGTCACCATTACACACGTGGAGGAGGAATAGAGTACTTTAATAACATCACTAGAGTAGCACATAGATGAATAGTGATACAAAACTCATATGAATCTCAATCATGTAAGGCAGCTCATGAGATCATTGTATTGAAGTACATAGGAGAGAGATTAACCACACAGCTACCGGTACAGCCCCGAGCCTCGATGGAGAACTACTCCCTCTTCATGGGAGCAGCGGTGATGAAGATGGCGGTGGAGATGGCAGCGGTGTCGATGGAGAAGCCTTCCGGGGGCACTCCCCGTCCGGCAGGGTGCCGAACAGAGACTCTGTCCCCCATCTTGGCTTCGCGATGGCGGCTGGAAGGTTTCGCGCACCGTGGCTTCCTCTGTAAGGGTTTTCGGGAGCTTTATATAGGCGAAAGGGCAGCGCAGAGGGTCGAAGGGCGACGACACCATAGGGGGCGGCCCAGGCCCTGGCCGCGCCACCCTATCATCTGGGCCCACAGGGCCCCTCTGGCGGCTCGGGTGTTCGGATGCTTCCAGGCAAAATAGGAACCCGGGCGTTGATTTCGTCCAATTCCGAGAATATTTCGTTACTAGGATTTCTGAAACCAAAACAGCAGAAAAGAACTGGCACTTCGGCATCTTGTTAATAGGGTTCCAAAATGCGTAAATACGACATATAATGTGCATAAAACATGTAGGTATCATCAATAAAGTAGCATGGAACATAAGAAATTATCGATACGTCGGAGACGTATCAGCATCCCTTAGTTCTGCGTCCCCGAGCAGGTAAAACGATAACAAAGATAATTTCTGAAGTGACATGCCATCATAAACTTGATCATATTGTAAACATATGTAATGAATGCAGCGATCAAAAACAATGGTAATGACATGAGTAAACAAGTGAATCATATAGCAAAGACTTTTCATGAATAGTACTTCAAGACAAGCATCAATAAGTCTTGCATAAGAGTTAACTCATAAAGCAATAAATCAAAGTAAAGGTATTGAAGCAACACATAGGAAGATTAAGTTTCAGCGGTTGCTTTCAACTTATAACATGTATATCTCATGGATATTGTCAACATAAAGTAATATAACAAGTGCAATATGCAAGTATGTAGGAATCAATGCACAGTTCACACAAATGTTTGCTTCTTAAGGTGGAAGGAGATAGGTAAACTGACTCAACAATAAAAGTAAAAGAAAGGTCCTTCAAAGAGGAAAGCATCGATTGCTGTATTTGTGCTAGAGCTTTGATTTTGAAAACATCAAGAGAGTATAAAAGTAAAGTTTTGAGAGGTGTTTGTTGTTGTCAACGAATGGTAGCGGGTACTCTAACCCCCTTGCCAGACAAACCTTCAAAGAGCGGCTCCCATTTTATTTTATTTTTGGGTGGCACTCCTTCCAACCTTTCTTTCACAAACCATGGCTAACCGAATCCTCGGGTGCCTGCCAACAATCTCATACCATGAAGGAGTGCCTTTTTATTTTAGTTTTATTATGATGACACTCCTCCCCACCTTTGCTTTCTCAAGCCATGGCTAACCGAATCCTTCGGGTGCCGTCCAACAATCACATACCATGGAGGAGTGTCTATTTTTGTTAATTAATTTGGGACTGGGAATCCCATTGCCAGCTCTTTTTGCAAAATTATTGGATAAGCGGATGAAGCCACTAGTCCATTGGTGAAAGTTGCCCAACAAGATTGAAAGATAAACACCACATACTTCATCATGAGCTATAAAACATTGACACAAATAAGAGGTAATAACTTTTGAATTTGTTTAAAGGTAGCACTCAAGCAATTTACTTTGGAATGGCGGAGAAATACCATGTAGTAGGTAGGTAGGTGGACACAAATGGCATGAATATTGGCTCAAGTATTTGGATGCATGAGAAGTACTCCCTCTCTATACAAGGTTTAGGCTAGCAAGGTTATTTGAAGCAAACTCAAGTATAAAATGGTGCAGCAAGACTCACATATAAACATATTGTAAGCATTATAAGACTTTACATCGTCTCCTTGTTGTTCAAACACCTCAACCAGAAAATATCTAGACTTAGAGAGACCAATCATGCAAACCAAATTTTAACAAGCTCTATGTATTTCTTCATTAATGGGTGCAAAGTATATGATGCAAGAGCTTAAACATGAGCATAAAAATTGCCAAGTATCACATTATCCAAGACATTTTAGAATTACTACATGTAGCATTTTTCAATTCCAACCATATAACAATATAACGAAGAGGAAACTTCGCCTTGAACATTATGAGCTAAGAACACATGTGTTCATACGAACCAGCGGAGCGTGTCTCTCTCCCACACAAGGATGAACTTATTCATAGAACTAAGATAACAAAACAAAAACAAAAATAAAAGCACACACAGACGCTCCAAGTAAAGTACATAAGATGTGACCGAATAAAAATATAGTTTCAAGAGAAGGAACCTGATACTTTGTTGATGAAGAAGGGGATGCCTTGGGCATCCCCAAGCTTAGACGCTGAGTCTTCTTAAAATATGCAGGGATGAACCACGGGGCATCCCCAAGCTTAGAGCTTTCACTCCTCTTGATCATAGTATATCATACTCCTCTCTTGACCCTTGAAAACTTCCTTCACACCAAACTTCAAGCAAACTCATTAGAGGGTTAGTGCATAATCAAAAATTCACATGTTCAGAGGTGACACAAACACTCTTTTCACTTCTGGACATTGCATAAAGCTACTGGACATTAATGGATCAAAGAAATTCATCCAACATAGCAAAAGAGGCAATGCAAAATAAAAAGCAGAATCTGTCAAAAACAGAACAGTCCGTAAAGACGAATTTAAAGCTGGCACCAGACTTGCTCAAATGGAAAAACTCAAAACTAATGAAAGTTGCGTACATATCTGAGGATCACGCTCGTAAATTGGAAGATTTTTTCGAATTTTCTACAGAGAACTGTGCCCAGATTCGTGACAGACAGCAATGCTGTTTCTGCGCAGCGATCCCAAATATAACATCAACTTTAACATAGAAACTTTACTTGGCACAAAAACATGATAAGGAGAGGTTGCTACAGTAGTAAACAAATTCCAAGACTCAAATATAAAATAAAGTACTGTAGTAAAAAACATGGGTTATCTCCCAAGAAGTTCTTTCTTTATAGCCATTAAGATGGGCTCAGCAGTTTTAATGATGCACTCGCAAGAAATAGTATTTGAAGCAAAAGAGAGCATCAAGAGGCAAATTCAAAACACATTTAAGCCTAACATGCTTCCTATGAAAAGGAATCTTGTAAATAAACAAGTTCAAGAAGCATAATGCAACAAGCATAGAAAGATAAAACAAGTGTAGCTTAAAAAATTTCAGCACATAGAGAGGTGTTTTAGTAACATGAAAATTTTTACAACCATATTTTCCTCTCTCATAATAACTTTCAGTAGCAACATGAGCAAACTCAACAATATAACTGTCACATAAAGCATTCTTATCATGAGTCTCATGCATAAAATTATTACTCTCCACATAGGCATAATCAATTGGGATTTCTATTTTCGTGCCCTCGGGTCGTTAGTTGTACTCAGTTTTCCCCAGCCCCTTAGTTTTTCCTCAGTTTTCCCCTCCCTCTAGTTTGAAACCCGCAGAACGAGCTCGACGGAAGGAATCCGTTTATTTGGACGTTCTGTGCTGGCGTGTTGCGCCGCGTCGTCGTGGGGCCGCGACGTGTGGGGCCGCGTGGGGCTGGTAGAAAGGGACCGCGTGGGACAGAGAAGCGTTTGGTTGCACGTGAGCAGGAGCTGGGTTTTGTCTCTCTCGGCCCAAATTGGCATTTTTAAGAGCACCTTTTCCCCTCTTTCTCTCTCTGTCTTTTTCACCAAATTAGTATCAAATCTAGAGAAGCTTCTATTTCTGTCTTTCTTCAATATGGCAGCAAATCTAGTAGCAAATCTCTGGGGTTATTTATGCCTTTTGGCCCTCGTTTTTTGCCCAATATGGCAGCAAATCTAGTACCAAATGTAGAAGCTAGTATATGATAAATTGACAACTGCATAATCAGAAAGCTAAGTATAATACATAGGGAAACTGCATACAGCAGCCCAAAAGCCAATAACGTTGTAATATACAAGACGCACGCAATGTATGGACAACAAGAAGATTAGGATGAATGAATTTGTTCTTCTCCTCATATATTTCGTCGTTGCGCCAGCCGTGCATTACCCCAAGGAAATATTGATTGAACTCCGTCTGCAGTGTGCGGCCAATACATCCTCCAAACGGTATGGCTTGTGTTCATTTCTCATACCGTAGTTTCCTATTCTATCCACACGTTCTGGCCACTCCTCCCAGGCCTTTGTATCATGAGAGTACTCTCTGATATAACCCAAATCCGTGTAGTAGATGCAGCCAGGTCGAAGTGTCGGGTACACTCTGGTGTCGACGGAGATACACCGGATATAATTCACGAAGAAGGCATTAATGCCAATGTTACTGACCGGATGGAGAGAGCGGCTCTGAGTGTCCACACGGTACACCAATGGTCTGCCCGCCAAAGCCACGCTGACCAACAACACAAGCAGCAGATCACCATCCGACTTCACGAGGTAGAACTTCGATGTCCAAGTTCTGGAAATGAAATTAGTGTCTCCATCTTGACAGTGCTCGCGCGCTGCTGCAGTACATTGGTGCACACTATTCTTCCGTGCTCTAAATTGTCTAGTGCATACAGTTCACCATTGAACGGTGTAATGCAACGCAGACAATGGTTCTTCATCGAAAATCTGTTTTCCCAATCTTTATCTATATCCTTAGTTGGAGTGCTCTCATCGACCCAACCAATTTCCGACGGGTAATGTGGTAACGAAGACCATAGTCGGGGATTTGATCACGATGATTTCAGGAAAATAGATGGCATCTGCGCCTCAAACATAGTGTATTTCTTTGTGAGTGGGTTCAGAAGCCGTATCTTGTGGGTTCTTCTGGGCAAGCACGATGACGCCACGGCAAAATCCGACGAAGTAGTATCTGGGCAAGCACGATAACATTCAGCACTAAGATGTTTAAGATTGAAAATAAAGAGGTAGATATGGAGGAAGTTGAACCTTGTATGAACTTCCGATAGATCTATGGTGACGTAGCGTGATGTGCCGAGTTGGAGGAAGGTGAACACAGCGACGTGTGGAAGGGCGTGGTCTAGCATGATCCATTCGTCCAAGTGCACGTCGGGCTCAGGCAAACCTGAGCGCCAATTTCTACAGACTTGCCTCATGGCGAGTACGTGTCGGCGTACTCCTCGTTCGCCAGCAAGCATTCGCCGATCTGGTGAAGTGGTCCATCAGCCGAGAGAGGCCCAGTTCACGGAGGAGCCGTTGGATGCGCCGCCCTCGAGGCGGCGCGCCGGCGGCGAGCTCGCGGCGACGGCTCGGCGGCGACGGCTCGGCGGCGACGGGCTCGGCGGCGAGGCTGCGGCGACGGGCGCGGAGGCGACGGGCTCGGAGTTGACGGGCTCGGAGGCGACGGCCGCGGCGCATTCTTCTTCTCCATCGCCGGCAGGGTAGCGCGTACGGCGGTTGGGGTTTTTTCGATTTGGAGAAGTTGATGGGACGTGAGAGGGTGGTTTCGTGCGTGAGCGAGAATGAGACGAACGTGTGCAGAGGGAGGGAGGAGGGGCTTACGCGTCCTAAATGCGACCCGTCCCTACGCGTCCACTATTTGCACGTCCGCACCGCGACACGCGTCAACAATGGCACGTCTTCCACTTCTCACCGCAACACGCGTCCTCGAGTCTAACCCTGGAAATTTAGATATACTCAGGTATACCCTCGAGTCATATACTAGCATTTTTTGTGTGCTCAGTTTTCTCCTCGAGTGCTAATACTGGCTAGTGCAATATACTCAGTTTTACCCTCAAGTGGCTGGTCAACAGAGAGTCAACAAATGGGATTAACTAGTTAAATGAGTTATTTAATGTGCAAAAAAATCCGAAAAAGAGTGGCACTTACTCATGGAGTCTTTACCACAAATTGCCACTTCTCAAATCATAGATAAATCATAGATAAATCAAGTTTCACCACAAATTGCCACTTCTCAAATCACCTAGTAGCTATGAAGGTGCATGGTTTTCCATAATAAGCCCTACCCAAAACAGCTTTCCCCAAAACATACTTTGTCTAAATGAGGCCACAATTCTCACACTGATGTATATTGGTATTGCAAATAGTTTGAGGTAGGCCAAGATGGGTTTCATTGTACAAAACACGCATTTTCCATTTTTTAAATCTCATATTTGAATCCCTTAGTCTGTTTACTACTCACTTGCCCTTGGTTTCTTGATACTACTCAGTTTTGCCCTCTCCCTTCACAAACTCTCACACCCGCCCAACATTGCCCCGATTGGTCTAGCCCATGTCACGCGGATCATGCCCGCCGACCGTTGATCGTATGATCTAACGGGCAGGATAACCCCTATCTCTCTCTGGTCGGGGCCACCACCACCTCTCTCTCTCTCGGTTAGCTTCCACACTCTATGTATGCGAAAGGGCGGTTACCTAGTACGCTAAAGTTTGGTTTTCTGCATTATTTTTCACGAGCTAAATTATAAACTCTTTTTAGGCATTACTTTTCACGCAAAAAATGATAAACCATCACCGATTTGTTGTAGCCATTACTTTTCACGCAAACAATGATACACCATCACCCATTTCTTGTAGCCATGCATTACTTTTCACGCAAAAAATGATAACCATCACCGATTTTGTTGTAGCCATTACTTTTCACGCAAAAAATGATACACCATCACCCATTTCTTGTAGCCATTACTTTCAACGCAAAAACGATAAACCATCACCGATTTTGTTGTAGCCATTACTTATCACGCAAAAATATGATACACCATCACCCATTTCTTGGACCCATTACTTATGACGCAAAAAATGATACACCATCACCCATTTCTTGGACCCATTACTTATGACGCAAAAAATGATACACCATCACCCATTTCTTGTACCCATTACTTTTCACGCAAAAAACGATAAACCATCACCGATTTCTTGTAGCCATTACTTTTCACGCAAAAACGATAAACCATCACCGATTTCTCGTAGCCATTACTTTTCTTTTAGACTAGTCATAGTGGAGAGTAACATAGAGTAGTAACATGCACATGTTACTACTCTATGTTACTACCTTCATAGTGGGAAGTAACATATGTGTAGTGTCATGCAAAGCCATATTAATTAGGTTGTAGACTCATCTAATCTTGGAAAATGTGATGTTATGGTAACATAGCTCTATGTTACTACCCAAGTTACTCCCACTATGAGTAGTCTTAGGCATTACTTTTCACCGTAAAATGATAAACTAGTCAACATAGTCCGCATTACTTTTTTTGTTGAGATATATACCCCCACAACGGTCGTCTCCTCCTTAATTAATTTATTGTGTATAAACCCCCACAACGGTCATCTCCTCCTTATTTTATTGTGTAAACCCCTACAACGGTCATCTCTCCCTTATAAACACCCACACGGCCATCCCTTGTGTCAATAGGTTCTGCCTCTCTCTTCTTCGTTCACATACACTTTATCCATTGCCATGGCTTCCACGTCTCGGACGCGGACCGGAAGGGGAAGGGGAAGGGGAAGGGAAGGGGAAGGGGAATGGGAAGTGGATCATCATCATTGCCACCACCACCGTCAACACTGCCATTGATCATAGAGGAGTTCTTCATCGTCGTCTATGAAGACCCTTTGGTCAAGAAGGTACGTACGCGTTCCCACATATATGATGCATGTGATTAATTATGGGCATGTTCTAAAAACCTTTAATTTCAAGGGTTCCCTAATTTCAAACGATCGGCGCTCGATCTCTTTGCAGGAACTCCCAAAAAAATTTGCGGACTATCTTGACGGCAAGGAGCCAGCTAAGGTGTATCTGCGAGCAGCTGACTGCGGTCCTCGTCTCTGGACCGTGGAGGTCCTATTTGACGGACAAGGCCGGATGTACCTCGACAAGGGCTGGGAGAAATTCGCCATCGCGCACGGTGTGGATTTCGGCTGGTTCGTACACTTCAAATATGAAGGCGATGATGTGCTCACAGTGAAGGTGTTTGACGGAACAATGTGCAGGAGGTACTACTACTCAGACGACGAAGATACTGATGATGAAAGCGACGACGACGTGAAGCCATGCATCCATCCCCTTTAGATAATTAAGGGGATCATGACCAAGAATATATATGTAGCTTCATATGCATCGATTTAGAGATCTAGCTATTTTCTATATATTATGCATGTAAAAAATAATATCGCATTTCCACTATTATTCGAGCACCACATCCTCGCCGCCACCGCTAGGTCAACGCCGGGATGCACAATGTTTAGCATAAAAGTCACTTTAGATTAAGCTGCGAAAATAGTCACCTGCCATGGGCTGAGGCGGCCCCTACAGAGCGGCTCTATATTATATTCTCTAAATAAAATAGACGACCACAGCGGTCATTGGCTGCGGAGGCCCCACAGAGCGGCAATATATAATTTACTATAAATAAATAGACGACCCACTGGTCATTGGCTGCGGCAGCCCCATAGAGCGGCCCCATTTGTCATTGGCAGCACCGCGTATACAATCAGTAAATAAAACGGCCCACGCGTCACGATGGATCCACCCGTCAGCACGAGACGGTCAGCGAGGACCTCACGGTAACGGTAAGGCCTCTGACCTGACGGCAACCCGCGTCTTCGATGGGTTTCAAACTAGAGGGAGGGGAAAACTGAGGAAAAACTAACGAGCTGGGGAAAACTGAGTACAACTAACGAAGCAGGGGCACGAAAATAGAAATCCTAATCAATTTTATTAGTTGTAGTGGGAGCAAATTCAACAAAGTAGCTATCATTATTATTCTCATCATCAAATATAGGAGGCAAAGTATCATCAAAGTAAATTTTCTCCTCAATGCTTGGGGGACTAAAAATATCATGCTCATCAAAGCCAGCTTCCCCAAGCTTAGAATTTTCCATATCATTAGCAACAATAGTGTTCAAAGCATTCATATTAATATGTTCCATGGGTTTTTTAATTTTTGCATCAAACCATCCATGTCTTAAATCAGGAAATAGAATAAAAAGGTCATTGTTGTCCATTATGCCTAACTAGTGTAAACAAGAAACCAAATGTCGCAATTGCAGAGTCTAAAGGAAATAGCTTCGAGCACACACACAATGGCGCCAAAATCTTACACGGAAGAATGAGTGACTTTTACCTTTCTCCCGCAACGGCGGCCAAAAGTGCTTGGCGCGTAGTTGACGAGGAGGAAAAGTGCTTAATTTCCGGGCTTGCCAATGTGTGAGTGCCGTTTACCTTCCCCTCCGCAACGGCGCCAGAAAAGTGCTTGCTGTCTACGGGAGCTTCTATTCTTGTAGACGTGTTGGGCCTCCAAGAGCAGAGGTTTGTAGAACAGCAGCAAGTTTCCCTTAAGTGGATTACCCAAGGTTTATCGAACTCGGGGAGGAAGAGGTCAAAGATATCCCTCTCATGCAACCCTGCAACCACAAAGCAAGAAGTCTCTTGTGTCCCCAACACACCTAATAGGTGCACTAGTTCGGCGAAGAGATAGTGAAATACAAGTGGTATGAATGAATATGAGCAGTAGTATGGCGCCAGAAAATAGCTGCTGGCGTGCAGTTGATGGTAGTAATATTGGAAGTAAACATGCGGAGTAGCGCAGAGAGTAACACAAGAAAAAGAATAACAAAGTGATAGCAGTATTTAGGAACAAGGCCTAGGGATTAGACTTTCACTAGTGGACACTCTCAACATTGATCACATAATGAATAGATAAATGCATACTCTACACTCTTGTTGGATGATGAACACATTGCGTAGGATTACACGAACCCTCAATGCCGGAGTTAACAAGCTCCACAATTAATGTTCATATTTTAGTAACCTTATAGTGTAAGATAGATCAAAAGAATAAACCAAGTACTAACATAGCATGCACACTGTCACCTTCATGCATATGTAGGAGGAATAGATCACATCAATATTATCATAGCAATAGTTAACTTCATAATCTACAAGAGATCATAATCATAGCCTACGCCAAGTACTCACACGGTGCACACACTGTCACCATTACACACGTGGAGGAGGAATAGAGTACTTTAATAACATCACTAGAGTAGCACATAGATGAATAGTGATACAAAACTCATATGAATCTCAATCATGTAAGGCAGCTCATGAGATCATTGTATTGAAGTACATAGGAGAGAGATTAACCACATAGCTACCGGTACAGCCCCGAGCCTCGATGGAGAACTACTCCCTCTTCATGGGAGCAACAGCGGTGATGAAGATGGCGGTGGAGATGGCAGCGGTGTCGATGGAGAAGCCTTCCGGGGGCACTTCCCCGCTCCGGCAGGGTGCCGGAACAGAGACTCCTGTCCCCCAGATCTTGGCTTCGCGATGGCGGCGGCTCGGAAGGTTTCGCGTACCGTGGCTTCCTCTCGTAAGGGTTTTCGATGCAGAGCTTTATATAGGCGAAAGGGCAGCGCAGAGGGTCGAAGGGGCGACGACACCATAGGCGCGGCCCAGGCCCTGGCGCGCCACCCTATCATCTGGGCCCACAGGCCCCCCGGCGCTCTCGTGTTCTGGATGCTTCCGGCAAAATAGGAACCAGGCGTTGATTTCGTCCAATTCCGAGAATATTTCGTTACTAGGATTTCTGAAACCAAAAACAGCAAAACAGAACTGGCACTTCGGCATCTTGTTAATAGGTTAGTTCCAGAAAATGCGTAAATACGACATATAATGTGCATAAAACATGTAGGTATCATCAATAAAGTAGCATGGAACATAAGAAATTATCGATACGTCGGAGACGTATCAACTAACAAGATCGTTAAGTTGGACCGTGACACGGTGTGGAGGGGCTGGCATCCTCCACCTAGGTACCAGGACGAGCTCCTCTGGAACCAATGGATGAAGACACTGAAAACGGTGGTGCTGGGCGTGAACAAATCGCACATGCTCTTCATTCCACCGAAATTCTAGCAGGGCTTGAAGGAATGGATCAAGATCCAACCGCACGCGGCATGCGGTATCTGCCTGTTGCTAGTGCGGTGAGTGGATGCAGGTAGCCTATCATGGCGGCAGATGTTGTTGGGGGGAATTGGCCGGAGACCGTCTACAACTTCAGTACAACGACACAGTGGAGTTCAAGATTCGGCCTGAAGATGACGCTTTATATGTCCAAGGGCTCCACTGCCATGAAGTACACCTGCCCTGACCACGGTTAGGCAACATACTGCTTGTTTATCTTTGTCTGTATGTAGTATAGTATGGATGAATCTTTGAACTTGTATGTAGTATAGTATGATTTGGTCAGGGGTTTAACTCTTCCCGTGCCCCTGATGGTTGTAACTGTTGATCAGGGGTGTTCATGTGAACCCTTGATTGTTAGACACGCAGATGTTAACCGGCTTACTAATTTGATGTTACATGTCTAAGTGCAATACTTATATGTGTTATATGTGCCACTTGTGTGCTATAAGCTTTGAGGTGGTAATACCACCATATTTAAAGTAGGTAACCATAACAAAGATTTTGCACATAACCATCACCTTAGTTTCCCTCTAGCACCAAGTTAAGACACCTAGGCGGGCAAACAAACAATAAACGTGGCAACATCGTACCCTCTCGTTTAGGGTTTCCTGCTCCGGGGGTGATTTCTTCGTCACCGTGAGATCGGGCCGGATTTCGGCTCCTCCTTTCGCCTCTCGTTCCCCTCGCTCTCGGTTTACCTCCTTCGACCATATCTCCGTGAGTCTCCCGCTGGTCTCCTTGTGACGGCTGCTGTTTGGATGCCTCTCTAGGGTTTTTGGCGTGGTTTGGTGATCATGGACGCAAAGGAAGACGAGGAAGCAAGATTGAACCCTGTGATCATTCCGACGGTGGACGAGACCGCGTCCGCTGCATCGGGTGCCTCTCTACGTCATCTAGTAGAGGAAAGGATGCGGATCTGGATGACATGTTTAGCCATCTGGAACTAAACGAATAAGAACTTGATGATGTCGTGATCGGGGTGGATGAAGCAAAAGTATATCAGCAAGCAGCCCGGTGGCTTGCGATTGGCAAGGTTCACACGTCCCGCTCGTTTAGTACGAATGCCCTGGTGGAGAAGATGAAAGTTGTCTGGAACCTATCCCGCGATCCGATCTGTAGAGAAGTTGGTGAAAACTTATTCATCTTCCAGATGTTTTGCTTGGGTGATTGGAAGAAACTGGTTTACCAAGGCCCCTGGACCTTTCGGGGTTGGGGAGTACTCATCGAAGACTATGATGGATTGAGTGATCCCGAGAAATTTGTCTTCGGTGGCATCTATGTCTGGGCAAAAATTCATGGCATACCATAATTATACCATAAGAAAGAAGTAGTGGATGATCTTGCTCGGCGTGTTGGCAGAGTTAAGGAGGTACAGATGGCCCCAAAACTGTTCTATGATGGAAACTATGTGCATATTCATGTGAGAGTCGATATATCTAGGCCCCTTATGAGGTTTGTGTCATTAACAATGCCTGAAGGGAAGAGAAGGTTGGCCGTGAAGTACGAGGAAATCCCTTTCTTCTGCAAGCGGTGCGGTCTACTGGGGCGTGATCATGATGAATGTGGCGATGGTGTTTGGACTGAACAACAACTGTAGTATGGTTCGTGGATGCTAGCTGTCCGAAGAGCAAGTCAGCCTGCTCCGGCACCTCGCCGTTTTTCTCCTCGGGCTCCTTTACGTGGAGGTTTTGCTGGTAGAGTTGAGACACACAACGCTGGCCCAAAAAAGCGCTCTTCAGGCGATGCTGATTTAGATACCACAGATGATTTGCAAAAATCTGCCACAAGCCCAATTAAACCTGGTGCTCATAATACCCATGTGATAGAGGGAAGTGAAAACGACCCAAGTGCTATGAAGCAACTGGATATGAATCTGACTGAGGATAGTGGTGACAATAGTATGGAGGCTGATCCTAGAGAAGGTGAGGTTCCTACGCCTCCTCTTCCCCCACCGTATGTGAAAACAAAAGATTTGAAGAAGGCAAAGAAAGCGCACAATCAGGATACTGATGACCCACAAGTATAGGGGGTGTATCGTAGTATCTTCGATAAGTAAGAATGTCGATCCCAACGAGGAGCAGAAGGTGTTGGCAGTAGTTTCGATGAAGGATTCACTGTAAATGCTCACAAACAAGTTTTCAGGGGGTTTTGATGTAGCAGATAAATAAAGTACAAGTAAATAAAATGCGAGAGAAATAATCGCTGCGAGTGGCCCAATCCTTTTTAGCACAAAGGACAAGCCGGTTTGTTTACTTATAATGACCAAACGTTCTTGAGGACACACGGGGATTTTAGTCTAGTGCTTTCGCTTCATGTAGCTAAATAATCTTCATTGTTTTGATAAGTGTTGTGTGGGTGAACCTATGCTAATGCACCACCCTTCCTAGGACTAATACATACTTGTGATTATACCCCTTGCAAGCATCCGCAACTACAAGAAAGTAATTAAGATAAATCTAACCACAGCCTTAAACTCTGAGATCCTGCGATCGATATACTAACGGGGGCTGGTTTCTGTCACTCCGGCAACCCCGCAATTAGCAACCGAATACAAGATGCACTCCCCTAGGCCCATAAATGGTGAAGTGTCGTGTAGTCGACGTTCACACGACACCACTAGAAGAATGACACCACAACTTAAATATCATAACATTGAATATTACTCAACCATAATTCACTACTAACATTTAGACTTCACCCATGTCCTCAAGAACTAAACGAACTACTCACGAGACATCATATGGAATACAATCAGAGGTGATATGATGATGAATAACAATCTGAACATAAACCTTGGTTCAATGGTTTCACTCAATAGCATCTACAACAAGTAGAGAATAACACCGGGAGAGTTTCCCCTATCGAACAATCAAGATCAAACCCAAATTGTTACAGCGGTGACGAGGTGCTGCGGTGATGATGGCGGTGTAGATAGTGGAGATGATGATGATGATGATGATGGAGATGATGTCCAGCTCGATGACGATGGCGATGGCGTCGATTTCCCCCTCCGGAGGAATTTCCCCGGATTCCTGCCCGCGGAGAGCTCTTTCTCTCGGTGTTCTCCGCCCCAGAGGCGGCTGTAACCCTCGTGAGGTCCTCTCTGTGGCTTAGGTTTTCGGGACGAAGGAGTACGCGAAGAAAAGGAGGCGAAAGGGGCTGTGGGCCCCCACACCACAGGGTGGCGCGGCCATGGGCCGCGCCGGCCTGTGGTCTGGGCCCACCTTGGCCTCTCTTCTTCCCCTCTGGCTCGCTCCGTCATCTGAAAAATAGGAATTTACGTGAAATTTCCTCCCACAGTTGATCTTCCGAAATATTGCGTTCTGACGGTGCTTTTTCCAGCAGAATCCTGGCTCGGTGCTTGATCCTCCAATAATGATGAAACATGCAAAATAGATGAAATAACATAAGTATTGTGTCCCAATATGAAATATATCAATGAATAACAGCAAATTATGATACAAAATAGTGATGCAAATTGGACGTATCAACTCCCCCCAAGCTTAGACTTGTCGCTCGATAAACAAGACCACATGTTTATGGAGTGAAGAGTCGATAAATAAAATACGGACAAGAAGCATCATATTCATTCACACAAGACATTCTAGTAAACAACTTCCTCACATAACTCATCTTGAAATAAGTAAAGAGAAATCACAAGTAAAGGTGCATAAGAAATCATAGTTGGTGATGGCAAACTTTGTTCTTGGTCAGAGAACTACTAACGGATTGTACTTCTAAGCAAAGCTTTCATATTAGAATTTATAGCTGGGCTTTCATATTCAATCATAACAATCTTCTCATAATCATTGATAACTTCAAAGTCATATTCATTCAGATAAAATTGGTACTAAACAAGAAAGTATAAAAGACATGATTAACTGAATCATAGCATAAATGATTGGTTCACAACAACTCAATTGCTTGCTTGAGATAGAGGGAAATAGGTTTACTGACTCAACATAAAAGTAAAAGATAGGCCCTTCGCAGAGGGAAGCAGGATTAAATCATGTGCTAGAGCTTTTCAAGTTTTGAAATCATATAAAGAGCATAAAAGTAAGATTTTAAGCCGTGTTTGTTGTTGTCAACGAATGGTAGCGGGCACTCTAACCCCCTTGCCAAACGAACCTTCCAAGAGCGGCTCCCATGAGGGACGGCATCTCTACCAGCAAGGTAGATCATCCCCTTCTCTTTTGTTTACACATGTATTTTAGTTTTATTAAGGATGACACTCCCCCCAACCTTGGCTTTCTCAATCCATGGCTAACCGAATCCTCGGGTGCCTTCCAACATTCACATACCATGGAGGAGTGTCTATTGCAAAATTAAGTTGCTTACTGATAAATCAGGGCAAAACATGTGAAGAGAATTATTAATGAAAGTTATTAATTGGGGCTGGGAACCCCGTTGCCAGCTCTTATTGCAAAATTATTGGATAAGCGGATGTGCCACTAGTCCATTGGTGAAAGTCCGCCCAACAAGATTGAAAGATAAAACACCACATACTTCCTCATGAGCTATAAAACATTGACACAAATAAGGAGTAGTATAGTTTGAATTATTTAAAGGTAGCACATGAAGTATTTACTTGGAATGGCAGAAAATACCATGTAGTAGGTAGGTATGGTGGACACAAATGGCATAGGTTTGGTCTAAGGTTATGGATGTATGAGAAGCATTCCCTCTCGATACAGGTCTTTGGCTAGCAAGGTTTGATAGCAAGCATAAAGGTTGAGGGAAACAAACAAATATACATATGATAGAAACAATCATGCATCTTTCTCATAAGCACAAGCAATTTTAACTTCAGAATACTAAGCATAGAGATAATAGAGTAATATATCTAAGTGTATTTCTCTCTTTTAATTAAACATCATGGTGTTGTTGCTATTGACCAATGCTAAGTTTGCCAAAACCAAATAGATTTACTTGATGCTCCCAAAGTGATGTCAATACTCATGTCAAGAGTAATCATATAATGGAGATTGCAAACTAAAATAAGGTGTGCAAAAAGTAAATGATAAGACTTCTCATTAATATTCCATAACGATAACTCACACCAACGGATACATAGATAACCAACTAAGAGAGATACTTCCACATTGCATACTATTCCATATAATAACTTCCCTACTCATGATACGACACTACTTGATAATAAAAGATAAAGGTAGTGATAATGTGATACCGCGGCACTCCCCCAAGCTTGGAACAAACCAAGGGGATGCCAATACCGATGATGAATTACTCCTTCGGTGATGATGGTGATAGATTCTTCTCGACAAGCTTCTTAACAAGCTCCTTTAAATCTTCAATCTCATAGGTGAGGTTGCGAATCAGTTCCGAGTTGTGCTCAACGCGGCTCATAATCATGTCAGGTGGTGAATCCCAACTCCTAGAGTTGTTTCCCCATCCTTCAGCTTCAGATTTCATCTCTCCTGCAATGTTAGAACGATCTATATCCCAACCACTTGGCAACACTACCTTGGGGGTCCTTTCAGTTTGACGATCGTAGATTAGGTTGCGGTAAGGGTTGTAATTGCCCGGAGAAGATGTCCTTGGAGCCAAGTAGCGACGTGGAACTGCTCCTCCGGTAGCGATTCGTGCACTCCTCTTGGTGTTTGACGGGTTTGATATCACGCCAATGCTCGCAATGGTGGCACGCTGGTGTGCTTGCGGAACCTCCTCCACTTCTTCCTCATCCTCACTTGCGCTTCTTCCTTCGGGTCCGGGTCTTGAATATCTTCCTCCAAAGGTCCCTTGTCCTTGTTGTTGGAGACCATGGTGCTTCTAGATCAAAACAAATCTGGCAGAAAACAGCTCGAAACAAAACACGACGAGAAAACGATATACGGACCTCCAGGGGTCCGGGGATTATATAGCAAATATTTTTACGACAAAAGGAAGGTTCCAGGCCGAAACGAGTGGAAACGGGACGCCGAGGGGCTGTCACCATAGGTCGGCGCGGCCGGGTGGGGCCCGCGCCGGCCTATGGTGACGGGCCCTCGCGCGTCTTTTCCACTCCGTTTCGATTCCGTAATTTTTCATATTTTCCAAAAAAGCAGAAATATTGTTCGGAAAGGTAAACGCGGACTTTTTATTAATTACCTGTTACCTATTCAAAGTCGAGTTCTGGCGGACTGTCAATTTGTCCTTTGATGAAAGCCTCCGGGGTTTCCACTTGAATAATATCAACATCAACATTATAAGAATCACCCGAGATATAATGCTTGAGTCTTTGTCCATTCACCACTTGTGTGGCATTGCCTTCCAAAGAGCTAATTTTTATTGCTCCTGAACGGTATACCTCCTCAATAACATATGGTCCTTCCCATTTCGAGAGTAATTTCCCTGCAAAGAATCTAAGACGAGACCGATACAATAGAACTTTATCTCCAACACTAAATTCTCTTTTAATAATCCTTCTATCATGCCATTTCTTAACTTTTTCTTTAAAGAGTTTAGCATTTTCATAAGCTTCACTTCTCCATTCATCTAGAGAACTTAATTGCAGCAACCTCTTATTACCGGCTAGTTTCGGATCTTTATTTAGTTCTCTAACAGCCCAATAAGCTTTGTGCTCTAGTTCTAAAGGTAAATGACAAGCCTTTCCATAAACCATTTTATAAGGTGACATTCCCATAGGATTTTTATAAGCAGTTCTATAAGCCCATAGTGCTTCTTTCAATTTGCTAGCCCAATTCTTTCTAGATTTATTAACAGTCTTTCCCAAAATAGATTTAATCTCTCTATTTGATAATTCTACTTGACCACTAGTTTGAGGGTGATAAGCGGAAGCAATTCTATGATTAATACCATACTTAGCAAGAGTTTTTCTAAAACCTCCATGAATAAAATGAGAACCTCCATCAGTCATAATATATCTAGGTATTCCAAATCTAGGAAATATAACATCTACAAGCATTTTTATAGAGGTCTCACCATCAGCACTCTTTGTAGGTATAGCTTCTACCCATTTAGTAACATAATCAACAGCGACAAGTATATGAGTGTTACCTTCTGAAGAAGGGAAAGGACCCATGAAGTCGAATCCCCAACAATCGAATGGTTCAATAACAAGAGTATAATTCATAGGCATTTCATTGCGTCTAGAGATATTACCAACTCTTTGACATTCATCACAAGATAAGATAAACTTCCTCGCATCTTTGAAAAGTGTTGGCCAATAAAAACCTGATTGTAGAACCTTTTGCGCGGTTCTATCTCCAGCGTGATGTCCTCCATAAACACTACCATGACATTTACTCAATATCTCCTGTTGTTCATATTCAGGAACACATCTTCGCATAATACCATCCACTCCTTCTTTATATAGGTGTGGGTCATCCCAAAAATAATGCCTCAAGTCATAAAAGAATTTCCTCCTTTGCTGAGCTGAAAAGGTTGGAGGCAAATACTTCGAAACAATAAAGCTAGCATAATCAGCATACCAAGGGCTCTCTCGCGAGCTCACCTTTATTACAGCCAATTGTTCATTTGGAAAACTATCATTAACAGGAACAGGATCATAAGCAATATTTTCCAATCTAGACAAATTATCAGCAACAGGATTATCAACACCTTTCCTATCTATAATATGTAAATCAAATTCTTGCAAAAGAAGTACCCATCTAATAAGCCTTGGCTTAGCATCTTTCTTTGTCATAAGGTATCTTGCAGCATGATCAGTATGAATGGTGACTTTTGAATCAACAATATAGGGTCTAAACTTGTCACAAGCAAAGACTACAGCTAACAATTCCTTTTCAGTTGTAGCATAATTTCTTTGAGCAGCATCAAGAGTCTTACTAGCATAATGAATAACATTTAATTTTTTATCTACTCGCTGTCCAAGAACAGCGCCTACAGCAAAATCACTAGCATCACACATAATTTCAAAAGGCAAATTCCAATCGGGAGGTTCAACTACAGGAGCAGTTGTTAAGGCTTTCTTTAGAGTTTCAAAAGCTTCCTTACAATCATCATCAAAAACAAAAGGTACATCTTTTTGAAGAAGATTAGTAAGAGGCTTTGAAATTTTAGAGAAATCTTTAATAAATCTCCTATAAAACCCAGCATGACCAAGAACACTACGAATACCTTTAACATCCCTCGGATAGGGCATCTTCTCAATTGCTTCAACTTTAGCTCTATCAACTTCAATACCTCTCTCGGAAATTTTATGTCCCAATACAATTCCTTCATTAACCATAAAGTGGCATTTCTCCCAATTAAGAACAAGGTTAGTTTCTTCACATCTCTTTAAAACTTTATCGAGGTTTCGCAAGCAATTATCAAAAGAGTTCCCATAGACAGAAAAATCATCCATGAACACCTCTACAATACTTTCGCAAAAACCATGAAAAATAGCAGACATGCATCTTTGAAAAGTAGCAGGAGCATTACATAAACCAAAAGGCATACGCCTATAAGCATAAGTTCCATAAGGACAAGTAAACGTGGTTTTCTCTTGATCTTTAGCTTTAACAGCAATTTGTGAAAACCAGAATAACCATCAAGAAAGCAAAAATGAGTATTTTTAGATAACCTTTCTAGCATTTGATCGATAAAGGGTAAAGGGTAATGATCTTTCTTAGTAACTTTATTAACTTTTCGAAAATCAATGCACATTCTATACCCTACAACTATTCTTTGAGGAATAAGCTCATCATTATCATTAGGCACAACAGTCATTCCTCCTTTCTTAGGTACACAATGCACAGGACTAACCCATCTACTATCAGCAATAGGATATATAATACCAGCTTCAAGTAGTTTTAATACCTCATTTCTTACCACCTCCTTCATCTTCGGAATTAGACGACGCTGATGTTCAACAACAGGCTTTGCATCATCTTCCATATTAATAGCATGTTGGCAAATAGAAGGAGAAATCCCCTTCAAATCATCAAGTGTATAGCCAATAGCTCCTCGGTGTTTCTTCAATATTTCCAATAACCTTTCTTCCTCAATCTCTGAAAGCTTAGAACTAATAATAACAGGATATATTTTCTTATCATCAATATGAGCATATTTAAGATTATCAGGTAAAGGCTTTAAATTGAAAACAGGATCTTCCTTTGGTGGCGGTGTCGTACCCAAATCTTCCACCGGTAAATCATGCTTGAGAATAGGTTGGCGAAGAAGCTCATCTCTTTCTTTCCTAAAAGCTTCACTTTCACTATTCTCCAAATGTTGCTGCAAGGGATTATTAGGAACAAGAACAATAGATGCACACTGCTCCATTTTAAAATCATTACTAGGCAAGTCAGCTTTATAAGGAATTTTAGTAAATTTAGAAAAGTTAAATTCATAAGGTTCACCAGCAAATTTAGTCAAAATTTTCTCTTTCTTACAATCTATAATAGCTCCACAAGTATTTAGAAAAGGTCTACCAAAAATGATAGGACAATGATCACTAGCAGCAGAACCAAGTACCAAAAAGTCAGCAGGATATTTAATCTTACCACATAGAACTTCCACATATCGAACAATACCAATTGGAGAAATAGTTTCTCTATTAGCCAGATGAATAACCACATCAATATCAAGTTCACAAGAACCAATTTCGTGCATAATCTCCGTGTAAAGCTCATAAGGAATAGCACTAACACTTGCACCAATATCACATAAACCATAATAGCAATGATCACCAATTCTAACAGATAGCATAGGAACACTAACTTGTTTGGGTTTATTAGGATGTGAAACAATATTAGAAGCATCTTCACAGAAAATAATATGACCATCCTCTACATTTTCAGTCACAAGATCTTTACTATTGCAACAGCAGGTTCAATTTTAATTTGTTCTTCAGGTTCTTTAGGTTTCTTTTCACTTTTATTAACTGCACTAGATATGACAGGAATCTAGTGCACATTTTAGCAGGGAAAGGAGTTTTTTCAATATACGCTTCAGGAATAACATTATCAACAGTTTCAACCACTACACATTTATTTACAGATGAATCAACTTTATCTTTATACGGTTCATGATACTTATCAAAATTCTTCTTAGGCAGTTCATAATGAGAAGCAAAAGCTTTATAAAGATTTGCAACAACTTGAGAATCAAGACCATATGTAGCACTCATATTACGAAATTTATCAGTATCCATAAAAGCTTCAATGCATTTATAATCATAAATTATACCTGATTCTCTATCTTTGTCGTTCTCCCATCCTTCAGTATTTTCTTGGATCCGATCAAGAAGGTCTCTTTTAAACTCTTCTTTGTTGCGTGTAAATGATCCAGAACAAGAAGTATCCAGCAAGGTCTTGTCTTGAAAAGAAAGTCTTGCATAGAAATTATCAATAATAACATTACCAGGAAGCTCATGAATGGGGCATTTGAGCATTAAAGACTTCAATCTCCCCAAGCTTGGGCAATACTCTCTCCATCATGAGGCCAGAAATTATATATGCGGTTCCGATCTTTGTGAATTTAACTTGGAGGATAGAATTTGGAATAAAATAAAGGCACAATGTCCTCCCAATCAATAGAATCACCATTCTTCAACAATTTATACCAGTGCGCCGCTTTACCAGACAGCGATATAGTGAATAGTTTCTTTCTAACTTCATTCATAGAAATACCTGCACATTTGAATAACCCGCATAATTCATGCAAAAACAGTAAATGATCACCAGGATGAACAGTTCCATCCCCTTCATAGCGGTTATCCATAACACGTTCAATAATTTTCATAGGTATTTTATATGGTACTACTTCCTCACCTGGCGCTTCATCCACTACCGTTGCAGTAGTAGTAGATTTCCCAAATAGAAATTGAAGAGAAGATCTCTCCATAATGACTTATAGCACAGGCAGAAATAAAATCAGCACAAACAGTAAAGGTTTTCCTTACCAATTCCACTTACCAATAGCGCTTCACTCCCCGGCGCGAGAAAATAGTCTTGATGACCCACAAGTATAGGGGGTGTATCGTAGTATCTTCGATAAGTAAGAATGTCGATCCCAACGAGGAGCAGGTGTTGGCAGTAGTTTCGATGAAGGATTCACTGTAAATGCTCACAAACAAGTTTTCAGGGGGTTTTGATGTAGCAGATAAATAAAGTACAAGTAAATAAAATGCAAGAGAAATAATCGCTGCGAGTGGCCCAATCCTTTTTAGCACAAAGGACAAGCCGGTTTGTTTACTTATAATGACCAAACGTTCTTGAGGACACACGGGGATTTTAGTCTAGTGCTTTCGCTTCATGTAGCTAAATAATCTTCATTGTTTTGATAAGTGTTGTGTGGGTGAACCTATGCTAATGCACCGCCCTTCCTAGGACTAATACATACTTGTGATTATACCCCTTGCAAGCATCCGCAACTACAAGAAAGTAATTAAGATAAATCTAACCACAGCCTTAAACTCTGAGATCCTGCGATCCCTCTTGCATCGATATACTAACGGGGGGTTTCTGTCACTCCGGCAACCCCGCAATTAGCAACCGAATACAAGATGCACTCCCCTAGGCCCATAAATGGTGAAGTGTCGTGTAGTCGACGTTCACACGACACCACTAGAAGAATGACACCACAACTTAAATATCATAACATTGAATATTACTCAACCATAATTCACTACTAACATTTAGACTTCACCCATGTCCTCAAGAACTAAACGAACTACTCACGAGACATCATATGGAATACAATCAGAGGTGATATGATGATGAATAACAATCTGAACATAAACCTTGGTTCAATGGTTTCACTCAATAGCATCTACAACAAGTAGAGAATAACACCGGAGAGTTTCCCCTATCGAACAATCAAGATCAAACCCAAATTGTTACAGCGGTGACGAGGTGCTGCGGTGATGATGGCGGTGTAGGTGGTGGAGATGATGATGATGATGATGATGGAGATGATGTCCAGCTCGATGACGATGGCGATGGCGTCGATTTCCCCCTCCGGGAGGGAATTTCCCGGCGGATTCCTGCCCGCCGGAGAGCTCTTTTCTCTCTGGTGTTCTCCGCCCCGCAGAGGCGGCTGTAACCTCGTGAGGTCCTCTTTGTGGCTTAGGTTTTCGGGACGAAGGAGTACGCGAAGAAAGGAGGCGAAAGGGGCTGTGGGGCCCCCACACCACATGGTGGCGCGGCCAGGCCATGGGCCGCGCCGGCCTGTGGTCTGGGCCCACCTTGGCTCCCCTCTTCTTCCCCTTCCGGCTCCCTCCGTCATCTGGAAAAATAGGAATTTACGTGAAATTTCCTTCCACAGTTGATCTTCCGAAATATTGCGTTCGACGGTGCTTTTTCCCCTGGCTCCGGTGCTTGATCCTCCAATAATGATGAAACATGCAAAATAGATGAAATAACATAAGTATTGTGTCCCAATATGAAATATATCAATGAATAACAGCAAATTATGATACAAAATAGTGATGCAAATTGGACGTATCAGATACTGAATTTGAAAATCTGGCATCATCGGCGGCATCCATTGGGGATGACCGTCGGGCCTAATGTGTCTTCTAGGCTAGAATTGTCGTGGGTTAGGGCATCATGCGACAGTTCGAGAGCTGGACTGCCTAGTGCAGTCCTATAAACCCTGCTTGGTGTTCTTGTGTGAAACTAGACAAAGTGACGAACGAGTAAAAAATCTCAGCTTTCGTATTGGTATGAATGGCTGCTTTCAAGTTTCTGGTGATGGCAAAGGAGGAGGTATTGCGCTATATTGGCAGGAAGGGATTACTGTTGACCTGTTGTCTTTCAGTAAGCGACATATTGATGTGCATATCAGTGGTGGTCCTTATGATCGTATGTGGCGATGTACTTTTGTATATGGTGAACCAAAAGCAAGCGATCAGCATTAGTTCTGGACTACTATTAGATCAGTCAAAAATAGTTCATCTGAACCCTGGTTAATGTTAGGAGACTTTAATGAGGCAATGTGGCAAGAAGAGCATTTTTCGCGGACAAGATGATCTTAAAGTCTGATGAGGGAGTTCAGAGAGACTTTGTCCTTGTGTGATCTATATGATATTGGTTTTGTGGGTACTCCTTGGACTTGGGACAATAAACAGAAGGGAGTGTAAAGGTCCGTTTGTACAGAGTTGTGGCTACCCCAGCTTGGTCTAACTATTTCCTAGAATACATACTAAGGCACATCTCCTCATCCAGGTCGGATCATACCCCTCTTCTACTATCAGTGGAGCGGGCTCAAAACTGTCGGATGGATAGGCCGATACGTTGTTATGAAGTGGCATGGGAACGGGAGCCTTCCCTTCCGGCGGCAGTAGAGGAAGCATGGTTGCGTAGAGTTCCTTGTCAAGATCTAGGCGACATAAATAACTCCCTCAAGGATGTCATGTCCGGTCTGTATAAGTGGAAAGCTGTCCATTTTAAATCGCTGCCAAAGGAAATCGAAAAGAAGAGAGCCAAACTTGAAGAGCTGCATGGTCGGAACGATGAAACTAGCAGTATGGAGCGACTAAAACTCACAAAGGAGATGGATGAACTTCTGTATATATAGGGAGGAGATAGCATGGCTTCAATGTTCTCGTATTGCATGGCTGCGGGAAGGGGATCAAAATACAAACTTTTTTCATCGACAAGCATTCAAAGAGACAAAAGAAAAACAAGATTCGAAAGCTGAAAAGATCCGATGGCTCATGGACTATGGATACTCGCGAGATGGAAAATATGGCCTCTGATTTCTTCCAAAACCTTTACACAAAAGATGATTCTGTTACTCCAGATAGGGTTACAAATTTGGTTGAGGAAGTTGTTACCGATGCCATGAATGAGGCTCTATGTGCGACCTTTACGGTGAAGGACATTAGTGATGCACTTTTTCATAATGGACCCCTAAAGGCCCTGGGACCTGACAGTTTCCCTGCTAGGTTTCTACAACGAAATTGGGGTTTATTCAAAGAGGAGGTTGTTGCAGCCGTGCAGTTGTTTTTTGAAACTGGAGTTATGTCATCTGAAATTAATGACACTGCTATTGTCATGATTCCCAAGAAGAATGAACCGCAAGAATTGAAGGATTTCAGGCCTATTAGTTTATGCAACGTAACTTACAAAGTGGTGTCGAAGTGTATTGCAAACCGGTTGCGCCTTATCTTATAAGAGATCATTGCACCGACTCAAAGTGCTTTTATTCCAGGTAGATTAATTACTGACAATGCTTTGATGGTGTTCGAGTGCATCCATTCTATTCAGACTGGATGTGCTGCTAGATCAAAATTATGTGCGTATAAGCTGGATATGGCCAAAGCTTATGACCGTGTAGATTGGAGTTTCTTGGAAGGAGTTTTAGCGAAGTTGGGCTTTCAAAGCAAATGGATACGGTGGGTAATGGCATGTGTGACCTCCGTACGGTACTCAATTCGCTTTAACGGACATATGTTGGACTCTTTCTCTCCTTCTCACGGCCTTCGCCAAGATGATCCACTTTCGCCATATCTATTCTTGTTTGTGGCTAACGGTTTGTCTTGCTTGATCAGAAAAGAGATTGAAATTGGAGCACTCCATGAGCTCCAGATCTGTAAACGTGCCCCTGGCATTTCCCATTTGTTGTTCGCAGATGACAGTCTGTTATTCTTTGAAGCCTCGGTCCAACAAGAAACGGTGATCAAGTCAATTCTCGACAAGTATGAAAAGAGTACGGGACAGCTAGTTAGTCTGGACAAGTGCTCAATAATGTACGGCAATCAATGCACCCCTGAGGCGCACCGTGAGGTCAAGGAGCTTCTCAAATATGAGACCTCAAGCTTCGAGGAGAAATATCTCAGACTACCACTTCCTAAGGGTAAAATGAAGCAAGGCAAATTTAAAACTTTGAAGGAAAGCTTTCAAAATAGGGCCTGCGACTGGACAGAGAAATATTTATCGAGTGCTGCGAAAGAAACACTTGTTAAGGTTGTTCTGCAATCTTTGGCGACATATGCTATGGGGGTGTTCAAATTTCCAGTCAGTCTAACAGAAGATCTATCTCACATTATTTGAGATTTTTGGTGGGGAGATGAAGAAAACAGGAAGCGTATGCACTGGATGTCCTGGGAAAAACTGACCCGACCAAAATCACAGGGTGGTATCGGATTCAGGGATCTCATAATTTTTAACCAAGCTCTCTTGGCCCGTCAAGCGTGGCGTTTAATCCAATTCCCTAACAGTTTATGTGGACGGTTATTAAAAGCAAGATACTATCCATCTGTGCACCTTCTTGACACAACGTTTATTCAGAACGTGTCGCCGACGTGGGAAGGGGTAATGCACGGTTTGGAGTTGCTAAAGAAAGGGGCTATTTGGAGGATTGGGTCTGGATCGAGTGTGCGGATCTTTCGTGATAACTGGATTCCCCGATCAGATGCTCTAAAAGTTCTGGCTAGGAGAGGGAACTCGAGGCGCCGATGGGTTTCGGAACTCATAAACCCTGTTACAAGGACTTGGGATGAAGAGAGGGTTCGAGAGTGTTGTATACCTATGGATGCAGAAGCTATCCTGGCAATTCAGATTCCGAGCAGACAATGTGATGATTTTGTTGCCTGGTTCCCGGAGAGTAATGGTTTGTTCTCAGTTTGGTCGGCTTATCGCCTTGGCCTCCAACCGCGTCTGTCGTGTGTCAGCGGTGGGCAGTCTAGTTCGGAACCAAACGGAGACATGAAAATTTGGGATTTAATTTGGAAGGCCAAGGTCCCTCGGAAACTACGTGTTTTTGCGTGGAAGGTGGCCTCATCGACCCTGGCTGTTCGGTCTGCTTTGCATCGACGTATAAACTCGATCGAACCGACTTGTGCCATCCGCAGGGCTGAAGGAGAAGACTCTCATCATGCTCTCATCAAATGCACGTTGGCAAAAGCCTTGTGACATGAGCTCCGAGGCCACTGGGATCTGCCTACTGAAGAGGCATTTAGATTCAATGGGGATGATTGGTTTTTCCTTCTACTTTGTAATGTTTCAGAACAGATGAGAGCAAAAATCATTTTCATGCTGTGGAGAGTATGGCACCATCGTAACAACATTGTCCATGGGGACGGGAAGGAGAGAGTTTCAGCCTCGGTACCCTACCTTTGTAGCTACCTCGCTTCCTATGTGGCTGCAACCGGAGCTGGTTGGGAGCTGAAAGGCAAAAATCTAGCTGAACCGGAGCGCCTAGCAACTACTAATGGCACACACACTGTTTAGGGATGGCTTGTTCCGACAGAAGGTGAGCTAAAGGCGGATGTAGACGCAGCATGGGATTCAACGACCAGAAGAGCTGGAATTGGCGTTGTGGTACGTGATCACCAAGGTAAAGTCCTCACGGATTGGAGGTTTATACCCGGGTGTGCAGGGGCAGAAAATGCTGAAGCGCTAGCATGTTTGGAGGGTTTAAAACATTTTATTGCTCTTAATGGTCGATCATCTGTCCTTGAATCTGATTGCTTGCGGGCTGTTCAAGTTTTTACATGCGATTACAAATCCAATAGTTGGTGCATCTATAGCGAGAGTAGGGAGCTTCTGAAAGTGTTCTCTAGTATTAGAATTGCTAAAGTGGATCGGGTGAGTAATTCAGTAGTTCATAGTTTAGCACAATTAGGCAAGAGTGGTACTTCGGGTTGCCTCCTTGGTTCTGCTCCGACATATGTGTTGGAGGGTATCAAGAAGGATTGTAATTTGGCTCTGCAAGTTTCACTCTTTTCCTTACCAGGGTACCTAAGGGCGACTGGAAGGTTTTTAATAAGACTGCTTGCTTGCTTAATATATTGTGCTTTTACTTAAAAAAAAACGTAATGGCACCAAAACACATTGTAGGCAACCAAACAAATGCAGAAATAAGCTCGGGCTCGATTTTCACTAAACCAGAAGCTAACAGGCCAAAACCGAAAAAGGAGAAAACCCCATGGGATAAAATCAAACTAAACCCTAAGCTGACCAGTGACCATGGTGAGTGCAGCCATTTGCATCGAAGCATGCCCGCGTGACCGCAACCAGTGCATGCATCGTGGCAGAGGTAATCAGGCAATTGCTCTGGCCTCTCGGGAAGACGGCGTGACGCTGTCGGATCAACCATGGTGGCAAAAGGTTGCGTTTCAGTGGTGGATAGGCCAGAGTTAGTCCGTGAGGATCCATGATTGTCTACAACTCAGAGTATTTGACGTTGTTGACGCTACATGCTAACACGACTGGAGTATGCAAATCGACATTACTCAGGCAGGTGTTCTCAAGTTAAATTCTTCAGAACTCCAGATAAGAAACATATTCTTTCCTGAGATTTTCTTTACCAGGTTGATTTACATCTCAGTATCAGCCGCTATAAATTTCCCCAAAAAAAAACCCAATCAGATACCAGGCTGAAAAAATCAACTACTGCCTTCTTCATGGCAGACCCCTCTTCTCCCTTGTAGCTGGTGCCTGTATGGGCTATGAACATGATACACCAACTTTGAGTCAACTTGGTATCTAAAATGTTATTCTCACCCTACATCAACAGGACTTCTCTGGCAAATATGTGAAAGAAGAACAGGTCAAGGGGAAACTACTTTGCCAGAGCACAGAAGTGAAGCAATCTACAGAACAGACCTACAAAACTGATCGTCATGTGTTTCTTGAGAGTAAGCAGTCTAATGAATAATGGTTGCCTTTTCAACAGATAGAAACAGACTGCTCTGGTGTTAGGAGCAACCCTGTGGTAATTGATAATCTATCTTGCCTTCATCACAAAATGTTATCCCTCTCCATAGTTAATCTCTCCTTTATACCTCCAAAGTCAGGACAGAGGTGGATGGTCCTCTTCCCTAGTCAGTGGCGGGTGCGGCTTCCAGCCTGGTTTCTCATCCCAGTACATGTCATAGTATATGTGGCCGATTTCACGCAACTCCACACAGCACCATATTCCCGTATATCTCTTCACACGATTCCGAAACCGCGTCTCCACAGCCTGGTTTTTTTGGTAATTAGAATTAAGACCGGATGCTTCTATCAGTAATTAAGGTCAAAACTGAAAAATGATCAGCAGCTTACAGCATCAGTAAAACCTCTGAAGGCGTCAACCATAGATGAGAACTGTATGACTTTGACATTCTTATACGAAGAGAAGACATTCAAAAGCTGCAAGAAAAAAGGATCCCTTTCAGCATAAAGCTCTTACGCAAAATCTGCAATAGATTTTCTCAATTGTATATGTAGTTATCTTAAAATGCTTTCTGCGGGTACACTATTAGGTGTACAAGTCTCTGTACACCTTTAAATCTGCTTATTCTCAAAAGTATTTATACTACTTACCTTCACTGATTGACTGATAGTGAAATAAAACACTCAAATTGGCACACCTTAAAATTATAGTTCTAATTTCACTAGCATGAAAGGCATTAATTGTTGCTGCAACCTTTTGTTATTTTTCTTTTTATTTCAAATCCATTCATATAACATATATTTAAATTATGGGCATTAGCAATAAAAACTGCACAACTATCCTAGAAATGCAAATAACATGGTTATCTGCCACTAATCTTCCAAATAAAAGTTCATCAAGAACTATCTTGCTACCAGATTTCTACCACATTATTCACTAAATAAAGGAATTGAACTCTGGGAGCAAGATAATTCTTGATGAACTAAATAAAACAAGATTAAAGGAAACGTAATGTACATTTATAACGGTAGAAGGGTGACCATGTGAATGATGTATTGTGTTAAATTGAAAGTACACACTACAGGAGGTTTCTCATAATTTACCGTTTGTTCAGTGCTATTCCTTGGTAATAGAAGGGGTCTGTGTTCATTGGTTCCATTAGCTGTGGAGCAGCTGGTGCTATCGCCATCGCAGAGCTGCACCTCAAGAAATGACTCTTTCACCTAAATCAATACTCCAAACAGGAACCAATTAGGAGACAAAGCCACATTGTTTCCAGATAAAGGTGAAATGCCTGCAAACAGCATATTTTACCTGTTTAGGTAATGACGGATTCTCAAGAAAGGAGTATTCTCTGAAATCAATATGTGCACCAAATTCTTCCTCGGGCAAGTCCTTCAGCATAATATGTACCTGTACAATGAAGTAGAAAAGTTTTTCTCATGGTTAATGTACAAGAGTATGTTAAATGCAATATAACTGAACTTAAGAGAACCAAGCAGTGCTCAGTTAGCTTGAGCAGTGCTGAGGTGGCTAGCAGTGCATGCCACGTGCTCGCCCACTCACGTTAAAGGCCACAAATAAGTCCATGGGTCGAATTCAATTCAAACTGTAGAGAAGCAATATACTCATATACTGGTCTTTTGCTTGTGAGTTGATATATATAATTCTACTACAGGGTGTAGTTACACCCAAGTGTATTTTTATACAATTTAAGCAATGTACTAATATGTTTATTCAAATATATCGCTTATCTACAGTTTGAACTGAACAGACATGTGTCCAGATGTATCAGCTGTTATAAACTAGGTTAAACATTCATCACTGCTCACTGAATTTGTCTGCCCAATCCATCATGTAAGGTACAGCCAACATTATTTCACTCCACTGCCTGCCAGTTGGTGGAAGCACTAGGTTCTATCTACACTCTCTCTGATCAAGAATATTCAGGATGGTGCCAAGGAGTGTGTTGCACTTTCAGATTTGTAGACATATTTTGTATACAATACCAAAGGTCCTGTACCAAAAATAATCCTTACTTTCACTTAGGTATTGTTGTTCCTGATAGTTTGGAGTCATACTTTTACCCTATTTACCCAAAACATGGTTACCTCGATAGGTATAATTGGTAAAAATCTTATGTATTTTGGCATATAATGCAAAATATAGTTTACTGCACCTCCTGCAAGTAATTTCAAGACAATAATGACGAGAGGTCCTCAAAAATGTCAGACCATCAATAATTGATGTTGAAAAGGGTAGTCTGCATTATGAAGTAACTTGGCCCGAAGCAACCTAATTTTGGACCAGAAACACAGCATGGCAGGCTTTATACATTGTTAGACCTTGGATGATGACTGATTGAGGGGCTTCAATAGTATCATCTGATTGGGTTCAACAAAAAATGGTGTCCAAAATTCTCAAATATGGCAAAAACTTATCAAGCCAATTTATTTGACACATGTAAAATGAAACCCTAAAAATGATTTGAGCAACTACTGCAAAAACTGTTGTTTTCTTGCTTGTTGTTTGTACGATTTTATTTGGGGCAAAGTGTGAAAGATTATCCAGGCCATTTAATGGCCAGATGTAGCCACACGAGTGCTTCACCAGATCATGGAAGGATGTGCTCTTAAAATCAGAACTTGTATCCAGAAGTCAGAATTAAAAAATTATCCTTCTGGACAAATACTACTCTACAGTGTTGTATTCTCATACGATAACACACTTTCATTTAAAACTAGTAAGCCATACTGATTCCAATACTCCAATTTCGTTGACCCAAGGAAGAACCTATTTGTGACAAGTTCCCTGGAAAATGTAACTTGTAAAACAACAATTACATAAAGATGATTACTACCTCTGAGTCAACTCAACATAAAGCATACAAAATGAACAAAGGACAACTGATGCCTCCAGACAGAATATATGAGTATAAGTAAAATTGTAAAAGAATATTTTTGCTCCTTGAATAATTACCTCAAATACATGATCCATTGGACAGAGAAAAGGTTGTCTTGTCATTGTACCTTCTAGAACTCCGGGATGTCCAAACCACATCCTATCAAGCCTGCACCATAATGGAGGCATTACCTAAAAGTACCAACAGTAGTCAGAAAAGGATCATTCACATGCTTGCACACAGCTCAAGAAACAAGATAATAATACAAACATTGCTACTATAAGCCCCCTGAACTATTCCAATTTTTTCACTATCAAAAGGAAATTTCACTGACCAGGGTCCGCTTTAACAAGGAAGCCACGGCCAATGCTGTTCTTATTTGCTTCATCTGGAAAGTTTCAAGCAAATGATCGATTAGGCAATAGGCATAAAACTTTTCAACAAAAGAAGTGCAACCAGAAAATTGGTGAAATAAAGATAATGGCAGATGATACCTGGTAATTAACCAATTGAAAATGTGATTCAACGGTATGGGCGCCATCTAACAGCAATTTCTTGGGAATATTAGGTTTAAATGATAGGAAACCTCCTGCAATGTGAGACCACATGATTTATGTACATGATGAAATAGGAATGGTAAAACTATATTTTTCATTCATTCTGAGGGAAATGCATCGACCAGTGAAGCTTTAAAAGAATAATACTGAGAATAAAGCAAAAGAAAAATCTTTCAGGACTGAATTGTGATGTAAAAATGCTATAATAACATTATGTAAATGACCAGTAAGCTTGAGATAACATATACAGAAGAAGCACATGTAGGCCAGGACACGCCACCAAGAGTTGTAAGCACGGATCTCTATTCCCAAAGATTGACTATGGTAATACTTATGGTGAAGGTAGACAGTGAACAGACCTGGTGAATCATAATAAGGTGGTTGATCAAAGAAAAGCATTGCCTCACGTAATCTATGGCGCTTTCCTTCAGTACCTGCATACTGGAAAGTAGTGTGCACAGCATACGGTTCTAGCCGAAGCTGCTGATGCATGCCCTGAAAATCAAGAGAAGTATACATAGCAGTTAGTTATACGAATTCTAAGTGCAAAATGGTAAAACAGAACATGCCAACTAAAAAGCTGAAGAACAAAAAAAAAAGAGCAGAACATGTAAACTATGACAACAAATTGGCATTCAAGATGGTAACTTACCAAACTGAAACAAAAAAAGCTCCTACCTGCACAAAGTAGGTATGGCCGCTGCAAAATATACTTGCTGGTAGGACTCCAAGCTTCAGTTTTCCATCATATGAATATACAAGATCATCTTCTCCTTGGACAGGTTGGCCAAAAACTTTGTGTACAAGATCATTAAAAGCATTCTGGTCCCATATCTTATCGTCGGATAAGACTAGGTCCTTCCATTCTTTTGCCAGCCTTTTAGCAGGTTCTGTTGGTCGCCAATGGAAAATACCAATATTGTATGCCCCAGTGACTGTGGAATGTAGAAATAGCAATCTATTATATTCTTATTAAGTTACAAATGCCAACTTTTTTGAACTCATAACTATCAAGAGATAAAGATAAAAATCAGTAGATAATGCAGCACAATGTCTGTGTTGGTGGGCACTGGATGGTGAAAATGAATTGCAACATTTGAAGGTGTAGGTAAATTACCTTGCCTCCAGTTCTCCAGGCTGTCGTCGGTGACGGTGGGTATGACCTGGTCGCTGGATGTGAGGAGATCCGCGTGAGGGTAGCGGGCGAGGTAGGGCAAGGGGTTCTTGAGCCACACCATGTCCGTGTCGCACATGAGCAGGTCGTACCCGAAGGGCAGGAGCTCATTGATGAGCAGCACCTTCTCCCTCCCCATCTTGTGGAAGGCGGGGGACCCCCAGCCGGCGTCCTCCGTGTCCATCCTGCTGCCCATGTCGAAGACGGGCACGCCCCTGAGGTAGAGCTCCCGGAGCAGCTTGGTGTCCATTGCGCCGACGAGGAGGTTGTCGAGGCCGAGGCCGGTGAGGTGGTGCACCCAGGTGAGGATGAAGTCCATGAAGGCGTAGTTGCCAAAGGTGACGATGATGACCCCATCGCGGGCGCGGGCGCGCACCATGTCGCGGGTGAGGCGGAACGCGCGCGGCGATGGCATCCGCGACCCCGGTGGCGGGGGCTTCCAGATGGGGCGGTTGTACATGGTCTCCGGCAGAGAGGGAGTGGAGAGAGCGGTGAGATTGGTGGTGGTGGTGACGGCCGGAAAGGGGAGCGCGGGGGCGGTGAGGGAGGAGAAAGAGAGGAGGAAGAAGAGGGCGGAGACGGCGAAGCCGCCGACGATGGCCCCGAAGATCCCGACGAAGACCGGTTTGGTAGATTCGGCGGGGCACCACGGCGCCATTTCGCCGGGCGGGAGGGATCGGGGTCGCCGGCGGAGGAGGTTGGGGGTCAGCGGGCGGCGGGGGCGGGGGCGGGGTCTCCAGTCATGTCTGTCGCGTGGGGTTAAGGTGGGGGAGGGTGGGCCCACTGGACGGTGGGTACTAGTGCGGTTATGGTTGAGTTTGACGGCATCGTCACGGGCACGGTTTAGCTATCCCGTGACCGTCACAGGTCACTGAACTGCGGGCCCCACAAAATGAGCTTAGAGTAGACGGTAACAGACTAACAGTACTGCTCTTCAAGTGTTCGTCCTTTTAATTAATTGTTTTGCTGGAAGTCTCGGCTTATCCGTATTAGTCAACTGCAGCGTACATCTCCAAAATTAAATTGAAACCCGTCTTTCGTTCGTACTTGTACGTCGCCTCCTACGGAATATCCTCGCGTCCTGCAAAGAAAAAACCCTCTCCTACCCGAAAGGAAAGCGAAAAGAACTGTGCGCATGATCACGCCTAGTCCTATGACCTATCTAGCCACACCGAAGAAAAGGAAAGAAAACAGTCTTCCTGCCGAAGCAATGGAGAGATCGTGGGCGTCGTACTTGTGGTGTGCCAGCCGGGAACGGTAGCGGCAGCAATGAAGAAGCCGCCGTGGTCATGACTCTGTATCCGGCTCCGCCGATGTGGACCTTGACGCCGGCCGCCATCGTTTCGGCGCGCTAGGCAGCGAAGGTGGGGATGGGCCCATAGAGAAGAAGTCGCTGCAGCCGGCCGCGCTATGGTCACGAGCCTGAATTCGGCTCCATGCAGGCGACCTGGACGCGGCCTCGACAAAGGCCTGCATGAGGGACGACTAATGGATCAATGTCGACGGTGGCGTGTTTGCAGGGTGAGCAGCTCATGTGAACCTGGCCATGGCCACCAGTGATCACCAATTATATGCAGGATGTCCGTATGCTCGTGTGCAACACTCATGCCTCTGGACCGAACTGAAGTTATGGGTTGTTGTATGTGGGATTGGCCCAACTGTTGAAAACCATTGGAGTGTTGAGGATAAAGAGACGCATGAGTGCATCAGGAGAGACATCGAACATAACAGAACCTGAACCTAGCGTCTGCTCTCTCTCCCCTCTCGTCTGGTTCTCCTCTAGATCTTCATCTTCTTCTGGTCCAGTGGCTACCACAAGCCACCATTGTATCGACCTCACGCCCCGATCCTCACCGGCGGCAACGGGGTGTGACAGTTTGGTATCAAGGCTAGCTGCCCCGATCCTCACCGGCGGCAGCGGCGTCCAGCTGAAGGAGTTTGTCTTCTTGAGCAATTGGTACAGGGGCAGTGCCTTCTCCCCACCGCACAGCGGCTCAAGGAGGGCATCCGGTGAACTTCGGACGTCCTGAGGCACTGCCAGCTCCATCTTCTCAATGGCACCGATCTTCTCGGGTTGGCTTCGATTCCCCGAGAGACGAGGTAGCCTAGGAGCTGGCGGACGGCACCGAAAGTGCACTTGGCCGGGTTCAACTTCATCCGGAATCTTCGCAGATTGGTGAAGGTTTCTCTCAGGTCATCAAGGAGGGTGTTCCTCTCCTTGGTTTTTACAACGACATCATCCACGTATGCGTGAACGTTTCTGCCGATTTGCTCTTGTAAGCATTTTTGCATGCACCATTGATAAGTAGCGCCTGCATTTTTCAAGCTGAATGGCATAGTCGTGTAGAAATAAGCCCCATACGGGGTAATGAACGAAGTCTTTATTTGATCAGTCGGATTCAAAGGAATCTGGTGGTAGCCTGAATAGGCATCTAGAAAAGACAACAGTTCACAAGTCGAATCTATGACTTGATCTATGCGCGGCAGGGGCAAGGGGTCCTTCGGGCATGCCTTGTTGAGGCTGGTGTAGTCGATACACATGTCCTAGGAGCCGTTCTTCTTCAAAACCAGGACCGGGTTCGCCAACCAGTCCGGGTGCAGCACTTCCATGATGAAGCCGGCTGCTAGGAGCCGGGCGATTTCTTCACCGATGGCCTTCCTTCTTTCTTCGGCGAAGCGACGTAGAGGTTGCTTCACCGGCTTGGCCTCTGTCCTGATGTGGAGGTGGTGCTCAGCCAACTCCCTCGGCACACCCGGCATGTCCCTTGGAGACCATGCGAAGATGTCCCGAATCTCACGGAGGAAGCTGGTGAGCTCGCTTTCCTATTTGTTGCTCAAGCTGGCACACCGATGGTGACGAACTTGTCCGGCTGCGTCGGGTCGAGCAGGATCTTCTTGGTGTCGTTGGCCGGCTGGAAGTGAGTCGTTGATGTCTACGGGTGCTTCTATTCTTGTAGACAGTGTTGGGCCTCCAAGAGCAGAGGTTTGTAGAACAGCAGCAAGTTTTCCCTTAAGTGGATCACCCAAGGTTTATCGAACTCAGGGAGGAAGAGGTCAAAGATATCCCTCTCAAGCAACCCCGCAATCACGATACAAGAAGTCTCTTGTGTCCCCAACACACCTAATACACTTGTCGATGTATAGGTGCACTAGTTCGAAGAGATAGTGAAATACAAGTAGTATGGATGTATATGAGTGGTAATAGCAATCTGAATAAAATATGGCAGCGAGTAAACATGCAACAGAACAGTAAGTAAGCGGTGTTTGCAGTATTGAAAACAAGGCCTAGGGATCATACTTTCACTAGTGGACACTCTCAACATTGATCGCATAATAAATAATAACTTCTCTCATTTGTGCTACATACACTCTTGTTTGATAATGAACACCATTCGTTGCGTAGGATTACACGAACCCTCAATGCCGGAGTTAACAAGCTCCACAACATTCGATATTCATGTTTAAGTAACCTTAGAGCATAATAGATCTTTGCAAAATAGACCGAGTACTAACATAACATACACACTGTCACCTTTACACTATGAAGGGGGAATAAATCACATCAATACTATCATAGCGATAATTAACTCCATAACCTACAAGAGATTATGATCATAATCTACGACAAGAACTACACGATGCACACACTGTCACCATTAGACCATGCAGGAGGAATAGACTACTTTAATAACATCACATGAGTAGCACATAGACTAGTAGCGATACAAAGCACATTGCAATCATAAAGGGATATAAATAAGCACTTCACTATGCCATTCATAATAGTGAATAAGTATTCTGTGAAATATAGCCTAAGAGACCCACACGGTGCACACACTGTCACCTTTACACATGTGGGACAAGGAGTCTCCGGAGATCACATAAGTAAAACCCACTTGACTAGCATAATGACATCTAGATTACAAGCATCATCATATGAATCTCAATCATGTAAGGCAGCTCATGAGATTATTGTATTGAAGTACATAGAGAGATGAACCACATAGCTACCGGTACAGCCCCGAGCCTCGATGGAGAACTACTTCCTCCTCATGGGAGACAGGTGATGAAGATGGCGGTGGAGATGGCGGTTTGGATGGAGAAGCCTTCCGGGGCACTTCCCCGTCCGGCGGCGTGCCGGAACAGAGACTCTGTCCCCGGATCTTGGCTTCGCGATGGCGGCGGCTCCGGAACTTTTCTCGTACCGTGGCTTATTCGTCTCGAGGTTTTAGGTCAGGGGACCTTATATAGGTGAAGAGGCGGAGTCGGAAGGTCGACGAGGCGGTCACACAACGGGGCGCGGCCCACACCGGCCGCCACTGGTGTGTGGGGCCCAGGGCTCCTCGGCTCTCGGTGTGGAAGCTTCGTGGGAAAATAGGATGGGCGTTGATTTCGTCCGATTCCGAGAATATTTCCTTACTAGGATTTCTAAAACCAAAAACAGCACAAAACAAGAACTGGCACTTCGGCATCTTGTCAATAGGTTAGTTCCAGAAAACGCATCAAACGATATAAAGTGTGAACAAAACATGTAGGTATTGTCATAAAACAAGCATGGAACATCAGAAATTATAGATACTTTGGAGACGTATCAGCATCCCCTAACTTAGTTCCTACTCTCCCGCGAGTAGGTAAACGATAACACAAATAATTTCTGAGGTGACATGCTACCATCATAGTCTTGATCAACATTATTGTAAAGCATATGACATGAATGAAGTGATTCAAAGCAATGATCTATAGCTTGCTAACAAATAGATAACATATAGCAAAACTTTTCATTAATAGTACTTTCAAGACAAGCATCAATAAGACTTGCATAAGAGTTAACTCATAAAAGCAATAAATTCAAAGTAAAGGCATCGAAGCAACACAAAGGAAGATATAAGTTTCAGCAGTTGCTTCCAACTTTCAACATGCATATCTCATGGATAATTGTCAACACAGAGTAATATGATGAATGCAAATAAGCAAGTATGTAAGAATTAATGCACATTGACACAAGTGTTTGCTTCTAAGGTGGAAGGAAATGGGTAAACGACTCAACAATAAAGTAAAAGATAGGCCCTTCGCAGAGGGAAGCAGGGATTAAATCATGTGCTAGAGCTTTTCAAGTTTTGAAATCATATAGATAGCATAAAAGTAAAATTTTGAGAGGTGTTTGTTGTTGTCAACGAATGGTAATGGGTACTCTAACTACCTTATCAACCAGACTTTCAAGAGCGGCTCCCATGAAGGACGTTATCTCTACCAGCAAGGTAGATCATCCTCTTCTCTTTTGTTTACACATGTACTTTAGTTTTATTTATTAGATGACACTCCCCCCAACCTTTTGCTTACACAAGCCATGGCTAACCGAATCCTCGGGCGCCTTCCAACATTCACATACCATGGAGGAGTGTCTATTTGCAAATTTAAGTTGCTTACTGATAGATCAGAGCAAAACATGTGAAGAGAATTATTAATGCAAGTTAATTAATTGGGGCGGGAACCCCATTGCCAGCTCTTTTTGCAAAATTATTGGATAAGCGGATGAGCCACTAGTCCATTGTGAAAGTCTGTCAAAAGTAAATGACAAGATTGAAAGATAAAACACCACATACTTCCTCATGAGCTATAAAACATTGACACAAATAAGAGATAATAACTTTTGAATTGTTTAAAGGTAGCACATGAAGTATTTACTTGGAATGGCAGGAAATACCACATAGTAGGTAGATATGGTGGACACAAATGGCATGGGTTTTGGCTCAAGGTGTTGGATGCACGAGAAGTATTCCCTCTCAGTACAAGGCTTAGGCTAGCAAGGTTGTTTGAATCAAACACAAGTATGAACCGGTACAGCAAAACTTACATAAGAACATATTGCAAGTATTATAAAACTCTACACTGTCTTCCTTGTTGCTCAAACACTTTTACTAGAAAATATCTAGACCTTAGAGAGACCAATCATGCAAACCAAATTTCAACAAGCTCTACAGTAGTTCTCCACTACTAGATTTAAACTACATGATGCAAGAGCTTAAACATGATATATGAGAGCTCAAAACAATTGCCAAGTATCAAATTATTCAAGACCATATGAAGCATTTTCTTATTCCAACCAAATAGCAACAAGTGAAGCGATCAACTTTCGCCCCTGAACATTAAAAGCTAAGAACACATGTGTTCATATGAAAAAGTGGAGCGTGTCTCTCTCCCACACAAGGATGAACTTATTTGGAGAATGAAAATAACAAACCGAAAATAAAAGCACACAGACGCTCCAAGTAAAATACATAAGATGTGACTGAATAAAAATATAGTTTCAATAGAAGAAACCTGATAAGTTGATGAAGAAGGGGATGCCTTGGGCATCCCCAAGCTTAGACGCTTTAGTATTCTTGAAATATGCAGGGATGAACCACGGGGCATCCACAAGCTTAGGCTTTTCACTCTTCTTGATCATATATCATCCTCCTCTATTGACCCTTGAAAACTTCCTCCACACCAAACTTCAAGCAAACTCATTAGAGGGTTAGTGCATGATAAAAATTCACATGTTCAGAGGTGACACAATCATTCTTAACACTTCTGGACATTGCACAAAACTTCTGAAAGTTAATGGAACAAAGAAACTCATTCAACTTAACAAAAGCGGCAATGCGAAATAAAAGGCAGAATCTGTCAAAAACAGAACAGTCCGTAAAGATGAATCTGGCAGGGGCACTTAACTTGCTCAAATGGAAAAACTCAAAACTAATGAAAGTTGCGTACATATATGAGGACCACGCCCGTAAATTTGCACATTTTATTGATTTTTTTACAGAGACTTCTGCTCAAATTCGTGACAGACAGCAAATCTGTTTCTGCGCAGTAATCCAAATCTAGCATCAACTTTAACATAGAGAGTTTACTTGGCACAAAAACATGATAAGGAGAGGTTGCTACAGTAGTGAACAACTTCCAAGACTCAAAAAAACAAAAATTGCTGTAGTAAAATAAACACATGGGTTATCTCCCAAGAAGTTCTTTCTTTATAGCCATTAAGATGGGCTCAGTAATTTTAATGATACTCTCGCAAGAAAGAAGAGTTGAAGCAAAAGAGAGCATCAAAAAGCAAATTTAAAACACATTTAAGCCTAACCCACTTCCTATGAAAAGGAATCTTGTACAAAAATAAATTCATGAAGAACAAAGTGGCAAGCATAGAAAAGCAACATAAGCGCAATTTCAAGATTCTCAACATAAAGAGGGGAAACTTAATATTATTAAGATGCATATAACCATGTTTCCCTCTCTCATTATAACTTTCAGTAGCATCATGAACAAACTCAACAATATAACTATCACATGAAGCATTCTTGTCATGAGCCATATGCATAAAATTATTACTCTCCACATAAGCATAATCAATTTTATTAGTTGTAGTGGGAGCAAATTCAACAAAGTAGCTATCATTATTATTCTCATCAAGTGTAGGAGGCATAGTATAATCATAATAAAATTTACTCTCCATAGTAGGCGGCACCAAAAGACCACTATCATTATAATCATCATAAATAGGAGGCAAAGTATCATCAAAGAAAATTTTCTCCTCAATGCTTGGGGACTAAAAATATCATGCTCATCAAAACCAGCTTTCCCAAGCTTAGAATTTTCCATATCATTAACAACAATGGTGTTCAAAGCGTTCATACTAATATCATTGCTACTAGCATGCAAATAAGATTCCATAGGTTTTTTAATTTTCGCAGCAAACAATCCATGTCTTAACTTAGGAAATAGAATAAGAAGCTCATTGTTACTTTCCATTATGCCTAACTAGTGTAAACAAGAAACCAAAAGATGCAATTGCAGGATCTAAAGGAAATAGCTTCGAGTACTACACGGCGAAAATAGCTTAGTAGCCGAGATCCGGAGTGTGAGTACCTTTTACCTTTCCTCCCCGCAACGGCGCCAAAATAGCTTGATGTCTACGGGTGCTTCTATTCTTGTAGACAGTGTTGGGCCTCCAAGAGCAGAGGTTTGTAGAACAGCAGCAAGTTTTCCCTTAAGTGGATCACCCAAGGTTTATCGAACTCAGGGAGGAAGAGGTCAAAGATATCCCTCTAGAGCAACCCTGCAATCACGATACAAGAAGTCTCTTGTGTCCCCAACACACCTAATACACTTGTCAGATGTATAGGTGCACTAGTTTGGCGAAGAGATAGTGAAATACAAGTAGTATGGATGTATATGAGTGGTAATAGCAATCTGAATAAAATATGGCAGCGAGTAAACATGCAACAAAACAGTAAGTAAGCGGTGTTTGCAGTATTGGAAACAAGGCCTAGGGATCATACTTTCACTAGTGGACACTCTCAACATTGATCGCATAATAAATCATAACTTCTCTCATTTGTGCTACATACACTCTTGTTTGATAATGAACACCATTCGTTGCGTAGGATTACACGAACCCTCAATGCCGGAGTTAACAAGCTCCACAACATTCGATATTCATGTTTAAGTAACCTTAGAGCATAATAGATCTTTGCAAAATAGACCGAGTACTAACATAGCATACACTGTCACCTTTACACTATGAAGGGGGAATAAATCACATCAATACTATCATAGCGATAATTAACTCCATAACCTACAAGAGATTATGATCATAATCTACGACAAGAACTACACGATGCACACACTGTCACCATTACACCATGCAGGAGGAATAGACTACTTTAATAACATCACATGAGTAGCACATAGACTAGTAGCGATACAAAGCACATTGCAATCATAAAGGGATATAAATAAGCACTTCACTATGCCATTCATAACGGTGAATAAGTATTCTGTGAAATATAGCCTAAGAGACCCACACGGTGCACACACTGTCACCTTTACACACGTGGGACAAGGAGTCTCCGGAGATCACATAAGTAAAACCCACTTGACTAGCATAATGACATCTAGATTACAAGCATCATCATATGAATCTCAATCATGTAAGGCAGCTCATGAGATTATTGTATTGAAGTACATAGGAGAGAGATGAACCACATAGCTACCGGTACAGCCCCGAGCCTCGATGGAGAACTACTCCTCCTCATGGGAGACAACAGTGATGAAGATGGCGGTGGAGATGGCAGCGGTGTCGATGGAGAAGCTTTCCGGGGGCACTTCCCCCCGGCTGCGTCGAACAGAGACTCTGTCCCCAGATCTTGGCTTCGCGATGGCGGCGCTCCGGAACTTTCTCGTCGTGGCTTATTCGTCTCGAGGTTTTAGGTCGGGACCTTTATATAGGTGAAGAGGCGGAGTCGGAAGATCGACGAGGCGGTGACACAACGGCGCGGCCCACACCCTGGCCGCGCCACTGGTGTGGGCCCCAGGGGTCCCGCGCTCTGTGTTCCGAAGCTTCGTGGGAAAATAGGATGCTGGGCATTGATTTCGTCCGATTCCGAGAATATTTCCTTACTAGGATTTCTAAAACCAAAAACAGCACAAAACAGGAACTGGCACTTCGGCATCTTGTCAATAGGTTAGTTCCGGAAAACGCATCAAAACGATATAAAGTGTGAACAAAACATGTAGGTATTGTCATAAAACAAGCATGGAACATCGAAATTATAGATACGTTGGAGACGTATCGTCCCACCAAGTTGCACACGGCATGCCCGACTGCGCGGCTTGGCCATGGCGACGGCGTCGTTGATGAGCTGCTTCTGCAGCTATGACCGCGTCTGGGCCATCTTCGAGCTCGGTGGCGCACTCCATAGAGGGGCGATAGTCGCCGGCTATGGTAATGACCCCTTTGGGCCCGGCAGCTTCATCTTCAGGTACCCGTATGGGGCACCGCCATGAACTTGGTCAGGGTCGGCCTGCCCAGGAGCGCGTGGTAGGGACTGACCAGGTCTACCACCTCGAACTCGATGTTCTCCGTGCGGAAGTGGTCCGGCTTGCCGAACATGATCTCCAGGGTGATCCGGCCGATCGGCTGACACAAGTGACCTGGCACGATGTCGTGGAAGACGGGGGGGCGCAAGCCTCCCGGATGCCCAGCTTGCGGGCGGTGTCGCGGTAGAGGATGTTGATGCCCGCCATCGATGAGGACGCGCGAGAATCGCACGCTGCGCCGGCTTGTGCCAATGGTGGGGTCGAGGACCATGGCGTAGCTGCCCGGCCGGCAGGACGGTGTGTCGCGGCGATCAAAGGTGATGGCCTGCTCTGACCCGGTACTGGGGACCGGCGGCATGACCGCGTTGACTTCGAGGGAACGGCGCTGCTGGCTCGTTTTGTCCTCCGGCTCGGTGGTGAAGATGATGTAGGTGGCATCCTTAGCCAGGTACCGGCCGCCATGGTGCACTTGGTTAGCCTCGTGGTGCTCGAGGTTGGCGTCTCTGCGCCGGCTTGGCCACCCCGCCCGCCGGTGGAGGCGGGGGTGGAGGCGGAAGCGGCTCGCCGCTCGTCAGCCGCTTCATGAAGTGGCGATCGCGGGTGGTGTGGTTGGAGGGGTTCTTGCCGCTGTGGTACTTGCACGGCGAGTCGAGCATTTGCTCAAAGGTGTACTTCGGCTTCCAGGGCCTGTTTCTGGCGCCGGCTGCCGCCAGCCGCCGCATGGTCCGACACGGCTGCCACATGGGCGGAGCCATACCGGCGGTCCGGCTGGTCGCTGTGCCGCTTGCCGCGGTAGTTGTCCCGCCGGCTGCCATGCGAGCCGCCCTCGCCGGCTTGTGCTCGGCCGCTTGTTGTTGTCCCGCTGGACGGAGCCGGAAGCCTCGCGGAGCCTTGCCGCCCTCGGCCAGCGCATACTTGTCTGCAATGGCCATCAAGGCGGCCATCGTCTTGGGCTCGCTGCGGCGCAGCTTGTGCCTAGCATGGTGTTGGGGCGGCTGCCGCCCATGAAGAAGCTGATGGCCTGGATCTCATGCACGCCCTCGCAGGAGTTGCGCATTTCGCACCAGCGCGTCAGGTATGCGCGATCCGTCTCGTCCGGCCCGCTTGCACATCTCAAGCTGGGGCGACCGGCGATAGGTGCCGTGAAGTTGCCGATGAAGGCCTCCTCGAAGTCCAGCCAGCCGTTGATGCCGCCGGCAGGTTGTTGAGCCACGTGCGGGCGGAGCCGAAAAGATGAGGGGAGTAGCGCACAGCCCGCTTGTTACCTTTGGCAATGCCGACGAGGTGGAGTAGTCCAGCACGGTCCTCCGGCTTGGCCGTGCCATACTTGGGGGTGTCGCGCGGGAGCGGAAGCCGTCAACCATGGGCTCGTTGAGGACCGCGGCCGAAGCACTTTGGGCCGGGCGGCCTTCTTCTTCCGCGATGCGGATTCGACCACCGGTCGAGTCGGTCTCTGGCGCGCCGGCTCGATGCGTGGGCCCAGCCGGAGTGGGCCGTGGCGATGGCCGCTGGCCTGGGGCCGGCCGGTGCGGCGTCTGGCGCCGGCCTCTCGGATTCTTCTTCCTGGCGCGGCTTGGTGGTGGCGGGCGACCGCTCGCCTTGCCGGCTTGTCCGGCCGGAACTTGGGTGGCCCGGGAGTCCCGGTGCCGGCTTGGTGGTGGCGAGGAGGACTTGGCCGTGTCTCCGCCGTCCATGTCGTTGCCTGCAGCGCCACGAGCGAGAAGCTCGGCGTGGCACGGTCGGCCGACGCTTGGTGGCCGCGTTGAGCAGCTCGCACCCGCTTCGTCCGGCGACGTAACTCTTCGCCTTCGAGGCGGTTCAGCTCTTCTGCGGCTTGCGCCGCGCGCATGTTCTTGTCGGGGTGTTGTAGCGGGTTGCTCGCGACGGAGCCGGCGATCTCGCGCCATCCCGGCGATCTCGGCGCCGCGCCTCCTCCTCGGCGTATCTGGCCGGCTCGGCTTGGGTTGTCGCCGTCTGGCGTGAAGCCGTGGGCGCGGTTGTACTCGCGCTGGGTGATCTCCATCTGCAGCTTTGCAGCAGATAGCTCTTCCGCCTGCTTGAGGAGCAGCTGGCGGTGCGTTGATACGTCTCCAACGTATTGATAATTTCTTATGTTCCATGCTACTTTATTGATGATACCTACATGTTTTATGCACATTATATGTCATATTTGTGCATTTTCTGGAACTAACCTATTAACAAGATGCCGAAGAGCCGGTTGTTGTTTCTGCTGTTTTGGTTTCAGAAATCCTAGTAAGGAAATATTCTCGGAATTGGACGAAATCACCGCCCAGGGTCCTATTTTTGCACGGAGCTTCCAGAAGACCGAAGAGGGAAGGAAGTGGGGCCACGAGGTGGCCACACCATAGGCGGCGCGGCCCAGGCCCTGGGCGCGCCGGCCTGTGGTGTGGGCCCCTCGCGCCGCCTCTTGACCTGCCCTTTCGCCTACTTAAAGCCTCCGTCGCGAAACCCCAGTACCGAGAGCCACGATACGGAAAACCTTCTAGAGACGCGCCGCCGTGAATCCCATCTCGGGGATTCGGGAGATCGCCTCCGGCACCCTGCAGAGAGGGGATTCATCTCCGGAGGACTCTTCATCGCCATGATCGCCGGAGTGATGAGTGAGTAGTTCACCCTGGACTATGGGTCCATAGCAGTAGCTAGATGGTCGTCTTCTCCTAATTGTGCTTCATTGTTGGATCTTGTGAGCTGCCTAACATGATCAAGATCATCTATCTGTAATACTATATGTTGTGTTTGTCGGGATCCGATGGATAGAGAATACTATGTTATGGTGATTATCAATCTATTGTTTATGTGTTGTTTATGATCTTGCATGCTCTCCGTTATTAGTAGAGGCTCTGGCCAAGTTTGTACTCTTAACTCCAAGAGGGAGTATTTATGCTCGATAGTGGGTTCATGCCTTCATTGACACCTGGGACAGTGACAGAAAGTTCTAAGGTTGTGATGTGTGTTGCCACTAGGGATAAAACATTGATTCTATGTCTAAGGATGTAGTTGTCGATTACATTACGCACCATACTTAATGCAATTATCTGTTGCTTAGCAACTTAATACTGAATGGGGTTCGGATGATAACCTGAAGGTGGACTTTTTAGGCATAGATGCGGTTGGATGGCGGTCTATGTACTTTGTCGTAATGCCCCATTAAATCTCACTATATTTATCATATCATGTACATGCATTGTTATGCCTTCTCTATTTTTCAATTGCCCGACTGTAATTTGTTCACCCAACATGCTTTTATCTTATGGGAGAGACACCTCTAGTGAACCGTGGACCCCGGTCCTATTCTTTACATAGCATACAATCTACTGCAATTGTTCTTTACTGTTTTCTTGCAAACAATCATCTTCCACTCGATACGCTTAATCCTTTGTTACAGCAAGCCGGTGTATATTTTAATGCATAAGAGAGCTAAACAACATTTCTTTCTTTCTTTCTCCCTCCACTTGTTTTACTTGCTGTAGCACTTTTTGTTTTGCAATATGCTTTCGTTGTTAAGATTTTGGAAATCATTTTCCTGCGCAGTAATAATTAATTTAACACCCAAATGTGCATTTTTCGAAGTTCTCAAAAATTTACAAAAATTATACGGTAGTCTTATTTTTCGAAGAGGCACTGAGCACTGACCAGTGGGGCACCCAGGGTGGCACCACAAGCCCGGCAAGGGGCGCGCCACCTGGTGTGTGGGTCCCCTTGCCCCACTTCAGCATCTCTTCCTCCCACTCTTCTCTCTCCCGAAAAACTCGTACTCACTTTCTCTCACTCGCGTTTCTGCTCAAGAACTCGCGATTTTTAGATCTCTTTGCTCAGCCCAGATTTCTGTCTGAAATTTGGCACATTTGCTCCCTGGTATGTGACTCCTTTGATTGTCCAATTAGAATTTTGTTTGGTTGAGTATATCTTGAATATTTTTCTGCTGTAGATAACATGTTTAGTGAGCTTGCATGCTTGTTCTAAGTGGTAGAAACTAGTTTTGATGCATGTTTAGTACTCTAGCAAGTTCCTATAGTAGTTCCCCTCAATTATATACCTTGAAATCAAATTTTATAATGATTGTTGAAAAATTTCAGAAAAGGAAAATGAACAACTACAACTTTGGAGAAGTGTTCGAAGGAGAGACGACAAGCACAGGGAGGCCCTCGAGGGCATCCACTCGGATTAGACGATCCTATAATGAGGACGTGATTGCACCAAGCTTCGATGAGGGCAATGGGGACCCTAATGCTTCATCTTTTCCATGCTATGAATTTTTGAGTAATGCAGGGTTATTGGATGATTTCTTGACTCTCATCGGAAATGCGGGTTTAACCACCTATATGGAGGATGAGGGGAAGCAATATTACATGCTCACTAAAATCTTTGTGGAGAGCTTCAAGTTCAACAACAAGCACTTCAACCCGACGGTTGCATTCAAGATCTATGGTACTCCTGTCACTATGAAGTTGAAGGATTTTTGTGCTGCATTGGGTATTGCCCCTGCAGGTACAGCGAAGAAGATTGAGGACAACCCCCGGGTTTTGCTGGAGCTCTATCGAGAAATTACAAATGATGATTGCCGCACCATTCAGCGCGGCAAGATAAGAAACATTCAACTCCCCGCCATTAAGTATTTTGCTTATTACCTTGCTACTAGCATTCTGGGTAGGGAGAATACTAGTAATATTTCTAGTTACCATCTTGCTTTCTTAATTGCTGCACTCACTGGGGAGACACCTTATCATCTTGGTTCTGTGATTGCTCGCCGTTTGTCCAACAAGGGGCCTATTTATGGGGGAATAATTGCATCGCGTATTTTGGCACGCCTAGATCTCCCTCTTGACCCTAATGATGTAGAAATACCATCTGTTAGGTTGGATATTGCTGCTATGAAGAGTCACCAATTTGTTACAGTTGACTCTAGTATGGATAATTTTGTTTATAGAATGTTATTTGCTGACGGGGATGAGAGGGAAGTCCTCTTGCCCCAAACAGATTTGTTCAGTCTTGACAGGAAACCATGGTCGCGCTCTAAGGAGGAGGTGGATGAGCAACTGAAGATACAAGGTTTCCACCAGCAACATGACTCCGAGGACGCTGAGCCCTCCTACGACTACACCGTCACGTATCCGGGTGCTTCTTCTAGCACATACCCGGAATATGATCCATCTTCGTCGTACTACGGAGATACTACCTCATGGCCTCGATGGGATTGAACTCCACTTAGGCCAAAAGCCTAAGCTTGGGGGAGGTATACCGGCATCACTCATTCTTTGCATATTATGGTTGCTGGATACTTGTACATACTTGTTTAGTTTCTTAGAGTGGTTTTCTAATGAGAGGAGATGATATTTGGGGAAGTGCTGTCCAAAAACAGATTCTGAGCTGTTACCAAAAAAATTCGTACGCACAGCCAGAACGTTATTTTGAGTTGCCAATTTTTGCGCATGTGCCCCAGGTTGTTATCTAACTTTCATTAGTTGAACACTTTTTGAGCTGAGCAATGGAAGATTTTTGTTAATTTCGATTTCTGTACTGCTGTCAGGTTTTGGCAGATTTCTGTCATCCTGCTTTTCTGTGTTTCTGTTAGTTTGCATTCTTTTGTTTTCGCTTTGTTTCTTTCCTAAAACACAAAAAGACCAAAAATATTTCTGTTGTTTCTCTTCACCATTTGTTTATTTGGTCCTTTGCTCTTAGTTTACTTTATTTGCTATCGTTGGTTTGCTATGAGAAAACCCAAAAAGATTTTGCTTTGTTTTCTTGTTTCTTTTGTTCTTGTTTCCAATTCAAAACACCAAAAATATTTGCTGTTCTTCTTTGGTTTGTAAAGTTCATCATGATTTCAATGGTCTTCGGTGGCTGGAGCGTGGTTTTCATTTCATATTATCCAAGCTACACAAGTGAAAGGCAATAATGACGATCTACAACAATTGGATTGTGGTGAGAGGCTGGTATGAACTCTATTTGTTTTCATTTTTGTACATATACTCATCCATGTGAGCGTGCTTAGTTGGTTCATGTGAGGTATATGTTATTTGAGAAAGTCTAGTAGTTCATGATCTCTCATGTTTAGCTCCAATTTATTAATATGAGTAGCATGTCATGGATGTTCGCTTGCATTGTTCTATTCATAAGTAAATATGGCATTGTGGTATCCTCCTCTGAATAATTCATTTATATCGACTTGGCACATGCTCACGCATGCATATGACTGAACAAAAAGTCAATTAAGCCTCGATGATTTATATTGCTTCAGAGTTCTTGTATCACTTTTATGCCTCCGTTAATTTATTTTGCCGCAAGCATGATTATGACAGTTACTGCTCTCTTGATTTGTCGCTCCCTAGTCTTTTGCTAGCCTTCACTTGTACTGAGCGGGAACGCCGCTCGTGCTTCCAAACACCTGAAAACCAAGTTGTTCCAAAGTGTCCACCATAAATACCTATGCATGGCATTTCAAACCATTCCAAGTAAATTCTCATGCGCTACCTTTAAAACTTTCAAAATGCTTCTCAATTTGTGTTAATGTTTCATAGCTCACGAGGAAGTATGTGGTGTTTAGCTTTCAACCTTGTCATTTACTTTTGACGGACTCTCATATGGACTAGTGGCACATCCGCTTATCCAATAATTTTGCAAAAAGAGCTGGCAATGGGATTCCCAGTCCCAAATTAATTAACTTAAATAGACACTCCTCCATGGTTTGTGATTGTTGGACGGCACCCGAAGGATTCGGTTAGCCATGGCTTGTGTAAGCAAAGGTTGGGGGAGTGTCATCATCATAATAAAACTTAAATAAAAAGGCACTCCTTCATGGTTTGTGATTGTTGGCAGGCACCCGAGGATTCGGTTAGCCATGGTTTGTGTAAGAAAGGTTGGAAGGAGTGCCACATAAACATACAAATAATTCATGGGAGCCACTCTTGGGAGTCCGGTTGATGAGGTAGTTAGTGTACCCATTACCATTCGTTGACAACAACAAGCACCTCTCAAAATAATTTTACTCCTGTTTTTAAAAAAATGAAAAGCTCTAGCGCATGTTAATCCCTGCTTCCCTCTGCGAAGGGTCAATCTTTTACTTTTATGTTGTGTCTCCATTCTTCCTTTGAGCACTATCTTGAGAGCACAACTGTCATTCTTAGTATAATATGCTTGTCTCAAAATATGATTGATTGTGGTATAACTTTGATGCTTTTATCTTTGACAATCACTACTTCTAGTCTTTCTATGAACTCCAGAGGTGCCTGGCATTTATGTTTTGCCGATCAAATACGGGCAAGCGAGATACCACTTTATCATACTCTCTTATGAACATTGCAATCCTGCTTATATACATGATTCATGATGCTTATTATTAATTGTTGGTACCTCTCCATGATTGACATAGCTGTTGGATGATCTTATTTGCATGTGTCTCATTATGAACTGCTTGAGTATTAGCCATAGCATGAGAATATATACATCATATGAGCAAATGTGTTCGTGAAAGTTCTTTTATCGCTCAGTTGTTAACTGAATTTCTTGAGGACAAGCAATAAGCTAAGCTTGGGGGGAGTTGATACGTCCAAAACGTATCTACTTTCCCGAACACTTTTGCTATTGTTTTGCCTCTAATTTGTGTATTTTGGATACAACTAACACGGACTAACGCTGTTTTCAGCAGAATTGCTTTGGTGTCTCGTTTTTGTGCAGAAATCCAACTTTCAGGAAAAACCTCGGAATTTATACGGAAGGCCCTATTTTCCCAGAATATTGGCGGAGCCAGAAGGGCAAGCCAGGTGGGGGCACGGGCCCCACACACTGGCCGGCGCGCCAGGAGGGGCCCCGCGGCCCTAGTGTGTGGCGGCCTCGGCTGGCCCCCGACGCCCTCCTTCGGACTACTTATCGCCCTCGACCTAAAAACGCACAGAGAGAAGTCGCCAGAAACCCTCCAGAGAGCCGCCACATCGCGAAACTCCGTCTCGGGGAGAAGTCTCCGTTCTGGCACTCCGCCGGGACGGGGAATAGGAGGAGATCTTCACCGCCATCACCACCGACGTCTCTCCATCGACCAGCCATGTTTCCCCCATCCATGTGTGAGTAATTCCCCCGCCGTAGGCTGAAGGGGATGGTAGGGATTGGATGAGATTGGTCATGTAATAGTCATAAGATTGTTAGGGCATAGTGCCTAGTATCCGTAGATGTCACTTTTATGATATTGTTGCAACTTGTTATGCTTAATGCTTGTCACTAGGGCCCGAGTGCCATGATCTCAGATCTGAACATGTTATTGATTCATGAAGATATTCGTTGTTTATGATCTTACCTGCAAGTTGTATACACACGTCCGGAACCAATGGCCCCGAAGTGACAGAAATCGGGACAACCGGAGGGAATGGTAGTGATGTGAGGATCACATGTGTTCACGGAGTGTTAATGCTTTGCTCCGTATTCTATTAAAATGAGTACCTTAATATCCAGAGTTTCCCTAGAGGCCGGCTGCCACCGGCTGGTAGGACAAAAGATGTTGTGCAAGTTTCTCATTGCGAGCACGTACGACTAAATATGGAACACATGCCTATTGATTGATTAGTACTTGGATACCGTTTTATTATTATCTGCAAATGCCCCTGCTTTGATTGTTATATGAGTTTCTCTCATCCATGCAACGCTTAATCTGTCCCTGTGCCTACAGTATTTTAATCATGCTGTCTACTATAGTCACTCGCTGTCTTTGTTACTCTGTTATTTCGCTACAAGTACTTTATAAAACATTACTGATAAACTCTTGCGAGCAAGTCTGTTTCCAGTGCAGCTGAATTGACAACTCCGCTGTTAAGGCTTACAAGTATTCTTTGTCTCCCCTTGTGTCGAATCAATAAATTGGGTTTTACTTCCCGCGAAGACTGTTACGATCCCCTATACTTGTGGGTCATCAGGCCACCATGCCACCAAGGCCTAAATTGGTAAACCAATAGGAACCAAGGTGTCACATCACAAGGTGCTCAAGTGTGCCAAATCTTGGCCCAATACATGGTGGTTTGGTCAGTTTTTGGCCATTCCCCCCTCTTTTCGTCCGAAAACCCCTCTCTCGACACACCCCTACCATGGGGCCACCATGGCACCAAGGCCTTGTCGGGGGGAAGACCCCGGGTAGGGCAATAGACGAGGAGCAGCAGGCTCCAGGCCGGCTGGCCCGCAGCGAAGGCCGGCTGAGGAGCACGGGAGCTGGGGCCGGCTTGTCTGGGGAGTCGGCTGGCTCTAAGTCTTAGTCGGCCTGGCTGCGGCCGTTAGTGTTGTGGCTGGGCCGGCTTCTACAAGCCATATCCGACTGGATCTGACACCTCGACCGACTCGAGGCTGGCGAGTCTTGCAGGAGAAGGAACTGGGCAGGTGGTCCGGGTTCAAAGGTCCACGCTGACCTCATCTTCCGTAAAGTAAGGAGCACTGTGGAGCAACAGTGCCCCTCACTCGACAGGCCATCATGGCTCTGCGCCGATCCGTACGGCTACAGGCATGATGGCGACAGGGACGCTTCCTCACCATGCGCGACTCGGCGACGGATGGGACGGGCCACTACGCCTCAACGGCTCCATGGCGTCAACGCCTCGGGAAGGAGCGGAAGCCGGAGCCGGCCAAGCCGGCCACTAGGCTTTAGGGACTTCTCTGTAAAGTGCCAGTGCCTATATAAACTGCACTACCCCCTCTCTAGCAGGGGATCGATCATTCTACACCTCATTCTAGTCTCAGAGCTACCCTGTGAGAGAGACCATCGTCTCCCTTAGCCTCCCAGGAGCAGCCGGATACAGCTCAAGGAGCACCATTGTACTGTGATACATCTTATACACTCATAGCAGGAGTAGAGGTGTTACCTCCATCGGAGGGCCTCGAACCTGGGTACGTCGCCGTGTCGCTCGTCCCCATACCCGCATCCGGATACCGCCGTAGATCATACAAGGAACCACCTTCTTTAGCCATCCTATGGCATATGCCGTGACGATACCACGACATTTGGCGCCCACCGTGGGGCCTTCAGCATCTCCGGCCGGTGTCTTCATCCGGACGGGCCTCACCATCACCACCGGCGAGCGGGTCGCTTCAGGCTTGATCGGAGATTCGGCTCCCTCGACTGCGTCAGCGACAACGCTGGCTGCTTCGTCGACCGGCCATTCCTGCCGGCGGCAACGTCATCGCCTTCGGCGCTTCGACGTCTACGTCGCCACCGTCGCAGCACCGCGCTACCCGCGAGATCTGCGCTGCGCAAGCCCTCCTCCCGGAGCCGCCGCCTCGCACCGCCAGCCCTGGTCGTACAGGAGGTCATGACAACCGGCGATGACGCCGGCGACAAGTCCGCGGCCCTGAGTTGGAGCGCACCGCGAGTGACGCGGCGCATCCGGCTCGGCCCAAAGGCCCCAGCACCACCGTCCCGCTTGGACGAATTCCGGGCAAAGTTGAGCTCCCCGTTCACAGTCGGAGCGGATCCCTCCGCCATCGAGAAGGACCTAGAGACGCATGATACGCGTAGATGCACACGTCCGTTGGGAACCCCAAGTGGAAGGTATGATGCGTATAGAAGCAAGTTTCCCTCAGTATGAAACCAAGGTTTAATCGAACCAGTAGGAGCCAAGAAGCACGTTGAAGGTTGATGGTGGCGAAATGTGATGCGGCGCAACAACAGGGATTCCGGCGCCAACGTGGAATCTGCACAACAAAACCAAAGTACTTTGCCCCAACGAAACAGTGAGGTTGTCAATCTCACCGGCTTGCTGTAACAAAGGATTAAGCGTATCGAGTGGAAGATGATTGTTTGCAAGAAAATAGTAAAGAACAATTGCAGTAGATTGTATGCTATGTAAAGAATAGGACCGGGGTCCACAGTTCACTAGAGGTGTCTCTCCCATAAGATAAAAGCATGTTGGGTGAACAAATTACAGTCGGGCAATTGACAAATAGAGAAGGGCATAACAATGCATGTACATGATATGATAAATATAGTGAGATTTAATCCGGGCATTACGACAAAGTACATAGACCGCCATCCAACCGCATCTATGCCTAAAAAGTCCACCTTCAGGTTATCATCCGAACCCCATTCAGTATTAAGTTGCTAAGCAACAGACAATTGCATTAAGTATGGTGCGTAATGTAATCGACAACTACATCCTTAGACATAGAATCAATGTTTTATCCCTAGTGGCAACAGCACATCACAACCTTAGAACTTTCTGTCACTGTCCCAGGTGTCAATGAAGGCATGAACCCACTATCGAGCATAAATACTCCCTCTTGGAGTTAAGAGTATAAACTTGGCCAGAGCCTCTACTAATAACGGAGAGCATGCAAGATCATAAACAACACATAAACAATAGATTGATAATCACCATAACATAGTATTCTCTATCCATCGGATCCCGACAAACACAACATATAGTATTACAGATAGATGATCTTGATCATGTTAGGCAGCTCACAAGATCCAACAATGAAGCACAATTAGGAGAAGACGGCCATCTAGCTACTGCTATGGACCCATAGTCCAGGGGTGAACTACTCACTCATCACTCCGGAGGCGATCATGGCGATGAAGAGTCCTCCGGGAGATGAATCCCCTCTCCGGCAGGGTGCCGGAGGCGATCTCCGAATCCCCCGAGATGGGATTCGCGGCGGCGCGTCTCGAAGGTTTTCCGTATCGTGGCTCTCGGTATGGGGGTTTCGCGACGGAGGCTTTAAGTAGGCGAAAGGGCAGGTCAAGAGGCGGCGCGAGGCCCACACAGCCGGCGCGCGGCCAGGGCCGGGCCGCGCCGCCTATGGTGTGGCCACCTCGTGGCCCCACTTCCTTCCCTCTTCGGTCTTCCTCGCTCCGTGCAAAAATAGGACCCTGGGCGGTGATTTCGTCCAATTCCGAGAATATTTCCTTACTAGGATTTTGAAACCAAAAACAAGAAAACAAAGAACTGGCTCTTCGGCATCTTGTTAATAGGTTAAGAAAATGCACAAATATGACATATAATGTGCATAAAACATGTAGGTATCATCAATAAAGTAGCATGGAACATAAGAAATTATCGATACGTTGGAGACGTATCAGCATCCCCAAGCTTAGTTCTGCTCGTCCCGAGCAGGTAAAACGATAACAAAGATAATTTCTGAAGTGACATGCCATCATAATCTTGATCATACTATTTGTAAACATATGTAATGAATGCAGCGATCAAAACAAAGGTAATGACATGAGTAAACAACTGAATCATAAAGCAAAGACTTTTCATGAATAGTACTTCAAGACAAGCATCAATAAGTCTTGCATAAGAGTTAACTCATAAAGCAATAAATCAAAGTAAGGGTGTTGAAGCAACACAAAGGAAGATTAAGTTTCAGCGGTTGCTTTCAACTTATAACATGTATATCTCATGGATATTGTCAACATAAAGTAATATAACAAGTGCAATATGCAAGTATGTAGGAATCAATGCACAGTTCACACAAGTGTTTGCTTCTTGAGGTGGAGAGAGATAGGTAAACTCACTCAACAATAAAAGTAAAAGAAAGGTCCTTCAAAGAGGAAAGCATCGATTGCTGTATTTGTGCTAGAGCTTTTATTTTGAAAACATGAAACAATTTTGTCAACGGTAGTAATAAAGCATATGAGTTATGTAAATTATATCTTACAAGTTGCAAACCTCATGCATAGTATACTAATAGTGCCCGCACCTTGTCCTACTTAGCTTGGACTACCGGATCTTTGCATGCCATGTTTCAACCAAGTGTCACAAAGGGGTACCTCCATGCCGCCTGTACAAAGGTCTAAGGAGAAAGCTCGCATTTCGGATTTCTCGCTTTTGATTATTCTCAACTTAGACATCCATACCGGGACAACATGGACAACAGATAATGGACTCCTCTTAAATGCATAAGCATGTAGCAATGATTATTATTCTCATATGAGATTGAGGATATATGTCCAAAACTGAAACTTCCACCATGATTCATGGCTTTAGTTAGCGGCCCAATGTTCTTCTCTAATAATTTGCATGCTCCAACCACTAAGGTGATAGATCCTTCAGACAAGACGGACATGCATAGCAACTCACATGATATTCAACAATAGTTGATGGCGTTCCCCAGAAGCATGGTTATCGCACAACAAGCAACTTAATAAAAGATAAAGTGCATAAGTACATATTCAATACTACGATAGTTTTTAAGGCTATTTTGTCCCATGAGCTATATATTGCAAAGGTGAATGATGGAATTTTAAAGGTAGCACTCAAGCAATTTACTTTGGAATGGCGGAGAAATACCATGTAGTAGGTAGGTATGGTGGACACAAATGGCATAGTGGTTGGCTCAAGGATTTTGGATGCATGAGAAGTATTCCCTCTCGATACAAGGTTTAGGCTAGCAAGGTTATTTGAAGCAAACTCAAGGATGAACCGGTGCAGCAAACTCACATAAAAGACATATTGTAAACATTATAAGACTCTACACCGTCTTCCTTGTTGTTCAAAACTCAATACTAGATATTATCTAGACCTTAGAGAGACCAAATATGCAAATCAAATTTTAGCAAGCTCTATGTATTTCTTCATTAATGGGTGCAAAGCATATGATGCAAGAGCTTAAACATGAGCACAACAATTGCCAAGTATCACATTATCCAAGACATTTTAGAATTACTACATGTAGCATTTTCCAATTCCAATCATATAACAATTTAACGAAGAAGAAACTTCGCCTTGAACATTATGAGTAAAGCCTAAGGACATATTTGTCCATATTCAACAGCGGAGCGTGTCTCTCTCCCACAAAGTGAATGCTAGGATCCATTTTATTTAAACAAAAACAAAAACAAAAACAAACCGACGCTCCAAGTAAAGAACACAAGATGTGACTGAATAAAAATATAGTTTCGGGGAGGAACCTGATGATGTTGTCGATGAAGAAGGGGATGCCTTGGGCATCCCCAAGCTTAGACGCTTGAGTCTTCTTAAAATATGCAGGGGTGAACCAAGGGGGCATCCCCAAGCTTAGAGCTTTCACTCCTCTTGATCATAGTATATCATACTCCTCTCTTGACCCTTGAAAACTTCCTTCACACCAAACTTCAAGCAAACTCATTAGAGGGTTAGTGCACAATTAATAATTCACATGTTCAGAGGTGGCACAATCATTCTTTACACTTCTGGACATTGCATAAAGCTACTGGACATTAATGCATCAAAGAAATGAATCCAACATAGCAAAAGAGGCAATGCGAAATAAAAGGCAGAATCTGTCAAAAACAGAACAGTCCGTAAAGACGAATTTTAAGATGGCACCAGACTTGCTCAAATGGAAAAACTCAAAACTAATGAAAGTTGCGTACATATCTGAGGATCACGCTCGTAAATTGGCAGATTTTTTAGAATTTTCTACAGAGACTTAGGCCCAGATTCGTGACAGACAGCAATGCTGTTTCTGCGCAGCGATCCCAAATATAACATCAACTTTGACATAGAAACTTTACTTGGCACAAAAACATGATAAGGAGAGGTTGCTACAGTAAACAAACTTCCAAGACTCAACAAAACAAAATTGCTGTAGTAAAAACATGGGTCTCTCATAAGCGCTTTTTCGCCTTTCAGCTAGGCGCGAAAGTGCAAATCAAGTAACATCAAGAGTAGAAGCATCAACATCATAACTTGTTCTAATAATAGAATCAAAAGGCAACTTCATTCTCTTTCTAGGGAAGTGTTCCATACCTTTCTTGAGAGGAAATTGATATTTAATATTACCTTCCCTCATATCAATAACAGCACCAACGGTTCGAAGAAAAGGTCTTCCCAATACAATAGGACAAGATGCATTGCATTCGATATCCAAGACAACAAAATCAACGGGGACAAGGTTATTGTTAACCGTAATGCGCACATTATCAATCCTCCCCAAAGGTTTCTTTTTAATATTATCGGCAAGATTAACATCCAAATAACAATTCTTCAATGGTGGCAAGTCAAGCATATCATAAATCTTTTTAGGCATAACAGAAATACTTGCACCAAGATCACATAAAGCATTACATTCAAAGTCATTGAATTTCATTTTAATGATGGGCTCCCAACCATCTTCTAACTTTCTAGGAATAGAAGTTTCAAGTTTTAGTTTCTCTTCTCTAGCTTTTATGAGAGCATTTGTAATATGTTTTGTAAAGGCTAAATTTATAGCACTAGCATTGGGACTTTTAGCAAGTTTTTGTAAGAACTTTATAACTTCAGAGATGTGGCAATCATCAAAATCTAAATCATTATGAGCTACAACAATGGGATCATTGTTCCCAAGGTTGGAAAAAATTTCAGCAGTTTTATCACAAGCAGTTTCAGCAGTTTTAGCAATTTCAGGCAGTTTTGTTCGCTTTGCACTAGGAGTAGAAACATTGCCAACACCAATTATTTTACCATTGATAGTAGGAGGTGCAGCAACATGTGAAGCATTAACATTACTAGTGGTGGTAATAGTCCAAACTTTAGCTACATTATTCTCTTTAGCTAGTTTTTCATTTTCTTCTCTATCCCACCTAGCACGCAATTCAGCCATTAATCTTATATTCTCATTAATTCTAACTTGGATGGCATTTGCTGTAGTAGTAATCTTATTATCAATATCATTATTAGGCATAACTTTCAATTTTAAAAGATTAACATCAGAGGCAAGTCTATCAACTCTAGAAGCAATAGTATCAATTTTATCAAGCTTTTCCTCAACAGATTTGTTAAAAGCAGTTTGTGTACTAATAAATTCTTTAAGCATGGCTTCAAGACCAGAGGGTACACTCCTATTATTGTTGTAAGAATTCCCATAAGAATTACCATAACCATTACCATTAGCAGAAGGATATGGCCTATAATTATTACCAGAGTTGTTCCTATAAGCATTGTTGTTGAAATTATTATTTTTAATGAAATTCACATCAACATTTTCTTCTTGAGCAACCAATGAAGCTAAAGGAACATTATTTGGATCAACATTAGATCTACCATTCACAAGCATAGACATAATCACATCAATCTTATCACTCAAGGAAGAGGTTTCTTCAACAGAATTTACCTTCTTACCTTGTGGAGCTCTTTCCGTGTGCCATTCAGAGTAATTTATCATCATATCATCAAGGAGTTTTGTAGCCGCCCCAAAGTTATGGACATAAAGGTACCTCCAGCAGCTGAATCCAATAAATTCGAAGAAAAATTTAGTCCTGCATAGAAGGTTTGAATAATCATCCAAGTAGTCAGTCCATGGGTTGGGCAATTCTTTACCAAAGTTTTCATTCTCTCCCATGCTTGAGCAACATGTTCAGTATCTAATTGCTTAAAATTCATTATGCTACTTCTCAAAGATATAATTTTAGCGGGAGGATAATATCTACCAATAAAAGCATCCTTACATTTAGTCCATGAATCAATACTATTTTTAGGCAAAGATAGCAACCAATCTTTAGCTCTTCCTCTTAATGAGAAAGGAAACAATTTCAATTTAATAATATCACCATCTACATCCTTATACTTTTGCATTTCACAAAGTTCAACAAAATTATTAAGATGGGCAGCAGCATCATCAGAACTAACACCAGAAAATTGCTCTCTCATAACAAGGTTCAGTAAAGCAGGTTTAATTTCAAAGAATTCTGCTGTAGTAGCAGGTGGAGCAATAGGTGTGCATAGGAAATCATTATTATTTGCATTTGTGAAGTCACACAACTTAGTATTTTCAGGGGTATTCATTTTAGCAACGGTAAATAAAACAAACTAGATAAAGTAAATGCAAGTAACTAATTTTTTTTGTGTTTTTGATATAGAGAGCAAGACAGTAAATAAAGTAAAACTAGCAACTAATTTTTTTGTGTTTTATTTAGGTGCAGCAAACAAAGTAGTAAATAAAATAAAGCAAGACAAAAACAAAGTAAAGAGATTGAGAAGTGGAGACTCCCTTGCAGCGTGTCTTGATCTCCCGCAACGCCAGAAATTTAGCTTGATACGCGTAGATGCACACGTCCGTTGGGAACCCCAAGTGGAAGGTATGATGCATATAGAAGCAAGTTTCCCTCAGTATGAAACCAAGGTTTAATCGAACCAGTAGGAGCCAAGAAGCACGTTGAAGGTTGATGGTGGCGAAATGTGATGCGGCGCAACAACAGGGATTCCGGCGCCAACGTGGAATCTGCACAACAAAACCAACTACCAAATAAATTTTATATGACATAAGAAGAAATAAATCTCAAATCAATCATGTTACCTTATATTGAATTGATATGGATCCAGTCACAAGAGTTTGATATTCTTCTTTAGGCTCATATATAGGACAATCAATGGATCCCACTTTGATAGTTTTCACATTAAAAATTGTATTGACTCCATATACTTTATCAATCCTCTTGGGAAAATAGACGGTATGTTCCTTGTCATCAACATTGAAAGTGACTTTTCCTTTATTGCAATCAATAACAGCCCATGCAGTATTAAGAAAGGGTCTTCCAAGAATAATGGACATATTATCATCTTCAGGCATTTCCAACACAACAAAATCAGTTAATATCAAGCAATGTTGAGTAACTTGAACAGGAACATTTTCACATACACCAACAGGAATAGCAGTAGATTTATCAGCCATTTGCAAAGATATATCAGTTGGTATCAACTTATCTAAATCAAGTCTCTTATAAAGAGAAAAGGGCATTACACTAACTCCTGCTCCCAAATCACATAGAGCAGTTCTAACATAATTATTCTTGATGGAACAAGGAATAGTCGGTATACCTGGGTCTCCAAGCTTCTTTGGAACCTTACCACTGAAGGAGTAATTAGCGAGCATAGTGGAAATCTCCTCATTGGGAATTTTCCTTTTGTTAGAGACAATATATTTCATATACTTTGAATAAGGAGGCAATTTAATAGCATCAGTCAAAGGGATTTGCAAAAATAAAGGTTTCATCCAATCACAAAATTTATTATAATGTTCCTCCTCCTTTGATTTTAGTTTCTTAGCAGGAAAAGGCATTTGCTTTTGAACCCAAGGTTCTCTTTCATTACCATGTTTCTCAGCAATAAAATCTTCTTTAGTGTACTTTTTATTTTTAGCATGCTTTTCAGGTTCTTCTTCAACCTCTTCTTTATCAGGAGTATCATCCTTATCATTATCTTTATCATGTTCATTACCACTTTCAGTTTCAGCATCAGAAATAGAAATACTATTAGGATCATTAACAGGTTCAGAGGATTCTACAACATTCTTATGTTTCTTTTTCTTTTTCTTAGATGGAGCACTAGTTTTAGTTAGTTGAGAATCTTGTTCAACTCTTTTGGGATGCCCTTCAGGATATAGAGGATCCTGGGTAGAAACACCACCTCTAGTTGTTACTTCATAAGCATGTTTTTCTTTAGAATTATTTCCCAACAAGTCATTTTGCACTTTAGTGAGTTGATCAATTTGAGTTTGAACCATATGAAAATGTTTAACAAGTATCTTAACATCATTGGAGGTTCTCTCCACAATATCATGCAATTCACTAATAGCTCGAGAATTTTCCATTAAATGATTCTCTACTCTCATATTAAACTTTTCTTGCTTAACAATATAATTATCAAACTCATCTAAGCATTGAGCAGGAGGTTTTGAATACGGAATATCTTCCCTAGTAAAGCGTTGAAGAGAGTGTACCTCAATCATGGATGAAGGGGGAGTTATCTTACATAAATCTTCTATAGGAGGTAAATTCTTCACATCTTCAGGTTTAATACCCTTCTCTTTAAGAGACTTCTTGGCTTCCCTCATATCTTCATCATTTAATTTAATCATACCCTCTTCTTCAATATCGGTGTCGGGGTTGGTTCAGGTGTAGACCAATCATCATGATTCCGGCCTATTTTAGCCAATAATTCTTCAGCGTCGTCTGGAGTTCTTTTCCTGAAAACACAACCAGCACAACTATCCAGGTATGCCCTAGACTCAATGGTTAGTCCACTATAAAATATATCAAGTAAATCATGCTTTTCCAAATCATGATCAGGCCGAGCTCTAATAAGAGAGCAAAATCTCGCCCAAGCCTCAGGCAATTTCTCTCCATCTTCCTGGTCAAAATTATAAATTCTCTGCAAAGCAATATGTTGAGCGCTAGCAGGAAAGTATTTTCGAAAGAAAACATCACGCAAGTAAATTGGACTTCTAATAGAACCAGGAGGCAAATTATTATACCAAGTTTTAGCATCATCCTTTAATGAGAAAGGAAAAAATTTAGCGACAAAATAAGTACGCATCTTGACATCATCAGAAAACAAGCTACTCAGAGTAGATAACTCAATCATGTGTTCAACATCACTTTCTTTTTCAGTACCACAAAAGGGTGTTTTCTCAACAATAGCTATATGAGATAGATCAAGAGAAAAATCATAATCTTTATCCTTAATGTTTATAGGAGATGTGGCAAATTTAGGATCAGGAGACAGTTTATATCTAACAGCATGTTCTGCAAGCAACTTTTTAATTTTTCTTGCATCAGTAGCATTGCATTTTTCAATAAAATCATCATCAAGTTCCACATAATCTTCATCAAGATCATCACTAGAATATTCAACAGACTCAGGTGAATTAACAGGTGTAGCAGCATTTTCATTAGGAGTTTCAGTATTTTCAATTTGCCTAGACCTAGCAATTGTAGCATCTAGAAAAGATCCTAACGAACCATCATTATCAAGCACAGCAGAAGCATCATCACAATTATAAGAGGAATTTTCAGATTCAGAAGTACCACATTTGAAGCTTGTGGTGGTGAAACAAGTTTACTTATCACAGATGGTGAATCAAGAGCAGCAGAGGTACTAAGAGTTGTACCTTTTCTTGTAGTGGATGGTAATATGGCGATCTTAGTATCGCGAGGTTTACCCATGATGAAGACTTTGCAGCGAACAATATCAATCCAAGTGAACTTCCAAATAAAGCTATGCTCCCCGGCAACGGCGCCAAAAATAGTCTTGATGACCCACAAGTATAGGGGATCGCAACAGTCTTCGCGGGAAGTAAAACCCAATTTATTGATTCGACACAAGGGGAGACAAAGAATACTTGTAAGCCTTAACAATGAGTTGTCAATTCAGCTGCACTGGAAACAGACTTGCTCGCAAGAGTTTATCGATAACAGTTTTATAGCAGAATTAGCGAAATAAAACAGGAGTAACAAAGATAGCAGGTGATTATAGTAGACAGCATGATTAAAAATCAGGCACAGGGACGGATTAACGGGCGTTGCATGGATGAGAGAAACTCATATAACAATCAAAGCAGGGGCATTTGCAGATAATAATAAAACGGTATCCAAGTACTAATCAATCAATAGGCATGTGTTCCATATTTAGTCGTACGTGCTCGCAATGAGAAACTTGCACAACATCTTTTGTCCTACCAGCCGGTGGCAAGGGCCTCTAGGGAAACTACTGGATATTAAGGTACTCCTTTTAATAGACCGGAGCAAAGCATTAACACTTCGTGAACACATGTGATCCTCACATCACTACCATTCCCTCCGGTTGTCCCGATTCACTTCGGGGTCATTGGTTCCGGACAGCGACGTGTGTATACAACTTGCAGGTAAGATCATAAACAACGAATATCTTCATGAATCAATAACATGTTCAGATCTGAGATCATGGCACTCGGGCCCTAGTGACAAGCATTAAGCATAACAAGTTGCAACAATATCATAAAAGTGACATCTACGGATACTAGGCACTATGCCCTAACAATCTTATGACTATTACATGACCAATCTCATCCAATCCCTACCATCCCCTTCAGCCTACAGCGGGGAATTACTCACACATGGATGGGGGAAACATGGCTGGTCGATGGAGAGACGTCGGTGGTGATGGCGGTGAAGATCTCCTCCTATTCCCCGTCCCGGCGGAGACGAGACTTCTGGCTCCCGAGACGGAGTTTCGCGATGTGGCGGCTCTCTGGAGGGTTTCTGGCGACTTCGACTTCTCTCCGTGCGTTTTAGGTCGAGGCGATAAGTAGTCCGAAGGAGGGCGGGGGCCAGCCGAGGCCGCCACACACCAGGGCCGCGGGGCCCCTCCCGGCCGCACCGGCCTAGTGTGTGGGGCCCTCGTGCCCCCACCTGGCTTGCCCTTCGGCTCCGCCAATATTCTTGGAAAATAGGGCCTTCAGATAAATTCCGAGGTTTTTCCCGAAAGTTGGATTTCTGCACAAAAACGAGACACCGAGCAATTCTGCTGAAACGTTAGTCCGTGTTAGTTGTATCCAAAATACACAAATTAGAGGCAAAACAATAGCAAAAGTTTTCGGGAAAGTAGATACGTTTTGGACGTATCATGGCCCCATGGTAGGGGTGCGTCGAGAGAGGGGTTTTCGGACGAAAAGAGGGGGGAATGGCCAAAAACTGACCAAACCACCATGTATTGGGCCAAGATTTGGCACACTTGAGCACCTTGTGATGTGACACTTTGGTTTGTATTGGTTTACCAATTTAGGCCTTGGTGCCATGGTGGCCCCATGGTAGGGGTGTGTCGAGAGAGGGGTTTTCGGACGAAAAGAGGGGGGAATGGCCAAAAACTGACCAAACCACCATGTATTGGGCCAAGATTTGGCACACTTGAGAACCTTGTGATGTGACACCTTGGTTCCTATTGGTTTACCAATTTAGGCCTTGGTGCCATGGTGGCCCCATGGTAGGGGTGTGTCGAGAGAGGGGTTTTCGGACGAAAAGAGGGGGGAATGGCCAAAAACTGACCAAACCACCATGTATTGGGCCGAGATTTGGCACACTTGAGCACCTTGTGATGTGACACCTTGGTTCCTATTGGTTTACCAGTTTAGGCCTTGGTGGCCCCATGGTAGGGGTGTGTGGAGAGAGGGGTTTTCGGACGAAAAGAGGGGGGAATGGCCAAAAACTGACCAAACCACCATGTATTGGGCCAAGATTTGGCACACTTGTGCACCTTGTGATGTGACACCTTGGTTCCTATTGGTTTACCAATTTAGGCCTTGGTGCCATGGTGGCCCCATGGTAGGGGTGTGTCGAAAGAGGGGTTTTCGGACGAAAAGAGGGGGGAATGGCCAAAAACTGACCAAACCACCATGTATTGGGCCAAGATTTGGCACACTTGAGCACCTTGTGATGTGACACCTTGGTTCCTATTGGTTTACCAATTTAGGCCTTGGTGCCATGGTGGCCCCATGGTAGGGGTGTGTCGAGAGAGGGGTTTTCGGACGAAAAGAGGGGGGAATGGCCAAAAACTGACCAAACCACCATGTATTGGGCCAAGATTTGGCACACTTATGCACCTTGTGATGTGAAAACTTTTGATGTGAACTATTGTTTGCACAAAATTTAAGGGATGCATCAAAATTTTGTTTAATATTATTTTTCATATTTTGTATGAATCAATAAAATTGTAACTTTCATCATAAATGATAGATCTTAGTTTACAGAAATAGGTGTAATGTGCATGAAGTAAAATTTGGAAACTATTATTTCTAAAAACCAATTTGCCATATGAAACTTTGCATTGAAAACAATAGTTACAAATATGGGACGTTAATTGCATTATTATGTGTTGGGACAACTTAATGGGCTATCGGCCCATTAATGTTTAACCCATGCGTTGACTGCTACATTACGTGCGACTAGGGCGGCGTCATCGGTTAGAAATTGTGCAGGTCGTGGACACGTTGACCTAGTTCTCAACCTCCATCTTCGCACCTCCGCCGCCCCCACCTAAACCACTGTCCGCCGCCCCCGACCTGAACCACCGTCCGCCACCCCGCACATTACCCACCTCCGACGCACATCTCTGCCACGGCCACCGTCGTCTGTGCCTCCAGAACAAGATCTTTCCCGCGGCCACCGTCGGTCTCTGCTGCGGCCATCATCGTCTCTGCCGCGGCCATCCTCGTCTCTAGGGCGGCCACCATCGTCTCTGCCTCGACAAACGCAGGTATGCCGCGGCCACCATCATCTCTGACGCGACCATACTCTGTGTCACGGTAGCCTCCTCCTCCCTAAACCCTAATTTCCTTAGCACATGCGGTAGACAAACATAAGCACGTGTTGTACAAACATGTATGCTCCAACTCCTCTGTGCCGCCATATCTGCCGCGACCACCATCTGTGCCGCACTAGGCTCCTCCAGCATTGGCTGGGCCATGGGGTTATTCCCCTGTGTTCACGTGAATACCAAAGAATTTGAGCAATTTTTTTTACATTTTTTAGTTAACTAGCAGTAGCCATGGTGGTACTGAAAACATAGTCGTGCTGAAATTTGGCAATGAATACATATGACCTACCAAAATTAAAATGCATACGTTCAGAAGCCCTACTCTTGCACATGCGATACATTATCACATGAAGTTCATATATGTTACAACACGCACTACAAAACTGTTAGCACACGGAATACAGATGTGTTATCACATGAAGTTCATACATGTTAGCAGACGAAGTACAGATCTGTTTTGACATGAAGTTCAAATCTGATATGACATGAAGTTCAAATCTGTTATCACATGAAGTTCGAATCTGTTGTGACATGAAGTTCAAATCTGTTTTGACGTAATTAAACCCCAGGGTATAGTGTATTAGTTTCATGTGATGCAGTTGTAAAATTTTATTTCCTACCTCGTATTAATTTCATGTTGTTCACTATTGGTCTACAGGATGGAAGACCCGGATGGGGAGATTTTCTGTGACATAATTAGGTGGCAGAAAGTCGTAGCAGCAATGACCGACGAGCAACGAGACAAATTACGCACTTGTGCTGTTGGCCGATGCATGATCCAAATTCCATCCAGAAAGATACGGCCACTATTGGTCAAATACATGATGCAGGTTTATGACGCGGAAAAGGGTAGGTTCATCATTGAACCTAGGGTGGGTGAAATATCGGCAACAAATGAGGATGTGGAATGCTTGCTAGGATTAGAGGATGAAGGCTTGTCGTCTGCTGATATTTTGGAAGAGGAAGGAGAAGAATGGAAAACAAACATACCTACTAGATTTCTTAGTAAAAAAACTGGCAATTTAGTCATGAAAGATATGATTGATGAAATCATTACTTCTAAAGCCACAAATGACGACTTCCTTCGAAGAGCTGTCTTAATTCTTATAGGGACTGTTCTAGCTCCTACTTCGACCTATACGGTTTACAAGCCGTTCTATGCATTTGTGGAAACAATGTACAAGTTACACAACTTGAATTGGAACCAATTCACGCTTGCATATGTCATGGAGCAGATCAGCACTTGCCGGAGAGGAATATATGTTAGGCAGTGGCCGAAAAGCAATGTCGCAATTTTAGAGGTACATGTCCTTTAATGTTTTCGTTTTTATATATTGCAACATATACTAACTGTCCTTTATATTTTTCCATGTAGTACTTGTATTGGGAGAAAGTGCAACCTCTTGATGAGATAGCACTATATGCTCGCATCTCTTCACGCCCACTTATGATCAACTGGACAGAAGCTGTTGTAGCCTTGAGAGATAGCTATGATCAAGATAATGGCCGGGGCAAAGGTATCCTTAAGGTAATCATAGCTAACCGGCCATTTCATATATTATAGTTGTTTTATATATAACTATCTACTGTCAAATATCGTACTGACATATTAAAATTGCGAATTTTAGATTGAAGATTTCATCACAGAGGAATATAGGCAAAAGTCTGCGAAGAAAACTGATGGAAACAAATACATGGGTGCGGAAATTAAAAAACCGGGTACTGGAAGGAGCAATGGAAAGGGCAATGGAAGGAGCAATGGGAAGGCAAGTAGCTCGAGAAAACCAGGCCCGTCGTGGGAAATAAAGATGGAAACCACCATGAAGAGGATGATGCAGGATTTTAAGAGTGAGATAATGGAAGAACTACCAGAGAGATGCGCGAAGGTGAATTGGCCGAAATAATTCTCAACACAAAGTTCACCATGTATTTAATTATTATTGACATGCTAAAATTTCTTTTCTTGTTGCAGGATGTTGTCAAATTATTAAACAAATCAGGTGTTAGGTACAAGGCATTCGCGGAAACACTGTCAGATCAGTACTGTTATGACGAAGGCTGCGGATCTTACCTCAACGGAGTACCTGAACCGAAAGAATTTGTTTACGACAAAAAAGTGACACCCGGAGTGTGTCATTACGTAAAGAAGATGTTGACAAGGTTAGTTTTACAACAAATAATGCAGATTAACATGCTTCCACTATTTTGAATATACAATCTAGTGCTTACAATATACAATCTCTTTAATAATTTGGATATTTGACCTGCGTCATGTGCTTCTATGTTTCCTTTGCGTAGGTGTCCAAAGAGGCCCATAAAGAACAGGATTACATCACACCTACAAGGACCAAGTGTGACTTTGTAGGGGATGGCACGCCAGAAAATCCTTGGCAACCGGATGAAGATTTTAAGGAGGCCTCTTCATCGGAGGTGCCATCAAATATATTTGAATCTGCGCTCCAAAAGATGAACAAAGAGGACGAACATAAAGAGGCTGCCTCAGAAGGATCAAAAAGCGTCAATACTGCAACTGGGAAGAATGAAGATGTAAATGGAAAGAGGAAGCGAAAGCTCCCTCTTAAACTGCAGCATCCTTATATCATTGAGAATCGAACGAAACGTCAACCTCGGAAAAAACCAACTCCCGCAATAGGTACGCAATGGAATTTTTTTTGTTTACTTTTTGATTACTAATCTGATACTACCCACAATGAATTTTGTTTGTACAGCTACTCTGTCAACCAATGATGTCGAAATTCCGCAAGACTCTACTGCGTTAACAGCGGAACACATTGCAGCAGCAGAGATTTTTGTTCAACTATGCTGCAAGACTGAGGAAAATGGGAAAAAATGTGTCTACAAAAATGATATTGGCGTCACATTGACATCACAAAGGCTTAAAGTGGTTCTAGACCATAAATGGTGTACAGATGATGTAAGTAAATAGCTGATGATTCAAGTATGCACATACTTTTGATGTTTGAATTATGCACATGTATGTTTATGTGTTAACTACACCAAACATTTGTTTTTCAGGTTATCGATGCTTACATTGGAGATTTGTCTCTTCGTGTTGGGGATGATCGGTACTTATGTGCAGCGTGGAGGTCATCATTCCTGCTAGAAAAACATCGCCAAGGCCAGAAAACAAAAAAAAGTAAGAAGAACGATGATCACTTAGCTGTAAGAACTAGAACCATTCAACGAGTTATCGACGAATATTTTAGGCGGGACAAGGTAAAGTATTCCATCAATATGACAAAATTTACTACGAATACTAATTTACATTGCAATGACAATTTTTCCTGTGACACAGGCATATTTTCCAGTTAACATAACGAACAATCACTGGATTACCGTGATCATGCACATACCGAAGGAAGAATTCCAAGTTCTTGACTCATTATTTCCATTAAGTGTGACAATAGACACTGTCAGGGCTCTGGTACTGTTTCTTCTACTACATATTGTCTTCAAATTTCATGCGCACACAAACATCTAATTATCTATATTTGTATAGAGACAACAAATATCTGCTGACATCCAAGAGTACAACAAATCTACATCTGGATTTTTTCCTGATGTGATAACTTGGGATATAAAATCATATGATATGCCACAGCAAAAAGATGGGTCAGTACATGCAAACTACAAGTAAATACATATTACACTACTATTGCATGTACTAACTCAATGAACTCAATTAATGTTGCAGCAATTCATGTGCCTTATTTGTTCTTCAATGCATGGAACATTGGGATGGAGATAAATGGACTAAAGAAATATCACAGGTACATGTTTCTACATGCTGAACAAACACCTTTGTTCCATGCTACATAAAATGAATAACCGATGCCTATTGTTTGCAGGAGATGATAAACGGATCAAGGAACCTCATTAACGCACAGATAGTTTTAGCAAGTTCAAATCTCTTAGAGACGGTGAAAACGAAGGTTGTCCGGATCTCCAAGAGATTTACTAAGTAGATAAAGCAGCAGTGACCATAGGTTGGATTTTAGTCCCGTAGAAGGTTTCCCAGCTTGTGTGAATCTCAGCTTCTGTGAATCTATATCTATGACAGTTAAGTATGATTGGCATCTACTGTGATTGTGTGATTTTAAGTATTCATCTATCTATTAAGCAACTTGTATGATTGCGCGAATCTGTATATAACTTGGGATAGTTAGTCAGTAGGCGCAGTTAGTCCGTTCGATGTTAAAACCAAACTGTGCATTAGAGATGGTTTATACCGGCCGGCAACAAGTGCGCAAAATAGACAAGTTTTTCCCAGTGCGGTGAACAACCATGGAGATAGCCAGGATGTAAAGGATACACAAAATACAGATACTTGTTAGTCGACTGCAAGCACAAAATGCGTGCACCTCCGGCCCAGGACCCGGTTGGACCGGCCTGAGGACCGGTCTGACCGGCCGGCAACCGGCAGAATGGCCTGGCGCCCCTGTACCCTGTCCGATGGGTCAGTATTACAAAAAGTATGTTCCAAAACTGTACGAACAATTTGTATGACAAATATGCATCAACCAAAGTAGCATCGAATTTCTCAAATATCATCACACAGTCCACTTTCCTAAACAAAACTATAAAAACCATGTCACCATTCCAACTCCAGGTTCATATAGCATAATGATTAATGACTACATATCGGCATGCCAACTCAAGCTTCATAATGTCGTGCGAAGTTCATCCTTCAAAATAAGTCATTCATCTTCCTGACCTACAAACATATGCGCAACATGCCTGCAATTCACAAAACACATGATAAAGTAAATAACTAAAGTTTAAAAGGATGCATAAAAAATTCATAACAAAAATTAATACTCACCTAGGATTGAGCTCACATTTCAAGCTACGTTTCGTGTGTCCAGGCTTTTTGCATCTACTACATCGAATCCCCCTACCCCGCTCGTCATACGATAATGGCCTTCCATTCTTTGTCACGGGTCCTTCTCCATCATCTCTACGCTTTCGTTTCTTAGGAGCACCTCGAGCAGCAACTTTAGCAGGGTCACCCAATTTATTAACATCAGTATTCAGCGAGTTAGTCGGACGGTTGGGTACATTATCATACTCCATCTTGTTTGAAATAATGTCAGCATAAAATGCCTTGGTCCGCTCGAATAACACTGGATCTTTGCATGCAACTTGCAATGCTTCAGATTGTAACACATTCAGCTCCGTAAATCTTTGTCGCTCCTCCGCTACGGGAAAACCCCAACCATATAGATCGCTCTTGCGCCTCGCAGGTAAGCCACCCCTAGCTTGTTTAGAGAATCGGAGTAGAACTAAACAATTGGGTATTTCATCCAAATCCAGCACGTCAAGTACATGCAGAATATGCTTGCAAGGAAGTCCCCTCCGGATCATCCTTCGACAGCTGCACTCTACAAGTTTATCCGAGTTGGCCGGTTTATAATCAACATAAAACTTTGCCTGCTTTCTCTTTTTCCAAGCAACAACAAACTGCATCTCACCTTCAGTTCCCTTATACTTATCTATAACCTCAATGCCTTCTATTTTATTAATCTCTTGCTGCAATATATAAAAGTTTGCCGGAGTGAATACCTTTGCAGCAGCTCTCTCAATTCTCCTCAAATTGGTTACTGGTACAGGTGATGTCTGTGAACTGATGCAGTCATCTTTTGCCTCCGTCTCTCGAATGCGCACAATAGCATTCTCGTAGTGCAAAATCAAATCCACTAGTGTCATACCGTAGTCTAGGTGTAGGTGAAGACATGAGTTAAGACTTTCACTACGCTGATTGCTTTTCATACCAAGCCAGAACCCCTCAGATAGGTACGCCGCTGCCCATAATTTCCTCTTCTTGTACATTCTTTTCAGCCAAGTTTGTGTTTTCTCCGTCTGCCATTTCTGGATAAAAGCGTGCCATCTTTCCTCGAATATATCCGGTGTGGTTGTTAATACAAGAGAGCCCGAAACTCACTCAACGACTTGTAACTTAGGTGCCGAACCATGTTCTTTTCAATGTGCCATGAAACAATACGGTGCGACTGCTCCGGAAACACACTTCGAATAGCTCTAATCATCGCACTATCGGCATCGGTGATTATTGACTTGAGTTTCTGCTGCAACATAGCTTTCAAAAAAGTCTTCAGTAGCCATACATATGTGCGTTCCTTCTCATCTGATAAGATGGCACACGCAAAACTGTCGTCCTCCGGTGATTGTTAATACCAACAAACGGAACAAATGGCATACCATATCGGTTCATCTTATATGTGATGTCGAACACCAGTACGTCTCCATAATCATTTTAATCCTGCCGGGACTGAGCATCACACCAGAACAAGCTTTTCAAACGACCTTTACTATCAACATCGTACTCAAAAAAAAGTCAGCAAACTTCTTCCTCCGGTTCTCCATCATGGCAATGGCTGAGGTAGCATCACCACCTGCAAGTAACTTTCTCTTCTCCCTGCAGCACATGTTGTACAAGTCCTTCCTCGTAAACCCAACAGTGGTGTACCGACCATACTTGCTGAGGAAGGTATCCATGATCACATGCTTCCTAACCCCAGCTGCTGCCAATGCTAATATCTCCGCTTTCTGGAAATCTTTTATCCTCCTATGTGACCATAAAAATGGGCTCTCGCTCGGTTCTGCACACTTATGACTGTGCTTGTAAACAAATTTTGCAACTCGCCAAAGCCCCGAACCTCTATCAAGCTTCACATCCAACTCCGCTTTACAATTGCAACGTGACAAAGGTCTCAACCTACGGGTGCGGTTGTCCATAGTCAGAAACTTGCTGTTACGTTTTCCTTCCCGTGAACACACAAAACGCCTTCTGCGAACTATTTTGTTAGCACCCTTAGTCTCTTTGAACTTGAACTTTCTTACACTGAATCCCTCTTGTCGAGCATATCCATTATAAAAAGTATAAGCAGCTGCCTCAGACACAAATGTCTTCTCCATTACCTCCCAGTAAAACTTTCTCTTATCTTCTGCATCACTCTCATCTTCATCCTCTGATCCATTCTTTTTCTTACCAACTGATTTCACCTGCATGCACAATTTGATAACATTGAAAACATAATTATTTTTGAACGCCATGTCCGCGAGTCATACAAGGATTAATTTCAGAAAACTTACATGTCTTCTTCTAACAGGTTCTTCTATAGTCTCCAAGTCTGAATCACCGTAATAGTCGTAAGAAGAATTATCGCCAACTAATACCTGAGCAAACAAGAAAGATTAACGGTCATGTCACGACGACATAAAATGCATTGTTCAGTTATTAAATATAAATTAAACATACATATGACCTACTAAAATTAAAATGCATACCTCGTCAACAAAACCAGAGTCCAATCTCTCATCATCATTTGGCTCATCCACAACATCACTCTGAATCTAATGCATTTTTAAACCATGTAAACATCAATTCTATATTTCTATGCAATCAGACATTTATTACTACAAACTCACATTATCAGTGTCAACATCTTCTTCTTGCTCTACATTATCATCTTCTAGATCAATACCATCTGCATCCATCTATTAGCAAAAATAAGCACAATCAGTATTTAACTACTTACATGCAAGTACTAAATAAAACTAGTAGTTCCGTTTCACCCACACTTTCGTCGATATCATCGTCTCCAGAAGTGTGTTCATCTTCAGGAGGTGCATTCTCGTTGGCAGACGAAATATTGAATTCCTCTTCATCTGTATTTCCGCTGTCGTACTCCAATGAACTTGCACTCAAATCTGAAACGTCCATCGCCTGTCCATAGTAACAACCAAATAAGTACATCTCAAAAAAGGAGCTCCAAACCCAAACCCTACCATCAACCAAATCATGAACATGCAATTAGTTTTTAGAATCAATTACCTCCCAGAACCAACAAGGAGCCGCCAAACCCTAACGCCGCATGTACCAGCAGGAACAACCCGCGTGCGATCCTCCTCCGCATCCGACCTTGCCCAGCCTCCTCATCGCCGGATCCGCCTCCCGCCTCCACGATACCCGCCTCAGCTATCAGAACGAATCCGCCATGCGCTACGCCTTGCCGTCCCAACGTCGTCGTCCCTGCCGTCTCCCTCCCGATCGCCGAACCTTCCAAACCCTAAGGACCACCAGCAATGGCGCACACGCAAGGTTTCAAATAATTTCCCCGTAACCACCGCCTATCGCCGGCATCAAATCCACGTGATCGACGTAGTTTTCGGGTCGATCTCTGATTCTAATGCCGTGGGGCCGGCGGAAACCGTCATCACCAAGGATACGTACCATATCTACGTGGCAACCGATCATCTATGTGGAAAATGACGTGGAGTATAATTATACGCCACTAATATGGCCCCACCTGCTCAAACGGTATCCCACCTGAACGTCGTTCGCCAGGGGGGGACACCGGAGCACACCCCATCATCGGCATGTGGGAGCCGTCGCATAAATCTCCGATTCTCCGTCCCGGATTCGTGCTCCCGAGCAAGCGGCCACGACCTCGCGGTCGATCGAGTGGGTAGGTGGAGGTCGTGCCGCGGCTCCACCTGAGCAGCTGAGCAACGTCGCAATGGTTTTGAGACGGATGGGTGACAATGGGGGGCTATATGACTCTGATATCTTTGCTGGTGCGTTGATAGGGCTATGTGAGGAGCGGCATGTCCTCAAGGCCTAGCTGCTGGTGCGGAAGGTAATGGATAGGAATATGCATTGAGGCTTCATGCGCTGATTGTTTAGTGCAGTTACTAAAGCAACATAGCGATGAGGAGCTAGCATCACACATGCATTGGGACTAAGGAGATATCCCCTAAATTATTTCCGCTTTAAGCAATGCAGGGTTCTTCTCCTAATTTTTTTTTGAGAGAATTCAGCACTTTATTGATTATCCAATATCATTACAAATTTCAGACCGGATGCAATCCGGGACAGAATTGCGGAAAAAAGAACTACCAAACAGTTCGACTCGACGAGCTAAGACATGTGCTGAATTATTAAGCAAACGACTAATGTGACGAAAAGCCACAGAGGACATAGTTGCGGCCATCGCCTTAATGTCCTCCGCAACTACTCCAACTAGAGAGCGATCACGTGTAGAGGAGTTAACGCGCTGAACCACAGAGAGGCAGTCCGAGGCCAGGATGATCTTGTCCAAACCTTCATGACGAGCGAGGGTCAATGCACTTCTCACAGCAAGTGCTTCTGCAATTTCTGGCGCCGTAACCTCATCAAGAAGCTGATTGCAAGCAACCAGACAATTGCCGATGTGGTCCCTGATCACGACGCCTACCCCCATCCGTTTCGAAGAAGAGAACAGAGCTGCATCTACATTAATGAAAACCGTACCTTCCGGCGGCGGAGACCATCGCGGCGATGAAGAGGTCTCACGACTTTGGACGGCAGGTTGTTTGAAGAGATGCAGCATGATCATATGTATATAAGTCTTGATCTGCTCAGCTAGGCTGCGAGGATGTTTCATCTTCTCATTGTTGCGAACTGCATTACGGTGTTCCCACAGATGCCAACAAGTCACAGCCAACGTGACAGTCTCTTGGTCATTAGCTCGATCCAAGAACTCAAAAAGCCATGCCTTCGGCGTGCTGAAGTCATTGCGTCCCAGCTTGGTTGGAAAGTAATCTTGGATCGCCCGCCAGACTTCCACAGCATACTGACAGAAGAGCATAGTGTGCTCAGCTCTCTCCTCCCGATCACAGAACACACAAGCATCTAACGCTGGAATATGGCGGCGACGGAACTGGTGACCACTAGGGAGGCAATCATGTGCCAAACGCCACAAGATTATTTTCATCTTCCCCGGCGCTTTGATCTTCCAAAGCTTCTTCCAGAACCTCTCCTCGTCCGCCACCGTCGAGCTAAGACCTCGACCAGAATTGCTTTGGGCTGCAAAGAAGGATTCAGACTGGGCTAAATTGTATGCTGAACGAACAGTATAAGAGCCAAACTTGGCATGAGGCCATGAAGCAAAGTCTTCCCCTCCCAGGCGGCTAAGAGGGACCTGCAGGATTTTTTATGCCGTGTCTTCATCAAAGAAAGACCGAACCAGCTCCACATCACACCACCCAGAATTCTCGTCAATGAGGAAATTGACCGTCACCGCATGATCAGGTAAAGGAGCCAGAGTGGACGGTGTGCATGGTAGGACCTCATGTATCCAATTATCAGTCATAATTTTCGTTTGCCTTCCATCACCAATACCCCATCTAACACCTCGCTGGACCAGCTCCTTGCCAAACAAGATGCTCCGCCAAGTGAACGACGCCGAACGAGGTTTAGGCGCATCCCAGAAGTTACAGTTCGGGAAATACCGTCCCTTTAGGACACGAGCACAAAGCGAAGGCGCCAGCTCTAGCGACCAAGCATAGCTTTGTTAAATAACACCATATCCCGAAAACCCATGCCGCCGAGAAATTTTGGCGTGGACAGCCAAGCCCAGGACCGCCAATGCATCTTCTTCCTCCCATCACCAAAACCCCACCAAAAGTCTGCAATAATCTTGCGCATAGTGGTACAGGTGGATACGGGAATTTGAAAACAGCTCATAATATATGTTGATATGGCTTGGATCACTGATTTGAGCAGAATTTCTTTACCTTGTCTAGAAAGAGGGCGATCAGACAGACAATTTACTCTCTTCCACATACGATCAGGTAAGAAACTGAAAGTTGCTGTCGGCGATCGACCAACGACCGTCGGCATTCCTAGGTAGGAATCCTGGAGAGCTTCTGAGTGAACTCCAAGGCTGTTCATCACTCTCTCTTTAGTAGCCAAGATACAGTGATTACCAAAGAAAATGGTTGACTTGTCAAGATTGATCTTTTGCCCAGATCCCTGACAGTATAGTTTCAAAGTTGAGTTCAAAGTTTGAACACTGTTGGCGTCACTTTTGGCAAAGAACATACTGTCGTCCGTAAATAATAGATGCGACACCGACGGCCCCTGTCTCCCATTACGGATACCTTGGAGCTCCCCAGATTGCTCCCTTTGTAGCAAGAGGCATGATAACCCTTCAGTACATAACAAGAACAGATAGGGACTTATAGGAAGCATATCGCAGGAAAAAAAAACTACCCTTTGTGGGAGAATAACTACCCTTTGTGGGAGAATTTGTTTGTGCAACATTTTCATCAGTAGATCGCAGAACCTGATACGTACGGTTTGTACAGCACATAGCGGTGCTGATCACTAGAGACAGGGTTTTTCAAAGGCGATCTTCGTCACTGATTGATTGTCCTTGATCCAGCGACTAAACTCCACTGTGCATGATCGGTCTCAGGTGGGAGTGTTGGTAAAGGACATCAAACTGATGGCTGCAGACTTCTCTGTTGCATCTTTTCGACATGTTAAACGCTCTCTGAATGAAACGGCACACATTTTAGCTAGATCCTATAATCTAGCGTCTTTAGGTTTTATTTCCAATTATGCTCCGGCTTGCATCCGGAAGACCCTTTGTATTGATATGAGCTAATCAATAAAGTGCCGTATTCTGTCAAAAAAATGCCCATGGTATTCTTTGTCAAAGCTGTTGCGGTAACTCTATATCTTAGAGCAAAGAGAAACCCATCGTAGCAATTAGAATATGTGCATTAATTTATTTACTGCATTATGTGTATATAATTTTTCTAAAGATTCATGCGTGACTGTTTTTATGCAATTTTTAGTGGAAATATAATTTTTAAAAGTACTTGCTTTTTTTGCGGGAAAAAGTACTTGCTACTTGCATTGATATTTAAAAAAATTGTTACAATAGTTCCACCGCTGCAGACCCAGCCGAATTCAAGTGGATCTTCCTGATACATGTTTAGTCTCTACTCTCTAGCACTTTTTAAACCCATCTGTAATCATTATGTGCCACTTGTATTATTTAGAATCGGAAAAGCAAAATAAAATGTGAGCTAGAGAATATTGCCCATCTGAACAATTACTTCCGTCTTCTTGCAAATTCGGTGTATGTTTTGTGATTTTAACTATTGCACGGTGGAAAAGACAAATCGATCGAGAATTCCTTGGCACTTCGATTCGATTCAATACGGACCGTAAACATATTAAATTGTGTTCACTTAATTTAATGTTGCACCTAATTTAATGTTGCACCCTAACAACGCACGGGTTCTATGCTAGTAAGACATATAACAAAGGCAAGACTTTGTTCAATTTATTCGTGCTAGATTTTCTACTCCCTTCGATCCATATTAATTGTCATTAATACAGATATATCTAGACACATTTTAGTTCTAGATACATCCATATTAGTTACAAGTAATATGAATCGGAGGTAGTAAGACTTCCACCCACTCCAACTTCTTGAAAAAGAATGATATTGTTATTCTTTGCGATGAGAGTGTCCTCCTCCATCTCGAAGTCTTGCCACTTGTCCTATGGCTTCAATCTTTCCCTCACTCATTGATTCATAATGTCTGCCTTGCGTTGATCACTATGTCAGAGTTTTTAGGACGCTCACTCGATTTGTGACTATCATCTTGTCATTTTAAGCATATTTTTCGCAAATACGCTAGAAAGCATTTGCGTTTCGATGCATTGATAGAAAAGAAGGTTATATGTACAAGTTCAAGAGAAGACCAACACCATAACATACAACTAAACCCGAAAGCTAACTAGGGGAGAACCTAACGAAGCCCCCTCGCACCTACGCTCGTCCACGATTCTTGCTTCATCTTCAACCGTGTCCAGCTGCAAGGATATTGAGGGACTAGAGTTGTCGAAGACGGTCTCGTTCTGATGCTTCCAAATTAACCACGCCCTGATCGTAATCAATGGCGAAGTTCCTTTGCGCATGGTTCTGGGTGTGGATTGCATCACCAGCACCCATCACTCAGCGAAGCCAGCCTCGACAACCAGGGGATGGATAGTGGATCTAATCCAAGACTGAACCTCATGCCACAACGTCTTGGAGAAGGTGCACCCAGGATATGCTCAGGCGGGCATCTGTTCGGGCGTGGGAGAGCATTTTAAGCATATAATGGCATGAGATTTTCCGGTGGATGCCATTAAGCAAGCAACCCTAGAGTCGGGTGCTCCCTTGTTGGTTTGAGGGGGAGGGTCGGCTTGCACTTGACCTCGTCTTTTACCCTGAGGTTACAAACACTTCTTCACGGCCATGGAGTGAAGACCAAGTCATTTGATGTGGAACTCATAGAGTATGTTGTGACATGTGCATTGTAAGCTGGAAAGAGTGAAGTGTACATGGAGCTATTGTAGTACCGAGAGTCCTCTGTTACTTGCTTCCGCCCAGGTGGCTTAATGGACCAATTCCACTAAGGTGTTGTTAGGTTGACAAGTTTTGACATTCTGCTTGATTGGAGTATTCAATTTGGTCAAAAATCGTCTTGCTGTTTGTTCTTATAACCTTTCTACATTAGCTCGGATCATGGCACACTCATCTCCGTGGTTTCTTTGCCTATGCTCCTCAAGCTTCTCGACGTCCCTTGTGTAGTAATTCGGGAAAAAACAGGCATGCATCTCCACCTTCATCTCCTCTCATGTCCATATAGGATGATTTGTATGATCTCGTCGGTGATTTTGGTAATGTGACCACCATATCATTGTTGGAATATGCAGTGGTTCGAGCACTTGCATAGCGAGGATCTATGCTTAGGGATTACGTCATGGGTTTACCACTAGACGCGCATGTGCACCGTGTCGGGGTAGTGCAGTCCGATTCATCGGATCCCTTGAACAGCTCCTTGTGAATCCCACAAACTCTCCGTCTCGAGTGTCACAACTGTAAGCTATAACGCATCTACTAGCATCCAAGCGTTTAGTTGCTAGATCCATCGACATGAATTAGAATGGTGGTACATGGGGTTTCCAACACTTGCAATATCACACGCAACATTTTGGCCACCTATGTTTCCACCTTATTGACGAGGTCTTCGGGGATGCTGATGCCGCCATGGACTGTAGCTTGTATCACTCTCTTCTTGTTGGCAATAATCATAGCATTGGGGCTTGCCGCGCTCTCGCACTCGTGTTCAATTTCAGTAGTATTCGAATGAATTGAAACTGTTTGTTATTGTTTGCGGAAAACCACCTCTTACTTATTTTCACGTTGGGCAGAGCAATGGTAAGCTTCGGTGAGCAAAGAAGCATGAGCAAGAAAAGATCCAGTGACAGACAGTAAGAAAGAAGATATTTCGACTATGTGGAGAAGATTTTTCTCATGGGAAAATCTAGAGCCCATCTTTGAGCTTTGTTTTGTCCCCTAGCTAAACGAAAAAAAAATCTAGCATGCCGTCTCAGTTGTCCAACAATTCTTCACCAGTAGCATCATCCACCCTGTCGTTGCCACCTCCTCACCACACAAGCACGCTCGCATCTATCCACGCTTATATATGCCTCCAGCGAGCACAAGAAGCTGATCTCTGAACTGAACCACACCTGCAAAACCGAAGCAAGTAAGCAAACTAGATATCGTCACAGGACACGATGGCCACACTCTCTTCTTGCAGCCGCCTGAGCGGCGGCGGCGCCACCGCCTTCCACCGTCGACGTAGCCGGCCTTCGCATGCCACAGTCATCACCTGCCGGAGCTTCTCGGCCGCGGTCCGCGCGGCCGCAACCGCCTCTGCCACGGCGACGGAAACGGCAACGGCTTCGGTGCCGCAGACCAAGGAGTAAGATAGCTATATATCTGGATTGTTCTGTTCCCGAGCTCGTCCAGTACTCCTAGCTACTAGCTAGCTATGCATCCATGTTTGGTTTGATCCGTAGCTAATTTTTTCAAGTGTTTAATCGTCTCAGGTGCTCGCTCCCAACGTGGGCAGAGTTCGAGCTAGGAAAGGCACCGGTCTACTGGAAGACCACCAGCGGCCTTCCTCCTGCCCCGGTATGAAAGTTGTCTTCAGTCCCTTTGCATGAATCAAGTCAGCCGGTTGAGTGCGTGGGTGCAAAAGAAACAGCCGCTAATTCAGTTGATGTTAATCATTTTTCTGTGAAACAAAACTGGATACATATCGTTCATGTCATACCTGGATCTGGTTCAGGCACAACGCACTAATTCGTGGGGAACACCCTCAACTGTCTGAGCTTTATCTATCTTTGCTTTTCTCAGGATTATAGTTCTATTCTAACCATCCTTGCAACCATTCGTGTGTGGCAGGGAGAGGGCCTGAAGATATTCTACAACCCCGGGACGACCGAGCTGGCACCTAACGAGCAGTTCGGCATCGCGTTTAACGGTAGCTAAAACACTCTCCAGATACCATGCTTTGTTCAAGTGTCTGGATAAAGATTGATTTGGTTTGTGCCTAGATGTATATTTAGCCAACTGAGAAGGCTTAACCTGCAGGGGGGTTTAACCAGCCGATCATGTGCGGTGGTGAGCCGAGGCAGATGACGCTGCAGGAGAGGGGATCAGCCGATCCCCCCATATACACCATCAGGATTCGAGTGCCGCAGCATGGTTTGTGCACATTTCTAGCATCTTTGAGCTAGATTTTTTTTTATCAGTAGTACTGTATTCTAGACAAAGATTATTTTTATGAATACTGATAATAGTCGTGTGCTATTGCAGCCACGACACTGGTTTTCTCCTTCACAAATGGAAGTGAATGGGATGGGGAATACACCCTCAAGTTTAAGGTCCCCAAACCATGGCTCGGCAAGCCCTTGAGCTTTTTCAACGAGGTATGCCTTCCTCTCCAGCTTCAATCAATATGTTTTTTTTGTCTTTCTCTTAGGCCATCGTATATGGAAGTGGGTAACAACTTTGATGATGGTGTTACCTGCAGGGGCTGGCAGACGAGCTCAACATGGAGGGTGCCTGCGACAGAGCCATCTTCCCGGATGAAAACATCGTCATCACAAGCTGCGAAATGGGCAGCTACTACGAAGAAGGTGGAGACCGGTGCAAGCTGGACATTGTGAGCGGATGCATGGACCCGGCCTCGCACATGTTTGATCCACTCGCCGTCATCGATGACGGCACCTGCCCGCTGGACTCTGATTCCGAGGAGTGACCACCACCTCTTGGCAGTGTTCACTTGTACTAGAACAAAGAGTTGGTCGACGTGCCCTTCTTGTTCACTTGTATAAAAGAAGATAGAATTCGTGATACGGGTACGATAACACAAACAATGATAGTACAGTACATGTGCTGTGATAGTCATACTACTTAGGAAATGGTGGATGATGCTACTGATGATAGTACAGTGAATCAATTAGCAAAAGGATGATTAATCTATACCTAATAATAAAGGAGCTAACGTTTCCGTGGTTTGGTCCGTTGTAATTTCTGTCGTCCGCTTCGTCCGTCGTGCTATTGTTCCTCATCTTGTAACCGCGACGAGTAGGAGTCCCGATAGGCTACTCCGTCCTCCTACGGTAATCGTAATCGTAGAAGTCATGGACTCCTTCCTTGACGGGCCTTTTTAAAGATTCTAGATCGAGCGGTACGTATCCGTGACCGTGTCTCCTCTCCTCTCTTTACTCTAACGGCACGCGTGGATAAAATCGGCGACTTGGTTCCAGCCTTTTTTGCATCAAGATCTCGCGCCGCCGTGCAAACAAGATTGGTCTCCTCTTCATCTCCATCCAGCAGCCATGCATAAAGAATTAAAGATTGAATCTCTGGTACAAGAAGCACCACCGTTAGCTCTTCTGCTCTTGGATGATCGATGCGGTGGCAGTAGGCTCTACTAATCAGCCATGACGGCTTCTGACCTTTAGGACGGGCTTGTCGCTGTGGGATGGATCGATTTCAGCGGCGAGCTCACCTGTCCACCACAAGACACAAGTGCGTTTCAGATCCTGTTTTATCATTGTACCGTAGGCAGCTTCGGTGATGGATACCCCTAATTCTGGTGACCAGTTCAGACAGAGGCTACTCACAGCAGGAGGATCCGATTTGCTTACTCAGTTAATTTTTACTGATAAAATTGCCTCCTCTGGGTTCCGCTTTTGATGGTCATCGGCAACGGGGACAAGCGCTGGGCGGTAGCGGGTACAGAGATTTCAGCAACAACAAGGACACGTTTGCGAATACAAAGCAAGCCACCAGCCGAGTACAGAGCCTCGATCTTGATTCTCTATTTTCCAAAAAAACTAAAATCTATGGCAATACGTACAGGGCTGGCCTTGACTGATGATTTGATTCACTACGAAGAAAGGTAGGGCCGCAACACGCTGGGCGGCGAGAGACAATGCAGGTGGCCTGCGGGCACGACGCACGCAGTCTGCAATCAAGTGCGACCTGCTGACCTCCTGGCCGAGATTTTTCTCGCATCTCCCAAACAGCCGATCGATCAGGTGTGGTTCTACCTTTGCTCACATCATGTCTTTTTTTTTATTTCGAATGGAACAGGCTTGCCAGTCTTTGTAAAACACTTCCTTTTAGATCCATGCATCTCTCGTTTATTGATTTTTAACTGTGAGTTTATTCTATAGTATAATACTAAAATTGTTATATCAACACATTAATGACTTGTGGATACATAAGATGGTTCGATCCAATTAGAAAATTGATATATCAGTTCATATATTTGTATGTATTACAAACTACTTAAACACGAAGAGATGGACAAAGATATTTCATCTCATTTACGAGTATGTAATATTACTATGTGAAGATGTTTGAATTTATGTTGTTTGTGCGCCTTTATGAATTTATTATTTCTACTGTGCTTCTTAAAAAAAATGTTATGCACATACATTGTCAAATTAGAGAAGTGGTATTGAAAAAAATATGTTAGGTGTCCCACACCTAGCTAGCATAAAATCTTAGACCCACTGATGTTCCATAGAGCATAGAAAAAAAAACCAGGGATTAAAAAAAATATACAAGATGAAACCAACCTAGAGGGATCGTACACACAAAAAACATGTTTCTTGCCCCTCCCTACCACGTTCTCATCCGAGCTTCACCATCGTGTGCGGGTGTTCAACATATGCAAACAAACACTGGCAAAGAACTGTAAGTGCCAAAGGGATCTAGATCGTTGTTATGAAAAAATGTGCCAAACATGGCAATGGTTGGTTGGATGGTTAGTTGAGGGATTCAAATCAAATTAAAAGTGGGTATTATGTTTATCACAATATATTCTGCAAGACAAATGCGAAGTTCTAGGCCAATGCCTGTTATTTTCCTACATTTTACGGGTCTGCCTTTATATCTTCAGGTGTATCTATTTTTTTTTCTGCGGTCATCTTAAAAACATTCATATTTATGTCGAATTATAACAAGTTTGTTTACAAGAGGAGTATTTTTCTATTTTATGGTTAAACATACTCTTCCGCAGCAACGCGCGGGCATTGTCCTAGTATATCAAAAGGAAACATGACACATGAGAAAGATGTTTCTGTTCCACCTCAGTGCTTATAAAACAAAGAGAGAAGCCGCCACTGGTGGCTGTGCCTCTCTTTTTCACTAGTAAAAAAGGAGAATTTGTTATACGATTAAAAGTACAGTACAAATGTTCCGGACTTCTTACCTTTCAGGATGAAAACTCAAGACCTAGCCGTAAGTGGTTCTGCCAGGCAATATCCTTATTGAAGGTATTGTTTTGAGAACGGAGACTATCTTCAGGTTGAAAAGCTAAGATCTTTGATCGGACGACGACGGCGCTGGTGCACCGTTTCCTTCTTGGAGGCGTCGCTTTTAAAGTGTTGTCTTAATGGTAGATGTATTACTGCTAGGGCTTGGATACTATAGGCATAGTTTTCTTTCTCTCTTTTTTGACTGTGTGCGTCCGTAATGTTATTATGGTATTGCGTTGTTGGAGAGGCTAGATGTAACCGGTATCCTTTGATATTAATATATTTCCTTTATCAAAAAAAAGTACAATACTGCTAACTAGGAATAGGCGCCGTGCAGTGCGAGGTAAACTGAATCAATTAACAAAAGAATGTTGAATAGATCAGAAGGGAACATGACTGTTAGTGGCATATTATGACCAGTGCCATGGTAAACTGAATCAATTAACAAAAGAATGTTGAATAGATCAGAAGGGAACATGACTAAAAGCAACTAGTGATGTTAAAGGTCCATAGGATATTCACATAAATTCAGTTCAACTTGTGCTGCTTGACAGCAATGGTCCAAGCAAACTGTTCCAACCATGCAATTCGATTACAGTTCAAGAACACAAGGCAGACACAAAACACACATGGTACGGTAACATAACATTGTTCATAGTTCATACTACTTCAGTGCTAGACTTGCATATAACGAAGAGGATAGCTACGAGGGCAAAGTTCAGATGCAGCACAGAGCCTTTCATGCCGAAAAGTCTACCAGCTTTAGCCCCCGCCAACTTGACGCTTCCAGGAGTCCTCAACAATGAGCTCATCGACTCCCCAGTCCTCATAACTATTTCAACACAAAGTAAATAAAAATGAGGCTATATAGTACATGATAGGCAGGAAGAGAAGTGAGGATTGCTTTTCCTTCAAGTCTCACCTTCCATCAGGTAAGTACCGCCTAATCGTGAAGGGGATCTTACGTGCCCTCAATTCTTTCATGGCAATCTGAAAACAAAGACACTACGATCAGCAGAGCAGCCAATTTTACAATTACAATTGACTTAACTGATGGTAACATTTTCTACACTAAGTGAGACAAACCATCTTGGTGCGTTTGTAATAAGTTATTGACATCAAGTTTCATTCCAGTTACCCTTCGTTCCTACTAAAAATACTTATTCACACTTTGAGTGCTCTCAACTAAAACTATTCAGGTTACTTTTTTCTGACAAACAGAACACAAATTGTTAACTGTGTTCCAGAGAAAGGTAGAACTATAAACAATAAACAAGGACATCATTTTGGTTTAAGATAGCTATACATGTACGCATCCTTCGCTGTATTACCATGTAATACAGATTTCCTTATAATGTCATATCTAGCTATATGCTTTATAAGGAAGACCATAATTACAACATAATACAGCAAAGGATGTATGTAGTGTATGCCTGTACAGTGTAAAATGTCAATACATATAACTGCATAAGTATATTTCCTTGTCAATAGAACGTTTAAGCTTCAAGATAACAAATGCATAATTAGATACAATATTAAAAGCAAGCATTCTGATAATCCAGTAGAACAACAGATATCCATAATTTCATCAGTAACTGGTGGCATTCATAAATTCTTCCAACAATACTGGATATCATGAGGTCATAGTTGGATATGAAGTACATCCCTAGATTAAACGATGGGATGGTCATACACATCGAGAATGTCAATCTTATAATTGTAGGGCAAACTCTGAAGTTTACAGCTAGACATAAAGTAGCTTCATAAATAAACATGGCTTTTAATAGCAGGGGCATGACGAATTCCATGGTATCAAGATCAATCTTTATCAAAAAATTAAATTTTGATTGAGATATGCTATCAGAGTTTGCTAGAAAGAGAAGTACAGCGTGACAAATGAAACCGAAATAGTGAAAGCAACCAATCAAGGCTATTGTTATCTGGGAGCCTAGATTAAAGGCATATGCAAGCACAAGATAAGCGTAGCTTTACCTCAAGAGGATCAGTTTCTCCCTCAAGCTCAACCATAACTGGAGCATTCATGCTACAAATACGAAAGGGTCAATTACTTGGATGAATGAACTCGTTCACTGTAAGGTGTACTCAGATAGAAGTATACCTTATCTGCAAAGCACGTGTACCGAGGATGCGCGCACGCTCATACTTAGTCATATATTTTGTTGTATGGCGCGGACGAGGAGTCTTATCCTGTTCCTTTTCTTCACCTTCACCCCCTACCACGTCATCAGGGGCATCCTCATTGTTCTCAGGATCTTCTTCAACCCCATCCTATTCAAGCGCAGTTACATCAAGTTAAGCTACCAGCTCTTTTTTTCTGAACGGTAACAGCAGTATATGAAAAGAGAAATGGATCTGCACCTCAATATCAGCTTCTGGAGGCTCATCCTCGTATCTGCATAAGAAATGAGGAATTGTAACTCAATAATTAAATCAGCAAAATAATGTGTACTCCTTTAGTTTGCGCAATTAGACCCATAGCATCACATAATGACAGTGGCATCCTGAAAAGACTTGACCAACTATTTAACCAACCAGAAAACAAGCTCAAATTCTTATCCCAATTAGAAGCACAAGACCTTACAGCTCCTGCTAAGTTTGATGGAGCTTGTGCAATTAATCTTTCAACTGAAATATGTAACCACGGCCTCGGAACAATTCAGAGGCACACAAATTTCCGAACCAGACGAGGAACACCTACATCTTGTCCTCCAGACGCTGCGAAAATTATCTCGCACAAACTGCTTCGAGTTGCTACTCAAGACAAAATATGCCCTCATCAATCGACAAGCAAACGTGTCGCTTACTAAATGTGAAAACCAGTGCGAATTCAACACCAAAAGCGCGTGCTTTCGAAACCCAATTAACCATACCTAGCACCCGTGGAATCAAATAACTACTTCCATGTTGAGCACCAATTCAATCGTCGAGGAACAACTCCCAGCAGCGGAAATGTTATCAAGAAACGAAGGAAACAGATTTCGCCCTAGCGACCGCTACCTGTCGGAAACCCTAGCCTAGATTCCAGCGATCACACGAAATAAGCATGAGAGAGAGAGCGAGAGGAGAGAGAGAGGGGGGCGAACCCCATGTCAGCCTCATAATCATCGTCCGCCATGGCTCCCGCCGCCGAGTGCTCCCGTCTCTAGGGTTTCGCCGCCGCGGGCTTGGGAGAAGAGCGATAGGAAGGACGAGGGGAAGTGGGGTGGGGAGCGGACCTGGAGCGGACAAAAGAAGGGGAATTTTATTATTTGCCCCACTTTACTTGGGTACTCTACTATTTGCCCTCTTTTAGATTGTCCTCACTTTTTTGCCACACTTTACATTGCTAATTGATGTTTTGCCCTTCTGAAGACATAGATAGAAACTTGAGACAAAACTGCCCCCGCTGCACATCGGACTGGAATCAGAGGATCCCTTTTCTCCCCTTGTTTAGAGCATCCCCACTCGTTCAAAAAACTCCAAATTGAGGAAATTGTTCGGATAAGTAGTAGTTAGTTCCCAAGAGTCGAGACGAATTTAAAAAACGGAAACTTGACAAACTACGGCTAAAAACGGGTGAATATAGACTAAATTTGATGATATTTATTACATAACGGGCGGAGTTCATACATAGAGGCCGAATTCGACTATATTTCGAATTCGGCAAGGGGAATTCAAATGCTAATTTAAAAACACGGCGCTCTACATGCCGAAATGGCGGTAGAACACCGTGTAGTCGCCGCCGTCGTCGTTCGCGTCGTCGCCGCCGCGGCGCGGCTGGCGCCGCTTTGCCGGCCTCCCACCGAGGCGGGATGGCTTGTACCATTCGTCGTCCGGACGCTTCGAGGTCGACGAATGGGACGACGACGATGGAGGTGTCGCACGCCGTAGCGACCGACATCGGCGGCGGCGGTTGGAGCGGCGCGGCCGGCGCGGCGGCGAGCGCGCGGCCGATCCAGCCTCGCCGTCGCTTCCGCCTCTCGGCGCCCGGCCGCGCCGGCCCACCTGCGGCGTCGTCCCGGCGCTTCTCCTCCTCCATGTCCTTCAGCGACCTGGCGATCGCCATCGCGGCGTCCTCCGCGCGCTTCGCCTCCTCCTCGGCGAGCCGGTTTGCGGTGGCCTCTTTCTTCGTCCTCTTCCGCGCTGCGGCGCGGAGGCTGGTCGCGGATGACGAGGGCGCCGCTGCGCGCCTTCGTCGGCGGCGAGACGCCGGCTCCTTCTTGACGCGCACCGGCGTCGAAGGCGACGTCGCTCCTCTCTTCACCGGCGCCAAGGATGACCTCGGCGCCGATCCGAAGACGACGAGCTGGCAGCCATGCGCCGTGGCTGCGACGCCCCGCCGGCTCGCCGACGCCCTCGATAGGGGGCATCGTGAGCAGGAAGTTTCCCTCGATGTGCTCGAGGACGTTCGCCGTTCTATCCCGCGCTCCATGTCAACACCGGATTTTTAAGTCCGATGCCTATTATGCCATTCATCGCAATCCAGAATATTGTTTTTGCGAGACATAATAGATTGATATCAAAGAACATCATTCATTACAACACATAATCGTCTTACATAGAGGGATCACATGATCCAGTCTTACATCATAGTGAATCTAGAAATCCAATTACACAAATAGTTGATCTATTGATCAGCAAACACAACATATAGCGGAAGCGAAGTAACGGTTGTGGTCCATCTATTCCACAGGCAACTGTTGACGTCAGGAGTGGTCCTAGTTGTCGTAGACGTCCTGCTGTCCATCTTCCTCGTACTGCTGTTCTCCTTCATAGTCTGGCCATTTGAATAGCCAGGGACAGAGCCATGAGTACTTTAAAGTACTCGCAAACTAATACTAATGTAAGCAAATTCCACTATAGTAAGGGGGATGCTAAGCTCTAGGTTTATTTGCATAAAGCCAAGTTTATTTCATAAACATTTAGTAAAGATGCTTGAGTTGCTAGACTAACTCAAGTGGGAACATTAGTGTCATTCCCACAACTCTGTTGTGATTCAAGTCAAAATCACCATTTCAAGTTCAAATCACAAGTCACCCTTCACATGTCACATTTTTGAAAATGGTCTGATGACGGAACAGTATGGCCTTTCCAATCGTCCGTAACCGTGGACACGGCTATTCGAATAGTTCTACACTCTGCAGAGGTCGTACACTTGTGCCACAATATTTGCAATAATCCGTCAGGGTTAACTGGCCCTGATTTATCATACTCCGTATGCGGACTACCAACCATAACCTTTCACTTATATACTCTAGTACAGCACCTCTCCCCATGAGCTTGGCCTCCGGTGAAAACCAACCTGTTAACCCGGAACTGCACAGGGCTTGGGCCGGACATTCACCTCATTTCACGTCATTTCACATCATTTCATATTTCTTTGGAGGCAGCCCTTGGCATAACCCCGATGACGCTTGTTTAGAGGGAACCCATACTAAAGCACATAAATTTCTAGTTAAGCCCTTACCCATGTTGGGTATTGTGGGGGTACTTTCAAATTGGAATGGTATCGCATCCGAACCCAACCATCAGTTTTTGTAAAATTCACCAAGTCATTCAAGTCATATATTCACCTTCAAAATCTTTCAATAGAATGATTCCTCATTCCAAGGTTTTCAAAGTCATTTCATTTCACCGGTTCCCATCTAGAGTAGTCAATTCTATTGGTTAGCGCTAGCAACTAATCGTGAGGGGTGCTATCTAGCTTTCATTGCTCTAGGCTATAAGTGATGATATTGTTCTACTCTAGACTAAGTGAATCATGAATCCAAAAGTAACTTTGATAAACCAAAAGCAATAAAGCTTGTCAAGTAAAACTTGGGATGGGATCATTAAGCATAAGGTAAAAAGTGATGGTGCCTTGCTCTTGTAGAGCTTTGCACTTAGCAAGAATATTAGCTTGCAAGAGTATAGCTTGTTGTTAGCTTGCATTAATAATAGCTTGCCTTGGTTGGAGTAGTGATCAAAGTTCTCTTCCTCTTCAAAGTAGTCCTCCTCCTCCTCGGGTACTCCTCGGTACTAGCGTCTAAATACGAGTACAATACACATAATTACCACACAAAGCCTAAGTACTAGACTAAGCACACACATAAATTACTCCTACTAAGCTATCACTCAACATGCTTATTGGGTGAGTTGATTTAATTCTATTCTTAAGAAAAATAATTTCCTCTCATTATAAATATTAATTAGAGTTTCTATTTATTTCTTGAGGAAAATAATTTCCTCTCATTGAATATTATTAAGATTTAATTTCCTCCATTAATGTCATATGACCTAGGTTGACCCAAGTCAACCTCTTCATAGGTATTAATTTGGGAAGTGATTTAAATGAGGCACACCACCTCATGCCTTTTTTTAATACTCATGATTAATGATTTAATATCATCAACTAATTTAATATGAGTTTAAAATTGACCATAGTCTATACCCCATATTAACTTAGTTGAGACAAGATTTAAATGAGATCACTACATCTCATAAGATTTAATAAGTAGCCTTGAATAATTTAACTACTACTATGAAAATGCTTGAATATTTTTAAATAAGAACCTATGGATTATTACCACATGTGTCATTAATTCTCATTGAGTCCCTTGGAGTAAGTATTTCAATGAGAGGCTACACCTCATATAGTTTAATACCACATACTAATGATTTAAATGAGGTGTAGCACCTCATACCATTTAATTTTAACATGGTAAGGATCTAATATTATCAACAATTCATATGAGACCTAAATGACCAGAGTCTCTAGCTTATTTTGAATTGTTCATGACAAGATTTAAATGAGAGAAATATTCCCCTAAGATTTATTAATAGTTTTGGACAATGTTTTTGACTAGAAATAGCCATAAAGTCCTTTAATTCAACTAGGCCATGATCATTCAAGGTAAGCTTGGTATATTTTTGCAGAAACAATTAGTGTAAGTGAAATGTGAATTATAGGAGTTGGAATCAACTCAAAAGCATTTTTGGTTGATTTTTAAGAATTAATCTAAGGCAGAAAAGTCCCTGCCTTGTTATTTTTATCATTTAAATTCTATAATAAATCTAAGGTTGAGGCCAGTGTAGTCTTGTGGATAATTTATCAAGGTTTCCAAATATATAAAATTTGTTAAATTTGGTTTAGTAGATTTTATTCTATTTAATTTTCAAAATAGTATCTGAGAAACAATAATTAAATTCGAAATTCCTTTGTTTGAATTGTGGGCTTGGCGGGAAAATAATCGGGCTGCCCAGCGGGAGAGGGAGTGGGCCGGCCCAGCAGCGCAGCGGGCCAGCTGACATAGGGCCCCGCCTGTCAGTGGGATTTTAACCCACCGAAACAGTACGCCCTGTGAGCCGTTGGATGAAAAGGGCGATCGACGGCTGTGGTTCGTCCTCGTCGGCGACGAGCTCCGGCGAGGTTCAAACCCTACCGGCGGCCAGGAGGGTCCAGGGAGGCGCCTTACCGTGGTCAGCGGGGTCAGCGAGGCGGGCGATCGGCGTTGGAGACGACGGCGGTGCAGACGGTGGTCGCAGCAGCTCCAATGGTGGCCGCAATCGACGGCGCCGTTGATGGGGTACTGCGGGGCGCCGGCGAGCAATTGGGGCAAGCTAGGGCACAATGTGAGGGGGAAGAGGGTCGAGGAGGCTCAGCAGAAGGAGGGAAGGCGACTGGTGTGGAGATTGGAGGCGGGAGCGTCCTCCTTTTATAGGGACGCGAGGTGGCCGTGGGGCGCAGAGCAAGTCGTCGTCGGCATGGCTACGGTAGGCCAGCGTCACGGGCGAGGGCACAGCAGTGTTGGCGATAGTGAGGCGGTCACGACGAGCGTCAGGGCTAGGACTGGGGTGGACGGTGGCGGTCGTCATCGTCCTCGCGCACCCGTGTACTGCGGCGGACGGCGTCAACCATGGCGTCGGCTACAGGGTGAGCGCGGGCCAATGGCGATGTCCAGGCGGTTGCTGATGTCAAGAGGAGCATGTGGGTGTGAAAAAGGGGGCGAGAGGTGGACGGAGTCGTCGGGACGCATGCGGGTACTGGCGCGTCCGTGGCCATGCCCGTGCGCGCGCTGGCGAGCTCGAGCGTGGTGACCACGTCATGGCTTGGCGTTTGTCGTCCTCTGCTGGGCCAGTGCGTGCGCCAGTAGATGCAGGGTGATGAGGTGAGTTGGTTTGACAAGGTCAGAGAGGGAGGTGAGGTGAGTGGAGCAGGGGAGCATGGTGGTGATCATGATGGTTGACATGGCCGGGCATTGGTCATGAGTGGCCTTGGAATAGTGAAGCCAGGACATGGTGAGGTAGAGGAGAAGTGCAGGGGTACTGGGGATGATCATAGCATCCAAGGGCATGCTAAAATCCACTAGGTTTTAGTGTGTGTCATATTTGTCAAATAGTGCACACAAGGTGTTTGATGGAATGGCCGAAAGAGATTAATTTTTGAATTTTTCAAAAATATTTGGTGGAGTGTTGTCATATAATAAAAGAAGTCTACTGGTGGTGGTGGTGGTCCATTTGGTGCAGGTTTGCAAAAATTCAAAATGCATGTGATCTTACATATGCAACAAAGTCTCAATTTTGGTTCACCACCATTTGAAAAAGAGAGGGAATCTGAGGTGGTGTCTTTGGGCAAAGTTATTCACCTTGATGTTGTCTTGGATGAGGTGCAAAGTTTGAGCAAAGTCTAGAAGAGAAATCTCAAGAAAACAGGACTCAAAGTAGGTACCAGAATAAGAAAAGCCAAAATGGCCATATTGCATGTCACTTGGAAATTGAATTTGGTTTTGGTTTGATTTGAGTTTCTTCACTTCCAAAAGTGTTTAAATGTGTTTAGTAACCAAACACAACCAATGGTGCAAGCCATAAAGGTCTAGGTTCAAGATTTGTAAAAATGGCCTTAACCACATATGTGTATTGGGAAATCTTCTTATTTTCTATTTGGTTAGGTTTTTCTTGATCTCCTTGATGTGGTTGAGGTTTAATATGATATAAGAAAACAATCCAAGCAATGGAAACAAGTTTGATGGTCTTTGGCTCAAATTTGTATTTTTGGCCATATGCACATATGTGCATTTCATATTTTTATTTTATTTTCTTTATCTATGATCAAAGGTCATGGTTCATGGTTGATTTAGTATTAGTTTGGGTTTAGTAAGGTTTTCAACCATTTTGGCAAGGTAGAGGTGCTTAGGTCAAGTTTTTGGAAAAATGGCTATGTGTCACATATGCCTCTATGCATATGTTGCATTTGATTTTCAATTTGACTTTGCTTGCCCCAAATGGTGTTGTTGAGGGTTGATATGTCATATGGAGGTGATCTAACCATTCACAACAAATACTAGGGTCAATATTCTTTATTTCCCAAATTGCTATTTTATTCTCATATGCCTCTATGGCATTTTTAGTTTCTTTTTATTTTCTTTGGAAACCACTTGGATTTGGTTTGATAAGTACTAGGTAAGGTATATGAAGGTTTTCCAAACCTCTAAGCAAAGTAGAAAGGCTTAGGGTAAAGTTTTATAAATATAGCCATAGGCACATATGCCTTTTTCTTATTTAAATTCTTTTTATTTTATTTTAACCAGGGTGGTGAAAAGAGGGGTGAGGTTTAGAGTTTAGTGGGGTTCACAATGGTTTACCACCATTTAGCATAAATAATAAAGGTAGGGTTCAAGATTTACCTATTAGGGCTATATGCCCCCATATGTCTTTTATTTTATTTTGTGTTTCTCAAAATAGGTCTATAATGATTTCTGGAGAAGATTAGGGTTTAAGGTTTTTCTTATTTGATTTCTTTCTTCTTTATTTTATTGGGTTGGTGACCTTCACTTGATCACCTTTGGGTTTTAGGGTTTAGTACATAAGCATAATAACACTCATCATGGCAAAACACAGGGTTTAAAACAAGGTCTATATGTATCAATCTTATTTTAATAAAAGTTTTTGTTGGTTCCAAAATTTGGAACTAGGGAAATTCATTTTGTTTGTTTTGAAATTTTTGGGTTGTTACAAACCCTTCCCCTTAAACAAATCTCGTCCCGAGATTTTAACAAAAGTTAGGTTCCTAAGAGAGATTGAGCATTTTATTAACAGGAGGACATACTTGGCATGTTCTGGGGTGCTTCCTGAGCTTCAGTGGCAGTCATGTGGTAGATGCGGCCGTTATTGTTGTTCTGGTTCTTTCTCTGAAGCGGTGTTGTTGTCAGGTGCAACAGTGTTGGCGGCAATCCTAAGCTTCTTGGGGCACTCATTGGAGTAGTGACCCACAACTCCACATTCATAGCAGTTGACTGTGGACTTGTCTTTGGGGTTGACGGGGGGTTACTTCCAGTCCTTGGGGCAGTATTGGTGTTGTTGTTGTTTCCTTGTTTTTGTTGTTGTTGTGGTGGTTGTTGTTGTTGTTGTTGTTGCCTCCGGGCTTCGGGGGTCCTCCGTTGTTGTTGGTGTAGTTGGGGCGATAATTCTGAGCAGGGGGCTTGTTGTGTCATGGGGTGAATCCTCCAGAGGAGTTGTTGCGGTGCTTCTGGGTCTGGTGGGGTCCACTCTGGTTCATCATCCTGCGCTTGCGGTTTTCATTTGCCTGATGCAGCTTTCCTTCCATCTGTATGGCTGAGTCCACTAGGGCTTCGAGGGCGAACGGAATGTTCACTAACACAGTTTGCATCTCGTCATGCAGTCCATTCAGAAATCTTTCCTTTCTCTTTTCATTGGTGTCGGTCTCATCCGGGGCGTACCTTGACAGTGTAAGAAACCTGTCGCGGTATTCCACCACGGACATCCTTCCTTGTTTGAGTTCGCGGAACTCGTCTCTCATCTTCTTGATCAGTCCTTGGGGCACATGATATTTGCTGAACTTGAGTTTGAAGTCTTCCCAAGTCATCATTTGTCCGGCATTCATTGCGCGGGCACTCGCCACCAAGCTCTGGCAGGTCCCAGATAGTGTGTGGCGAACAGTACTTTCTCTGCGGCTTCTACTCCCGCAACTTCCAGGTTGTTCTCCATTGTTTGGAGCCAATCATCGCATCAAGGGGCTCTTCTCCGTTGAACATTGGAGGTTGGTGTTCTGAAAGTTCTTCAGTTTCGATCCAGGGTGATCGTGGTTTCCATGGCCTTGATTGTTCTGAGCTATCTGTTGCAGTGCAGCAATGTTGGCTTGACGTTCAGCTCTTTCGACTTCTCGGTCTGCCATCATCGTCTGCAGCAGTTGCATCATGGCATCCTGGGTGGCGCTGCGGGTTGGTGGGGCCATCTGAAGATTGAGGTAGGTGATAAGATAAGAGGGAAATTTCTATGGTTTGTTTGAGTTAAAGTTCACAAAGTTTCAAAACTTAAGTAGTGTTGAGGGGGTAAAAACCAACAACACTTTTTCATTCATACCAAGCATCACACATTACAAATCTAACACACCGTTGGTTTTAAGAACCATTCATTCGCTCTACGATACAAGGGATCCTGATACAACTCACACCTACTCAAGTGCTTGGCGAAGGGCGAGGGCGTTGTCCAAATCCCTGCGGGTTTTGTACAGCCTGAAGTCCTGGTGTGCTACATAGTGGTTCATCTCCGTGTGTGGTGGCATGGTCATCGATCTTCCCATGGAGTCATGTCTTGGGTAGTAGAGGAAACGAGTGTTTCGGATCTTGTTCTCATTTTGTCCACACAGACGGGCGATGGCTTCTTGCATAGCTCTGACTAGTCCTTCCTCCCAGGTGTTTCCCGTTACAGAAAACCATATGGTTTCCCATACCGGGGCTCCAAGCTTTCTTCCTAGATCAGCAGAAACTTCCCACCGGGGTGATCCTCCCAACTGATTATTGAAGGATGTTCCGAAGAACTCAGGGTACGGGTGTCCTAGATATTCCACTAGTTGCTTCAAATCCTTTTGAACTTCAGTTCTCCTCCATGACCAAGCTGATAGCATTTCCATTGGTATTCCATCTGTGAGCAATTAGGATAAGTAAGTTAGAGAAGTGATCAAGTGTGCAAAATTTTATGTAATATTCACAAGGAAAAGTGGAGTATGGATCTCTTATTTTGGAAAAGATCTCAAGGATAAGAGTGAGAATAATTTTTCATAAATATTCACTTCATTTGTTTTTGAAACTAAATTTTTCAGGACGTCCATTCTAACTAGGGTCTCCTAAGGTCAACAATGGCTCTGATACCAACTTGTCAACACCCGGATTTTTAAGTCCAGATGCCTATTATGCCATTCATCGCAATCCAGGAATATTGTTTTTGCGAGACATAATAGATTGATATCAAAGAACATCATTCATTACAACACATAATCGTCTTACATAGAGGGATCACATGATCCAGTCTTACATCATAGTGAATCTAGAAATCCAATTACACAAATAGTTGATCTATTGATCAAAACACAACATATAGCGGAAGCGAAGTAACGGTTGTGGTCCATCTATTCCACAGCAACTGACGTCAGGAGTGGTCCTAGTTGTCGTAGACGTCCCGCTGTCCATCTTCCTCGCATGCTGTTTCCTTCATAGTCCGGCCATTTGAATAGCCAGGGACAGAGCCATGAGTACTTTAAAGTACTCGCAAACTAATACTAATGTAAGCAAATTCCACTATAGTAAGGGGGATGCTAAGCTCTAGGTTTATTTGCATAAAGCCAAGTTTATTTCATAAACATTTAGTAAAGATGCTTGAGTTGCTAGACTAACTCAAGTGGGAACATTAGTGTCATTCCCACAACTCTGTTGTGATTCAAGTCAAAATCACCATTTCAAGTTCAAATCACAAGTCACCCTTCACATGTCACATTTTTGAAAATGGTCTGATGACGGAATAGTATGGCCTTTCCAATCGTCCGTAACCGTGGACACGGCTATTCGAATAGTTCTACACTCTGCAGAGGTCGTACACTTGTGCCACAATATTTGCAATAATCCGTCAGGGTTAACTGGCCCTGATTTATCATACTCCGTATGCGGACTACCAACCATAACCTTTCACTTATATACTCTAGTACAGGCACCTCTCCCCATGAGCTTGGCCTCCCGGTGAAAACCAACCTGTTAACCCGGGAACTGCACAGGGCTTGGGCCGGACATTCACCTCATTTCACGTCATTTCACATCATTTCATATTTCTTTGGAGGCAGCCCTTGGCATAACCCCGATGACGCTTGTTTAGAGGGAACCCATACTAAAGCACATAAATTTCTAGTTAAGCCCTTACCCATGTTGGGTATTGTGGGGGTACTTTCAAATTGGAATGGTATCGCATCCGAACCCAACCATCAGTTTTTGTAAAATTCACCAAGTCATTCACCTGTCATATTCACCTTCAAAATCTTTCAATAGAATGATTCCTCATTCCAAGGTTTTCAAAGTCATTTCATTTCACCGGTTCCCATCTAGAGTAGTCAATTCTATTGGTTAGCTAGCAACTAATCGTGAGGGGTGCTATCTAGCTTTCATTGCTCTAGGCTATAAGTGATGATATTGTTCTACTCTAGACTAAGTGAATCATGAATCCAAAAGTAACTTTGATAAACCAAAAGCAATAAAGCTTGTCAAGTAAAACTTGGGATGGGATCATTAAGCATAAGGTAAAAAGTGATGGTGCCTTGCTCTTGTAGAGCTTTGCACTTAGCAAGAATATTAGCTTGCAAGAGTATAGCTTGCATTGGTGTTAGCTTGCATTAATAATAGCTTGCCTTGGTTGGAGTAGTGATCAAAGTTCTCTTCCTCTTCAAAGTAGTCCTCCTCCTCCTCGGTGTACTCCTCGGTACTAGCGTCTAAATACGAGTACAATACACATAATTACCACACAAAGCCTAAGTACTAGACTAAGCACACACATAAATTACTCCTACTAAGCTATCACTCAACATGCTTATTGGGTGAGTTGATTTAATTCTATTCTTAAGAAAAATAATTTCCTCTCATTATAAATATTAATTAGAGTTTCTATTTATTTCTTGAGGAAAATAATTTCCTCTCATTGAATATTATTAAGATTTAATTTCCTCCATTAATGTCATATGACCTAGGTTGACCCAAGTCAACCTCTTCATAGGTATTAATTTGGGAAGTGATTTAAATGAGGCACACCACCTCATGCCTTTTTTTAATACTCATGATTAATGATTTAATATCATCAACTAATTTAATATGAGTTTAAAATTGACCATAGTCTATACCCCATATTAACTTAGTTGAGACAAGATTTAAATGAGATCACTACCACTACAAGAAAAGTTGCCATGGCCGACGAAGTTGAAGTCGCGCCGTGGTTGCTGGTGTACCATGGCCGACGATTTTGGTCCCTCCGTGGTGCATGTCAAAACTTTTTTTCTCGTTTTTGAGGCCACCTAGCCCGACGAAAGCGGCCAAAACGTGGCGTATGGTGGCCCGGGACGTGGTGCATCTCGAAATCTCGGGTTCGCCGGCCGAGTCAACGCAAATCCGCACCGCCGAGGGATGTAGGGCCCAGATGGCAGCCTCTCTGGCATTGTTTTTTTCTACGCGCCATCTCGTTCAACGAGCCGTTTACGATGCAGGATCATGGGTCCCGCATGTCATCCTCTATGAACCAAAATTCTTTCTATTCTTGGATTTTTTGACCCCTGATTTCTGGCTACTTCCTTTTTCTTTTGATCCCTTGCCGCCTTGGAAACGTTGAGACCGTGCTAAATGGGACCCGCATGTCATCCTCTATGTGCAATCAACTTTCTTTTCTTGGTTTTTTTGGCACCTCAAATTTGGTCACTTGCCTTTTTCTTTCGATCCCCGCCGCCTCTCAAACGGTGATACTGCCAAATGGGACCCGCATGTCATCCTCTATGTACTATAAAACTTTCTTTTCATGGATTATTTTTGGCACCTCAAATTTGGTCACTTGCCTTTTTCTTTCGATCCCCTGCCGCCTCTCAAACGGTGATACCGCTGCTAAGGACCCGCATGTCATCCTCTATGTACTATAAAACTTTCTTTTCATGGATTATTTTTGGCACCTCAAATTTGGTCACTTGCCTTTTCTTTCGATCCCGCCGCCTCTCAAACGGTGATACTGCTAACGGGACCCGCATGTCATCCTCTATGTACTATAAAACTTTCTTTTCTTGAATTATTTTTGGCTCCTCATATTTTTTCACTTGCCTTTTTCTTTCGATCCCTGCCGCCTCTCAAACGGTGATACCATTGTTGCTAAATGGGACCCGCATGTCATCCTCTATGTACTATAAAACTTTCTTTTCTTGAATTATTTTTGGCACCTCATATTTGGTCACTTGCCTTTTCTTTCGATCCTGCCGCCTCTCAAACAGTGATACCGCTGCTGCTAAATGGGACCCACATGTCATCCTCTATGTACTATAAAACTTTCTTTTCTTGGATTTTTTTGGCACCTCATATTTGGTCACTTGACTTTTTCTTTCGATCCTCGCCTCTCAAACGTTGATACCTGCTGCTCATGGGACCCGCATGTCATCCCTCTATGTACTATAAAACTTTCTTTTCTTGAATTATTTTTGGCTCCCGATATTTTTTCACTTGCCTTTTTCTTTCGATCTCATGCCACGTTTGAAACGTTGAGGAACCTGCTGGCTCATGGGACCCGCATGTCATCCTCTATGTACTATAAAAGTTATTTTTCTTGGTTTTTTTTCACCATCTGATTTTTGGCAATTTCTTTTTTCTTTTGATCCCCGCCACCTCTCAAACGCTGATACCGCTGCTAAATGGGACCCGCATGTCATCCTCTATGTACTATAAAACTTTCTTTTCTTGAATTATTTTTGGCTCCTCATATTTGGGCACTTGCCTTTTCTTTCGATCTCATGCCACGTTTGAAACGTTGAGGAACCTGCTGGCTCATGGGACCCGCATGTCATCCTCTATGTGCTATAAAAGTTTCCTTTGTTGGATTTTTTTTCACCCTCTGATTTTTGGCTTGCCTTTTTCTTTTGATCCCCGCCCCTTTGAAACGTTGAGTAAGTGTTGGCTCAAGGGACCCGCATGTCATCCTCTATGTCCATCAACTTTCCTTTCTTGGATTTTTTTCACCCCCTAATTACTAGCTACTTTCTTTTTCTTTTGATCTCAAGCCGCATTACAAACATTGAGACCGCTGCTGCAAAATGGGACCCACATGTCATCCTCTATGTACAATAAAGTTTCTTTTCTTGGATTATCTTTTGCTCCTGATATTTTGTCACTTGCCTTTTTCTTTCGATCTCATGCCGCCTTTGAAACGTTGAGTAAGCTGCTGGCTCATGGGTCCCGCATGTCATCCTCTACGAACAATAAAAGTTTCCTTTCTTGGAGTTATTTTTGACCCCTAATTTCTGGCTATTTGCCTTTTTCTTTGGATCTCCTGCCCCTTTGAAACGATGAGGACGCTGTTGGCAGGTCGGTCCCACAAGTCATCCTCTATGAACAATAAAAGTTTCCTTTGATGGATTTTTTTGAACCCCTAATTAATTTCTGGATATTTCCTTTTTTTTTCTTTGATCCCCTGCCGCCTTGGAATCGTTGAGGATGCTGCTGCCTCATGGGTCCCGCATGTCATCCTCTCAGAACGGTAAATGTTTCTTTTCTTGGATATTGTTTACCAAATGATTTTTGGCTTATTTTTTCTTTCGATCTCCTGCCGCCTTTAAAACGTTGAGGACGCGCGCTCACGGGTCCCACATGTCAGCCTCTATGAACAATAAGCGCCGAGGACGCTGCGCCTCATGGGTCCCGCATGTCATCCTCTCAACGAAAATGTTTTTTTCTTGGATTTTTTACCAACAGATTTTTGGTTTATTTTTTCTTTCCATCCCCTGCCGCCTTTAAAACGACGCCGTGGCTCATGGGTCCACGATGTCAGCCTCCCGTACAAGAAACATGTGATATCTTGATTATTTTGCAGACAATAAACAGTGTATTGCGCTCTGAGCTATTGCAAACGGATAAATTAAATCTTTATTTTTACAACATATATCTTGAATCTCCTTGTTTTTTGTTTTGGCGAAGCATAGGACTTTCCTGTTTTTTTTTTGAGAAAAATCCGAACTATCATGTTTTGGAGTGGGCTGAAATTGTACGTGTCAAAAGGCCCAGAAGGATAGTTCGAAGGCCCAGATGTCTAGATGCCCAATTGAAATCTTTCTTTTCTTGGATTTTTTCACCCCCGATTTCGGCTACTTCATTTTTCTTTTGGTCCTGTGCCGCCTTGGAAACGTTGAGACCGCTGCTGCAAAATGGGACCCGCATGTCATCCTCTATGTACAATAAAGTTTCTTTTCTTGGATTATTTTGGCTCCCGATATTTGGTCACTTGCCTTTTTCTTTCGATCTCATGCCACGTTTGAAACGTTGAGGAATCTGCTGGCTCATGGGACCCGCATGTCATCCTCTATGTACAATAAAAGTTTGATTTCTTGGATTTTTTTCACCCTCTGATTTTTGGCTATTTCCTTTTTCTTTTGATCCCGCCGCCTTTGAAACGTCCAGAAGTCTGGCTCATAGGTCCCACATGTCAGCCTGTATGAACGATAAAGCTTTCCTTTCTTGGAGTTTTTTTTGACCCCCTAATTTCTGGCTACTTTCTTTTTCTTTTGATCTCAAGCCGCATTTGAAACGTTGGGACGCTGCTGCAAAATGGGACCCGCATGTCATCCTCTATGTACAATAAAGTTTCTTTTCTTGGATTATTTTTGGCTCCTGATATTTGGTCACTTGCCTTTTCCTTCGATCCCATGCCACGTTTGAAACGTTGAGGAACCTGCTGGCTCATGGGACCCGCATGTCATCCTCTATGTACTACAAAAGTTTATTTTCTTGGGTTTTTTTTCACTCTCTGATTTTTGGCTATTTCCTTTTTCTTTTGATCCCCTGCCGCCTTGGAAACGTTGAGTAAGCTGCAAACTCGTGGGACCCGCATGTCATCCTCTATGTACAATCAATTTTCTTTTCTTGGAGTTTTTTTTACCCCCTAATTTCTGGCTACTTTCTTTTTCTTTTGATCTCAAACCGCATTTGAAACGTTGGGACAGCATGTCATCCTCTATGTACAATAAAAGTTTCTTTTTTTGGATTATTTTTCACCCTCTGATTTTTGGTCACTTGCCTTTTTCTTTCGATCTCATGCCGCCCTTGAAAACGTTGAGGAACCTGCTGGCCCATGGGACCCACATGTCATCCTCTATGTACTATAAAAGTTTCTTTTCTTTGATTTTTTTCACCCTCTGATCTTTGGCTATTTCCTTTTTCTTTTCATCCCCTGCCGCCTTGGAAACGTTAGTAAGCTGCTGACTGGTGGGACCCGCATGTCATCCTCTATGTACAATCAAGTCTCTTTTCTTGGATTTTTTTACCCCCTTATTTTTGGTCACTTGCCTTTTTCTTTCGATCTCATGCAGCCTCTGAAACGTTGAGAAGCTGCTGGCTCATGGGACCCACATGTCATCCTCGATACTATAAAAGTTTCTTTTCTTGGATTTTTTTCACCCTCTTATTTTTGGCTGTTTCCTTTTTCTTTTGATCCCCTGCCGCCTTGGAAACATTGATTAAGCTGCTGACACAAGGGGCCCGCATGTCATCCTCTATGTACAATCAACTTGCAAGATCTTGGGGCGGAAGAGCTTGTATAAGTGGGACCCATATGTCATCCTCTATGTACAATAAAAGTTTCTTTTTCTTGGATTATTTTTTGCTCCTGGTATTTGGTCTCTTTCCTTTTTCTTTCGATCTCATGCCGCCTCTGAAACGTTGAGTAAGGTGCTGGGTCATGGGACCCGCATGCCATCCTCTATGTACAATCAACTTTTTTTCTGGGAGTTTTTTTTACCCCTAATTTCTGGCTACTCTTTTTCTTTTGATCTCAAGCCGCATTTGAAACGTTGACACCGCTGCTGCAAAATGGGACCCGCATGTCATCTTTTATGTACAATAAAGTTTCTTTTCTTGGATTATTTTTTGCTCCTGATATTTGGTCACTTGTCTTTTTCTTTCGATCTCATGCCCCCTTTGAAACGTTGAGGAAGCTGCTAGCGCATGGGTCCCGCATGTCATACTCTATGAACAATAAAAGTTTCCTTCCTTGGAGTTATTGTTTACCGCTAATTTCTGGCTACTTCTTTTTTCTTTTGATCCCCTGCCGCCTTGGAAACGTTGAGTAAGCTGCTGACACAAGGGGCCCGCATGTCATCCTCTATGTACAATCAACTTGCAAGATCTTGGAGCGAAAGAGCTTGTATAAGTGGGACCCATATGTCATCATCTATGTACAATAAAAGTTTCTTTTCTTGGATTATTTTTTGCTCCTGATATTTGGTCACTTTCCTTTTTCTTTCTATCTCATGCCGCCACTGAAACGTTGAGTAAGGTGCTGGCTCATGGGACTGTACAATAAAGTTTCATTTCTTAGATTTTTTTTACCCACTGATTTTTGCTAACTTGCCTTTTTCTTTTCGATCATATGCCGCCTTTGAAATTGAGGTCGCCGCTGGCTCATGAGTCCCACAAGTCAGCCTCTATGAACAATAAACCTTTCCTTTGTTGTATTTTTTTTACCCCTAATTTCTGGCTATTTGCCTTTTTCTTTTGATCCCCTGCGGCCTTTGAAACGATGAGGACGCTGCTGGCAGGTCGGTCCCACATGTCATCCTCTATGAAGAATATAAGTTTCCTTTTTGGATTTATTTTTGACCCCTAATTTCTGGCTATTTGCCTTTTTCTTCTGATCCCTACCGACTTCGAAATGATGAGGATGCAGCTGGCAGATCGGTCCCACATGTCAGCCTCTATGAACAATAAATGTTTCCTTTGTAGGATTTATTTTTTACCCCTATTTTCGGGCTACTTGCCTTTTTCTTTGAAACGTTGAGGACTACTGTCTCATGGGTCCCACATGGCATCCTCTCTGAACGATAAACCTTCATTTCTTGTTAACGACAGGTTTATCAGTATTATTTTCGCAGACTAATACAAGCTCTTTGGCTCCAAGATCTTGCAAGTTGATAGATTAAATCAAGGAATTATTAGGATATGTTTTAAATTTCAAATCCACTTTATGAATTTTTAAAAATACCGTTATCCATGTGGGTATGGAGCGATCAAGGATTTTCATATTGGGCATGAGCAGTTTCAAAAATTGGAACCCTATAATTCAAAATAAATAAAAACAACTTTTATGTAGAATCTCCGTGTATTTTTTTTTTTTGCCAATCATAGGATCTGTGTTTCATTAGAAAAGGGCCGAAATTGCATGAGCAGAAAGGCCCATTTGAAGTTATTGGGCTTCGACGGCCGGAGCAAGTAGACCGATAACAATTACCATGTAGATGTTCCTTGGCAACCCAAAAGTGAAATATTGGGCCCAACAGGGGAAGGTTGAACAGTACTTTTTCTATTGGGAAGGTGGTACATGGGGTTATCCTGACAAAAAAAATGGAACATGGGTTACTGAAGGTTGCCCATTTGTGCCTAATATGTTTGTCAGCAGGAGCTTTACCTTCCGCCGCCGCCGCTCCGCTTCCGCCGCCGCCGCCATGCCTCGTCGCGGGTCGAGCTACCGGTACGGCGGCGTCTCGAGCTCGGGGTACCGCAGCGTCCGCGCGCGCCCCAAATTAAGGTACTTCCTCCTCGGGACGGCACCTACGATAGGCTCGGCTGGCCTTGGGGCATTTACCCCTAGCCTCTTCCATGCTCAAGTTTTTGAAATGTTTCTGGCTCTGTTCAACACTGGATCAAATTTGTCAACATGACCATTCTTATGGAGTAGCAACGAGTTGAATCTCTCAAAACTCTTTAAGTTCTGCAATATAACGACTAATTGGTACTACCTTATACAAAATGATTACATATCCTTATTTTGGAAGCAAGCAATCACACACTTATAGTTTGCTAGTCAGCTGCACGTAACGTTAAAAATCGGCAATTATAATGAATAAACCTGTAATTTTCACTTAAAATGCATTAAGGAGCATCAAATTTGACAAATCAAACCATGTCGTACTGAAAATTGACATGTCTTTCTCATGCAGAAATGTAAAATTATCCATGCATGTGCGTTTATACAGGTTAAGTTTTGCACGTATTATTTTTTGTAACTTTTCTGACTACCTTCAAAGCTCCAATCCTTCTTCATCATCTTTGTTGTACCGCACTGATGCAAGTGAATGCGAGCTGCTCGCCAGACGCGACTTCGTGTCCGATATGTGTACTATGCCTTCTCCATCTAGTGCTAGTTACGCCTCTGTGCTAATTAATTCAGCACAAACCTCTGTCATTGCAGCTGTGACTCACCTCGACCATTGGAGCCCAATCACAAGAGCGAGCTCAGTCTCAACCAGAGAGGCATGTGTCTCATGGTTAGCTATCTACAACTTGCTGTCTTACTAAAACCGTGCCTATCATATAGAGATCACCTCGCTGGTGTAGCAATGGCTGCAAGTAGCTGCTAGCATGAGCGAAGGGGATAAGGAAGAAAAGATTAAAAAAATGGGGTGGGGCCAACAAGCAGGAAAGCTATCTACTGTACTAGCTTTATGGATGTTTCTGGAATTGGGTAGAAAATAGTACTCGATGACACTGTAGCAGCGAATCCCAGAGACCAAAGGCCGTTGGATGATGTCTAATGAACGGCAGAACAAAATCGGCGAAATTAGCTTGAATTTTGATAATAAATCTTGGGCATTTTCCCTCGAACATGATTTATCAACTTTGGGTAGTCTCTGGACTAGTCTCCCTCGTCCACCAATTATTATCATAAACTACTGCGGAAAGTTGAGGGCAGTCCCTAGTCCCGAGCACTTCGCCCACTTCCCCTGGCCTCATCCCAGAGATCTCACACCAACCACCTCACCGTCGACTAGCCGCCAGTCTACAGCCCTCCGAAGAATCCCCAATGGCGGCGACGCCCCTACTAGAGCGCTCCTCACGCGAGCGCATCATCGAGTCTGGCCCACATGTCTTCCGTGCCTGCCGTGTGTCGGCAAGCACGACCGACTTCTCCGTCGGCGAGCCGCCGGCCGTGGGCGAGGGCGAGGCGTCCCCGTACACTATGACAGTGCACATCTTCTTCTCGAGGACGTACGAGCTCAGGAGGATGGCCGGCCCCCTCCCTGCCCCACTGGATGAGGACGATATCACCACTACACCCTGCGAAGAGGTGGTGCTGGATCTTAGCTTGCCTCCGAGGAAGCTGCGTAGTGGGGGCAATGTCGTGCGAACTATGCGCGAGATTCTTGCCCGTGTATGGCTGCTCAAGAACCTGAACCTCACGGAGGAGGAGTGGGACATCATCATGCCTTACGATGTTATGCACCTGATGTGGCAGCAGGCGTGTCGTCGGCTCGGTGGCCTCCACTTCGACCTCACCCTTAGGGTGGACCACCGGCTCATCGTCAACTTGCCGGCGCTGCAGGACAGTTGGGTCCTAGTTGCGCCGGAGGACGGCCACTGCAGCATATGCATGCTGGGGCTGTCGCAGCGCACAACGGTGCGTCTCCGGGGATGCAAACACCCGTTCCATAGGAAGTGCATCTTCTCCTGGTTTGTAACGAACGCCAGCTGCCCTATCTGCCGCGATAAAGTGCTGACCCATCTTATTTTCGATTTGTAGCATAGTATGAATAAAAACCCTGTATGATAGGGATGCCATGCCAACTTGAATCCTATGTCAAGAGAAATTCTATTTGATTGTGGTTATAAGATATTCTGCATTAGTTTGATCTATTATCATTCTATTTTCCTATGGGATATGACCCTATGAATCAAACAGCATGTGATTACTTCCACACAATTAAGTTTGACCAACTTTTAGTAGGACAACAAACATAAATAATTAGTCATCATGGGATTACAATCCAACAGATAATTGTCTTCAGGACTCATACATTTTCCAAATAGAAAAATCAAAACAAATCATGGTTCTTCATCTCACAGCATGATACAGAGACAAGAGTCTAATCATCATCATCATCATCATCATCATCATCATCATCATCATCATCACCTCCGTCTTCATTCTGATATTCGTGCATGGTCTCATCCTGCTCGTCCTGTCCATTCTCCTCCTGAGATTCACCAGGTAGCTTCAGTTTATCCATCTCTTTGTCGACTATGCTAACCTCAACAGTGAAATCTACTTCTCCATCATGTGCAGGGATACCTGTATCCAACGAGGTTTCATCAATGTCAGCAACTTTAGTTTGCATACAACCAGCGAAATCATCTTGCTGGGCACCAATTATTGGATCCGCATTCTCATCCAAATCATATATGTTCCTTGCCACAAACTTTTGCACATACTGCCATCCTTTTCTAGATCTGTCTTCCAAGAAAAGTACCTTGGCCGCTTGAGGTACCAAAATATAAGGATCATCCTTGTACCACTGAGCAGTAGTATCGACTGATATGAAATACCCATCATTTCTGGCACCTTTGCCCTTGTTTGGATCTTGGTTGTACCAATAACACTTAAATAGAACCACAGATCGGACAGTAACCTTATCACTATAGAACAACTGAATAACCTCTTCTATGTGACCATAATGGTCAAATGACTCTGATCTCTTTTTTCTGGTTGTCAAGTGATCTCCACTGGTTGTGATGCCACTATTTCGTGTCTTCAAATGTTGTTCACGCTCATAGGAGCTGTAATGGACACCATTGGCATTGCAAGCTGCAGCTACCAACACCCTCTTATCTGGACCACGTGATAGGACAAGGAGATCAGCACTAACAGCGCCTGGATTCTCCGCATGGAGTTTCGAGATCTACGATTACAAAATAGACAAGAGGTCATCTCATGTGAAAACACATAGACAAGTCAGAGTGCAATTGAACATCTTACATATTTCTCAAACCAGTCCTGAAACCCACTCCCACGTGCCGATAGCTTTCCATTCGTTTCCATGTACAACCTGCAAAACATAGCCAAGTCAGCTGAATATATTTCATTTTGATACAAGTTCATAGTATATGCGAGGAACTGAGTAGTTCGTGTGCATAGTACTCACTTAACATATTCATCAGCCTCTGTAGCATTATTCAGCACATACCAAGACAGCTGTTCAAATTCAGACTGCTCTAATGTTTTTTCGGTCCTCTTTCCTATTAGCTCAACACCATGTTTAAAAACAGATCCTCCAACTTCCAAAATTCTGCGACCCCGATTGAATCTGGTCTCAATATCAGGAATATATCTTGAGGCAAATGTATATGCTTCAGCAGCAATATACGCCACTGCAATGCAAGCCTCCGGTCTAGCTTTGTTCCTAACTGTATTCTTGAAAGTGCACAGTCGACGTTCTATAGGGTACATCCATCCATACTGTACCGGACCTCTTAAAAGTGCCTCATCAGGTAGATGAACAGCCAAATGCACCATCACATCAAAGAAGGCTGGAGGATATATCAGCTCCAGCTTGCACAGGATTACTGCTATGTCCACCTTAAGACGTTCTACAACAGCTCTGCTTAGAGTTTTACTACATATTTCCCTAAAGAACCTTCCCAACTCTGCAATCACGTTGTACATATTTGGCTTCACTAAATCTTTAATGCCAATAGCTAAAAGCCTTTGCAGCAGGATGTGACAATCGTGAGTTTTCAACCCTTGGAGCTTGTTTCCTTCAGCATTGAGACAATTTGCAATGTTGGAAGCAAATCCGAACGGGAACATCACACCTCGGAGGTACTCACAAAATAATCTCCTTTTAGGCATCGGCAATGTGAATTCCGCGCCTCGAAATTTATAATGTTTTTCCTTGCCTTTGTTCACTTTGTCATTACGATCCAGTTGCAAGTGCCTGTTAACATTCAATGTTGCACAATCAATCCTAGCATTTGAGCTATCTTTTGTCTTGGATGGAATGTTGAGTAATGTGCCGACAATGCTGTCACATATATTCTTCTCCATGTGCATGATATCAATATTATGCCGAAGCTTCTTACCAGCCCAATACGGCAAGTCCCAAAGAGTGGTCCTGCGCTTATAAAATATTCTCGGTCTATCATTTTCCATTTCCTTCCTCTTGGTACGTGCTGCTATTTCACCTCCCATCTTCCTTTTGGTAGCTGCTAGACTCAGTTCATCTCGTCTCTTCTTCCTTTTTCTATCTGCTACTACTGCTGCTGCATCTTCTGTATTCTTCTCTGCTGTACCTGCTGTGGCGGCTGGTGGTTTTCCTGGTTTAACATTTCTGACCGCTTCTAGGTGCGCCTCCAACTCGTGACTCTTAAAGTGCTGCGGTTTAGTCTTTTTACAGGCCTGATCACCAATAAATTGCAATTTTTTTCTATTTTTTCGGAAACTGTGATCTAATGGAAGGAAACGGCGATGGCCCATATAGCATATCTTGTTTATTATCCTCACTGCCAGCTGATCAGTATCACAGTGAACACATGCATTATAACCTGATGTTACTCTGCCTGACATAGTGCCCAAAGCTGGATAATCATGGGTGCAATACAGTACAGCAGCACGTAATAGAAAATTTTGTTCTTTAGGTTGACACACATCCCGTGTAGGGACACCCTCCCATAATGTTTGCAAGTCTCTAATAAGAGGCTGCATGAACACATCAAAATCCTTCCCAGGAGATTTGGGACCTGGGATGAGTAAGGCCATCATACAGTTCGACTGATCGGTGCATGTCCAGGGAGCCTGGTTGTAAGGTGTAACTAGTACTGGCCACATGCTATACGAGTTGCTCATGTTGCCAAATGGGTTGAATCCATCTGTAGCAAGGCCAAGTCTCAGGTTCCTTGGATCTGCAGCAAAATCTGGATGATCCAGGTCGAATTGCTTCCATTCATCGCCATCAGCAGGATGCCTCAGTAAATCAGGGTCGGGCGTGAGAATCTCTTTGTGCCATCTTGTTTCCCGAGATGTTTGTTCTGAAGCAAACAACCTCTGCAATCTTTGTACAAGTGGAAAGTATCTCAGAACCTTCCAAGGAATCTTTTTCTTACCACCAGCTCCATCATGTTTCCATCTTGATTCCTTACATACTGGACATTCATCGAGGTCATTATACTCCATCCAAAACAGTGCACAGTTATTTTTGCAAAAATCAATCTTCTCATATCCAAGTCCCAGTACCTTGATGTACTGCTTCACCTCATAAAAGGATTTTGGCAGTCCAGCCCCAGGGAGTGCATCGCTGTATGTCTTCGCAACTGCATTGAACGCTTTATTGGTAATCCCCTGGTATGACTTGTCATGAAGTAATTTCACAATTAATTCGAATCTTGACACAACAGAACCAGGGGCCACTAAGCGCTTAGCATCTTCTATCAGGTCATGGAAAAGAGGCTTTTTGTGATAACCATGGGGCTGTTGGCTTGCATATGGATACAGATCCCGTAACAAATTAGCAGTAGCCTCATCCTGGACGAGATCTTCAGGCTGATAACCATCAGAATAAAGAGGATCAATAATGTCAGGCTGATCATAGTGTTCACCATGGTTAATCCACCTGATATATGTCTGGTCCATCCCATAAACGAATAAATGATCTGAGACTACATGTTGAGGCTTGGACCCAATATTCAAACATACGCGGCATGGACAAATCACTTCCTTTGTCTTGTCGCCGTCAGTAAAATCACTAACGTGCTTCATGAAGTCTTCAATACCACTCAAATATGTTGGTGTGGTTAATGAGTCAAATAATATCCAAGTTCTGTCCATCTGTTGAGGAGATAGATGGTCAGAGAAGCGATAAGCTATTTCAACAAACAGGTCACCTACGAATGTAAGCAAGCATACCTGAGCAAACAGGTCGAATATAAAACTATAAATGCTACATTATTTGAGCCGATTTCAGCAAACAAACTGAGTGCAAAACTACGGCTACCTAGCGAACAGATTTTTTTAGGCTGACCACTGGGTTTCCCCACTTATTATTTTTTTATTAATAAAAAGAGGGAAATATGTACAAAAGTTGCTGGAGAGCAGCAACTAAAAGGATCATAGATCCCAAGCAGCAAAATATATATATAATGTTCTACCCATGATATGATTTCCTCTTTGCCTTATGAACAAGGAGAGCAATTTCATCCTTGAATCTCTTGTGCCATCTATAAATGCTTGGGGGGGAGGGGCGAACAGATCTATCGAAAGCAATACAATACCAACACATTCTTTCTTCTTTTTTGCCGTAATTCCGCCGATCTATTAGCAGTGCAAAGAAGCCAAAAGTAATAAGATTACATACAGGTTCATAGACCACCAGGGCCGTACCTGAGAATACGGAGGGCCTGAGCAAAACAAGAAATAGAGGCCCTCAACATGATCATTGGCAACTAAAATGATTTTATATATACTACTCACTCCATTTCAATAAACAATGCACCCTTGTTTTTCGTATTTTATCTTCGAAAAAATATTAATCTATATCTCTCTATTTAAAAATGATGTTTCAATTTTATGTAGATATACATGTATTTAGATGAGTTTAGTTTGCAGATACATGCAAGTTTTGATGAAGTTGAAACATATTTTTCAGGATGAAGTATATAAAAAAATTGATATAAAACTGGTATCATTAGAAAGTATTTTCCAACACGATTCTAACAATGCTGCTTATGTATTATATGATCGTGATATTGTTGTCCTATTTATTTGGTCAAGGTTCACATTGAAATGTGGTAAAATAAATTAAAAGAAGTGCATCGTGTGAAAAGGCAATCTAAGAATTCAAAAGTGCTAATTGTTAGTCGAAACATGACATCATTGAGACAAAATATTAATATTCATTGGAAGACTAACTGAATTAGCTGCACTCGCGATGAAAGAGAAAGAGAAGATACGGGTAAGAGCAAGTACAATAAGGTACAGTCTTTTTTTTGTTTGTTTGGGTTGCTCATCAAGCTTATCGCTCGATACAATAAGGTACAGTCAGCGGGAGTGGTGTTTGGAACATGGGTGCATAGTGGGTGGTATCATAGAGTACTATCATAGATATGCTATATTTATTATAGTGGAGTATTGAGGGAAAATCGGCTAAATCAATTTGAAGAAAATCGACAAAGTCAAATTAGAGGAAATTCTTCATCGATGATCAGATTTCTTACATAGAAGAGCTGATTGCCCTCAAAAGGAAGAATCTATCCATCTTCATTGATTTAAAAGGGGATTTCTTACAAGGAGAAGCTGATTGCTCAACAAAAGGGGAACAGATTGCTACGGCTAGTCTTATGCTAGTAAATCCCTACTCTAAGGGCTGTTGCCGTCTTCGTCGTCGCTGGGGTAGCTGCCGTCATTGCTACTGTCGACGAATTCCTCGTCGCTGCTACTGTGACCTTCAGCGGAGGCCTCTTCCTCTTCATCATCATCCTCCTCATCGGACCAGGCCCAGCCACGGATGCGCTTTGGTGGCGGTTCATCGGAGGAGGTGTCGTCCTCTGGTTCCTTCTTCGTGTCGGAGGAGATGTCTTCGTCTTCGTCGTCCTCTTCTTCTTCTTCTTCTTCTTTGGTGGAGGAAGTGAATTTACCCCGGAAGAGAGGGTCGTCGTCGTCGCTCTCCGCCTCCAGTTCTCCGTCAATCAGGAATCGGAGGTCATCTTCCCCGTCAGTCAGGGGCATGTCGCCATCCGACCAGACGAGGTCCTCGGGTCGACCCTCTGGTACGAAGTCGAAGTCGAACTCTTGCTCGTCCCAATGCTTGGGAGCGCGCCTATTGTACGCTTCCATCTGGCTGACCTCTGGCTCCAGCTCACTCGAGGAAAAGGATTGGGAGGAGGAAGAGGAAGACATGGTTACAGAGGAGGAGGGTTTTTGGGCCGATGGCTGGTTTGAAGCAGGAGGATGAAGAAGTGAACTGTTCGATGCGGTTAAATAAAAAGAGACATGTGGTGGTCATGTGGCAAATAATAGACACTTTTAAGAAAAGTGTGGCAAATCATAAAATATTCAAAACTGTCAAATCGTGCAGAGAAGTTGAGAAGGCAAGGCGTCATGATGAAGAATACTGCGACGGTTCTGCTCTGCCACGACATGACCCCTCGAAGGAAAAACAGATGGTTTTGATATTATCATTACCAAAACCAGGGGGGCATGTGTTATCACCGGATTTTGGCCAAATCAATCGGATGTCTAATCAATCGGTTACATGCACTAGCTCAGTGTTCGCATGGCTGCACCGCCACATGTATTAGCACCGCATGTATACATATACATCACTCATCTTGATTAATTGCTCAGCTCATTAAACTATCAAAGATCTTGCACGGCTTGGACGCAGGGTATGCCGTGGCATATACGGCATACCCTGTAGATCCGCCACCGCAAACAAGGAGAGCCATTTCATCCTTGAATCTCTTGCGGCTTCTGTAAAAGCTTGGGGGCGAACAGATCAATCGAAAGCAATATAATACCAACAAATTCTTTCTTCTTTTTGGCCGTAAATCCACCGATGTATTAGCAGTGCAAAGAACCCAGAAGTAATAAGATTACAAACAGGTCCATAGAGGACTGGCACCAAGCGACGACTACAGACATTGGGCAATGGTGAGCAGTACAGTGTACAGTACGAACGAATTCGAGCAAATAGGTAAAGCGGAAAACAATGTCAAACAAACACATCGAGAGGAAAACAATATCAACCGATCGATTCGAACGAACTAACGAACTTATAAGGGCTGGGCGACGGCGACTGACTTCGATTGAGCTATAATGAATCGTACTTGCCCAGGCCTGAAGATAGCATGCATACCGTGAGGATCTACCAGCTGACCGCGCCTGCCGGTGCGGCTGGAGAAGAACGGCGCCACCAGCAGTCGCCGGCTGACGCGGCTGATAGACAGCGTGGGGAAGTTTTGGTGCGCGGCCTGGTTCACCGAGGGTGTGTCTAGAGAAGAACAGGGCGCCGAAGGAGGTGTCTAGAGAAGAACAAGGTGGGCTGGGTGCTGAGTTAAAGGCGAGCGTTCGAAATATTGGGCGCGCGTTCGAAAGTTTAGGTGCGCGAGGGAGGTGTCTGCTGTGCTGAGTTAAAGGCGAGCGTTCGAAATTTCCCCGTCCTCTTCTTTTTTGGGCTAATCTATCTATACCTCTATTCTATCTACATGTTTTTTATTTTTTTTCTATTCTATACATGAGTTTTTGAAATTGAATTTTTTCACTCTGTCAGCGTTCCGGCCAATGCTCATTTGAAGTAATTGAAGCTGTTGATTTGCAGCTTAGAGGTGCTATCTACCGCTCATCATACAAGGACTCTTCAGATCTAAACGGCTGTGAATGCACGGATTCGTCACCCATCCTTCCCTTGGACTGGCGATGCTGAAAGCCTGAAACACTGGAACCCTCTAGATACTTCGGGATACCTCACTGCCCCACATTATTAGACAGGCCTTTTCCGACACGGGAAGTCAAAAGTTGGGGGCTCCATGCAGTACATATGAATACTCGCTAGCTGCATGGTCTAGAAGCAGACTAGAGTAAATCATCAATTCGTCAAATCAATTGGTGTATAATTTTTTTTAGGAGCTAAGACGCCGGCATGAACCATTTTATCAACTTGAATGCTTACTACATGACATAAGAAGACTATGTACTTTGGTTTTTCATTTTTCTGATTTTTTAAATTTTGTGCCCATTTGAATCTTGGTCAAATCCTAGGTTTGACCAAGATTAAACAAGTTTAAAACATGAAAATGAAAAGGTAATCATGGATCCTTCTTAGTCACTCTAAAATGAAGCTTTTGGGATGTTCTTGAAATTTCCATGTTTGAAACCCAAAACGACTTCTCTTCATGCTTGACTTCATAAGACAGAGTTTAGGGGTTAGGGGGTAGATACATGATTTGTCTAGTTTGCATATGTCTAGACCTTTTTTGTCAACTTTAATGCTTACTATATGACATAAGAAGATTATGTGCTTTGGTTTTTCATTTTTCTATTTTTTTTGAATTTTATGCCCATATATTTGAATCTTTGTCAAATCCTAGGTTTGACCAGGATTTAAACAAGTTTAAAACATGAAAATGAAAAGGTAAGCCTGGATCCTTCTTAGTCACTCTAAAATGAAGCTTTTGGGAGGTTCTTGAAATTTCCATGTTTGAAACCCAAAACTCAAGCTAGTTGATAAACAAAGTGTAGACATATTCAAACCAGAAAAATCATGTATCTACCCCTAACCCTAAACTTTGTCTTAATTATGAAGTCAAGCACGAAGAGAAGTCGTTTTGGGTTTCAAACATGGACATTTCAAAAACCCTCCCAAAAGCATTGTGGTGTGACGTACTAAGAAGGATACATGCTTACATTTTCAACAACCCCCCTAAAAGCTTCATTATAGAGTGACTAAGAAGGATCCAGTCTGGCGGGCTTACCTTTTATTTTCTTGTTTTAAACTTGTTCAAATCTCGGTCAAACCTAGGATTTGACCAAGATTCAAAATGTGCATCAAAATTTAAAAAAAATAAAAACCAAATTAAAGCACATAGTGTTCTTATGTCATATAGTAAGCATTAAAGTTGATAAACAAGGTCTAGACACATATTCAAACAAGACAAATCATGTATCTATACCCCTAACCCCTAAACTCTATCTTATGAAGTCAACAACATGAAGAGAAGTGGTTTTGGGTTTCAAACATGGAAATTTCAAAAACCTCCCAAAAGCTTCATTTTAGAGTGACTAATATATATAAGAAGGATCCATGCCTGCTTACCACCTTTTCATTTTCATATTTTAAACTTGTTTAAATCCGTGTCAAATTAAACCAAGGATTTGACCAAAAGATTCAAATGGGCATAAAATTTTAAAAAAATCAGAAAAATGAAAAACAAAAGCATATAGTCTTCTTATGTCATATAGTAAGCATTCAAGTTGATAAACAAGGTTTGGACATGCATATTCAAACCTAGGCAAATCATGTATCTATCCCCTAGCCCCTAAACTGATCTATCTTATGAAGTCAAGCATGAAGAGAAGTGGTTTTGGGTTTCAAACATGAAAATTTCAAGAACATCCCAAAAACTTCATTTTAGAGTGACTAAGAAAGGATACAGGCTTCCCCTTTTCATTTTCATGTTTTATACTTGTTTAAATCTTGGTCAAACCTAGGATTTGACAAAGATTCAAATGTGCATCAAAATAAAAAAATCAGAAAAATTAAAAACCAAAGCACATAGTTTTCTTATGTCATATAGTTAGCATTAAAGTTGATATAAACAAGGTCTAGATATATTCAAACAAGAAAAATCATGTATCTACCCCTAACCCTAAACTCTGTCTTATGTAGTCAAGCATGAAGAAAAGTGGTTTTGGGTTTCAAACTTGGAAATTTCAAGAACCCCCCAAAAGCTTCATTTTAGAGTGACTAAAGGATCCAGGTTGGGCTTACCTTTTATTTTCATGTTTTAAAATTGTTCAAATCTTGGTCAAACCGTACCTAGGATTTGATCAAGATTCAAATGGGCATAAAATTTCAAAAAAATGAAAAACCAAAGCATATAGCCTTCTTATGTCATATAGTAAGCACTCAAGTTGGTAAACAAGGTCTAGACATATTCAAACCAGAAAAATCATGTTTCTACCCCTAGCCCTAAACTTTGTCTTATGAAGTCAAGCACGAAGAGAAGTCGTTTTGGATTTCAAACATGGAAATTTCAAAAACCTTCCCAAAAGCTTCATTTTGGAGTGACTAAGAAGGATACAGGCTTACCTTTTCATTTTCATGTTTTAAACTTGTTTAAATATTGGTTAAGCCTAGGATTTGACCAAGATCAAATGGGCATAAAAATTCAGAAAAAATCAAAAAAAAATGAAAACCAAAGCACATAGTATTATTATGTCATATAGTAAGCATTATATTCAAGTTGATAAACAAGGTCTAAACAACAAACTAGACAAATCATGTATCTACCCCCTAACCCTAAACTCTGTCTTATGAAGTCAAGCATGAAGAGAAGTGGTTTTGGGTTTGAAACATGGAAATTTCAAAAAACTCCCAAAAGCTTCTCATTTTTGAGTGACTAAGAAGGATTCAGGCTTACCTTTTCATTTTCATGTTTTAAACTTGTTCAAATCTTGGTCAAACTTAGGATTTGACCAAGATTCAAATGGGCATAAAAATTGGGAGGAAGGGTATGAATTACAATTCAAAAAAACAAGGTAACTTAAATACTTGGATGCCCCAAAGATGTGTGGAAGCCCAGAACAATGGCAAAACATGTGCGCACGCTGCATCCAATTCAAGTAGAACACATAGTAGGCATCGATAGTTTGACCTAAATTTGAAATCAAAGAGAAGGTGGTTAGAAAAAATCGAAATTGGCAAAGCAAAGCATGAAATCATAAATTTGTGATGCACTATAGCTATGAAAAGTATCAAACAATGCATACCAAAATGATTTTTTAGAGGAATACTAGTTCAACTTATTTTAATTTTATATTAGTAGCCCAAAATCGAACTAGTAGTTGGATATTTTTGAACTTGATCTGTAGTAGTGGGCAAAACCCTAGTTTAACCTATTTAATCATAGATTCGTAGGTCGATTTTTCTACTTTTTTATTATTACTATGCAGCACATGTGTGTTTGCCCGTCGAGTGAAACTCGGAGGAAGAGGGATCACTCGGAAGGAGAGAAGAAGGGAGAGAATTATGGTGTCTCCCCTTTTTCGGGTGATGATGTTGACTTTTGTGCAGGGTTTGTCAGTGAGCAGGAGGTGCGAGCGAGCGAGCGAGCGAGTCGAGCGAGGCCGAGAATGAGAGAGATTTGTTTTTTTTTTTTGAGAGGGACGACCGAAGGATCCAGAAGGACCCACATACTTCCAATACGCATCCTGATGCGTCTTTTCTTGACAAAGAAAATGGCTGGGAGTTTGCGTACCTATTGCACGTGACTTGTGCTCACTGAAGTGTGGGACCTCACGCATGGGCACCACACGTAAGTGACAGACCTGTTGATGTAAAAACTCGGTTGATTATTATACTACTACATTTATACAAAGTTTCCTATGGATTCAAGGGTACGAAAGCCAAGTTAAATCATTTACATGACATTATTTTTTCCATGAAGCCAAGTTAACTCATTTATCAATTGGTACATTTTGGAGTGACTAAGAAGGATCCAGGCTTACCTTTTCATTTTCATGTTTTAAACATGTTTAAATCTTGGTCAAACCTATGACTTGACCAAGATTCAAATGGGCATAAAAATTCAAAAAAAAGAAAAACAAAAGCACACCGTCTTCCTATGTCATATATCAAGGTGATAAACAAGGTCTGACATATTCAAACCACAAAAATCATGTATCTACCCCCTAACCCTAAACAAGGATCCAGGCTTACCCTTTTCATTTTCATGTTTTTAAACTTGTTCAAATCTTGGTCAAACTTAGGATTTGACGAAGATTCAAATGGGCGTAAAAATACTTAGAAAAATCATGTACGTATCTACCCCAAACCCTAAACTCTATCTTACGAAGCCAAGCATGAAGAGAAGTGGTTTTGGGTTTCAAACATGGAAATTTCAAAAACCTCAAACTATAGGCCGGGTTAGCATCTAGTGCAGTATGTGTGAGAATGTATGCACTATGTGTGCTATAACTTGTGTGTCTTTCAAATTTGAACCAAATTTGAATAAGTTTGAAATATTTGAAATGGGGCTTTTGGCTTAAACATTTGAAACCCAAAACGACTTCTCCTCATGCTAGACTTCATAAGACCGAGTTTAGGGTTAGGGGGTAGATACATGATTTGTCTGGTTTGAATATGTCTAAACCTTGTTTATCAACTTGAATGCTTACTATATGACATAAGAAGACCATGTGCTTTTGTTTTTCATTTTTCTATTTTTTTTAAGAATTTTATGCACATTTGATTCTGGTCAAATCCTAGGTTCAACCAAGATTTAAACAAGTTTCAAGCATGAAAATGAAAACGTAAGCCAAGATCCTTCTTAATTAGTCACTCTAAAATATATGAAGCTTTTGGGACGTACTTGAAATTTCCATGTTTGAAACCCAAAACCAATTCTCTTCATGATTGACTTCATAAGACAGAGTTTAGGGTTAGGGGTAGATATACACATGATTTTTCTGGTTTGAATATGTCTAGACCTAGCTTGTTTATCAACTTGAGTGTTTACTATATGACATAATTAAGAAGGCTATGTGCTTTGGTTTTTCATTCTTTAGATTTTTTGTCTGAATTTTTATGCCCATTTGAATCTTGGTCAAATCCTAGCTAGGTTTGACCAAGATTTAAATAAGTTTAAAACATGGAAATGAAAAGGTAAGCATCGATCCTTCTTAGTCGCTCTAAAATGAAGCTGAATTTTGGGAGGTTTTTGAAATTTCCATGTTTGAAACCCAAAACCACTTCTCTTCATGCTTGACTTCATAAGACGAAGTTTAGGGTCGATAGGGGGTAGATACATGATTTGTCTTGTTTGAATATGTCTAGACCTTGTTTATCAACTTGAATGCTTACTTTATGACTTATAAGAGGACTATGTGCATTGGTATTTCATTTTTTGATTTTTATGCCCATTTGAGAATCTTGGTAAAATCCTAGGTTTGTTGAGCAAAATTTAAACAAGTTTAACATGTGAAAATGATAAGGTAATTAAGTCTGGATCTTTCTCTTAGTAACTCTAAAATGAAGCTTTTGGGAGGTTCTTGAATTTACCATGTTTGAAACCCAAAACCACCGTACTTCTGTTCATGCTTGACTTCATAAGACAGAGTTTAGGGTTAGGGGTAGATACATGATTTTTCTGGTTTGAATATGTCTAGACCATGTTTATCAATTTGAATGCTTACTATATGACATAAGAAGGCTATGTGCTTTTGTTTTTCATTCTTTCGATTTTTTTCTGAATTGTTATGCCCATTTGAATCTTGGTCAAATCCTAGGTTCGACCAAGATTTAAACAAGTTTAAAACATGACAATGAAAAGGTAATTAATCATGGATCCTTCTTAATTAACCAGCCGGTCTAATTAAAATGAAGCTTTTTGGGAGGTTTTTGAAATTTCCATGTTTGAAACCCAAAACCACACTTCTGTGCTTCATGCTTGACTTCATATATAATTAAGACAAAGTTTAGGGTTAGGGGGTACATGATTTGTCTGGTTTGAATATGTCTAGACCTTGTTTATGAACTTTTGAATGCTTACTATATGACATAAGAAGAATATGTGCTTTGGTTTTTTATTTTATTTATTTTTTTTATTTTATGCCCATTTGAATATTGGTCAAATCCTAGGTTTGACCAAGATTTAAACAAGTTTAAAACATGAAAATGAAAAGGTAAGCCTGGATCCTTCTTAACTAGTCACTCTAAAACGAAGCTTTAATTTTGGGAGGTTTTTGAAATTTCCATGTTATTTGAAACCCAAAACCACTTCTCTTCATGCTTGACTTCATAAGACGAAGTTTAGGGTCGATAGGGGGTAGATACATGATTTGTCTGGTTTGAATATGTCTAGACCATGTTTATCAAATCCTAGGTTTGACCAAGATTTAAACAAGTTTAAAACATGAAAATGAAAAGGGAAGCATGTATCCTTCTTAGTCACTCTAAAATGAAGTTTTTGGGCGGTTTTTGAAATTTTCATGTTTGAAAACCAAAACCACTTCTCTTCATGCTTGACTTCATAAGACATAGTTTAGGGGTTAGGGGTAGATACATGATTTGTATGGTTTGAATATGTCTAGACCATGTTTATCAACTTTAATGCTTACTATATGACATAAGAAGACTATGTGCTTTTGTTTTTCATTCTTTCGATTTTTTTCTGAATTGTTATGCCCATTTGAATCTTGGTCAAATCCTAGGTTCGACCAAGATTTAAACAAGTTTAAAACATGACAATGAAAAGGTAATTAATCATGGATCCTTCTTAATTAACCAGCCGGTCTAATTAAAATGAAGCTTTTGGGAGGTTTTTGAAATTTCCATGTTTGAAACCCAAAACCACACTTCTCTGCTTCATGCTTGACTTCATATATAATTAAGACAAAGTTTAGGGTTAGGGGGTACATGATTTGTCTGGTTTGAATATGTCTAGACCTTGTTTATGAACTTTTGAATGCTTACTATATGACATAAGAAGAATATGTGCTTTGGTTTTTTATTTTATCTATTTTTTTATTTTATGCCCATTTGAATATTGGTCAAATCCTAGGTTTGACCAAGATTTAAACAAGTTTAAAACATGAAAATGAAAAGGTAAGCCTGGATCCTTCTTAACTAGTCACTCTAAAACGAAGCTTTAATTTTGGGAGGTTTTTGAAATTTCCATGTTTGAAACCAAAAACCACTTCTCTTCATGCTTGACTTCATAAGACAGAGTTATTTATGGTTTTAGAGGGGTAGATACATGATTTGTCTTATTTGAATATGTCTAGCTAGACCTTGTTTATCAACTTTTGAATGCTTACTATATATATGTATGTGACATAAGAAAACTATGTGCTTTGGTTTTTCGTTTTTCTGATTTTTTATGGAATTTTGATGCACATTTGAATCTTGGTCAAATCCTAGGTTTGACCAAGATTTAAACAAGTATAGATCATGAAAATGAAAATGGAAGCCTGTATCCTTCTTAGTCACCCTAAAATGAAGTTTTTGGGAGGTTTTTGAAATTTCCATGTTTGAAACCCAAAACCACTTATCTTCATGCTTGACTTCGTCATAAGACAGAGTTTAGGGGTTAGGGGGTAGATACATGATTTGTCTAGCTAGTTTGAATATGTCCAGACCTTGTTTATCAACTTTAATGCTTACTATATGACATATAAGAAGACTATGTGCGCTTTGGTTTTTCATTTTTCTGTTTTTTTTTTGAATTTTCTGCCAATTTTGTTTGACCAAGATTTAGACAAGTTTTACACGTGAAAACGAATAAGTAAGCCTGGATCCTTCTTAGTCACTCCAAAATGTACCAATTGATAGGTGCGTTAACTTTGCTTCATGGAAAAAATAATGTCATGTAAATGAGTTAACTTGGATTTCCTACCCTTGAATCCATAGGAAACTTTGTTCTAATGCACTATAATAATCAACCGAGTTTTTACACCAACAGGTCTGTCACTTACGTGTGGTGCCCATGCGTGAGGTCCCACACTTCAGTGAGCACAAGTCACGTGCAATAGGTACGCAAACTCCCAGACATTTTCTTTGTCAAGAGAAGACGCATCAGGATGCGTATTGGAAGTCTGTGGGTCCTTCTGGATCCTTCGGTCGTCCCTCTCAAAAAAAAAAAAACAAATCTCTCTCATTCTCGGCCTCGCTCGACTCGCTCGCTCGCTCGCTCGCACCTCCTGCTCACTGACAAACCCTGCACAAAAGTCAACATCATCACCCGAAAAAGGGGAGACACCATAATTCTCTCCCTTCTTCTCTCCTTCCGAGTGATCCCTCTTCCTCCGAGTTTCACTCGACGGGCAAACACACATGTGCTGCATAGTAATAATAAAAAGGTAGAAAAATCGACCTACGAATCTATAATTAAATAGGTTAAACTAGGGCTTTGCCCAGTACTACAGATCAAGGTTCAAAAAATCCAACTACGGGGTTCGAACAACCCCATTTCTAATCCAAGATTTTTTTCGACCTCATCCAATGGCCTCAAACTATAGGCCGGGTTAGCATCTAGTGCAGTATGTGTGAGAATGTATGCACTATGTGTGCTATAACTTGTGTGTCTTTCAAATTTGAATAAGTTTGAAATATTTGAAATGGGGCTTTTGGCTTAAACGTTTGAAACCCAAAACGACTTCTCCTCATGCTAGACTTCATAAGACCGAGTTTAGGGTTAGGGGGTAGATACATGATTTGTCTGGTTTGAATATGTCTAAACCTTGTTTATCAACTTGAATGCTTACTATATGACATAAGAAGACCATGTGCTTTTGTTTTTCATTTTTCTATTTTTTTAAGAATTTTATGCACATTTGATTCTGGTCAAATCCTAGGTTCAACCAAGATTTAAACAAGTTTCAAGCATGAAAATGAAAACGTAAGCCAAGATCCTTCTTAATTAGTCACTCTAAAATATATGAAGCTTTTGGGACGTACTTGAAATTTCCATGTTTGAAACCCAAAACCAATTCTCTTCATGATTGACTTCATAAGACAGAGTTTAGGGTTAGGGGTAGATATACACATGATTTTTCTGGTTTGAATATGTCTAGACCTAGCTTGTTTATCAACTTGAGTGTTTACTATATATGACATAATTAAGAAGGCTATGTGCTTTGGTTTTTCATTCTTTAGATTTTTTGTCTGAATTTTTATGCCCATTTGAATCTTGGTCAAATCCTAGCTAGGTTTGACCAAGATTTAAATAAGTTTAAAACATGGAAATGAAAAGGTAAGCATCGATCCTTCTTAGTCGCTCTAAAATGAAGCTGAATTTTGGGAGGTTTTTGAAATTTCCATGTTTGAAACCCAAAACCACTTCTCTTCATGCTTGACTTCATAAGACGAAGTTTAGGGTCGATAGGGGGTAGATACATGATTTGTCTTGTTTGAATATGTCTAGACCTTGTTTATCGACTTGAATGCTTACTTTATGACTTATAAGAGGACTATGTGCATTGGTATTTCATTTTTTGATTTTTATGCCCATTTGAGAATCTTGGTAAAATCCTAGGTTTGTTGAGCAAGATTTAAACAAGTTTAACATGTGAAAATGATAAGGTAATTAAGTCTGGATCTTTCTCTTAGTAACTCTAAAATGAAGCTTTTGGGAGGTTCTTGAATTTACCATGTTTGAAACCCAAAACCACCGTACTTCTGTTCATGCTTGACTTCATAAGATAGAGTTTAGGGTTAGGGGTAGATACATGATTTTTCTGGTTTGAATATGTCTAGACCATGTTTATCAATTTGAATGCTTACTATATGACATAAGAAGGCTATGTGCTTTTGTTTTTCATTCTTTCGATTTTTTTCTGAATTGTTATGCCCATTTTGAATCTTGGTCAAATCCTAGGTTCGACCAAGATTTAAACAAGTTTAAAACATGACAATGAAAAGGTAATTAATCATGGATCCTTCTTAATTAACCAGCCAGTCTAATTAAAATGAAGCTTTTTGGGAGGTTTTTGAAATTTCCATGTTTGAAACCCAAAACCACACTTCTCTGCTTCATGCTTGACTTCATATATAATTAAGACAAAGTTTAGGGTTAGGGGGTACATGATTTGTCTGGTTTGAATATGTCTAGACCTTGTTTATGAACTTTTGAATGCTTACTATATGACATAAGAAGAATATGTGCTTTGGTTTTTTATTTTATCTATTTTTTTATTTTATGCCCATTTGAATATTGGTCAAATCCTAGGTTTGACCAAGATTTAAACAAGTTTAAAACATGAAAATGAAAAGGTAAGCCTGGATCCTTCTTAACTAGTCACTCTAAAACGAAGCTTTAATTTTGGGAGGTTTTTGAAATTTCCATGTTTGAAACCAAAAACCACTTCTCTTCATGCTTGACTTCATAAGACAGAGTTATATTTATGGTTTTAGAGGGGTAGATACATGATTTGTCTTATTTGAATATGTCTAGCTAGACCTTGTTTATCAACTTTTGAATGCTTACTATATATATGTATGTGACATAAGAAAACTATGTGCTTTGGTTTTTCATTTTTCTGATTTTTTGGAATTTTGATGCACATTTGAATCTTGGTCAAATCCTAGGTTTGACCAAGATTTAAACAAGTATAGATCATGAAAATGAAAATGGAAGCCTGTATCCTTCTTAGTCACCCTAAAATGAAGTTTTTGGGAGGTTTTTGAAATTTCCATGTTTGAAACCCAAAACCACTTATATATCTTCATGCTTGACTTCGTCATAAGACAGAGTTTAGGGGTTAGGGGGTAGATACATGATTTGTCTAGCTAGTTTGAATATGTCCAGACCTTGTTTATCAACTTTAATGCTTACTATATGACATATAAGAAGACTATGTGCGCTTTGGTTTTTCATTTTTCTGTTTTTTTTTTGAATTTTCTGCCAATTTTGTTTGACCAAGATTTAGACAAGTTTTACACGTGAAAACGAATAAGTAAGCCTGGATCCTTCTTAGTCACTCCAAAATGTACCAATTGATAGGTGCGTTAACTTTGCTTCATGGAAAAAATAATGTCATGTAAATGAGTTAACTTGGATTTCCTACCCTTGAATCCATAGGAAACTTTGTTCTAATGCACTATAATAATCAACCGAGTTTTTACACCAACAGGTCTGTCACTTACGTGTGGTGCCCATGCGTGAGGTCCCACACTTCAGTGAGCACAAGTCACGTGCAATAGGTACGCAAACTCCCAGACATTTTCTTTGTCAAGAGAAGACGCATCAGGATGCGTATTGGAAGTGGGTCCTTCTGGATCCTTCGGTCGTCCCTCTCAAAAAAAAAAAAAAAAACAAATCTCTCTCATTCTCGGCCTCGCTCGACTCTCTCGCTCGCTCGCTCGCACCTCCTGCTCACTGACAAACCCTGCACAAAAGTCAACATCATCACCCGAAAAAGGGGAGACACCATAATTTCTCCCTTCTTCTCTCCTTCCGAGTGATCCTCTTCCTCCCTTTCACTCGACGGGCAAACACACATGTGCTGCATAGTAATAATAAAAAGGTAGAAAAATCGACCTACGAATCTATAATTAAATAGGTTAAACTAGGGCTTTGCCCAGTACTACAGATCAAGGTTCAAAAAATCCAACTACGGGGTTCGAACAACCCCATTTCTAATCCAAGATTTTTTTCGACCTCATCCAATGGCCTCAAACTATAGGCCGGGTTAGCATCTAGTGCAGTATGTGTGAGAATGTATGCACTATGTGTGCTATAACTTGTGTGTCTTTCAAATTTGAATAAGTTTGAAATATTTGAAATGGGGCTTTTGGCTTAAACGTTTGAAACCCAAAACGACTTCTCCTCATGCTAGACTTCATAAGACCGAGTTTAGGGTTAGGGGGTAGATACATGATTTGTCTGGTTTGAATATGTCTAAACCTTGTTTATCAACTTGAATGCTTACTATATGACATAAGAAGACCATGTGCTTTTGTTTTTCATTTTTCTATTTTTTTTTAAGAATTTTATGCACATTTGATTCTGGTCAAATCCTAGGTTCAACCAAGATTTAAACAAGTTTCAAGCATGAAAATGAAAACGTAAGCCAAGATCCTTCTTAATTAGTCACTCTAAAATATATGAAGCTTTTGGGACGTACTTGAAATTTCCATGTTTGAAACCCAAAACCAATTCTCTTCATGATTGACTTCATAAGACAGAGTTTAGGGTTAGGGGTAGATATACACATGATTTTTCTGGTTTGAATATGTCTAGACCTAGCTTGTTTATCAACTTGAGTGTTTACTATATATGACATAATTAAGAAGGCTATGTGCTTTGGTTTTTCATTCTTTAGATTTTTTGTCTGAATTTTTATGCCCATTTGAATCTTGGTCAAATCCTAGCTAGGTTTGACCAAGATTTAAATAAGTTTAAAACATGGAAATGAAAAGGTAAGCATCGATCCTTCTTAGTCGCTCTAAAATGAAGCTGAATTTTGGGAGGTTTTTGAAATTTCCATGTTTGAAACCCAAAACCACTTCTCTTCATGCTTGACTTCATAAGACGAAGTTTAGGGTCGATAGGGGGTAGATACATGATTTGTCTTGTTTGAATATGTCTAGACCTTGTTTATCGACTTGAATGCTTACTTTATGACTTATAAGAGGACTATGTGCATTGGTATTTCATTTTTTGATTTTTATGCCCATTTGAGAATCTTGGTAAAATCCTAGGTTTGTTGAGCAAGATTTAAACAAGTTTAACATGTGAAAATGATAAGGTAATTAAGTCTGGATCTTTCTCTTAGTAACTCTAAAATGAAGCTTTTGGGAGGTTCTTGAATTTACCATGTTTGAAACCCAAAACCACCGTACTTCTGTTCATGCTTGACTTCATAAGACAGAGTTTAGGGTTAGGGGTAGATACATGATTTTTCTGGTTTGAATATGTCTAGACCATGTTTATCAATTTGAATGCTTACTATATGACATAAGAAGGCTATGTGCTTTTGTTTTTCATTCTTTCGATTTTTTTCTGAATTGTTATGCCCATTTTGAATCTTGGTCAAATCCTAGGTTCGACCAAGATTTAAACAAGTTTAAAACATGACAATGAAAAGGTAATTAATCATGGATCCTTCTTAATTAACCAGCCGGTCTAATTAAAATGAAGCTTTTTGGGAGGTTTTTGAAATTTCCATGTTTGAAACCCAAAACCACACTTCTCTGCTTCATGCTTGACTTCATATATAATTAAGACAAAGTTTAGGGTTAGGGGGTACATGATTTGTCTGGTTTGAATATGTCTAGACCTTGTTTATGAACTTTTGAATGCTTACTATATGACATAAGAAGAATATGTGCTTTGGTTTTTTATTTTATCTATTTTTTTATTTTATGCCCATTTGAATATTGGTCAAATCCTAGGTTTGACCAAGATTTAAACAAGTTTAAAACATGAAAATGAAAAGGTAAGCCTGGATCCTTCTTAACTAGTCACTCTAAAACGAAGCTTTAATTTTGGGAGGTTTTTGAAATTTCCATGTTTGAAACCAAAAACCACTTCTCTTCATGCTTGACTTCATAAGACAGAGTTATATTTATGGTTTTAGAGGGGTAGATACATGATTTGTCTTATTTGAATATGTCTAGCTAGACCTTGTTTATCAACTTTTGAATGCTTACTATATATATGTATGTGACATAAGAAAACTATGTGCTTTGGTTTTTCATTTTTCTGATTTTTTTGGAATTTTGATGCACATTTGAATCTTGGTCAAATCCTAGGTTTGACCAAGATTTAAACAAGTATAGATCATGAAAATGAAAATGGAAGCCTGTATCCTTCTTAGTCACCCTAAAATGAAGTTTTTGGGAGGTTTTTGAAATTTCCATGTTTGAAACCCAAAACCACTTATATATCTTCATGCTTGACTTCGTCATAAGACAGAGTTTAGGGTTAGGGGGTAGATACATGATTTGTCTAGCTAGTTTGAATATGTCCAGACCTTGTTTATCAACTTTAATGCTTACTATATGACATATAAGAAGACTATGTGCGCTTTGGTTTTTCATTTTTCTGTTTTTTTTTTGAATTTTCTGCCAATTTTGTTTGACCAAGATTTAGACAAGTTTTACACGTGAAAACGAATAAGTAAGCCTGGATCCTTCTTAGTCACTCCAAAATGTACCAATTGATAGGTGCGTTAACTTTGCTTCATGGAAAAAATAATGTCATGTAAATGAGTTAACTTGGATTTCCTACCCTTGAATCCATAGGAAACTTTGTTCTAATGCACTATAATAATCAACCGAGTTTTTACACCAACAGGTCTGTCACTTACGTGTGGTGCCCATGCGTGAGGTCCCACACTTCAGTGAGCACAAGTCACGTGCAATAGGTACGCAAACTCCCAGACATTTTCTTTGTCAAGAGAAGACGCATCAGGATGCGTATTGGAAGTCTGTGGGTCCTTCTGGATCCTTCGGTCGTCCCTCTCTCAAAAAAAAAAACAAATCTCTCTCATTCTCGGCCTCGCTCGACTCGCTCGCTCGCACCTCCTGCTCACTGACAAACCCTGCACAAAAGTCAACATCATCACCCGAAAAGGGAGACACCATAATTCTCTCCCTTCTTCTCTCCTTCCGAGTGATCCCTCTTCCTCCGAGTTTCACTCGACGGGCAAACACACATGTGCTGCATAGTAATAATAAAAAGGTAGAAAAATCGACCTACGAATCTATAATTAAATAGGTTAAACTAGGGCTTTGCCCAGTACTACAGATCAAGGTTCAAAAAATCCAACTACGGGGTTCGAACAACCCCATTTCTAATCCAAGATTTTTTTCGACCTCATCCAATGGCCTCAAACTATAGGCCGGGTTAGCATCTAGTGCAGTATGTGTGAGAATGTATGCACTATGTGTGCTATAACTTGTGTGTCTTTCAAATTTGAATAAGTTTGAAATATTTGAAATGGGGCTTTTGGCTTAAACGTTTGAAACCCAAAACGACTTCTCCTCATGCTAGACTTCATAAGACCGAGTTTAGGGTTAGGGGGTAGATACATGATTTGTCTGGTTTGAATATGTCTAAACCTTGTTTATCAACTTGAATGCTTACTATATGACATAAGAAGACCATGTGCTTTTGTTTTTCATTTTTCTATTTTTTTTAAGAATTTTATGCACATTTGATTCTGGTCAAATCCTAGGTTCAACCAAGATTTAAACAAGTTTCAAGCATGAAAATGAAAACGTAAGCCAAGATCCTTCTTAATTAGTCACTCTAAAATATATGAAGCTTTTGGGACGTACTTGAAATTTCCATGTTTGAAACCCAAAACCAATTCTCTTCATGATTGACTTCATAAGACAGAGTTTAGGGTTAGGGGTAGATATACACATGATTTTTCTGGTTTGAATATGTCTAGACCTAGCTTGTTTATCAACTTGAGTGTTTACTATATATGACATAATTAAGAAGGCTATGTGCTTTGGTTTTTCATTCTTTAGATTTTTTGTCTGAATTTTTATGCCCATTTGAATCTTGGTCAAATCCTAGCTAGGTTTGACCAAGATTTAAATAAGTTTAAAACATGGAAATGAAAAGGTAAGCATCGATCCTTCTTAGTCGCTCTAAAATGAAGCTGAATTTTGGGAGGTTTTTGAAATTTCCATGTTTGAAACCCAAAACCACTTCTCTTCATGCTTGACTTCATAAGACGAAGTTTAGGGTCGATAGGGGGTAGATACATGATTTGTCTTGTTTGAATATGTCTAGACCTTGTTTATCGACTTGAATGCTTACTTTATGACTTATAAGAGGACTATGTGCATTGGTATTTCATTTTTTGATTTTTATGCCCATTTGAGAATCTTGGTAAAATCCTAGGTTTGTTGAGCAAGATTTAAACAAGTTTAACATGTGAAAATGATAAGGTAATTAAGTCTGGATCTTTCTCTTAGTAACTCTAAAATGAAGCTTTTGGGAGGTTCTTGAATTTACCATGTTTGAAACCCAAAACCACCGTACTTCTGTTCATGCTTGACTTCATAAGACAGAGTTTAGGGTTAGGGGTAGATACATGATTTTTCTGGTTTGAATATGTCTAGACCATGTTTATCAATTTGAATGCTTACTATATGACATAAGAAGGCTATGTGCTTTTGTTTTTCATTCTTTCGATTTTTTTCTGAATTGTTATGCCCATTTGAATCTTGGTCAAATCCTAGGTTCGACCAAGATTTAAACATGTTTAAAACATGACAATGAAAAGGTAATTAATCATGGATCCTTCTTAATTAACCAGCCCGTCTAATTAAAATGAAGCTTTTTGGGAGGTTTTTGAAATTTCCATGTTTGAAACCCAAAACCACACTTCTCTGCTTCATGCTTGACTTCATATATAATTAAGACAAAGTTTAGGGTTAGGGGGTACATGATTTGTCTGGTTTGAATATGTCTAGACCTTGTTCATGAACTTGAATGCTTACTATATGACATAAGAAGACTATGTGCTTTGGTTTTTTATTTTATTTATTTTTTATTTTATGCCCATTTGAATATTGGTCAAATCCTAGGTTTGAACAAGATTTAAACAAGTTTAAAACATGAAAATGAAAAGGTAAGCCTGGATCCTTCTTAACTAGTCACTCTAAAACGAAGCTTTAATTTTGGGAGGTTTTTGAAATTTCCATGTTATTTGAAACCCAAAACCACTTCTCTTCATGCTTGACTTCATAAGACGAAGTTTAGGGTCGATAGGGGGTAGATACATGATTTGTCTGGTTTGAATATGTCTAGACCATGTTTATCAAATCCTAGGTTTGACCAAGATTTAAACAAGTTTAAAACATGAAAATGAAAAGGGAAGCATGTATCCTTCTTAGTCACTCTAAAATGAAGTTTTTGGGCGGTTTTTGAAATTTTCATTTTTGAAACCCAAAACCACTTCTCTTCATGCTTGACTTCATAAGACATAGTTTAGGGTTAGGGGTAGATACATGATTTGTATGGTTTGAATATGTCTAGACCATGTTTATCAACTTTAATGCTTACTATATGACATAAGAAGACTATGTGCTTTTGTTTTTCATTCTTTCGATTTTTTTCTGAATTGTTATGCCCATTTGAATCTTGGTCAAATCCTAGGTTCGACCAAGATTTAAACAAGTTTAAAACATGACAATGAAAAGGTAATTAATCATGGATCCTTCTTAATTAACCAGCCGGTCTAATTAAAATGAAGCTTTTTGGGAGGTTTTTGAAATTTCCATGTTTGAAACCCAAAACCACACTTCTCTGCTTCATGCTTGACTTCATATATAATTAAGACAAAGTTTAGGGTTAGGGGGTACATGATTTGTCTGGTTTGAATATGTCTAGACCTTGTTTATGAACTTTTGAATGCTTACTATATGACATAAGAAGAATATGTGCTTTGGTTTTTTATTTTATTATTTTTTTTATTTTATGCCCATTTGAATATTGGTCAAATCCTAGGTTTGACCAAGATTTAAACAAGTTTAAAACATGAAAATGAAAAGGTAAGCCTGGATCCTTCTTAACTAGTCACTCTAAAACGAAGCTTTAATTTTGGGAGGTTTTTGAAATTTCCATGTTTGAAACCCAAAACCACTTCTCTTCATGCTTGACTTCATAAGACGAAGTTTAGGGTCGATAGGGGGTAGATACATGATTTGTCTGGTTTGAATATGTCTAGACCATGTTTATCAAATCCTAGGTTTGACCAAGATTTAAACAAGTTTAAAACATGAAAATGAAAAGGGAAGCATGTATCCTTCTTAGTCACTCTAAAATGAAGTTTTTGGGCGGTTTTTGAAATTTTCATGTTTGAAACCCAAAACCACTTCTCTTCATGCTTGACTTCATAAGACATAGTTTAGGGGTTAGGGGTAGATACATGATTTGTATGGTTTGAATATGTCTAGACCATGTTTATCAACTTTAATGCTTACTATATGACATAAGAAGACTATGTGCTTTTGTTTTTCATTCTTTCGATTTTTTTCTGAATTGTTATGCCCATTTGAATCTTGGTCAAATCCTAGGTTCGACCAAGATTTAAACAAGTTTAAAACATGACAATGAAAAGGTAATTAATCATGGATCCTTCTTAATTAACCAGCCAGTCTAATTAAAATGAAGCTTTTTGGGAGGTTTTTGAAATTTCCATGTTTGAAACCCAAAACCACACTTCTCTGCTTCATGCTTGACTTCATATATAATTAAGACAAAGTTTAGGGTTAGGGGGTACATGATTTGTCTGGTTTGAATATGTCTAGACCTTGTTTATGAACTTTTGAATGCTTACTATATGACATAAGAAGAATATGTGCTTTGGTTTTTTATTTTATCTATTTTTTTATTTTATGCCCATTTGAATATTGGTCAAATCCTAGGTTTGACCAAGATTTAAACAAGTTTAAAACATGAAAATGAAAAGGTAAGCCTGGATCCTTCTTAACTAGTCACTCTAAAACGAAGCTTTAATTTTGGGAGGTTTTTGAAATTTCCATGTTTGAAACCAAAAACCACTTCTCTTCATGCTTGACTTCATAAGACAGAGTTATTTATGGTTTTAGAGGGGTAGATACATGATTTGTCTTATTTGAATATGTCTAGCTAGACCTTGTTTATCAACTTTTGAATGCTTACTATATATATGTATGTGACATAAGAAAACTATGTGCTTTGGTTTTTCGTTTTTCTGATTTTTTATGGAATTTTGATGCACATTTGAATCTTGGTCAAATCCTAGGTTTGACCAAGATTTAAACAAGTATAGATCATGAAAATGAAAATGGAAGCCTGTATCCTTCTTAGTCACCCTAAAATGAAGTTTTTGGGAGGTTTTTGAAATTTCCATGTTTGAAACCCAAAACCACTTATCTTCATGCTTGACTTCGTCATAAGACAGAGTTTAGGGGTTAGGGGGTAGATACATGATTTGTCTAGCTAGTTTGAATATGTCCAGACCTTGTTTATCAACTTTAATGCTTACTATATGACATATAAGAAGACTATGTGCGCTTTGGTTTTTCATTTTTCTGTTTTTTTTTTGAATTTTCTGCCAATTTTGTTTGACCAAGATTTAGACAAGTTTTACACGTGAAAACGAATAAGTAAGCCTGGATCCTTCTTAGTCACTCCAAAATGTACCAATTGATAGGTGCGTTAACTTTGCTTCATGGAAAAAATAATGTCATGTAAATGAGTTAACTTGGATTTCCTACCCTTGAATCCATAGGAAACTTTGTTCTAATGCACTATAATAATCAACCGAGTTTTTACACCAACAGGTCTGTCACTTACGTGTGGTGCCCATGCGTGAGGTCCCACACTTCAGTGAGCACAAGTCACGTGCAATAGGTACGCAAACTCCCAGACATTTTCTTTGTCAAGAGAAGACGCATCAGGATGCGTATTGGAAGTCTGTGGGTCCTTCTGGATCCTTCGGTCGTCCCTCTCAAAAAAAAAAACAAATCTCTCTCATTCTCGGCCTCGCTCGACTCGCTCGCTCGCTCGCTCGCTCGCACCTCCTGCTCACTGACAAACCCTGCACAAAAGTCAACATCATCACCCGAAAAAGGGGAGACACCATAATTCTCTCCCTTCTTCTCTCCTTCCGAGTGATCCCTCTTCCTCCGAGTTTCACTCGACGGGCAAACACACATGTGCTGCATAGTAATAATAAAAAGGTAGAAAAATCAACCTACGAATCTATAATTAAATAGGTTAAACTAGGGCTTTGCCCAGTACTACAGATCAAGGTTCAAAAAATCCAACTACGGGGTTCGAACAACCCCATTTCTAATCCAAGATTTTTTTCGACCTCATCCAATGGCCTCAAACTATAGGCCGGGTTAGCATCTAGTGCAGTATGTGTGAGAATGTATGCACTATGTGTGCTATAACTTGTGTGTCTTTCAAATTTGAATAAGTTTGAAATATTTGAAATGGGGCTTTTGGCTTAAACGTTTGAAACCCAAAACGACTTCTCCTCATGCTAGACTTCATAAGACCGAGTTTAGGGTTAGGGGGTAGATACATGATTTGTCTGGTTTGAATATGTCTAAACCTTGTTTATCAACTTGAATGCTTACTATATGACATAAGAAGACCATGTGCTTTTGTTTTTCATTTTTCTATTTTTTTTAAGAATTTTATGCACATTTGATTCTGGTCAAATCCTAGGTTCAACCAAGATTTAAACAAGTTTCAAGCATGAAAATGAAAACGTAAGCCAAGATCCTTCTTAATTAGTCACTCTAAAATATATGAAGCTTTTGGGACGTACTTGAAATTTCCATGTTTGAAACCCAAAACCAATTCTCTTCATGATTGACTTCATAAGACAGAGTTTAGGGTTAGGGGTAGATATACACATGATTTTTCTGGTTTGAATATGTCTAGACCTAGCTTGTTTATCAACTTGAGTGTTTACTATATATGACATAATTAAGAAGGCTATGTGCTTTGGTTTTTCATTCTTTAGATTTTTTGTCTGAATTTTTATGCCCATTTGAATCTTGGTCAAATCCTAGCTAGGTTTGACCAAGATTTAAATAAGTTTAAAACATGGAAATGAAAAGGTAAGCATCGATCCTTCTTAGTCGCTCTAAAATGAAGCTGAATTTTGGGAGGTTTTTGAAATTTCCATGTTTGAAACCCAAAACCACTTCTCTTCATGCTTGACTTCATAAGACAAGTTTAGGGTCGATAGGGGGTAGATACATGATTTGTCTTGTTTGAATATGTCTAGACCTTGTTTATCGACTTGAATGCTTACTTTATGACTTATAAGAGGACTATGTGCATTGGTATTTCATTTTTTGATTTTTATGCCCATTTGAGAATCTTGGTAAAATCCTAGGTTTGTTGAGCAAGATTTAAACAAGTTTAACATGTGAAAATGATAAGGTAATTAAGTCTGGATCTTTCTCTTAGTAACTCTAAAATGAAGCTTTTGGGAGGTTCTTGAATTTACCATGTTTGAAACCCAAAACCACCGTACTCTGTTCATGCTTGACTTCATAAGATAGAGTTTAGGGTTAGGGGTAGATACATGATTTTTCTGGTTTGAATATGTCTAGACCATGTTTATCAATTTGAATGCTTACTATATGACATAAGAAGGCTATGTGCTTTTGTTTTTCATTCTTTCGATTTTTTTCTGAATTGTTATGCCCATTTGAATCTTGGTCAAATCCTAGGTTCGACCAAGATTTAAACAAGTTTAAAACATGACAATGAAAAGGTAATTAATCATGGATCCTTCTTAATTAACCAGCCGGTCTAATTAAAATGAAGCTTTTTGGGAGGTTTTTGAAATTTCCATGTTTGAAACCCAAAACCACACTTCTCTGCTTCATGCTTGACTTCATATATAATTAAGACAAAGTTTAGGGTTAGGGGGTACATGATTTGTCTGGTTTGAATATGTCTAGACCTTGTTTATGAACTTTTGAATGCTTACTATATGACATAAGAAGAATATGTGCTTTGGTTTTTTATTTTATTTATTTTTTTATTTTATGCCCATTTGAATATTGGTCAAATCCTAGGTTTGACCAAGATTTAAACAAGTTTAAAACATGAAAATGAAAAGGTAAGCCTGGATCCTTCTTAACTAGTCACTCTAAAACGAAGCTTTAATTTTGGGAGGTTTTTGAAATTTCCATGTTATTTGAAACCCAAAACCACTTCTCTTCATGCTTGACTTCATAAGACGAGTTTAGGGTCGATAGGGGGTAGATACATGATTTGTCTGGTTTGAATATGTCTAGACCATGTTTATCAAATCCTAGGTTTGACCAAGATTTAAACAAGTTTAAAACATGAAAATGAAAAGGGAAGCATGTATCCTTCTTAGTCACTCTAAAATGAAGTTTTTGGGCGGTTTTTGAAATTTTCATGTTTGAAACCCAAAACCACTTCTCTTCATGCTTGACTTCATAAGACATAGTTTAGGGGTTAGGGGTAGATACATGATTTGTATGGTTTGAATATGTCTAGACCATGTTTATCAACTTTAATGCTTACTATATGACATAAGAAGACTATGTGCTTTTGTTTTTCATTCTTTCGATTTTTTTCTGAATTGTTATGCCCATTTGAATCTTGGTCAAATCCTAGGTTCGACCAAGATTTAAACAAGTTTAAAACATGACAATGAAAAGGTAATTAATCATGGATCCTTCTTAATTAACCAGCCGGTCTAATTAAAATGAAGCTTTTGGGAGGTTTTTGAAATTTCCATGTTTGAAACCCAAAACCACACTTCTCTGCTTCATGCTTGACTTCATATATAATTAAGACAAAGTTTAGGGTTAGGGGTACATGATTTGTCTGGTTTGAATATGTCTAGACCTTGTTTATGAACTTTTGAATGCTTACTATATGACATAAGAAGAATATGTGCTTTGGTTTTTTATTTTATCTATTTTTTTATTTTATGCCCATTTGAATATTGGTCAAATCCTAGGTTTGACCAAGATTTAAACAAGTTTAAAACATGAAAATGAAAAGGTAAGCCTGGATCCTTCTTTAGTCACTCTAAAACGAAGCTTTAATTTTGGGAGGTTTTTGAAATTTCCATGTTTGAAACCAAAAACCACTTCTCTTCATGCTTGACTTCATAAGACAGAGTTATTTATGGTTTTAGAGGGGTAGATACATGATTTGTCTTATTTGAATATGTCTAGCTAGACCTTGTTTATCAACTTTTGAATGCTTACTATATATATGTATGTGACATAAGAAAACTATGTGCTTTGGTTTTTCGTTTTTCTGATTTTTTATGGAATTTTGATGCACATTTGAATCTTGGTCAAATCCTAGGTTTGACCAAGATTTAAACAAGTATAGATCATGAAAATGAAAATGGAAGCCTGTATCCTTCTTAGTCACCCTAAAATGAAGTTTTTGGGAGGTTTTTGAAATTTCCATGTTTGAAACCCAAAACCACTTATCTTCATGCTTGACTTCGTCATAAGACAGAGTTTAGGGGTTAGGGGTAGATACATGATTTGTCTAGCTAGTTTGAATATGTCCAGACCTTGTTTATCAACTTTAATGCTTACTATATGACATATAAGAAGACTATGTGCGCTTTGGTTTTTCATTTTTCTGTTTTTTTTTTGAATTTTCTGCCAATTTTGTTTGACCAAGATTTAGACAAGTTTTACACGTGAAAACGAATAAGTAAGCCTGGATCCTTCTTAGTCACTCCAAAATGTACCAATTGATAGGTGCGTTAACTTTGCTTCATGGAAAAAATAATGTCATGTAAATGAGTTAACTTGGATTTCCTACCCTTGAATCCATAGGAAACTTTGTTCTAATGCACTATAATAATCAACCGAGTTTTTACACCAACAGGTCTGTCACTTACGTGTGGTGCCCATGCGTGAGGTCCCACACTTCAGTGAGCACAAGTCACGTGCAATAGGTACGCAAACTCCCAGACATTTTCTTTGTCAAGAGAAGACGCATCAGGATGCGTATTGGAAGTCTGTGGGTCCTTCGGATCCTTCGTCGTCCCTCTCAAAAAAAAAACAAATCTCTCTCATTCTCGGCCTCGCTCGACTCGCTCGCTCGCACCTCCTGCTCACTGACAAACCCTGCACAAAAGTCAACATCATCACCCGAAAAAGGGGAGACACCATAATTCTCTCCCTTCTTCTCTCCTTCCGAGTGATCCCTCTTCCTCCGAGTTTCACTCGACGGGCAAACACACATGTGCTGCATAGTAATAATAAAAAGGTAGAAAAATCGACCTACGAATCTATAATTAAATAGGTTAAACTAGGGCTTTGCCCAGTACTACAGATCAAGGTTCAAAAAATCCAACTACGGGGTTCGAACAACCCCATTTCTAATCCAAGATTTTTTCGACCTCATCCAATGGCCTCAAACTATAGGCCGGGTTAGCATCTAGTGCAGTATGTGTGAGAATGTATGCACTATGTGTGCTATAACTTGTGTGTCTTTCAAATTTGAATAAGTTTGAAATATTTGAAATGGGGCTTTTGGCTTAAACGTTTGAAACCCAAAACGACTTCTCCTCATGCTAGACTTCATAAGACCGAGTTTAGGGTTAGGGGGTAGATACATGATTTGTCTGGTTTGAATATGTCTAAACCTTGTTTATCAACTTGAATGCTTACTATATGACATAAGAAGACCATGTGCTTTTGTTTTTCATTTTTCTATTTTTTTTTAAGAATTTTATGCACATTTGATTCTGGTCAAATCCTAGGTTCAACCAAGATTTAAACAAGTTTCAAGCATGAAAATGAAAACGTAAGCCAAGATCCTTCTTAATTAGTCACTCTAAAATATATGAAGCTTTTGGGACGTACTTGAAATTTCCATGTTTGAAACCCAAAACCAATTCTCTTCATGATTGACTTCATAAGACAGAGTTTAGGGTTAGGGGTAGATATACACATGATTTTTCTGGTTTGAATATGTCTAGACCTAGCTTGTTTATCAACTTGAGTGTTTACTATATATGACATAATTAAGAAGGCTATGTGCTTTGGTTTTTCATTCTTTAGATTTTTTGTCTGAATTTTTATGCCCATTTGAATCTTGGTCAAATCCTAGCTAGGTTTGACCAAGATTTAAATAAGTTTAAAACATGGAAATGAAAAGGTAAGCATCGATCCTTCTTAGTCGCTCTAAAATGAAGCTGAATTTTGGGAGGTTTTTGAAATTTCCATGTTTGAAACCCAAAACCACTTCTCTTCATGCTTGACTTCATAAGACGAAGTTTAGGGTCGATAGGGGTAGATACATGATTTGTCTTGTTTGAATATGTCTAGACCTTGTTTATCGACTTGAATGCTTACTTTATGACTTATAAGAGGACTATGTGCATTGGTATTTCATTTTTTGATTTTTATGCCCATTTGAGAATCTTGGTAAAATCCTAGGTTTGTTGAGCAAGATTTAAACAAGTTTAACATGTGAAAATGATAAGGTAATTAAGTCTGGATCTTTCTCTTAGTAACTCTAAAATGAAGCTTTTGGGAGGTTCTTGAATTTACCATGTTTGAAACCCAAAACCACCGTACTTCTGTTCATGCTTGACTTCATAAGATAGAGTTTAGGGTTAGGGGTAGATACATGATTTTTCTGGTTTGAATATGTCTAGACCATGTTTATCAATTTGAATGCTTACTATATGACATAAGAAGGCTATGTGCTTTTGTTTTTCATTCTTTCGATTTTTTCTGAATTGTTATGCCCATTTGAATCTTGGTCAAATCCTAGGTTCGACCAAGATTTAAACAAGTTTAAAACATGACAATGAAAAGGTAATTAATCATGGATCCTTCTTAATTAACCAGCCGGTCTAATTAAAATGAAGCTTTTTGGGAGGTTTTTGAAATTTCCATGTTTGAAACCCAAACCACACTTCTCTGCTTCATGCTTGACTTCATATATAATTAAGACAAAGTTTAGGGTTAGGGGGTACATGATTTGTCTGGTTTGAATATGTCTAGACCTTGTTTATGAACTTTTGAATGCTTACTATATGACATAAGAAGAATATGTGCTTTGGTTTTTTATTTTATCTATTTTTTTATTTTATGCCCATTTGAATATTGGTCAAATCCTAGGTTTGACCAAGATTTAAACAAGTTTAAAATATGAAAATGAAAAGGTAAGCCTGGATCCTTCTTAACTAGTCACTCTAAAACGAAGCTTTAATTTTGGGAGGTTTTTGAAATTTCCATGTTATTTGAAACCCAAAACCACTTCTCTTCATGCTTGACTTCATAAGACGAAGTTTAGGGTCGATAGGGGGTAGATACATGATTTGTCTGGTTTGAATATGTCTAGACCATGTTTATCAAATCCTAGGTTTGACCAAGATTTAAACAAGTTTAAAACATGAAAATGAAAAGGGAAGCATGTATCCTTCTTAGTCACTCTAAAATGAAGTTTTTGGGCGGTTTTTGAAATTTTCATGTTTGAAACCCAAAACCACTTCTCTTCATGCTTGACTTCATAAGACATAGTTTAGGGGTTAGGGGTAGATACATGATTTGTATGGTTTGAATATGTCTAGACCATGTTTATCAACTTTAATGCTTACTATATAACATAAGAAGACTATGTGCTTTTGTTTTTCATTCTTTCGATTTTTTTCTGAATTGTTATGCCCATTTGAATCTTGGTCAAATCCTAGGTTCGACCAAGATTTAAACAAGTTTAAAACATGACAATGAAAAGGTAATTAATCATGGATCCTTCTTAATTAACCAGCCAGTCTAATTAAAATGAAGCTTTTTGGGAGGTTTTTGAAATTTCCATGTTTGAAACCCAAAACCACACTTCTCTGCTTCATGCTTGACTTCATATATAATTAAGACAAAGTTTAGGGTTAGGGGTACATGATTTGTCTGGTTTGAATATGTCTAGACCTTGTTTATGAACTTTTGAATGCTTACTATATGACATAAGAAAAATATGTGCTTTGGTTTTTTATTTTATCTATTTTTTTATTTTATGCCCATTTGAATATTGGTCAAATCCTAGGTTTGACCAAGATTTAAACAAGTTTAAAACATGAAAATGAAAAGGTAAGCCTGGATCCTTCTTAACTAGTCACTCTAAAACGAAGCTTTAATTTTGGGAGGTTTTTGAAATTTCCATGTTTGAAACCAAAAACCACTTCTCTTCATGCTTGACTTCATAAGACAGAGTTATTTATGGTTTTGGAGGGGTAGATACATGATTTGTCTTATTTGAATATGTCTAGCTAGACCTTGTTTATCAACTTTTGAATGCTTACTATATATATGTATGTGACATAAGAAAACTATGTGCTTTGGTTTTTCATTTTTCTGATTTTTTTGGAATTTTGATGCACATTTGAATCTTGGTCAAATCCTAGGTTTGACCAAGATTTAAACAAGTATAGATCATGAAAATGAAAATGGAAGCCTGTATCCTTCTTAGTCACCCTAAAATGAAGTTTTTGGGAGGTTTTTGAAATTTCCATGTTTGAAACCCAAAACCACTTATCTTCATGCTTGACTTCGTCATAAGACAGAGTTTAGGGGTTAGGGGGTAGATACATGATTTGTCTAGCTAGTTTGAATATGTCCAGACCTTGTTTATCAACTTTAATGCTTACTATATGACATATAAGAAGACTATGCGCTTTGGTTTTTCATTTTTCTGTTTTTTTTTTGAATTTTCTGCCAATTTTGTTTGACCAAGATTTAGACAAGTTTTACACGTGAAAACGAATAAGTAAGCCTGGATCCTTCTTAGTCACTCCAAAATGTACCAATTGATAGGTGCGTTAACTTTGCTTCATGGAAAAAATAATGTCATGTAAATGAGTTAACTTGGATTTCCTACCCTTGAATCCATAGGAAACTTTGTTCTAATGCACTATAATAATCAACCGAGTTTTTACACCAACAGGTCTGTCACTTACGTGTGGTGCCCATGCGTGAGGTCCCACACTTCAGTGAGCACAAGTCACGTGCAATAGGTACGCAAACTCCCAGACATTTTCTTTGTCAAGAGAAGACGCATCAGGATGCGTATTGGAAGTCTGTGGGTCCTTCTGGATCCTTCGGTCGTCCCTCTCAAAAAAAAAAAACAAATCTCTCTCATTCTCGGCCTCGCTCGACTCGCTCGCTCGCTCGCTCGCACCTCCTGCTCACTGACAAACCCTGCACAAAAGTCAACATCATCACCCGAAAAGGGGAGACACCATAATTCTCTCCCTTCTTCTCTCCTTCCGAGTGATCCTCTTCCTCCGAGTTTCACTCGACGGGCAAACACACATGTGCTGCATAGTAATAATAAAAAGGTAGAAAAATCGACCTACGAATCTATAATTAAATAGGTTAAACTAGGGCTTTGCCCAGTACTACAGATCAAGGTTCAAAAAATCCAACTACTCTTCATGCTTGACTTCATAAGACATAGTTTAGGGGTTAGGGGTAGATACATGAAAATGAAAATGGAAGCCTGTATCCTTCTTAGTCACCCTAAAATGAAGTTTTTGGAGGTTTTTGAAATTTCCATGTTTGAAACCCAAAACCACTTCTCTTCATGCTTGACTTCATAAGACATAGTTTAGGGGTTAGGGGTAGATACATGATTTGTATGGTTTGAATATGTCTAGACCATGTTTATCAACTTTAATGCTTACTATATGACATAAGAAGACTATGTGCTTTGGTTTTTCATTTTTCTGATTTTTTTTAGAATTTTGATGCACATTTGAATCTTGGTCAAATCCTAGGTTTGACCAAGATTTAAACAAGTATATATAGAACATGAAAATGAAAAGGGAAGCCTGTATCCTTCTTAGTCACCCTAAAATGAAGTTTTTGGGAGGTTTTGAAATTTCCATGTTTGAAACCCAAAACCACTTATCTTCATGCTTGAGCAAGATTTGACCAAGATTTAAACAAGTTTAAATCATGAAAATGGAAAGGTAAGCCTCGATCCTTCTTAGTCGCTCTAAAATGAAGCTTTTGGGATGTTCTTGAAATTTCCATGTTTGAAACCCGGCCAAAACGACTTTTCTTCATGCTAGACTTCATAAGATCGACACGGGGTACATATATACATGATTTGTCTGGTTTGGATATATCTAGACCTTGTTTATCAACTTGAATGCTTACGATATGACATAAGAACACTATGTGCTTTTTGTTTTTTATTTTTTGTGCCTATTTGTATCTTGGTCAAATCCTAGGTTTGACCAAGATTTAAACAAGTTTAAAACATGAAAATGAAAAGGGAAACATGTATCCTTCTTAGTCACTCTAAAATGAAGTTTTTGGGAGGTTTTTGAAATTTCCATGTTTGAAACCTAAAACCACTTCTCTTCATGCTTGACTTCATAAGACAGAGTTTAGGGTTAGAGGGGTAGATACATGATTTGTCTTATTTGAATATGTCTAGCTAGACCTTGTTTATCAACTTTTGAATGCTTACTATATATATATGTGACATAAGAAGACTATGTGCTTTTGTTTTTCATTTTTCCGATTTTTTAATTTTATGCCCATTTAAATCTTGGTCAAATCCTAGGTTTGACAATGATTTAAACAAGTTTCAAATATGAAAATGAAAAGGCAAGCATGGATCCTTCTTAGTCACTCTAAAATGAAGCTTTTGATAGGTTTTTGAAATTTCCATATTTGAAACCCAAAACCACTTCTCTTCATGCTTGACTACATAAGACAAAGTTTAGGGTAGGGGGTAGATACATGATTTTTCTTGTTTGAATATGTCTAGACCCTTGTTTATCAACTTTAATGCTTACTATATGACATAAGAAAACTATGTGCTTTGGTTTTTCATTTTTCTGATTTTTTTGGAATTTTGATGCACATTTGAATCTTGGTCAAATCCTAGGTTTGACCAAGATTTAAACAAGTATAGAACATGAAAATGAAAAGGGAAGCCTGTATCCTTCTTAGTCACCCTAAAATGAAGTTTTTGGGAGGTTTTCAAAATTTCCATGTTTGAAACCCAAAACCACTTAATCTTCATGCTTGACTTCGTCATAAGATAGAGTTTAGGGGTTAGGGGGTATACATGATTTGTCTAGTTTGAATATGTCTAGACCTTGTTTACCAACTTTAATGCTTACTATATGACATATAAGAAGACTATGTGCGCTTTGGTTTTTCATTTTTTCATTTTTTTATTTTATGCCCATTTGAATCTTGGTTAAATCTAGGATTTGACCAAGATTTAAACAAGTTTAAAACATGAAAATGGAAAGGTAAGCCTGGATCCTTCTTAGTCGCTCTAAAATGAAGCTTTTGGGATGATTTTGAAATTTCCATGTTTGAAACCCAAAACCAATTCTCTTCATGCATGCTTGACTTCATAAGACAGAGTTTAGGGTTAGGGGGTTAGATACATTATTTGTCTAGTTTGAATATGTCTAGACTTTGTATATCAACTTGAATATATTATTGTACCATGTCTCCACACAGCCCAAAATGCACATATTTTCAAAAGTTTTCATGCATGAGTACTTGTAACTAGTAAAAATAGAAAGTAAAAATAGGAACCCCATGTATGAAGGATACTAAAAAGAACTCTTTCACATTTTTTTGGTATAGATTATGAGTTTGCTTGGCTTCATACACAAGTGAGTACATGTCATGCAAAAATTAACACGAAATTTAGTTATCATGACCCATTTTTGGCAGGCATTGTGCATATCGCCTTGAGAAACATCTTTGCGAGCCAGTGTATTAAACGTTTATTCACATATAATGGATTTTTTTACTTTATTAGTGCACACAATGACAGAATCGGCCAAATGTGTATGATTTTTGTGAAGGTGCTAGAAAAACAAGATGCACTACGATGAAGCATGAAAGGAGGCAAGGGGAGGGATAGTGAAGAGGTGGGAGAGACCGAGAGATGAACCGCAAGGTAATTAAAAAATTGGGGCCAAAACGATTCCAACTTCCTAGGCATTGACCAACTTTGCCCCTCTTAACCCAACGTGGCAGTGAACCCGTATAAGCAACAACTTCCTCTTACTCCGCTTCTCCGAAATGGTAAGAGAACCTCTCCAGCTTAAGTGACCAATCGACATATCTATGGCCTTCCGACTTGGCTCTGGTCGCCGCGCGCGTAGTCCTACCACCGACGAGGAAGCGGAGCATCAGCGCCGCCTTCGCTTCGTCCATCGCGCACCAAGGCATAACCCGCCCGCTCTGCACTGGCCGGTTGTTCAGCCCGCGGCGGCGGCGCTGGCCGTGGAGCCCCTCGCCAGCCGCTTCCCGTGCGGGCCGATGGATGCAGAGGCAGGGATCTCCCACGCAACCCCGCATGCGACGCCCGCTCGGCCCTGGCCGGCTTTTCCGCCCGCGCATGCCGCATGGTTTTCTTTGCCAGCAGGTGAGATCCCCTTCCCGGCCGGCGCGAACGATGCGGAGGCAGGGAGCTCCCGTGGCCAGCCGCCTAATCCGACCGCACTTCAGGCGGTGCCGGCCGTGGAGCCAGGCCGTTCTTTCGAAGCGCATCACGGCGACGCCCTTTGCAGGAGCAACACCGCCAAGGAGCTCGTATATAACGTGATGTTCCCGGCACTCTATAGATGCCGGGATGCTCTGCAAGCTTTCGTGCAGGCTAAGAATGCGGCGGCTGCAAATCCCAGGGACGCAGCATTGCAGCGGCGCGCCGATGAGGCTAAGGTGGCGCACGCTTTCCACCAGGCGTGCCTCGACAGGCTTAACATCCAGCACGGCTTCGTGCAACCGCCAAACGCCGCTCCAGCTAAGATCCAAAAATACTCCGGTGAGCATATCACTCCGGAGTAGAACAATCCAATTTCTAGTACTGTAGGAGTACTTTATTAGTGCACAAACCTGGCGAAATTAAAGGTGTGTTCTTTGTGTGTGATGTAAATCTAAAAATTTGAAGGTTCTAGCAAAAACATTTCTTCACAAATATTCGATGTGTTTGCTTGGCCTTATCTATATATCCGGTGAGCATATATGGATGCCAAATCCTTTACAAACTTTATATTTTTTAAGTGATCGATGTGCATGCATCTATCTCGCCATGGTAAATTAATGAAACAAGTTGCATATTTGCCAGAATTCCAAACTTCGTGAGCAGTATAGAGATCGAGACCTTAATTAATTATTATGAGTAGGATGCATGCATGCATGTCCATTTTCTAGGGTTTTAAAGGATACTAGAGCTTTTCTAGGTTAATTTGCAACTATATGTATATTTGTTTTCTAGTTCTGGGCTGATCATTAAACTCGACGTTGAGTTGTAGATTATGTGAAATTAGTACATGCCATAAAATATAGTATAATTTTTTATGTACCCTACGAGGCAGTACGTGTGGTGTACCCTTAATTATTAATTGGTAGACATGTACCGTTGGCATGTTTGAAGAAAATTTGAATTTGGAAGAAGTTTTTAAAGTAAAATTAACGCAAGCACAAAATCATGTGTGATGGTGAAATTTCTTGAACAAATTAATACAAACCTAGTAATATGAGTTTGTTTGGCTTTCTGCCCACAAGTGAGTATTGTGCGCATGTCCTTTGATGCAAAATCCCGCCATACAAAACTTTTTAGTTATCATATGACCTCAAGTTTGGAAGAGATCGTATTTTAAGCAACTTCACAAACAAGAGATTCTAACAATTATATGCATGCATGAAAGAATGATTTCCCTTTTTTATTACTGTACAAAAATGGCTAGATGTGTGTTAATTGTGAAGGAGGGCTACCAAATTTTAACAGTTGCACATTATTGTCATAATTCCACCTTTTGGAAGCAGTAGGGTAGACATGCTTTCCGCTTGGTAGGATGTGTTAGTGCCATCAATTTTGTAGATATAGGTTCAAGGATTTGTTCATCTTAATATGGAACTATATATGGATTTTTAAGCTTTTGCCTAGTAATTAAACTCATAATTGAAATAATGTAGGTTATTTAACTACATACATGCCATAAATTCTGACAGGAAATACTTGGACGTGCCTTGCGAGGGTGGTAACAAACAAGAACACAATGACCAAACTTCAAATGCCAATCCACCCACCAAGCTATACGATTGGCATGTACAATCGATCGACTCCTTCTAATCAAATTTGAATACAATAGAAGAAGTTTTAAAAAATTTCAAAATGAGATCAACTTGTGCATTGAGTCATCCTTTGTTATTTATTTGCTTGTAAAAATAGAAACATAGGCATATGAATGTATTCGAAACACTTCACTTTTCAACGGGGAAGGGACCCGAAGGTCCCAGAAAAACAAAAAAAGATTACAATAGTAGTACTCCTTTGAGAAGGCAGTAGAAGAAGGATCCTCGAAGAGCCAAATGCTTTTATTATCCACAGCTGTTCGGCTCTTTTCCTTCTCGTGTAAGCTATCGCGCAATGATTATACTAGGCTGCTCGATTATACTAATGGTCGGATGGTAGTACAACCATTTTCGCAAACTTCTGCGCCCTTCGTCATGTCAGCATCGTATCCCAGTGTGCAAGCAGTCTGCTCGAATGAAATACTCCTAAGTACGTACGGTATTCCCTCCAAAGACACACCACACGGTATTCCCTCCAAAGACGCACCGTCGCCCCGATCTGCTCGAATGAAATACTCCAAAATACTTCTGCGCCCTTCGTCATGTCAGCATCGTATCCCAGTGTGCAAGCAGTCTCCTATGAAATGGAGACGACATTTTGTTGAAAAGTGTCGGTGCATGCTATATATACCACTAGTATGAGAGTTTTTACAGCATTATTCCGATTTCCACAGAATGCATTAAATTTGGAAGCGATGCCACACTGACAAGAGTGGTTTAAACAAGGCCATTATTTTTATTATGTTATTTACTACAATACTCCAAGGTAGCACTAGTAGCCTTCGGTTGTACTCTGCCGGTCGCGCTGCCTCATTCGACCAGACTTTATTCTTCTTCTCATATATATATACAAAATACTGTCTGCCGAGGTTCGATGACCGCACCGTCGCCCCTCTCCGCGCCGCCGTCTTGGGCCGCGCCACCATTCTCCCCGCCGAGTTCTCCCCCGTCCCCGACGCACCACCGTCAAGCACCACCGGACCGATCTTCGCAGGTATGTACATCTCCAACCTCCGGCGAGTACAGAGGTTCATCGGTCATTGTGTTCGATATAACCTTAATTTGGGGATTGCAATGTGAGTAACTTACTGGGTTTTCTAGGAAATGAAAACGGCGTCGCTCGATGCCTACACTGCGTCGGCGGATACATGGAAAGCGGAGACGGATGCTCTGCATGCATCGGCGGAGACATGTAAAGCGGATGCGGAGGCAAAGGCGAAGGCGGTGGCTAGGACGGGCCCGGGCGCTGTGGCGCTGGCAAATGCTCGTATCGAAGCTGCATTTTGTTGGAAAGTCTTGGCGCGTGCTTCGAGAGTTTTGGCGGCGCAGCCGGGAGAACCGTCGGAGGCTTCGAAGCTGGCTGCTTTGAACGCGTCGAGAGCTTGGATGGTGACTTCATCTAAGGCGGCGCTTGTTGCATATGATCGTGACTCGTCAACCCCTTTGTAAGTTCTACCTTCCCCAACTGCAATGAGGTTAGATCTGGTGGATTGGGGTTTTTTGCCCAAACCAGACGTGATGATGCATTGAGATGTTTTTGTATTTTTGATGATGCATTCTGCTTCTTTTGTAATTTGGGTGATTCATTATGCTTTTTAGGTAGTAATTTTTCTGATGCACTCACCTCTTCAGGAATTTTTCATGGTTTTTTTTTTGTTTTTGTTTTTCTGTCAACCTAGCTAATGCTCTCTGCTGTTTAGCCAAAAGTTGGATGATGCATTGTACTGTTTACATATATTTTACTCTGATGATGCATTTTGCTCTTTTAGCCTTTTAGGTAATTTTTCTGATTCCTTGAACAGTGTGGGAAATTTCGATGAAGAATTTTGCTGTCAACTTAGATGATGTATTGTGCTGTTTACATTTTATTACCTATATCAAAGCTAACCCCATCTGATGTTACCACAGCGTTTTGGGTCCTGTAGAGGTCTCTTTTTCCTCCAATCGTGTTGACACGTTAGCAATTATTACTGTATATGCGAGATTGCCTTCCGTTGGTGCGTCCTATTTTTGTGGTGTTTTTTTTTTTGCAAATTAAGGGCTTCATTGATTATGCAACAGGATTACAATTGCATTGTCCTGTTTACAATATTTTGATTTTGCTGATGCATTGTGCTGTTCACATTATTTTGATTTTGCTGATGCATTGTCCTGTTTACATTATTTTGATTTTGCTGATGCATTGTGCTGTTTACACTATTTTGATTTTGCTGATGCACCGTGCAGTTTAGGAAACTTTGATGATGAATTAGATGATGCATTTTGCTGCTTAGTCAAATTAGATGTTGCATTTTGTTTTAAAAAATAGATGATGCAGTGTGCTGTTTACATAATTTTGACGATGCATCGTGCGATTTGCATAATCCTACCAGCTTCAGTCGAAGGACACCCACAACAATCAACGATCTGCCTGGAGATGTAGTCTCTCAGATTCTTGTCAGGCTTCCTCCCCATCCAACCTGCTTACTAGCTGCATCAGGCACCAAGAAAGCATGGAGGCAATGTATGGGAAGCAATTATTTCAGAAAGCTAACTGTGTCACACAACGGAGGAAACCCGTTGCTAGGGTTTTTCACCAACAACTCCGAGGACAATCGATTCATCACAGAGCATGATCTTCACCCGGCCATCTTGAAGATGCTGGCAATCCCGTCTCAAGTGAACGGTCCCAAAATCTATGTCCTGGGATGCCGCGATGGTATGGTGCTACTCCATTCTAATGTATCCAGAGGGTATATATCAGTCTGGGATCCAATTAGGCAAGTTCTCACAGCGATACCAGAACCACCATTGTGGCGCAATCACACAATTGAAAGCAGCGGCTCAATTCTCTGTTCGAGAAACAACTCTGAACCGTTTACACATTGTGGCAAGTTCTCGGTTGTTTGGATAACAACTAAACGTTACGATGCACAGGCTCATATCTACTCACCAGATTCAAAAGAATGGGAGTTTCTAGCTCGATCAACTCCGATGCTGTCAGAGATTGACCGTAGACCGGCAACTCTCATAGGGGGTATTTTGTACTGGCCAACGAAGTCTAGATATATCATTGAGCTTGACCATGCAAAGAAGACTCTGAAATATATTCAGTGCCCTCATGAGACGCATGATATATTCATGCTTAACATTCACATCTTCAAGGGACATAATGGAGATGTTGCCCTTGCTGTTATAAGAGACTTCACCCTACAAACATGGACCAGTACAAGATCATCAACAGGCGATCACGAGTCATGGACATGTCATATAAATTTTGAATTGGATACTTTTTTTGGCCTTGACACATCATTTCCATACAATTGGAAACATCCAGTAAGGTTACTCTGCGTATTTGAGGACAAAAATGAGCTGGTTGTACGGGCAAAGGAGGGAGTATTCCAATTAGATATGAGCAACTGGCAGTGGAGAAAGTACAATTCTGCTAGACGTTGGTGCACTTTACATCCCTACTCAGTTAGACCGGGTTAGTCATTCATATGTAACCTTTGCATTCATTTACATATGACTTTTGCTGATCAATTTGTTCATTTCCTGACAGTAACCGACCTGATCCAGAGTGCAACATCAAGGACACGAAAAAGAACGCGCTGTCAGGAACCCATCTAATTCAAAGTTCAACATCCATAAGAGAAAAGGAAGTCGCATATGAAGGAGCAAGGCTTGTTTGGGCAAGAAGTGATAGCCCAGCTTTTGTTTGGTCTGATGTCTTTTAGTTTTCGTTCTGGTGGAAATGTCGCTGCACCATTTGTTTGTACTGCAGCTCCATAGTGCTAGCTGCTAGTACGTTGGCGCTGTCCTACGTCTGCTTGTTTTGGGGGCATAAATATGCCACGAAACCTTTGTTTTATGTGATCAAACGGTCATTTCTGCATGTATATGTTCGGGTTCTGATGAAACCTTTTTTGTGATCTGTACATATATTTGAGTCAGTCTGTGTTTTGTTTTATGATGGGCAGGAGTATTTGTTTTACTACACCATTGTTTATCCGAATTGTATTACTCACTCTATTCAAAAAGTTAGCGGCTCACCTTTTTCCTTCAAGATACGGATGTATCTACACACTAAAAACATATATAGATGAAACATCTTCAGACAAAGTTTAGTCACTTATGTATGGACGGGGGTAGTATTATTTATGTTGTGCTCCCAAACAAGCAGACATCGGACAGCGCCTGTTTAAAGTTCATATGTGTAATCTTATTCCCTTTGGAAGTTAAGCATTAAACTCTACTAGTACAACCGTGGTGGTCTTGTGATGTAGTACTCTTTTGATGCATTTGTGATGTAGTAGTACAGTACTTTTTTTTGAACTGGTATAGTACTATCTAAGAAGAGTACTCCCTCCGATTCACATTCATTTTACACCAATAAATATGGATCGGAGCGAGGGAGTAAATTAAACATGGCATCTCGTGCATGAAGCTTGACAGATCGATCAGGTTGGCTAGAATGGCAATACAATGCTCCTCATTAGGCAAATGCATGCCATGTACGATAGTATACATCCAGTAAAGAAGTCTATACTGACATAAAAAAGACTACATTGGGGATGAGAGTCAATTGGGGAATCTACAATACATAAAATCTTGCTCGTAGCTGATTTTGGCTAAGAGGGTTTTACTCACATTACACGTGCCACTTTCCTTGTCTGCAAAACAAGTTCCAATAAAGGAAGAGGAAAGAAGAGGACATTGTGGGCGAGATTGAACACCTTTTTATGTGTTAAGCTGAGGCCTTGTTTAGCTGAGGATTTCGACTTAGGCCTAACAGCTCAGCACACCCAGAAATAAATTTCCTTGCGCGCACCACTGTCAGCAAAAATAACAAAATTGGCACGCAAGATTAAGAACGAAGTGAATTTAAGTAACTTGGTTAGCTTTTCAAGCAATATATTCAGAGAAAGAGCACACATGTCCGGCAAATAATCGTAAGAGAAGAACAATAAATCTAAGGCATTCCACTTCATATGCAGAAGGGACGCGACAGCGCATGGATTCATACCTTGAGTCGACTCTGGCTCGTAGAAGGGCGGTCGCGCCTCGAGGATGCCGGCGACGTCTCCACGTCGATCTCACATATGACTGCTTCTCGGTGGGCGGTGCGCCACGCCATGTAGAAGATCTATCAAAAGAGGAGAGCCCGATGACGCTACCGACGCCTCAACCTTGATAGCACCGGCTTGTTGCTCCGCACCGAGATGCGCCACGTGCAAGATTTAGCGGATGCGCCAATTTTAGAGATATGTCATGATCGTTGTAACAAATTTCAACATGATGATGATTTGATCCTGCACTCGGCCTTGAACATAAGTACTAGTACAGTCTCACAATTTTTTTTATCATTATACTTTGCGAGATTTAGCGGATGCGCCAAATTCAGAGATAGATCATGATCATGGTAACACAATTTTCAATGTAATGATGATTTGATGTTGCACTAGACCTTGAACATAAGTACTAGTACGGTCTCACAATTTTGTATCATTATACTTTGCAAGTTTTAGCGGATGCGCCTATTTTCAGAGGATCATGGTAACAAATTTTCAACGTGATGATGATTTGATGTTGCACTCGACCTTGAACAGAAGTACTACTACTGTCTTACAATTTCTTTATCATTATACTTTGCAAGATTTAGCAGATGCGCCAAATTCAGAGACAGATCATGATCATGGTAACAAATTTTCAACGTGATGATGATTTGATGTTGCACTCGAACTTGAATAGAAGTACTAGTACAATCTCACAATTTTTTTATCATTATACTTTGCGAGATTTAGCGGATGCGCCAAATTCAGAGATAGATCGTGATCATGGTAACACACTTTTCAATGTAATGATGATTTGATGTTGCACTCGACCTTGAACATAAGTACTAGTACGGTCTCACAATTTTGTATCATTATACTTTGCAAGTTTTAGCGGATGCGCCCATTTTCAGAGGTAGATCATGATCATGGTAACAAATTTTCAACGTGATGATGATTTAATGTTGCACTCGAACTTGAACAGAAGTACTAGTATGGTCTCACAATTTTTATTACTCGTATAATTATACTTTGAAAGATATAGCGGATGCGCCAATTTCAGAGATAGATCATGATCATGGTAACAAATTTTTAACGTGATGATGATTTGATGTTGCACTCGGCCTAGAATAGAAGTACTAGTACGGTCTCACAATTTTTTTTATCATTATACTTTGATATAGCGGATACGCTAATTTCAGAGATAGATCATGACCATGGTAGTGACCAATATTCAAGATGATGATGATTTGATTTTGCACTCGGCCTTGAACAGAGGTACTAGTACGGTCTCACAATTTTTTATCATTATACTTGGACCTTAGCGAAATTCAAAATCTCATAGCGGCAAAACTTCCCGCCTACAAAATACAAAAATTTCGTACGCTTCCAAATTCCCATTCTACCCCTGTGGAGATGACAAAGTCGGTTGGTGGGGGTCTGCCCGTCATTTTTTGGATCACCACCTCCCTAGCCCGGAAACCCTCCCAAAAAAATTCATTTCCCTCAGACCACCCACCGGAACTTCCCAAGTCCCTCTCTCCCACCTCCACGACCACCGCACCGGAACATCCCCGCCGGACTTCCCTGGCCTACCCGAGCCCTCGCGATCCTCGTCATCCGGCTGCCTGCCGGAGCCGCTTCATCGACGCCGTCATCAACCGGACCGGATCATCCCCGCCGAACCTCGAAACCATATGCTCATCCAGCAGTCTACCGCAGTCGCTTCAGCTGCGGTATCGTCCACCCCACCGGAGCCGCTTCGCCGGATCCGTCGTCCACCGCATCGTATCTTGCTCACCGACACCGCTGTGCATGAACCGGATCTGCTTCACCGGCGCCGTGCATGATCTAAACTCTTCTACTGTCGCTTTTCTATTGCTTGCCTGCAAGTTCTTGTTTAATCTTGGGGGAACCTGTTTGTGCTAACGATTGCAGATGAGATGAGTAACCATGAAGTGTAATGGCCGTCTCTCCAACCCCAAGTAGCACATGTAGCGTACTTCATCACCGGATCTATCAACCCCAGGAAGATGACTCCCACAGAGTGCTTCTCCTAATGTAAGTCCCTTGTTTTAGCGCCATGTTCTGGGTTCAGATGCTTGTTTGTCTGAAGCTCTTTTAGTTCATTCCTAGCTATGACCGTAACACGTTGCTATTTTCTACTTCATTGCTAACTTTAAGCGATTGAACATTTTGGTTTGCATTCCCTGCTCTGTAGATGTAGCCATCATAACTTCTATCTTGCTCAGTCGTTGTTACAAAAATTATACTGTAGGTATTATAGTAACATCCTGCTATTATTTAGTTCATGGCCAATTTTAAGTAATTGCACATGTTGGTTCGCATTCCCTGCTCTATAGCTTTTGGCATCGTAACTTCTATATTTGGTTTACATTCCCTGCTCTGTAGATCTAGCCATCATAACTTTATCTTGCTCAGTCGTTGTTACAAAAATTATGGCCTGCTACTATGTTGTTTGTGCCAATTTTTTACTCCATGAACATGTTGGCTTGCATTCCCTGTACTACAGGTGATGCCATTGTTTTGTATCTAGTTCATTGTAAGCTAACAAAGTAAGGACTTAGTTTGGCATGCTATCACTCTGCTATCTAGCCTGTAGTACAAATAAACTTGTCATACTACTAGATAATAATTTTGCGTGCCATCTTGTTCTTCAAAAGCTGCATTATTGACTTGTTTCTCTGACTTGGCATGACGCTCACATATGGAAAGCTGAACATATTGGTTTGCATTCCCTCTTATACAAGTTCACAGGTGATCCCACTATATTCTGTATCTGGTCCATCCTAAGCTCCAGCATTAACTATCCTCCATGTGTTGCTCATTACAAGTTTATATCCCGAAACATCTTGATTTGCATCCCCTTCACTATAAGTTCAGGAGTATTATTTAGTTCACGGCCAAAATGAAGTAATTGCACTTGGCACATGTTGGTTCACATTCCCTCCTCTTTAGCTTTTGCCATCGTAACTTCTATTTTTGGTTTACATTCCCTGCTCTGTAGATGTAGCCATCATAACTTCATCTTGCTCAGTCGTTGTTACAAAATTTATAGCCTGCTACTATGTTGTTCATGCCAATTTTGTACTCCCTGAACATGTTGGTTTGCATGGGACTCGACAGTAGTAAGTCTGCTGTTTCATTCTAACATGCTCTGTTATATTGGTTGGTATGCGGCATGCACTCTTTGTTTGCTTATTGTGCGCATTACAATGATCTTGTTATAATGACGAAATGATGAGTTCCAAATTCTTTGCCAAACAATATTGTAGTGTCTTTGCCTTTCCATTGTTGCTGTCTTAACTTGTAATGTCTTTGTTTCAGATATAGGTGCTGCATGGACAACTTAAAAGATTGCCGGATCGCTTCATTGTATTGCTAGGTTTAATTACCATTCAATTTCTTTGGGTTCTGTAATATTTTTTCAATGCCTTGCAGCTGATGTAATATTTAGTTAGTTTTTATAGTTCTTTCGCGCATTTTTTCTTTGGTGCTTGTGGTAAGTGAGGCTATCCGACAGAAATCAATGCTGCGTAAATATTCTCAGTATCTAAATCACGAATTCCCATCCCTTAAACGGCCCTATTAAGCGAAATCACATATGTGCCTGCCCGCAAAATCCTAAAGCGCATATTATGCCGCATATAAACAACTAAACGGGCGGCCCACTTACTTTTTGGGCCACCATTTGATTTACTGGACCCCACACTAATTGGGCTGGCCCACTTGCTTTAAGGTGGACCCCACCAACCACTGGGCCGCCATTAGTTGGGCCAGCCCATTTGCTTTTGGTGGACCCCACAAAATAAATGGGCCGCTTTAAGAGGAAAGTGGGACCCACTGTGTTTTTGGCCCGCCCACTATCTTGTTGGGCCGGCCCACTTGCTATATGGTGGACCCCACATACTAGTTGGGCCGGCCCTTTACAGAAAGTGGGACCACATGTTTTTGGCCCGCCCACTATCGTGTTGGGCCGGCCCACTTGCTATATGGTGGTCCCACATACTAAATGGGCCGCCCTTTAAGAGGAAAGTGGGACCCACCTCTGTTTTTGGCCCGGCCCACTGTCTTGTTGGGCCGGCCCACCGCTATATGGTGGACCCCACATACTAATTGGGCCGCCTTAGCAGAAAGGACCCACTCGTGTTTTTGGCCCGCCCACTATCTTGCCGGGCCCACTTGCTATATGGTGGACCCCACATACGAAATGGGCCGGCCCTTTAACAGAAAGTGGGACCCACCCGTGTTTTTGGCCCGCCCACTATTTTGTTGGGCCCCACTTGCGTATGGTGGACCCCACAAACGAAATGGGCCGACCCTTTACTCGGAAAGTGGGACCCACGTGTTTTTGCCCGGCCCACTTGCTCTACGGTGGACCCCACACACTAAATGGGCCGGCCCTTTAACAGAAAGTGGGACCCACCTGTTTTTTGGCCCACTTGCTTCTTGGGCCGCCCCTTGTAAGGTGGACCCCACATGTTAAATGGGCCGGCCCATTTAAGTTTTGACCAGTCAACATTAGAGGTTAGCCCGGCCCACGTAACTAATGGACCAGCCCAGCTATATAGTTGACCCAAACTATGTCATCCGGCCCGGCCCGCTTAAGACGTGGCCCTGTGGGCCTACCATCTACCACGTTTCAGGTTAACGCCGTTAATCGGCAGCACCTGTCGCCACGTGTCGCTTGCATGACGTCGCAGTCAACGGGCTCCCGAAAACACTTCCGCAACGGTCCGATTTTCCGTGGCGGAAGGGCGCCAAGCGCGACGGACCGAAAAATCGTCGTTGGACTTTGCCTGACGCAGTTTCCACAACGGAACCCATATCGTCGGGTTAGGCCCATAGGCGACGAAAAATACCCCTTAGCGGACGATTTTGAGACGTTGTCTATCAGAACTTTTCTTGTAGTGTACATCTCATAAGATTTAATAAGTAGCCTTGAATAATTTAACTACTACTATGAAAATGCTTGAATATTTTTAAATAAGAACCTATGGATTATTACTACATGTGTCATTAATTCTCATTGAGTCCCTTGGAGTAAGTATTTCAATGAGAGGCTACACCTCATATAGTTTAATACCACATACTAATGATTTAAATGAGGTGTAGCACCTCATACCATTTAATTTTAACATGGTAAGGATCTAATATTATCAACAATTCATATGAGACCTAAATGACCAGAGTCTCTAGCTTATTTTGAATTGTTCATGACAAGATTTAAATGAGAGAAATATTCCCCTAAGATTTATTAATAGTTTTGGACAATGTTTTTGACTAGAAATAGCCATAAAGTCCTTTAATTCAACTAGGCCATGATCATTCAAGGTAAGCTTGGTATATTTTTGCAGAAACAATTAGTGTAAGTGAAATGTGAATTATAGGAGTTGGAATCAACTCAAAAGCATTTTTGGTTGATTTTTAAGAATTAATCTAAGGCAGAAAAGTCCCTGCCTTGTTATTTTTATCATTTAAATTCTATAATAAATCTAAGGTTGAGGCCAGTGTAGTCTTGTGGATAATTTATCAAGGTTTCCAAATATATAAAATTTGTTAAATTTGGTTTAGTAGATTTTATTCTATTTAATTTTCAAAACAGCATCTGAGAAACAATAATTAAATTCGAAATTCCTTTGTTTGAATTGTGGGCTTGGCGGGAAAATAATCGGGCTGCCCAGGGGAGAGGGAGTGGGCCGGCCCAGCAGGCCCAGCTGACATAGGGCCCCGCCTGTCAGTGGGATTTTAACCCACCGAAACAGACGCCCTGTGAGCCGTTGGATGAAAAGGGCGATCGACGGTGTGGTTCGTCCTCGTCGGCGACGAGCTCCGGCGAGGTTCAAACCCTACCGGCGGCCAGAGGGTCCAGGGAGGCGCTTACCGTGGTCGGGGGTCGGCGAGGCGGGCGATCGGCGTTGGAGACGACGGCGCACGGTGGTCGCAGCAGCTCCAATGGTGGCCGCAATCGACGGCGCCGTTGATGGGTACGCGGGGCGCCGGCGAGCAATTGGGGCAAGCTAGGGCACAATGTGAGGGGAAGAGGGTCGAGGAGGCTCAGCAGAAGGAGGGAAGGCGACTGGTGTGGAGATTGGAGGCGGGAGCGTCCTCCTTTATAGGGACGCGAGGTGGCCGTGGGGCGAGCAAGTCGTCGTCGTCGGCATGGCTACGGTAGGCCGCGTCACGGGCGAGGGCACAGCAGTGTTGGCGATAGTGAGGCGGTCACGACGAGCGTCAGGGCTAGGACGGGTGGACGGTGGCGGTCGTCATCGTCCTCGCGCACCCGTGTACTGCGGCGGACGGCGTCAACCATGGCGTCGGCTACAGGGTGAGCGCGGGCCAATGGCGATGTCCAGGCGGTTGCTGATGTCAAGAGGAGCATGTGGGTGTGAAAAAGGGGGCGAGAGGTGGACGGAGTCGTCGGGACGCATGCGGGTACTGGCGCGTCCGTGGCCATGCCCGTGCGCGCGCTGGCGAGCTCGAGCGTGGTGACCACGTCATGGCTTGGCGTTTGTCGTCCTCTGCTGGGCCAGTGCGTGCGCCAGTAGATGCAGGGTGATGAGGTGAGTTGGTTTGACAAGGTCAGAGAGGGAGGTGAGGTGAGTGGAGCAGGGGAGCATGGTGGTGATCATGATGGTTGACATGGCCGGGCATTGGTCATGAGTGGCCTTGGAATAGTGAAGCCAGGACATGGTGAGGTAGAGGAGAAGTGCAGGGGTACTGGGGATGATCATAGCATCCAAGGGCATGCTAAAATCCACTAGGTTTTAGTGTGTGTCATATTTGTCAAATAGTGCACACAAGGTGTTTGATGGAATGGCCGAAAGAGATTAATTTTTGAATTTTTCAAAAATATTTGGTGGAGTGTTGTCATATAATAAAAGAAGTCTACTGGTGGTGGTGGTCCATTTGGTGCAGGTTTGCAAAAAATTCAAAATGCATGTGATCTTACATATGCAACAAAGTCTCAATTTTGGTTCACCACCATTTGAAAAAGAGAGGGAATCTGAGGTGGTGTCTTTGGGCAAAGTTATTCACCTTGATGTTGTCTTGGATGAGGTGCAAAGTTTGAGCAAAGTCTAGAAGAGAAATCTCAAGAAAACAGGACTCAAAGTAGGTACCAGAATAAGAAAAGCCAAAATGGCCATATTGCATGTCACTTGGAAATTGAATTTGGTTTTGGTTTGATTTGAGTTTCTTCACTTCCAAAAGTGTTTAAATGTGTTTAGTAACCAAACACAACCAATGGTGCAAGCCATAAAGGTCTAGGTTCAAGATTTGTAAAAATGGCCTTAACCACATATGTGTATTGGGAAATCTTCTTATTTTCTATTTGGTTAGGTTTTTCTTGATCTCCTTGATGTGGTTGAGGTTTAATATGATATAAGAAAACAATCCAAGCAATGGAAACAAGTTTGATGGTCTTTGGCTCAAATTTGTATTTTTGGCCATATGCACATATGTGCATTTCATATTTTTATTTTATTTTCTTTATCTATGATCAAAGGTCATGGTTCATGGTTGATTTAGTATTAGTTTGGGTTTAGTAAGGTTTTCAACCATTTTGGCAAGGTAGAGGTGCTTAGGTCAAGTTTTTGGAAAAATGGCTATGTGTCACATATGCCTCTATGCATATGTTGCATTTGATTTTCAATTTGACTTTGCTTGCCCCAAATGGTGTTGTTGAGGGTTGATATGTCATATGGAGGTGATCTAACCATTCACAACAAATACTAGGGTCAATATTCTTTATTTCCCAAATTGCTATTTTATTCTCATATGCCTCTATGGCATTTTTTTTTTTTTTATTTTCTTTGGAAACCACTTGGATTTGGTTTGATAAGTACTAGGTAAGGTATATGAAGGTTTTCCAAACCTCTAAGCAAAGTAGAAAGGCTTAGGGTAAAGTTTTATAAATATAGCCATAGGCACATATGCCTTTTTCTTATTTAAATTCTTTTTATTTTATTTTAACCAGGGTGGTGAAAAGAGGGGTGAGGTTTAGAGTTTAGTGGGGTTCACAATGGTTTACCACCATTTAGCATAAATAATAAAGGTAGGGTTCAAGATTTACCTATTAGGGCTATATGCCCCCATATGTCTTTTATTTTATTTTGTGTTTCTCAAAATAGGTCTATAATGATTTCTGGAGAAGATTAGGGTTTAAGGTTTTTCTTATTTGATTTCTTTCTTCTTTATTTTATTGGGTTGGTGACCTTCACTTGATCACCTTTGGGTTTTAGGGTTTAGTACATAAGCATAATAACACTCATCATGGCAAAACACAGGGTTTAAAACAAGGTCTATATGTATCAATCTTATTTTAATAAAAGTTTTTGTTGGTTCCAAAATTTGGAACTAGGGAAATTCATTTTGTTTGTTTTGAAATTTTTGGGTTGTTACAAACCCTTCCCCCTTAAACAAATCTCGTCCCGAGATTTTAAGAATAGTTAGGTTCCTATGAGAGATTGAGCGTTTTATTAACAGGAGGACATACTTGGCATGGTCTGGGGTGCTTCCTGAGCTTCAGTGGCAGTCATGTGGTAGAGGCGGCCGTTATTGTTGTTCTGGTTCTTTCTACCTGCGAAGCGGCGTTGTTGCTGGCAGGTGCGTATTGGCGGCAACGGCAAGCTTCTTGGGGCACTCATTGGAGTAGTGACCCACAACTCCACATTCATAGCAGTTGACTGTGGACTTGTCTTTGGGGTTGACGGGGACAGTTACTTCCAGTCCTTGGGGCAGTATTGGTGTTGTTGTTGTTTCCCTTGTTGTTGTTGTTGTTGTGGTGGTTGTTGTTGTTGTTGTTGTTGTTGCCTCCCGGCTTCGGGGGTCCTCCGTTGTTGTTGGTGTAGTTGGGGCGATAATTCTGAGGGGGGCTTGTTGTGTCTTGGGGTGAATCCTCCAGAGGAGTTGTTGCGGTACTTCTGGGTGGTGGGGTCCACTGGTTCATCATCCTGCGCTTGCGGTTTTCATTTGCCTGATGCAGCTTTCCTTCCATCCGTATGGCTGAGTCCACTAGGGCTTCGAGGTCAGCGAACGGAATGTTCACTAACACAGTTTGCATCTCGTCATGCATCCATTCAGAAATCTTTCCTTTCTCTTTCATTGGTGTCGGTCTCATCCGGGGCGTACCTTGACAGTGTAAGAAACCTGTCGCGGTATTCCACCACGGACATCCTTCCTTGTTTGAGTTCGCGGAACTCGTCTCTCATCTTCTTGATCAGTCCTTGGGGCACATGATATTTGCTGAACTTGAGTTTGAAGTCTTCCCAAGTCATCATTTGTCCGGCATTCATTCGCGCTGGCATCACCTGCTCCGTGCAGTCCTGATGGTGTGGCATTTTTCTGCGGCTTCTACTCCCGCAACTTCCAGTTGTTCTCCATTGTTTGGAGCCAATCATCGCATCAAGGGGCTCTTCAGTCTTGTTGAACATTGGAGGGTTGGTGTTCTGAAGTTCTTCTTCGATCCAGGGTGATCGTGGTTTCCATGGCCTTGATTGTTCGAGCTATCTGTTGCTGCAGCAATGTTGGCTTGACGTTCAGCTCTTTCGACTTCTCGGCGCCATCGTCTGCAGCAGCTTGCATCATGGCATCCTGGGTGGCGCGCGGGTTGGTGGGGCCATCGAAGATTGAGGTAGGTGATAAGATAAGAGGGAAATTTCTATGGTTTGTTTGAGTTAAAGTTCACAAAGTTTCAAAACTTAAGTAGTGTTGAGGGGGTAAAAACCAACAACACTTTTTCATTCATACCAAGCATCACACATTACAAATCTAACACACCGTTGGTTTTAAGAACCATTCATTCGCTCTACGATACAAGGGATCCTGATACAACTCACACCTACTCAAGTGCTTGGCGAAGGGCGAGGGCGTTGTCCAAATCCCTGCGGGTTTTGTACAGCCTGAAGTCCTGGTGTGCTACATAGTGGTTCATCTCCGTGTGTGGTGGCAGGGTCATCGATCTTCCCATGGAGTCATGTCTTGGGTAGTAGAGGAAACGAGTGTTTCGGATCTTGTTCTCATTTTGTCCACACAGACGGGCGATTGCTTCTTGCATAGCCCTGACTAGTCCTTCCTTCCAGGTGTTTCCCGTTACAGAAAACCATATGGTTTCCCATACCGGGGCTCCAAGCTTTCTTCCTAGATCAGCGGAAACTTCCCACCGGGGTGATCCTCCCAACTGATTATTGAAGGATGTTCCGAAGAACTCAGGGTACGGGTGTCCTAGATATTCCACTAGTTGCTTCAAATCCTTTTTGAACTTCAGTTCTCCTCCATGACCAAGCTGATAGCATTTCCATTGGTATTCCATCTGTGAGCAATTAGGATAAGTAAGTTAGAGAAGTGATCAAGTGTGCAAAATTTTATGTAATATTCACAAGGAAAAGTGGAGTATGGATCTCTTATTTTGGAAAAGATCTCAAGGATAAGAGTGAGAATCATTTTTCATAAATATTCACTTCATTTGTTTTTGAAACTAAATTTTTCAGGACGTCCATTCTAACTAGGGTCTCCTAAGGTCAACAATGGCTCTGATACCAACTTGTCAACACCCGGATTTTTAAGTCCAGATGCCTATTATGCCATTCATCGCAATCCCAGGAATATTGTTTTTGCGAGACATAATAGATTGATATCAAAGAACATCATTCATTACAACACATAATCGTCTTACATAGAGGGATCACATGATCCAGTCTTACATCATAGTGAATCTAGAAATCCAATTACACAAATAGTTGATCTATTGATCAGCAAACACAACATATAGCGGAAGCGAAGTAACGGTTGTGGTCCATCTATTCCACAGGCAACTGTTGACGTCAGGAGTGGTCCTAGTTGTCGTAGACGTCCGCTGTCCATCTTCCTCGTACTGTTCTCCTTCATAGTCTGCCATTTGAATTGCCAGGGACAGAGCCATGAGTACTTTAAAGTACTCGCAAACTAATACTAATGTAAGCAAATTCCACTATAGTAAGGGGGATGCTAAGCTCTAGGTTTATTTGCATAAAGCCAAGTTTATTTCATAAACATTTAGTAAAGATGCTTGAGTTGCTAGACTAACTCAAGTGGGAACATTAGTGTCATTCCCACAACTCTGTTGTGATTCAAGTCAAAATCACCATTTCAAGTTCAAATCACAAGTCACCCTTCACATGTCACATTTTTGAAAATGGTCTGATGACGGAACAGTATGGCCTTTCCAATCGTCCGTAACCGTGGACACGGCTATTCGAATAGTTCTACACTGCAGAGGTCGTACACTTGTGCCACAATATTTGCAATAATCCGTCAGGGTTAACTGGCCCTGATTTATCATACTCCGTATGCGGACTACCAACCATAACCTTTCACTTATATACTCTAGTACAGGCACCTCTCCCCATGAGCTTGGCCTCCCAGTGAAAACCAACCGTCAACCTGGGAACTGCACAGGGCTTGGGCCGGACATTCACCTCATTTCACGTCATTTCACATCATTTCATATTTCTTTGGAGGCAGCCCTTGGCATAACCCCGATGACGCTTGTTTAGAGGGAACCCATACTAAAGCACATAAATTTCTAGTTAAGCCCTTACCCATGTTGGGTATTGTGGGGGTACTTTCAAATTGGAATGGTATCGCATCCGAACCCAACCATCAGTTTTTGTAAAATTCACCAAGTCATTCACCCGTCATATTCACCTTCAAAATCTTTCAATAGAATGATTCCTCATTCCAAGGTTTTCAAAGTCATTTCATTTCACCGGTTCCCATCTAGAGTAGTCAATTCTATTGGTTAGCGCTAGCAACTAATCGTGAGGGGTGCTATCTAGCTTTCATTGCTCTAGGCTATAAGTGATGATATTGTTCTACTCTAGACCAAGTGAATCATGAATCCAAAAGTAACTTTGATAAACCAAAAGCAATAAAGCTTGTCAAGTAAAACTTGGGATGGGATCATTAAGCATAAGGTAAAAAGTGATGGTGCCTTGCTCTTGTAGAGCTTTGCACTTAGCAAGAATATTAGCTTGCAAGAGTATAGCTTGCATTGGTGTTAGCTTGCATTAATAATAGCTTGCCTTGGTTGGAGTAGTGATCAAAGTTCTCTTCCTCTTCAAAGTAGTCCTCCTCCTCCTCGGGGTACTCCTCGGTACTAGCGTCTAAATACGAGTACAATACACATAATTACCACACAAAGCCTAAGTACTAGACTAAGCACACACATAAATTACTCCTACTAAGCTATCACTCAACATGCTTATTGGGTGAGTTGATTTAATTCTATTCTTAAGAAAAATAATTTCTCTCATTATAAATATTAATTAGAGTTTCTATTTATTTCTTGAGGAAAATAATTTCCTCTCATTGAATATTATTAAGATTTAATTTCCTCCATTAATGTCATATGACCTAGGTTGACCCAAGTCAACCTCTTCATAGGTATTAATTTGGGAAGTGATTTAAATGAGGCACACCACCTCATGCCTTTTTTTAATACTCATGATTAATGATTTAATATCATCAACATTTTAATATGAGTTTAAAATTGACCATAGTCTATACCCCATATTAACTTAGTTGAGACAAGATTTAAATGAGATCACTACATCTCATAAGATTTAATAAGTAGCCTTGAATAATTTAACTACTACTATGAAAATGCTTGAATATTTTTAAATAAGAACCTATGGATTATTACCACATGTGTCATTAATTCTCATTGAGTCCCTTGGAGTAAGTATTCAAATGAGAGGCTACACCTCATATAGTTTAATACCACATACTAATGATTTAAATGAGGTGTAGCACCTCATACCATTTAATTTTAACATGGTAAGGATCTAATATTATCAACAATTCATATGAGACCTAAATGACCAGAGTCTCTAGCTTATTTTGAATTGTTCATGACAAGATTTAAATGAGAGAAATATTCCCCTAAGATTTATTAATAGTTTTGGACAATGTTTTTGACTAGAAATAGCCATAAAGTCCTTTAATTCAACTAGGCCATGATCATTCAAGGTAAGCTTGGTATATTTTTGCAGAAACAATTAGTGTAAGTGAAATGTGAATTATAGGAGTTGGAATCAACTCAAAAGCATTTTTGGTTGATTTTTAAGAATTAATCTAAGGCAGAAAAGTCCCTGCCTTGTTATTTTTATCATTTAAATTCTATAATAAATCTAAGGTTGAGGCCAGTGTAGTCTTGTGGATAATTTATCAAGGTTTCCAAATATATAAAATTTGTTAAATTTGGTTTAGTAGATTTTATTCTATTTAATTTTCAAAACAGCATCTGAGAAACAATAATTAAATTCGAAATTCCTTTGTTTGAATTGTGGGCTTGGCGGGAAAATAATCGGGCTGCCCAGCGGGAGAGGGAGTGGGCCGGCCCAGCAGCGCAGCGGGCCAGCTGACATAGGGCCCCGCCTGTCAGTGGGATTTTAACCCACCGAAACAGTACGCCCTGTGAGCCGTTGGATGAAAAGGGCGATCGACGGCTGTGGTTCGTCCTCGTCGGCGACGAGCTCCGGCGAGGTTCAAACCCTACCGGCGGCCAGGAGGGTCCAGGGAGGCGCCTTACCGTGGTCCAGCGGGGTCAGCGAGGCGGGCGATCGGCGTTGGAGACGACGGCGGTGCAGACGGTGGTCGCAGCAGCTCCAATGGTGGCCGCAATCGACGGCGCCGTTGATGGGGTACTGCGGGGCGCCGGCGAGCAATTGGGGCAAGCTAGGGCACAATGTGAGGGGGAAGAGGGTCGAGGAGGCTCAGCAGAAGGAGGGAAGGCGACTGGTGTGGAGATTGGAGGCGGGAGCGTCCTCCTTTTATAGGGACGCGAGGTGGCCGTGGGGCGCAGAGCAAGTCGTCGTCGTCGGCATGGCTACGGTAGGCCAGCGTCACGGGCGAGGGCACAGCAGTGTTGGCGATAGTGAGGCGGTCACGACGAGCGTCAGGGCTAGGACTGGGGTGGACGGTGGTCGGTCCTCGCGCACCCGTGTACTGCGGCGGACGGCGTCAACCATGGCGTCGGCTACAGGGTGAGCGCGGGCCAATGGCGATGTCCAGGCGGTTGCTGATGTCAAGAGGAGCATGTGGGTGTGAAAAAGGGGGCGAGAGGTGGACGGAGTCGTCGGGACGCATGCGGGTACTGGCGCGTCCGTGGCCATGCCCGTGCGCGCGCTGGCGAGCTCGAGCGTGGTGACCACGTCATGGCTTGGCGTTTGTCGTCCTCTGCTGGGCCAGTGCGTGCGCCAGTAGATGCAGGGTGATGAGGTGAGTTGGTTTGACAAGGTCAGAGAGGGAGGTGAGGTGAGTGGAGCAGGGGAGCATGGTGGTGATCATGATGGTTGACATGGCCGGGCATTGGTCATGAGTGGCCTTGGAATAGTGAAGCCAGGACATGGTGAGGTAGAGGAGAAGTGCAGGGGTACTGGGGATGATCATAGCATCCAAGGGCATGCTAAAATCCACTAGGTTTTAGTGTGTGTCATATTTGTCAAATAGTGCACACAAGGTGTTTGATGGAATGGCCGAAAGAGATTAATTTTTGAATTTTTCAAAAATATTTGGTGGAGTGTTGTCATATAATAAAAGAAGTCTACTGGTGGTGGTGGTGGTCCATTTGGTGCAGGTTTGCAAAAAATTCAAAATGCATGTGATCTTACATATGCAACAAAGTCTCAATTTTGGTTCACCGCCATTTTAAAAAGAGAGGGAATCTGAGGTGGTGTCTTTGGGCAAAGTTATTCACCTTGATGTTGTCTTGGATGAGGTGCAAAGTTTGAGCAAAGTCTAGAAGAGAAATCTCAAGAAAACAGGACTCAAAGTAGGTACCAGAATAAGAAAAGCCAAAATGGCCATATTGCATGTCACTTGGAAATTGAATTTGGTTTTGGTTTGATTTGAGTTTCTTCACTTCCAAAAGTGTTTAAATGTGTTTAGTAACCAAACACAACCAATGGTGCAAGCCATAAAGGTCTAGGTTCAAGATTTGTAAAAATGGCCTTAACCACATATGTGTATTGGGAAATCTTCTTATTTTCTATTTGGTTAGGTTTTTCTTGATCTCCTTGATGTGGTTGAGGTTTAATATGATATAAGAAAACAATCCAAGCAATGGAAACAAGTTTGATGGTCTTTGGCTCAAATTTGTATTTTTGGCCATATGCACATATGTGCATTTCATATTTTTATTTTATTTTCTTTATCTATGATCAAAGGTCATGGTTCATGGTTGATTTAGTATTAGTTTGGGTTTAGTAAGGTTTTCAACCATTTTGGCAAGGTAGAGGTGCTTAGGTCAAGTTTTTGGAAAAATGGCTATGTGTCACATATGCCTCTATGCATATGTTGCATTTGATTTTCAATTTGACTTTGCTTGCCCCAAATGGTGTTGTTGAGGGTTGATATGTCATATGGAGGTGATCTAACCATTCACAACAAATACTAGGGTCAATATTCTTTATTTCCCAAATTGCTATTTTATTCTCATATGCCTCTATGGCATTTTTAGTTTCTTTTTATTTTCTTTGGAAACCACTTGGATTTGGTTTGATAAGTACTAGGTAAGGTATATGAAGGTTTTCCAAACCTCTAAGCAAAGTAGAAAGGCTTAGGGTAAAGTTTTATAAATATAGCCATAGGCACATATGCCTTTTTCTTATTTAAATTCTTTTTATTTTATTTTAACCAGGGTGGTGAAAAGAGGGGTGAGGTTTAGAGTTTAGTGGGGTTCACAATGGTTTACCACCATTTAGCATAAATAATAAAGGTAGGGTTCAAGATTTACCTATTAGGGCTATATGCCCCCATATGTCGTTTATTTTATTTTGTGTTTCTCAAAATAGGTCTATAATGATTTCTGGAGAAGATTAGGGTTTAAGGTTTTTCTTATTTGATTTCTTTCTTCTTTATTTTATTGGGTTGGTGACCTTCACTTGATCACCTTGGGTTTTAGGGTTTAGTACATAAGCATAATAACACTCATCATGGCAAAACACAGGGTTTAAAACAAGGTCTATATGTATCAATCTTATTTTAATAAAAGTTTTTGTTGGTTCCAAAATTTGGAACTAGGGAAATTCATTTTGTTTGTTTTGAAATTTTTGGGTTGTTACACTCCACCACCGTCGTCGTCCCGCGGCGTTGTTGCGCGCAGGCGGAGGCGGCGGGCCGTCGTAGGCCGCCAGCTCCCGCTCCCACCGCCGGAGGAAGTATGAGTTCCACCGCGTGTAGTTGTCGGGGTGGTGGCGCGGGTCGGCGCGCTCCTCGTCCGTCATCGTCAGCCGCGCCTCCTCGATGGCGGCGTCGAGGGCGTCGCCCTGAGGCGGCGGCGGGATTGGTACGCCGCCACGGCTTAGCCGCCACCCGCCGCCGGGAGGCCTCGTGTCGGGCGGGCAGGGGTACCCCGCCTGGTGGAGGAGGTGCCCCTCCCACTGGCGGAGCGTCCGGCGGGGGAAGCCATTGGAGGCTGCGCCGTCGTCGTCGGAGAACGCCATCTTCGTTGGAGGTGGCCGGTGAGTGGAGGGAGAATGGAGGAAGGAAGAGTGGAGCAGGCGCCGCGGCGAGCGGAGTGGCCTTAAATAGGCGCGGTGGGCGCGGCGAGCGCCGGCGATTAATGCCGCGTGGAAGACGATGCGTGCGCGAATGACGATGCGACGGCATTAACTCGCCGCGTGGAAGCTACGGCCGGCGAATGCTGACCGGCGGCAGGCTTTTACAGCGCGCGAAAGACGATGCGATGAGGACGACGACCGGTGTCTCTCGCCGACAAGTTGGGGCCACCGACGCGCGGGAAGTTTCCTCGCCGTTTCGCGCTTTGTTTCGTCCGGAGTCCCGAGAGCTCCCGGGGGCCGGGGATGGCGGATCGCCGGATGAATTTAGGCCAAATCCGACGAAATCGAGGGGCGCGACTGGGCCGAATTACGCCGTCCGGATGGAAAAAACGCTCGCCGGGGGCTCCTTGGGGGGACGAGTGGAGATGCTCTTAGAAACGGCAGGGAAGATCCCTAGCTAGCTCCACACAGCTGCCGCTGGCGCCGCCGCTGCACCTTGGCCGCACCTGTCCTCAACCATGCACATGAACGGAGCTCATGCAACCGGGAGACAACGCCACGACGGCGGCACTGCGTGGCGTCCTCCACGCCGGCCTCTCCCCCTGCTTGACCGGGGGCAGGAGCTCGCTGCGCCGGCGGCGTCTAGTGGAGTTCGTCCGCTCGCCTGAGCAGCCGCCATTGCTCGAGCAGGTCCGCGACTCTGCGCTGCCGCCGCAGGCTGCTAGTACACGCCGACGAGCTTCTGCTCCTATCCCATCTGTCCTTGCCGACGGCGCGGCCTCCGTCGCCTCGCTCGTGAGCCCGTCGTCCATGCCCTTCTCTACCCTGGCCTGAACTCGAGGGGCAGCATAGCTCGGTCCGGTGGAGGAGTAGCACGCGGACGACGTCAGTGGGAATCCCTCCGCCAAGCGCCGCTCTACCTGCGGCCGGTGTGAGGATTAACGCCGCCGCCCAGTCTGTTCGGATGGACCCAGGATACACAGGTATCGGGGCATTTTGGTCTTCTATGCGCGAGCCTGGCCTCTCAAGGGCAAAAAAAATATTGGTAAAGTAAAGAGGGGCAAAAAAGTAAGGTCAAAGTAAATGAGGGCAAATTGTAGAGTTACCAGGTAAAGTGGGGCAAATAATAAAATTTCCCACAAAAGAACGCCTGGGAGAAGGATCGAGACGAGCACGAATCTTAATATACTGGCTAGGGCACATGTGGAAATACGAATCTCAAAGCAACCAGGAGGCGCCGGGAAGAGCAGCGAGGACGGCTCATCGGCATGCTTGAGAGCATCTCCATTCGCATCTCCCAAACAAGGTCCAGCAAAAGCACCGGATTAGTCGTTTGGGGACGCCGTGGCGTGGTGTCATTTTGGGGGCTCCCGTTCTTAGCCGCGTCCCCCAAACGTGACCTCCAAATAAAAACTAAGTGTAAAAGTCGTGACCGGCGTCTCTGATAGAGGCTCTATACACAGGGGATGGGTAGGGAACGCTGGACAATATTTGGGGCACGTCCGGACCAAAGCAGCCTTTGAAGCACGTGATTGGGAGAGGTTAAGTGTCCGAGGTGCCCTAATTCCCTTTGGGGGACGCTTTGGGTCGCGACTGGAGATGCTCTCAGCGAGTGGGTTGTGTGAGTTGTGTTGCCAAGTGCGTGACCGACTGACCCATATATGGTTGAGGAGTTGTACTGAGCTGGATATGAATGAAATGACGAAAACGTGAACCATTTTCTTCCTTCCCAAGCCAAGCTTTCTCTCTTTTGATCCTCTTGTATCCTTCTGTGAAATAGAGATCTCACACCTCCAATTGGTAAAGGTCCATTATGATCCCCGCATTGATCGTAAATCCGGTAGAAGGTGCGAGCGTTAGAGATTATTTTTAATTCATCGAGTTCATCTCCGGGATTCGGTAAATCCAAACACGATCGATTAGGGATTAGCAACGGGCTCCTCCAAAACCCTCACTTTAGACCCAAATCTAGTTCATCCTCACATAGATAGGCGAAGCAGCGGTGCGGTCTGATGATGAGGCGGCATAACACGAAAAATAGTGGTCAAGGAGAGTGGATTTGGTTTTTTTTTTATTTGGCATAAGTGGTGGTTTTCTTCGAGATTCGTATTTCCGAAGGTGGTCCAGCGTCCTGCCATGTGCGATCTGGGTCGCATAAGATTTTCTCCCCCTTGGACCGCTACTCGTTGTATATCTAAACCATGGCGAAACTTTTAAAATCGTTCTATGGGTGGGAAAATAGAGAAATAATACTTCCTCGGTCTCATGGGGAGCGGCGGCTCTATGGTGTTTGTTCGGTTACTTGGGTGGCAGACCGGTCGACTAATCTGGGACACGACCTTGGGGCCGGTGTGGTAGATAGAGCGGGTGGCTCTTTGTAGCGTGGTGGCTGCTTGTGTGGAGCGAAGCCGTCGACCATTTTGGGGCGCGACCTCGGGGTCGGCGTATGGAGGTTGGTGGATCCGGTGGAGGCATGGGGTGTAGAGGTTTGCGAGCTAGGTCCGGGCGAAAGCCGTGTATTTGGTGGTGGTAGCCGAAGCCAATGGCGTTGGCGCCCTTGTGCGTCATTCCCTTCTTGGCGACGTTGTTGAGGTGAAGCTCTCATCCCTCCCCTGGTTAACTTTGGAGGAAACAGTAGATCTTTGTGATCAGACAATGACATCATTTTAGTATCGTTTTTTTCCACTTTAGGACTTCGTCTTTGAAGTTGCGCTTTGACCGGAGCGACACATGAAAGTTGGTGCTCGTGGTGAATGGCATCAAGGAGCTCTGCATTGGCTAGGCAAAGTCACAGCCTTGGGTTAGTGTGGTTTCTCGGGTGTCATGCTTGGTCACTTGGGTGACAAACCCATCGACCAGTTCTGTATGCGGCATTAGGGTCGATGTGTGTGGGTTGTTTAGTTTGAAGCCTGAGCGGCGGCTCCGATTCCTTTGCTACATGATGCTGGTTGCTTGGGCGGCAGAGTAGTCGGCTCGTCATGTGCATGGCTGGCGTGGGTGCTAGAGCAGCAGCACCAGTGTGGTAGGGTGTCGTCTCTAGCCACTTGGGGGCTGGCGGCTCGGCGGGTGCATGGTGTCATGTGTACCGCTGTTGTAACGGTTTTCGCTAATTAACCCGGTAACTATCTTCTTAATCAATATAGAACATGCAAAGCTTTTGGCTCATGCTAAGTGTGTCGGTTGCGCACTTGAAAATCTTGTATACATGTTTTTCATTACAGGAAAATGCTTGCTTGAGTGTTATTAGGTTGTGCTGCGATACAGTTTATTAGCCATGTTTTTGTTGCGATCTGAAGATAAATCAACGACTAAAATGAGCTGACATTCAACTTGAGAAAAATAGAGAATAGTGGTGCACCTATATGCAAGTTGTGTTACTACATTTGTTAAACTTCCGTGGGATTCCTCAAAGCAAGCATATTGACGCCCAAGAGCTCGTAAAAACTCACAAAAAGAAACACCGCAAGAATCCAAATTTGCTGAGTAGTCAGACCGGATGCAGAACAGGGCAATCCATCTAAATGAATTACACACTAGCATGGTGATTGTAAGTTGCAGTCCATACAGATATTGAAGCTCAAGGAGCTTGTAAAAACTCACAAAAAGAAGAGCCCGCAAGAATCCAAATTTGTAGAGCAGAGAGGTCGGATGCAGAACAGGGCCATCCATCTAAATGGATTACACACTAGTATGGTAATTGTAATTTGTAAACACTAGAAAACAGGTGACTGGAAAGCTCAGCTTTACTGTCCTACTCCAGTTTAAGCTTGACAATAACTATATACATGCTTGCTTCTGTCAATTGGCAGAAGCAAGTTTAATACAATGCCCCCACTTACAGCCAATACTCCTTCCAAATTATACCTCCTTACTCGTCTCCTTTTTAGTTCCATGTTATCAACGCAAACGATGGGTAGATGGTCCAACAGTCCCAAGAAAGCCGGGGCACCAAAATTATGGCCATGATAAAATATACTCATACTCTACCTATCCAGCTTTAAGTTATCGCAGAGGTGGCCAAGTTCAGGTCTAGCCTCCATCCATGATGCAAATGTTACTGGATGCAAGGATGTACAATAAAGGTAGGACCTAAATGTGATGAGAAAGAAGTAACGCCTGCAATTGCATTAATTTTGAGTAAGATAAATATTTAAATCAACATTTGAAAAAACATGTAGCTAAAACATATTAAATTTAACAATACATGTCTAGGATGATGTCAAAGTCAAATAAAATCCTTACCATCTCACAACTGCTACTACTGCAAGTTATTTTAATACTTCGCGTAATATTCTTTTTGACTGTGCAACGCTTACTAAGCTAATAGAAAGGTAGATGCCTAGATCAGCATCCAAAAGTAACCAGTCATTCTTGAATATCATGAAATAATTTTCCTATATAAATAACCTATTTGCATGGACTACGCAGTAGAAGCACAGACAAAACTTCATCTCCCTGCTGTACCCAGGCTGCATATAGAACTTAAGTAACATCATTGGTTTATTTCCCATGGTTGATACAACTTAAGTACAGAAACATCATTGATTTATTTCCCATGGTTGATAGAACATAAGTAACATCAATGATTTATTTCCCATGGTTATTAGAACTTAAGTAACATCATTGATTTATTTCCTATGGTTTAATTCAAATAATTGCCATGTTTCCTTCAAACTGTAAAACCAAATTCTCACTACAATATATGGCGATAAAATATATACATGTGAAATAATACTTTATTTTTATAAACTTCAGTGATGATGTTTACTGTCGGAGCCTCCTCTACATTTTGCCGATAAAACATAAAGTCCAGTGATGCAAGATAAGTTAGTATGATTTTTATAAATCAGATCAAACAAAATGCATGCACTTTATGTTTAATAATTTATATCAAGTATGACCAAATAAAGATGTTATGAATAAAAGAGTGCCATGTAGCAGAAAAGCACTTGAGCTAAATCAAATCAGACACACCTCAAAGCTTTAGTACCCATATCCATGAGATATGACCGTGCCTCGTCATCATCATCATCATGTGAACAATCTCTCAGTGCCTTCCTGTATTGCAAAATATCCTCCCTCAAATCCCCAGCACCGACACACCTTAATAGGAGAAATCAGTTAGGAAAAATGCAGAACAGTCATAACATGGACCACATAAACTACAAACTTAACTTAGATCTTCCTAAGTACTCGAAAGCATTTTTAAAAATAATATTGAACTAGCTCAAGTAAAGGTCACATATCACACTTCAATACCTGTCAATAACTTTGTCAACCTCTTCTTTGCTCTTAGGACCATGTATCAGTGCTCTAGTAAGGTTTAGTATGTCCCGATAGTCACCCTGCCTGAGGGCTATGTCAGTGAAGGTTTTGACAGATACACTTTTTGTAAGAGAACTTGATACAAAGTGTGTTTCTGCTGTTTGTTCCATCACAAACTTTGCATCTGCACCAAGTCTCAGGCACGTAATAGCCATTGCATAAGCAACACCACCATATCCCGTGTGTGAAATAAAGAGATAGTACCTAGAAGATCTGTAAAAAAGCAATAGTGATCTTATGTCCAGTTATTGAGCAACAGAGGTCATCAAATTATATGAATTTTTGGATTAGGGTGCATACTCATTGATTGATGATTGTATTGAATCCACATCAGCAGCTAATGCTTCTCTTTCCCTGGTGAGAGGTATTCTTTTGTAGTCAATGCAATACCCCTGATCCCTCAATGTGCTGTACACTTCTGCTGGTGTCATCACGTCCTCCAGACCTATATGTTCCCAATAACCTAATACACTACATTGATTTGTGGATGCATTAAATTCTTCTTGATGCAGAAGCAGCCGACCATCTAGTTGTTTAACTTCAGAAAGTATATCCTCCTTCAGCCTTGCCTCTATGTTCTCTACCTGCATATGATATAATTTAAGGATTGCCATAAAGCAAATACTCCTAGAAGAGTATCAGAGGATTTACTCACCATTGGGCCACTTATACCAACATGCTTCAGTGTATCAACAGGTTGATCTAGTTCTCTCAAAACAAAAGGTGTCCCCTTTATGTAAACTACAACTTCCTCCCTAAGATCTGTGACAACCACCTTTTGAGCAATGCTTGTTCCAGTTGTATCTTTAGAGCTCAAATATGACAGAACTTCCCTAGCTCCATCAACAGTTGGTGTTGCCATGCTATACACAGGATACCCATCCACCTGAAGTTGACATGATTTTTTTTTGTAAGTTAGCCCTATATTTCTAAAATGAAGCTAGCTTTCTAGAGAAAAGAACTACTCCCTCTGTTTCTAAATATAAGATGTTTTGGTAAGCAAAATTTACTTGCCAAAACATCTTATATTTAGGAATGGCGGGAGTAGCACACAACAGTTTAACAGGCGATGAAATTTTCATGTGTCATGCACCCTCAATAAACAAGGTGAGTGCTTAAACCGAAGATTCAGGAATCAGGATGTAGGTCCAACGTTAGTCCAGCTTGGAATGCAGATACCAGATTATCATCGCTCTTGACCAACAGACTAAGCTGATGTAATAGCCAGCATTTTATGAGTATTACAAGAAAATCTTACAGTTCCAGTAGAATTAGGCCAGCAGCGGCGCCACTGATTATCATTTCAAATATGATGATTCCAACAAAAGCATGATGGCTGTTAGCAGAAGTGCAGAGCAACTATAGGAGGAGAGAATGTACAATAGGCTCCAGCAAAATAAAAGGGATATTAAAAAATGTGACAGGAGAAAACACTAATCCTCAATGTGGTCATGTTGCCAGTTTTGAGTTATTGACGCTAAATCAAGGAATCCAGTGTTTTGTCCCTATATGTACAAAATCAGGGCCCTCGATATGAAAATCCAGTTATCACGCCAACCGATATTAGTGTTAGCTGCCACCACTAGAACAGATAGACGGAAAAATATTGTTTTTGTTTGAAAGTTTTCTGTTCCTAATACAACACTGCAAATGGTGTGAGCTAGTCTTATATTTTTTTCTTACAGTACAAGCCTGGAAACCTTAAACCAAAAGTTTAGCTACTTTGAAAGGTCAGAATGTTTGAATAACATAGAAGGTTTAACTGGCAGAAATAAACAGGAATATCAATAATGATAAAACAACAGTATATACATCCAGAGAAAAGATGGAGTTCACATTGGTTAGTTACACAACCAAGTACCTTGATAACATGTGGTGTACCACGGAAGTTCATGCTGCTTGACCGTCTCTGTCCAGGAAAGAAATACATTTTGAGTATGGATCCCTTCCCCAGAACAGAGCCACTACGGGCTTTGACAATGGCTTCCATCGTTACGTCACCTTGAGGAGGTTGACATGTTGCTTTAGGCTCATCCTGCAAATGGCAAATGATTCTTAGTAGAACATGTACTCAAAGGTGCCCAAATGAAGCCTCAGAAGAAAAGAGAAAGATATTTACAGGCACAGTGAAGAAACGACCAGGTCGTAGCCTTATGCTCCATTTCATGGTTTGGATCTCTGGCCGCTGTTGCAGCCAATTTTTAAATGATATCTTTGTTTCTCCTTGCCCACAGAAACCATCAAACGCTTCACTACCGAGGTATGCCGAGAACGCAATTAATTTAAGGTATCTCTCCAAATATTCAGCACCACGATTTAATGCGACTCTCCTAACTCTTGGCTCCATATTTTGTTGATTAATTACTTTTGTGTACTGCAAAACAGCTTGGCGAATGTTCTGCAAAGCTGAACACTTGTCAATAACAGTATCTAAAATCTGCCTACACTCAATTCCGTTGTCAAATAGTCTTGTAATCTTTCGCAATAGAAGGATGTCATTAATGTCAAATCTAGACTGAAGCTCTGTCAAAGTATGAGGTTTCCATGCGTCTGAATTCAAGTGACCATTGTGGTCTATTGTTTCTTCTCCACTTGAATAACCGGGATCAGTTGCATTTTCGTGATTATTTTTGCTAGCCGGCATTCCAATAGGCCGGCCATGATCAATTCGGAGTCTGAGCAGGCAAGCAATCACAGTACCAGTAGTTGTTCTGCCCCTGCCCATCTATAGGACCACAAAGTTAAAATGTAAGTATTTTATGTCTCTAGTATAAATGAAGAGTCCATACTTATCTCAAATAACAAATGTATAATTCTTTCACAGTAAATACATGAGTTGTAATACCTGGCAATTGAATACAAGGGCAGCATCCTTGCAAGCAGCTGCGACATTCATGGCTACTGTGTCAAAATCTGAACTTTTTGGGGCTTTACCATCAGTAATGGGCACTCGTGCATATTTGATTGGAAGGCCTTCAGAGTCCAACCGTTTGTATACCTCCAGTGGAGTCAGAACAGCTTCATTATTGACATTTTCCCATGCATCAAAGATCTCACCATTGTCAGTTTCATGAATAACCATTATGGCCCCATCATACCGATCTGCTTCCCGTAAAATATCCTCCTTCAAACGGGCTTCCATGCGCTCGACTCTATCACGGCCAATCCCCTGGTATCAGTGCATTTTAATGAATTAGACCACTAAGTTCCTCAAAGAAATTACAGGATAACGTATCACAAATCACATTCAATGACAGTGTTGCAATATATGAATAATTAATTTAGGTCTGATTAGAATGCTGAGGTATAGTCTGAATCTTGAGGGGCGATTCCTATAAAAGGCTATGCAACTTACGGGAGAGAGTCGCCCCAATGTGAACAAAGTAGTAGTAATATTTGCCATGTTTAGACATAATAATTGACAATTTCTTCGAATGGTCTGAATAAATGAGCAGAATTGTTTCTAGAGAAACAGAATCAGAAAAAGGCCTTAGGGCATCTACCTTCAAGATCAGTACTTGTCCTAAAGACATGCAGCAATGGAGATAAATAGGTTGTGCATGCAAATTAATCACATTAAGTGCTAGAAGTTTTGTGGTCCGTGCATGTTACAAACTTACAATATCAACGAGAAAAAATATGTGGTCATGTTGGAGAAGCAGCAATGCAAACTGAACATAAATTGTCATATGAACTTTTCAATATCCTGTTAACACTACAAATCATACTACCCTTGGCACATACCGTGTACTCAAGCATATTCTTGTACGGTCTTTCTACTTCTCGTAGCACAAAAGGCTTTCCATGTATATAAATAACGGGCTCTTCTCTCATATTATGCCAGAGTATTGGTCGCTTTCCCTTGCTTGTACTAACACGCTGAATAACAGCCCGAATGCCATCGACAGTAGGATTTGCAACACCATACACAGAAAATCCAGGAATTTCCCGAAAATTAGGTGCACCCTCAACTCTTTCAGGCAAATTAAGATTGTGACACCCTGGACAGTGATCACTTTTCAAAACAGTTTGACGTCCAAGAACTTCTCCATTCCTCATGGCAGCAACAACATCCATTTCATGTGGGCGTCCATCAGCAGATTCAATAATTTTTGGAAGAGCAGGTTTTGAACTCGAATAACCAAGAGCACCCATTGGATCTCTCCTCAGCAGCCTGAATACATTGAAATGTCAAATGATGTAACAAGAGCCGATAAATAGAAAATTAAAATTTATTGCTGGTAATATTATACATATATAGATGCTTTTTATGGTATTCTCGAGTCTCAACTATCTCAAAAAGCATCCTTACTAATGCTTTAAATAGTGAGAACTGAGAAGTAAAGTCCATGGATTGTTCACATAGCGGATAGTTTATCATGGAAATATAGCGGGCGCAACATGCTTACGCTTGCAAGGTGTCTGGTTCTATGCCAACATTAGTAATGAGACATGTGAAACGAACATGAAAATTGCATTCTGCAAGGTTTATTCAATGGATGCTCGTATATAATTCTGAAATGACTTTAAACTAAGTGCAAAGATGTGACAGAAGCTGCTACAGACCCCAGTTTATTATCACTGAGTTAGGGATGATCTCTCAAGTAAAGTAACAATGGATCATATCGATATATGATTATTAGTTACGGCCAAAAGCCTGAACCTGACCAGTTTAGGTTTTCGCCTCGGAACCAACAGTTTTATTCGAGTCCAAAATCAGCAAATTTCATCTTTTGTAGACTACGATAAGTGGAATATAACCAGCACATAATATGGCACCCATTATGCACGAAGTTGCAGATAGGTGCTGGGCTGGGGTAGGTTATCTATATGGAAACTGGAGACCCCGATTCCCGTAAACCAGACAACTACTTTAACTTACTTCCAAACCCTGATAAGGAATTAACTACTTCAATGTAATCCAAACTTCAAATAAAAGCATATGGATTAAGGAACCACAAATTAGAGCTGTCATTCTCTCCCATGTATTGGTCTCATGAATAGTTCCTTTATCCAATGCAGTGACCTACTGAGCTGCAAAATCCACATCGTGGTTGTGGAATGCTGGTCTCCCATGCGGATAACATATCTTTAGTTAGATGCTTTTTTCGTCCAACAATCTCGCTACAGTTTATGCCTTTAGTTAGATCAACATGGTGTTTGGCAAACGTTAGAGCATGTTTAAGACATCATATGACTTGATCGGAACATGTCAGAAGCTACAAGAATGAGTGGGAAGGTGGGAGAAGAATAAAAATCATAAAGCCGTGAAATATCAGAACAGTGTACAAGATTTTAACATTTTCGCTTGAACCTATTAATTTCATAAAGCAGGTTACCAGATATAGAAATATAATTCAACAAGCTAATTATTAAAACGCAGTGCTGCATAAAATTCATTAAATAATGGCATTGACTGAGGGAAAAGTAAAGGTTGGAACCAGCGCATGCAAGAGATGATTTTTTTATTAAGGGTGATGAACTGTCAGTGTTAATTATTATAGAAACAAAATAAGTTGATGAAAAGATGCATATAAACAGAAACAGGGAACAGCAATCCAGGATGAACCAGATTTAAGGAAGAAACCAGCTGGTTCTCAGCTCCCAGCCTAAGCTCCTTGATTTTTCAAAGAGCTGTTATTTTTCCCTCCTCATTGACACCGCACTGACACATGATTAACAGTATGATAGGACCGACATAGTTTCTACATGACTCAACACTCAAGCATCATTCTCATAGATGGACATGGAGACTGCCTAGTATAAGTGTCAGTGAGTGTGGCCTAGCAATTCAAGTAAACTATAAAAGAAAACTAAAAGGAAATACTTAAGGCACTATGAGGGAAAGCAAGAAGATAGCACATAGCAGTTCTCGTAATATCCCCACATGCAACCAAATTCAATAAAGTGAAACACAACAAGCGTAAAAATCTATAACTTGTATCTCTCTCAAAGGAAACAAAGTTTGAGCTATATACACTCTTACAAGCTATGCACTGTTGGCATGTGTATGGCAAGGTGCCATGGCTTACCTTCGAAGAATGCTGTACAGTTCAGGTCTTTCTCTCATCCAATCAGAAAAACTAACTTCTGAAGATGTTGCCTGGTGAGCAGAGCTCACAGAATGTACATACACAGCAAAACATATGAGGAAGTAATAGCGTTCCAAGTACTCCACAAAGAAGGAAAGTGATGCTTCCCGTTTCATCTCATCAGGTTGACGAAGAGTGCTACTGCGGTAGGTCGCAATAGCTTCTCTCAGGTTCTGTTCACAATGACAGCAAGCTTAAGCATGAAATAAATTGATAAAGTTGTTTGAATCGTATTAACATCAGGACATAAAATGGCATACCTGCATAGAATCACATTTATCAATAACTTTGTCCACTTGCCTTTTACCTTCAACACCACCCTGCATAAATGTCAAAAACAAAGTTACTACAAAGAAAAACTACAGAAAAGAGAAAACAGTTGAACATTTTCAGGTTATTGCCTCCAGAACACGGACTAAGCTCCTAATTACAGCATATTCTCCCCTGAGAATTGCTTCTTCTGAGCTAGGACTGTAGTCATCTACATCATTTCCAGCATAGAAGACCTTCCCAATTGAACTCGACCTTGGGATACCTGCAGCAGAAATCACCCCGCATGTCAAATATATGAAAATCCAATTATCGGCATAAATTATAAGCACATAAACAAGCATATACTAAGACATGGTACACATCAAGCAGACTTTCAATTGCCATCAGTCTATAAATACTAAATAATCTCTTGAAAGAACGAAAACATGTTGGTGCTCACCTGAAGCTCCTATCCGATTTAGGTAAACCAAGGTAGATATGACCATACCAGTAGTAGTCCGTCCCCTCCCCATTTGACAATTAAACACAATTTCAGTCTCCATATCAACTTGAGAGATTCGATGTACCTGTTACACACATCCAAGAAAATTTAATGCTCTTTCAGAAAAAAATTGTTTGCAAGAGCTGATTGTCTGCAGGTAATACAACGCCTGCTAAATGTGTTAGCTACTAACTATGGCTGAAGAGTTCAAAGTTAAAGCATAGAGAAATAGCATATAAAACTAACCAGGTTGTCAAAATCTCCTTCTTTCGGAGCTTTTTCATCAGTAATAGGAACACGCTCGTAATCAACAAGGTATCCTTGATGTTGTAACTCCTCATAGACCTGCAGATGAACATAGTTTTATCAAAAATACGAAAGAGAAATAAGAGATATGTTCTGAATCATAAAGCATGGAGTTACCTCAAGTGGAGTTTTAACTGTATCAGAGATCACTGACTCCCATTGGTCCACCATCTGACCATTCGGTAGCTCATCAGTAACTAGGATCTTATTCCCATATCTGGTTCACAAGACAGTCCATTATAAAAACATGCTTTAAGTAATTTGAACAGAAAAGTAGTTTATCTTTCTAGTATGTACCTTGAAGCTTCCTGAAGAATATCTTCTTTCAAGCGAAACTCCATTTGCTCCACTCTCTCTCGGTTGATTCCCTATATTAGCAGAAATTCAGGATTAATAGTAGTACAAAGGGAAAAAAATAAAATGGAACCTATAATAGTTGTACAAGACCTCATGTTTTAATATTCTATGGGACGGCTCAAATATATAACCTAAATGTGATCAAAATTACCCAAATTAACAGGAAACCGTGTGAGGCTAGTCAGCATCTGTAATTGCACCAAAATGTTATATTCTCTTAAAACAATATTAGGCTTGATATAAGGGCATTTGTGTCATAATATCCACCGGAAGTTCAATAGGACAAGTATTAATAGTCTAAGACCTTAATGTGATTCCAACTTATAACCAGTAAACTTAGCCAAAACCATACATTGCCAGAAAATTCAAGAAAAAAAAAATCTAATTCAGGCAACGAAGCAAACCGTATATTCAAGGTTTGAGAAGGGCCTTTCAACATCTCTCAGAACGAATGGGCGACCGTTGATATAGATAACCTGTTTAGCATTAGTGGAAAAAACATGTATTATTAAATGTGTTAGCATGAAAAGAAGTAACACACAAGATAGAGCATACATGATATACCCTGTTCAAAAGACACTTGATGCGAAATTCAAGCAAAATGCTGCTAAAATCACTACAAAAATTTGAAAAATACATATTGTTTAGGCATGTGTAAATAAACTAAAAGAATAAATCAAAGAGCACTCTGGAAAAGAGAGAAAGAGATCATATGATAAACATACATATAAGAAGAGAACGATAGAGAACATGTGTAATGTTTTGTTTCCTGAGCGAAACTGTAGGGGAGCCCCATAACATGTTTGGAAAAACCTCTTCCCTACCGCTATCTACTTATTTGCACCAATTTAGTGTTTCCAAAGTGGTGGTAGGCTTTGCATTGCAGATAATTTGCAGAAATACTTAGTAGTTAGTTTTCTTACTGGTTCCTCCCGAAGACTATGCCATAGGACTCGGGTCTGCTTTCCCTTCTTTTGCTCTCCGATATGATTTAGCACGTTGACAATTCCTTTCATCGTGGGCATCGCAACACCATGAACACGCAGAGACCCTGCCTGAAGAACAAACGGTGATAATGATGAGTAACTTGATATGGTACATATTTAGAATCCTTGGCTAAACGAATCAAAATACGCCTTATATTTCAGGGAAGGGGAGAGCACAGCTTGGTAAGGAGCAAATGGGCATGCATCATTATATCGGTGAGATTACTGAGATGACGCGGATGCAATGTGGTACTACTTCTGTTTATTGTTGCCCATGGGAATTAATGTAGTTTACAGAGGCACGGCAGTAGAAGCAAATGACAATGCACAGCCTACATACGTACATTATGATGAGGCGGAAGCGGGAGAAACAGAGAGGTAATAAATAGAGCACGGCAGGGCCGATGATTACTGCAGGAAACATGTGCAACACGTAACGAAACGAAACAATTCTGTTTAGTGTGGGGGCTGAGAAAACAGAGGCAAGCGAATTCCTTCCCAAATTCGGGCAGGCGAAGGAACGCTGTGGGGCGAGGAGGGTGCGTGAATCGGCGAGGAGGGTAAGGCGGGCGAGAGTAGCAGGGGGGCGAGCAGTCGCACCTGTCTGTAATTGGGCGCGCCGTCGATGTGCGGGGTGAGGCGCTTGTTCTGGCATCCGGGGAAGTGGTCGCTCTTGAGGATGGTCTTCTTGCCGAGCACGGAGCCGCCCCTGCTGCTGATGACCTGCTCCCCCGCGGCCTCCATCTCGCTCGCCTCCATCCCGACCAACCCTCCCGCGGCGCACCGCCTTGCGAGGCGCCGGAAAAGCGGCCCGGCGCGTACGACTCTCCGGTAGACGGGGCGAGAGGAAGGAGGGGTGGCTCGGCGCGGGAGCGGGACGGAGGGAAGGCAGGGGCGGGGGCAGGGAGCCAGTAGGCAGGCAGGGCAGGGAAGACGAGGAAGAAGATGAAGAGGATGCGATTTGCGATAGGAGAGGGAGAGCCGAGACCGAAAGGAGGCGAAAGGAGGGGAGGTCCGACCTTATAGCCAGCCAGTAAACCGGCCTACGCTACACGCCTATCCTCCTCCTCCGACTCGACTCGGCTCGTCGTCTCCGAATCGAAATCGCAGTTATCTCTTTGCCAGATCGCCGATTGCTTCCATCAGTTTTTTAAACGAAAAATACGAGGTCGCCATTGCTGCACACGCGATCCGCGTTTTCTTTTCCCTTCACCACGGGCGCACGGAAAAGGATCGCTGCTGTTGCTGCCATCATCGGCTGGCCAGATGAGATTTTAAACCACTTTTCTATTTAAGTAGGTCAAAGGTGATGATTCGATTTGCTTTTCCACTGCTTATTTTTCTAGACGAGAGGAGTGGGCATATGATTCCATTAGTTAACTGCTTTAGTGAAGTTGCTGTTAGTAGATCAATCAGTTTATGGATTTGCTATGTCTTATTTTTCTTTTTGGCGCTTTCAACTAGTTGTGCGAACCACCGCAGATGCACAAGCGGAGCCGGGTGTTGGTATGTGCCTTTCTTTTTGGCACTGCGATGCCTCGTTTTTGGTTGCGCTCTGTAGTTGAACTTCTTCTAAATTGTTGTTAGGGCATAGGCGGAGGTACATAGAGGATGGGCTGGCGACTTAGCCAACTTTTTATTTTGTGAAACAAAATACGGACGCATTAGACTCACAAAACCTACCATAATTTCAGAACTCTTGTTGGATACTTGTAATCTATTGTTTAAGTCGTGCCCTAGTTTGGAAATCTCTTATCATTCTTTTTCTTTAGTAGTGGTAGGCTACAAACAATCCGTCCTCCACGTTTTACTTGAACCTTTATTTCCAGATTTTGCAACTGAAAAACTATCTTATTTCCAATTACGGGTCCATCTTACATATCTAGCGGATACTCAATAACTTGGGTTGCAATTTTGCTTTGTTCTGTCCCTCCATCAGATACGGGTCAAATTCGTCAAGGTCGAATAAAATTATCATGGAGCCTGGATATCGACACATCCACCCTCTATATACCGAGTTCGGAGGGGATTTTGGGTTCCGAATCCCTATTTTCCCACCGCCTTAGCCGCGACTCCTCCTTTGTAATCTGTCGCATGACAAAGAGTGCACGCAAGCCCTACACTCATGGCGGCGCATATTTTTCTTGATTCCACCATCCGAGGCGGAGAGCTCCGGGGCTGCCACACGTTGTGGAAAACCCTAACCATCGACTACCCGCCATCCTTCATTGCTGCTCCCGAGGCCGGAGCCATAGGAGGACGACGACGACTTTGCCGCTCCCGAGGTCGACGAGCAAGCGATGCGGCTAGTGCTCGTCCTGTCAATGCGCACAGCCGCACGCGGGAAGATGCACCGCGACAACATTGTGATTTTCAACGACGAGTAGCTGGAGTGGGGCCTCCACACCTGCAAGGTGCACGAGGCGAGGCGTCTCTTCTGGCGTTGGTAGGCCTACCACCAAAGTTTCGTCACGTTTCATCCTCAAGTCAAACTGCAACGATGTAAATTAATTGGCTATTTATACTATTTATTTGGCAATTTTTTTATCGCACAAGTGCTCCTGCAAAAAAAAGGTAGTATATGCTCACCCTTTAATTTTTCCCGAAGCACGGTTGCATTTTTCTCAGGTGACTGCGACTAAAAACATAAAGAAATCCATTTGTCTAGTTTAGATTGACGCCGATGGAGACGTGAAACTGAAATGGGAGGAAATTCGTTCGTCCATCCGGATGATGACGTGCTCGACTGGAAGGAAGGAAGCAGGGACGGTCGAGTCGGTGTTGCCAAGAGGCAAGATGTGAAAAACTACGGCTTTCCTTCCGCAGCACGGCCACAACCACAACCACAAGGCATATCCCTCTTTTTTCTCCTAGAACTAGAATCGCACTTTCCATGTGGGCGCGTGCGTGATGCCCCGGCACGGCAGGCATATCCGACGCTGCGCGCGCTCGGCATATTCTTCCGCTCCAGGCTATCCGGTGCGGGTGCGATCCATCCATTCAGCTCACCACCATGGATCCAGCCGTGTCAGTGTGTGCGGGCGGAACTGACCCGATCTCATCTCGTCTCATCTGCAGCCTGCTGTTTCTCCGGCGTCCCGACAAGCCGTCACAGGCCCCTTTTGTTCCCTGCTCACGTTTTCCTCCTTTGCCCTTTTTGGATGGGGACGGACGGCTACCAGAGCACACGACGACAGGCGTCGCTCTCACTCCAACTCTCTTTTTCTCCTCTCTGTTAACAACAATAATGCACAGCCGACTGATTAGGTGCCGTGTGAACAAATGCAACCGGCACCTTACACGAGATGATGCTGATGACGATAAGAGGATGTGTCATGTACGCGTGGTACCATTCTACTGACAGTGCCGCTATAATCAGCGTGAAAATGGTTTGTCGGTTCCTTTTAGATGTAACCACCACTTACATTGCACAAAAAGCATAATTCACGGCAAAGAAAAAAAGAACAGCACCTACTTCCGGCAAGTGTGGAAGCAACACGTTTGTTGATTCTTGACTAGCCACATTATTAGTGTGGACGAAAACCACGACATGCCACTTTCACATGTACCGATGAAAAAACACGGTCCGTGCCCTGCCCAAAATCTCCAGCTTCCCTATTACGTCCCTTTACCGAGCCCTTGAAACTTGGGGGTTGTTTTTCATTGCGATCATGGATGACAAAAGATGTGGCCATCAAAAAATACTATCATCGTCAACATATGGCGTGTCAAGGATGAGAAATGACATGGGTTGAATGCGGTGGGTCCAACAACTGGTGAAAACAATGGAAAATCCAGATCCACACTCCTTTAGCTAGCAGCGGTGGAGTTGGGATGGCAAAATCGGAACGAACATGCAGCAGAGAGGCCAAGCCTATGGTCGGCGAAGGTGGCATGTCCTGGCCGACGAAGGGGCTATCCGGAAGAATAACCGCAAGTCCTGGCGCTATCCGGAAGAATAGCCGCAAGCTCGGGCTCCTCTGACGCCGGCATGGATTCAGATGTCAAGGACAAGAAACGACATGTGGCAGGTCTAACAACTAATGAAAACAATGCCAAATCCAGATCAAAACTCCTTTAGCTACCAGCAGTGTAGTTGGGGAAATTTTGACATAAAGAATCACCTGGTCAATGAATTGTCAAGAAGAACCACCTGTGAATGAAATTGCCAAAAAGATCACCTCTGCATGGTGGCAAGATGACGTCGATGGTGGGCCATGCCGTGTGGCAGGATGACATGGTGACATGCCAACGTTGGTTGCGGAGGCAGGATGACGTGCCAACTCAGCGTGCCGCCACACGCAGCGGCGGCAAGGCCCACCTAGCTCTACGACGACCGTGGTCAGGTCATCCGTAGGGCCTACCGCTAGAGCTGATGGCGGCATGTGTCATGTGTGGCCTGCTACCATAAAGAGGTGGTCCGTTTTGGCAATTTCATTCACAGGTGATCCTTGAGGCAGGTGGCCATTTCTTAAGTAGTTGGGATGGTAAAACTGGACAGGCGTCCATTTCTTAAGTAGTTGGGATGGTAAAATGGGAACGAACAGGCAGCAGAGAGGCAGGAGATGTTGGCATTAGGGTGGGTGAGAGAGGCAGGAGATGTTGGCATTAGGGTGGGTGAGATAGTGGACTGGGGGAGGACAGGCACAAACATTGAATCGCAAATCCAGCCCAAATTTGGGCTAAAAATGTACAGTCCAAAGTTTATTCCCTGCGTTTGGATACATGGAATGATGTCAGCCTTCTCTTAGAGATGCCACATCAGATTTTTGTTTAGTTAAAGGAGAGAGAATAAATAGAGAGAAGGTTGTCTTTCCTTACCTAAGGGATCAGCTCTTAGAAAATAAGGGAAGACTACTTTCTCCATTGTATCACATATCTTTCCTTAGCAACAAATTTTCTACTAAAATTTAATTATTCATATTAATTGCTAGAGATGGCTGTAAAAGATAATGCATTGTATGCCTTATATCTAACATCTTCTCTAACTGATATGGCAGGATAAGGGAAGGCATGCCTTCTCTACCATTGTAGATGCCCTAAGACAGTGAAACAGAACATGCTTCGTTATGCAAGGCGAAAATTAAGGTGAATGACCTCACGTGTTTCAATGCTATTTCATCAGGCAGAGAAAAGCTTTCGAGTTTCCAATTATGCACAGAGAACTTATATAGGTTAAAATCATATCTAATAAAATAGAAGTCGGTATCAATTCTTTCCAGTATGGCACCAATAACCATGGCAAATACGATGGTCCACAAAAACTGATGGAAAACTGAAACCTCGCATGCACATACAAAAAAATCTAGTTTTCTTTAATCCTCCATCTTGAGCGATCCTTCAGATACCCTTTGGTCAGCACGGCAAACAAAGTACCTTCAACTGAAGCATAGGCATGAGTCAGACCAGCAAATTGCTCGATGGTACATAAACAGACCTAAGTTTCAGAGCCCTGCTCGGGAAACAGCAGGGTGGCAATAAGAAATCACTACTGCATTTTCAGGTGCATTAAGAAATCACTTTGGTCTTCCCTAGATCTGTGAGTTTGTGAATTATAATGGGGACACATCGGGCCCAAGACTTAAAATAATCTATGCTATTCTTCATTTTTGTTAACACCTGAGACCTTTTATGCAAGATTAGATAGGCAATAAAGTTTGAAGGTAATGCACAAATGTCATTTTCCTGTAAGCTCGACAGGGTGGCATTGTCATGTTGAACAAAAATAGAGTGCCTCAGTTTTTGCAAGCCAGAAGAGATACTAGATAAAGAAGCATGTCACATACCCATGGATGGTTTAACCTTTGCAGAGCTACTCTTGCGGCTTCATGGCCGGGAATAGGAGGACTTCCTGAAAATGCATCAAAACATAAGTTTCACATATCAACAGATGTGCCAAGCAAGTAAAATGTGTCGGCCATTTATATGTGTACACAAATTATGGAAGTAACCAAACCTTGATGTTCTGGGAATCTGTCAGCATCATTGTAAGGCGATCAATTCCCAAACCCCAACCACCTGTTGGCGGCAGCCCATACTCAAGAGCAGTGCAGAATGTCTCATCCAAAGCCATAGCTTCATCATCGCCAGATTGACGATCCTGTAACATTATAAGAACCAGGAAATTATTCAACTTTTCAACAAGCAACATATGGAAGTAGGTCAACTTTCGCTGCTTCGATTTTCCTATATAAGTGCACAAATCTATGTATGACATTTCGATGCATAGGTCGTTATCTAATAACCAAACATGAAAATATACAATACAAGGTATCTTTGCTAATTCCAAAAGTACCACGCATATGGAGTGGGGTGCAAGTACAGTCCAAAGGTTATGTTTAGTTGTCAAAAAAATTCAAATATGTACCTTTAGTTGTTCCTCAAACCGTTGCCTTTGCACAACAGGATCATTTAACTCGGTGTATGCATTGCAGACCTAAAAGACATTTGCAGATCACAGCGTAAGACGACATAAACGAAGCCAAGTATAGAAGACCGATGAAGAATAGTGCATACCTCATGTTTGTTAACAAAAAGCTCAAACCTTTCAGTCAACCCAGGCCTGGTCCTATGCCACTTTGCCAATGGACTCATTATCTCTGGATGGTTGGTAATAAATGTTGGGTTCACACATGTCTCCTCCAAGAAATGGCCAACTAGCTGTTTGAGAGAAAAATGGATTGTTAATCTAGCTAAGAGCATCTCCACTCATCCTCCCCAAAGCCTAGAAAAGCTAAAATGGGGGATGCCGGCGACAAAAAAGACGCCCAGTCAGTCCCCTATAGCCTCCCCAAATAACAAATTTTAGCCGGTGGTCCCAATCAAAACCCAGCCCATAGGGAGGCTGCTGGGGGCGCCGGCGCGCATGCGGCGTGCATGCAAATGATATTTTATTCTCTCTCCCCACATGCCTGGCCTACATGCAGGCTCACATGCAGGAATCTTTTCTCTCTCTTCTCACATGCATGCAACCAAATGGGGGCTACGACTGGGCGGTGGCATGAATTTTTAGCCTCCCAAAGATTAAGTAGCCCCCCAAAAGCCATTAGCCGGATGTGAAATGGGGAGCATCAAGTGGAGATGCTCTAACAAATTATCAAGAAGCGGACCCGAAAGGAACGAATCCAAAGGTATAATATCACGGCAAAGAAACAAAAGCCCTAGTATTGTGGTTCTAGTTTCCAAATCCCAAGCAGGCCCTGATATTCAAGTTGTTAAAGATCTAGCAAAAGCAGGTATTCTAGTATTTTGGCTTATATGGCTAGTATTTTAGTCATATAAGCCAAAATACATGGCAAACCTTGCAAAACTACCCAACAAAATTATATGAAAATACAACAATGATGCAGTCTAGTGTCAAAAGTAAAACCTTGTCAAGCAACCGTGTTGTTGTCTGGGGAGGTGGGCATTTAACATCATACTTGGCACAGGCATCTATTAAGTACTTGTTTGTTTCATCACTGGATAAATCTTTTGGTATCTCCAGTTTGGCCATAGCCTCCAATCCTTCAATCATGTCTATTCTTCTGCAATAAGGCAACAGAGAGCATTAAGTTTCCTTGCGACTGAATAACTTGGATGGTCAGTTCAAAGCAGATCTTGAGCAATGAGATTCTAGTATTCTACTAACCAATTTACAGTCTATTACCTGAAGGGAGGCGTGAAATCAATCTCTATTGGCGGGCTGTCAACTCCATTCGCATGATAGCTGATCTTATACCCACCTGTCAGCTCTTTGACCATACCTGCCAACATAAAAATTACAAATTATAGTCTTCTAAAATAAAATAAAACAAAAAAATGTCACAAGGGAGGGAGAGAGATATGAACGGAAGTGACTCTTACCAGATATCATTTTTTCAGTAAGCCCCATTAAGTCATTGTAATCTGCATAAGCCATATAAAATTCAACTGTTGTGAATTCAGGATTGTGTGTTAAATCAATTCCTTCATTCCTGAATTGCTTCCCAATTTCATAAACACGATCTAATCCACCAACGACCAATTCTTTCAGATAAAGCTCAGGTGCGATACGCATAAAAAGCTTCATGTTTAGGTCATTATGGTGTGTGACAAAAGGCCTTGCAGCGGCTCCGCCAGCAATCATGTTCATCATTGGAGTCTCCACCTAAAAACATAGACAGTTCAAGCATCAAAGGATCAACAGAAGTACAAGAAAGTAGTATATAAGAATCCTACCTCCAAAAAGTCAAGTTCATCAAGAAACTTCCGAATAAACGAGACAATTTTAGACCGTGTCTTGAAGATATGCCTCACTTCATGGTTTACCATAAGATCAAGGTATCGTTGACGATAGCGCGTTTCCTGAAATCACAAAACGAAACAGTTCAGGAATCAATGCAGTAATAGTACAAATGTTCAATATTTGAACATATGAACAAAGGTGGCAGTGGTGGAATATTCAGAAATCAGAATTGAGAAACCGTTGAGACACAGGGGCTAACTGACAGTCACATGCACCAACTTTATGATTGGGCAATGCAAATTACAAATACCAGTAGCGCCTGACCAATTTAACTTGGTAAAGAAACTGGTATCCATTCATGCAAACCCACAACACTGTGAATGAAAGGGTAAGATGTAGCAAAAATAAGTAGACATCAGATCCGTTCCTTAGCGTACGACATGCCTGACAATTCAATCAATTTTTTCTATCCAAAATAAATACACCATTTAACAAGTTTGATGTGGTGCCGATCCAGTTATTCAGCCTTGATCTGATTAACAACTGGTTCACAACCCTGAATGAGCCCAGTAACCTCCAAAAGCAACCAATCAAAATTAACTTTGTTGCATATAATTCACAAATACATAAAACCCCTTAGCAAAATTAGACAGAATAGGTTAATGCACACATAATGGTACTTGAGGGTGTCCATAAAATCCTGAAGGCCTTTCTAGTTATCTGTTATATAGTTAGGTCCTCAATGGCAAGCATATTACTACTTCAGAAACATGTTAGATGTGAAAATGGAAAACGCAATAAATGCTAAAATTGATGATGTGCAGAAGGGGATATAAAAGAAGTAGAATTATATGCAAAGACACTATGCCACAAAAGAAGACAATATTACTATTAGGAATGGACCCTAATCTACAGTGTACACCATTCTGATGTCGGGTTCCCCAAGTTAGGAATGAAATTTGATCTACTCCATTGGCAAAAAGATCAAATTCTATAGATGTACATGGGAAGGAAAATAAGCATACACCATGCTATGCAATATTCCTAACTGTTACTATCTGCTTGACCAACACTCCACATTGCAAATGAATTTAGTGCGAGAAAAGTAACTGAATTAGATTGAGAACAAACCTGGTCCCTCAAAACATACTTTTCAATATTCCTACCCATTCCTGGAGACCATGGCGTAGGTACAGCGCTTCCTTCACTCTTCTGTAAAGGTTAATACTAAGTATTTAAGTAGTCATTCAAACAAACATTCCAAGTAACATATAACAGACATTAGGAAACCAAAGGCAGTAGTGCACTTTGAAAAAAGTTGAATAGAGCATGCATGGGCAAAAAATTCATCCAAGAATCAAGTATCAATGCATACTACTTATGTAAGCAGTCGTTTAAACTAACATACCAAGTAATATAACAGACCTTAAGAAACCAAAGGCAGACACTGCACACTGAACACTTGAATAGTGCATGCATGGGCAAAGAAATCTTTAAAGAATCAAGTTTCAATGATACTACATATGAAAGCAATCATTTAAGCTAACATCTTAAGTATTGGAGTAATATAATAGACCTTAAGAAACAAAGTCAGACACTGCACACTAAAAACACATGAATAGTGCATGCACAAACAATTCTTTCAAGAACAAGTTACAACTAGATTCTGATCCGCACCTGTCGGGGCATCATATGAAGACAAGGAGAGAGCACAGCAAAGTCCTTTGGGAATATACTAAGCTCCCCTCTTTTGCTTTTTCCTGATGATTAACAAAGTGAGAATTCAGTCATCAAGCACAGTTCAACACCACAAAGAAGCCAATTATATGTAAACTTCTGTGACAATTATTATTGCCCAATACAATTTATAATGTTTATATCTATAATCGCAGATCCCAAATCAACCATAAATAATTAAGTTTTATAAAGTTTATATCTATACTAGCAGATCCCAAATCAACCATAAATAATGAAGTTTTATACAATTTATATCTATACCAGCAGATCCCATGTATATTTAAAAGATAGGACTTGGATTTCGGAATTGTACAATTAAGTGCAAGACAAGCTAACAAACCTGGATAACCACTTATGCCAACAATATCACCTCGCTTCACACCAGAATGGAAACTAAAGAATGCAGCATCGTCCAACACAGAGGTACTATAATAACAGGTACAAAGAAGAAAACAAAATTTAGTTCACTGAGACCGATACCGATAAGCCAATGAAGAAACCCCTCCAATCTTGAAATTTTACCTGGCATCAGCCATGACTTGAACCTTCAGACCATCACCAAAAAGGTCATAAAAGAAAAGCTTAGAAGATGATGTTCTCTTGTTCATGATCCTCCCTTTGAAAAATAAAGCCACAAATCAAATTAGACCCATATGCATCTCTAATCTCAAAACACTGCCCTAGGCAATGAGAAAAAAAATACCTGCTATAGACACAGTTTCCTTATCTAGCTTCTTCCCATCACTCAGGTCCTTGTATTTCTCAATGTATCCAGGTACAGTGAAGTCAGCTTCAAACTTGTGCGGATAGGGATTGCCGTTCTTGGCTTTGATAGAGGCAATAGCGTTGAGCCTATTCTCGCGATATTGCTGCAGCAAGAAAACACACCGAATAATTTTGAGTTTTCCGAAGGGAAACAAAATGTAATTCAGTTGATAATAGATGGGTAAGAAATAGGTGGCACTATGACATACAGTAGGATCCATGTCCTTGTCCTCATCGTCGGCCGCAGCCGCCTTCTGTGGCTTTCCACTGGCTGCCGCCTACAATAACGAAAAGATATCAGTACTGTACTAAATAAGTACGAAAAAGAGTAGTATCACAAAGGAGGACTCGATATCTCAAAAGCATCACACCTTGTTCTTCTTCTCTTCCTCCTTGAGCCGGCGCGCCTCCTCCTGTTTCTTCATCTTCTCCTCCCGCTTCTTGGCGCTGCACACAACATCCAACCACAAGCCATGGTAAGAAACTAACAAAGGCAGACGACGAGGGATGGTGTCATGGTAAGAAGCAAGGATGCGCACTTCTTAGAGAGCTGAGGCTCCTCGCCGCCGTCCGCGGACAGCCCCGCGAGCTTCTCTGCCAGACCTGCCGCACCCTCGCCGTCCGCCATGTCGCACCGGGTTCTAGGGTTTCGAGGGTGCAAGAACGGAGATGGTGGAATTGGGGAAAGCGGAGGCGCAAGGAGGGGGGTTTTAGCTAGGGTTAATGTTCCTGCGCCGCCACGACCAAGAGGAAGTGGTCTCGGTCTCTCGGATGAGTCCAAATGGGCCTGCTGCACGCTATTTCCGGAATGGTCCAAAGTAGCCTACATGGGCCGAGCCCACGTACCTTTGCTTCTTTTTCTTTTCTTTCTCGCTCTGCTATCGGAGGCGATTTTAGGCGAACTCATCGACTGGGGAAGGGGACGAGCGGAAGCAGCCATGGAGGGAAGAGGCGGCGGCGGGAGGACCCGGAGCTCCGGCAAGGGATCGGCGGGGAAGATCATGTCTCTGCAGGAGTTCGTCTCCACCATGGCGCCTCTCATCGACCTAGAGAAGGTTTCCTCTCCGGCCCTTTTCTCATCTTTGCCGTTGTTGGCTCGGTCGGAACTTGGAATGGGACTGAGTATGGTTTGGTGCGCAGGAGGCGGAGATATCTTCGGAGTCGGAGGCGAGCTCCAAGAGGATGGAGAGGAGAGGCTCCGTCATGCCCAACCTCAAGTGCACCGATGCCCAGGTTGGTGGTTTCGCTCAATTGCTGCCTGATGCGCACATATCGGCGGCCATGGTGCTAATCTTGCTCTGGCCTTTGGTGGGTAGAGTAGACGGGGCTGATGGGGAAGACGCTCCTGGAGTTCCAGCCTAACAAGGGAGACGTGCTTCCACCGCACAAGGTGAGGTTGCACTTCTTTCCCCTTCCCATTTACTACTCCGGTTAGGAATTTTGCTGTTTATATAATGAATCTATGCGTGATCAAGCAATGCTAATCTTTGACAAAGGATGGTTTGGTCAATAGTGTACTACTCCAGTACATGCATCTGTTAATGTTCGTTATGAATCAAACCTTCTGATTTTTTTTTGGGGACTAGCACTTTGTTTATTTTGCTAGTAGCACTGATGTTGCTTGTCTATATCCCCCATTACGGGCTTTTCCTTCTCTAGTTTGGGACACACGATGTGGTTGCCCTGAAGCCAAATAAAGCGGATGCGGGATCCGCTTCTCTTGGGCAAGGTGTAGTTTATCGCTTGAAGGTACCTGTCTCTCATCCAGGATTATCGTCTATTTAAGTCTTTGCTTTGGGAGTAGGCATATTCATTGCAATTTTGTGTTTGAACAAACAGGATTCTTCCATTACTGTTGCTTTTGATGATATTCCTGAAGATGGGTTAAATAGCCCTCTCCGTCTTGAGAAGCTTGCGAATGAGGTACTGCATTTCTTTTTCATGGTTTCCATTTACAAGTTTTCAGTTTACAATTGCACAACTAACAGCACACACCTAGCACTTTTTTTGGTTATTACTCCATGGTCCATTACTTTTTGTTGCAACAGCAGCATTATCATACAGTATACCAGACTGAAATATGCACCGGAATCCCTCTTTTAGGTTACTTATCGCAGAATGAAGGATGCGCTAATTCAACTTAGTAAGGCGATCCAAACAGGACCTTCTGCAAACCTTGTTCCTGTGTTATTTGGGGAGAACACGCCTATGCGCTCCAAGGATGCCGTGAAGTTCAGTCCATTCAACAAGAATTTGGACGAATCACAGGTTAGACTTGTTTTTCAGTGTACTTAGTTCTTGTGTGTTGCTGCTTATGTCCTGTTTATATTCTGATCCGCTTAATTTGACTACATAAAAATGAGCCATATACCATTAGGCTAGAGATGTTCCTTAGAAGTCTAGAACAGTTGGGTTTACCATCTAATTTGTTAGTGCTGCCATCAAATGTTTAAGTACAATATATGAAGTAAATCATATATGTCATGATTTGTTTCCTTGTCATTAATGTTCCACATCGTAACACCACAAAAGAATGGTATTAGGATCTAATGCCTGCCTTGTAGGAGTGCCAGAGAGAAAGCTTTTTAGTGAAGATAGTAGATTTTTTTAGTATTGAAATATTATAGGGTTAAGTGCACTTTTGGTCCCTCAAATCTTGCAAAAGTCTAATTTTGGTCCCTTAACTCTGTTTTGGTGTAAATCTATCCTCAAACTCTTAATTAAGTCTAATTTTGGTCTATGACAGCGGTTTAATGATGGTTGACTGGTTTTTGACTCTTTTTCCCATCGTGGACAAAATTGGCCGGTTTTAATCTGCGCGGGATCATTTGTCCTCAGTTCACAAATAGATGAAATACCTTTGCCCTAATACACATGTGCGTCACCTCCGCCTTTCTTGCTTGGTGGAACCGTCCTTGCTACTTCAGCCGCTTCTGCTTTTCCTCCCGACGCAAAAGCCCTCTCAGTCCGCTGCTTCTGCCTTTTCCACCCAGCTTATCCGCCCTCATAGTGTCAGGTGCCGCCACTAGGTGTTGGAGAACAGTTAGGGTTACTAAACGCCAAACGGATAATGATCACGATCTCGCCAGCGAACGTTCGTAATGCTAAATGCATAAATGATCTCGAGGTGAGATGGTCCTACATGGACTAAACCTCTCCAAATCTGTCCACGGTGGCAAAAGGAGAGAGTGAAAAAACGGTAAACCATTGTTAAACCGCTTTTAGGGACCAAAATTGGACTTAATTAAGAATTTGAGGGCAGTTTTAGACCAAAACAAATTTCCGGGACGAAAGTTAGACTTCTGCAAGACATGAGGGACCAAAAATGCACTTAAGCCAATATTATAATGGTAGAACCATCATGCGCTATCGCTTTAGAACTAAATTCTCTGATGCCTCTTGATAGGTCAACTGGCTAACTAATCTTAATACTCCCTCCGTCCCGTGGAGAGTGTCGGACCTGCAGTACAGAACAGTTTTTCCAAAAAAGTTCTAAAACACTGAAAACGTTTCAAACTAGGACTTCGACATTGAATCTGAAACAGCAATCTTCCCCGGCCAGCCTCTACCTCCGTCTCCGTCCTCGACCTCCGCCTTCCGCCCCGTCGCCCCCGGTGACCGAACTATCAGCAAATACGACGTGGGCGAGGCAGCAAACACATGGATTGACGGTATCTGGGACCGTCGCCCCCCCCCCCCTCCCCCGTCGTGTTCGTCATCGACCGCAACCTCGAGTACAGAGCGCTCGCTGCCGGCTGCTCTCTGCTCCGCGTGCCACGCCCGAGCTCGCCATCGGATGCTCTGTTCCGCGGATGCCGCTGCTCCTCCTCTGCTTCGCGTGCATGCCTCGCTGCGCCACTGCTCCACGCGGCTAGCAGCACCATGCCGTCGGCCACGAGCTACTCCCTGTCGAGCTGCGCTGCTGGTCCTCCGCTGCGCCGCTGCTCCTTGCGCTCACCGCTGGCCTACTCGCGGGCTCTGTCGCCGAGCTCGTCGTTGTCCTCGATGGCTCGACCTCCTCCCTATGCTACTGCGCCGCTGGCTGCTGCGACGGCGAGCTCCTCTGCTCCCTGGACAAGATCGCCGCCCTCCGCTGAACGAGCTCGCCGTCCTCCCCTGAACAAGCCCGCTATCCTTGTCCCTGAACTGTTACCTAAAGAAGGTACTGCGGTTTAAAATTCAGTTTCAGAGAAATTACTGCAAAATATTCAGTTTCAGAGAAACTTCAGTTTCATACGTGGTGGATGGATCTATCTTGGAAAAATATTAATGCAAATATTTTCATCACTATATTTTGGTAAAAATTTGTTCTCCTTGCCATTGTCATGAAATTGTAGCTAATACAGTAATAACAATGAAGTTGTGAAATTCAGAAAAACATATGAACTCAGTAGATGTCAACCGGTGGCTGCAAAGTTACGCAAAATTCCTTTGCATATGGATCCTCATTGTATGGGTTCACAGTCTGTTAAAGAAGATAAAATAAAACAAGGATAAAACCTATAGATGGATGTGACTATACCTGTTCTTCATTATGCAGTGATGTACTTTGACATAATTGGCAGTGAAATATTCAGAGACAAGCTAACTATTGTCTAAGAAATTTCAAACATGCATCATCAGGAGTTCCATGAACTCCCGAAGCAGAATTTTATACCATTCTCAAACAGAAATCAAGTGGTATATTGTGATATGCCTGATAGTAATCTTTCTTGACCAAGAGACTTAAAACACTGCAGAATACAATCTGGTGGGAAATCAGTAACAATACCTTTTATAATCTCTCCTTCTGTATTTAACCTGAACCCATGCAGCATAGTTGAGAGCATAGCCATTAACAATCTGGTGGAAACTGTGGCATAGTTGAGAACATAGCCATTAAGAGTCCATGCACCATCACTTTCCCCGCTGTCCATATGGAAAGAACAAAGACAGGAAGAAGGGTCTATCACCGTGCATAGAGATTAGAGATATGAGTTACACTAACAGAAATAGCAACTGAGTAATCAACAGGTATCTTCGTTTTGCGGGGCAAGGAAGAGCAACACATGACAACTTCACGACATGTTAATAGATTAGGAGAATACCAGGATTTTCTTCAGGTTTGTTACTCATTATGCCCGTAAACTGGAGTTTCTTCTCCATGTGGTTTGATGACCCACACCGACTGCTCTAGCGGAACACGCAGCTTTTAACATCATTGCACCAACCTCCACCCTGGAATTCGATTTAGAATCACCATCAGCTAAGCCTAAAGCAGACATTTTACAATCTCCTACTACTACAAAGCGGAATTCAAAATTTTCTCTCAGCCCACATAATATCGTAGTGTATTGGTCACCTCCAGGTTGACAAGCCAATTGTTTGACCCTGATCCAGATCCTCGGTGCAGATGGTAACGCGGTGAGCTTCCATCCAAGCATACTGTAATGATTGACATGGAAGTAAAGCACCAACATTTACAAGCCTACCATGCCATTCATCAGCTAAAAATCCAAGCATGCACAAATTCTGATGTGAAGGCAATAATCCACGCATCTGAGAGGAATTAGCTAATAAATCCACGCAGCATTACCATCAAAAGCAAGGTATCTGAGAGGAATTACCTTCTGGGCGATGCACTTCCAGAGTGCGTCCAGGAGGGAGAGGCACTTGTCGCGGTCGTAGGGGTTCTCGGCGGCGCAGTTGAGCAGCACCATCGCCTCCGGCCGCGGCGTCGTCACCTCCTTCTCCATGCCGATCCAATCCGATGAATCAACAGGGGTCATCCACGAGCTCCCCAAAATTTCTCTCTTCCTGGAGCTTCTCGCCGTAGGGAGCAGACCGGGAAGCGCTGCTGCAAGATCCAGTAAGTTGGCGTCGAGGAATCAAGGGAGAGGCGGTGTATTGCACATAAAAATCAAAGCTTGGACGGAAAAGTCCGATCTTCGCTGTTGGGATGGGGACCGGCTCGGGTGAGCTAGATGGAGGAGGGGTAGCGGCGCGGGGAAGATATACGACGGAGGGGAGCAGCGAAGGCGAGCTAAGGCGGCGCTCGCCGGCGGAGGGGCAGCAGCGCCGGGATTCAAGCGGGGCGGAGCGTCTGAGAGCGAGGAAGAAGAGGCCTGCGGGGGGACTACGGGTTGTGTCGGGAATTAGCCGAGGGTGTTTTTGCAAATTTGACCATCCGACATTTTCCCCGGGACGGAGGGAGTATGTTTTTCATGAAGTTCTAATTACAGATTAGAGAGATAGCTCATGAAGCAGCGCATGAATTATTTGTTTAGCAGTAAGTCAACAAAACAAAATATTGCAGTGGGAGTTTTTTACTTCTTATTACATGCCTCTAAGTTATATGCACTTGTCTTCATGTATCAATATCAGTAAGCATTACAGAATGAAACAAAAAATAATTATTATATTTGTAGTCCTGTAAAGTCAATATTTCTATTAAATGTTTTTCAACTAGTGCAGATTGTATAGAGAAATGTAACAGATATTTCTTCTGTAGAAAGATGCTATCTCGAAGGCCCTCAGATCAAGGGATGTTTTCTTGCTTCATGGACCTCCTGGAACTGGGAAGACAACAACCATCATTGAGATAATATTGCAGGAGGTCAAGCGTGGATCGAAGATTCTTGCTTGTGCTGCTTCCAACATTGCGGTGGATAACATTGTTGAGCGACTATCACAGTACAGGTTGCTAAAACAAGTGAAACATATAATTTTCCTTCAAATGTTCTTTCCATTATCTCTCTTAGCAAAATGTTTCAGTCATATATATAGTCCTTATAGAAGGTGAATTCTGATGAACTATTCATCTGAACCACTAAGTAACTGAAATATCCTTATTTCGTTTTGTAGAACGAAATTGGTGAGGTTAGGGCATCCTGCTCGTTTGCTACCACAAGTATTGGACAGTGCTCTCGATGCTCAGGTATAAACCTATTTTAAGTTGTTCAATTTGCTTTTGCACTGCAGAATTATATGAAGATGCACACCCTTTTTGTTTTCTTCTATTCTTAGTTCATAAGTTATTCTTTGGATCACATTTAACTTAATCTTCATCCAGTGCACCACCTTTGCATTTATATGAAATTTTGTGGGAATACATGCATGCACCTCATGATTCAAATGAAGTTTTATATCCCCATTTGGTTGGATTGTTTTTCCTATTTTCTTATGCTTCGCAGGGCTATGCCTTTTTTCCTAACAGTGTAAGGAATTCTACTGTGTTCTTCTTGTTAACTAAAGCAACTTAGTATTAGTTTGTCTGGCCCACAAAATTTTAGAGCAATTTCAAAATGAACTTGATTTCCCATATGAAGTATATGTGGCAGCTGTATTTATCTGTGATTCCTTATTGTGTCAATATGATCTTATGATAGTTAACCTGATTAATCTTCTTTGACCAGGTACTGCGAGCAGATAATAGTAGCTTGGCTGGAGACATTCGCAAGGAAATGAAGGTAATAAACCATTTTCAAGATCCTAAGTTTTATGTAAGGACAGCATGTGTATCCACAACTGTTAAAGAGCCTTCTTGGTAGAACTTGAGGATAGGATAGCCCCCGACCCTGATCTAAGGTTGTAGGGTGCTCGATGGGAGGCCGAGGTCTGTAGCCTCGGGGGCCCAGAGCTGATGTATGATGCGAGCAAGAAGGGGACTGGGACATAGATTGGCTTTGAGTTTATTTCATTGCTTAATTTTGGAATAACTAGTCCGGGCATAATTTAGGCCGGATTACATTTACATCTGACTTGCAGGAAAAAAAAAAGAACTCCTAACTAACTCTTTGCCTGGCAGAATACATAATCTAAACCGGCTCTAACTTATTTAAACTGACTAACTAATCTTAACCCTGCAGCCACTGGATTGTTGCCACCACGTAACACTTCTAGTGTGGAAAATGTCCTACTTAGATAGTACCACTGGCTGCAATTTCAATTATTTTATATAGCTTGATATTCATTGATATGTTCTATTCTTTCTGCCAGGTGCTTAACAGCAAATTGCTGAAAGCTAAAGATAGAAACACGAAAAGGGACATCAGGAAAGAGCTCAAAACCCTTGCCAAAGAGGAGAGAAAACGACAGCAGCTTGCAGTCGCTGATGTCATAAAAAATGCAGATGTTGTGCTGTCTACTTTGACTGGTGCATCTTCCAAAAAGCTAGCTGGCATTACGTTTGATTTGGTAATTATTGATGAGGCTGCTCAGGCACTCGAGGTGGCATGTTGGATGGCCTTATTGAAGGTAAGTTATAACTTACAGTTATGATAAATAAAAGTTGATCACTGCATGCCATTTAAAAGAGGGTTAATCTTCGACAATTAAATAGATCTATTATATGTGTTGTAGGCTTGTAGTTGGGATTTAATTGGTGTAAATTATAGCGCATTGGTACGAACGTATGCTAAACTCTGTAAGGATGCAATGATAATCTTCTCTAATTTCCATGCGTATCACCCAGTAGGCAAATCGTAGGAAACATAGTTTTGGCTTTACAGTTACGGCATCCCGCTTATGTTGGATGATTAGTTTTGGGATTATGAAATAATGGTAGCAGAGATTGCTATCACCAATGAGGTTGTTTCTGTGTTTGACATGATTGGTATGCCGAATGCTTTGGATGACATTGTAATTGTTCTGTTCTTATTAGGATTGATTTTATGCTATGGAGATTCTCATTTATGCATTTATTTATTCTATTTTCAATTGGTATTCAGGGGCCAAGGTGCGTGCTTGCTGGAGACCATCTTCAACTTCCTCCAACAATCCAAAGTGTTGAGGCAGAGAAGAAGGGTATGGGAAAGACACTCTTTGAACGCCTTACAGAAGGCTATGGAGAGGAAATCACATCCATGCTCACTGTCCAGTACAGGATGCACGAGCTAATTATGAACTGGTCATCAAAAGAACTTTACAATAATAAGGTGCACTTTTCCTTGTATTATCTTGCTACCTGTTAGGTTACTTGGTTTCGATCCCCCTTTTCCATAACACTGCTTTTTTTTTCTCAGATCAAAGCGCATTCTAGTGTTGCTGGGCATATGCTCTATGATCTTGAGAAAGTAAATAGATCTTCTTCAACAGAACCAACTATTATACTCATCGACACTACAGGGTATGTATTCTCTGGTGCTTACCCAAACTTCAAAGTAATGTCGCAAAATGTTTTTAAGATATGCATTGAAACCTTGACTGCTTTTGTATTTCGTCGCCCTCTGTTCCTTGCATTACAATAGTTTTCAAGATATGCTTGTGGACTAGCGGTTTGACTGAACAGAGCTATTTAATATCCTAGAGAATGCAATAATTAGACAGGTTCACTATTATTTCAAATTTGGACCAGGCTGATACGAAAATGTTATATTTTCGAAGTGATGAGCGGTTTGAAATGTTTTTTTTAATGATAAGCAAAATACTTATAACGTGTCTGAAGTAATCTGTAGGTGTGACATATTATTTCAAATGTGGACTATCCTTTGGCTGATACAACAAATGTTTATATTTCCTAAGTGATGAACAATATAAAGCTTAACATATCTGAAGTATTTATTAGGTGTGACATGGAAGAAGTGAAAGATGAAGAGGAGAGCACCATGAATGAGGGCGAGGCTGCAGTATCCATAGCCCATGCCAAGTTGCTTGTTGAGAGCGGTGTCCATGCATCTGATATTGGCATCATTACGCCTTATTCTGCACAGGTTATTTATTACATGCTCTCAGTATTCATTGGAATAGCTAGATAATGTTATTAGCCATGTGTTCTTCATACATTTCATATTTAGTAGTATCATGGTTACCTCGCTATTTCTTTTTGGGGGCACCGTACAAGCTTTTTGTTGTTGCATGTTCTTTTTGCTGCTCTGCTCTCGAGTCTTGACGTATTGGTTGATTGGGGATTGTGCGCTATTTGGAAGACTCTGCTTCTCTATCTGTAACACACATCTTTTGCAACTTTTGGCTTGCAATTCACTTCTCTGTTGCTAATTTATGGTTGGTTCCTCGGATGGTGTAACAGGTAACCTGTCTGAAAATGCTGAGAAACAAAGAAACTAAACTGAAGGACTTGGAGATATCGACGGTTGATGGATTTCAGGGCCGGGAGAAAGAGGCCATCATCATTACAATGGTCAGATCCAACTCCAAGAAAGAGGTGAGCTTCATTCCGTAATCTTCCCAGTTTGGAAAGTTAACCCTATCTCAATGTCTGATGTACACTGACATGATATTATGCATTGATGTTGGTTTGGCTTTGCATGGTTGGTCCAAGAAATTAGGATGTTGTGGAAATTTGAAATGTTTAAATTGTCTAATAAAAAGGAGTAACTAGTAAAACTGTGTGTTCATTTTCTTCTTTCAGGTTGGGTTCTTGAGTGATCATAGGCGAATGAATGTCGCTGTAACACGTGCAAGGCGGCAGTGCTGCATAGTGTGCGACGCGGAGACAGTAAGCAATGACAAATTCTTGAAACGATTGGTTGAGTACTTTGAGGAGAACGGTGAGTACTTGAGTGCGTCTGAATACGGGAGCAGCTGACCGTGATAGCATGTATGCTGCTTTTGTGCCTGCTCAGCGACCATCATGGAGATATTGGAGAACTGGAGTACAATTTTTAATGGATGCGTCTGGTAGTTTTTTTTTCTCGCGGGGACAGTACTTAGTTCAGATATAGACGCAAATCACAACCGAGACAAGCGTTGTGACGGATGACCCTACAACTGAAAAGCAATTGGTTAAATTGATGATTGGTGTGTGGAACGTGGATTAGCATATGTGGCCGCTTTGTCGGCTGCTGCTCTTGGTGCGAATTTGTGGAAATAAATGTCCTTCGTATGTGAAGAAGAAGATGCCAATGTCCTTCGTATGATAGTGAACATTCCCTTGATATCGTTGATAAAGCAACCAGATTTATCACCAGACTATAATGATAAACTTATATTTGTTTCATAGTTAGAGCATCTCCAGCCGCGTCCCCCAAACTGCGCCGGATTGAGCGTTTGGGGGACGTGTTTTGTTCGGCGCGTTTTCCTGCCCGTCCCCCAAACGCCGCCCCCAAACATTTAAAATAATTTTTCTTCGGCATTTTTATTTCAATTTCTACAAACTAATACATAATTGGGAACGTGGTTTACACGAAGACATAGTTTGGAACATGGTTTTCCACAAACTAATACATAGTTTGAACCATGGTGGACACAAATATAAAATATTGCAAAAAACTAAACCTAACTAGGCCGTGCATCGGCGGTTTCTGTGTTCGCTGCTAAGAAACAACACTCCAGGGCACACCCCACCTGGAAAATCCAGCGGGAGGATGGTGCCCTTGTTGGTTCTACCGATGAGGCGAACAGGCAGAAACCTCCGTGCACGTATTCGCTGCGAAGAAACAACACTCAGTCGTCCTCCGAGTCGGTGCTGTCGTCGTTGGAGTCCCTGTCGACGTGGTAGTCCCGGCGGCAGCGACTCTCGTCGAAGACCTTGATGCTCATGTCCCTGTTGCCGAAGTAGGAGAACACGAGGATGAAGCCGGCTTGGAGGCTGTGGTGGCGCGCGAACTTCTCCCAGCCGATGTTGAGGTACATCTTGCCGCGCGCGTCGTAGATCGCGTCGACGATCCACCGGCAGTAGCCGCACGAATGCTCCCGCAGATGCATTGTGCGCGGGCGTACGCCGCCGACGTACTCGGCGAAGGAGTCCGGCAGCCTCTGGATGCCGCGCGGGTCGCCCTTGAGGACGTGGACGAACTCGAACAGGACGTCCGGCTCCACGTCCATCTCCGACGATGAAGACGACGACGCGGGAGGCGACGGCGATCGTTCAGCTATGCCGCGGCCACGACCACGACCACGACCACGGCCGCGGCCGCGAGGTCGGCCTCCGCCTCTACCAGACATGGCGGCGAGTCTTGTTGAGAGATGGTGGCGGCTAGGGTTTGGGAGAGAGGCGCTAGGGTTTGTGTGTGAGAGGGACGATGAGAGGCGCCCTTTTATAGGCCGGAGGGAGGCGGAGGAGCGGTGGCGCTCATTAACGCCGGCACGCAGAGCTAGGCGCGACGGGACGCGTCGCTGCGCCTCTGCGGGAACGCACCGTCGCTGCGCGCCACAACTTCCGTCGCGAGGTAAGCGACGGTTAGGTTTAAATTAATTGTGCCGCCGACGGGTCGGCCCCGCCACTCCCCGCCTCGTTGTGTCCGGGTCCCCGAGCGTCCCGTGGACGGGGACGGGCTCGGGCGCCGGACACCGTATCGGGCGCGCCGGACAAAAAGGGCTTTGGGACGCGGCCGGAACGCTTTTTTTTCCGCGCCCAAATCCCTTTGGGGGACGGTTTGGGGGACGCGACTGGAGATGCTCTTAGGGTTGTACTGATGAACTTCAATCTGTAGTAGCTATGACTAGAGTTAAATCCATACCCGTTATCTCTATGGCTAACTGATGAACTGCCATTTTATTTGCTGGTCGTTGTGTGTGATGGTGATGTACTATTGTAATGTCAGCACTAGATAGAAGACGTGACCACAGATATAGTCTGCAAGTAACCTAACATAGTAGCTCTCCTCGTCATAGCCATTTTTCTGAATGCGTGCAAGGAGCAAACGGCAGGTTTTGAAACTGTCTCAGGCATAGGAGGACCCAACCGTCCCTAAGCCTGGGCACGCGCCTAGGCTTTGGGCCGGTGGTGCGATAAAAAATTGATGAATATTTTTACAAAAATTTGGCCGGGTTCACAATGCGTCCAGACTTGATGAAAATCTTTGATCCGTCACTGGTCTAGGGTATGTACTACAACATAAGATGCTTAGGGAGATGTTTAGAGAAATAAACGGATTTTTTTAAGCACTAGTGCTTATTTATACAACCAAGATGCTTAACTAGACAAATTTTATATCAAAATAAAATAAGCACGGGTGCTTAAGAGCATGTACGATGTGGTGACGATCAACCTTTTTTTAGAGATGCCACGTAGAACTTTTACTTAATTGGACGAGAGAGAATAGAAAAAGAGAAAGTTGTCTTAGCTTAACTGATGGATGATTCCTTAGAAAATAAAGAGTAGACAATTTTCTGCGTTGTCTCATATGTCATCATTTTTGGCAAAAAAAAATATTAATTCTCGTTAATGGTAAGGCTGACAATAAATAAGAGATATTGAATTGTGCATGTTATATTCAAGGTCTAGTCTATATTTTGCGGCGGCCTTGGAAAAAGTTGTAGACATATCCATATGTGAAGGAGGGGCTGCAAACAGCAGACGGCGATGTTGTGAACTGTGGTCGGGGCTCCTACAAACTATGCTCGATGTTCCTACAAGTGGGATCACGTTTTCAGGATTTTTGGGTGATTTGCTACATTCATATATTTTTCTTAGTACAATTATTTTGTGATTTTGCTACAATAATATAAAATTATTGCTACAATGTTTACGACGAGAGTATTAGGCGAAGTCGGTTTGCAACATTAACACTTTCTCTTTCTCCGAAGGTCTCCGACGATGATTCTAACAAAGTAAAATTTTGCTAAAATAGTACAATGTTTTTGCTACGAGGTCTCTGGTGACGTTTGTGTGTTTTGTGGTGTAAGGGTACATTGCCCCTAAGTGTGTTTTTGGTAAGTAATGACAATCCTCTATGGACTAATGTTTTCATTATGTTTATATGAAGAAATATTTCATAGGTATTTCTTCAAGTCCATATGTTGGATTCAAGTGTGGATGCCATGAATATAATGTTATACCTTTGGTATTGGCATCAAGATTATCGATTTGAAGAGAAGAATATGATATGATCAGGAAGAAGAAATAAAGATGGAGTTCTTGTGTGTAACTCAAGTTAGTCATGCTCTAGATTATGTGTTAAGCAATGAATGATCACGATAATATGATAGAGCATGAAGAGATTAAAGGTTGACCAAGACTAGGAGTGAAGATTGAATTTAAGTTGGTCAACACATGAAGCATCAAGGTTGTACCACTTTTGATCATGTGATCTTGTGTGCGGGAAGCCTTGCAATTGTACTTCATGAGCTAACCCACTATATATGTGTATTTGTGTTGTCTATGTGGGTTAGGTATCTCGCCATGGGCACGTCATTTGGTGATAATGGACATGTGAAGATGTGTCTCAATGAAGCTTTCCATAGTGGTGTATGTGGGAGCAATCATGAGTCTTCACGAAGCAACAATGATCAAGTAGGTATTGTAGCTTGAATGAAGCATTAAGCGTCTTCATCAAGATCAAGCGGGATGCACAATGCAAAGATATAGACTTGCTAGGTGACGAGGTATCGACTCGTCAATGCCTACAGATTGTAGACTTAGGGTTTCGAGAAAGTAGAGGGCAAGTAGATCTCGAAGGTTGTCAGACGAACAAAGGCGTCCAACTCAACAAAACATGATGGCTAGGGTTTGCAATGATTCAATCCTTATTTCAACCTCAGCTTCCCCTTTATATAGGATGTGAAGTTGAGGCTTTTCCGTGTCGTACAAGTATAGATTATCAGGCCGCGCTGGGCCTTTCCCTATATTGATGCAAGTTCCCTATAATAACTCTATTTTCCTAATCCGAACATCTTCAATCTTCCGGGTCTCCAAATCTTCGAGTTCATGGGCCTTCTACGTCAATTGTGAACCATGGGTATTCATGCGACATGCCACTTAGGCATACCTATGTCAGTAGCCCCCGAGATTTCACTCGAGTCGTAGAGTCGGGCAAAATCTCCATCTTTCGTCTTTTCGATAATACTTTCGAATTACGCACAATCTTTACTTAATATCTATATAGCAAAAGTGCCCGTGCGTTGCACCGGGAGAAAAAAAACTCGAACACTCCAGTGAATCAACGGTGAAACATGTTATGTTAATTCTAAGAAAATTAACTTGCGAGGCTCTGATTCACCGACTTATAATACCGCATAGCAACATTATTTTATTAAAACATTATTTTATTGCAAAAATTATTCCCTCTTTATCCCCAAACTAAAACTATATTTTCTGGTATTTTTATGTTCCTAAAACTATTTGTAAAATGGCTTTAAAACAACCAGAAAATAAAAAACAAAAAATTCTTTTGTATATAAAAAAAGGAAAACCATCCAGCCAACCGGGTGATGCGCGTAGATGTACACGTCCGTTGGGAACCCCAAGAGGAAGGTATGATGCGCACAGCAGCAAGTTTTCCCTCAGAAAGAAACCAAGGTTATCGAACCAGTAGGAGCCAAGAAGCACGTGAAGGTTGTTGGTGGAGGAATGTAGCGCAACACCAAGAAACCAGCCAACGTGGAACCACAACACAATCAAAGTACTTTGCCCCAACGTAATGTGAGGTTGTCAATCTCACCGGCTTGTGAAAACAAAGGATTAAGCGTATCGAGTGGAAGATGGTGTTTGTTTGCAAAGAACAAGCGTAGAATGTATTCGTAAAGAATAGGACCGGGGTCCACAGTTCACTAGAGGTGTCTCTCCCATAAGATAAAAGCATGTTGGGTGAACAAATTACAGCAATTGACAAATAGAGAGGCATAACAATGCACATACATGATATGATAAATATAGTGAGATTTAATCGGGCATTACGACAAAGTACATAGACCGCTATCCAGGATGCATCTATGCCTAAAAAGTCCACCTTCAGGTTATCATCCGAACCCCTTCCAGTATTAAGTTGCAAGCAACAGACAATTGCATTAAGTATGGTGCGTAATGTAATCAACAACTACATCCTTAGACATAGCATCAATGTTTTATCCCTAGTGGCAACAACACATCCTCAACCTTAGAACTTTCTGTCACTGTCCCAGATTTAATGGAGGCATGAACCCACTATCGAGCATAAATACTCCCTCTTAGAGTTAAGAGCAAAACTTGGCCAGAGCCTCTACTAATAATGGAGAGCATGCAAGATCATAAACAACACATAGGTAATAGATTGATAATCACCATAACATAGTATTCTCTATCCATCGGATCCCGACAAACACAACATATAGTATTACAGATAGATGATCTTGATCATGTTAGGCAGCTCACAAGATCCAACAATGAAGCACAATTAGGAGAAGACGACCATCTAGCTACTGCTATGGACCCATAGTCCAGGGGGTGAACTACTCACTCATCACTCCGGAGGCGATCATGGCGATGAAGAGTCCTCCGGAGATGATTCCCTCTCCGGCAGGGTGCCGGAGGCGATCTCCTGAATCCCGAGATGGGATTGGCGGCGGCGGCCTCTTAGTAATGTTTTCCGTATCGTGGCTCTCTGACAGGGGGTTTGCGACGGAGGCTTTAAGTAGGCGGAAGGGTAGGTCAAAGGCGTCACGAGGGGCCCACACTATAGGGTCGCGCGGCCAGGGCTTGGGCCGCGCCGCCCTGGTGTGTCGCCACCTCGTGGCCCCACTTCGTCTCCTCTTCGGACTTCTGGAAGCTTCGTGCAAAAATAGGCCCCTAGGCGTTGATTTCGTCCAATTCCGAGAATATTTCCTTACTTGGATTTCTGAAACCAAAAACAGAAAAACAAACTGGCACTTCGGCATCTTGTTAATAGGTTAGTGCCGAAAATGTAAAATAACGTGTAAAGTATGTATAAAACATTCAAGTATTGTAATAAAAGTAGCATGGAACATAAGAAATTATAGATACGTTTGCGACGTATCAAGCATCCCAAGCTTAGTTCCTACTCCCGAGTAGGTAAACGATAACACAAATAATTTCTAAGTGACATGCTACCAACATAATCTTGATCAACATTATTGTAAAGCATATGAGATGAATGGAGTGATCTGAACAAAAGATTGCTAACAAAGATAATGACTAAGCAAATAAATCATATAGCAAAACTTTTCATGAATAATACTTTCAAGACAAGTATCAATAAGACTTGCATAAGAGCTAACTCATAAGCAATAAATTCATAGTAGAATGCATTGAAGCAACACAAAGGATGATTAAGTTTCAGCAATTGCTTTCAACTTGTAACATGTATATCTCATGGATATTTGTCAACATAGAGTAATATAACAGTGCAATAAGTAAACATGTAAGAATTAATGCACGCAGTTAACACAAGTGTTTGCTTCTAAGATAGAAGGGAATGGGTAAACTGACTCAACAATAAAGTAAAAGATTGGCCCTTCGCAGAGGGAAGCATTGTTTACTATTTTTATGCAAGAGCTTTTGTTTTGAAAACATAGAAACAATTTTGTCAACGGTAGTAATAATTCATATGTGCTATGCATAATACTTCCTACAAGTTGCATGTCTCATGCATAGAGTACCAATAGTGCTCGCACCTTGTCCTACTATCTCGGAAACACGGATTCTCATCGCATAACATATGCTTCAACCAAGTGTCACAAAGGGGTACCTCTATGCTGCCTGCACAAGTATCTAAGGAGAAAGCACGCATTGGTTTTCGCTTTTGATTATTCTCAACTTAGACATCCATACGGGACAACATAGACAACAGATAATGGACTCCTCTTTTTCATGCTTAAGCATTCAACAATAGTTAATATTATCATAAGAGATTGAGGTTGTATGTCCAAACAGAAACTTCCACCATGATACATGGCTTTAGTTAGCGGCCCAATGTTCCTCTCTAACATATGCATACTCAAACCATTTGATCGTGAAGTCCACTACTTCGAGAGACGAACATAGCATCTCACATGATATCCAACAAAGATAAAGTTGATGGCCCCAAAAACATGGTTACCGCTCAACAAGCAACTTATAAGAATTAAGACACATAACTACATATTCATTACCACAATAGTTTTTAAGCTATTTGTCCCATGAGCTATATATTGCAAAGGTAAAGGAATGAAATTTTAAAGGTAGCACTCAAGTAATTTACTTTGGAATGGCAGAAAAATACCACATAGTAGGTAGATATGGTGGACACAAATGGCATGGAGTTTGGCTCAAGGTGTTTGGATGCACGAGAAGCATTTCCTCTCAGTACAAGGTTTGGGCTAGCAAGGTTGTTTGAAGCAAACACAAGTATGAACAGGTACAGCAAAACTCACACAAGAACATATTGCAAGCATTATAAGGCTCTACAATGTCTTCCTTTTTGTTCAAACACTTTACCCGAAAATATCTAGACTTAGAGAGATCAATCATGCAAACCAAATTAAACAAGCTCTACAGTAGTTCTTCATTAATAGATTAAACTACATGATGCAAGAGCTTAAACATGATCTATGAGAGCTCAAACAATTGCCAAATTGCCAAACCATATGCAGCATTTTCCAATTCCAACCAAATAACAATTTAACGAAGCAATAAGCTTTCGCCATGAACATTAAAGCACAATTAAGAACACAAGTGTTCCATATGAAAAAGCGGAGCGTAATATCTCCAATATAAGAATGGCGAGATCCAACTTTATTCAAAACAAAACAAAAATAAAAAAAACCGACGCTCCAAGTAAAGAACATAAGAATGTGACGGAATAAAAATATAGTTTCACTAGAAGTGACCTGATAATGTTGTCGATGAAGAAGGGGATGCCTTGGGCATCCCCAAGTTTAGATGCTTGAGTCTTCTTAAAATATGCAGGGATGAACCACCGGGGCATCCCCAAGCTTAGACCTTTCACTCTTCTTGATCATAGTATATCATCCTCTTCTCTTGACCCTTGAAAACTTCCTTCACACAAACTTCAAGCAAACTCATGAGAGGGTTAGTGCATAACCACAAATTCATATATTCAGAGGTGACACAATCATTCTTAACACTTCTGGACATTGCACAAAGCTTCTGAAAGTTAATGGAACAAAGAAACTCATTCAACATAGCAAAAGCGGCAATGCGAAATAAAAGACAGAATCTGTCAAAAGAACAGTCCGTAAAGATGCATCTGGACTGGGCACTTAACTTGCTCAAATGAAAAAACTCAAAACTAATGAAAGTTGCGTACATATCTGAGGATCACGCTCGTAAATTTGCAGATTTTTTCAAATTTCTTACAGAGACTTATGCCAGAATTCGTGACAGACAGCAATGCTGTTTCTGCGCAGCGATCCCAAATATAACATCAACTTTAGCATAGAAACTTTACTTGGCACAAAAACATGATAAGGAGAGGTTGCTACAGTAGTAAAAAACTTCCAAGACTCAAATATAAAACAAAGTACTGTAGTAAAAACATGGGTTGTCTCCCATAAGCGCTTTTCTTTAACGCCTTCCTAGGCAGAAAGTGTAATTCAAGTATCATCAAGAGATGAAGCATCAATATTACCTTGGGCTTTACCTTTAACTTTCTTGTTCTTTTTCTTACTCTTTGGTTTAGGGAATACATGTCTACCCCCGGGTGTAGAGGTGAACTTTAGGGTGCCTTCTCCCATATCTATGACTGCTCCCAATAGTTTCAGCAGGGATCTTCCGAGTGTGATTTGTCCTGTTCCTGCACATTCAATAACAAGATAATCAATGGATATTTTTCTACCAAGAATGGTTGTATGCACACCCGCAGCTATTCCTTTAGGAATTATAACAGAGTTATCAATAAGAGTTATTCCTTCTCCCCCTTCAACGAATCCCCAAAGTTGCAAAGATTCATGAATACTCTTAGGCATTAAGCAAAATTCAGACATAATATCACAATTGGCATGAAGAGTTTGGTCACCGATAACAATTTTAATAGTAGGATCCCATAATGAAGGTTCAGAGTTCACTAAAACTTGATCAAGACGGTTACGAACATATCTATAATTTTCATTCAAGCGAGATGCACTTGTCTCAAGAGTGTTTAATCTATTATAAATGCTAATAAGGGCTGAATCAAAGTTATTAGCTGAATCATGTGATGCAACCAACTTCTTTATGGCGTTAAAAGCTTGATCCCCATTACAATGAAGGAAATCTCCCCCCACTACAGCATCCAAGGCATATCTATAGCGAATCATAAGACCAAAATAAAAATTACTAAGGAGCAAACTTAGAGTCATTTGAGGTTCAGCTTTACGATAAGAAGTAAAAATCCTGGACCAAGCATCTTTAAAACTTTCCTCATCCCCTTGTTTAAAAGTAAAAACTAATTCCTCAGGTGAAGAAGTAACAAGTACAGAGCTAGACATGATAACAAAAGTAAACTAAATGCAAGTAACTAATTTTTTTGTGTTTTTGATATAGAGAGCAAGACAGTAAATAAAGTAAAGCTAGCAACTATTTTTTTGTGTTTTGTTTAATATGCAGCAAACAAAGTAGTAAATAAAATAAAGCAAGACAAAAGCAAAGTAAAGAGATTGGGAAGTGGAGACTCCCCTTGCAGCGTGTCTTGATCTCAGAACGCCAGAAATTAGGTTGATGCACGTAGATGTACACGGTTGGGAACCCCAAGAGGAAGGTATGATGGCAAGTTTTCCCTCGTAAAGAAACCAAGGTTATCGAACCAGTAGGAGCCAAGAAGCACGTGAAGGTTGTTGGTGGAGGAATGTAGTGCGGCGCAACACCGGTGAAACCGGCGCCAACGTGGAATCTGCACAACACAATCAAAGTACTTTGCCCCAACGTAACAGTGAGGTTGTCAATCTTACCGGCTTGCTGAAAACAAAGGATTAAGCGTATCGAGTGGAAGATGGTGTTTGTTTACAAAGAACAGTAAAAGTAGTAGAATGTATTCAGATGTAAAGAATAGGACCGGGGTCCACAGTTCACTAGAGGTGTCTCTCCCATAAGATAAAAGCATGTTGGGTGAACAAATTACACTCGGGCAATTGACAAATAGAGAGAGCATAACAATGCACATACATGATATGATAAATATAGTGAGATTTAATCGGGCATTACGACAAAGTACATAGACCGCTATCCAGCATGCATCTATGCCTAAAAAGTCCACCTTCAGGTTATCATCCGAACCCCTTCCAAAGTTGTAAGCAACAGACAATTGCATTAAGTATGGTGCGTAATGTAATCAACAACTACATCCTTAGACATAGCATCAATGTTTTATCCCTAGTGGCAACAACACATCCTCAACCTTAGAACTTTCTGTCACTGTCCCAGATTTAATGGAGGCATGAACCCACTATCGAGCATAAATACTCCCTCTTGGAGTTAAGAGCAAAAACTTGGCCAGAGCCTCTACTAATAACGGAGAGCATGCAAGATCATAAACAACACATAGGTAATAGATTGATAATCACCATAACATAGTATTCTCTATCCATCGGATCCCGACAAACACAACATATAGTATTACAGATAGATGATCTTGATCATGTTTGGCAGCTCACAAGATCCAACAATGAAGCACAATTAGGAGAAGACGACCATCTAGCTACTGCTATGGACCCATAGTCCAGGTGTGAACTACTCACTCATCACTCCGAGGCGATCATGGCGATGAAGAGTCCTCCGGGAGATGATTCCCTTCTCCCAGGGTGCCGGAGGCGATCTCCTGAATCCCCCGAGATGGGATGGCCTCTCGCAATGTTTTCCGTATCGTGGCTCTCGCAGGGGTTTCGCGACGGAGGCTTTAAGTAGGCGGAAGGGTAGGTCAAAGGGCGTCACGAGGGGCCCACACTACAGGCCGCGCGTGGGCCGCGCCGCCTGGTGTGTCGCCACCTCGTGGCCCCACTTCGTCTCCTCTTCGGGACTGGAAGCTTCGTGCAAAAATAGGCCCCCTGGGCGTTGATTTCGTCCAATTCCGAGAATATTTCCTTACTAGGATTTCTGAAACCAAAAACAGAGAAAACAGCAACGGCACTTCGGCATCTTGTTAATAGGTTAGTGCCGGAAAATGTAAAATAACGCTGTAAAGTATGTATAAAACATTCAAGTATTGTAATAAAAGTAGCATGGAACATAAGAAATTATAGATACGTTTGCGACGTATCACCGGGCAGGCCAAATGGCTCAGCCAGCGACCCAACTTTCGGCCATCGAGCGCACCAAGCCCGTGGCCCAAGCAGTGGAGAAACGCTAGAGCCTCCCTGGCATTCTTCCTTTCCCACCCCGCTGTCAGCCACTTTTCCAGAAAACTCCCTTGCCTTCTTGTTTTCGCGGGTCGATCCCTCCACCTCTTCTCCTCACCCGCACCTCGCCTCGCTCGCTCTCTTCTCCCCAACGCCAGGAGACACTCGAGGCACTCCCCGCACCCGAATGCCCCACTCCGCCTCCTCGAGCCGCCCTCCAGCGCCTCTCTCGCTGCCGCCCTCATCGTCCGCCGCAGCCGCCTCTACGAGCTCTCCGTGACCACGTCTCCGAGCATAAGAACGTCCTCGACCGCCAAGACCTACCTACGCGCCGCCATCATCCTATGCCTCGTGGAGCTCCGTCCCTAGCAGATTTCACAACAATCAATGGTGTGGTACTTGATTCACCTTGCTGATATTCCAGGCAAATTCCAACGTATATAAACCGGTGGCGCTCGTTGTAAGGGAACGATGTGGGACTATTTAACTCTTAGTATCGATGGTATGTTTTCTGGATGGATTCGTTCGGGTTGCTTGTGAATTTCTCTTATGGGCCTGATTTGAGAAAAAATCGTGATCCACATGCACTACAAGAAAAGTTGCCATGGCCGACGAAGTTGAAGTCGCGCCGTGGTTGCTGGTGTACCATGGCCGACGATTTTGGTCCCTCCGTGGTGCATGTCAAAACTTTTTTTTTCTCGTTTTTGGGCCACCTAGCCCGACGAAAGCGGCCAAAACGTGGCGTATGGTGGCCCGGGACGTGGTGCATCTCGAATTCGGGTTCGCCGCCGAGCCAACGCAAATCCCACCCGAGGGATGTAGGGCCCAGATGGCAGCCTCTCTGGCATTGTTTTTTCTACATCGCGCCATCTCGTTCAACGTTCTCCGATCGAGCCGCTTACGATGCAGGATCATGGGTCCCGCATGTCATCCTCTATGAACCAAAATTCTTTCTATTCTTGGATTTTTTTGACCCCCGATTTCTGGCTTTACTTTTTCTTTTGATCCCTTGCCGCCTTGGAAACGTTGAGACCGCCTGCTAAATGGGACCCGCATGTCATCCTCTATGTGCAATCAACTTTTTTTCTTGGAGTTTTTTTGGCACCTCAAATTTGGTCACTTGCCTTTTTCTTTCGATCCCTGCCGCCTCTCAAACGATACTGCTGCTAATGGGACCCGCATGTCATCCTCTATGTACTATAAAACTTTCTTTTCCTGGATTTTTTGGCACCTCAAATTTGGTCACTTGCCTTTTTTTTCGATCCCCGCCGCCTCTCAAACGGTGATACGCTGCTGCTAAGGGACCCGCATGTCATCCTCTATGTACTATAAAACTTTCTTTTCTTTTTTTTGGCACCTCAAATTTGGTCACTTGCCTTTTTCTTTCGATCCCCTGCCGCCTCTCAAACGGTGATACCGCTGCTGCTCGACCCGCATGTCATCCTCTATGTACTATAAAACTTTCTTTTCTTGGATTTTTTTGGCACCTCATATTTGGTCACTTGACTTTTTCTTTCGATCACCTGCCTCTCAAACAGTGATACCGCTGCTGCTAAATGGGACCCGCATGTCATCTCTATGTACTATAAAACTTTCTTTTCTTGGATTTTTTGGCACCTCATATTTGGTCACTTGACTTTTTCTTTCGATCACCTGCCGCCTCTCAAAAGGTGATACGCTGCTAAATGGGACCCGCATGTCATCCTCTATGTACTATAAAACTTTCTTTTCTTGGATTTTTTTTTGCACCTCATATTTGGTCACTTGACTTTTTCTTTCGATCCTCCTGCTTCTCAAACAGTGATACCGCTGCAGCTAAATGGGACCCGCATGTCATCCTCTATGTAAATCACGTTTCTTTTCTTGAATTATTTTTGGCTCCTGATATTTGGTCACTTGCCTTTTTCTTTCGATCTCATGCCACGTTTGAAACGTTGAGGAACCTGCTGGCTCATGGGACCCGCATGTCATCCTCTATGTACTATAAAAGTTCATTTTCTTGGTTTTTTTCACCCTCTGATTTTTGGCAATTTCTTTTTTTTTCGATCCTGCCGCCTCTCAAACGCTGATACCGCTGCTTAATGGGACCCCATGTCATCCTCTATGTACTATAAAACTTTCTTTTCTTGAATTATTTTTGGCTCCTCATATTTGGTCACTTGCCTTTTTCTTTCGATCTCATGCCAAGTTTGAAACGTTGAGGAACCTGCTGGCTCATGGGACCCGCATGTCATCCTCTATGTACTATAAAAGTTTATTTTCTTTATTTTTTTCCACCCTCCGATTTTTGGCTATTTCCTTTTTCTTTTGATCCCCCGCCTTGGAAACGTTTGTAAAACTCATGGGACCCACATGTCATCCTCTATGTACAATCAACTTTCTTTTTCTTTTGATCTCAAGCCGCATTTGAAACGTTGAGACCGCTGCTGCTAAATGGGACCCGCATGTCATCCTCTATGTACAATAAAGTTTTTTCTTGGATTATCTTTGCTCCGATATTTTGGCACTTGCCTTTTTCTTTCGATCTCATGCCGCCTTTGAAACGTTGACCAAGCTGCTTGGCTCATGGGTCTCGCATGTCATCCTCACGACAATAAAAGTTTTCTTTCTTGGAGTTATTTTTGACCCTAATTTCTGGCTATTTGCCTTTTTCTTTTGATCTCTGCCCCTCGAAACGATGAGGACGCTGTTGGGAGGTCGGTCCCACATGTCATCCCGTATGAACAATAAAAGTTTCCTTTGATTGATTTATTTTGAACCCCTAATCAATTTCTCGATATTTCCTTTGTTTTGATCCCCCGCCGCTTTGAAATCGTGAGGATGTACGCCTCATGGGTCCCGCATGTCATCCTCTCGAAGGTAAATGTTTCTTTTCTTGGATTTTGTTTACCAAATGATTTTTGGCTTATTTTTTCTTTCGATCTCCTGCAGCCTTTAAAACGTTGAGGAGCTGCTGGCTCACGGGTCCCACATGTCGTCAGCCTCTATGAACAATAAATGAGGATGTCGCTGCCTCATGGGTCCCGCATGTCATCCTCTTAGAACGAAAATGTTTCTTTTCTTGGATTTTTTACCAACAGATTTTTGGTTTATTTTTTCTTTCCATCCCCTGCCGCCTTTAAAACGTTGACGCTGCTGGCTCATGGGTCCCCGATGTCAGCCTCCCCGTAGAACAAACATGTGATATCTTGATTATTTTGCAGACAATAAACAGTGTATTGCGCTCTGAGCTATTTCAAACGGATAAATTAAATCTTTATTTTTACATAAACAAACTTATATGTTGAATCTCCTTGTTTTTTGTTTTTGCGAAGCATAGGACTTTCCTGTTTTTTTAGAAAATTCCGAACTTTCCTGTTTTGGAGTGGGCTGAAATTGTACGAGTCAAAAGGCCAAGCACGATAGTTCGAAGGCCCAGATGTCCAGATGCAGCCCAATTGAAATCTTTCTTCTTGGAATTTTTTCACCCCCTGATTTTGGCTACTACATTTTTCTTTTGGTCCTGTGCCGCCTTGGAAACATTGAGACCGCTGCTGCAAAATGGGACCCGCATATCATCCTCTATGTACTATAAAACTTTCTTTTCTTGAATTATTTTTGGCTCCTGATATTTGGTCAATTGCCTTTTCTTTCGATCCCATGCAGCCTCTCAAACGGTGATACCGCTGCTGCTAAATGGGACCCGCATGTCATCCTCTATGTACAATCAAGTTTCTTTTCTTGAATTATTTTTGGCTCCTGATATTTGGTCACTTACCTTTTCTTTCGATCTCATGCCACGTTTGAAACGTTGAGGAACCTGCTGGCTCATGGGACCCGCATGTCATCCTCTATGTGCTATAAAAGTTTATTTTCTTGGATTTTTTTCACCCTCCGATTTTTGGCTATTTCCTTTTTCTTTTGATCCCCCGCGCCTTGGAAACGTTGAGTAAGCTGCTGACTCATGGGACCCGCATGTCATCCTCTATGTACAATCAAGTTTTCTTGAATTTTTTGGCTCCTGATATTTGGTCACTTGCCTTTTTGTTTCGATCTCATGCCACGTTTGAAACGTTGAGGAACCTGCTGGCTCATGGGATCCGCATGTCATCCTCTATGTGCTATAAAAGTTTATTTTCTTGGATTTTTTTTCACCTTCTGATTTTTGGCTATTTCCTTTTTCTTTTGATCCCCGCCTGGAAACGTTGAGTAAGCTGCTGACTCAATGGACCCGCATGTCATCCTCTATGTACAATCAAGTTTCTTTTCTTGAATTACTTTTGGATCCTGATATTTGGTCACTTGCCTTTTTGTTTCGATCTCATGCCACGTTTGAAACGTTGAGGAACCTGCTGGCTCATGGGACCCGCATGTCATCCTCTATGTGCTATAAAAGTTTATTTTCTTTGTTTTTTTTCACCCTCTGATTTTTGGCTATTTCCTTTTTCTTTTGATCCCCTGCCGCCTTGGAAACGTTGGGTAAGCTGCTGACTCATGGGATCCGCATGTCATCCTCTATGTACAATCAACTTTCTTTTTCTTTTGATCTCAAGACGCATTTGAAACGTTAAGACCGCTGCTGCTAAATGGGACCCGCATGTCATCCTCTATGTACAATAAAGTTTCTTTTCTTGGATTATCTTTGGATCCCGATATTTGGTCACTTGCCTATTTCTTTCGATCTCATGCCACGTTTGAAACGTTGAGGAACCTGCTGGCTCATGGGACCCGCATGTCATCCTCTATGTACTACAAAAGTTCATTTTCTTGGGTTTTTTTCACCCTCTGATTTTTGGCTATTTCCTATTTCTTTTGATCCCCTGCGGCCTTTGAAAGTTGAGGACTCTGCTGCCTCATAGGTCCCACATGTCAGCCTGTATGAACGATAAAGCTTTCCTTTCTTGGAGTTTTTTACCCCCTAATTTCTGGCTACTTTCTTTTTCTTTTGATCTCAAGCCGCATTTGAAACGTTGGGACCGCTGCTGCAAAATGGGACCCGCATGCAATTCTCCATGTACAATAAAAGTTTCTTTTCTTGGATTATTTTTGACCTCATTTTTGGTCACTTGCCTTTTTCTTTTGATCCCCTACCGCCTTGGAAACGTTGAGTAAGTCTGACTCGTGGGACCCGCATGTCATCCTCTATGTACAATCAACTTTTTTTTCTTTTGATCTCAAGCCGCATTTGAAACGTTGAGACCGCTGCTGCTAAATGGGACCCGCATGTCATCCTCTATGCACAATAAAGTTTCTTTTCTTGGATTATCTTTGGCTCCTGATATTTTGTCACTTGCCTTTTGCTTTCGATCTCATGCCGCCTTTGAAACGTTGAGTAAGCTGCTGGCTCATGGGTCCCGCATGTCATCATCTACGAACAATAAAAGTTTCCTATCTTCGAATTATTTTTACCCCTAATTTTTGGCTACTTCCTTTTTTCTTTTGATCACCTGCAGCCTTAGAGGATTCTGCTGGCTCATGGGTCCCACATGTCAGCCTCTATGAACAATAAACCTTTCCTTTCTTGGAGTTATTTTGACCTCTAATTTCTGGCTATTTCGCCTTTTTTAAAATCCTGTGTCGCCTTGGAAACGTTGAGAATGCTGCTGCCTCATGGGTCCCGCATGTCATCCTCTCAAAACGATAAATGTTTCTTTTTTTTTGGATTTTTTTACCAACTGATTTTTTTCCGATCCTCTGCCGTCTTTAAAAACGTTGACGACGCTGCTAATACAAGCTCTTTCGCTCCAAGATCTTGCAAGTTAATAGAATAAATCATGGAATTATTAGGATATGTTTTAAATTTCAAATCCACTTTATGAATTTTTTAAAAATACCGTGATCCGTGTGGGTATGGAGCGATCAAGGATTTTCATATTGGCCATGAGCAGTTTCAAAAATTGCAACCGGATAATTCTAAATAAATAAAAACAACTTTTATGCAGAATCTCCGTGTTTTTGTTTTTTGCCATCATAGGATCTATGGTTCATTAGAAAAGGGCCGAAATTGCATGAGCAGAAAAGCCCATTTCTAGTTATTGGGCTTCAACAGCCTGAGCAAGTAGGCCTATAGCAAATACCATGTAGATGGCCGTTGAAACCCAAAAGTATTTGTTACCTAGACTTGACATGAACCTTGCTATGCACACGACAATTTCAGTCCGATCCGTGTACGCAACACAAGATCAAACCCAACGTGTGAGGAAGCAGGTGGCAGCACACCTCCAGATGCTCAATCGTACACATATCATATAGGAGTTGTCGTATGTACATTAGTTCCGTATTGACATGTTTGTTTCTTTGGTTAACATGTGGGGTCCGCACAGTCACCTAGGTCGCACATCAACTTCTTTGCTCATAGTTGATGCATGTTTAGTGGCCTGCAGCAAGAATCGCTGCCCCCAGGGATGTACTTTACCCTTTAGCGGCGAAAAAATAGGAATGGTCCTCTCATGACTATGATCAACAAGAGGTGGCTATATTATAGTGCTGAAATAAAGTCAATCCTAAAACAGCCATGCATGGGTTATAATATGAAGGCAACACGAAATACAAAAGCAGGGCAGTGTTCAAATAAACTGATTCAAACTAGTACATACTAAAAGCAGTGTACTACTTCTCAACACTTCAAGCATAATAAAAAAGTGTGTCAGTGTTTTTTTAAAGGTAACACCGAACGGGCAATGTTTAAAGCAGGCTTAAACCACATAGCCGCTTGTCGGACACTACCCCAACTAACTCTGGGAAGGCTGATAACTCCCACAGTCTCACCTTCATCTGGCTGGAGGTTGCAGCGCAAAATTTTAGGGTATTGATTATGAAGATACTTCCGGTATGCTGTGTAGACGCAGTTTTTCCTCATGAATGGAACCAATGTGCCATCAGGAGCTTTGGATTCACGCTTCTTCAGGTTGGCAATGATCGGGTAATTGAGTCCGAGGAACAGAGAGTGGTCGCCGAGGCTGTTAACCTGCCTCCAATGAAAGTCCCCTGCACGTGCTGCAACGAACAGAGATATGGGATCCTGCTCAAAGACGTAGGTGGCAACAGGAGGATACTGCCGTAGCTGAAGCCCATTAGCAGCATAGGGAATGTCATGAGGTACTTCAGCATTGGCAATCCCAATGTTGTTTACTGTAAGGATGATCATCAATCGCTTGCCATCAGCAGATGGAGCGAGGAACCACGCGTACTGCTGATCATCCACCACCGGTGGCGGGATTACGAACATGGACATCGGGTTTTCTGCAATATTAGAAATGGAGACGAATAGGGTGTTACTGGCAACCATATTCAAACAGCAGCATTGTTCATCGTTCATGCTCACAGTATAAATACGACTATGTAAGCTAAGGACATTGGTCATTCATGTGTTCAAATCGAGTGTCCAATATATCAGTTATACTGCATGCATCCCACGAAACAAGTCTTAACTTCGCCAAAACTAGACACTAGTTAGTGTATACACAGTTATATACTACCTCTGTCCCACCGAAAGTGTCTGAGATTTGTCCAAATTCAGATGTATCTAGACAGTGAAAGCATATAGATACATTCAAATTTTGACAAATATATCATCTTAAGTTTAAGTCCTGTGTTGTAGTTAATTCCCTTTGTCTTAAGTGATCCAACGGTGTATATGATTAGATATTTGTATACAATATAGGAGTACAGACAATCTACCAGTTGGTCCAGTTTTAAACTGAGTATAGAGCTTCAATCATGACCCTTGGAGTGCTAAATCTAACGGTGCACAACAGCAGGATTCTCTGTGAAGAGTGCACATAGCTAACTCTACAATATTTTAGAACCATCACGTGAGCCTTGGGTCTACCCCAAAAAATGACCAAATATCTGAAACCCCTGAAGCATATGAATAACCCCATCAAAGAAATCGCTATTCAGCACTGCTACATGGATCAATGGAAGGTTCTTACGGTCTCAACTCTCAAGGAAACATCAAAGGAAAAGGTAGATAAGAAATGAGTGAGTGTTAGATGTACACATATTTTTAATTTTTTATTTGTTCCCTTCGTTTGCCGACTGATGGGAAGAAACATCATTTTTTGTAGGACCACTCTTGTTTTCGTATTTTATATATGCATTGCTGGCAATATTTTCTTTCGAAAACCATGAATATAGCTCGAGCTACATGTAGCATGGTTTTTGAAAATTTTGAGAGCTGCATTTTGAAGTTCCAAAGAAAACGGAGATTAAATACGGGTGTCAACAATGTTGTGTTCTACCAACATTCAAATGTCCAAATCAAAATATCTTATATTTAAGGTTTTGCAACAACAAAAAAATCTGACATATATTTTCCAACATTTTGTAACTTCAAAATCTATCAGATTCTGTCATTTTTGTGCGGCCCGAATATAGGGTATCTCAATTTCAGATTTTACACTCTGGTAGAATAATACATTCTCTACATCTATTTTTTTAGATTTTTTATATATTCTTTCAAAACTTGCGAAAGGCATGCTATAAATATTCTTTTGATTATCAAACAGAATCTTTAATGGTTTGACGTGCATACATACTAGTAATATAAAAATATAAAAGTTCTCGCCTTGTACACATTTTGTTGATTTTTTGGAATGAATACAACATTCAATTTGGTAGATAGAGTACTAAACATTTCATGGGAAACTTAAAGCAGCTTGCCAAACAAAGGCTAATAGAAGAAAAAAATAGAGGTATGACAGGCATAACATCCACGATGGGGTTGAAATATGCATAAGCTTCGGGCAATTTGGCAAAGAAAAATCTAGCCGGATAAAGAACATAATTAAAAAAGGTACAGGTTAAACTAAGTAAATTAGGCATAACAAGTATTTCATTCTTGTTTAGTAAATAATTGGATTTTGATTGAGTTACTTTTCTAAGGGAAAAAAGGAGAAGGCAGATATTCAAGACACTTTTGGTGGGACGGAGGGAGTAAATCAAAAGTAAGAAAAAGTTATAACATGTTTCATGAGATGGAGTACTAAATAACGGCCATATGCATCTCTTCGATGCAGAGGCCGGGGTACCTCGCCCTCTATTTCGAGCAAAAATCAACTAGTTATATGAAACAATGGGTGTAAAAGTTAATCAAGAAGGGTGCCTTCATTGTGCTACGTTAACATTTGAGATACTTGTTAATTACATCCATATTCTGCAGTGGATAGAGTTAGTAATTCAGGATTGCATTCACATACGGAGTATACTATGTATGCTGATGACTGATTAGTACTAATTCGTTGCAAGCAACGGTTCATTCATATTCAGATAAAGGATGTGATCGTTAAGTCATATACTTATGAAAGTCCTTATGCATCTCTCTAATGCAGATGGCGGGGGTCTCTCGTCCTCCTTTTGGAGCAAAAATCAATTAGTTATATATGAAACAATGGGTGTAAAAGGTTATCAAAAAGGGTGCCTTCATAGTGCTACCTTATCTTTTGAGATACTGGTTAATTACATCCATATTCTGCAGTGGCGTAGAATTACTAATTCAGGAATGCAATCACATACTGAGCATACTATGTTTGTTGGTGACTAATTAGTACTAATTCATTGCAAGCAACGGTTCATTCATATTCAGCAAAAGGGGGTGTGATCATTAAGTCATTTATGAAAGGTAAAATATAAACAAGGTAGTTCATGAATAACTTCATTGATTAAGGCAGTGTATCATGCAATGCAACATAAGGACTGAAAAAATACCATTTGGGGTGTCCCAGCAGTACGTCCAGCCCCTAATTTCGTCCACCGCAAAAACTTGGCCACCGAGTTCAATGGCATCACAGAACGCCGGCACAATTTGTTCAGGTGTAGGGTTCTTCAGCATTCTCCAGTCGCCACCCCCTTCAAGGTAGAAAATCCTTTTGTCGAACAAGGCGATGAGCTTGTAATCTGCGTACCTCCCACCTTTTGTGGGCACTTGGCAGATTACAATCTTCAACAAATTAATTGCTCGACTCCAGCAAAGATAGTATAACCAATCTTTAGTAGCAGGTTGATATGTAACACCATGACCAATCTTCGGATCAGGTGGGGATGGAAGGGGGATATGTCGCTCGGTGTAGACGTTCACAAGGCACCACTGGCACCCACGATGATCGGCGGCGGCGATCCAGTCGCCGTTCGCGCCAAGCCATTTTCTGTCGTGCATGAACGGCAGGGTGACAGAACGGCGAGGATGGTCAAGGGGCACCAGGTCGTACACGGTAACATGCAGACGAGATGCTGTCGCCACGAACCAGGGATCATCGAACCAATAAGCAGGCGGAGGCATCAGCAGGCAGGGTTCATCCCAATGGTGCATCTTACCTTCATCATTGCTGATCTGGTCGTAGAGCTCCCTGGAACATGCGGCAAGTCGGACGGTGTAGGTAACGTCCAGATGCGCAGCGATGAGGTCGATGTTGTCGCCGGTGAGAGCCTCCAAGTGGCCGTCCCCGCCGCACCGGCAAAGCCTTGAATATTCCATCAGGTGAAGATGGATTTAGATGGATGGCGGATGCAACTTCGCTATGGAAGAAACGATGCGCGCCGCGGCCGGGTGGGGTGAGGAGAGAAAGGCCGGTATAGTACTAGTGATGCGGCGTGGTGGGGATCGAGATCCTGCGCGTGCGCGTGATTCTGCGAGGGTGAAGAAAAAGACGATAGACATGCAAGGGGCAAAACCTAGGCAGTACTCTAGGCTGCTGCTGCTGCGACTGGGCGCCGATTTGACTGTTGGTAGATGGTAGACTAGCACGCCACCCATCTATAAATTTGCGACGACGTTTGGTGCAGTGATGTCTCGTCACATCAGCTTGAGCAGAGAGGGCTTTTTTTACAGTTTCCATTACGATATATTTTTCGCCGATAATCGTAGTACTCTATGCCAGAGACACGTACCTTAACACGTGGGCAGCATGCAACCGCGCGAGCACCAAAATGAAATGAGAGATGTTTTAGAGCAGAACTTCATTTTCAATGCCTTTCCTAGCTTGGTTTGGAGGAGCTTCAGTGACTTGATGCTTCCAAGTCTCATTGTGACTAGGTGCCACCATCTACCATCTTTCGAGATCCAACGTTCCAAACTATCTGTTATTTCGAAGCTAAAAAAGAAAAAACTATTCAGAAAATTTTGAAAAAAATCCAGTAATATGTAGATGCCTTGTTTTAAAATCTATGAATATTTCATCCCATTCGGATGACTAGCTTGTGATTAAATAGCTTCTTACGTATTCGAGCACTAGTTTAAACTAAATATTATTTGCTCACAAACCAATTATTCAAATCGAATGAAACTCCACCAAAATATAAATCGAAATATGCATGATTTACTGCAATGTGAGCGGATAATTCAATCCCACGAAAAGACAATATGCTCCAAGACCAGTAATCTCTTCCCTAGCTTATCTGAACATAACTGACAGTGTCCTTAGAGAACATCTTGCAGCCTCAGTAAAGCCTCAGGTATGAACAAGAAGCATACTGCCATCTACAGATCACGCTAAGAACCACAACCCAGGATCATCCTCATAGCCTATATCATCAAGGTTTCCCTCCAAAATGCTTATGTTTTTGGAAAGTTTTCTTGACGATAGGGAAGATTCTGAAGGGCTTAGATTCGCTACAATAGCAAAAAATGGAAAATTTTCGCCGCTAAAAAGAGTATCCCGCCATTTTAATATACACTTACTAGTAGTTGATCAATTGTGCATTGCAAAACACAAAGTTCAGATCAAATGTGCAACATACCAACAGATAGTTAACTAGCAGTTTTACGAGCACATGGCGATACTAAGGTGATGAAGCAGTTAACTAGCAGAACAAGATCTCCTACTCAGGGACGCTCTTGGTGGACGCCGAGATATAGGTCGCTAGCTGTGCACGGAGATCCTCCTTCTCCTTGATAATCGCATTAAGGACGGCGGTTTGTCCGCGCATTAGCACCCTCGAGATCTGCCTCTTGAGCTTTAATTTCAACTTCTGTTCCATGAGATACTTGATGAGGTTGCTTCCAGTATCCATCCATGTGACGCTCTTGTTGTTCAGTTCCACCCAGTAGGCGTTCTGCTGCTTAAGCATGTCGACGCATTGCGCAAGATGAAAGGAGATCTCCTTCTCAGACGCCAAAACTCTGTGAAGACGATCACACTCCAGGGTGAGGGAGTGTTCATTCTCCAGCTGGCTGCCTATGTGGGCCTTGTTCTCTTCCTTTTGCTACAACAATAATTGTATGAAAAAAAAAGAAATCAACCCATTCATATATGAGTATTAGTTACCCGCAAACAATAGGACTACTAATTTCTAGCATGGATATTGATAAAGGAATGGACAACACTCGGACGCTCCACAAATACCACAGGGTTCATCAACACATAATTAATCGGAAAGCAGTGATTACATAAACTATAAAAAAACAAGTGGACAGAGGCATACAGCCTACCTGGCTTGGCCGGGAAACGGGGCCGAACTTAGCTTCGGACGGCCGGACTTGGGGCGCCACCGTCGTTGTGGTTACCGGGGAGACATTTGAACCGCCGGCCCTTTGAGATGTAAATAAATGTAAAAACGGTTAGAAAATAAGAATCAACTGAAGGACACCCCGCTAGAAACTTACCCGGACGAACCCTCGCCCTTGATGGTGGTGTTTGCATCATCATCATTCATCAATGTGACGCTCTGGTTATGCAGTTCCACACAAACGCGGTTCTGCTCATTAAGCCTGTCGAGCTCGGCAGTAAAGGTATTGATGCCTTGCTGAAGATTATGGCAGATCTTGTTCTCGGACGCCAAATCTACGTGAACAGGCTCAAACTCTGGGGTAAGGGAGAGTTCATTCCCCAGCTGGCTGCCTATGTGGGCCATGTTCACCTCCATTTGCTGGCACGATCATTGTATGGAACAAAAAAGAATCCAACCAATTCATATATGAGTAATTACACGCAAAAAAATAGGAGTACTACTAATTTCTAGCACAGATCTTGATACAGGAATGGACATCACATGGACGCTCCACAAATATCACAGTGTTCATCAACACATAATTAAAAGGAAAGCCGTGATTACATAAACTACTCCATCCTATCCCTTTTAGTAGTAGTAGTAGTAAACACGGATTTAGTAAAGTTGTATTCTCCCTATGATCCCTTTTAGTTGACTCGGATTTAGTACAAAGTTGTACAAATTTTATTTGACTCAAATTTCAAATAAAATGGATCGGAGGGAGTACTAAATCAGAGTCTATTAAAATGGATTGGAGGGAGTATTAAAAAAAAGTGGATAGAGGCATACAGCCTACCTGGCTTGGCCGTGAAACGGGGCCGAACTCAGCTTCCGACGACCGGACTTGGGGCGCCACCGTCGTGGGGGTTACCGGGTAGACGTTTGAACCGCCGGCCCTGTGAGATGTAAATAAATGGAAAAAACAGTTAGAAAATAAGAATGAACTGGAGGACACGCCACTAGAAACCTACCCGGACGAACCCTCGCCCACTGGCTCGCTCTCCATCGAATAGAGGATAGACTGCTCTGCGAGAATGCTCAGGCGATCATAAGTGGCCATACAACGACGCGCTAGCTGGCTAGATGAGTTTTTCTCGGCGGTCCTAGTCCTCATCGTCTTCCCTAGGATATCCTGCCGCCGGGCCGCCCGGCTCAATGGAGCCATGGCTTGCGAGGTACGTAGTACTTTACTACTCAGTAGTTAGGGTGGAGGGCTGGTGAAGGCTAGTTACTAGCTACCAGCAGAACAGAAAGAGAAGAAGGGCGGAGGGCTGGTCAAGGATAAATCTTACATACACCCAGAAAAGACCATCGTGCCCTCGCGGGGCTTCTGAGCAATTATAGGGACGTCTGTTCTCAAATGGGCAAGATAGGGTACCTTCCCGAGGAAGCATCTAGCACCCAAGCCAATGGACTGCGCGTTGATCAATGGTTACAGTATGTGTGGCATACTGTAAAAGAAAAGATAACAAGGGAAATGCCTGGCAGGGTCCAGAGGTGCATTTAATCGGACATGGGATTCCATAGTACAGTATACACCATAGAGTATGTGAACATAAACACAGAATACAATCAAGTGTTGGACCCTCTCCGCCAAATAAGATCATATATCGTCGTTAGGGCCGCCCTGGTGAATCCTCTGAATGAAAAAAGCCCATAGTTGGCAACCTAAACCCGCCGCTCCGAATAGGAACTTCCGTCCGACGATAACTTTCTGACAACAAAAAATAATTAATTCAGTACTGCATAAACCGCAATTTCAATTAGATAACCACGAAGATTAAGATAGGCGCATGTATCACCTGTCGATGCGAACCCAGATAGTCAGCTCCGTGCACGGTTGATACCATTGCAACGACCGCTCTAGTTCCGACCATTTGGCGGCGCCCGGCGTGGTCGTGCTGTTCGCCAGAATAGTGGCCGTATAGTTGGGGAGCATTAAACCAATCTCAGAGCGATTAAGTAATGGCTTGCCGTGCGACGACATACTCACATTGTACTCCGGCCACACGCACGCCGCCGACCTAACGCACTCAACGGATAGGCAGGCCAGCACGCATCCATTTTTCGGCTGGACTTGCGTATATGTGTGCCAGACGAACACGGTACCATCGTTCCCGTAGAAGATGACCGGACGTCTTGGCTCTGGCGGTGCCAGCACCGGGATGATGAACGCCATCGCGGTGCCGTACGGGATCATGTCCACACAAATCGAATGGATTTCTCTGAGGTGGGCGATGAGCGCTGCTGGCGAGGCGGAGAAGTCGCAGCCGGCCTCTGTGCAGTCGCACGGGCTGTGCGGGCACGCGAGCTCGTGGTCGTGGAGCTCGTTGTAGGCGACCACGCTCCCGCACCCGTCGTGGGGGCACTCCATCCTCTTTAATCTGCTTTGAAGAAGATATTGATGGGGAGGGGAGGGGAGGGGCGAGTGGAGAAGAAGGAAGGTGGTGGCTATTAATTCGGGCCTCACCGTCCCACCAGTTTGGCTAATTAAGGTGACGCTGAAAGTTTCACTGTCTATGTTTTCACACGCAGTACACCTTATATGATGGCCAAAAATGGGATATGAAGATTTTCTCGAAATATCAAAAAAAAAGATTGATGTTTGACATATGTGTGATGTTACTCAAAATTGAACTACATGTTACGAATGGACGGTCGGCAATTTTTAGGGAAGAAAATGAATTTTAAAATATTGAAATACTTTGAGTGTCTCTGTGTGAAGCCTTGCACTAAGATCATAGAAATTTCCATTACCCTTGGACTAGCTTGTGTCGTCATATGAGATATAGATGGTATAAAAATAACAAACTACAATACTAAGAGTGATTTATATAAATCAAGTTTGATTTCTTGCTTTCATGTATGAGTTAATTTATTAACATGGCTTTCTACCCCCCCCCACACACACACACACAAACACACAAACACACTCTCTCTCTCTCTCAAATGGGGGTGAGAGGAGAAGAAGGATGTTCGTAACTCATGCCTCACCATCCTACCAGACTTTGGTCGATGCCCAACACATTCATGACCTAAAAAGGTGACGTTGACTATTTCATAGTCTACATTTTCACAAGCATTATACAATGTATATTGGCCAAAATGTGATGTGTAGATTTTCTCGAATTGTACCTTATTTGGATTCATGTTTGACGTATGAGCGGTTTTACTCAAAATTCAACTACATGTTCAAATGCCAGGTCGGAAAATTTGAATGAAGAAAATATAGTTTAAATATTGAAATAAGTGAGCATATGTGTGCGTGTGTGCGTGTGTGTGTGTGTGTCTTTTGTGCACTACGATACGTAAAATTGGCACTACCATTTTACGAATGTGGTGGGTCCTAGAATATTGAAGCAAATTCAAAAAAAATGTGCTAGCTTGAGTCATCGTATGAGATAAAATCGCTATACAAATAACAAACTTACAACCTTAAGGTAATTTAAGAAAGATTTATTATCTTGCTTGCACATGTGTGGTCATGTTGATTGCATTGTATATTAGTATGAACTTAATAATAATTATCCCAAATATTGGCAGCAATGTGCATCTTACCGTTCACATATATTTTATTCAACTTCATTTCACACATAAATACATTCTACTTTATTAGTGTAAAATAAGAGCTTTATGTGAGCTTTATTGTGAAGTGGCTGCCTGAGAGAAGGGCCAAATTTTCAAGGTAACAATTTTGAAACATGGCATACTTCATAAGATGACCATTTAGGTGATATATATGTTGATTATTTCTCGAGTTTGTAATATATGTGGACTTATGTTGAGTTTTAACCAATTTTAGTCAATTTAAAATTGCATGTTCTTTAAAGTTCGGCACGAGTTTTGGTAGAAAATATGCAGATTTTACCATGGTAAGGTGTTATGCTTCATGCATGAAAAATCTACAAAGAAAAGATGAACAATTTGTACGAATGGTGAAGCCGGTGAATTTGAAGCAAATTGAATGCAACCAAAGGAAATTCATTAAAACTAAAAAAAAGATGAAGAGTTCACGAGGAAATGGTATGGCGATTTGAAAAGAAAATGAATCACTACATATGTGAATCTGGTCATAGTAAACGAAAATGCCAAGTAGAGTTTCCAATTTTGTTCATAAAAATAGATCAAATTTGAACTAGATTTGTGATGTAGATTGGTCATAGAAACCGCTATAAGCCATCGCAATGTACGGAAGTGAATAATTCTAGGCATCCATATTTTAATTACTTCATGTAATGTAATTGAACAAGCTAGATTGGGTATTGCCCCATGAAATTGTACCACACATGCCAACAATAGTAAACCTGGTTGCTTACAAGTACGCCAACATTATGTGGCTTGATTAAATGTGCATTAAACTTAAAATGCCTATTTATTTATATTGTTTTAGTAGTCGTATGACAGTGAAGGATCCAGAGTTGCATTAATCGGCGAATTGGGTTACATATTACATAGAATAATTCATGGTAAACATAAAATACATCCAATCCGTCAATATTTTTAGATAAAGGTCTAAGTAGTCCTTCCCCACCGAAGTAGATGACCACCTCCAACACTACGGCCGTCCTGACAAGAACCATCAGCAAAACGTCTCTTTTAGTCCTTGTACTGAGTACTTTGAAGCAGGAAGCCCCAGACACACCCTTCCTTTTACGGTGATGAAGCAATATTAAACATCAAAAGAAGAGGCAGAACAAGATCTCCTACTCAGGGACACTTGGTGGACGCCGAGATATAGGTCGCTAGCTGTGCACCGAGATCCTCTTCTCCTTGCTAATCGCCCTGTCACAAGAAAAACAAATTAATTCAGCATTACTTAAATCCGCATTAGCATCGTCCCAATAAGATTGAGGGTAGTGTTATGTTCACTCACTCCTTATCGATGCGCAAATAGATAGTCAGCTGCTTCGATGATTCATTGCCGCACAGGTACCGCGGCGGCACCGAGAGGAAGGAAGTGACATCTCCCAAAGAAACTGTGCCCGGAGTCGGGCTGCTCGTCGGCTCTAATACCGCCTTCACCACGTCAAACAAGTGTTCCCCGGTAAGCTTACGCGGCCCCGGCATCGGCGGGCCGTTCGCCCACATTGTCACCCTATACCGGGGCAAGTTGCACGCCGCCGGCCTGACGCACACGAAGGATACCGCGGTGTCCATGCCGCAAGGGTGGATGTGCAAGGCGAACACTGCGCCATCCGTCCCGTAGCCGATGAGCTGTAGTTTTGGCGAGCCCGGTGCCGGCACCTTCAGATGAACAAATCCGAAGTCCTCGTCGTACGGGAACCTATCCACAGCGGTCAAGTGGGCTTCTCTGAGGTGTAGGATGAACGGTACCTTCGAATCGGCGAATTCGCAGCCGGGGTGCGTGCAGAAGCAAGAGCCGTGCGGGCACGCCATCATGTGCTTGTCTTCCTCGTTGTAAGGGATCTCCCTCCCGCACCAGTCGTTGATACACTGGATCGTCGGCTTCAGAGGCTGCTTCTTCGGCACAGGCAACTCCATAGTCTAAGGTCTGATGAGGGATCGGAAAGGGGCGCGGGGGGTTGTGGCGGCGGCGGCGCGAGCGAGGGGGGAGCAGTGAGAAGCTGAGAACTGAGAAGGGAGATTGATGTTTATGGAGATTGATGTTTCTTTATAATAATATAGAGGGCTCTTCTTTTAACGGGAGCCTCTAGACTGGTGGACACATGACCTGTGCTCACTGAAGTGTGGGACCTCACGCATGGGAACCACACGTAAGTGACAGACCAGTTGGTGTACTCGGGTGATTATTATAATGTATAAGTACTCCATAGTTTCCTATAGATCCAAGGGTAGGAAAGCCAAGTTATCTCATTTACAAGACATTATTTTTTCCATGAAGCCAAGTTTATCCCCCTCCCCCAGTGATTTGACCTAGATTTGAAATCAAGGCACACGTGATTCAAAAAAGGCAATCTAAAAACATGGAGTATTCATCATTTTGTAGTACATATATCTAGGGAAAATACCAAACATGCCATACCAGTGTTTTAGAGAAGAACCCTCAAGTAGATTGGCACCATGTTGGAGTTCGTCTAGCTAAATTTCCTCCCACATGCATGTGAGCTTGGTACCACTACACAAGAACCATGCCAAACTTTTGAATCATGGCCCAATTTTATGTATATATTTGCAACTTTTCATCATGCAAGCATGAATACTTTGCAAAATATGTGCATTTTGGGTTGTCGCCCATAAATGTGTTTTTGCTTGTCTGCCACCAATCAAGTTTTCATTCGCGGGGAAACATGCATGACAGGATGACCATTTCCAAGGTTTCATGAATTATCTCAATGTGCATCTATATATATACAATTTCTTGGGCTAAATCCGATAAAATGCAAATTTGACACAGTGTGTAGATGAAGTACAGATCAAACAAATAATTTAAAAAATACATGGGTGTGTGGCCTGAATGTGTGGATCGAGCCAAGTACATTTTATATAATAATGGCCAAACACATGCACCGCACCCTCGTACTAGAGCAAATTAAAACAAGCAGGGTGAGAGCATCGTGAGATTGCTCGACCTAGCTAAATTTTAAAACAAGCCGAATTAATAAGTTATTGTGTGGGGATTGATAGAAAAGATCGAAACAAAGCATGCATAGTCATATCATTTGTGGTTTACATAATACCTCTATGAACAGTACCAAATAAACATGGCATATATACACTTCTATGTTTAGACAAGAACCCTGCATATTTTTTTGCACCATGTGTTTGAGGCCTCGCTTCCCCAGAAGTGTGTGTGAGAGCATTTTGCATGCTACGAGAAAACAATGCCAAACATTTGAATCGCATGACTCATTTTTTGGTAGTGATATATAGGTTTATGGTTTATATATATAAGGTTTAGTGTTAGGGTCTAGGGGTTTAATATAATTAGGGTTTAGGGTTTATAGAGATTCACATCATCTGTTTCATTTCACATTTGTGATGTACAATACTACATACCTAAGTAAAATCGATCCATTCTTAGTCACTCCAAAATGGAGCTCGTGGCCGGGAGGTTTTTGGAATTTCCATGTTTGAAACCCAATACCACTTCTCTTTGGTTCAAAAACCTCCCAAAATTAAGCCCGTTTTCAAATATTTCAAACTTATTCAAATTTGGTTCAAATTTGAAAGACATACAAGTTATATCACACATATTGCATACATTTTCACACAAACTGCACTAGATGCTAACCCTATAATTTGAGACCATTTGGATGAGGTCGAAAAAATTCTTGGATTAGAATCGTGTTGTTCAACCCCGTAGTTGGATTTTTTTTGAACCCTTGATCTGTAGAACTGGGCAAAACCCGAGTTTAACCTATTTAATTATAGATTCGTATATCGATTTTTCTACTACCTTTTTATTATTACTATGCAGCACATGGGTGTTTGCCCGTCGAGTGAAACACGGAGGAAGAGGGATCACTCGGAAGGAGAGAAGAAGGGGTGTCTCCCCTTTTTCGGGTGATGATGTTGACTTTGTGCAGGGTTTGTCGTGAGCAGGAGGTGCGAGCGAGCGAGCGAGCGAGTCGAGCGAGGCCGAGAATGAGAGAGATTTGTTTTTTTCTGTGAGAGGGACAACCGAAGGATCCAGAAGGACCCACAGACTTCCAATACGCATCCGATGCGTCTTCTCTGACAAAGAAGATGGCTGGGAGTTTGCGTACCTATTGCACGTGACTTGTGCTCAAGTGTGGGACCTCAAGGTGGGCACCACACGTAAGGACAGACCTGTTGGTGTAAAAACTCGGTTGATTATAATAGTGCATTAGAACAAAGTTTCCTATGGATTCAAGGGTAGAAAATCCAAGTTAACTCATTTACGTGTTAAACTTATCTAAATCTTGGTCAAACATAGGATTTGACCAAGATTCAAATGGGCAGAAAAATAAAAAAACAGAAAAATGAAAAACCAAATCACATAGTCTTCTTATGTCATGTAGTAAGCAGTAAAGTTGATAAAAAAAGGTCCATACATATTCAAACCACACAAATCATGTATCTATATATACCCCCTAACCCCTAAACTCCGTCTTATGAAGTCAAACATGGAAATTTCAAAAACCATCCTAAGAGCTACATTTTGGGGTGACTAAGAAGGATACATGCTTCCCTTTTCATTTTCATGTTTTAAACTTGTTTAAATTATCTTGGTCAAACCTAGGATTAGACAAGATTCAAATGGGCATCAAAATTGAAAAAAATTCAGCAAAAAAAAACCAAAGCAAATAGTTTTCTTATGTCATATAGTAAGCATTAAAGTTGATAAACAAGGTCTAGACATAATCAAACCAGAAAAATCATGTAGCTATACCCCTAACCCCTAAACTCTGTCTTATGAATTGAAGTCAAGCATGTGAAGAGAAGTGGTTTTGGGTTTCAAACATGGAAATTTCAAAAACCTCCCAAAAGCTTCATTTTAGAGTGACTAAGAAGGATCCATGCTTACCTTTTCATTTTCATGTTTTAAACTTGTTTAAATTATCTTGGTCGTCAAACCTAGGATTTGACAAGATCCAAATGGGCATCAAAATTGAAAAAAAAATCAGAAAAAAGAAAAACCAAAGCAAATAGTTTTCTTATGTCATATATATAGTAAGCATTGAAGTTGATAAACAAGGTCCATACATATTCAAACAACACAAATCATGTATCTATACCCCTAACCCCTAAATTGATTAACTATGTCTTATGAAGTCAAGCATGTGAAGAGAAGTGGTTTTGGGTTTCAAACATGGAAATTTCAAAAACCTCCCAAAAGCTTCATTTTAGAGTGACTAAGAAGGATCCATGCTTACATTTGCATTTTCATATTTTAAAATTGTTTAAATCATTATCAAACCTAGGATTTGACCAAGATACAAATGGGTGGGCACAAAATTCAAAAAAATCAGAAAAATGAAAAACAAAAGCACATAGTCTTCTTATATATGTCATATCGTAAGCATTCGAGTTGATAAACGAGGTCTAGGTATATATATCCAAACCAGACAAATCATGTATCTACCCCCCATCGATCTTATGAAGTCTAGCATGAAGAGAAGTCGTTTTGGGTTTCAAACATGGAAATTTCAAGAACATCCCAAAAGCTTCATTTTAGAGTGACTAAGAAGGATACATGCTTACCTTTTAATTTTCATGTTTTAAACTTGTTTAAATCTTGGTTGAACCTAGGATTTGACCAAGATTCAAATATATGGGCATAAAATTCAAAAAAAATAGAAAAATGAAAAACCAAAGCACATAGTCTTCTTATGTCTATAGTTAGCATTAAAGTTGATAAACATGTCTAGACATATTCAAACTAGAAAATCATGTCTATATCTACACCCCTAACCCTAAACTCTGTCTTATGAAGTCAAGCATGCATGAAGAGAAGTGGTTTTTTTGTTTCAAACATGGAAATTTCAAAAACCCTCCCAAGAGCTACATTTTGGGGTGACTAAGAAGGATAGATGCTTATTTTTTCATATTCATGATTTAAACTTGTTTAAACCATGGTCAAACCTAGGATTTGACCAAGATTCAAATGGGCATCAAAATTGAAAAAAATCAGCAAAAAGAAAAACCAAAGCAAATAGTTTTCTTATGTTATATAGTAAGCATTAAAGTTGATAAACAAGGTCTAGACATATTCAAACCAGACAAATCATGTAGCTATACCCCTAACCCCTAAACTCTGTCTTATGAAGTCAAGCATGAAGAGAAGTGGTTTTGGGTTTCAAACATGGAAATTTCAAAAACCTCCCAAAAGCCCCTTTTCAAATATTTCAAACTTATTCAAATTTGGTTCAAATTTGAAAGACATACAAGTTATAGCACACATAGTGCATACATTTTCACACAAACTGCACTAGATGCTAACCCTATAATTTGAGGCCATTTGGATAACGATTTTTCTACTACCTTTTTATTATTACTATGCAGCACATGGGTGTTTGCCCGTCGAGTGAAACACGGAGGAAGAGGGATCACTCTAAGGAGAGAAGAAGGGGTGTCTCCCCTTTTCGGGTGATGATGTTGACTTTTGTGCAGGGTTTGTCAGTGAGCAGGAGGTGCGAGCGAGCGAGCGAGCGAGTCGAGCGAGGCCGAGAATGAGAGAGATTTGTTTTTTTTGTGAGAGGGACAACCGAAGGATCCAGAAGGACCCACAGACTTCCAATACGCATCTGATGCGTCTTCTCTTGACAAAGAAGATGGATGGGAGTTTGCGTACCTACTGCACGTGACTTGTGCTCACTGAAGTGTGGGACCTCAAGGGTGGGCACCACACGTAAGTGACAGGTGTAAAAACTCGGTTGATTATAATAGTGCATTAGAACAAAGTTTCCTATGGATTCAAGGGTAGGAAATCCAAGTTAACTCATTTACGTGTTAAACTTGTCTAAATCTTGGTCAAACCTAGGATTTGACCAAGATTCAAATGGGCAGAAAAAAAAAAAAAGAAAAATGAAAAACAAAATCACATAGTCTTCTTATGTCATATAGTAAGCATTAAAGTTGATAAACAAGGTCTAGACATATCAAACCATACAAATCATGTATCTACCCCTAACCCCTAAACTCCGTCTTATGAAGTCAAGCATGAAGAGAAGTTTTGGGTTTCAAACATGGAATTTCAAAATCCTCCCAAAAGCCCCTTTTCAAATATTTCAAACTTATTCAAATTTGGTTCAAATTTGAAAGACATACAAGTTATAGCACACATAGTGCATACATTTTCACAAAAACTGCACTAGATGCTAACCCTATAGCTTGAGGCCATTTGGATGAGGTCGAAAAAATTCTTGGATTAGAATCGTGTTGTTCGAACCCGTAGTTGGATTTTTTGAACCCTTGATCTGTAGAACTCCGAGTTTAGAGTGACTAAGAAGGATACATGCTTCCCTTTTCATTTTCATGTTTTAAACTTGTTTAAATTATCTTGGTCAAACCTAGGATTAGACAAGATTCAAATGGGCATCAAAATTGAAAAAAAATCAGCAAAAAGGAAAACCAAAGCAAATAGTTTTCTTATGTCATATAGTAAGCATTAAAGTTGATAAACAAGGTCTAGACATATTCAAACCAGACAAATCATGTAGCTATACCCCCTAACCCCTAAACTCGATCTATCTTATGAAGTCAAGCATGTGAAGAGAAGTGGTTTTGGGTTTCAAACATGGAAATTTCAAAAACCTCCCAAAAGCTTCATTTTAGAGTGACTAAGAAGGATCCATGCTTCCCTTTTCATTTTCATGTTTTAAACTTGTTTAAATTATCTTGGTCGTCAAACCTAGGATTTGACAAGCAGATTCAAATGGGCATCAAATTTGAAAAAAAATCAGAAAAAAGAAAAACCAAAGCAAATAGTTTTCTTATGTCATATAGTAAGCATTGAATTTGATAAACAAGGTCCATACATATTCAAACCACACAAATCATGTATCTATACCCCCTAAGCCCTAAATTAATTAACTATGTCTTATGAAGTCAAGCATGTGAAGAGAAGTGGTTTTGGTTTCAAACATGGAAATTTCAAAAACCTCCCAAAAGCTTCATTTTAGAGTGACTAAGAAGGATCCATGCTTACATTTGCATTTTCATATTTTAAACTTGTTTAAATCATTATCAAACCTAGGATTTGACCAAGATACAAATGGGTGGGCACAAAATTCAAAAAAATCAGAAAAATGAAAAACAAAAGCACATAGTCTTCTTATATATGTCATATCGTAAGCATTCGAGTTGATAAACGAGGTCTAGGTATATCCAAACCAGACAAATCATGTATCTACCCCCCGTCGATCTTATGAAGTCTAGCATGAAGAGAAGTCGTTTTGGGTTTCAAACATGGAAATTTCAAGAACATCCCAAAAGCTTCATTTTAGAGTGACTAAGAAGGATACATGCTTACCTTTTAATTTTCATGTTTTAAACTTGTTTAAATCTTGGTTGAACCTAGGATTTGACCAAGATTCAAATATATGGGAATAAAATTCAGAAAAAACAGAAAAATGAAAAACCAAAGCACATAGTCTTCTTATGTCTATAGTTAGCATTAAAGTTGATAAACAGGTCTAGACATATTCAAACTAGAAAATCATGTATATATCTACACCCCTAACCCTAAACTCTGTCTTATGAAGTCAAGCATGCATGAAGAGAAGTGGTTTTTTTGTTCCAAACATGGAAATTTCAAAAACCCTCCCAAGAGCTACATTTTGGGGTGACTAAGAAGGAAAGATGCTTATTTTTTCATATTCATGATTTAAACTTGTTTAAACCATGGTCAAACCTAGGATTTGACCAAGATTCAAATGGGCATCAAAATTGAAAAAAAAATCAGCAAAAATAAAAACCAAAGCAAATAGTTTTCTTATGTTATATAGTAAGCATTAAAGTTGATAAACAAGGTCTAGACATATTCAAACCAGACAAATCATGTATCTATACCCCCTAACCCCTAAACTCTGTCTTATGAAGTCAAGCATGAAGAGAAGTGGTTTTGGGTTTCAAACATGGAAATTTGAAAAACCTCCCAAAAGCCCCTTTGCAAATATTTCAAACTTATTCAAATTTGGTTCAAATTTGAAAGACATACAAGTTATAGCACACATAGTGCATACATTTTCACACAAACTGCACTAGATGCTAACCCTATAATTTGAGGCCATTTGGATGAGGTCGAAAAAATTCTTGGATTAGAATCGTGTTGTTCGAACCCCGTAGTTGGATTTTTTTGAACCCTTGATCTGCAGAACTGGGCAAAACCCGAGTTTAACCTATTTAATTATAGATTCGTATATCGATTTTTCTACTACCTTTTTATTATTACTATGCAGCACATGGGTGTTTGCCCGTCGAGTGAAACACGGAGGAAGAGGGATCACTCGGAAGGAGAGAAGAAGGGGGTGTCTCCCCTTTTTCGGGTGATGATGTTGACTTTTGTGCAGGGTTTGTCAGTGAGCAGGAGGTGCGAGCGAGCGAGTCGAGCGAGGCCGAGAATGAGAGAGATTTGTTTTTTTGTGAGAGGGACAACCGAAGGATCCAGAAGGACCCACAGACTTCCAATACGCATCTGATGCGTCTTCTCTTGACAAAGAAGATGGATGGGAGTTTGCGTACCTACTGCACGTGACTTGTGCTCACTGAAGTGTGGGACCTCAAGGGTGACAGACCTGTTGGTGTAAAAACTCGGTTGATTATAATAGTGCATTAGAACAAAGTTTCCTATGGATTCAAGGGTAGGAAATCCAAGTTAACTCATTTACGTGTTAAACTTGTCTAAATCTTGGTCAAACCTAGGATTTGACCAAGATTCAAATGGGCAGAAAAATAAAAAAACAGAAAAATGAAAAACAAAATCACATAGTCTTCTTATGTCATATAGTAAGCATTAAAGTTGATAAACAAGGTCTAGACATATCAAACCATACAAATCATGTATCTACCCCTAACCCCTAAACTCCGTCTTATGAAGTCAAGCATGAAGAGAAGTGGTTTTGGGTTTCAAACATGGAAATTTCAAAATCCTCCCAAAAGCCCCTTTTCAAATATTTCAAACTTATTCAAATTTGGTTCAAATTTGAAAGACATACAAGTTATAGCACACATAGTGCATACATTTTCACAAAAAACTGCACTAGATGCTAACCCTATAGCTTGAGGCCATTTGGATGAGGTCGAAAAAATTCTTGGATTAGAATCGTGTTGTTCGAACCCCGTAGTTGGATTTTTTTGAACCCTTGATCTGTAGAACTGGGCAAAACCCGAGTTTAGAGTGACTAAGAAGGATACATGCTTCCCTTTTCATTTTCATGTTTTAAACTTGTTTAAATTATCTTGGTCAAACCTAGGATTAGACAAGATTCAAATGGGCATCAAAATTGAAAAAAATCAGCAAAAAGGAAAACCAAAGCAAATAGTTTTCTTATGTCATATAGTAAGCATTAAAGTTGATAAACAAGGTCTAGACATATTCAAACCAGACAAATCATGTAGCTATACCCCCTAACCCCTAAACTCGATCTATTTATGAAGTCAAGCATGAAGAGAAGTGGTTTGGGTTTCAAACATGGAAATTTCAAAAACCTCCCAAAAGCTTCATTTTAGAGTGACTAAGAAGGATCCATGCTTCCCTTTTCATTTTCATGTTTTAAACTTGTTTAAATTATCTTGGTCGTCAAACCTAGGATTTGACAAGCAGATTCAAATGGGCATCAAATTTGAAAAAAAATCAGAAAAAAGAAAAACCAAAGCAAATAGTTTTCTTATGTCATATAGTAAGCATTGAATTTGATAAACAAGGTCCATACATATTCAAACCACACAAATCATGTATCTATACCCCCTAAGCCCTAAATTAATTAACTATGTCTTATGAAGTCAAGCATGTGAAGAGAAGTGGTTTTGGGTTTCAAACATGGAAATTTCAAAAACCTCCCAAAAGCTTCATTTTAGAGTGACTAAGAAGGATCCATGCTTACATTTGCATTTTCATATTTTAAACTTGTTTAAATCATTATCAAACCTAGGATTTGACCAAGATACAAATGGGTGGGCACAAAATTCAAAAAAATCAGAAAAATGAAAAACAAAAGCACATAGTCTTCTTATATATGTCATATCGTAAGCATTCGAGTTGATAAACGAGGTCTAGGTATATCCAAACCAGACAAATCATGTATCTACCCCCTGTCGATCTTATGAAGTCTAGCATCTCGGGACGAGATTTGTTTAAGGGGGAAGGGTTTGTAACAACCCAAAAATTTCAAAACAAACAAAATGAATTTCCCTAGTTCCAAATTTTGGAACCAACAAAAACTTTTATTAAAATAAGATTGATACATATAGACCTTGTTTTAAATCCTGTGTTTTGCCATGATGAGTGTTATTATGCTTATGTGCTAAACCCTAAAACCCTAAAGTGATCAAGTGAAGGTCACCAACCCAATAAAATAAAGAAGAAAGAAATCAAATAAGAAAAACCTTAAACCCTAATCTTCTCCAGAAATCATTATAGACCTATTTTGAGAAACACAAAATAAAATAAAAGACATATGTGGGCATATAACTCTAATAGGTAAATCTTGAACCCTACCTTTATTATTTATGCTAAATAATGGTGAACCATTGTGAACCCCACTAAAACCCTAAACTTCACCTCTCTTTTCACCACCATGGTTAAAATGAAATAAAAGAAATTAAATAAGAAAGAGGCATATGTGCCTATGGCTATTTTTATAAAACTTTACCCTAAGCTTTTCTACTTTGCTTAGAGATTTGGAAAACCTTCATACACCTTACCTAGTACTTATCAAACCAAATCCAAGTGGTTTCCAAAGAAAATAAAAAGAAACTAAAAATGCCATAGAGGCATATGGGAGTAACATGCAAATTTGTGAATTTTAGAAGTTTGACCTTAGGACTTGTTGTGGATGATTGGATCACTTCCATATGCCATTTCCACACTCAACAACATCAATTGGGTCAAGCCAAATCAAATTAAAAATCAAATGCAACTTATGCATAGAGGCATATGAGGCACATAGCCATTTTTTCCAAAACTTGACCTAAGCACCTATACCTTGACTAAATGGTTTGAAAACCTTACTAAACCCAAACTAATACTAAATCAACCATGAACCATGACCTTTGGTCATAGGTAAAGAAAATAAAATAAAAAGATGAAATGCACATATGTGCATATGGCCAAAAATATAAATTTGAGCCAAAGACCATCAAGCTTGTTTCCATTGCTTGGTTTGTTTTCTTATATCATATTAAACCTCAACCACATCAAGGAGATCAAGAAAAACCTAATCAAATAGAAAATAAGAAGATTTTCCAATACACATATGTGGTGATGGCCATTTTTACAAATCTTGAACATAGACCTTTATGGCTTGCACCATTGGTTGTGTTTGGTTACTAAACACATATAAACACCTTTGGAATCAAACAAACTCAAATCAAATCAAATTTGAATGAAATAGGAGCTCACATGCACTAATGGTCATTTGGCCACATTATAAAATGTTCCCCACTTTAACCCCTGGTTTTTACTTTTCTTCAAACTAAACTTGGTCAACTATGACCATGTCATCCAAGACCATATGAAGATGAACAACTTTCATGTTGACCACCATACCTCATGTTGACTAGGTTGACCAGAATAGAGGAGACAAGTGAGGACTTTGAAACTATGTGAAGATGACCAACTTTTTGAAACTTGCAAAACCACACCAAATTGAGCACCACCACCACCATTCCATCTCTATAAATATATGATTGAGATCCACCAAAAAGTTTGCCAAAATTTCAAACCTTTTCTTGCGGGCATTATGTCAAACACCTTTAGGGCAGGGACATAATTGTTGCCCATACCCAATATTTTGGCTTGGACCAAGTCCAACCCTGCTCTCTCAGCTCGGAGACTCACCTCACCCTCAGACCAGTCCCAGACCTGCCCCTCCACTTGCTCACCTTGACCAAGACAGGCCATGCCCGTGCTCACCATGTCCTCTCCATGCCATCACCTCCTCCCTTCACCTCAGCGGCACCACGATGTCCTCGAGTTCCCCCTCTCTCCCGAACACGCCGACAAGATTCCATCGAGAGGAACACGACACACGCCGGAACGCGACGTGGTCACCACGACAGGCACGCCGCGTGCAAGGACGCGACCACGGCACGCCGAGCATGGTCTCTCCCCGTCGCCGACCTCCCCCCGACCCCTCCTTTCTCCCACGCGCACCAGGACGCGCTCCCTCCCTGACATGGTCGCCCGACTGAGAGGCTCAGAGCCGTCGTCACCGTCGACGTCCGCCGCCACTATCCGCCGAACATGACGACCGCCCGAGCTACTCCGTCCATCCCCCCGCCGCCATGACGCGCGTCATGCTCGCCTGTCCACAGAACCGTCCTCGCACCCCGCCTTGCCCCTCGCCGCCCGTAGCGCCATAGCCACCATGACCTGCCGTGCCGCCCGGCCCTCCTCATCGACCCTATAAATAGCGTCCCTCCCCCTCTTCCAAGCACGCCACCCTCTTCTCCGCTCCTCGGTGAAGCTCCTAGAGCCCTCGCCCTTCCCATTAGCTACCACGCCGTCCCAATTTCATCATCGGAGGCCGCCGGAGACACCGAAGACGAGCCATCAAATTCGTCCACCTCGGAGCCGCCGCGACCCTCCTCGACTCGCCGTCATCGCCTCGGTCATTTTCCCGCCTCGCTAACCCCTCTCGGACGCGGTAAGCCTCCCGTCGCGACCCCTGCCGCCGGTAGGGTTTGGTCTCCGGCGAGCTCTGCTCGTGGACGGGACGAACCGTAACCGTTCGATCTTCTTGGATCCAAGGGTGACAGCATGCATCGTCGGGCGGGTTAGAAATCCCTGCGACAAGCGGGGCCCTCTGTCATCGGCCTGCTGCGCTAGAGCGTCACTGGCCGGCCCGTTTAATTTTCCCGCCAAGCCCACCATTTCAAATAAAAGAATTTCGAAATTGATTGTTTCTTCTCAGATGCTGTTTTCAAAATTAAATAGGGGAAAATCTACTAAACCAAATTGAACAAATTTTATATATTTGGAAACCTTGTTAAATTATCTATAAGACTACACTGGCCTCAACCTTAGATTTATTATAGAATTTAAATGATAAAAATAACAAGGCAGGGACTTTTCTGCCTTAGATTAATTCTTAAAAATCAACCAAAAATGCTTTTGAGTTGATTCCAACTCCTATAATTCACATTTCACTTACATTAATTGTTTCTGCAAAAATATGCCATGCTTACCTTGAATGATCATGGCCTAGTTTAATTAAAGGACTTTATGGCTATTTCTAGTCAAAGATATTGTCCAAAACTATTAATAAATCTTATGGGAATATTTCTCTCATTTAAATCTTGTCATGAACAATTCAAAATAAGCTAGAGACTCTGGTCATTTAGGTCTCATATGAATTGTTGATAATATTAGATCCTTACCATGTTAAAATTAAATGGTATGAGGTGCTACACCTCATTTAAATCATTAGTATGTGGTATTAAACTATATGAGGTGTAGCCTCTCATTTAAATACTTACTCCAAGGGATTCAATGAGAATTAATGACACATGTAGTAATAATCCATAGGTTCTTATTTAAAAATATTCAATCATTTTCATAGTAGTATTTAAATTATTCAAGGCTACTTATTAAATCTTATGAGATGTAGTGGTCTCATTTAAATCTTGTCTCAACTAAGTTAATATGGGGTATAGACTATGGTCAATTTTAAACTCATATTAAATTAGTTGATGATATTAAATCATTAATCATGAGTAATAAAAAGGCATGAGGTGGTGTACCTCATTTAAATCACTTCCCAATTAATACTTATGAAGAGGTTGACTTGGGTCAACCTAGGTCATATGACATTAATGGAGGAAATTAAATCTTAATAATATTCAATGAGAGGAAATTATTTTCTCTCAAGAATTAAATAGAAACTCTAATTAATATTTATAATGAGAGGAAATTATTTTTCTTAAGAATAGAATTAAATCAACTCACCTAATAAGCATGTTGAGTGATAGCTTAGTAGGAGTAATTTATGTGTGTGCTTAGTCTAGTACTTAGGCTTTGTGTGGTAATTGTGTGTATTGTACTCGTATCTAGACGCTAGTACCGAGGAGTACACCGAGGAGGAGGAGGACTACTTTGAAGAGGAAGAGAACTTTGATCACTACTCCAACCAAGGCAAGCTATTATTAATGCAAGCTAACACCAAGCTATACTCTTGCAAGCTAATATTCTTGCAAAGTGCAAAGCTCTACTAGAGCAAGGCACACTCACCAATTTACTTTATGCTTCATGATCCCATCCCAAGTTTTATTCTTACAAGCTTTTACTTTGATTATTATAACTTGCTTTTATAGTTAACTTTGGTCTAGAGATAGAATACTACAAGAGTATCAAATTTAGCCTAGAGCAATGAAAGCTAGATAGCACCCCTCATGATTAGTTGCTAGTGCTAATATATAAAATTGACTACTCTAGATGGGAACTTGTGAAGTGAAATGACTTTGAAAACCTTGGAATGATGAGTCATTCTATTGAAAGATTTTGAAGGTGAATGTGACTTGTGAATGACTTGGTGAATTTTACAAAAACTGATGGTTGGGTTCGGATGCGATACCATTCCAATTTTGAAAGTACCCCCACAATACCCGATATGGGTAAGGGCTTAACTAGAAATTTATGTGCTTTAGTATGGGTTCCCTCTAAACAAGCGTCATCGGGGTTAGGCTGAAGGCTGCCTCTACAGAAGTGATGTGATATGACGTGAAATGAGGTGAATGTCCGGCCCAAGCCCTGTGCAGTTCCCAGTGAGTCTGTCTTCACTGGGAGGCCAAGCTCATGGGGAGAGGTGCCTATACTAGGGTATATAAGTGAAAGGTTATGGTTGGTAGTCCGCACACGGAGTGTGATAAATCAGGGCCAGTTAACCCTGACGGATTATTGCAAATGTTGTGGCACAAGTGTACGACCTCTGCAGAGTGTAGAACTATTCGAATAGCCGCGTCCACGGTTACGGACGATTGGAAAGGCCATACTGTTCCGTCATCAGACCATTTTCAAAAATGTGACATGTGAAGGGTGACTTGTGATTTGAACTTGAAATGGTGACTTTGACTTGAATCACAACAGAGTTGTGGGAATGACACTAATGTTCCCACTTGAGTTAGTTAGCAAATGAAGAGGCTTTTTACTAAATGCTTATGAAATAAAATTGGCTTTATGCAAATAAACTTAGAGCTTAGCACCCCCTTACTATAGTTGATAGTGCTTACATTAGTATTAGTTTGCGAGTACTTTAAAGTACTCATGGCTTTGTCCCTGGCTATTCAAATGGCCAGACTATGAAGGAGAACAGCAGTACGAGGAAGATGGACAGCAGGACGTCTACGACAACTAGGATCACTCCTGACGTCAACAGTTGCCTGTGGAATAGATGGACCACGACCGCTACTACTTCGCTTCCGCTATGTGTTTTGTAATAGGATCTCTAGATCCACTATGATGTATTAAGACTGGATCATGTGATCCTTTGTTGTAAGACGATTATGTGTTGTAATGAATGATGTGTTGTGATATCAATCTATTATGTCTCGCAAAAACAATATTCCTGGGATTGCGAGGAATGGCATAATAGGCATCTGGACTTAAAAATCCGGGTGTTGACAAGTTGGTATCAGAGCCATCGTTGACCTTAGGAGACCCTAGTTAGAATGGACGTCCTGAAAAATTTAGTTTCAATAACAAATGAAATGAATATTTATGAAAAATTATTCTCACTCTTATCCTTGAAATCTTTTTCAAAAAGAGAAATTTATGCCCTATTTCTTTTATAATACTACATAAAAATTTGCACACTTGATCACTTCTCTAACTTACTCATCTTAAATTTCTCACAGATGGAATACCAATGGAAATGCTATCAGCTTGGTCACGGAGGAGAACTGAGGTTCGAAAAGGAATTGAAGCAACTAGTGGAATATCTAGGACACCCGTACCCCGAGTTCTTCGGAACATCCTTCAATAATCAGTTGGGAGGATCACCCCGGTGGGAAGTTTCCGCTGACCTAGGAAGAAAGCTTGAAGCCCCGGTATGGGAAACCATATGGTTTTCTGTAACGGGAAACACCTGGAAGGAAGGACTAGACAAAGCTATGCAAGAAGCAATTTCCCGTCTGTGTGGACAAAATGAGGACAAGATCAAGAACACTCGTTTCCTCTACTACCCAAGACATGACTCCATGGGAAGACCGATGACCATGCCCCCACCACAACCAGAGATGAACCCCTATGAAGCACCTCAGGATTTCAGGCAGTACAAAACCCGCAGGGATTTGGATAACGCCCTCGCCTCTCGCCAAGCATCTCACCCGTGAAGAAGAAGAATCCACCCTGAAGAGTAGTATCACCCCAGCACTTAAGTAGGTGTGAGTTGTATCAGGATCCCCCTTGTATCGTAGAGCGATGAATGGTTCTTCAAACCAACGGTGTGTTAGCCTTGTAATGTATGATGCTTGGTATGAATGAAAAAGTGTTGTTGGTTTTTACCCCCGCAACACTACTCAAAATTTTTATGAACTTTTTGAATTTAACTCAAACAAACCATAGAAATTTCCCTCTTATCTTATCATCTATCTCAATCTTCAGATGGCCCCACCAAACCGCAACCAAGACGCAATGATGCAGATGCTCCAGATGATGATGGAAGATCGCGAAGCCACGAGAGCTGAACGACAAGCCAACTTAGCTGCACTGCAACAGATAGCTCAGAACAATCAAGGCCATGGAAACCATGATCACCCAGGATCAAAGCTCAAGAACTTTCAGAACACCAACCCTCCGATGTTTAGCAAGACCGAAGAGCCACTTGACGCAGATGACTGGCTCCAGACAATGGAGAACAACCTAGAAGTTGCGGGAGTAGAAGCCGCAGAGAAAGTACTGTTTGCCACCCACTATCTGTCAGGACCTGCAAGAGCCTGGTGGACAAGTGCCCGCGCAATGAATGCGGGACAGATGATGACTTGGGCAGATTTCAAGCTCAAGTTCAGCAAATATCATGTGCCCCAAGGACTAATCAAGAAAATGAGAGACGAGTTCCGTGAACTCAAACAAGGAAGGATGTCCGTGGTGGAATACCGCGACAGGTTTCTTACACTGTCAAGGTACGCCCCGGATGAGACAGACACCAATGAGAAGAGGAAGGAAAGATTTCTGAACGGACTGCATGACGAGATGCAAACTGTGTTAGTGAACATTCCGTTCGCTGACTTAGAAGCCCTGGTAGACTCAGCCATACAAATGGAAGGAAAGCTGCATCAAGCCAACGAGAACCGCAAGCGAAGGATGATGAACCAGAGTGGACCCCACCATACCCAGAAGCACCGCAACAACTCAACTGGAGGATTCACCCCAAGATACAATAAACCCCCTGCTCAGAATTATCGCCCCAACTACACCAACAACAACGGAGGACCCCCGAAGCCCCAACAACACCAACAACCACCCCAATGGTAACAATAACAACCCCAATAATGCCCCAAAGACTGGAAGCAACGCTGTCCCCGTCAACCCCAAAGACAAGTCCACAGTCAACTGCTACGAATGTGGAGTTGTGGGTCACTTCTCCAATGAGTGCCCCAAGAAGCTTGCCAGGATTGCCGCCAATACCGCAGCACCTGCTCAGCAACAGCGCCGCTTTGCCGGAAGAAGGAATCAGAACAACAACAACGGCCGTCTCTACCACATGACTGCCACTGAAGCTCAGGAAGCACCCCAGACCATGCCAAGTATGTCCTCCTGTTAATAAAATGCTCAATCTCTCTTAGGAACCTAACTTTTCTTAAAATCTCGGGACGAGATTTGTTTAAGGGGGAAGGGTTTGTAACAACCCAAAAATTTCAAAACAAACAAAATGAATTTCCCTAGTTCCAAATTTTGGAACCAACAAAAACTTTTATTAAAATAAGATTGATACATATAGACCTTGTTTTAAATCCTGTGTTTTGCCATGATGAGTGTTATTATGCTTATGTGCTAAACCCTAAAACCCTAAAGTGATCAAGTGAAGGTCACCAACCCAATAAAATAAAGAAGAAAGAAATCAAATAAGAAAAACCTTAAACCCTAATCTTCTCCAGAAATCATTTAGATCTATATAGAGAAACACAAAATAAAATAAAAGACACATGTGGGCATATAACTCTAATAGGTAAATCTTGAACCCTACCTTTATTATTCATAATAAATAATGGTGAACCATTGTGAACCCCACTAAACCCTAAACTTCACCTCTCTTTTCACCACCATAGTTAAAATGAAATAAAAAGAATTTAAATAAGAAAGAGGCATATGTGCCTATGGCTATTTTTATAAAACTTTACCCTAAGCTCTTCTACTTTGCTTAGAGATTTGGAAAACCTTCATACACCTTACCTAGTACTTATCAAACCAAATCCAAGTGGTTTCCAAAGAAAATAAAAAGAAACTAAAAATGCCATAGAGGCATATGAGAGTAACATGCAAATTTGTGAATTTTAGAAGTTTGACCTTAGGACTTGTTGTGGATGATTGGATCACTTCCATATGCCATTTCCACACTCAACAACATCAATTGGGTCAAGCCAAATCAAATTAAAAATCAAATGCAACTTATGCATAGAGGCATATGAGGCACATAGCCATTTTTTCCAAAACTTGACCTAAGCACCTCTACCTTGCCAAAATGGTTGAAAACCTTACTAAACCCAAACTAATACTAAATCAACCATGAACCATGACCTTTGGTCATAGGTAAAGAAAATAAAATAAAAAGATGAAATGCACATATGTGCATATGGCCAAAAATATAAATTTGAGCCAAAGACCATCAAGCTTGTTTCCATTGCTTGGTTTGTTTTCTTATATCATATTAAACCTCAACCACATCAAGGAGATCAAGAAAAACCTAATCAAATAGAAAATAAGAAGATTTTCCAATACACATATGTGGTGATGGCCATTTTTACAAATCTTGAACATAGACCTTTATGGCTTGCACCATTGGTTGTGTTTGGTTACTAAACACATATAAACACCTTTGGAATCAAACAAACTCAAATCAAATCAAATTTGAATGAAATAGGAGCTCACATGCACTAATGGTCATTTGGCCACATTATAAAATGTTCCCCACTTTAACCCCTGGTTTTTACTTTTCTTCAAACTAAACTTGGTCAACTATGACCATGTCATCCAAGACCATATGAAGATGAACAACTTTCATGTTGACCACCATACCTCATGTTGACTAGGTTGACCAGAATAGAGGAGACAAGTGAGGACTTTGAAACTATGTGAAGATGACCAACTTTTTGAAACTTTGCAAAACCACACCAAATTGAGCACCACCACCACCATTCCATCTCTATAAATATATGATTGAGATCCACCAAAAGATTTTCAAAATTTGAAACCTTTTTTCTTTCGGGCATTATGTCAAACACCTTTAGGGCAGGGACATAATTGTTGCCCATACCCAATATTTTGGCTTGGACCAAGTCCAACCCTGCCCTCTCTGCAGCTACGGAGACTCACCTCACCCCTCGGGACCACCAAGACTCACGCCCTCCACTTGCTCACCTTGACCAAGACGGGGCCATGCCCGTGCTCACCATGTCCTCTCCATGCCATCACCTCCTCCTTCACCTCAGCGTGCACCACGATGTCCTCGAGTTCCCCCTCTCTCCCCGAACACGCCGACAAGATTCCCACCGAGAGGAACACGACACACGCCGAACGCGACGTGGTCACCACGACCAGCACGCGAGCGTGCAAGGACGCGACCACGGGCACGCTCGAGCATGGTCTCTCCCCGTCGCTACGACCTCCCTGACCCCTCCTTTCTCCCACGCGCTCACCGGACGTCGGCTCCCTCCCAGGACATGGTCGTCGACACGAGAGGCTCGTAGCCGTCGTCACCGTCGACGTCCGCCGCCACTATCCGCGAACATGACGACCGCCCGAGCTACTCCGTCCATCCTGCCGCGCCGGCGCGCGTCATGCTCGCCTGTCCACGGGAACCGTCCTCGCACCCCGCCTTGCCCCTTCGCGCCCGTAGCGCCCATAGCCACCATGACCTGCCCGTGCCGCCGGCCCTCCTCATCGACCCTATAAATAGCGTCCTCCCGCCTCTTCCAAGCACGCCACCCTCTTCTCCGCTCTCTGAAGCTCCTAGAGCCCTCGCCCTTCCCAGTAGCTACCACGCCGTCCCAATTTCATCATCGGAGGCCGCCGGAGACACGAAGACGAGCCATCATTCGTCCACCTCGGAGCCGCCGCGACCCTCCTCGACTTCCCGTCATCGCCTCGGTCGTCGCCCGCCTCGCTAACCCCTCGGACGGTAAGCCTCCCGTCGCGACCCCGGCCGCCGGTAGGGTTGGTCTCGGCGAGCTCTCTGCTCGTGGACGGGGACGAACCAACCGTTCGATCTTCTTGGATCCAAGGGCGACGGTGCTCGCCGGCGGGTTAGAAATCCTACGACAGGCCTACGTCGTCGGCCTGCTGCGCGCTAGAGCGTCAGGCGGCCCGTTTAATTTTCCCGCCAAGCCCACCATTTCAAATAAAAGAATTTCGAAATTGATTGTTTCTTCTCAGATGCTGTTTTCAAAATTAAATAGGGGAAAATCTACCAAACCAAATTGAACAAATTTTATATATTTGGAAACCTTGTTAAATTATCTATAAGACTACACTGGCCTCAACCTTAGATTTATTATAGAATTTAAATGATAAAAATAACAAGGCAGGGACTTTTCTGCCTTAGATTAATTCTTAAAAATCAACCAAAAATGCTTTTGAGTTGATTCCAACTCCTATAATTCACATTTCACTTACATTAATTGTTTCTGCAAAAATATGCCATGCTTACCTTGAATGATCATGGCCTAGTTTAATTAAAGGACTTTATGGCTATTTCTAGTCAAAGATATTGTCCAAAACTATTAATAAATCTTATGGGAATATTTCTCTCATTTAAATCTTGTCATGAACAATTCAAAATAAGCTAGAGACTCTGGTCATTTAGGTCTCATATGAATTGTTGATAATATTAGATCCTTACCATGTTAAAATTAAATGGTATGAGGTGCTACACCTCATTTAAATCATTAGTATGTGGTATTAAACTATATGAGGTGTAGCCTCTCATTTAAATACTTACTCCAAGGGATTCAATGAGAATTAATGACACATGTAGTAATAATCCATAGGTTCTTATTTAAAAATATTCAATCATTTTCATAGTAGTATTTAAATTATTCAAGGCTACTTATTAAATCTTATGAGATGTAGTGGTCTCATTTAAATCTTGTCTCAACTAAGTTAATATGGGGTATAGACTATGGTCAATTTTAAACTCATATTAAATTAGTTGATGATATTAAATCATTAATCATGAGTAATAAAAAGGCATGAGGTGGTGTACCTCATTTAAATCACTTCCCAATTAATACTTATGAAGAGGTTGACTTGGGTCAACCTAGGTCATATGACATTAATGGAGGAAATTAAATCTTAATAATATTCAATGAGAGGAAATTATTTTCTCTCAAGAATTAAATAGAAACTCTAATTAATATTTATAATGAGAGGAAATTATTTTTCTTAAGAATAGAATTAAATCAACTCACCTAATAAGCATGTTGAGTGATAGCTTAGTAGGAGTAATTTATGTGTGTGCTTAGTCTAGTACTTAGGCTTTGTGTGGTAATTGTGTGTATTGTACTCGTATCTAGACGCTAGTACCGAGGAGTACACCGAGGAGGAGGAGGACTACTTTGAAGAGGAAGAGAACTTTGATCACTACTCCAACCAAGGCAAGCTATTATTAATGCAAGCTAACCCCAATACAAGCTATACTCTTGCAAGCTAATATTCTTGCAAAGTGCAAAGCTCTACTAGAGCAAGGCACACTCACCAATTTACTTTATGCTTCATGATCCCATCCCAAGTTTTATTCTTACAAGCTTTTACTTTGATTATTATAACTTGCTTTTATAGTTAACTTTGGTCTAGAGATAGAATACTACAAGAGTATCAAATTTAGCCTAGAGCAATGAAAGCTAGATAGCACCCCTCATGATTAGTTGCTAGTGCTAATATATAAAATTGACTACTCTAGATGGGAACTTGTGAAGTGAAATGACTTTGAAAACCTTGGAATGATGAGTCATTCTATTGAAAGATTTTGAAGGTGAATGTGACTTGTGAATGACTTGGTGAATTTTACAAAAACTGATGGTTGGGTTCGGATGCGATACCATTCCAATTTTGAAAGTACCCCCACAATACCCGATATGGGTAAGGGCTTAACTAGAAATTTATGTGCTTTAGTATGGGTTCCCTCTAAACAAGCGTCATCGGGGTTAGGCTGAAGGCTGCCTCTACAGAAGTGATGTGATATGACGTGAAATGAGGTGAATGTCCGGCCCAAGCCCTGTGCAGTTCCCAGGCTGACTGTCTGTCTTCACTGGGAGGCCAAGCTCATGGGGAGAGGTGCCTATACTAGGGTATATAAGTGAAAGGTTATGGTTGGTAGTCCGCACACGGAGTGTGATAAATCAGGGCCAGTTAACCCTGACGGATTATTGCAAATGTTGTGGCACAAGTGTACGACCTCTGCAGAGTGTAGAACTATTCGAATAGCCGCGTCCACGGTTACGGACGATTGGAAAGGCCATACTGTTCCGTCATCAGACCATTTTCAAAAATGTGACATGTGAAGGGTGACTTGTGATTTGAACTTGAAATGGTGACTTTGACTTGAATCACAACAGAGTTGTGGGAATGACACTAATGTTCCCACTTGAGTTAGTTAGCAAATGAAGAGGCTTTTTACTAAATGCTTATGAAATAAAATTGGCTTTATGCAAATAAACTTAGAGCTTAGCACCCCCTTACTATAGTTGATAGTGCTTACATTAGTATTAGTTTGCGAGTACTTTAAAGTACTCATGGCTTTGTCCCTGGCTATTCAAATGGCCAGACTATGAAGGAGAACAGCAGTACGAGGAAGATGGACAGCAGGACGTCTACGACAACTAGGATCACTCCTGACGTCAACAGTTGCCTGTGGAATAGATGGACCACGACCGCTACTACTTCGCTTCCGCTATGTGTTTTGTAATAGGATCTCTAGATCCACTATGATGTATTAAGACTGGATCATGTGATCCTTTGTTGTAAGACGATTATGTGTTGTAATGAATGATGTGTTGTGATATCAATCTATTATGTCTCGCAAAAACAATATTCCTGGGATTGCGAGGAATGGCATAATAGGCATCTGGACTTAAAAATTTGAAGAACATCCCAAAAGCTTCATTTTAGAGTGACTAAGAAGGATACATGCTTACCTTTTAATTTTCATGTTTTAAACTTGTTTAAATCTTGGTTGAACCTAGGATTTGACCAAGATTCAAATATATGGGAATAAAATTCAGAAAAAAACAGAAAAATGAAAAACCAAAGCACATAGTCTTCTTATGTCTATAGTTAGCATTAAAGTTGATAAACAGGTCTAGACATATTCAAACTAGAAAATCATGTATATATCTACACCCCTAACCCTAAACTCTGTCTTATGAAGTCAAGCATGCATGAAGAGAAGTGGTTTTTTTTGTTCCAAACATGGAAATTTCAAAAACCCTCCCAAGAGCTACATTTTGGGGTGACTAAGAAGGAAAGATGCTTATTTTTTCATATTCATGATTTAAACTTGTTTAAACCATGGTCAAACCTAGGATTTGACCAAGATTCAAATGGGCATCAAAATTGAAAAAAAATCAGCAAAAATAAAAACCAAAGCAAATAGTTTTCTTATGTTATATAGTAAGCATTAAAGTTGATAAACAAGGTCTAGACATATTCAAACCAGACAAATCATGTATCTATACCCCTAACCCCTAAACTCTGTCTTATGAAGTCAAGCATGAAGAGAAGTGGTTTTGGGTTTCAAACATGGAAATTTGAAAAACCTCCCAAAAGCCCCTTTGCAAATATTTCAAACTTATTCAAATTTGGTTCAAATTTGAAAGACATACAAGTTATAGCACACATAGTGCATACATTTTCACACAAACTGCACTAGATGCTAACCCTATAATTTGAGGCCATTTGGATGAGGTCGAAAAAATTCTTGGATTAGAATCGTGTTGTTCGAACCCCGTAGTTGGATTTTTTTTTGAACCCTTGATCTGCAGAACTGGGCAAAACCCGAGTTTAACCTATTTAATTATAGATTCGTATATCGATTTTTCTACTACCTTTTTATTATTACTATGCAGCACATGGGTGTTTGCCCGTCGAGTGAAACACGGAGGAAGAGGGATCACTCGGAAGGAGAGAAGAAGGGGTGTCTCCCCTTTTTCGGGTGATGATGTTGACTTTTGTGCAGGGTTTGTCAGTGAGCAGGAGGTGCGAGCGAGCGAGCGAGCGAGCGAGGCCGAGAATGAGAGAGATTTGTTTTTTTTGTGAGAGGGACAACCGAAGGATCCAGAAGGACCAGACTTCCAATACGCATCTGATGCGTCTTCTCTTGACAAAGAAGATGGCTGGGAGTTTGCGTACCTATTGCACGTGACTTGTGCTCACTGAAGTGTGGGACCTCAAGGGTGGGCACCACACGTAAGTGACAGACCTGTTGTAAAAACTCGGTTGATTATAATAGTGCATTAGAACAAAGTTTCCTATGGATTCAATGGTAGGAAATCCAAGTTAACTCATTTACGTGTTAAACTTGTCTAAATCTTGGTCAAACCTAGGATTTGACCAAGATTCAAATGCAGAAAAATAAAAAAAACAGAAAAATGAAAAACAAAATCACATAGTCTTCTTATGTCATATAGTAAGCATTAAAGTTGATAAACAAGGTCTAGACATATCAAACCATACAAATCATGTATCTACCCCTAACCCCTAAACTCCGTCTTATGAAGTCAAGCATGAAGAGAAGTGGTTTTGGGTTTCAAACATGGAAATTTCAAAATCCTCCCAAAAGCCCCTTTTCAAATATTTCAAACTTATTCAAATTTGGTTCAAATTTGAAAGACATACAAGTTATAGCACACATAGTGCATACATTTTCACAAAAACTGCACTAGATGCTAACCCTATAGCTTGAGGCCATTTGGATGAGGTCGAAAAAATTCTTGGATTAGAATCGTGTTGTTCGAACCCCGTAGTTGGATTTTTTTGAACCCTTGATCTGTAGAACTGGGCAAAACCCGAGTTTAGAGTGACTAAGAAGGATACATGCTTCCCTTTTCATTTTCATGTTTTAAACTTGTTTAAATTATCTTGGTCAAACCTAGGATTAGACAAGATTCAAATGGGCATCAAAATTGAAAAAAAAATCAGCAAAAAGGAAAACCAAAGCAAATAGTTTTCTTATGTCATATAGTAAGCATTAAAGTTGATAAACAAGGTCTAGACATATTCAAACCAGACAAATCATGTAGCTATACCCCCTAACCCCTAAACTCTATCTTATGAAGTCAAGCATGTGAAGAGAAGTGGTTTTGGGTTTCAAACATGGAAATTTCAAAAACCTCCCAAAAGCTTCATTTTAGAGTGACTAAGAAGGATCCATGCTTCCCTTTTCATTTTCATGTTTTAAACTTGTTTAAATTATCTTGGTCGTCAAACCTAGGATTTGACAAGCAGATTCAAATGGGCATCAAATTTGAAAAAAAATCAGAAAAAAGAAAAACCAAAGCAAATAGTTTTCTTATGTCATATAGTAAGCATTGAATTTGATAAACAAGGTCCATACATATTCAAACCACACAAATCATGTATCTATACCCCCTAAGCCCTAAATTAATTAACTATGTCTTATGAAGTCAAGCATGTGAAGAGAAGTGGTTTTGGGTTTCAAACATGGAAATTTCAAAAACCTCCCAAAAGCTTCATTTTAGAGACTAAGAAGGATCCATGCTTACATTTGCATTTTCATATTTTAAACTTGTTTAAATCATTATCAAACCTAGGATTTGACCAAGATACAAATGGGTGGGCACAAAATTCAAAAAAATCAGAAAAATGAAAAACAAAAGCACATAGTCTTCTTATATATGTCATATCGTAAGCATTCGAGTTGATAAACGAGGTCTAGGTATATCCAAACCAGACAAATCATGTATCTACCCCCGTCGATCTTATGAAGTCTAGCATGAAGAGAAGTCGTTTTGGGTTTCAAACATGGAAATTTCAAGAACATCCCAAAAGCTTCATTTTAGAGTGACTAAGAAGGATACATGCTTACCTTTTAATTTTCATGTTTTAAACTTGTTTAAATCTTGGTTGAACCTAGGATTTGACCAAGATTCAAATATATGGGAATAAAATTCAGAAAAAAACAGAAAAATGAAAAACCAAAGCACATAGTCTTCTTATGTCTATAGTTAGCATTAAAGTTGATAAACAGGTCTAGACATATTCAAACTAGAAAATCATGTATATATCTACACCCCTAACCCTAAACTCTGTCTTATGAAGTCAAGCATGCATGAAGAGAAGTGGTTTTTTTGTTCCAAACATGGAAATTTCAAAAACCCTCCCAAGAGCTACATTTTGGGGTGACTAAGAAGGAAAGATGCTTATTTTTTCATATTCATGATTTAAACTTGTTTAAACCATGGTCAAACCTAGGATTTGACCAAGATTCAAATGGGCATCAAAATTGAAAAAAAAATCAGCAAAAATAAAAACCAAAGCAAATAGTTTTCTTATGTTATATAGTAAGCATTAAAGTTGATAAACAAGGTCTAGACATATTCAAACCAGACAAATCATGTATCTATACCCCTAACCCCTAAACTCTGTCTTATGAAGTCAAGCATGAAGAGAAGTGGTTTTGGGTTTCAAACATGGAAATTTGAAAAACCTCCCAAAAGCCCCTTTGCAAATATTTCAAACTTATTCAAATTTGGTTCAAATTTGAAAGACATACAAGTTATAGCACACATAGTGCATACATTTTCACACAAACTGCACTAGATGCTAACCCTATAATTTGAGGCCATTTGGATGAGGTCGAAAAAATTCTTGGATTAGAATCGTGTTGTTCGAACCCCGTAGTTGGATTTTTTTTGAACCCTTGATCTGCAGAACTGGGCAAAACCCGAGTTTAACCTATTTAATTATAGATTCGTATATCGATTTTTCTACTACCTTTTTATTATTACTATGCAGCACATGGGTGTTTGCCCGTCGAGTGAAACACGGAGGAAGAGGGATCACTCGGAAGGAGAGAAGAAGGGTCTCCCCTTTTTCGGGTGATGATGTTGACTTTTGTGCAGGGTTTGTCAGTGAGCAGGAGGTGCGAGCGAGCGAGCGAGTCGAGCGAGGCCGAGAATGAGAGAGATTTGTTTTTTTTGTGAGAGGGACAACCGAAGGATCCAGAAGGACCCACAGACTTCCAATACGCATCTGATGCGTCTTCTCTTGACAAAGAAGATGGATGGGAGTTTGCGTACCTACTGCACGTGACTTGTGCTCACTGAAGTGTGGGACCTCAAGGGTGGGCACCACACGTAAGTGACAGACCTGTTGGTGTAAAAACTCGGTTGATTATAATAGTGCATTAGAACAAAGTTTCCTATGGATTCAAGGGTAGGAAATCCAAGTTAACTCATTTACGTGTTAAACTTGTCTAAATCTTGGTCAAACCTAGGATTTGACCAAGATTCAAATGGGCAGAAAAATAAAAAAACAGAAAAATGAAAAACAAAATCACATAGTCTTCTTATGTCATATAGTAAGCATTAAAGTTGATAAACAAGGTCTAGACATATCAAACCATACAAATCATGTATCTACCCCTAACCCCTAAACTCCGTCTTATGAAGTCAAGCATGAAGAGAAGTGGTTTTGGGTTTCAAACATGGAAATTTCAAAATCCTCCCAAAAGCCCCTTTTCAAATATTTCAAACTTATTCAAATTTGGTTCAAATTTGAAAGACATACAAGTTATAGCACACATAGTGCATACATTTTCACAAAAACTGCACTAGATGCTAACCCTATAGCTTGAGGCCATTTGGATGAGGTCGAAAAAATTCTTGGATTAGAATCGTGTTGTTCGAACCCCGTAGTTGGATTTTTTTGAACCCTTGATCTGTAGAACTGGGCAAAACCCGAGTTTAGAGTGACTAAGAAGGATACATGCTTCCCTTTTCATTTTCATGTTTTAAACTTGTTTAAATTATCTTGGTCAAACCTAGGATTAGACAAGATTCAAATGGGCATCAAAATTGAAAAAAAATCAGCAAAAAGGAAAACCAAAGCAAATAGTTTTCTTATGTCATATAGTAAGCATTAAAGTTGATAAACAAGGTCTAGACATATTCAAACCAGACAAATCATGTAGCTATACCCCCTAACCCCTAAACTCGATCTATCTTATGAAGTCAAGCATGTGAAGAGAAGTGGTTTTGGGTTTCAAACATGGAAATTTCAAAAACCTCCCAAAAGCTTCATTTTAGAGTGACTAAGAAGGATCCATGCTTCCCTTTTCATTTTCATGTTTTAAACTTGTTTAAATTATCTTGGTCGTCAAACCTAGGATTTGACAAGCAGATTCAAATGGGCATCAAATTTGAAAAAAAATCAGAAAAAAGAAAAACCAAAGCAAATAGTTTTCTTATGTCATATAGTAAGCATTGAATTTGATAAACAAGGTCCATACATATTCAAACCACACAAATCATGTATCTATACCCCCTAAGCCCTAAATTAATTAACTATGTCTTATGAAGTCAAGCATGTGAAGAGAAGTGGTTTTGGGTTTCAAACATGGAAATTTCAAAAACCTCCCAAAAGCTTCATTTTAGAGTGACTAAGAAGGATCCATGCTTACATTTGCATTTTCATATTTTAAACTTGTTTAAATCATTATCAAACCTAGGATTTGACCAAGATACAAATGGGTGGGCACAAAATTCAAAAAAATCAGAAAAATGAAAAACAAAAGCACATAGTCTTCTTATATATGTCATATCGTAAGCATTCGAGTTGATAAACGAGGTCTAGGTATATCCAAACCAGACAAATCATGTATCTACCCCCTCGATCTTATGAAGTCTAGCATGAAGAGAAGTCGTTTTGGGTTTCAAACATGGAAATTTCAAGAACATCCCAAAAGCTTCATTTTAGAGTGACTAAGAAGGATACATGCTTACCTTTTAATTTTCATGTTTTAAACTTGTTTAAATCTTGGTTGAACCTAGGATTTGACCAAGATTCAAATATATGGGAATAAAATTCAGAAAAAAACAGAAAAATGAAAAACCAAAGCACATAGTCTTCTTATGTCTATAGTTAGCATTAAAGTTGATAAACAGGTCTAGACATATTCAAACTAGAAAATCATGTATATATCTACACCCCTAACCCTAAACTCTGTCTTATGAAGTCAAGCATGCATGAAGAGAAGTGGTTTTTTTGTTCCAAACATGGAAATTTCAAAAACCCTCCCAAGAGCTACATTTTGGGGTGACTAAGAAGGAAAGATGCTTATTTTTTCATATTCATGATTTAAACTTGTTTAAACCATGGTCAAACCTAGGATTTGACCAAGATTCAAATGGGCATCAAAATTGAAAAAAAAAATCAGCAAAAATAAAAACCAAAGCAAATAGTTTTCTTATGTTATATAGTAAGCATTAAAGTTGATAAACAAGGTCTAGACATATTCAAACCAGACAAATCATGTATCTATACCCCTAACCCCTAAACTCTGTCTTATGAAGTCAAGCATGAAGAGAAGTGGTTTTGGGTTTCAAACATGGAAATTTGAAAAACCTCCCAAAAGCCCCTTTGCAAATATTTCAAACTTATTCAAATTTGGTTCAAATTTGAAAGACATACAAGTTATAGCACACATAGTGCATACATTTTCACACAAACTGCACTAGATGCTAACCCTATAATTTGAGGCCATTTGGATGAGGTCGAAAAAATTCTTGGATTAGAATCGTGTTGTTCGAACCCCGTAGTTGGATTTTTTTGAACCCTTTATCTGTAGAACTGGGCAAAACCCGAGTTTAACCTATTTAATTATAGATTCGTATATCGATTTTTCTACTACCTTTTTATTATTACTATGCAGCACATGGGTGTTTGCCCGTCGAGTGAAACACGGAGGAAGAGGGATCACTCGGAAGGAGAGAAGAAGGGGGTGTCTCCCCTTTTTCGGGTGATGATTGATGCGCGTAGATGTACACGTCCGTTGGGAACCCCAAGAGGAAGGTATGATGCGCACAGTGGCAAGTTTTCCCTCAGTATGAAACCAAGGTTTAATCGAACCAGTAGGAGCCAGAAGCACGTTGAAGGTTGATGGTCGCGAAATGTGATGCGGCGCAACACCAGGGATTCCGGCGCCAACTAGGAACCTGCACAACACAACCAAAGTACTTTGCCCCAACGAAACAGTGAGGTTGTCAATCTCACCGGCTTGCTGTAACAAAGGATTAAACGTATCGAGTGGAAGATGTTTGCAAAGAAAACAGTAAAACAAGTAGAATGTATGCTATGGAAAGAATAGGACCGGGGTCCACAGTTCACTAGAGGTGTCTCTCCCATAAGATAAAAGCATGTTGGGTGAACAAATTACAGTCGGGCAATTGACAAATAGAGAAAGGCATAATAATGCATATACATGACATGGTAAATATAGTGAGATTTAATCCGGGCATTACGACAAAGAACATAGACCGCCATCCAACTGCATCTATGCCTAAAAAGTCCACCTTCAGGTTATCATCCGAACCCCCTCCAGTATTAAGTTGCAAAGCAACAGACAATTGCATTAAGTATTGTGCGTAATGTAATCAATAACTACATCCTTAGACATAGCATCAATGTTTTATCCCTAGTGGCAACAGCACATCACAACCTTAGAACTTTCTGTCACTGTCCCAGGTATCAATGAAGGCATGAACCCACTATCGAGCATAATTACTCCCTCTTGGAGTTAAGAGTAAAAACTTGGCCAGAGCCTCTACTAATAACGGAGAGCATGCAAGATCATAAACAACACATGAACAATAGATTGATAATCACCATAATCATAGTACTCTCTATCCATCGGATCCCGACAAACACAACATATAGAATTACATATAGATGATCTTGATCATGTTAGGCAGCTCACAAGATCTAACAATGAAGCACAACAAGGAGAAGACGACCATCTAGCTACTGCTATGGACCCATGGTCCAGGGGTGAACTACTCACTCATCCGGAGGCGATCATGGCGATGAAGAGTCCTGGAGATGAATCCTCTCCCGCAGGGTGCCGGAGGCGATCTCGAGAATCCCCGAGATGGGATTCGCGCGGCGGCGTCTCTGTAAGGTTTTCCGTATCGTGGCTCTCGGTGGGGGTTTCGCGACGGGAGCTTTAAGTAGGCGGAAGGTCAACGCGAGGGCACGAGGGGCCCAGGGGGCGGGCCGCGCGGCCAAGCCTAGGCCGCGCTACCCCCCAGCTGCCTCGTGGCCCCACTTCGTTAGGTCTTCGGTCTTGGAAGCTTCGTGCAAAAATAGGACCAGGCGAAAGTTTCGTCCAATTCCGAGAATATTTCTTTACTAGGATTTCTGAAACCAAAAACAAAAACAGCAACCGGCTCTTCGGCATCTTGTTAATAGGTTAGTTCCGGAAAATGCATAAATATGACATATAATATGCATAAAACATGTAGGTATCATCAATAAAGTAGCATGGAACATAAGAAATTATCGATACGTTGGAGACGTATCATCCCCAAGCTTAGTTCTGCTCGTCCCGAGCAGGTAAAACGATAACAAAGATAATTTCTGAAGTGACATGCCATCATAATCTTGATCATACTATTTGTAAACATATGTAATGAATGCAGCGATCAAAGCAAAGGTAATGACATGAGTAAACAACTGAATCATATAGCAAAGACTTTTCATGAATAGTACTTCAAGACAAGCATCAATAAGTCTTGCATAAGAGTTAACTCGTAAAGCAATAAATCAAAGTAAAGGTGTTGAAGCAACACATAAGAAGATTAAGTTTCAGCGGTTGCTTTCAACTTGTAACATGTATATCTCATGGATATTGTCAACATAAAGTAATATAACAAGTGCAATATGCAAGTATGTAAGAATCAATGCACAGTTCACACAAGTGTTTGCTTCTTAAGGTGGAAGGAGATAGGTAAACTGACTCAACAATAAAAGTAAAAGAATGGTCCTTCGCAGAGGAAAGCATCGATTGCTGTATTTGTGCTAGAGCTTTTATTTTGAAAACATGAAACAATTTTGTCAACGGTAGTAATAAAGCATATGAGTTATGAAAATTATATCTTACAAGTTGCAAGCCTCACGCATAGTATACTAATAGTGCCCGCACCTTGTCCTACTTAACTTGGACTACCGGATCTTTGCATGCCATGTTTCAACCAAGTGTCACAAAGGGGTACCTCCATGCCGCCTGTACAAAGGTCCAAGGAGAATGCTCGCATTTCGGATTTCTCGCTTTTGATTATTCTCAACTTAGACATCCATACCGGGACAACATGGACAACAGATAATGGACTCCTCTTTAATGCATAAGCATGTAGCAAAGTTATTATTCTCATATGAGATTGAGGATATATGTCCAAAACTGAAACTTCCACCATGGTTCATGGCTTTAGTTAGCGGCCCAATGTTCTTCTCTAACAATTTTGCATGCTCCAACCACTAAAATGATAGACCTTCAGACAAGACGGACATGCATAGCAACTCACATGATATTCAACAATGGTTGATGGCGTTCCCCAGAAACATGGTTATCGCACAACAAGCAACTTAATAAAATATAAAGTGCATAAGTACATATTCAATACTACGATAGTTTTTAAGGCTATTTTGTCCCATGAGCTATATATTGCAAAGGTGAATGATGGAATTTTAAAGGTAGCACTCAAGCAATTTACTTTGGAATGGCGGGTAAATACCATGTAGTAGGTAGGTATGGTGGACACAAATGGCATAGTAGTTGGCTCAAGGATTTTGGATGCATGAGAAGTATTCCCTCTCGATACAAGGTTTAGGCTAGCAAGGTTATTTGAAGCAAACTCAAGGATGAACAAGTGCAGCAAGACTCACATAAAAGACATATTGTAAACATTATAAGACTCTACACTGTCTTCCTTGTTGTTCAAAACTCAATACTAGATATTATCTAGACCTTAGAGAAACCAAATATGCAAATCAAATTTTAGCAAGCTCTATGTATTTCTTCATTAATGGGTGCAAAGCATATGATGCAAGAGCTTAAACATGAGCACAACAATTGCCAAGTATCACATTATCCAAGACATTTTTAGAATTACTACATGTAGCATTTTCCAATTCCAACCATATAACAAATTAACGAAGAAGAAACTTCGCCTTGAACATTATGAGTAAAGCCTAAGGACACATGTGTCCATATGCAACAGCGGAGCGTGTCTCTCTCCCACAAAGTGAATGCTAGGATCCATCTTATTCAAACAAAAACAAAAACGAAAACAAACCGACGCTCCAAGTAAAGAACACCGATGTGACTGAATAAAAATATAGTTTCAGGGGAGGAACCTGATGATGTTGTCGATGAAGAAGGGGATGCCTTGGGCATCCCCAAGCTTAGACGCTTGAGTCTTCTTAAAATATGCAGGGATGAACCACGGGGGCATCCCCAAGCTTAGAGCTTTCACTCCTCTTGATCTTAGTATATCATTCTCCTCTCTTGACCCTTGAAAACTTCCTTCACACCAAACTTCAAGCAAACTCATTAGAGGGTTAGTGCATCATTAATAATTCACACATTCAGAGGTGACACAATCATTATTTTCACTTCTGGACATTGCATAATGCTACTGGACATTAGTGGATCAAAGAAATAAATCCAACATAGCAAAAGAGGCAATGCGAAATAAAAGGCAGAATCTGTCAAAAACAGAACAGTCTGTAAAGACGAATTTATAAATGGCACCAGACTTGCTCAAATGGAAAAACTCAAAACTAATGAAAGTTGCGTACATATCTGAGGATCACGCTCGTAAATTGGCAGATTTTTTCGAATTTTCTACAGAGAATTATGCCCAGATTCGTGACAGACAGCAATGCTGTTTCTGTGCAGCGATCCCAAATATAACATCAACTTTGACATAGAAACTTTACTTGGCACAAAAACATGATAAGGAGAGGTTGCTACAGTAGTAAACAACTTCCAAGACTCAATAAAACAAAAAATTGCTGTAGGTAAAAACATGGGTTGTCTCCCATAAGCGCTTTTCTTTAACGCCTTTCAGCTAGGCGCAGAAAGTGCAAATCAAGTATTATCGAGAGTAGAAGCATCAACATCATTACTTGTTCTAATAATAGAATCAAAAGGCAACTTCATTCTCTTTCTAGGGAAGTGTTCCATACCTTTCTTGAGAGGAAATTGATATTTAATATTACCTTCCCTCATATCAATAACAACACCACAGTTCGAAGAAAAGGTCTTCCCAACACAATAGGACAAGATGCATTGCATTCGATATCCAAGACAACAAAATCAACGGGGACAAGGTTATTGTTAACCGTAATATGCACATTATCAATCCTCCCCAAAGGTTTCTTTTTAACATTATCGGCAAGATTAACATCCAAATAACAATTCTTCAATGGTGGCAAGTCAAGCATATCATAAATCTTTTTAGGCATAACAGAAATACTTGCACCAAGATCACATAAAGCATTACATTCAAAGTCATTGAATTTCATTTTAATGATGGGCTCCCAACCATCTTCTAACTTTCTAGGAATAGAAGTTTCAAGTTTTAGTTTCTCTTCTCTAGCTTTTATGAGAGCATTTGTAATATGTTTTGTAAAGGCTAAATTTATAGCACTAGCATTAGGACTTTTAGCAAGTTTTTGTAAGAACTTTATAACTTCAGAGATGTGGCAATCATCAAAATCTAAATCATTATGAGCTACAGCAATGGGATCATTGTTCCCAAGGTTGGAAAAAATTTCAGCAGTTTTATCACAAGCAGTTTCAGCAGTTTTAGCAATTTCAGGCAGTTTTGTACGCTTTGCACTAGGAGTAGAAACATTGCCAACACCAATTATTTTACCATTGATAGTAGGAGGTGTAGCAACATGTGAGGAATTAGCATTACTAGTGGTGGTAATAGTCCAAACTTTAGCTACATTATTCTCTTTAGCTAGTTTTTCATTTTCTTCTCTATCCCACCTAGCACGCAACTCAGCCATTAATCTTATATTCTCATTAATTCTAACTTGGATGGCATTTGCTGTAGTAGTAATCTTATTATCAAGATCATTATTAGGCATAACTTTCAACTTTAAAAGATTAACATCAGAGGCAAGCCTATCAACTCTAGAAGCAATAGTATCAATTTTATCAAGCTTTTCCTCAACAGATTTGTTAAAAGCAGTTTGTGTACTAATAAATTCTTTAAGCATGGCTTCAAGACCAGAGGGTACATTCCTATTATTGTTGTAAGAATTCCCATAAGAATTACCATAACCATTACCATTAGCAGAAGGATATGGCCTATAGTTATTACCAGAGTTGTTCCTATAAGCATTGTTGTTGAAATTATTATTTTTAATGAAATTCACATCAACATTTTCTTCTTGAGCAACCAATGAAGCTAAAGGAACATTATTTGGATCAACATTAGATCTACCATTCACAAGCATAGACATAATCACATCAATCTTATCACTCAAGGAAGAGGTTTCCTCAACAGAATTTACCTTCTTACCTTGTGGAGCTCTTTCCGTGTGCCATTCAGAGTAATTTATCATCATATCATCAAGAAGTTTTGTAGCCGCCCCCAATGTGATGGACATAAAGGTACCTCCAGCAGCTGAATCCAATAAATTCCGCGAAGAAAAATTTAGTCCTGCATAGAAGGTTTGGATGATCATCCAAGTAGTCAGTCCATGGGTTGGGCAATTCTTTACCAAAGTTTTCATTCTCTCCCATGCTTGAGCAACATGTTCAGTATCAAATTGTTTAAAATTCATTATGCTACTTCTCAAAGAAATAATTTTAGCGGGAGGATAATATCTACCAATAAAAGCATCCTTGCATTTAGTCCATGAATCAATACTATTCTTAGGCAAAGATAGCAACCAATCTTTAGCTCTTCCTCTTAATGAGAAAGGAAACACTTTCAATTTAATAATATCACCATCTACATCTTTATACTTTTGCATTTCACAAAGTTCAACAAAATTATTGAGATGGGCAGCAGCATCATCAGAACTAGCACCAGAAAATTGTTCTCTCATGACTAGATTTAGTAAAGCAGGTTTAATTTCAAAGAATTCTGCTGTAGTAGCAGGTGGAGCAATAGGTGTGCATAGGAAATCATTATTATTTGCATTTGTGAAGTCACACAACTTAGTATTTTCAGGGTTGGCCATTTTAGCAACAGTAAATAAAGCAAACTAGATAAAGTAAATGCGAGTAACTAATTTTTTTGTGTTTTTGATATAGAGAGCAAGACAGTAAATAAAGTAAAACTAGCAACTAATTTTTTGTGTTTTGATTTAGTGCAGCAAACAAAGTAGTAAATAAAATAAAGCAAGACAATAACAAAGTAAAGAGATTGAGAAGTGGAGACTCCCCTTGCGTGTCTTGATCTCCCCGGCGCGCAGAAAAAGTGCTTGATGCGCGTAGATGTACACGTCCGTTGGGAACCCCAAGAGGAAGGTATGATGCGCACAGTGGCAAGTTTCCCTCAGTATGAAACCAAGGTTTAATCGAACCAGTAGGAGCCAAGAAGCACGTTGAAGGTTGATGGTCGCGAAATGTGATGCGGCGCAACACCGGCGCCAACTAGGAACCTGCACAACACAACCAAAGTACTTTGCCCCAACGGCAGTGAGGTTGTCAATCTCACCGGCTTGCTGTAACAAAGGATTAAACGTATCGAGTGGAAGATGTTTGCAAAGAAAAATAAAACAAGTAGAATGTATGCTATGGAAAGAATAGGACCGGGGTCCACAGTTCACTAGAGGTGTCTCTCCCATAAGATAAAAGCATGTTGGGTGAACAAATTACAGTCGGGCAATTGACAAATAGAGAAAGGCATAATAATGCATATACATGACATGGTAAATATAGTGAGATTTAATCCGGGCATTACGACAAAGAACATAGACCGCCATCCAACTGCATCTATGCCTAAAAAGTCCACCTTCAGGTTATCGTCCGAACCCCCTCCAGTATTAAGTTGCAAAGCAACAGACAATTGCATTAAGTATTGTGCGTAATGTAATCAATAACTACATCCTTAGACATAGCATCAATGTTTTATCCCTAGTGGCAACAGCACATCACAACCTTAGAACTTTCTGTCACTGTCCCAGGTATCAATGAAGGCATGAACCCACTATCGAGCATAATTACTCCCTCTTGGAGTTAAGAGTAAAAACTTGGCCAGAGCCTCTACTAATAACGGAGAGCATGCAAGATCATAAACAACACATGAACAATAGATTGATAATCACCATAATCATAGTACTCTCTATCCATCGGATCCCGACAAACACAACATATAGAATTACATATAGATGATCTTGATCATGTTAGGCAGCTCACAAGATCTAACAATGAAGCACAACAAGGAGAAGACGACCATCTAGCTACTGCTATGGACCCATGGTCCGGTGAACTACTCACTCATCACTCCGGAGGCGATCATGGCGATGAAGAGTCCTCGGGAGATGAATCCCCTCTCGGGGTGCCGGAGCGATCTCGAGAATCCCCCGAGATGGGATTCGCGGCGGCGGCGTCTCTGGAAGGTTTTCCGTATCGTGGCTCTCGTACGGGGTTTCGCGACGGAGCTTTAAGTAGGCGGAAGGTCAACGCGAGGCCACACGGGGGGGGGGGCCGCGCGGCCAAGCCCTAGGCCGCGCCGGCCACCCCCCTGGCTGCCTCGTGGCCCCACTTCGTTAGGTCTTCGGTCTTCTGGAAGCTTCGTGCAAAAATAGGACCCGGGCGAAAGTTTCGTCCAATTCGAGAAATTTCTTTACTAGGATTTCTGAAACCAAAAGCAGCAAGCAACTGGCTCTTCGGCATCTTGTTAATAGGTTAGTTCCAGAAAATGCATAAATATGACATATAATATGCATAAAACATGTAGGTATCATCAATAAAGTAGCATGGAACATAAGAAATTATCGATACGTTGGAGACGTATCAATGATGTTGACTTTTGTGCAGGGTTTGTCGATGAGCGAGGTGCGAGCGAGCGAGCGAGCGAGAGCGAGCCGAGAATGAGAGAGATTTTTTTTTGTGAGAGGGACAACCGAAGGATCCAGAAGGACCCACGGACTTTCCATCGATGATGCGTCTTCTCTTGACAAAGAAGATGGATGGGAGTTTGCGTACCTGCACGTGACTTGTGCTCACTGAAGTGTGGGACCTCAAGGGTGGGCACCACACGTAAGTGACAGACCTGTTGTAAAAACTCGGTTGATTATAATAGTGCATTAGAACAAAGTTTCCTATGGATTCAAGGGTAGGAAATCCAAGTTAACTCATTTACGTGTTAAACTTGTCTAAATCTTGGTCAAACCTAGGATTTGACCAAGATTCAAATGGGCAGAAAAATAAAAAAAAACAGAAAAATGAAAAACAAAATCACATAGTCTTCTTATGTCATATAGTAAGCATTAAAGTTGATAAACAAGGTCTAGACATATCAAACCATACAAATCATGTATCTACCCCTAACCCCTAAACTCCGTCTTATGAAGTCAAGCATGAAGAGAAGTGGTTTTGGGTTTCAAACATGGAAATTTCAAAATCCTCCCAAAAGCCCCTTTTCAAATATTTCAAACTTATTCAAATTTGGTTCAAATTTGAAAGACATACAAGTTATAGCACACATAGTGCATACATTTTCACAAAAAACTGCACTAGATGCTAACCCTATAGCTTGAGGCCATTTGGATGAGGTCGAAAAAATTCTTGGATTAGAATCGTGTTGTTCGAACCCCGTAGTTGGATTTTTTTGAACCCTTGATCTGTAGAACTGGGCAAAACCCGAGTTTAGAGTGACTAAGAAGGATACATGCTTCCCTTTTCATTTTCATGTTTTAAACTTGTTTAAATTATCTTGGTCAAACCTAGGATTAGACAAGATTCAAATGGGCATCAAAATTGAAAAAAAATCAGCAAAAAGGAAAACCAAAGCAAATAGTTTTCTTATGTCATATAGTAAGCATTAAAGTTGATAAACAAGGTCTAGACATATTCAAACCAGACAAATCATGTAGCTATACCCCTAACCCCTAAACTCGATCTATCTTATGAAGTCAAGCATGTGAAGAGAAGTGGTTTTGGGTTTCAAACATGGAAATTTCAAAAACCTCCCAAAAGCTTCATTTTAGAGTGACTAAGAAGGATCCATGCTTCCCTTTTCATTTTCATGTTTTAAACTTGTTTAAATTATCTTGGTCGTCAAACCTAGGATTTGACAAGCAGATTCAAATGGGCATCAAATTTGAAAAAAAATCAGAAAAAAGAAAAACCAAAGCAAATAGTTTTCTTATGTCATATAGTAAGCATTGAATTTGATAAACAAGGTCCATACATATTCAAACCACACAAATCATGTATCTATACCCCTAAGCCCTAAATTAATTAACTATGTCTTATGAAGTCAAGCATGTGAAGAGAAGTGGTTTTGGGTTTCAAACATGGAAATTTCAAAAACCTCCCAAAAGCTTCATTTTAGACAGACTAAGAAGGATCCATGCTTACATTTGCATTTTCATATTTTAAACTTGTTTAAATCATTATCAAACCTAGGATTTGACCAAGATACAAATGGGTGGGCACAAAATTCAAAAAAATCAGAAAAATGAAAAACAAAAGCACATAGTCTTCTTATATATGTCATATCGTAAGCATTCGAGTTGATAAACGAGGTCTAGGTATATCCAAACCAGACAAATCATGTATCTACCCCCGTCGATCTTATGAAGTCTAGCATGAAGAGAAGTCGTTTTGGGTTTCAAACATGGAAATTTCAAGAACATCCCAAAAGCTTCATTTTAGAGTGACTAAGAAGGATACATGCTTACCTTTTAATTTTCATGTTTTAAACTTGTTTAAATCTTGGTTGAACCTAGGATTTGACCAAGATTCAAATATATGGGAATAAAATTCAGAAAAAAACAGAAAAATGAAAAACCAAAGCACATAGTCTTCTTATGTCTATAGTTAGCATTAAAGTTGATAAACAGGTCTAGACATATTCAAACTAGAAAATCATGTATATATCTACACCCCTAACCCTAAACTCTGTCTTATGAAGTCAAGCATGCATGAAGAGAAGTGGTTTTTTTGTTCCAAACATGGAAATTTCAAAAACCCTCCCAAGAGCTACATTTTGGGGTGACTAAGAAGGATAGATGCTTATTTTTTCATATTCATGATTTAAACTTGTTTAAACCATGGTCAAACCTAGGATTTGACCAAGATTCAAATGGGCATCAAAATTGAAAAAAAATCAGCAAAAATAAAAACCAAAGCAAATAGTTTTCTTATGTTATATAGTAAGCATTAAAGTTGATAAACAAGGTCTAGACATATTCAAACCAGACAAATCATGTATCTATACCCCCTAACCCCTAAACTCTGTCTTATGAAGTCAAGCATGAAGAGAAGTGGTTTTGGGTTTCAAACATGGAAATTTCAAAAACCTCCCAAAAGCCCCTTTTCAAATATTTCAAACTTATTCAAATTTGGTTCAAATTTGAAAGACATACAAGTTATAGCACACATAGTGCATACATTTTCACACAAACTGCACTAGATGCTAACCCTATAATTTGAGGCCATTTGGATGAGGTCGAAAAAATTCTTGGATTAGAATCGTGTTGTTCGAACCCCGTAGTTGGATTTTTTTGAACCCTTGATCTGTAGAACTGGGCAAAACCCGAGTTTAACCTATTTAATTATAGATTCGTATATCGATTTTTCTACTACCTTTTTATTATTACTATGCAGCACATGGGTGTTTGCCCGTCGAGTGAAACACGGAGGAAGAGGGATCACTCGGAAGGAGAGAAGAAGGGGGTGTCTCCCCTTTTTCGGGTGATGATGTTGACTTTTGTGCAGGGTTTGTCAGTGAGCAGGAGGTGCGAGCGAGCGAGCGAGCGAGTCGAGCGAGGCCGAGAATGAGAGAGATTTGTTTTTTTGTGAGAGGGACAACCGAAGGATCCAGAAGGACCCACAGACTTCCAATACGCATCTGATGCGTCTTCTCTTGACAAAGAAGATGGCTGGGACTTTGCGTACCTACTGCACGTGACTTGTGCTCACTGAAGTGTGGGACCTCACGCGTGGGCACCACACGTAAGTGACAGACCTGTTGGTGTAAAAACTCGGTTGATTATAATAGTGCATTAGAACAAAGTTTCCTATGGATTCAAGGGTAGGAAATCCAAGTTAAATCATTTACGTGTTAAACTTGTCTAAATCTTGGTCAAACCTAGGATTTGACCAAGATTCAAATGGGCAGAAAAATAAAAAAACAGAAAAATGAAAAACAAAATCACATAGTCTTCTTATGTCATATAGTAAGCATTAAAATTGATAAACAAGGTCTAGACATATCAAACCATACAAATCATGTATCTACCCCTAACCCCTAATCTCCGTCTTATGAAGTCAAGCATGAAGAGAAGTGGTTTTGGGTTTCAAACATGGAAATTTCAAAAACCTCCCAAAAACTTCATTTTAGAGTGACTAAGAAGGATACATGCTTCCCTTTTCATTTTCTTGTTTTAAACTTGTTTAAATTATCTTGGTCAAACCTAGGATTTGACAAGATTCAAAGATACATGCTTCCCTTTTCATTTGACATGAATCCTTGTGGCACGACCATGTTGGGGTCACTCCTGGCTGTCTACCCAGCCGAGCATGCGGGCTCTATTACCTTGTACGAATCCTCGTTTTAAACAAAGAAGTGAACAAACGCCCCCCCCCCGCGCCACGGACACACACACACACTCTCTCTCTCTCTCTCTCTCTCTCTCTCTCTCTCTCTCTCTATCGCATCATTTGTCTGTCAGACTCCATTGATTTGCCCCAAGTTCAACAAGGTCGCCCCCTTTTCCTCTGAGAGTCCATTGATTTTTATTTGCTGGTGTCACTTGTGCTAAACTGTCATTCCTTGTACTCCCTCCGATTCATATTATTTGATGGTAATATAGATGCATCTATACACATTATAGTTGTAGATACATCCATTTTACCATCAATTAATATTGATCGGAGTTGCAGCGTGGTATGAGGCCTGCCGCCTGCCACCGTCGGCGAGGTTCCAAGTAAACGGCGCCAGAAGAAGAGTAGCGCGGCTCCGGATTCAACCAACTGGCGGCGATGGACGGCACTATGGAAATAAACGCTACGAATTTGGAGGCCATCGCGTACAACATCGCTGGAACGGCGCAGGTCATGTGCTCCCACGACGGCTGCGGGGTCATCGTCAGCTACCACGAGTCCCTAAGCCACCAGATCGCGTGCCCGCACGGCCGGTGCAACTGCACGGAGCAGGGCTGCGACTTCGCCGCCCCACCGTCAGCGCTCCTCGTTCACCTCGCAGAGGCCCACTCGATTCAGGTGCACAGGTTAGAGTATGGCAAGTCCATAGAGTTCCGGGTGACCATGACGCACCCGTGCTCGCCGTGCAGGCTGCTCGTCGTCGAAGGGGATGACGGCTCCGTGTTCGTCCTGTACATCGACGCGCTCGGCCCGGCCATTGTCTTGTCTTTGGTATGCGTCAGTTCGGCCACATCCGTGTGGCCGCTCTACAGGGTGAAGATCTGGGCGCACGGCCCGCCGCCGTCCTCGAAATCGGACTGCAGGCGGGATGTCGTGAAGATGTCTGCCGATGCTTCTGGCAGCGCGTCGCCGGGCGCTGTCGTGTTTGAGGAGCTCACGTCGTTCCTCGTTGTGCCGGGGCCATACCTCGTTGGTGCTGGATCGTCCAAGGAGCTGCGTTTCTACATTCGCATATGCAAGCAGATGTAGCTACTGCTACTTTGCGTAGTTGAAAAAACTGTCAATTTGTCATGAGGAATGATAAATTTCGATGAAAAGTACTTGATTGTTCGTACGGCTGCTATTTTTTTATGGATTCTTCGTTTCATATTTGTGCTGAACTGTTTGTAGTAGTACTTATACTGTACTTAATAATAATGCAGCGTGGAAGTGAATACTCCTTTTTTTTGTGAATCGGAAGTGAATACTCCAACTATATGTAATTGTAACCCCTCCATCTGATTTATATAAAACTATGTGCACTTCCAGATCATTTCTCCTGTTTTTTAGATGTCCTTTCACTTACTATAAAAAACAAAGAAGCACTGCTGCTTTGATTCAAAGGAATGTGGAGAGTGTAGAAATAGGAAAGGTGTAGGATTGAAATTTTCCCATAGGAATCAAATCCAACATAATTCCTATGTCAATCCTATGAATCAAAGAAGCCCTAAGTGGTTACCGGTGCTTAATGCACAGTTCCAAAAAGTTCATCCCGCAGTCCAAATAACTAATAATCAGATGATGTCAATTTTTGTGTATGTAGTTGTGCCTATTACCATCACAAATATAGTCTCAAATAGTATGATGGTGGAGATACACATTTTTTAACTACCATGATTTTCGGTAAATGCTTAGTCAATTTTGACATAATTTGACTTTCTAAAAATAATATAAGCTAAGCTTTGAGATGGAGGTACTATATTGGGTTTTCCTCGTCTTAAGCAAAATCCCTTCCCATCCCCTTAAATAGAGTACTCCAGCCTCGAGGCTAGGAGATAAGAGAGGCCATCGATAGGCCACATACTCCTCGCGCGCTCGCAATGCTGGAAACTGTCACCGTTACCCTGAAGATGGACTCCACCGTGCTTCACTGCATTTTCTGCTCCCAGCCCCTCAAGCCCCCCGTCTTCAAGGTCGATCCCTTTCCCTCCCACACTCCATTGATGTTTCTTTTGTGGGTTCACTACTGCAAAAATGGCAATCCACGAACTTTGATTTGTGCAGTGCAAGGGTAATCATTTGGCCTGCGGCCGCTGCCTCAGCGAGCTTCCCGGGAACCGGTGCCATAGGTGCGTGGAACCCCGCGGCGGATTCGAGCACGACCCGGCAATGGACGCCGTCGTATCAGCGGCGACGGTTGAGTGCCCCCACAGCAGCTGCGGGAGCTTGGTGGCCTACCACCAGGTCCACGACCACAAGATTGCATGCCCGCACGCCCCTTGCGCTTGCACGGAGCCCGGCTGCGACTTCGCCGCCCCGCCAACAGCGCTCGTCGCCCACTTTGCAGCGGCCCACTCGATCCAAGTGCACAAGCTCCCGCCGTACAACACGACCAAAGTGTTCGAGGTGCTGGTGCCGGTGCCGGGTTCGCCGTGCCTGCGGATCATCGCCGAAGGGGAGGACGGCGCCGTGTTCGTCCTGATCATCGGCGTGCTCGGTTCGACTTCGACCACCATCGTGTCTACCGTGTGCGTTAGGGCGGCCGCGTGCGTGTGGCCTCTGTACACGGCAAAGATGTGGGCGAATGGGCCGGCGTCGTGCTCGTTGGCGCACTCGAGGAGCAGGGCGGACACCGTGAATGTGTCATTGGAGGCGTCGAGCTGCGCCTTGCCGGGCGACGTCGCGTTTGATGAACTCACGTCGTTCCTCTCGGTACCGCCGCTGTACCAGGTGCTTGGTGGACCTTCCAAGCTGCTGCGTTTCTACATTCGCATCGAGAAGGAGAACAATTAATCCTCAAAATAAGTACTCCTTATATAGAAAGGGACTAACTGTTTTTCGTCCTGCTAATGCAACCTTGAGGTGACCGGGACAACTTTGTACAAAGCATCGTGCTCATATAAATATACGTACTCTACAAAATCATCAGCAGTGGAGTACCTCGTAGGTGCCATGTCCATGGATCGACAAGACAAGACACATACATAGACTGGGTCACTGGGAGATGGATATTACTACTGGATCGTGATAGGATGCCTACATACACCCTACTCGGCAGGTGACGATACCTTCCCAACAAAGGTATCCAGTCCCATCCATTGATTATATTTTATTATGGACGGAGAGCATTCTACTACGTAGAAGAGATGTCATGTCTTGGGGCAGAGGTTCGGCTTAATCATGGTTTAGATGACTCTAATGTAGATGTATCTAGACATATTGTAACTATAGATACTTCCATTTTAGCATCAAGTAATGTGGATCGGAGGGAGTAATACTATAGTACAATATACTCAGTATAAGGTTAACTTTGGCACACGCTGGGACGCACATATTTGTTAGAAGTACACACATGCAAGACAGAGCACAGAGTAAAATAATTACTATTTACTTATGGGCAACCAAAAGCTTGTACGTGTCCACTCTATATATGGGCATGGACTACACTTATTGCTTGTGGACGAGGATAGCTGTTGTGGACAACACAGTGGATGCTGTTAGAGTGAAACGGCACACTTATTATGGATCGTAGGGAGTATGCAAGATAAAAAAAGATCTACCATACATATTAGTATTATTATCATCAGTTATGTACTCATGACACTGGGAGCATACACACACGATCGTACATACTACAGTAGTACTGTACTACTTTTAAAACTACTTGCAAGATAAAATATACTGTACTACTTATCACTGGGTGCATACACACACGATCGTATACATACTAGTACTGTACTACTTTTAACACTAGGCTATCCTTTTCAGTGGTCTTCCTCTTCAGCTTCCACAGCCTGTACCATGTTGCTCTTCTTCTTCTTCTTCTTCTTCTTCTTCTTCTTCTTACTCCCGCTGTCCTGGAATTCCGCCAATTTTTGTTGACCCTTCTCAAAGTTCACTATTCGCCTGTATACCTCATATGTTGCGTATGCGTCGATGCTTGCATACAGGATATGCTTCATGGACAAGGGCACCTGCTTCCACAGCTTGTGTTCCTCTTTCGTAAGTTTTTTCATGATAGATTTGTACTGGCTGTCTATAATGGCCGCAGCATAGTCAGCCAACGAATCCTTATTGTTACTAGTGGAATCGGCAGGCTTCCACCTTTTCTGGATGTCCACGAAGTTCGCCACTGAGAGGTTGCAACGCCCAAGCCTGGTAATGTCGTTGCCGATGTCAACACCTGCAAATGTTATGTCAGGCCTGCCAAGAAAGTCAGCGAGTTTGGGGCAGGGCTGGTCGGCCGAGGAAATCTGGTACAGGAGGCAGTCTGTGCCCATGCACAACTGTATGAGGGCAGCCTTCTGTTCAGGCCCATAGGTGTACTCTACGTCTAGGCCAACAATTTTGTACGAGTCTTCTTTCTCCAGTATCAACTCGATTTTGTTGATGTGTTCCTCCACCTTAGACGCCATATTGGTATAGTTCGCCGTAATGGTGGTTGTTCCATGAGCGAGGAAAGTGTGTCCTTGGTAGAACGCTTCCATGGAGGGTAGCGAGAGAGGGGCACAGGCGAGAGTGTCAGGGAGAAGACGAAATGAGGAAGACGAAATGAGGAAGACGAATGTTAACCGCCACGCCAGGGCCTGGAAACCGCCCGTCGCTAGATGCATGCATTTGGACGGTTTTGAAGATGACGGGCCATAGGGCACGAATGCAGTTTCCCTGTTAAAATAATAATAACCGCCCACGTACTTAATTAATTGTATGCTTATTTGTTTCTCGAGAGGAGCCTAGTTTTTTTCTACGAAACTCTGAAGATCTATTAAAAATCATCAACATTAGTACAAAGAGATTCAAAATTAATATTACCTTCGTCTAAAAGGAGGTGTCTTAGTTTTGTCTAATACGGATGTATAAAGACATATCTAAGTTGTAGAAATTACAAATATGTCTTCTTTGCACCACTTAGCTACCACTACAAAGTACAAACACTAACGCAAGGTAGATCAGCATCATGCAATGTAGACATTACAGTATTTTTGTACTACTGTACTTGTCTTCCCTGGTCTATGATTCAATATCTAGTATACTGTACTGCTTATACACCAGGGAGATTCAAAATACGAGTTGAGCGCCAAAACTCCCGCCTCCATACACATATTTCGAATTCCCTTTCGACCCTATTAGCAATGACGCAAAGGCAGACAAGTGAAGCCGGCGTTGGTTGGGGTCTCGTTCGTAATTTACACACCCCCTCTGATATATATAGTCTACCGCCTTCCATTCGTCTTCCCCATTTCCGCAAAAAATCTGTCGCAATACTCCAGGCCCATCATCTCTCACCTGCCGGACCACCGCACCGGAATATCCCAGCCGTACTTAGCCGGCATACCACCTCACCTACCTGAGGCCACCGACTCCCTCGTCCGCAGCACCAGATCCGCTTCACCAACGCCGCCGTGTACTGCATCGGATCTGCTTCACCGACTGCTTCATCCGCAGCACCAGATCCGCTTCACCAACGCCGCCGTGCACTGCACTATCTGAGTTCACCGACTCCCTCGTCTGCCGTACCTGATCCGCTTCACCAACGACGCCGTGCACTGCACCGGATCTGCTTCACCGACTCCCTCGTTTCAGATCTGCTTCCCCGAACCCATCATCGACCGCCCCAGATCTGCTTCCTCGACGCCGACGCCCACCGCAACCGCAGCACCCCCGCCGTCGTCGACGTGACCCGCAAGGATGCCGAGTATGACTACACGAAGCCGCCGTCGAGGTAACCAGACCCCCTCCCCCCTACACGTTTTGGTCTGTTACCATAGAAGGTTCAAGCATGTCTTGGTCAACTAGAATGTGTCCCATAGATCCAGCTCCGCCCCGCTCTCAATGCGCGTGGCAGATGGCAGGATCCTGCGCATTTGCCCATGCCACTCCTCGAGCTCTCTGTCTTGATGTGCTTCACACACAGGGCTTATAATACTAGGAAGCTTGTGCCTCACATACACTTACACACAGGGCTACTACTACTAGGAAGCTTTATTGGATATCTCAGTGGTACAAAGCTTACTTACATGGGACGGGTGATACTCTATTTAAATTTTTGTACATGACCCTTTAGATTGTTGCCATGTGCCAGAATCCAAACCCTATACCATACTTCTAGAATACTCTACAAACTCTAGATATTTCATACTACTCGTAAATATCTTACTCTAGAACATTCCCCATTCTACAGTTCTCTCTACATACCTTGGATACTTCATGACTAAGCTAGCTCCTTTACTAGCCAACCACATTGATAAGATTACTACTAACAATCCCCCCATAATCTTGTCATATAAACTATCTTTACTATTAAATTTAAAATAGGCCGCGGTGGTTGGTGATGGTACGTCAAACGTGTATACAACTCACCCCGAACATAAAAAGTAAGGTCAGCGTGACCGGCTCCATGAGGAGTTCTTATCAGGATTAGTTAGGTCACGACCAAAATCCAATCCGTAGCACTAGGTAGCAAAATCAGCATCCCTTTCCTAATTCTAATCGGTAAGACAAGCATAGATCGGTCCAGCCACACATCTTTTTTGTTCGCTCCCCTTTTTATTCTCTAAGGAACCCTCTCCTTAACGAGCGTAGATTGATGGAGATGGTTTTTGTACCGGTCAATCTTTATATCCTTTCTGGCATAGTTCTGTAAAAGATCGGCAGGTGATCCGTCCTTTCTCCTCTGCCGTAGTTCATCAACGCGTGTCCGGCAATCCCGGTTAGATCGACACAATCGGCAAAAAAGAAAAAGGCCAAAAGAGACCCATTGATTAGGCTCCTCTTGCCGTGCTACTTTAAATTTTCTAACTTTTCTTTCATTCGCAAACATACAGTGACAATCTATATGACTCTAGGTTTCTTTTCCTAATTTTTGCACGTGCATGCATTTTCCCTTTAAAATTCGTAGGACATACAAATCTCAACACTTATGCAACTAAAAATCCTTAAAAAAAACAAAGCTTTCATACCCTGCAGCTTTTAAGAGGTTAGTCACAAGAATCAACCACATGTTTTGGAGCGCAGTGACATTCTCCCTAAAAAAACATGTTTCATGCGTGGGTGTTTCATTAATAAAGAGAAATATCTGTTCAGTTGGGGCCACGTATCGACGTGTGTTCTCGACAAATCAGTTTCTCAGACAAAGTATCTTGAAGGTGTTCATAGAGATTGCATGTGCATTTGTGCGTTCGTAGGAGCGAGTATGCATTTAGTGAGCATTTATATTGTACCGTGTTTTGTTAAAAAAGATGGTGTAAAACGGGCACCTTTTACGATATACTCTCTCCGTCCCAAAATGTAAGGCGTCTAAGGATTGGTCAAAACTCAAAAGTCAAACCTTACGAACTTTGACCAAATATTTTAAAAAATATTTACATTTTCAATATCAAATTGACATATTAAGAAATTATACTTTAGGGTGACTCTATTGATAATGATTTAGTATTGTAAATATTTATATTTTTTGTGTGTAAACTTGGTCAAACTTTAAAAACATTGACTTTTAACTAATCCTTAGACGCCTTATTTTTGGCACGGAGGGAGTATCATTCAATAAATACTATGAATTATTCGATCGTCTGTTCAAACATGTTAATTAGATCGGTCGATTGATCAACTCGGATCGGTCGATCGAGCATCAGAGTTGTCTCAGTGATGACAAAAAATAAGCACATTGTATGATACTGACGTACCACAGATTCTAAAGAAAAATGAGGACCATGTGGCCACACATCCTGGACATAGACATTGCGATTATATTCCATTTATTCTATATTTGGAGGGAGCCATCTTTCGTTATTAACCCGTTGCAACACACGGGTATTATGCTAGTATCCCCTAATCCAGATCACATGGACCATGCACTTCATCTTGTGATGGCATCACACCGACTCACGTCAAGCAACGACGCCGCACCTTGCTTGTTAGCCTGACACCGACTTCATTTTAGATATCATGTAGTACATGTCAAGTACCAAATCACTGAGAACCAACCTGTGGTTGGATGGTTAGGAGGGCAGTGGCACCCCCAGATTTAACGCTTTGGTGTCTCAAAAATGGAGGAATATTCTTCTGTGGGACGCGGCGTTCCCGATGACATTGTGGTGCTAGTGGTGACTTCGTCAATCTCAATACCCGTCGGAACAGTTTCTTGGATGCAGTTTCCTGAAGGTGCTCGAAGGGGTAGTGTGTGTGCCTGAGTGATGAGTGTATGTATGTACGTGTGAGCGTCTATGATTGTACTGTGTGTTGCAAAAAATAGTATTAATTTTGTCTTGTTCATACTAAGACTAGCAAAGCGTTCCCTGCTCTATAAACTCTCAAGAAACACCCCTATAGTATCCATCTAGTTCGTCCTAATGTTAGAACAGTAATTGCATGCTATGTAATTCATCTATTTTTGTTAGGAAACCTACATGTTTGTTTGCTTTTCTTATTCTCAGGTGACAGGTTGTGTGCTGGGACCATAGCCGCCGTCTGTTTTGTTCGTTGCAAAATGTTGTTTTATATTCCGCCATTCTGTGCTCTTCTGTGTTCACAAGGTTTTACATTATAATTTCCATCTGTTTTGTTGTAAACAATGACGGTAAATGCCAATTACTATTTCCTTTCTGCTATCCTTTTGCCATCCTGTAGTACATGTGTGAACTCATTGCTCTGGTACATTTAAATTCTTCATTGTTTTTTTTCTTCAAGAGCTGCAACCCTAACTCTTTGCTGTAATTTCATGTTGCACTATCACATGGAACACAGCAAATCGTGGAGTGAATCACCCCTATAATCCAGTAAGTACCTTTCATTTTTGTATTGATATGCTTATCGTGCTGGAACCAGTTTGTGTTTAACACATTTACTCTCCATATAGATAGGATAACTGGTTTGAAATAAATCATGCTATTTGTATGACTGCACGTCTTCGTTCATTTTCCTGCTAGCTTCTCAAACTTGTTCTATTGCCTGTCTAATCTTTTTTTGTTTGATCGTGATTAAACCAATTTAATTGTTCTGCTTAACTTAAATGATCTGGCATTTTATTCTAGCCACATAATGTTTGATTGCTCATGCACTTCCTCATACTGTTATGTCTTCTGGATTTCTTCCATAATGATAAGAATGTTTTGCTTGGTGAATATGAGTCAGATGATGATTCAATTGGTTATTAGTCCTTGATTCATTGAGTTGACTGATGATTAAAACATATAAACCTTGCGACTATCTGGCATGCTTGTTGTGGGATATAATGAGCATATTTGTTTTTTGTAAGACTTTTTTCGGATTTCACTGTTGATTAATCCAATGCCACCTTCTGTAGTAGGAAATCCACCTTCAGTAGGTATCATAAATAAGATTTGTTGTTACTTTTTGGCTGACCCATCTTTTATTTTTAGGCACAAAATGGTTCATTTGTTTGTTTCTCCTTCCCTTATATTGCGCTCATGGGTTAAACATTGAAATAATATGTCAGTTTATATGAATCCCAGAATGGTTGCTGTCTAATCTGTCTTAATTGGTCCTGCTCGTTTATATTTGGCACCAAATGGATATATTTCTCTTTTATCTGAGGCATTCCCATGGCTGGCTGATGATTAAAATAATGAAATTTAGGGAATGTCTGGCTACCACTTTTGTGGAACTTAAGGGATCTGAAGCACCCCTTCCAAGTGTCAATTTTAATAGACAGCTGTTATGCAGTTTCCTGGCTTATTTTATTAGGCACAGACTGTCTAGTTACTTGATTTATTTTGTTCATATTTGCCATCCGGTTGCTCTGCCTGTTGCATTGGGGTTGATAGCTTGCTTTGTTATATTATGCCTTGTGCTTTGTGAAAATCTGCCATCTGTTTTGATGCTTTGCAAAAATCTGTGACAACTAATAGTATGGTTGTTTTCTCAAATTGTATGGTTCTGTAACTTGCACTGTCTTGTTTTCAGCCCCTGAATAGAGCAAGGAAGGCAGATGGCAGGGCATGTACATCAAGTGTCCAGGTCTTTCCACAGCACAGCCGTGACAATGCCAATTCATCTGATTGTCAGATGATAGCTACTGTCCCAGCCATTCCAGCGCAAACAATCGCTGCCTTTGCACACGAATCACTTGATATAATTCAGCAGCAAAGAGATGAAATAGATTCAAATATCATCATAACAGTCAATGAGATACATGAATTGAAAAATAGGCAAGCTTGGATTGAGCAGATCCTTAATAATCTACTCTGCAGATCTAATGGAAAGCCAGCTGTTACTTGCACTCCGATGAATTCTACCTAACAGAAATGCAGTTTTGCCGATGATGCCATTTGTATGGCTTGTATCATTTGAGTTATTTCGACTTGTTGTATTTGAGAATTTTTGCTGTTATTGTAATCCTTGAGCATTTTTTCCTGTTATTGCTATAGTTTGCAATCATTGTAACAAATTTTCAATGTAATGATTATTTTATCTTGCACTCGGCCTTAAACAGAACTACTAGTATGGTCTCACAATTTTTTATCATTATACTATGCAAGATTTAGCGGTTGCCCCAAATTCAGAGCATCTCCACCGGCGGCCCGGCCTGATAGCGATTTGGGGGCCGGCGTCGTTTTATGGCTCGCACCGGTGCGCTCCAAACGGCGCCGGCCATTTTTCGAGCCCAGTAGAATCTCCGGCATCCCCGAGAGGACGCGACGGTTCGCATCGACTGGCCACGACGCGGGAAGGTTGGTCGTCGGCGTTTAAATGGCCTCCCGCGCGGAAACCGAGGCAGCGACTGGCCACGAGGGCAGCGACTGGCCACGCGGCGTCCAGTCGCCGTAAATGTGGGTAGTTGCCACCGCTAGATATATAGGACGTACGCCGTCCACCACCGCCGCTCCATTCTCTACTCTCCACATCAAGATGCCGCGCCGTCTGAAGACCACCTACTCGATGCTTGGCCTAAACGGCCGCGCGCTGCCTCCACCACCACGGCAGCCGCAGCCGGAGCCGGAGCCGGAGCTGCAGGCCGACGACGAGCACAGCTCCGACGAGGACGAGGACCCACGGTTCGAGTCCTGGCACGATGTCTACGTAGCAGAAGCGGAAGCAGAGGCGGCGGATCGAGGAGTCAGCGCAGTCGGGCGAGCCGCCGCAGGCCCCCACCGACCCGGAGCAGGCGGCGATCCTCGCGTCGCTGAACGCACAACGATACCAGCGGTTGAGGGAGGAGGAGCGCGAGTTCGTCAACGACGCGAACCTCGAGCACGTCCTCGAGATATCGCGCCAGCGAGCGGTCACGGAGGAGGCGGGACGCCGCCTCAAGGAGGCGGAGCGACAGAAGCTCGCAGAGCTCAACGCTCATCGCCACCAGGACGAGTTCGCTCGCCAGCAGGCGAGGCGCGCCGAGATCGAAGCTTCTCGGGAAAGGCTGGAAGCGCGGGGACAGCGCCGCCGGCCGCCATGCTCCACCGCCAGATGCGCGAAGCAACGAAGGAGAAGCGGGCACGAAAGCAGGCGGCAATGGCTAAGAACAACGACGAGGCAGTGCCGTCGAGCGCCCCAACCGACGGCCCGTAGACCAGGATTAAGTTTAAGTTTAGTTATGTTTAAAGTCGAGCTACTTTGGTATAAATTTCGTATGATTTTGGGTTTTTAAATGTCAATTTTAATTTTAAAATGGCTGCCGTTTGGGGCCGCTGGTGTGGTGTGGGAGCAGCATCCCCAAATAGAGGATCATGGTAACAGAAATTGTCAACGTGATGATGATTTGATGTTGCACTTGACCTTGAACATAAGTACTAGTACGGTCTCACAATTTTTTTAATCATTATACTTTGCAACATTTAGCGCGGATGCGCCAAATTCAGAGATAGATCATGATCATGGTAACAAATTTTCAACGTGATGATGATTTGATGTTGCACTCGGGCTTGAACAGAAGTACTACTACTGTCTCACAAATTCTTTATCATTATACTTTGCGAGATTTAGCGGATGCGCCAAATTCAGAGATAGATCATGATCATGGTAACACACTTTTCAATGTAATGATGATTTGATGTTGCACTCGACCTTGAACATAAGTCCTAGTACGGTATCACAATTTTGTATCATTATAATTTGCAAGTTTTAGCGGATGCGCCCATTTTCAGAGGTAGATCATGATCATGGTAACAAATTTTAAACGTGATGATGATTTGATGTTGCACTCGACCATGAACAGAAGTACTACTACTGTCTCACAATTTCTTTATCATTATACTTTGCCAGATTTAGCGGATGCGCCAAATTTAGAGATAGATCATGATCATGGTAACAAATTTTCCACGTGATGATGATTTGATGTTGCACTCGGGCTTGAACAGAAGTACTAGTACGGTCACTAATTTTTTTAGCATTATACTTTGCAACGAATGCACCAATTTCAGGTGCATGTCACCAGATCTGTGTCCGATGATGATCATGGTAGTAACCGATGTTCAACTTGATGATGATTTGATTTTACAGTCGGCCTTGAACAGAGGTACTAGTACGGTCTCACAATTTTTTATCATTATACTTGTACCTTAGCGAAATTCAAAATCTCATAGCGGCAAAACTTCCCGCCCACAAAATACAAAAATTTCACACGCTTCCAAATTCCCATTCTACCCCTGTGGAGATGACAGCAAAGTCGGTTGGTGAGGGGTTTGCCCGTCATTTTTTCGATCACCACCTCCCTAGCCCGGAAACCCTCCCAAAAAAATACATTTCCTTCAGTCTCTCATCTGAGACCACCCACCGGAACTTCTCAAGTCCCTCTCTCTACCACCTCCACGACCACCGCACCGGAACATCCCCGCCGGACTTCCCTGGCCTACCCGAGCCCTCGCGATCCTCGTCATCCGGCTGCCTGCCGGAGCCGCTTCATCGACGCCGTCATCAACCGGACCGGATCATCCCCGCCGAACCTCGAAACCATATATGCTCATCCAGCAGTCTACCGCAGTCGCTTCAGCTGCGGCATCGTCCACCCCACCGGAGCCGCTTCGCCGGATCCGTCGTCCACCGCATCGGATCTTGCTCACCGACACCGCTGTGCATGAACCGGATCTGCTTCACCGGCGCCGTGCATGATCTAAACTCTTCTACTGTCGCTTTTCTATTGCTTGCCTGCAAGTTCTTGTTTAATCTTGGGGGAACCTGTTTGTGCTAACGACGCGCCGTTACGTTTTTGCAGATGAGATGAGTAATCATGAAGTGTAATGGCCGTCTCTCCAACCCCAAGTAGCACATGTAGCGTACTTCATCACCGGATCTATCAACCCCAGGAAGATCTGCTGTGACTCCCACAGAGTGCTTCTCCTAATGTAAGTCCCTTGTTTTAGCGCCATGTTCTGGGTTCAGATGCTTGTTTATCTGAAGCTCTTTTAGTTCATTCCTAGCTATGACCGTAACACGTTGCTATTTTCTACTTCATTGCTAACTTTAAGCGATTGAACATTTTGGTTTGCATTCCCTGCTCTGTAGATGTAGCCATCATAACTTCTATCTTGCTCAGTCGTTGTTACAAAAATTATACTGTAGGTATTATAGTAACATCCTGCTATTATTTAGTTCATGGCCAATTTTAAGTAATTGCACATGTTGGTTCGCATTCCCTGCTCTATAGCTTTTGGCATCGTAACTTCTATATTTGGTTTACATTCCCTGCTCTGTAGATCTAGCCATCATAACTTTATCTTGCTCAGTCGTTGTTACAAAAATTATGGCCTGCTACTATGTTGTTTGTGCCAATTTTTTACTCCATGAACATGTTGGCTTGCATTCCCTGTACTACAGGTGATGCCATTGTTTTGTATCTAGTTCATTGTAAGCTAACAAAGTAAGGACTTAGTTTGGCATGCTATCACTCTGCTATCTAGCCTGTAGTACAAATAAACTTGTCATACTACTAGATAATAATTTTGCGTGCCATCTTGTTCTTCAAAAGCTGCATTATTGACTTGTTTCTCTGACTTGGCATGACGCTCACATATGGAAAGCTGAACATATTGGTTTGCATTCCCTCTTATACAAGTTCACAGGTGATCCCACTATATTATGTATCTGGTCCATCCTAAGCTCCAGCGTTAACTATCCTCCATGTGTTGCTCATTACAAGTTTATATCCCGAAACATCTTGATTTGCATCCCCTTCACTATAAGTTCAGGATTATTATTTAGTTCACGGCCAAAATGAAGTAATTGCACTTGGCACATGTTGGTTCACATTCCCTCCTCTTTAGCTTTTGCCATCGTAACTTCTATTTTTGGTTTACATTCCCTGCTCTGTAGATGTAGCCATCATAACTTCATCTTGCTCAGTCGTTGTTACAAAATTTATAGCCTGCTACTATGTTGTTCATGCCAATTTTGTACTCCCTGAACATGTTGGTTTGCATGGGACTCGACAGTAGTAAGTCTGCTGTTTCATTCTAACATGCTCTGTTATATTGGCTGTTGGTATGCGGCATGCACTCTTTGTTTGCTTATTGTGCGCATTACAATGATCTTGTTATAACGACGAAATGATGAGTTCCAAATTCTTTGGCAAACTATATTGTAGTGTCTTTGCCTTTCCATTGTTGTTGTCTTAACTTGTAATGTCTTTGTTTCAGATATAGGTGCTGCATGGACAACTTAAAAGATTGCCGGATCGCTTCATTGTATTGCTAGGTTTAATTACCATTCAATTTCTCTGGGTTCTGTAATATTTTTTTCAATGCCTTGCAGCTGATGTAATATTTAGTTAGTTTTTATAGTTCTTTCGCGCATTTTTTCTTTGGTGCTTGTGGTAAGTGAGGCTATCCGACAGAAATCAACTAAATCACGAATTCCCATCCCTTAAACGGCCCAATTAAGCGAAATCACATATGTGCCTGCCCGCAAAATCCTAAAGCGCATATTATGCCGGCATATAAACAGCACCTAAACAGGCTGGCCCACTTACTTCTTGGGCCAGCCCATTTGATTTACGGTGGACCCCACACACTAATTGGGCTGGCCCACTTGCTTTAAGGTGGACCCCACCAACTACTGGGCCGGCCCACTAATTAGTTGGGGCCCATTTCTTTGGGGACCCCACATAATAAATGGGCCGGCCCTTTAAGAGGAAAGTGGGACCCACCTGTGTTTTTGGCCCGCCCATTATCTTGTTGGGCCGGCCCACTTGCTAAATTGTGGACCCCACATACTAGTTGGGCCGGCCTTTAACAGAAAGTGGGGCCACGAGCTTATTGGGTAGGCCCACTATCTTGTTGGGTAGGCCCTTGCTCTATGGTGGTCCACATGGTAAATGGACCGGCCCTTTAAGTGGAAGGTGGGACCCACCTGTTTTGGCTCGGCCCACTTTCTATATGGTGGACCCCACATACCAAATGGGCCGCCCATTAACGAATGTGGGACCCACCTTTTGGCCCGGCCCACTATCTTGATGGGCCAGCCCACTTGCTATATGGTGGGCCCCACACACTAAATGGGCCCTTTGGGAAAGTGGGACCCACCTGTGTTTTTGGCGCCCACTATTTTGTTGGGCCACTTGCTATATGGTGGACCCCACGAACTAAATGGGCCGACCCTTTAACAGGAAAATGGGACCTGTGTTTTGGCCCGGCCCACTAGCTTGGGCCGGCCCACTTGCTATACGGTGGACCCCACACACTAAATGGCCGGGCTTTTAACAGGAAAGTGGGACCCACCTGTGTTTTTGGCCCACTTGCTTTTTGGGCCGGCCAGTTTGTAAGGTGGACCCCACATGTTAAATGGCCGGCCCATTTAAGTTTGACCGATCAACCTTAGAGTTAGGCACCCACCACTAATGGACCAGCCCAGCTATATAGTTGACCGGTCAAACTATGTCATCTGGCCCGGCCCGCTTAAGACGTGGCAGGCCTCGTGTGGGCCTACCATCTACCACGGGGTTTCAGCCGGTTAACGCGTTAACTGGCGTTAACAGCGTCGCCACGTGTCGGTTGCATGACGTCGCAGTCAACGGGCTCCCGAAAACACTTCCGCAACGGTCCGATTTTCCGTGGCGGAAGGGCGCCCAAGCGCGACGGACCGAAAAAATCGTCGTTGGACTTTGCCTGACGCAGTTTCGACAACGGAACCCATATCGTCGGGTTAGGCCCATAGGCGACGAAAAATACCCCTTAGCGGACGATTTTGAGACGTTGTCTATCAGAACTTTTCTTGTAGTGATGGCAGCGTCTGCAGACGTGTGAGAACAAAAAGACGACGAACCCGTACGAGGAATCGGTACAGTGGCATCTAGTTGTAATATGTATTTTGGTGGGAGGGTAAAACTATCCACCTCAACACAATAGGCGGAGGCGAAAGAACGGAGCTACCGCTCCAACAACCACACCGGCTCCTGGGCCGCGTCCGCCTAGTGAAGACAATCTCACCTCCGCCAAAACCACCAAAGCACTCCACAGTCCCTCGTCCGTGGACGTCCAAAGCGAGGCCCCAAGAGGCAAAGCGACAGAGCGCCGCCACGCCGATCCCGCGAGGGATCTAGGGTTTCGGAAAACTCGGGCGGAGGATTGAGAACACCACTTCGACGACGACTTCAAGAAGGATGCGACACCCAAGGGCGTCACCGTCGTCGGTCCCGGCCAGCCGCCAGACAAGGCTTTCGCCCGGCGATGAGTCCCAAAACCTAGCGCTCGCCCCTTAGGGACCGGCACCAAACCTCCTCTCCCACTCCAAGCACCCGACGATCAACAAGCATCCCTCCCGTAGCCACGCCTAGGCTCCCCGTCGCCGCGACGAAAGCCCAAGATGTTTTGGTGGGCTGTTTTAGCTTAGCAAAACTTTTTATTTTTAGTACGGGGGTCTTAAAATGTCATGTCTTTTTTATGAAGTGTGATATCTTTGTGTCTTTATTTTGGAGAAAAACTTTGAGCAACTCGTGTAGTATTGTATATTGTATCTCGTAAATATTTTAGGAACACACATGGATTAAACTACTGAATTTGTATTTCACATCCCGGACAAACTGAATAGAGAAAGTAAGATTTTTTGTTGTTCTCTTTATTTGTACATTTTCGATTAAAAAATCGTTGTGAAATATTACGCGCTTATTTACTTCCGACATGGTCATGGAGATCGACAGGATCAGCCTCCTCTGCAAGGGCGAGCGGCGGCGAGATTTCTCCACCTTAAAGCTCATGGCATCTTCTCCACCTCCTGGCGGCCAACCCTCCGGTCCTCGGGCCTTGGCGCTCGCTCTCCGACGCACATCTCGGCATATCTCCACCCGACCACCTCGTGGTTCGCTCTTTCTCAACCTGGCTATGATCTCGGCATCCTCCTTTTAATTCACCGAATCAATCAATTGGGCTCCTTCTTATTGATTCACTTGGCTGATATTGCAAGCAATTTCAAAGGTATATAAATCGGTGGAACTTGTCATAAGGGGACGATGTGGGACTATTGAACCCAATATTTTTTTGATGGATTCGATCTTCATGAATCTCACAAACGCGCCAAGTATAGGACAATAGAGAAGCCCATATGATAAAGCCGATACCAATTTGCAGGCCCAAGAGAAAGGCCGAAGTGGGTTCCTGCGGACGCATCTCTGGTTTGGTGGCCGTTCGTTCGGCACGGATGGGAGATAGACGAACCGGTACAATGGCAGGGGCGTATTATGAGATTTGGTGGGAGGATAAAATCGTCAAAAAATGTTGGACGAAAATTTTGTCAGAAACCTTAGCTCCTTTATTATTAGGTATAGGTATATAGATTGTACATGGATGATGGTAAATAGGGTTGATTCATCTCACGGATCTGAAAAGCGTTCCTTAAAGTGAAATAAGTGAGATTCGACCTCCGATAAAGTATTAGTTTGGCTTTCGAGAAATGCACCATCCACTCCAATGTACAATGTCTCTTTTTGGTCACCGGTATTTAGTTAGAGGGGATCAAGGTCAAGGACAAGAGCCGCAAGAGGTGAGCGGGGTGTGCTTGTTAGCACAGAGGCCGAGTAATACACTTTATTTGTCTTCTTTCGAAAGTAAGATTACTAATACGGCACCCAAAATATTACCACCTTATCAAACAAAAAAGGGTAAGCAGCTCGCCGTTGGGTTGGTGATCAAAGCACGTTCTTGCATTTGCAGACTTGAACGATATCTACCCTTTCGGTGGAGTTATTTTTGCTTTGCTCGACAAGATCAACTACGCTATTTCTCAGGCCTTGGAAGAACTACTTTGAGAAAACAAATAGAATTTGAGCCATTGTACCAGTTAATTGCTCTTGTCACTACAAGAAAAGTTCTGATAGACAACGTCCCAAAATCGTCCACTAAGGGGTATTTTTCGTCGCCTATGGGCCTAACCCGACGATATGGGTTCTGTTGTCGAAACTGCGTCAGGCAAAGTCCAACGACGATTTTTTCGGTCCGTCGCGCTTGGGCGCCCTTCCGCCACGGAAAATCGGACCGTTGCGGAAGTGTTTCCGGGAGCCGTTGACTGCGACGTCATGCAAACGACACGTGGCGACCGTTAATGCGCGTTAACGGCGTTAACCGGCTGAAACCCCGTGGTAGATGGTAGGCCCACACGAGGCCTGCCACGTCTTAAGCGGGCCGAGCCAGATGACATAGTTTGACCGGTCAACTATATAGCTGGGCTGGTCCATTAGTTACGTGGGCCGGGCCTAACCTCTAATGTTGACTGGTCAAAACTTAAATGGGCCGGCCCATTTAACATGTGGGGTCCACCTTACAGCAATGGGCCGGCCCAAGAAGCAAGTGGGCCGGCCAAAAACACAGGTGGGTCCCACTATCCTGTAAAAGGCGGCCCATTTATTGTGTGGGGTCCACCATATAGCAAGTGGGCGGCCCAACAAGCTAGTGGGCGGGCCAAAACAGGTGGGTCCCACTATCCCGTTAAAGGGCCGGCCCATTTAGTATGTGGGGTCCACCATATAGCAAGTGGCCGGCCCAACAAAGATAGTGGGCCAACACAGGTGGGTCCCACCTTCCTGTTAAAAGGCCGGCCCATTTAGTATGTGGGGTCCACCATATAGCAAGTGGGCCGGCCCACCAAGATAGTGGGGGGCAAAAACACGGTGGGTCCCGCATTCCTGTTAATGGGCCGGGCCATTTGTTATGTGGGGTCCACCATATAGAAAGTGGCCCCAACAAGATAGTGGGCGGCCAAAACACAGTGGGTCCCACCTTCCTATTAAAGGGGGCCCATTTACCATGTGGGACCACCATATAGTGGGCTGGCCCAACAAGATAGTGGGCGGGCCAAAAGCACGTGGGCCCCACTTTCCTGTTAAAAGGCCGGCCCAATTAGTATGTGGGGTCCACCATATTGCAAGTGGGCCCAACAAGATAGTGGGCCGGGCCAAAAACACAGGTGGGTCCCACTTTCCTCTTGAAGGGCCGGCCCGTTTAGTATGTGGGGTCCACCACAAAAGCAAATGGGCTGGCCCAACTAATTAGTGGGCCGGCCCAGTAGTGGGTGGGGTCCACCTTAAAGCAAGTGGGCCAGCCCAATTAGAGTGTGGGGTCCACCGTAACTCAAATGGGCTGGCCCAAGAAGTAAGTGGGCCAGCCCGTTTAGTTGCTGTTTATATGCCGGCATAATATGCGCTTTAGGATTTTGCGGGCAGGCACATATGTGATTTCGCTTAATTGGGCCGTTTAAGGGATGGGAATTCGTGATTTAGATACTGAGAATATTTACGCAGCATTGATTTCTGTCGGATAGCCTCACTTACCACAAGCACCAAAGAAAAAATGCGCGAAAGAACTATAAAAACTAACTAAATATTACATCAGCTGCAAGGCATTGAAAAAAATATTACAGAACCCAGAGAAATTGAATGGTAATTAAACCTAGCAATACAATGAAGCGATCCGGCAATCTTTTAAGTTGTCCATGCAGCACCTATATCTGAAACAAAGACATTACAAGTTAAGACAGCAACAATGGAAAGGCAAAGACACTACAATATTGTTTGCCAAAGAATTTGGAACTCATCATTTCGTCGTTATAACAAGATCATTGTAATGCGCACAATAAGCAAACAAAGAGTGCATGCCGCATACCAACAGCCAATATAACAGAGCATGTTAGAATGAAACAGCAGACTTACTACTGTCGAGTCCCATGCAAACCAACATGTTCAGGGAGTACAAAATTGGCATGAACAACATAGTAGCAGGCTATAAATTTTGTAACAACGACTGAGCAAGATGAAGTTATGATGGCTACATCTACAGAGCAGGGAATGTAAACCAAAAATAGAAGTTACGATGGCAAAAGCTAAAGAGGAGGGAATGTGAACCAACATGTGCCAAGTGCAATTACTTCATTTTGGCCGTGAACTAAATAATACTCCTGAACTTATAGTGAAGGGGATGCAAATCAAGATGTTTCGGGATATAAACTTGTAATGAGCAACACATAGAGGATAGTTAATGCTGGAGCTTAGGATGGACCAGATACAGAATATAGTGGGATCACCTGTGAACTTGTATAAGAGGGAATGCAAACCAATATGTTCAGCTTTCCATATGTGAGCGTCATGCCAAGTCAGAGAAACAAGTCAATAATGCAGCTTTTGAAGAACAAGATGGCACGCAAAATTATTATCTAGTAGTATGACAAGTTTATTTGTACTACAGGCTAGATAGCAGAGTGATAGCATGCCAAACTAAGTCCTTACTTTGTTAGCTTACAATGAACTAGATACAAAACAATGGCATCACCTGTAGTACAGGGAATGCAAGCCAACATGTTCATGGAGTAAAAAATTGGCACAAACAACATAGTAGCAGGCCATAATTTTTGTAACAACGACTGAGCAAGATAAAGTTATGATGGCTAGATCTACAGAGCAGGGAATGTAAACCAAATATAGAAGTTACGATGCCAAAAGCTATAGAGCAGGGAATGCGAACCAACATGTGCAATTACTTAAAATTGGCCATGAACTAAATAATAGCAGGATGTTACTATAATACCTATAATTTTTGTAACAACGACTGAGCAAGATAGAAGTTATGATGGCTACATCTACAGAGCAGGGAATGCAAACCAAAATGTTCAATCGCTTAAAGTTAGCAATGAAGTAGAAAATAGCAACGTGTTACGGTCATAGCTAGGAATGAACTAAAAGAGCTTCAGACAAACAAGAATCTGAACCCAGAACATGGCGCTAAAACAAGGGACTTACATTAGGAGAAGCACTCTGTGGGAGTCACAACAGATCTTCCTGGGGTTGATAGATCCGGTGATGAAGTACGCTACATGTGCTACTTGGGGTTGGAGAGACGGCCATTACACTTCATGGTTACTCATCTCATCTGCAAAAACGTAACGGCGCGTCGTTAGCACAAACAGGTTCCCCCAAGATTAAACAAGAACTTGCAGGCAAGCAATAGAAAAGCGACAGTAGAAGAGTTTAGATCATGCACGGCGCCGGTGAAGCAGATCCGGTTCATGCACAGCGGTGTCGGTGAGCAAGATCCGATGCGGTGGACGACGGATCCGGCGAAGCGGCTCCGGCGGGGTGGACGATACCGCAGCTGAAGCGACTGCGGTAGACTGCTGGATGAGCATATGGTTTCGAGGTTCGGCGGGGATGATCCGGTCCGGTTGATGACGGCGTCGATGAAGCGGCTCCGGCAGGCAGCCGGATGACGAGGATCGCGAGGCCTCGGGTAGGCCAGGGAAGTCCGGCGGGGATGTTCCGGTGCGGTGGTCGTGGAGGTGGGAGAGAGGGACTTGGGAAGTTCCGGTGGGTGGTCTGAGGGAAATGAATTTTTTTGGGAGGGTTTCCGGGCTAGGGAGGTGGTGATCCAAAAAATGACGGGCAGACCCCCCCACCAACCGACTTTGCTGCCATCTCCACAGGGGTAGAATGGGAATTTGGAAGCGTGTGAAATTTTTGTATTTTGTGGGCGGGAAGTTTTGCCGCTATGAGATTTTGAATTTGGCCACCGTCCAAGTATAATGATAAAAAATTGTGAGACCGTACTAGTACCTCTGTTCAAGGCCGAGTGCAAAATCAAATCATCATCACGTTGAAAATTTGTTACCAACTTACCATGATCATGATCTACCTCTGAAAATGGGCGCATCCACTAAAACTTGCAAAGTATAATGATACAAATTTGTGAGACCGTACTAGTACTTATGTTCAAGGTCGAGTGCAACATCAAATCATCATTATATTGAAAATTGTGTTACCATGATCATGATATTTCTCTGAATTTGGCGCATCCGCTAAATCTCGCAAAGGATAATGATAAAAAAAGGTGAGATTGTACTAGTTCTTATGTTCAAGGCCGAGTACAAGATCAAATCATCATCACGTTGAAATTTGTTACAATGATCATGACATATCTCTAAAATTGGTGCATCCGCTAAATCTTGCACGTGGCGCATCTCGGTGCGGAGCAACAAGTCGGTGCTATCAAGGTTGAGGCGTCGGTAGCGTCATCGGGCTCTCATCTCTTGATAGATCTTCTACATGGCGCGGCGCACCACCCGCCGATAAGCAGTCACATGTGAGACCGAGGTGGAGACGTCCCCGGCATCCTCGAGGCGCGGCCGCCCTTCTACGAGCCAGCGTCGACTCAAGGTATGAATCCATGTGGTGTCTTAGATTTATTGTTCTTCTCTTATGATTATTTTGAGCCGAACATGTGTGCTCTTTCTCTGAATATATTGCTTGAAAAGCTTACCAAGTTACTTAAATTCACTTCGTTCTTAATCTTGCGAGCTAATATTGTTATTTTTAATGAACGGTGGTGTGCGCAAGCAGAGTTATTTGTGGATGTGTTGAGCTGTTAGGCATAAGTCGAAATCCTCATCTAAACGAGGCCTCAGATTAACACATAAAAAAGGTGTTCAATCTCGCCCACAATACCCTCTTCTTTCCTCTCCCTTTATTGGAACTTGTTTTGCAGACAAGGAAAGTGGCACGTGTAATGTGAGTAAAACCCTCTTAGCCAAAATCATCTACGAGCAAGATTTTCTATATTGTAGATGCCCCAATTGACTCTCATCCCCAAAGTAGTTTTTTTATGTCAGTATAGACTTCTTTACTGGATGTATACTATCGTACATGGCATGCATTTGCCTAATGAGCAACATTGTATTGCTATTCTAGCCAACCTGATCGATATGTCAAGCTTCATGCACGAGATGCCATGTTTAATTTACTCCCTCGCTCTGATCCATATTTCTTGATGTGAAATGAATGTGAATCGGAGGGAGTACTTTTCTTAGATAGTACTATATCATTTCAAAAAAAAGTACTACTACATCACAAATGCATCAAAAGAGTACTACATCACAAGACCACCACGGTTGTACTAGTAGAGTTTAATGCTGAACTTCCAAAGGGATTAAGATTACACATATGAACTTTAAACATGACCAGGAGCATGAGGGCCAGCAGCAGGGGCGTTGACGTGGAGCAAGCTAGGCAAGACGTAATTCTGGAGGAAGAGGCCATATGATGCGTACTTGGCCTTGGTTGCAGGGCGGTGTTTCCCCCTATGTACTTAGGCCTACACCCATCGCATGTTGGATCAGGCTGTGGATGTCCTTCTAGAGAAATTTGCCACATAATGGGCAAAATAGCTCCCCGCGCATGCAGAAACGAATTTCACCACCCTTCAGCCGCTTGAGAACATAGCGGCTTTTCCGGTCCCTGCGCACCTTGTTGTTGTCCATGTCATCAGAATACTCCTATGAATTATTAAGTACTACATAATAGTTTTTTGGACGGTAGCACAAACTACACAAGACCCCCTAGATTAACGATTTGAGATCAGAGTAAAATGAGGGAAATCGGTAACTTCCTAAATTAACATAACAAATCCCACAAATCTCTCTGGTTGACTCTCCATATATGTGCAGCCAGGTTATATTAAGGAAATAAAAACATTGCTTCCTAAATCTAAGGAATCGTTGGGGTCATGCATTAGGAATCTCAATTAATTGTTTCCTTTTTGTATGGATTTTTTTGCAGAACATAGCGGCTTTTCCGGTCCCTGCGCACCTTGTTGTTGTCCATGTCATCAGAATACTCCTATGAATTATTAAGTACTACATAATCAGGTTTTTTATGACAGATCGAATAAATACTCCACTAACATAATCAAACCTTAGAAACCCTAAAATTAAATGTGTAGAACAAGTAAATGGCAGAAGAAATCGTAATAAATCATGAGAAACCCTATGAACAACCATGAACATTAGCCACAACAATTGCAAGTCCACTAAGTATGAACACATAAATTGATTATATGACTACATGGCAGATTAGTCGAAATTAAACTAGAATCTGATCTTACGAATCGTAGAATCAATTACATCTACAAGAACAAGGTAGGATATCAAATCAATCAAGAACCAGGCTCGTGCAAACCATGTGAACAGCAATATGACACAAAGAGGGTTGGGACAGTTTCGGTAAAAGAGAAGTACCTCCTCGTCATCACCCTCAACATCCTCCTGGAACTGAACGTTTGGGCCGAAATCGTCGAAGGGGTCGAGGTTCGCGTCCAGCATCGGGCCTAGGAAGACCTCGCCGTGGTGGCCTGCAACGCCGTGCACATCTTCGGCGGGATAAACAACGTTGGTATCCACCTTCTGCTCGACGGCCAGGACGCCCGTTTCGACCGAGGTCGAAGAACCAGACAAGCAGAGGAGACGAGCGGCATGGGTGCCCGGTGAAGCCTCACCCGTCGTGACGGCCAGGATGCCCATTTCGACCGAGGTCGAAGAATCCGACAAGCAGAGGAGACGAGCGGCTTGGGTGCCCGGTGAAGCCTCACCCACCACGACGGCCACTACCGTAGAGGCATCCTCTGCGTGGGCGGTCGCCTATTGCTCCGCCTCGTATGCAATACCTATCTTCATGCTGTTGTGGTTGGAAACGGGAAAGTCGATGCCTCAGAGGTGCGGTGAGTGGATGGGGGTTTTCACAGTGTGGGGGAGGCAAGTTGGGGGAGTGGAGAGGACGAGCTCGCGAGAGATGATGAGGCCGATTATGTTATAGCCTCTGACTCCCTGTATCCAGTAGTGGACGCGTGAAGTCATGCATGTACTCGACTTTCCACTTTCTGGGAGACGTGTACGAAACTTTTTTTTGGACCATTTAACTTCATGTGGGACTCATGTATACCAATACTTCCAAACGTCATAAGTAATTCAAAATCATTCAGAATAATATGAGACCTTAACATTTTATTTTTTGTGTCAGATATTGTCTATGAAAAATAACATCCTTCAAAAAATAAATCGCCTATGCCAATCCGATCATGCCCGTCTACTCCAACTAGCTTCCTCGAGTAATTTGTCACCTTACATTCTTAAAATGAACCAAAATTTGGCACAGGGGTGCATCATCACATGGAAAATGATGTTACCATTCTGTCTTCCCATTTTTTTTTTGAATTTTTCAAAATTGTCATGCCCTAACGGAAAAAATGTACTCCTTCTAAGAAGCATGTATCAGAATGGCATTACCAAAACCTAGGGGTGGGGTGGGGGGAGGGGGGCACATGGTGGTGTGATGATACATCACATTTGGACCACACAACACCATTTGGACCAACCAAAAAAAAACACCCTACACAAACCCTGGTCAAAACTAGTTTGACCAATATTACAAAAGTTGTACGGAGTACATAATTCAGAAACCGTCAGAAATATACGAAGCATTCAGGAGTCCCCAAAGTCAGTGACTTTGAGTCACTTACAACTGTGGTCCACATATCAGTCACCCAAAGTCATGGCAAAGTCAGCTTGGCAAAGTCACCGACAGACAAAGCAAGCAGTGAACAGACAACTCCGTAGCACTGAAAAGACATCTCACAGAAAAGGCTAGTACTACCTTTTCTTCCCGGATAAGCAAAAATAGCTGATCGGTACTGACGAAATGCACCAGGTCCGCAATGTACTCCAGCTATAAGTGAAGCATGCCTACCACTGAAGAGGAAATTCAAGATTCCACCAGATCCCCATATCACTCTTTTGCATAAAACACGGACATATCTTTTGCACAATTCACCACTTGTTGGTCTAATCTATCGCAGCTTCCATCAGTTGGTCATCCAATTAACGATTTAACGGATTAGAAAAATAAGCGGTGGAATTAGAAGTACTAGTAGCGAAATGTGCAAAATATACCGCCCTTCCCGAGGGGGTTTGTCCAGAAGAGGGCCGGATGACAATGTCCCGGGTGCATCCAGAAACGAGAGGGGTAGTTTCTAATACATGTAAGAAATTATTTTACAAAAAGGTACATATTAAGTAGTACAACTATTAGTACAGTACTACTATTTCGAGGGAAAATGCCATGTCGTGCGACCTCTAATCAATGAGTAGAAGTTGTAGGTGCGCCTAACATGCATTGCTGAAAGCTGGTTCCGCTGGAATTTGAGCTCAGCCGGGGCGGATTCTGCGAAGTTCGCCCGACGTCACTCATGTATCCCACCAAACTGCTCACTTCTTTCAATGTCTCTTCTCTTTCACTGCAGCTCTCCAACATCAGGTGCATCAACTTATCTTGTGCCTTCTGCCTCTCGAGAAGGGCAAGGATGGCGATGTCAGCATATTCAAGGTTCAACTTTTGGAGCTGTACTTTATCCTGAAGAAGGATTTTGTACTCTATATCAGACTTGTCTCTGTCGAGGCACACAGTCTTGAGTATGCTGCTGGCTTTCTCCGCTGATGCAATGTTCCTCTCTTTCTGCTTAATCAGCTCGTTCTTCAACATATCGCGCTCATTTCGAAGGCTGCAAATGAGCTCCACAAGAGTTTTCGAATTCTTCTTCTTGGCAGCCAAATCGTCTCGGAGGCGATCACACTCTAAGCTGAGCTCCTCGTTTTTTTCCATCAAGATGGCGACAGTGGTGTCGATAGTCGGCGCCGCTTCCTTCAGGGCGAAATCATCGGTAGCAAGTAAGCGCAAAGGAAGAAGAAGAAGAAGAAGAAGAAGAAGATAACTACACAGTGCTTGGTGCTACCTCATTTCGCCGGGGTAGGGCCGGGTTGAAATCATCGGACGACGATGATTCCTTGGTCGTGGAAGTTGGTGCAGTAGGGGCGTCGTTGGAACTTCCAACCCTTTAAGATGTATAACCATAGAGACTCTTAAAGAGCTTGAGCCCGGGCAAGAAGAAACGAAAGTACATGGCGAAGGAAACTAACCCGGTGAGCACAGCACGGACGCGTTTCGGCGGCGGCGGCAGCGGCGGCGACGGCGAGCCCACTTGGTTTCTGGAACCGTCTCTCGAAATTTCGAGCCGGCGTTTTTTATCCGCGTACTTGACCGCCGGCGACCTGAAGTTTGAACACATTAATTGCTGGAGGAGAGAGCGACGAAAGAAACGAAAGTACATGGCGAAGGAAACTAACCCGGTGAGCACAGCACGGACGCGTTTCGGCGGCGGCGGCGGCGACGGCGAGCCCACTTGGTTTCTGGAAGCGTCTCTCGAAATTTCGAGCCGGCGTTTTTTCTCCGCGTACTTGACCGCCGACGACCTGAATTTTGAAGACATTGCTGGAGGAGAGAGCGACGAACAAATGTTTGTTAGGTGGAGAGAGGAAGAAAGTGAATGGAACGAGAGAGTTTAGCGTTTTGCCCTTATAGTCATAGTCGCTAACCGTGACGCGGGAAGGTTGGTCGTCGGCGTTTAATGGTCTCCCGCGTGGAAACCGAGGCGGCCACGAGGCAGCGGCTGGCCACGCGGCGTCCAGTCGCCTACGCCGCCGTAAATGAGGGTAGTTGCCTACCACCACCAGGTGACATGCACCTTTTGCATGTCACCGTGTGACATGCGGCCTAAATTCAAATTTAAAACATTGCGAAAAAAATCATGCATCCGGTGACATGCCCATGGCATGCCACCGATGAAGAGTTCCGTGCCATGCACTCTGGCACTCTGCGCCGTCTTGGATCAGAAAATGAGCGAAGAACGAGGACGAGGCACTAGTTCAAATTTAGGATGAAGTTTAAGTTTTATTTTGGTTTAAATTAGATTAGAGGGAGTAGTACTCTTACTTTATTACTCGTACTTGTGTTAATGTAGTAGTATTATTATGGTGGTGTACTTGCGTTCGTGTACTTGTTTCAGCTGTTTTGGTGAAGGAGACATGCATCACCTTTTTTGGTGATATATCTAGTCGTCATGTAGCCCTCTACCATGTACTATTTTTGCTATGAATATATGTGGTATTGATTGTCAAAAAAAAACCCCAAGATCCTGAAAAACTGTTGGTCTATCCCGAGAAACGAGGAGGTTTAAGGAAACGAGGAGTCCAGCGCGTGCGGAAGGAGCTTTAATCGTGCGAGCATGCAGGGGCAAAATGAGGAAACTAGCGATTACTTTCTCTCCTGCCAGTCTTATACCTTAATAAATGGGCAAACTGAGCACGTTGTAGCTAATCCTTTTATTAATTAAACAGCTATATTAGTCAATAAGATTGCCTTATGTTTTTCCTCAGTTTTCGCCAAGCCCTTATTTGTAACCCGCAGAAGGAGCTCAGACGGGAGGATTCCAGTTTAGTTGACCGTTCCGTGCTGACGTGTGGGGCTAGTAGAAAGGGACCGCGTGGGACAGGACGAGACCGCGTTTGGTTGTACGTGAGCAGGAGCTGGGTTCTGTCTCTCTCGGCGCGAATTGGCATTTTTAAGAGCACCTTTTCCCCCTCTGTCTCTTTGTCTTTATTAACCAAATTAGTATCAAATCTAGAGAAGCTTGCATTTCTGTCTTTCTTCAATTATTTGTGCCTTTTGGCCCTCGTTGTTTGCCCAATATGGCAGCAAATCTAGTACTCCCTCTGGTCCATATGTATGTAGTTAAATCTAGAAGCAAATCTCCAGGGTAATGTACTCCGTACGACAAATTCGCAGTAATAGTAAATCGAGAAAACAAAGTAGGGCCAACAAAATATACTCCAGTAGAATAGGGATAGATAATAGGGATCCCTCCCTAGATAATAAGCTGCATACACAGCAGCCAACAGGTTCGAGGTTCTTCACAACACCATCATACTAACAACATAACAACAAGGGATCCCTAGCTAACAACAAAATAGAAGCTGCTTTGCAGCAGCAGCAGCACACGTCCGGGACTCCGCCTACCCCATCTGCCTCCACTTGTTGCTCCCCTTGGGAGCCTTGGGCTTGAGCGGAGGCATGCGCCCGGCGGAGATCTCCACCCGCTGGATGCTGCGGAGGTGCATGCCGAGCGCCATGTGCTTGGCGCGGAAGGAGTGGGGGTTCACCGACGCGCCGACCTTGGGGTTGGTGTTGCCGATGTTCTCGGCATGCGTGAGGAGGCAGTTGAAGTCAGTGCGGCCGAGCCTCCTAGTGCAGAAGGGGCACCTGTAGACACCCTTGGCGAAGTAGGAGACGTACTGGCCGACCTGCAGCCTCCGCAGCACCTGGCGAGTCTTGACGTCATGGTGCTCGTCGTCGCTGCCGACGTCGCTGCCAGACAGCTGATCCATATCAAACGGGAACTATTAGTGAATGAGATGCAACGATGACTAACGTGCATGATAACAAAGTAAGGAAAAACAGAGCCAGCCTCAGTTAGAGTGGACACGATTATATGTCTACAGGGATGGTGTTAGCGAACCATAGCTCATGCACAACAGATTTGTACACAGCAATGGTTCGCTGAACCCACTCTGTAAAAATTTGTGCCCAACGATTCATCATAGGCAAAGAAACAGATTCCAGATCTGATTTTGAACAGATTCCAGAATATTTGCAAAATTAAACGGTTGATATCTTTTGATTCCTGCATAAAATAACTGACTGAGATCCCATAAATTAACTGATTGAGATCCCATTATTACTTGCATAAATTAACCGAACGGCCGAACTCCAAATCTTAAACGAAATCAAGAAGGGATCAAAGCAAAATGGAATAAAATCGGCGCAAATATTAACCCAATACTCAACCATCTACAGATCGGCACTAATAGTTACTAGGGAACCAGCAAAAATAGGGTTCAAAAAGGAATGGGGGAACAAAAAAGGGAGCAAACCATAGTTACCTCGTTCCATGGGTCGTCCATGAAGGTGTCGTAGGGGTTCGGAGGCGAGATGTACGGCACCGGCTCATAGGGGTCCCATCCCGGCGGGATACGACCGCCACCGGCGGCGGCGACGGCCTTTGAGGGGACGACGTCGAAGAGGGAGGCGTCGCGCTTGGAGCCGACGGCGTCATGGACGATGGGATTCGCATTCTCCATGTCCATCTCGCCTGCAGAGAGGGAGAGGGTTTTTGCTTTGGAGAAGATGATGGGACGTGAGAGGCGGCGTTGCATGAGCGAGTGAGAGTGACAGAGATAGTGCGAGGAGGCGTCTATAAAGGCGAGGGGTGGTTAATGCGACCCGCGTCCTACGCGTCCACCATTTAACGTCTGCACGTCTTGGGCTTCTGCAACGCGACACGCGTCCACAATTGCACGTCTTCGACTTCTGCACCGCGACTCGCGTCAGTACCCGTCAACAATTGCACGTCTTCCACTTCTGCACCGCAACACGCGTACTCGAGTCTAACCCTGGAAATTTAGATATACTCTCGAGTCTTATACTGTAGCATTTTTTGTGTGCTCGGTTTTCCCCTTGAGTACTAATACTGGCTAGTGCAATATACTCAGTTTTACCTCAAGTGCCTGGTCAACAGAGAGTCAACAAATGGGATTAACTAGTTAAATGAGTCAACAAATGGGATTATCAGTTCGTTTTCACGTGTTAAACTTGTCTAAATATTGGTCAAACCAAGGATTTGACCAAGATTCAAATGGGCAGAAAATTAAAAAAATCAGAAAAATGAAAAACCAAAGCACATAGTCTTCTTATGTCATATAGTAAGCATTAAAGGTGATAAACAAGGTCTACACATATTCAAACCATACAAATCATGTATCTACTCCCTAACCCCTAAACTCTGTCTTATGAAGTCAAGCATGAAGAGAAGTGGTTTTGGGTTTCAAACATGGAAATTTCAAAAACCTCCCAAAAACTTCATTTTAGAGTGACTAAGAAGGATACATGCTTCCCTTTTCATTTTCATGTTTTAAACTTGTTTAAATCTTGGTCAAACCTAGGATTTGACCAAGATTCAAATGGGCATTAAAATTTAAAAATCAGAAAAATGAAAAACCAAAGCACATAGTGTTCTTATGTCATATAGTAAGCATTAAAGTTGATAAACAAGGTCTAGACATATTCAAACCATACAAATTATGTATCTACCCCCTAACCCCTAAACTCTGTCTTATGAAGTCAAGCATGAAGAGAACTGGTTTTGGGTTTCAAACATGGAAATTTCAAAAACCTCCCAAAAAATTCATTTTAGAGTGACTAAGAAGGATACATGCTTCCCTTTTCATTTTCATGTTTTAAACTTGTTTAAATCTTGGTCAAACCTAGGATTTGACCAAGATTCGATGGGCATCAAAATTTAAAAAAATCAGAAAAATGAAAAACCAAAGCACATAGTTTTCTTATGCCATATAGTAAGCATTCAAGTTGATAAACAAGGTCTATACATATTTAAACCAGACAAATCATGTATCTATAACCCTAAACCTTAAACTCTGTCTTATGAAGTCTAGCATGAAGAGAAGTCGTTTTGGGTTTCAAACATGGAAATTTCAAGAACATCCCAAAAGCTTCATTTTAGTGTGACTAAGAAGGATCAAGGCTTACCTTTTCATTTTCATGTTTTAAACTTGTTTAAATCCTGGTCAAATATAGGTTTGACCAAGATTCAAATGGGCATAAAATAAAAATATAGAAAAATGAAAAACCAAAGCACATAGTCTTCTTATGTCATATAGTAAGCATTAAAGTTGATAAACAAGGTCTAGTCTTATTCAAACTAGACAAGTCATGTATCTACCCGCTAACCCCTAAACTCTGTCTTATGAAGTCTAGCATGAAGAGAAGTCGTTTTGGGTTCAAACATGGAAATTTCAAGAACATCCCAAAAGCTTCATTTTAGTGTGACTAAGAAGGATCAAGGCTTACCTTTTCATTTTCATGTTTTAAACTTGTTTAAATCCTGGTTAAATCTAGGATTTGACCAAGATTCAAATGGGCATAAAATAAAAAAATAGAAAAATGAAAAACGAAAGCACATAGTCTTCTTATGTCATATAGTAAGCATTAAAGTTGATAAACAAGGTCTAGACTTATTCAAACTAGACAAATCATGTATCTATCCGCAAACCCCTAAACTCTATCTTATGAAGTCAAGCATGAAGAGAAGTGCATGGTTTTGGGTTTCAAACATGGAAATTTCAAAAAACTCCCAAAAAATTCATTTTAGAGTGACTAAGAAGGATACATGCTTCCCTTTTCATTTTCATGTTATATACTTGTTTAAATCTTGGTCAAACCTAGGATTTTACCAAGATTCAAATGTGCATCAAAATTCCAAAAAAATAAAAAAATGAAAAAACAAAGCACATAGTTTTCTTATGTCATATAGTAAGCATTAAAGTTGATAAACAAGGTCTAGACATATTCAAACAAGAAAAATCATGTGTCTACCCCCTAACCCTAAACTCTGTCTTATGTAGTCAAGCATGAAGAGAAGTGCTTTTGGGTTTCAAACATGGAAATTTCAAAAACCACCCAAAAGCTTTATTTTAGAGTGACTAAGAAGGATCCATGCTTATCTTTTCATTTTCATATTTTAAACTTGTTTAAATCATTGTCAAACCTAGGATTTGACCAAGATTCAAATGGGCATAAAATTAAAAAATCAGAAAATTGAAAAACTAAAGCACATAGTCTTCTTATGTCATATATATAGTAAGCATTTAAAAGATGATAAATAAGGTCAAGACAATTCAAATAATACAAATCATGTATCTACCCCTAACCCTAAACTCTATCTTATGAAGTCAAGCATGAAGAGAAGTGGTTTTTGGTTTCAAACACAAAAATTTCAAAAACCTCCCAAAAGCTTCATTTTAATTAGACTAACTTATTAATTATGAAGGATCCAGGATTGATTACCTTTTCATTGTCATGTTTTAAACTTGTTTAAATCTTGGTCAAACCTGGGATTTGACCAAGATTCGAATGGGCATAAAAATTAAGAAAAAAATCGTAAGAATGAAAAACCAAAGCACATAGCCTTCTTATGTCATATAGTAAGCATTCAAATTGATAAACAAGGTCTAGACATGTTCAAACCAGAAAAATCATGTATCTACCCCTAACCCTAAACTATGTCTTATGAAGTCAAGCATGCATGAAGAGAAGTGGTTTTGGGTTTCAAACATGAAAATTTCAAAAACCTCCCAAAAGCTTCATTTTAGAGCGACTAATAAGGATCGATGCTTACCTTTTCATTTTCATGTTTTTACTTATTTGAATCTTGGTCAAATCCTAGGTTTGACCAAGATTTAAACAAGTTTAAAACATGAAAATGAAATGGGAAGTGTGTATCCTTCTTAGTCGTCTAAAATGAAGCTTTTGGGATGTTCTTGAAATTTCCATGTTTGAACCCAAAACCACTTAAGACAGAGTTTTTGGTTAGGCGTAGATACATGATTTTTCTTGTTTGAATATGTCTAGACCTTGTTTATCAACTTGAATGTTTATGACATAAGAAGGCTATATATGTGCTTTGGTTTTCCATTTTTTTCATTTTTTCGAATTTTTTATGCCCATTTAAATATTGGTCAAATCCTAGGTTTGACCAAGGTTTAATCAAGTTTAAAACATGACAATGAAAAGGTAAGCATGAATCCTTTCTCAGTCACTCTAAAATGAAGGTACTTGAAATTTTTATGTTTGAAACACAAAACCCCAGTTCTCTTCATATGTTTGACTTCATAAGACAAAGTTTAGGGTTAGGGGTAGATATGATACATGATATTTCTGGTTTGAATATGTCTAGACCTTGTTTATCAACTTGAATGCTTACTATATGACATAAGAAGGCTATATATGTGCTTTGGTTTTTCATTTTTTTTATTTTTTTTGAATTTTTACGCCCGTTTGAATCTTGGTCAAATCCTAGGTTTGACCAAGGTTAAAACAAGTTTAAAAAATGGCAATGAAAAGGTAAGCATGGATCCTTCTTAGTCACTCTAAAATGAAGCTTTTGGGAGGTTTGTGAAATTTCCATGTTTGAAACCCAAAATCACTTCTCCTCATACTTAACTTCATAAGACAGAGTTTAGGGTTAGGGGGTAGATACATGTTTTGTGTGTTTTGAATATGTCTAGACCTTGTTTATCAACTTGAATGCTTACTATATGACATAAGAATACTATGTGCTTTGGTTTTTCATTTTTCTGATTTTTTTAATTGTTAAACCCATTTGAATCTTGGTCAAATCCTAGGTTTGAGCAAGATTTAAACAAGTTTAAAACATGAAAATGGAAAGCTAAGCATGAATCATTCTTAGTCACTCTAAAAATCTTTCGGTCTGCAGAAGAGTCGAATCTGCAATCAGTAGTTACAAAAGCGACCCACCTTAGGGATGGATAATAAGACTTGGGCAATATAAACGTTGATACTTACTTTGTGATACTAAAATATATGTATCTAGACATATTTCAGTTGTAGATACATCCATTTTAACATCAAGTAATATGGATCGGAGGACTAGCTAAAGAACAATGAGAGGCAGTGTTTCTCTCCCCCAGCCTACTTGGCGGAGTGGCCCTCCATCAGGACAGGTGGTGATTCCGCTTCTCTCGTTGGAATTCCTTATCCCCCAGCCTACTCGGCGACGTGCGCTCCTCAGTGACCTGCGCGAGGGCGCCTCGGCGACCTACGCAAAGGTGGCTGGACTCGGAGCGCATCGACTTCCTTCTGCGGTGCCTGGATTGGATCGACCATCCCGCGCGTGTCCTCCACCATATTGTTTTTCTTCAAGATGCTGTCATCCATCATCTTCTTCACCGCATCATGTTGGGTGTTGAGGCTCCCGTTGAGAGCTTGAACGCACCTGTTTGATAGCTCGACGTTTTCTTCGCGAAGAAAGCCGCACTCGATCTTAAGCATCAAATTCTCGCCCTTGAGCTTCTTGATGACAGAGTTCGTTTCCTCACTTGATGGAACCCTCACATCATGCAGCTTGCCCCGGCCGGTGACCTCGTCCTTCAAAGTATCGACATCATCGCGAAAGTTGGAGGCGAGTTCCACGAGAGTTTTAAGCTCATCTCTGAAACACGCCGATGCTTCCTGCATGGCAATATCATCAGTACCGAAACAAAGTGACGAGAGGAAGACGAAAATGTCCAATCAGTGGTAACCTCTAAGCGCAGGAGACAGGGGTTGAAGTCGTCATGAGAAGATGTCAGGGTGCGTCGTGGGGCACTGAGATATGTATAAAAAGGATTAATACGGAATAAAGAGTTGGGACCTCCGGGCCAGGAAGAATCAAGAAACATGGCGATGGAAACCAACCAGGAATCTTCGACCGCACGACTGACGCCGTTCCGAGACGAGCGCGAAGCAGGGCCTTCGTTTTCTGGCGGGCCCTTTCTCGCGGCCAGCATCTGGATAGACCGCCGGCGGGAACTCTCCGCGTCCTTGGTCAACACTAGATGGTGCTTCTTCAAGCGAGATGGTGGCCTTGACTTCGGAGGCATCGCTGGAAGTGGAAGGAGACTGGAAGTGAAGCAAGAAGGGGATGGAAGAAGTACTCCCCCCTATTAAAACCAGACAACCGTCTCCTGCCCTCGCTTCGAGCAACCTGGTCCGCCCATCCTAAATCAACGGCCGAGAGGGGGCTCCCTTGCGAACTGAGATCCAGTGACTTTACCCAACAGAAGTTACCATGAACTTTACCTATACGAGCCATCAGGTTAAGATCCAACGAACATGGTCGATCTAAAATTTGAAATTAAAATTTATGTAGCTCAGAAAAAAACAGAAAAACTTTACATTAAGACGTATTCTCGGAAAGTTCCAGTCCATTTAAAATATTAGTTTAGTTTAAGTTCGAAATTTGGATCAACCGCGAGCGTTGGATCTTGATCGAATGGCTCACGTGTGTAAAGTCGCATGGTGACTTCTCTTAGTGAAGTCACTGGATCTCAGTCCGCGAAGGGTCAGGACGCGGGAGCAGAAGCAAATGAATCGAGAGCGGTCCGGAGTATCCTGTCCGTCCACCGTAAATCAACGGGACAGAGCGGCTACCTTCTCTTCGAAGGCTCTGGCGCGCAACCCGAGGAATGGACATCTGTCGGCTAGTATAGAATTTTATAGCACGCCATTAATCGAGCTAGCAGTACTGTACTACTGACTACAACTCTGATGGACGTCCAAAGCTCTGAATAGTCAGGGGAAACAATGAATGCGAGCCAGGGTAGTACTACTGTAGTAGTGAAGCAATGGGGATTATCTGGAGCAAGTACGGAGTACCGAGTACAGTACTACAAAAGTGTTGTTCGTTGTTTTCGCAGTTCATTTTAGCGTAACGTCCAGGTTGTTGTCGAACCAGCTGTTAGATTTTGGGTAATTATTGTTAAGTTGCTGCTTCTTAATTAAAATTTATCAAAGTCATGTAGACTAGATCGATTTGTGAGAACATCCCAAAAGCTTCATTCATTTTAGAATGACTAAGAAGGATCCATTCTTACCTTTTCTTTTCATGTTTTAAACTTGTTTAAACCTTGGTCAAACCTAGGATTTGACCAAGATTTAAATGGGCATAAAAATTCGGAAAAAAATCAAAAAATGAAAAACCAAAGCACATATATAGCCTTCTTATGTCATATAGTAAGCACTCGAGTTGATAAAAACTCTGTCTTATGAAGTCAAACATATGAAGAGAACTGGTTTTGGGTTTCAAACATGGAAATTTCACAAACCTCCCAAAAGCTTCATTCTACAGTGACTAAGAAGGATCCAGGCTTACCTTTTTCATTTTCAATTTCTTAACTTGTTTAAATCTTGGTCAAACCTAGGATTTGACCAAGATTCAAATGGGTATAACAATTCAAAAAAAACGGAAAAAAACCAAAGAACATAGTCTTCTGATGTCATATAGTAAGCATTCAAGTTGATAAACAAGGTCTAGACATATTCAAACCAAACAAATCATGTATCTACCCCCTAACCCTAAACTCTGCCTTATGAAGTCAAGCATGAAGAGAAGTGATTTTGGGTTTCAAACATGGAAATTTCAAAAACCTCCCAAAAGCTTCATTTTAGAGTGACTAAGAAGGATCCATGCTTACCTTTTCATTGCCATGTTTTAAACTTGTTTTAACCTTGGTCAAACCTAGGAATTGACCAAGATTCAAATGGGAGTAAAAATTCAGAAAAATTCAAAAAAAATGGAAAACCAAAACACATATATAGCCTTCTTATGTCATATAGTAAGCATTCAAGTTGATAAACAAGGTCTAGACATATTCAAAGCAGAAATATCATGTATCATATCTACCCCTAACCCTAAACTCTGTCTTATGAAGTCAAACATATGAAGAGAACTGGGGTTTTGGGTTTCAAACATAAAATTTTCAAGTACCTTCATTTTAGAGTGAGTAAGGAAGGATTCATGCTTACCGTTTCATTTTCATGTTTTAAACTTGTTTAAACCTAGGATTTGACCAAGATTTAAATAGGCATAAAAAATTCGAAAGAAATCAAAAAATGAAAAACCAAAGCACATATATAGCCTTCTTATATCATATAGTAAAAAATTCAAGTTGATAAACAAGGTCTAGACATATTCAAACAAGAAAAATCATGTATCTACACCTAACCATAAACTCTGTCTTAAGTGGTTTTGGGTTTCAAACATGGAAATTTCACAAACCTCCCAAAAGCTTCATTTTACAGTGACTGAGGAGGATCCATGCTTACCTTTTGGCTTAAACGTTTGAAACCAAAAACCACTTCTCTTCATGCATGCTTGACTTCATAACACAGAGTTTAGCTAGGGTTAGGGGGTAGATACATGATTTTCCTGGTTTGAATATGTCTAGACCTTGTTTATCAACTTAATTGATTGCTTACTATATGACATAAGAAACTACGTGCTTGGTTTTCATTTTTGTTTTTTTTGAATTTTATGCTCATATATTTGAATCTTGGTCAAATCTTAGGTTTGACCAAGATTTAAACAAGTTTAAAACATGAAAATGAAAAGGGAAGCATGTATCCTTCTTAGTCACTCTAAAATGAAGCTTTTGGGATGTTCTTGAAATTTCCATGTTTGAAACCCAAAACGACTTCTCTTCATGCTAGACTTCATAAGATCAACAGGGGGTAGATACATGATTTTTCTGGTTTGGATATACCTAGACCTCGTTTAACTTGAATGCATACGATATGACATAAGAAGACTACGTGCTTTTGTTTTTCATTATTCTGATTTTTTTAATTTTGTGCCCACCCATTTGTATCTTGGTCAAATCCTAGGCTTGATAATGATTTAAACAAGATTAAAATATGAAAATGCAAAGGTAAGCATGGATCCTTCTTAGTCACTCTAAAATGAAGCTTTTGGGAGCAAAACCACTTCTCTTCATATGCTTGACTTCATAAGACGGAGTTTAGGGGTTAGGGGGTATAGATACATGATTTGTCTAGTTTGAATATGTCTAGACCTTGTTTATCAACTTAATTGGCTTACTATATGACATAAGAAAACTATTTGCTTTGGTTTTTCTTTTTCTGATTTTTTTCAATTTTGATGCCCATTTGAATCTTGTCAAATCCTAGGTTTGACCGAGATAATTTAAACAAGCTTAAAACATGAATATGAAAAGGGAAGCATGTATCCTTCTTTGTCACTCTAAAATGAAGTTTTTGGGAGGTTTTTCAAATTTCCACGTTTGAAACCCAAAACCACTTCTCTTCATATGCTTGACTTCATAAGACAGAGGGCAGGGGTTAGGGGGTATAGATACATGATTTGTCTAGTTTGAATATGTCTAGACCTTGTTTATCAACTTTAATGCTTACTATATGACATAAGAAAACTATTTGCTTTGGTTTTCTTTTTTCTGACTTTTTTTCAATTTTGATGCCCATTTGAATCTTGTCAAATCCTAGGTTTGACCAAGATAATTTAAACAAACTTAAAACATGAATATGAAAAGAGGAGCATGTATCCTTCTTAGTCACTCTAAAATGTAGTTTTTGGGAGGTTTTTGAAATTTCCATGTTTGAAACCCAAAACCACTTCTCTTCACATGCTTGACTTCATAAGACAAAGTTTAGGGGTTAGGGGTATAGATACATGATTTGTCTGGTTTAATATGTCTAGACCTTGTTTATCAACTTTAATGCTTACTATATGACATAAGAAGACTATGTGATTTGGTTTTTCATTTTTCTGTTTTTTATTTTTCTGCCCATTTGAATCTTGGTCAAATCCTAGGTTTGACCAAGATTTAGACAAGTTTAACACGTAAATGAGTTAACTTGGATTTCCTACCCTTGAATCCATAGGAAACTTTGTTCTAATGCACTATTATAATCAACCGAGTTTTTACACCAACAGGTCTGTCACTTACGTGTGGTGCCCACGCTTGAGGTCCCACACTTCAGTGAGCACAAGTCACGTGCAATAGGTACGCAAACTCCCAGCCATCTTCTTTGTCAAGAGAAGACGCATCAGGATGCGTATTGGAAGTCTGTGGGTCCTTCTGGATCCTTCGGTTGTCCCTCTCACAAAAAAAACAAATCTCTCTCATTCTCGGCCTCGCTCGACTCGCTCGCTCGCTCGCTCGCACCTCCTGCTCACTGACAAACCCTGCACAAAAGTCAACATCATCACCCGAAAAAGGGGAGACACCATAATTCTCTCCCTTCTTCTCTCCTTCCGAGTGATCCCTCTTCCTCCGAGTTTCACTCGACGGGCAAACACCCATGTGCTGCATAGTAATAATAAAAAGGTAGTACTCGTAGAAAAATCGATATACGAATCTGTAATTAAATAGGTTAAACTAGGGTTTTGCCCAGTTCTACAGATCAAGGGTTCAAAAAAATCCAACTACGGGGTTCGAACAACACGATTCTAATCCAAGAATTTTTTCGACCTAGGTCACCCAAATGGCCTCAAACTATAGGGTTAGCATCTAGTGCAGTATGTGTGAAAATGTATGCACTATGTGTGCTATAACTTGTATGTCTTTCATATTTGAACCAAATTTGAATAAGTTTGAAATATTTGAAAAGGGGCTTTTGGCTTAAACGTTTGAAACCAAAAACCACTTCTCTTCATTCATGCTTGACTTCATAAGACAGAGTTTAGCTAGGGTTAGGGGGTAGATGCATGATTTTCCTGGTTTGAATATGTCTAGACCTTGTTTATCAACTTAATTGAATGCTTACTATATGACATAAGAATACTATGTGCCTTGTTTTTTATTTTTTGATTTTTTTAAAATTTTATGCCCATTTGAATCTTGGTCAAATCCTAGGTTTGAACATGGTTTAAACAAGTTTAAATCATGAATATGAAAAATTAAGCATCTATATATCCTTCTTCGTCACTCCAAAATGTAGCTCTTCGGAGGTTTTTTCGAAATTTCCATGTTTGAAACCAAAACCACTTCTCTTCATGCATGCTTGACTTCATAAGACAGAGTTTAGGGTTAGGGGTAGATATATACATGATTTTCTGGGTTGAATATGTCTAGGCCTTGTTTATCAACTTGAATGCTTACTATATATATATGACATAAGAATGTTATGTCCTTTGTTTTTTCATTCTTTTGGTTTTTTTATGAATTTCCATGCCCATTTGAATCTTTTGGTCAAATCCTAGAGGTTTGACCAAGATTGAAACAAGTTTAAAACATGAAAATGAAAAGGGAAGCTTGTATATCCTTCTTAATTAGTCACTCTAAAATGAAGTTTTTTGGAGGTTTTTGAAATTTCCATGTCTGAAACCCAAAACCACTTCTCTTCATGCTAGACTTCATAAGACAATTTAATTAGGGTTAGGGGTAGATACATGATTTGTCTGGTTTGAATATATATGTCCAAACCTTGCTTGTTTATCAACTTGAATGCTTACGATATGACATAAGAATGCTTACCATATGTTTGAATTTTAAAAGCATATAGTCTTCTTATGTCATATAGTAAGCATTCAAAAGTTTTTCTTTGAGAGAGTAGCATGCATTCAAAAGTTGATAAATAAGATTTGTACATATTCAAACCAGACAAATCATGTATCTACACCCCCTAACCCTAAACTCTGTCTTATGAAGTCAAGCATGAAGAGAAGTGCTTTTGGGTTTCAAACATGGAAATTTCACAAACCTCCCAAAAGCTTCATTTTACAGTGACTAAGGGCTCCTTTGATTCATAGGATTTGCATAGGAATTGTGTAGGATTTGGTTCCTATGGGAAAATTTCCTATACATGTTGTTTGATTCATAGAAACATATCCTATAGGAAAAATTCCTATAGGAATCTTGTAGCGTAATTCCTATAGGAAAAAACATTGGCTCATACCTCATGAAAAAATTCCTTTGCTACAATCAAACACACTTCATCTTTCTATAGGATTCAAGTAGACATGTGTCATTCCAATCCTATGCCTTTCCTATTCCTATACTTTTCCTATCTTTCGATAAATAAGAGTGTCGAACCCAACGAGGAGCAGAAGGTGTTGACCAGTTTCGATGAAGGTTTCACTGTAAATGCTCACAGACAAGTATTCAGGGGGTTTTGATATTGCAGATAAATAAAGTACAAGTAAATAAAATGCGAGAGAAATAATTGCAGCGAGTGGCCCAATCCTTTTTAGCACAAAGGACAAGCCGGTTTGTTTACTTATAATGACCAAACGTTCTTGAGGACACATGGGGATTTTAGTCTAGTGCTTTCGCTTCATACAGCTGATTAATCTTCATTGTTTTGATAAGTGTTGTGTGGGTGAACCTATGCTAATGCACCGCCCTTCCTAGGACTAATACATACTTGTGATTATACCCCTTGCAAGCATCCGCAACTACAAGAAAGTAATTAAGATAAATCTAACCACAGCCTTAAACTCTGAGATCCTGCGATCCCTCCTGCATCGATATACTAACGGGGGCTTAGGTTTCTGTCACTCCGGCAACCCCGCAATTAGCAACCGAATACAAGATGCACTCCCCTAGGCCCATAAATGGTGAAGTGTCGTGTAGTCGACGTTCACACGACACCACTAGAAGAATGACACCACAACTTAAATATCATAACATTGAATATTACTCAACCATAATTCACTACTAGCATTTAGACTTCACCCATGTCCTCAAGAACTAAACGAACTACTCACGAGACATCATATGGAATACAATCAGAGGTGATATGATGATGAATAACAATCTGAACATAAACCTTGGTTCAATGGTTTCACTCAATAGCATCTACAACAAGTATAGAATAACACCGGGAGAGTTTCCCCTATCAAACAATCAAGATTTAACCCGAATTGCTACAGCGATGACGAGGTGCAGCGGTGGTGATGGCGGTGTAGATGGTGAGATGATGATGATGATGGAGATGATGTCCCGCTCGATGACGATGGCGATGGCGTCGATTTCCCCCTCCGGGAGGGAATTTCCCCGGCGGATTCCTGCCCGCCGGAGAGCTCTTTTCTCTCTGGTGTTCTCCGCCCCGCAGAGGCGGCTGTAACCCTTCGTGAGGATCCCTCTGTGGCTTAGGTTTTCGGGACGAAGGAGTACGCGAAGAAAAGGAGGCGAAAAGGGTCGTGGGCCCCCCAGAGCATAGGGTGGCGCGGCCAGGCCATGGGCCGCGCCGCCCTATGGTCTGGGCCCACAGTGGCCCCTCTCTTCTTCCCCTTCTGGCTCCCTCCGTCATTTGGAAAAATAGGAATTTACGTGAAATTCCCTTCCACAGTTGATCTTCCGAAATATTGCGTTCTGACGGTGCTTTTTCCAGCAGAATCCTGGCTCCGGTGCTTGATCCTCCAATGATGATGAAACATGCAAAATAGATGAAATAACATAAGTATTGTGTCCCAATATGAAATATATCAATGAATAACAGCAAATTATGATACAAAATAGTGATGCAAATTGGACGTATCAACTCCCCCAAGCTTAGACCTCGCTTGTCCCCAAGCGAAACTGAGCTCGATAAACGAGACCACATGTTTATGGAGTGAAGAGTCGATAAATAAAATACGGACAAGAAGCATCATATTCATTCACACAAGACATTCTAGTAAACAACTTCCTCATATAACTCATCTTGAAATAAGTAAAGAGAAATCACAAGTAAAGGTGCATAAGAAATCATAATTGGTGATGGCAAACTTTGTTCTTGGTCAGAGAACTACTAACGGATTGTACTTCTAAGCAAAGCTTTCATATTAGAATTTATAGCTGAGCCTTCATATTTAAGCATAACAATCTCTTCATAATCATTGATAACTTCAAAGTCATATTCATTCAGATAAAATTGGTACTAAACAAGAAAGTATAAAAGACATGATCAACTGAATCATAGCATAAATGATTGGTTCACAACAACTCAATTGCTTGCTTGAGATAGAGGGAAATAGGTTTACTGACTCAACATAAAAGTAAAAGATAGGCCCTTCGCAGAGGGAAGCAGGGATTAAATCATGTGCTAGAGCTTTTCAAGTTTTGAAATCATATAAAGAGCATAAAAGTAAGATTTTGAGCGGTGTTTGTTGTTGTCAACGAATGGTAGCGGGTACTCTAACCCCCTTGCCAAACGAACCTTCAAAGAGCGGCTCCCATGAGGGACGGCATCTCTACCAGCAAGGTAGATCATCCCCCTTCTCTTTTGTTTACACATGTATTTTAGTTTTATTATGGGTGACACTCCCCCCAACCTTGGCTTTCTCAATCCATGGCTAACCGAATCCTCGGGTGCCTTCCAACATTCACATACCATGGAGGAGTGTCTATTGCAAAATTAAGTTGCTTACTGATGAATCAGAGCAAAACATGTGAAGAGAATTATTAATGAAAGTTATTAATTGAGGCTGGGAACCTCATTGCCAGCTCTTATTGCAAAATTATTGGATAAGCGGATGTGCCGCTAGTCCATTGGTGAAAGTCCGCCCAACAAGATTGAAAGATAAAACACCACATACTTCCTCATGAGCTATAAAACATTGACACAAATAAGGAGTAGTATAGTTTGAATAATTTAAAGGTAGCACATGAAGTATTTACTTGGAATGGCAGAAAATACCATGTAGTAGGTAGGTATGGTGGACACAAATGGCATAGGTTTGGTCTAAGGTTATGGATGTATGAGAAGCATTCCCTCTCGATACAGGTCTTTGGCTAGCAAGGTTTGATAGCAAGCATAAAGGTTGAGGGAAACAAACAAATATACATATGATAGAAACAATCATGCATCTTTCTCATAAGCACAAGCAATTTTAACTTTAGAATACTAAGCATAGAGATAATAGAGTAATGTATCTAAGTGTATTTCTCTCTTCTATTAAACATCAAGATGTTGTTGCTATTGACCAATGCTAAGTTTGCCAAAACCAAATAGATTTACTTGATGCTCCCAAAGTGATATCAATACTCATGTCAAGAGTAATCATATAATGGAGATTGCAAACTAAAATAAGGTGTGCAAAAAGTAAATGATAAGACTTCTCATTAATATTCCATAACGATAACTCACACCAACGGATACATAGATAACTAACTAAGAGAGATACTTCCACATTGCATACTATTCCATATGATAACTTCCCTACTCATGATATGACACTACTTGATAGTAAAAGATAAAGGTGGTGATGTGATACCGCGGCACTCCCCCAAGCTTGGAACAAACCAAGGGGATGCCAATACCGATGATGAATTACTCCTTCGGTGATGATGGTGATGGATTCTTCTCGCGCTTCATAAGGATCTCCTTCAGCTTCAGCTTCTCAATTTTGCAATTCTGCACCAAAACCTGAAAAGACTCATTGTTACCCGAGTGTGGCGGTGACGGCCTTGTGCTGGGATTTGAGTAATATTCCAGCATTCTGCGAAGTCGCTGGTTCTCCTCCTGAAGTATCTCCACTTCCCTCCTTAGAGCACGATATTGATCACAAAACTCATCAGCAACCCGTATTGCTTCCTCCACACAAGGGAAAGAATCGAGGTCCAGAGCAGGCGGAAGAGCTCCCTGCAAGTTATGAGAAAAAGAACGCCCAGTATTAACCGATCCCACCAAAATTGGCTTACTCCTCGTAGTTTCCCACTCTCCTTTTGCTGACGCTATCTTCTCCTTCTCCTTATTGATCCTCTCATCCATCTCTTCCCTCCAAGGCCCCTTGTCTTTGTTGTTGGAGACCATGGTGCTTCTAGATCAAAACAAATCTGGCAGAAAACAGCTCGAAACAAAACACGACGAGAAAACGATATTACGGACCTCCAGGGGTCCGGGGGATTATATAGCAAATATTTTTACGACAAAAGGAAGGTTCCAGGCCGAAAACGAGTGGAAACGGGACGCCGAGGCGGCCAGACCATAGGTCGGCGCGGCCAGGGTGGGGCCCGCGCCGGCCTATGGTGGCACGCCCTCGCGCGTCTTTTCCACTCCGTTTCGATTCCGTAATTTTTCATATTTTCCAAAAACAGCAGAAATAATGTTCGGAAAGGTAAACGCGGACTTTTTATTACCTATACTGTTACCTATTCAAAGTCGAGTTCTGGCGGACTGTCAATTTGTCCTTTGATGAAAGCCTCCGGTGTTTCCACTTGAATAATATCAACATCAACATTATAAGAATCACCCGAGATATAATGCTTGAGTCTTTGTCCATTCACCACTTGTGTGGCATTGCCTTGGAGAGAGCTAATTTTAATTGCTCCTGAACGATACACCTCCTCAACAACATATGGTCCTTCCCACTTCGAGAGTAATTTCCCTGCAAAGAATCTGAGACGAGACCGATACAATAGAACTTGATCTCCAACATTAAATTCTCTTTTGATGATCCTTCTATCATGCCACTTCTTAACTTTTTCTTTAAAGAGTTTAGCATTTTCATAAGCTTCACTTCTCCATTCATCTAGAGAACTTAATTGCAACAACCTCTTATTACCGGCTAATTTAGGATCTTTATTTAATTCTCTAACAGCCCAATAAGCTTTGTGCTCTAGTTCTAAAGGTAAATGACAAGCTTTTCCATAAACCATTTTATAAGGTGACATTCCCATAGGATTTTTATAAGCAGTTCTATAAGCCCATAACGCTTCTTTCAATTTGCTAGGCCAATTCTTTCTAGATTTATTAACAGTTTTACCTAAGATAGCTTTAATCTCTCTATTTGATAATTCTACTTGACCGCTAGTTTGAGGGTGATAAGCAGAAGCAATTCTATGATTAATACCATACTTAGCAAGAGTTTTTCTAAAACCTCCATGAATGAAATGAGAACCTCCATCAGTCATAATATATCTAGGTACTCCAAATCTAGGAAATATAATATCTACAAGCATTTTTATAGAGGTCTCACCATCAGCACTTTTTGTAGGTATAGCTTCTACCCATTTAGTAACATAATCAACAGCGACAAGTATATGAGTGTTACCGTCTGAAGAAGGGAAAGGTCCCATGAAGTCGAATCCCCAACAATCGAATGGTTCAATAACAAGAGTATAATTCATAGGCATTTCATTGCGTCTGGAGATATTACCAACTCTTTGACATTCATCACAAGATAAGATAAACTTCCTTGCATCTTTGAAGAGTGTTGGCCAATAAAAACCTGATTGTAGAACCTTTTGCGCGGTTCTATCTCCAGCGTGATGTCCTCCATAAACACTTCCATGACATTTATTCAATATCTCCTGTTGTTCATATTCAGGAACACATCTTCGCATAATACCATCCACTCCTTCTTTATATAAGTGTGGGTCATCCCAAAAATAATGCCTCAAGTCATAAAAGAATTTCCTCCTTTGCTGAGCTGAAAAGGTTGGAGGCAAATACTTCGAAACAATAAAGTTAGCATAATCTGCATACCAAGGGCTCTCTCGCGAGCTCACCTTTATTACAGCCAATTGTTCATTTGGAAAACTATCATTAACAGGAACAGGATCATAAGCAATATTTTCCAATCTAGACAAATTATCAGCAACAGGATTATCAGCACCTTTCCTATCTATAATATGTAAATCAAATTCTTGCAACAGAAGTACCCATCTAATAAGCCTTGGCTTAGCATCTTTCTTTGTCATAAGGTATCTAATTGCAGCATGATCAGTATGAATTGTAACTTTTGAATCAACAATATAGGGTCTAAACTTATCACAAGCAAAGACTACAGCTAACAATTCCTTTTCAGTTGTAGCATAATTTCTTTGAGCAGCATCAAGAGTCTTACTAGCATAATGAATAACATTTAATTTTTTATCTACCCGCTGTCCAAGAACAGCGCCTACAGCAAAATCACTAGCATCACACATAATTTCAAAAGGCAAATTCCAATCAGGAGGTTCGACTACAGGAGCAGTTGTTAAGGCTTTCTTTAGAGTTTCAAAAGCTTCCTTACAATCATCATCAAAAACAAAAGGTACATCTTTTTGAAGAAGATTAGTAAGAGGCTTTGAAATTTTAGAGAAATCTTTAATAAATCTCCTATAAAACCCAGCATGACCAAGAACACTACGAATACCTTTAACATCCCTCGGATAGGGCATCTTCTCAATTGCTTCAACTTTAGCTCTATCAACTTCAATACCTCTCTCGGAAATTTTATGTCCCAATACAATTCCTTCATTAACCATAAAGTGGCATTTCTCCCAATTAAGAACAAGGTTAGTTTCTTCACATCTCTGCAAAACTTTATCAAGGTTTCGCAGGCAATTATCAAAAGAATTCCCATAGACAGAAAAATCATCCATGAACACCTCTACAATACTTTCGCAAAAACCATGAAAAATAGCAGACATGCATCTTTGAAAAGTAGCAGGAGCATTACATAAACCAAAAGGCATACGCCTATAAGCATAAGTTCCATAAGGACAAGTAAAAGTGGTTTTCTCTTGATCTTTAGCTTTAACAGCAATTTGTGAAAACCCAGAATAACCATCAAGAAAGCAAAAATGAGTATTTTTAGATAACCTCTCTAGCATTTGATCAATAAAGGGTAAAGGGTAATGATCTTTCTTAGTAACTTTATTAACTTTTCGAAAATCAATGCACATTCTATAACCTACAACTATTCTTTGAGGAATAAGCTCATCATTATCATTAGGCACAACAGTCATTCCTCCTTTCTTAGGAACACAATGCACAGGACTAACCCATCTACTATCAGCAATAGGATATATAATACCAGCTTCAAGGAGTTTTAATACCTCGTTCCTTACCACTTCCTTCATCTTCGGAATTAGACGACGTTGATGTTCAACAACAGGCTTTGCATCTTCTTCCATATTAATAGCATGTTGGCAAATAGAAGGAGAAATCCCTTTCAAATCATCAAGAGTATAGCCAATAGCTCCTCGGTGTTTCTTCAATATTTCCAATAACCTTTCTTCCTCAATCTCTGAAAGCTTAGAACTAATAATAACAGGATATATTTTCTTATCATCAATATGAGCATATTTAAGATTATCAGGTAAAGGCTTTAAATCAAAAACAGGATCTTCCTTTGGTGGCGGTGTTGTACCCAAATCTTCCACCGGTAAATCATGCTTGAGAATAGGTTGGCGACGAAAAATTTCCTCAAGCTCATCTCTTTCTTTCCTAAAAGCTTCACTTTCACTATTCTCCAAATGTTGCTGCAAAGGGTTATTAGGAACAAGAACAATAGATGCACACTGCTCCATTTTAAAATCATTACTAGGCAAGTCAACTTTATAAGGAGTTTTGGTAAATTTAGAAAAGTTAAATTCATAAGGTTCACCAGCAAATCTAGTCAAAATTTTCTCTTTCTTACAATCTATAATAGCTCCACAAGTATTTAGAAAAGGTCTACCAAAAATGATAGGACAATGATCACTAGCAGCAGAACCAAGTACCAAAAAGTCAGCAGGATATTTAATCTTACCACATAGAACTTCCACATCTCGAACAATACCAATTGGAGAAATAGTTTCTCTATTAGCCAGATGAATAACCACATCAATATCTTCAAGTTCACAAGAACCAATTTCGTGCATAATCTCCGTGTAAAGTTCATAAGGAATAGCACTAACACTTGCACCAATATCACATAAACCATAATAGCAATGATCACCAATTCTAACAGATAGCATAGGAACACTAACTTGTTTGGATTTATTAGGATGTGAAACAATATTAGAAGCATCTTCACAGAAAATAATATGACCATCCTCCACATTTTCAGTCACAAGATCTTTAACTATAGCAACAGCAGGTTCAATTTTAATTTGTTCTTCAGGTTCTTTAGGTTTCTTTTCACTTTTATTAACCGCACTAGATATGACAGAGTACTCCTTCATTTTAGCAGGGAAAGGAGTTTTTTCAATATAAGCTTCAGGAATAACATTATCAACAGTTTCAACCACTACACATTTGTTTACAGATGAATCAATTTTATCTTTATACGGTTCATGATACTTATCAAAATTCTTCTTAGGCAGTTCATAATGAGAGGCAAAAGCTCTATAAAGATTTGCAACAACTTGGGAATCAAGACCATATGTAGCACTCATATTACGAAATTTATCAGTATCCATAAAAGCTTCAATGCATTTATAATCATAAATTATACCTGATTCTCTATCTTTGTCGTTCTCCCATCCTTCAGTATTTTCTTGGATCCGATCAAGAAGGTCCCTTTTAAACTCTTCATTCTTGCGTGTAAATGATCCAGAACAAGAAGTATCCAGCAAGGTCTTGTCTTGAAAAGAAAGTCTTGCATAGAAATTATCAATAATAACATTACCAGGAAGCTCATGAATGGGGCATTTGAGCATTAAAGACTTCAATCTCCCCCAAGCTTGGGCGATACTCTCTCCATCATGAGGCCAAAAATTATATATGCGGTTCCGATCTTTGTGAATTTCACTTGGAGGATAAAATTTGGAATAGAATAAAGGCACAATGTCCTCCCAATCAATAGAATCACCATTCTTCAGCAATTTATACCAGTGCGCCGCTTTACCAGACAGCGATATAGTGAATTTCTTTCTAACTTCATTCATAGAAATACCTGCACATTTGAATAACCCGCATAATTCATGCAAAAACAATAAATGATCACCAGGATGGACAGTTCCATCCCCTTCATAGCGGTTATCCATAACACGTTCAATAATTTTCATAGGTATTTTATATGGTACTACTTCCTCACCTGGCGCTTCATCCACTACCGTTGCAGTAGTAGTAGATTTCCCAAATAGAAATTGAAGAGAAGATCTCTCCATAATGATTTATAGCAGCAGGCAGAAATAAAATCAGCACAAACAGTAAATTTCCTTACCAATTCCGCTTACCAATAGCGCTTCACTCCCCGGCAACGGCGCCAGAAAATAGTCTTGATGACCCACAAGTATAGGGGGTGTATCGTAGTACTTTCGATAAATAAGAGTGTCGAACCCAACGAGGAGCAGAAGGTGTTGACAAGCAGTTTCGATGAAGGTTTCACTGTAAATGCTCACAGACAAGTATTCAGGGGGTTTTGATATTGCAGATAAATAAAGTACAAGTAAATAAAATGCGAGAGAAATAATTGCAGCGAGTGGCCCAATCCTTTTTAGCACAAAGGACAAGCCGGTTTGTTTACTTATAATGACCAAACGTTCCTGAGGACACATGGGGATTTTAGTCTAGTGCTTTCGCTACATACAGCTGATTAATCTTCATTGTTTTGATAAGTGTTGTGTGGGTGAACCTATGCTAATGCACCGCCCTTCCTAGGACTAATACATACTTGTGATTATACCCCTTGCAAGCATCCGCAACTACAAGAAAGTAATTAAGATAAATCTAACCACAGCCTTAAACTCTGAGATCCTGCGATCCCTCCTGCATCGATATACTAACGGGGGCTTAGGTTTCTGTCACTCCGGCAACCCCGCAATTAGCAACCGAATACAAGATGCACTCCCCTAGGCCCATAAATGGTGAAGTGTCGTGTAGTCGACGTTCACACGACACCACTAGAAGAATGACACCACAACTTAAATATCATAACATTGAATATTACTCAACCATAATTCACTACTAGCATTTAGACTTCACCCATGTCCTCAAGAACTAAACGAACTACTCACGAGACATCATATGGAATACAATCAGAGGTGATATGATGATGAATAACAATCTGAACATAAACCTTGGTTCAATGGTTTCACTCAATAGCATCTACAACAAGTATAGAATAACACCGGGAGAGTTTCCCCTATCAAACAATCAAGATTTAACCCGAATTGCTACAGCGATGACGAGGTGCAGCGGTGGTGATGGCGGTGTAGATGGTGGAGATGATGATGATGATGATGGAGATGATGTCCCGCTCGATGACGATGGCGATGGCGTCGATTTCCCCCTCCGGGAGGGAATTTCCCCGGCGGATTCCTGCCCGCCGGAGAGCTCTTTTCTCTCTGGTGTTCTCCGCCCCGCAGAGGCGGCTGTAACCCTTCGTGAGGATCCCTCTGTGGCTTAGGTTTTCGGGACGAAGGAGTACGCGAAGAAAAGGAGGCGAAAAGGGTCGTGGGCCCCCCAGAGCATAGGGTGGCGCGGCCAGGCCTGGGCCGCGCCGCCCTATGGTCTGGGCCCACAGTGGCCCCTCTCTTCTTCCCCTTCTGGCTCCCTCCGTCATTTGGAAAAATAGGAATTTACGTGAAATTCCCTTCCACAGTTGATCTTCCGAAATATTGCGTTCTGACGGTGCTTTTTCCAGCAGAATCCTGGCTCCGGTGCTTGATCCTCCAATGATGATGAAACATGCAAAATAGATGAAATAACATAAGTATTGTGTCCCAATATGAAATATATCAATGAATAACAGCAAATTATGATACAAAATAGTGATGCAAATTGGACGTATCACTTTCCTATTCCTATACTTTTCCTATCCTTTAAATCAAAGGAGCCCTAAGAAGGATCCAGGCTTACCTTTTCATTTTCATTTTTAAACTGCTTGTTTAAATCTTGATCAAACCTAGGATTTGACCAAGATTCAAATGGGCATAAAAAATCAGGAAAAAATGAAAAATGAAAAAACAAAACACATATATAGCCTTCTTATATATGTCATATATATAGTAAGCATTCAATTAAGTTGATAATTTTAAACAAGGTCTATACATATTCAAACCAGAAAAAAGCATGTATCTACCCATGCATATATATATAACCCTATACTTTTGTCTTATGAAGACGTCAAGGATGAAGAGAAGTGGATTTGGGTTTCAAACATGGAAATTTCAAAAACCTCCCAAAACATGTATATATCTACCCCTAAACCCTAATCTTTGTCTTATGAAGCCAAGCATATGAAGAGAAGTGATTTTGGGTTTCAAACATGGAAACTTCAAAAACCTCCCAAAAGCTTCATTTTAGAGAGACTAAGAATGATCCATATGCTTACCTTTTCATTGCCATGTTTTAAACTTGTTTTAACCTTGGTCAAACCTAGGATTTGACCAAGATTCAAATGGGAGTAAAAATTCAGAAAAATTCAAAAAAATGAAAAACCAAAGCACATATATATATATATATATATATATATATATATATATATATATATATATATATATGGAAAATAGTCTCCTACCATGGGTGCTAGCTACGCACCCTCATCTCACCATCAGACCATCCTATGGGATATTTTCTACCGTGGATCTGTTTAACGCCGTGCAGTCTCCGTTACCTCCTAGCGCCTGTACTTTTCTCAAACCTACCGGACCGCGACCACCATATCCCACCCGCTCCCATACGGACTGTCCCTCCCATACCACGACCGCGCCCACCACCAACCTCCCTAGCATCCAGCTCGACCGCCGGCCCGCTGCTCCGGGCTCCCACCGCCAGCAACAAATCGGCGAGCGCGAAGTTAGGAGGCTAGGATGGCGTTCTTTTCCATTGATTTTTCTGCTGATCTCCACCCGTTTTGTTTAGTCCAGATCTCGATTTGTTTGGGTATCTCTCTCCATGATTTCTTCTGTGCTGTGCTTCCTCCAAATCGCATGTTTTTTACATGGTCGGATGGTCCCAATCCCGATCCAGATCTCATATTTCGGTCAATTTTTGTAGATCTGATTCACTACACTGTGTTGATTTTTCTTGTACATGTCGTGTACCGATCCAGATCCAGTGTTCATTGCAAGGTCAATTTTTGATTTTCTTTGTGATTCTCCTGTTCCCAGGTCTCTTGCCAAGGTTGATCCCCTCAATATCCAGCACCTCCACGCGCGGTTGCCCAGAAATCTCACCTGTTGCGGCTGCGCGCTTGCACCTCCACGCTGCGGGTCGGGAGCCATCGACCTCTGGTCCACCGCGTGGTCGCGCGAGCATCACCTCGTCGCGCTTGTTGGCCGGTGCTAGTCCGCGAGGTGGCAATACCGTGCAAGATGCACACCTTGACGCGGCTGGTTGATGCTGCTGGAGCGGTTCGAGGAAGCCAGGGGCGGCCGGCGCGCACGGCGCGAGATGATGCGCTTCGGTGCCGCCGGCCGCCAGCGCCATGGTCGGCGTCATTGGCGTGCGGCGTTGCCACCTGCAAACTTGGCCCGTCGGGCACCACGGCTGCCTGCAGCGGCGCCAGTCACGCCAGGGCCGCATCGTCGCTCTACGCGTGCAGCACGGCCATGCTGGTGTGCCGGGTCATTGTCGGGACGCATCTGGCGGCGCATGGCCAAGACCAGCCCAGCCGACGTCGCTCCATGGACAACTGGTGCTTATCGTACGTAGGATTAACAAAGATTGAAGACCAAGCCCGTGTGTAAAACAGTAAAGATTGCTTATTTTCTTCGCTTTGAATCTTGGAATGCTACAGAAATGTTTTGGCTTATCTTGACCTTTTTTGCCATCCATTTAAATGTGTCTGGCTTCACTCTATCCCTCTGCATGTATGTATGAATCTTTTCTGAAATTTCATCTTTTGTGGCATATTGTGCCCCATTTCGGCGCGCAGCTATTTTGCCATCCAATCAAGATTTAATTCTCCACGGTTTTAACAGTGATTAGGTTACAGGTTCAATGAATTTTGCCGCTTCCCTAAGATGGATTAGTCAATGTTTCTGTAAATTTTAGAGCCAGACGAATAAATTTGAGTCTAAAAAAATGCTACTATTTGCAGATTCGTGAGGAATTACTGGTTGTTTCTGTAAATTTGACAGCTCCGGCAGTTGCATCTCCGGCAAATGTATGTTGCTGATCCAACTGGTAGAGGACATTGAGTTGGAGTGGTGTAGCCAGGCACGGATCCATTTTTGTTTTTTTCCTTGATTAGTAGCCATTTGGATTTCCGAGTTGCTGTCTGATTTGGTAAAATATGGCCCGATACATTTTTACTCTGGGAATAGATTAGCAAATTATTGTGCCAGCCAAAGTTAGTAAAAATTCCAGCTAGCATGTATTGTATGTGAATCATCCGATAAGCCTGTAATATATGTGAATCTCAACATTCAGCCTTTTGTTTTTGTTAATGTTTTACTGCCACTACTGTCATCATTTTTTCTCAACATCAGCTTGCTATCCTGTATGATCCACTCTTACGATGCAATAAAGCATGTGGTTCTTGATTTTGTGCTAGAAAATGTTAACTTCCCCGCTAATCACTCGCTTAATTTGATACCCTACTCCGTATTAAAATTTTCTTCTTCTGTTTCCATTGTTGAATCGGGTATGTCTGGATAGCCCATGCACCAAAATTCCCCACTAATTACTTCCCTTAATTTTCACCCCTAAAATTTCTGGACATAATCTGTGCAAGGTTGGAGCGGGAGGGGTGAATGCCATTTTCTATTAATTAGCTAGTGCACGCCATGCGGAGGGTTCAAATTTCAAACAGTCCCAGACTACCAGGGTGAGAATCGACATCCTCCTGCCATAATGAAAACAAGCACGTCTCACATCAAAAAGAGGACGGCTGGGTAACGGTGATAGACGGACGCACGGATCTTTATGCTCGATCTAACGATGACCACCGCGTGGGTAGCTAGCACCCCGGGTAGAAAATCCGCGTCGATATATATATATATATATATATATATATAGCCTTCTTATGTCATATAGTAAGCATTCAAGTTGATAAACAAGGTCTAGACATATTCAAAGCAGAAATATCATGTATCATATCTACCCCTAACCCTAAACTCTGTCTTATGAAGTCAAACATATGAAGAGAACTGGGGTTTTGGGTTTCAAACATAAAATTTTCAAGTACCTTCATTTTAGAGTGAGTAAGGAAGGATTCATGCTTACCGTTTCATTTTCATGTTTTAAACTTGTTTAAACCTAGGATTTGACCAAGATTTAAATAGGCATAAAAATTCAAAAGAAATCAAAAAATGAAAAACCAAAGCACATATATATAGCCTTCTTATATCATATAGTAAAAAATTCAAGTTGATAAACAAGGTCTAGACATATTCAAACAAGAAAAATCATGTATCTACACACCTAACCATAAACTCTGTCTTAAGTGGTTTTGGGTTTCAAACATGGAAATTTCACAAACCTCCCAAAAGCTTCATTTTACAGTGACTAAGGAGGATCCATGCTTACCTTTTGGCTTAAACGTTTGAAACCAAAAACCACTTCTCTTCATGCATGCTTGACTTCATAAGACAGAGTTTAGCTAGGGTACGTTAGGGGGTGTAGATACATGATTTCCTGGTTTGAATATGTCTAGACCTTGTTTATCAACAATTGATTGCTTCTATATGACATAAGAAGACTACGTGCCTTGGTTTTTTTTTGAATTTTATGCTCATATATTTGAATCTTGGTCAAATCCTAGGTTTGACCAAGATTTAAACAAGTTTAAACATGAAAATGAAAAGGGAAGCATGTATCCTTCTTAGTCACTCTAAAATGAAGCTTTTGGGATGTTCTTGAAATTTCCATGTTTGAAACCCAAAACGACTTCTCTTCATGCTAGACTTCATAAGATCAACATGGGGTAGATACATGATTTGTCTGGTTTGGATATACCTAGACCTCGTTTAACTTGAATGCATACGATATGACATAAGAAGACTACGTGCTTTTGTTTTTCATTATTCTGATTTTTTTGAATTTTGTGCCCACCCATTTGTATCTTGGTCAAATCCTAGGCTTGATAATGATTTAACAAGATTAAAATATGAAAATGCAAAGGTAAGCATGGATCCTTCTTAGTCACTCTAAAATGAAGCTTTTGGGAGCAAAACCACTTCTCTTCATATGCTTGACTTCATAAGACGGAGTTTAGGGGTTAGGGGGTATAGATACATGATTTGTCTAGTTTGAATATGTCTAGACCTTGTTTATCAACTTAATTGGCTTACTATATGACATAAGAAAACTATTTGCTTTGGTTTTTCTTTTTCCTGATTTTTTTCAATTTTGATGCCCATTTGAATCTTGTCAAATCCTAGGTTTGACCGAGATAATTTAAACAAGCTTAAAACATGAATATGAAAAGGGAAGCATGTATCCTTCTTTGTCACTCTAAAATGAAGTTTTTGGGAGGTTTTTCAAATTTCCATGTTTGAAACCCAAAACCACTTCTCTTCATATGCTTGACTTCATAAGACAGAGTTCAGGGGTTAGGGGGTATAGATACATGATTTGTCTAGTTTGAATATTTCTAGACCTTGTTTATCAACTTTAATGCTTACTATATGACATAAGAAAACTATTTGCTTTGGTTTTCTTTTTTCTGACTTTTTTTCAATTTTGATGCCCATTTGAATCTTGTCAAATCCTAGGTTTGACCAAGATAATTTAAACAAGCTTAAAACATGAATATGAAAAGGGGAGCATGTATCCTTCTTAGTCACTCTAAAATGTAGTTTTTGGGAGGTTTTTGAAATTTCCATGTTTGAAACCCAAAACCACTTCTCTTCACATGCTTGACTTCATAAGACAGAGTTTAGGGGTTAGGGGTATAGATACATGATTTGTCTGGTTTAATATGTCTAGACCTTGTTTATCAACTTTAATGCTTACTATATGACATAAGAAGACTATGTGATTTGGTTTTTCATTTTTCTGTTTTTTATTTTTCTGCCCATTTGAATCTTGGTCAAATCCTAGGTTTGACCAAGATATAGACAAGTTTAACACGTAAATGAGTTAACTTGGATTTCCTACCCTTGAATCCATAGGAAACTTTGTTCTAATGCACTATTATAATCAACCGAGTTTTTACACCAACAGGTCTGTCACTTACGTGTGGTGCCCACGCTTGAGGTCCCACACTTCAGTGAGCACAAGTCACGTGCAATAGGTACGCAAACTCCCAGCCATTTTCTTTGTCAAGAGAAGACGCATCAGGATGCGTATTGGAAGTCTGTGGGTCCTTCTGGATCCTTCGGTCGTCCCTCTCACAAAAAAAACAAATCTCTCTCATTCTCGGCCTCGCTCGACTCGCTCGCTCGCTCGCTCGCACCTCCTGCTCACTGACAAACCCTGCACAAAAGTCAACATCATCACCCGAAAAAGGGGAGACACCATAATTCTCTCCCTTCTTCTCTCCTTCCGAGTGATCCCTCTTCCTCCGAGTTTCACTCGACGGGCAAACACCCATGTGCTGCATAGTAATAATAAAAAGGTAGTACTCGTAGAAAAATCGATATACGAATCTGTAATTAAATAGGTTAAACTAGGGTTTTGCCCAGTTCTACAGATCAAGGGTTCAAAAAAATCCAACTACGGGGTTCGAACAACACGATTCTAATCCAAGAATTTTTTCGACCTAGGTCACCCAAATGGCCTCAAACTATAGGGTTAGCATCTAGTGCAGTATGTGTGAAAATGTATGCACTATGTGTGCTATAACTTGTATGTCTTTCATATTTGAACCAAATTTGAATAAGTTTGAAATATTTGAAAAGGGGCTTTTGGCTTAAACGTTTGAAACCAAAAACCACTTCTCTTCATGCATGCTTGACTTCATAAGACAGAGTTTAGCTAGGGTTAGGGGATAGATGCATGATTTTCCTGGTTTGAATATGTCTAGACCTACTTTATCAACTTAATTGAATGCTTACTATATGACATAATAATACTATGTGCATTGTTTTTTATTTTTTTGATTTTTTTAAAATTGTATGCCCATTTGAATCTTGGTCAAATCCTAGGTTTGAACATGGTTTAAACAAGTTTAAATCATGAATATGAAAAATTAAGCATCTATATATCCTTCTTAGTCACTCCAAAATGTAGCTCTTGGGAGGTTTTTTCGAAATTTCCATGTTTGAAACCAAAACCACTTCTCTTCATGCATGCTTGACTTCATAAGACAGAGTTTAGCTAGGGCGTTAGGGGGTAGATACATGATTTTCCTGGTTTGAATATGTCTAGACCTGGTTTATCAACTTAATTAATTGATTGTTTACTATATGACATAAGAAGACTATGTGCCTTGGTTTTAAATTTTTCTGTTTTTTTTGAATTTTACGCCCATATATTTGAATCTTGGACAAATCCTAGGTTTGACCAAGATTTAAACAAGTTTAAACATAAAAATAAAAAGGGAAGCATGTATCCTTCTTAGTCACTCTAAAATGAAGCTTTTTGGATGTTCTTGAAATTTCCATTTTTGAAACCAAAAACGACTTCTCTCTTCATGCTAGACTTCATAAGATCGACAGGGGGCAGATACATGATTTGTCTGGTTTGGATATGTCCAAACCTTGCTTGTTTATCAACTTGAATGCTTACTATATGACATAAGAATGCTTACCATATGTTTGAATTTTAAAAGCATATAGTCTTCTTATGTCATATAGTAAGCATTCAAAAGTTTTTCTTTGAGAGAGTAGCATGCATTCAAAAGTTGATAAATAAGATTTGTACATATTCAAACCAGACAAATCATGTATCTACACCCCCTAACCCTAAACTCTGTCTTATGAAGTCAAGCATGAAGAGAAGTGCTTTTGGGTTTCAAACATGGAAATTTCACAAACCTCCCAAAAGCTTCATTTTACAGTGACTAAGAAGGATCCAGGCTTACCTTTTCATTTTCATTTTTAAACTGCTTGTTTAAATCTTGATCAAACCTAGGATTTGACCAAGATTCAAATTAAAAAATCAGGAAAAAATGAAAAAATGAAAAACAAAGCACATATATAGCCTTCTTATGTCATATATATAGTAAGCATTCAATTAAGTTGATAATTTTAAACAAGGTCTATACATATTCAAACCAGAAAAATCATGTATCTACCCATATGCATATATATATAACCCTATACTTTTGTCTTATGAAGACGTCAAGGATGAAGAGAAGTGGATTTGGGTTTCAAACATGGAAATTTCAAAAACCTCCCAAAACATGTATATATCTACCCCTAAACCCTAATCTTTGTCTTATGAAGCCAAGCATATGAAGAGAAGTGATTTTGGGTTTCAAACATGGAAACTTCAAAAACCTCCCAAAAGCTTCATTTTAGAGAGACTAAGAATGATCCATATGCTTACCTTTTCATTGCCATGTTTTAAACTTGTTTTAACCTTGGTCAAACCTAGGATTTGACCAAGATTCAAATGGGAGTAAAAATTCAGAAAAATTCAAAAAAAATGAAAAACCAAAGCACATATATATATAGCCTTGATCTTATGTCATATAGTAAGCATTCAAGTTGATAAACAAGGTCGATCTCTAGACATATTCAAAGCAGAAATATCATGTATCATATCTACCCCTAACCCTAGCTAAACTCTGTCTTATGAAGTCAAACATATGAAGAGAACTGGGGTTTTGGGTTTCAAACATAAAATTTTCAAGTACCTTCATTTTAGAGTGAGTAAGGAAGGATTCATGCTTACCGTTTCATTTTCATGTTTTAAACTTGTTTAAACCTAGGATTTGACCAAGATTTAAATAGGCATAAAAAAATCGAAAGAAATCAAAAAATGAAAAACCAAAGCACATATATATAGCCTTCTTATATCATATAGTAAAAAATTCAAGTTGATAAACAAGGTCTAGACATATTCAAACAAGAAAAATCATGTATCTACACACCTAACCATAAACTCTGTCTTAAGTGGTTTTGGGTTTCAAACATGGAAATTTCACAAACCTCCCAAAAGCTTCATTTTACAGTGACTATATAAGGAGGATCCATGCTTACCTTTTGGCTTAAACGTTTGAAACCAAAAACCACTTCTCTTCATGCATGCTTGACTTCATAAGACAGAGTTTAGCTAGGGTACGTTAGGGGGTGTAGATACATGATTTCCTGGTTTGAATATGTCTAGACCTTGTTTATCAACTTAATTGATTGCTTACTATATGACATAAGACGACTACGTGCCTTGGTTTTCATTTTTGGTTTTTTTTTGAATTTTATGCTCATATATTTGAATCTTGGTCAAATCCTAGGTTTGACCAAGATTTAAACAAGTTTAAAACATGAAAATGAAAAGGGAAGCATGTATCCTTCTTAATTAGTCACTCTAAAATGAAGCTTTTGGGATGTTCTTGAAATTTCCATGTTTGAAACCCAAAACGACTTCTCTTCATGCTAGACTTCATAAGATCAACATGGGGTAGATACATGATTTGTCTGGTTTGGATATACCTAGACCTCGTTTAACTTGAATGCATACGATATGACATAAGAAGACTACATGCTTTTGTTTTTCATTATTCTGATTTTTTTGAATTTTGTGCCCACCCATTTGTATCTTGGTCAAATCCTAGGCTTGATAATGATTTAACAAGATTAAAATATGAAAATGCAAAGGTAAGCATGGATCCTTCTTAGTCACTCTAAAATGAAGCTTTTGGGAGCAAAACCACTTCTCTTCATATGCTTGACTTCATAAGACGGAGTTTAGGGGTTAGGGGGTATAGATGCATGCATGATTTGTCTAGTTTGAATATGTCTAGACCTTGTTTATCAACTTAATTGGCTTACTATATGACATAAGAAAACTATTTGCTTTGGTTTTTCTTTTTCCTGATTTTTTTCAATTTTGATGCCCATTTGAATCTTGTCAAATCCTAGGTTTGACCGAGATAATTTAAACAAGCTTAAAACATGAATATGAAAAGGGAAGCATGTATCCTTCTTTGTCACTCTAAAATGAAGTTTTTGGGAGGTTTTTCAAATTTCCATGTTTGAAACGACCCAAAACCACTTCTCTTCATATGCTTGACTTCATAAGACAGAGTTCAGGGGTTAGGGGGTATAGATACATGATTTGTCTAGTTTGAATATGTCTAGACCTTGTTTATCAACTTAATTAATTGGCTTACTATATGACATAAGAAAACTATTTGCTTTGGTTTTTCTTTTTCCTGATTTTTTCGATGCCCATTTGAATCTTTGTCAAATCCTAGGTTTGACTGAGATAATTTAAACAAGCTTAAAACATGAATATGAAAAGGGAAGCATGCATCCTTCTTAGTCACTCTAAAATGTAGTTTTTGGGAGGTTTTTGAAATTTCCATGTTTGAAACCCAAAACCACATCTCTTCATGCTTGACTTAATTTATAAGACATAGTTTAGGGGTTAGGGGTAGATACATGATTTGTATGGTTTGATATTTCTAGTCCTTGTTTATCAACTTTAATGCTTACTATATGACATAAGATGACTATGTGATTTGGTTTTTCATTTTTCTGTTTTTTATTTTATTTTTCTGCCCATTTGAATCTTGGTCAAATCCTAGGTTTGACCAAGATTTAGACAAGTTTAACACGTGAAAACGAATAAGTAAGCCTGGATCCTTCTTAGTCACTCAAAAATGTACCAATCGATAGATGTGTTAACTTTGCTTCATGGAAATAATAATGTCATGTAAATGAGTTAACTTGGATTTCCTACCCTTGAATCCATAGGAAACTTTGTTCTAATGCACTATTATAATCAACCGAGTTTTTACACCAACAGGTCCGTCACTTACGTGTGGTGCCCACGCTTGAGGTCCCACACTTCAGTGAGCACAAGTCACGTGCAATAGGTACGCAAACTCCCAGCCATCTTCTTTGTCAAGAGAAGACGCATCAGGATGCGTATTGGAGTCTGTGGGTCCTTCTGGTTCCTTCGGTCGTCCCTGATGACCCACAAGTATAGGGGGTGTATCGTAGTATCTTCGATAAGTAAGAATGTCGATCCCAACGAGGAGCAGAAGGTGTTGACAGCAGTTTCGATGAAGGATTCACTGTAAATGCTCACAGACAAGTATTCAGGGGGTTTTGATATTGCAGATAAATAAAGTACAAGTAAATAAAATGCGAGAGAAATAATTGCAGCGAGTGGCCCAATCCTTTTTAGCACAAAGGACAAGCCGGTTTGATTACTTATAATGACCAAACGTTCCTGAGGACACACGGGGATTTTAGTCTAGTACTTTCGCTTCATGTGGTTTAATAATCTTCATTGTTTTGATAAGTGTTGTGTGGGTGAACCTATGCTAATGCACCGCCCTTCCTAGGACTAATACATACTTGTGATTATACCCCTTGCAAGCATCCGCAACTACAAGAAAGTAATTAAGATAAATCTAACCACAGCCTTAAACTCTGAGATCCTGCGATCCCTCCTGCATCGATATACTAACGGGGGCTCAGGTTTCTGTCACTCCGGCAACCCCGCAATTAGCAACCGAATACAAGATGCACTCCCCTAGGCCCATAAATGGTGAAGTGTCGTGTAGTCGACGTTCACACGACACCACTAGAAGAATGACACCACAACTTAAATATCATAACATTGAATATTACTCAACCATAATTCACTACTAGCATTTAGACTTCACCCATGTCCTCAAGAACTAAACGAACTACTCACGAGACATCATATGGAATACAATCAGAGGTGATATGATGATAAATAACAATCTGAACATAAACCTTGGTTCAATGGTTTCACTCAATAGCATCTACAACAAGTATAGAATAACACCGGGAGAGTTTCCCCTATCAAACAATCAAGATTTAACCCGAATTGCTACAGCGATGACGAGGTGCAGCGGTGGTGATGGCGGTGTAGATGGTGGAGATGATGATGATGATGATGGAGATGATGTCCCGCTCGATGACGATGGCGATGGCGTCGATTTCCCCCTCCGGGAGGGAATTTCCCCGGCGGATTCCTGCCCGCCGGAGAGCTCTTTTCTCTCTGGTGTTCTCCGCCCCGCAGAGGCGGCTGTAACCCCTCGTGAGGTCCTCTCTGTGGCTTAGGTTTTCGGGACGAAGGAGTACGCGAAGAAAAGGAGGCGAAAGGGGCTGTGGGGCCCCCAGAGCACAGGGTGGCGCGGCCAGGCCTTGGGCCGCGCCGCCCTGTGGTCTGGGCCCACAGTGGCTCCTCTCTGCTCCCCCTTTTGGCTCCCTCCGTCATCTGGAAAAATAGGAATTTACGTGAAATTCCCTTCCACAGTTGATCTTCCGAAATATTGCGTTCTGACGGTGCTTTTTCCAGCAGAATCCTGGCTCCGGTGCTTGATCCTCCAATGATGATGAAACATGCAAAATAGATGAAATAACATAAGTATTGTGTCCCAATATGAAATATATCAATGAATAACAGCAAATTATGATACAAAATAGTGATGCAAATTGGACGTATCAACTCCCCCAAGCTTAGACCTCGCTTGTCCCCAAGCGAAACTGAGCTCGATAAACAAGACCACATGTTTATGGAGTGAAGAGTCGATAAATAAAATACGGACAAGAAGCATCATATTCATTCACACAAGACATTCTAGTAAACAACTTCCTCATATAACTCATCTTGAAATAGGTAAAGAGAAATCACAAGTAAAGGTGCATAAGAAATCATAATTGGTGATGGCAAACTTTGTTCTTGGTCAGAGAACTACTAACGGATTGTACTTCTAAGCAAAGCTTTCATATTAGAATTTATAGCTGAGCCTTCATATTTAAGCATGACAATCTCTTCATAATCATTGATAACTTCAAAGTCATATTCATTCAGATAAAATTGGTACTAAACAAGAAAGTATAAAAGACATGATCAACTGAATCATAGCATAAATGATTGGTTCACAACAACTCAATTGCTTGCTTGAGATAGAGAGAAATAGGTTTACTGACTCAACATAAAAGTAAAAGACAGGCCCTTCGCAGAGGGAAGCAGGGATTAAATCATGTGCTAGAGCTTTTCAAGTTTTGAAATCATATAAAGAGCATAAAAGTAAGATTTTGAGCGGTGTTTGTTGTTGTCAACGAATGGTAGCGGGCACTCTAACTCCCTTGCCAAGCGAACCTTCAAAGAGCGGCTCCCATGAGGGACGGCATCTCTACCAGCAAGGTAGATCATCCCCCTTCTCTTTTGTTTACACATGTATTTTAGTTTTATTAAGGATGACACTCCCCCCAACCTTGGCTTTCTCAATCCATGGCTAACCGAATCCTCGGGTGCCTTCCAACATTCACATACCATGGAGGAGTGTCTATTGCAAAATTAAGTTGCTTACTGATAAATCAGGGCAAAACATGTGAAGAGAATTATTAATGAAAGTTATTAATTGGGGCTGGGAACCCCGTTGCCAGCTCTTATTGCAAAGTTATTGGATAAGCGGATGTGCCGCTAGTCCATTGGTGAAAGTCCGCCCAACAAGATTGAAAGATAAAACACCACATACTTCCTCATGAGCTATAGAACATTGACACAAATAAGGAGTAGTATAGTTTGAATTATTTAAAGGTAGCACATGAAGTATTTACTTGGAATGGCAGAAAATACCATGTAGTAGGTAGGTATGGTGGACACAAATGGCATAGGTTTGGTCTAAGGTTATGGATGTATGAGAAGCATTCCCTCTCGATACAGGTCTTTGGCTAGCAAGGTTTGATAGCAAGCATAAAGGTTGAGGGAAACAAACAAATATACATATGATAGAACAATCATGCATCTTTCTCATAAGCACAAGCAATTTTAACTTTAGAATACTAAGCATAGAGATAATAGAGTAATATATCTAAGTGTATTTCTCTCTTCTATTAAACATCAAGATGTTGTTGCTATTGACCAATGCTAAGTTTGCCAAAACCAAATAGATTTACTTGATGCTCCCAAAGTGATATCAATACTCATGTCAAGAGTAATCATATAATGGAGATTGCAAACTAAAATAAGGTGTGCAAAAAGTAAATGATAAGACTTCTCATTAATATTCCATAACGATAACTCACACCAACGGATACATAGATAACTAACTAAGAGAGATACTTCCACATTGCATACTATTCCATATGATAACTTCCCTACTCATGATATGACACTACTTGATAGTAAAAGATAAAGGTAATGATGATGTGATACCGCGGCACTCCCCCAAGCTTGGAACAAACCAAGGGGATGCCAATACCGATGATGAATTACTCCTTCGGTGATGGTGGTGATGGATTCTTCTCGCGCTTCATAAGGATCTCCTTCAGCTTCAGCTTCTCAATTTTGCAATTCTGCACCAAAACCTGAAGAGACTCATTGTTACCCGAGTGTGGCGGTGACGGCCTTGTGCTGGGATTTGAGTAATATTCCAGCATTCTGCGAAGTCGCTGGTTCTCCTCCTGAAGTATCTCCACTTCCCTCCTTAGAGCACGATATTGATCACAAAACTCATCAGCAACCCGTATTGCTTCCTCCACACAAGGGAAAGAATCGAGGTCCAGAGCAGGCGGAAGAGCTCCCTGCAAGTTATGAGAAAAAGAACGCCCAGTATTAACCGATCCCACCAAAATTGGCTTACTCCTCGTAGTTTCCCACTCTCCTTTTGCTGATGCTATCTTCTCCTTCTCCTTATTGATCCTTTCATCCATCTCTTCCCTCCAAGGCCCCTTGTCTTTGTTGTTGGAGACCATGGTGCTTCTAGATCAAAACAAATCTGGCAGAAAACAGCTCGAAACAAAACACGACGAGAAAACGATATTACGGACCTCCAGGGGTCCGGGGGATTATATAGCAAATATTTTTACGACAAAAGGAAGGTTCCAGGCCGAAAACGAGTGGAAACGGGACGCCGAGGCGGCCAGACCATAGGTCGGCGCGGCCAGGGTGGGGCCCGCGCCGGCCTATGGTGGCACGCCCTCGTGCGTCCTTTCCACTCCGTTTCGAACTCGTAATTTTTCATATTTTCTAAAAACAGCAGAAATAATGTTCGGAAAGGTAAACGCGGACTTTTTATTACCTATACTGTTACCTATTCAAAGTCCAGTTCTGGCGGACTGTCAATTTGTCCTTTGATGAAAGCCTCCGGTGTTTCCACTTGAATAATATCAACATCAACATTATAAGAATCACCCGAGATATAATGCTTGAGTCTTTGTCCATTCACCACTTGTGTGGCATTGCCTTGGAGAGAGCTAATTTTAATTGCTCCTGAACGATACACCTCCTCAACAACATATGGTCCTTCCCACTTCGAGAGTAATTTCCCTGCAAAGAATCTGAGACGAGACCGATACAATAGAACTTGATCTCCAACATTAAATTCTCTTTTGATGATCCTTCTATCATGCCACTTCTTAACTTTTTCTTTAAAGAGTTTAGCATTTTCATAAGCTTCACTTCTCCATTCATCTAGAGAACTTAATTGCAACAACCTCTTATTACCGGCTAATTTAGGATCTTTATTTAGTTCTCTAACAGCCCAATAAGCTTTGTGCTCTAGTTCTAGAGGTAAATGACAAGCTTTTCCATAAACCATTTTATAAGGTGACATTCCCATAGGATTTTTATAAGCAGTTCTATAAGCCCATAGTGCTTCTTTCAATTTGCTAGCCCAATTCTTTCTAGATTTATTAACAGTCTTACCTAAAATAGCTTTAATCTCTCTATTTGATAATTCTACTTGACCACTAGTTTGAGGGTGATAAGCAGAAGCAATTCTATGATTAATACCATACTTAGCAAGAGTTTTTCTAAAACCTCCATGAATGAAATGAGAACCTCCATCAGTCATAATATATCTAGGTACTCCAAATCTAGGAAATATAACATCTACAAGCATTTTTATAGAGGTCTCACCATCAGCACTCTTTGTAGGTATAGCTTCTACCCATTTAGTAACATAATCAACAGCGACAAGTATATGAGTGTTACCGTCTGAAGAAGGGAAAGGACCCATCACTACAAGAAAAGTTGCCATGGCCGACGAAGTTGAAGTCGCGCCGTGGTTGCTGGTGTACCATGGCCGACGATTTTGGTCCCTCCGTGGTGCATGTCAAAACTTTTTTTTCTCGTTTTTGAGGCCACCTAGCCCGACGAAAGCGGCCAAAACGTGGCGTATGGTGGCCCGGGACGTGGTGCATCTCGAAATCTCGGGTTCGCCGGCCGAGTCAACGCAAATCCGCACCGCCGAGGGATGTAGGGCCCAGATGGCAGCCTCTCTGGCATTGTTTTTTTCTAGATCGCGCCATCTCGTTCAACGTTCTCCGATCGAGCCGTTTACGATGCAGGATCATGGGTCCCGCATGTCATCCTCTATGAACCAAAATTCTTTCTATTCTTGGATTTTTTTGACCCCCTGATTTCTGGCTACTTCCTTTTTCTTTTGATCCCTTGCCGCCTTGGAAACGTTGAGACCGCTGCTGCTAAATGGGACCCGCATGTCATCCTCTATGTGCAATCAACTTTCTTTTCTTGGAGTTTTTTTTGGCACCTCAAATTTGGTCACTTGCCTTTTTCTTTCGATCCCCTGCCGCCTCTCAAACGGTGATACCGCTGCTGCTAAATGGGACCCGCATGTCATCCTCTATGTACTATAAAACTTTCTTTTCTTGAATTATTTTTGGCACCTCATATTTGGTCACTTACCTTTTTCTTTCGATCCCCTGCCGCCTCTCAAACGGTGATACCGCTGCTGCTAAATGGGACCCGCATGTCATCCTCTATGTACTATAAAACTTTCTTTTCTTGGATTTTTTTGGCACCTCATATTTGGTCACTTGACTTTTTCTTTCGATCCCCTGCTGCCTCTCAAACGGTGATACCGCTGCTGCTAAATGGGACCCGCATGTCATCCTCTATGTACTATAAAACTTTCTTTTCTTGGATTTTTGGCACCTCATATTTGGTCACTTGACTTTTTCTTTCGATCCCTGCTGCCTCTCAGTGATACCGCTGCTGCTAAATGGGACCCGCATGTCATCCTCTATGTACTATAAAACTTTCTTTTCTTGGATTTTTTTGGCACCTCATATTTGGTCACTTGACTTTTTCTTTCCCCTGCTGCCTCTCAAACAGTGATACCGCTGCTGCTAAATGGGACCCGCATGTCATCCACTATGTACTTAAAACTTTCTTTTCTTGGATTTTTTTTGGCACCTCATATTTGGTAACTTGACTTTTTCTTTCGATCCCCTGCTGCCTCTCAAACAGTGATACCGCTGCTGCTAAATGGGACCCGCATGTCATCCTCTATGTACTATAAAACTTTCTTTTTTGGATTATTTTTGGCACCTCATATTTGGTCACTTGACTTTTTCTTTCGATCCCCTGCCGCCTCTCAAACGGTGAGACCGCTGCAGCTAAATGGGACCCGCATGTCATCCTCTATGAGCAATCAACTTTCTTTTCTTGGAGTTTTTTTTGGCACCTCATATTTGGTAACTTGACTTTTTCTTTCGATCTCATGCCACGTTTGAAACGTTGAGGTACCTGCTGGCTCATGGACCCGCATGTCATCCTCTGTGTGCTATAAAAGTTTCCTTTGTTGGATTTTTTTTCACCCTCTGATTTTTGGCTTGCCTTTTTCTTTTGATCCCCTGCCCCCTTTGAAACGTTGAGTAAGCTGTTGGTTCAAGGGACCCGCATGTCATCCTCTATGTCCATCAACTTTCTTTTCTTGGATTTTTTTCACCCCCTAATTACTAGCTACTTTCTTTTTCTTTTGATCTCAAGCCGCATTACAAACATTGAGACCGCTGCTGCAAAATGGGACCCACATGTCATCCTCTATGTACAATAAATCTTGGATTATTTTTGGCTCCTGATATTTGGTCACTTGCCTTTTTCTTTCGATCTCATGCCGCCTTTGAAACGTTGAGTAAGCTGCTGGCTCATGGGTCCCGCATGTCATCCTCTACGAACAATAAAAGTTTCCTTTCTTGGAGTTATTTTTTACCCCTAATTTCTGGCTATTTGCCTTTTTCTTTTGATCCCCTGCCCCCTTTGAAACGATGAGGACGCTGTTGGCAGGTCGGTCCCACATGTCATCCTCTATGAACAATAAAAGTTTCCTTTGGTGGATTTATTTTTGACCCCTAATTAATTTCTGGCTATTTCCTTTATTTTTCTTTTGATCCCCTGCCGCCTTGGAATTGTTGAGAATGCTGCTGCCTCATTTTTCTTTTGGTCCTGTGCCGCCTTGGAAACGTTGAGACCGCTGCTACAAAATGGGACCCGCATGTCATCCTCTATGTACAATAAAGTTTCTTTTCTTGGATTATTTTTGGCTCCTGATATTATGTCACTTGCCTTTTTCTTTCGATCTCATGCCGACTTTGAAACGTTGAGGATGCTGCTGCCTCATGGGTCCCGCATGTCATCCTCTCAGAACGATAAATGTTTTCTTTTCTTGTATTTTTTTACCAACTGATTTTTGGCTTTTTTTATTTTCGATCCCCTGCCGCCTTTGAAACGTTGACTCCGCTGCTGGCTCATGGGTCCCCGATGTCAGCCTCCCCGTACAAGAAACATGTGATATTTTATTTTGCAGACAATAAACGTTGTATTTCGCTCTGAGCTATTGCAAACGGATAAATTAAATCTTTATATCTACATAAACAAACTTATATGTTGAATCTCCTTGTTTTTTGTTTTTGCGAAGCATAGGACTTTCCTGTTTTTTTTTTGAGAAAAATCCGACCTTTCCTGTTTTGGAGTGGGCTGAAATTGTACGAGTCAAAAGGCCCAGCAGTATAGTTCGAAGGCCCAGATGTCCAGATACAGCCCAATTAAAATCTTTCTTTTCTTGGATTTTTTTCACACCCTGATTTCTGGCTACTTCATTTTTCTTTCGGTCCTGTGCCGCCTTGGAAGCGTTGAGACCGCTGCTACAAAATGGGACCCGCATGTCATCCTCTATGTACAATAAAGTTTCTTTTCTTGGATTATTTTTGGCTCCTGATATTATGTCACTTGACTTTTTCTTTCAATCTCATGCCGACTTTGAAACGTTGAGGAAGCTGCTGGCTCATGGGTCCCGCATGTCATCCTCTATGAACAATAAAAGTTTTCTTTGTTGGATTTATTTTTTCCCCTAATTTCTGGCTATTTGTCTTTTTCTTTTGATCCCCTGCCCCCTTTGAAACGATGACGACGCAGCTGGCAAGTCGGTCCCACATGTCATCCTCTATGAACAATAAAAGTTTCCTTTGATGGATTTATTTTTTACCCTAATTAATTTCTGGCTATTTCCTTTTTTATTTTGATCCCCTGCCGCCTTGAAATAGTTGAGGATGCTGCTGCCTCATGGGTCCCGCATGTCATCCTCTCAGAAAGGTAAATGTTTCTTTTCTTGAATTTGTTTACCAACTGATTTTTGGCTTATTTTTTCTTTCGATCTCCTGCCACCTTTAAAACGTTGACGACGCTGCTGGCTCATGGGTCCCCAATGTCAGCCTCCCCATACTGCAAATCCTCTTTCTGCAAAGGTTGTATTTCTAGATAGATAAGGTGGATTCGAATCTGCCATGGTTCAGGCAGCTCAGGTAAGCCTTCTTGCACTAATTAATGGAAGTAGTGTATCGCAAGGTCAAGACATGTGGCTCGGTGTAATGAATCTATATGAATCATGTTGTGGGTTCAATCTGATAGTTCTCTAACAGGTCAGCCAAAATAGAAATTAAGTTTTTTTCTAAAAGGGAAATGCAAATTAAGATGAACACAAACATTAGTTATCATAATAGCTGATCATACATACATACTTGCTAAGAGCAAAAGCTTGCCAGAGTTTTACCACCCATACAATTAATTAGCAGTTCAGATAAGATAACCTTATATAAGTATAACTACAAATGCATTTGCTAAGGGCTCATGGGACAACAGAACTAGACAACCGCGAACTTTATGACCAGCATGTCACAGCGGCATCGAAAGATCTTGACCTTCAACTTTGATCCAATGCGAAGTTTGGCACCGTCAATGAACTTTTTCCACCTGGAAGTAACAGCCAAGCGGCCATCTGTGGGACTGACAGAGTACCGTCCCTCCACGGTGAGACCTTCACTCTCCATGACGAGGGATATCTTGCCCCTTCGGCCAGCATTGAGATCCTTGGAGATACTTTTAGGCAATTTCTGATTCAAAGCAAGAGATACCACCAAAAATTAGTCAATGGCACCAATGCACTGAACCATGTGAGACTTTGAGCAGAGAAGACATCAAGATAAGAGCAGTTATGCTGTCATATACTCACGAACATAGCCTTCAGATGCGTCCTGGTCACCACACGGGTGGCCACAGCAATGAGCTGAGACCTCGGTGATCTGGCTGGGGCAGGTGCATGAGCCTGGGCTGGTACACGAGCTGGTGCTGATGCAGGAGACTGCTGGGCAGGTGCAGTAAACGGTGCCTCTAGAGGAACCGGTGCTGATGCAGGAGACTGTTGGGCAGGTGCAGTAAACGGTGCAGCTAGAGGAACCAGTGCTGATGCAGGAGCCTGCTGGGCATGTGTAGTATATGGGGCCTCTACAGGAACCAATGCTGATGTAGGGGACTGCTGGGTAGATGCAGTAAACGGAGCTGGTACAGGAACCGGTGCTGATGCAGGAGAGTGGGAAGCCGGTGCCGGTGCTGGTGTGGTTGCCCTTTGTGACATCCGCTCCTGTTCCGTCAGGGGATCTGCAGCTTTGATCATGTTAAACCCAGCAAGCTAGAACAGAGGGAATGGTTTAGAACAACTGCTCAGAATGCAGTTATCAAAAGATATGAGTAGAAAAAAGTTACATATTATATATTTGGAAGTGTCTCCAACTCTGTAAGCAGTTACGTATATCTGCCCGTTTGAGTTTCTGATCCTCAGCTCGTCGCCCTTCTTCAGACCGTAGTCAAAAGCAAACTTTCTCCAATCATGTCCATACAAATATGTGATGGCCTGCGTCTTGTAGACATACACCTCATAGACCGTGTAGGTGTTCATCAATTTGCCATTGCCATGCATAGTGAAAGATCCTTCATGCGGACACATCTGGTTAATCATTGGACGAAGTTCACAAGGTACAGTCTGCATGTGAAAATTGATACAAATGTAAGAAGCAGGAAGACTAAAAACAAGACTTTACTATATGCCAATTCATGCTAAACCACTGAGAATACATACCTGTAACTCTGTGAAGGAGCTACTAGAAAGGTAGATAGAGCCATAGGAGGTGTTATATGCGGGGTATGTACATGGGCCCGCCATATTCCCGCAAGCTCGGCATCGGGATGGTGAAGGAAACATGGGAGGTACTACTGGTGCGTAGCGCTGAACGTAAGTGGAAGAATTAGGTTGTGTAAAGTGCATAGTTCAGAGCAATGCAAATGTTGACAAGCAAGTGCATAACACTATGTTACAAACTGAACAGTGAAAAATTAGTGTATGATGAATATAAGCATGCTAATTTGGTGTTTCCGAATTCCAAAAAGCATTAGACAGAGCCGGTGATAATATCAGACATAAATCATGGCATGTATATGTGGCTTAAGAAAATATACCCGAACCCTTGGATGGTTACGGCCCGGCTGATCCTTGGACTTGAGCTTATATAAGCATCCAGAAGGTGGGGCTGACAGTAACTTGGTGGCAGCCTCTGCAGATGCCTCATCAGCAGCAGTTGCAATCCTTTTGACCAATGAAGGCTTAGCAGTTTCAGTCTGCATATAAAAATTGAAGAGCAACAGACATCAGCAGTGATATATAAAATGAATCTATGAGACACTGATGCATATAGTGCTGGATGTAAGTGGAAGAATAGGTGTGTGTGTTTCTGAACTATTGGTAAGCATTAGACAAAGCCGGCAATAAACAGACAAAAATCAAATCATGTATGAGGATTAAGAAAATATACCTGCTTACTGAAAAGGGTACCACCCAGCTGGCCCGTGGCCTTGTGCTTGAGGAGGTTTTCAGAAGATGGTGGCAGCACCATCGTCTTCACAGCAGCCTCATCAGGATCATTTTTTATCCATTTGAGTAGAGGAACAGAAGTTTCATCCTGCATATGAATAGCAACAGAACTCATCATTGATATTTAATAAATCTATGAGATAGACTGATGCAAATAGTGCGGGGTGTAAGTGGAAGAATAGGGTTGTGCATAGAGAACAGTTGACAACAATGCAAATGATTACAAAAGAAGCCAATGGAAATCAACAGTTTATATACTGGATGAGACAGACTGAAAAGTGAAAAATTAGTGTATGATGATTGTAAGCAAACGCAGTGTTTCTGAACTTTTGGTAAGCATTAGACAAAGCCAACAGTAATTAAACAGATAATAATGAAATCATGTATGTGGATTAAGAAAATATACCAGATTCATTAAAAGGTCACCACCCAGCTGGCCCATGGCCTCGTGCTTGTAGAGGTTTTCGGAAGATGGTGCCGGCACCATCGTCCTCACAGCAGCCTCATTAGCCCCATTTTGCATCCACTTGAGTAAAGGCGCAGCAGTTTCAGCCTGCATAAGAATGGGAACAGATCTCAGCAGTGATATTGAATGACTCTGAGACAGACTGATGCATATAGTGCTAGATGTAAGTGGAAGGGTATGGCCGTGTATGGACAACAGTTCACAACAATGCAAGGGTGTGTTCGGTTCTGAAACAGCGTGGAATGGAATGGAATGGTTCCATTTCAGAGGAATGGAATGGTTACATTTTTGTTCGGTTGGGAAAAATGGAGAGCAGAAGAGATCGAGGTTAAACTAACCAATTGTCTCAAAATTGTAATTAACAATTGCAAATGACATTTTAATCTCAAAGTCGTAATTAACAGCGCCTAATGGTGCTCTTTTAATCTAAAAATCGAAATTAACATCATTTTATGTTGGGTTAGGGGAACTGGAGTAGATGAACATTACTGTATGATGATTGTAAGCAAACGAATTTGGTGTTTCTAAACTTTTGGCTTCGAGATCTTATGGGTTTCAACTCTAGCCTACCCCAACTTGTTTGGGACTGAAAGGCTTGGTTGTTGTTGTTGTTGTAAACTTTTGGCAAGCATAGAAAAAACCGACAATAAACAGAGAAAAATCAAGGCATGTTTTGTGGATTAAGAAAATATACCATATTCATTAAAAGATCACCACCCAGCTGGTGCGTGGCCTTGTGCTTGTAGAGGCATTTAGAAGATGGGGGCGGCATCAACATACTGGCAGCCTGATCAGCCGCAGTTTTGATCTTCCTTTTGAGTAAAGGCCCTAAAGTTTCAGTCTGCATATGAATAGCAAAACAAAAGGCAGACCTCAGCAGTGATATTGAATTACTGTATGAGATAGACTGATGCATATAGTGGATGCTCTTAGCCTTTTGCAGCGTGAACACTAGCTATGGACAGACAAAAAAACTAGTTAACTCAGCTTTGTCTAGATATGAATGTACTACCACCATCCAAAAGCTTAAGCCTTATTTATTTTTGAGAAATCAAAACAAGCAAAGTTTGACCAAAATTTTAGAACATTCTATCAACAAATATAATACTGTGTAGATACCGTAGGAAAATATATTTTATTATCTATTTAATGATATTAATTTTGTATTTTGCATGTTACTGATTTTTGGTAAAAGCTTAGTCAAACATGGTATAGTTTGACTTTCTAAAAATAATATAAGCCCAAAGCTTTGGGATGGAGGCAGTAGTATCTAGAGCTAAAACACATCTAGATACATCCGTATCTACAGATAGTTGAGTCAATTAATTTGGATCTGAGGGAGTATCAGATTCAGACTACATCATGGTAAGTTGGTTAAAAAAATTACCCCTGGGCGGTCCCTGCCCAGCTCGGCAGTGGCATTTCGCTTCTTGTGCTGCAGATCGGGCCATGCTCCTGCAGCAGGTGGGGCGCTATTCTCGTTCCCCATAGCCTCAGCACGGAACCTGGAGGTACCAACCTGATACAGAGAATATAGAGCATGGTGTCACAGAGGCTTTACGCACAAACAGCTGAAGACATGTGCTACTTTAAGCATATTCCAGAACAGGAACAGATTGAGGATGCAGAGACCAGAGAGACACTTAAAAGGTAAAGAGTGGATAAGCAAACGGAGTACCTGCTTCGCGGGGCTGGGGACGCAGCTCAGGCTCAGCCAACTGCCCACATGCGTGGTGGCCTTACGCTCCATTGCCCCCACCGCCGAGGTCTTACCTTTCCTGTACAAGCTGACAAAAGATACAGTGAGGATCAGCAGAAACTACAAAGGTTGCAAATGTCGACAAATAAAGGAAGAACACCCCAATCCAAGCAAAGGTAGCCCCCGCCCCCCACCCCCATCAATCACTCCCAGCTCGAGGGTGACCAGAAAGACACCCCTTTGCCCAGAATAGGAAAGAGATGCGCAAGATATCGAGGAGAGGAAAAAAGAACCGATCTCGAGAAAGGAGAGAACATTACTAGTCCTACCTAATCCGCTTGGGCTAGATGCAGCTTGCCCCTCCAAGCTGGATGCCTGGACGGTGGAGGCGAAAGGAGGGGATCGAGCTAGCGGCTTGCATCCGTCGGCAATCGGCACTCGATCGGGAGAGAAGGGGTGCTACATAAAGGGGAGGGGTAACATATTTTATTACACAGTGAACTTACTGATGTGACTAGTCATTACATGTCTCACTGAAACTAGGGCCCATAGTGTGGCACCCCAAATTTACTTGAAGCTGCCCGGCGGGACGCATTGGCGCGTCAAGAAACCCCCGAATTGTAGCGGGGAAATGAAACATTTCACAAAAATTCGAAATTCAAGCACACCGCCACGCGCCAAGCACGCGGCTGTTCCTTCCTCTTCCTCGGTTCCTCCTCCCCTATCCGAAAAAACCCCAAATCCCAAGCTCAAACCAAAAAAAAAACAAAAAACAAATCCCCTGGCCGCCATGCATGTCCTCGTTAACCCGCTGGAGATCGTTCCCGGACGATGCGGACCACCCGCCCTGAGATCCAGAATTCCGTCCACCTCGAGGCACTGCGTGCTGTCTCGCAGCAGCGGCTTGAGGGCGCTGAAGAGGAAGTTCCGCCGGAAAGTGCTCATGGCAACCGTGCAAGCTCACCGGCGTGCTGTATCCCGAGAGGAACTGGTCAAAGCTTTGCTATTCGCCACACAAAAAAAATTGCGGGCCAAGATCTGGTCAAAGCTTCGTCGATGGCTTGCCGCGAGAGGCTTGGAGTCCAGAGTCAATAAACTAGCTGCTCGAGGACTTGGGCGGTTTACACGGATTCATATTAACTGACTCAAGTTTGTTAGTCTAGTTAACAAATGCATCTAGATACATCCATATCTAGACAGAATTGAGTCAATTAATATGAATCAGAGGGGAGTACCTGAAAGTGTTTCATGCTACCAACTAATGCGCTGGCAGGAATCGCTGTAGAAGTAATTGTGCTACTACTTGTACGATGAACTGATTGTGTGGGTGTCGAATTTTGCAACGCGATCATCCACTGAATGCTTAATCTAGCGCCAAAGGCGTACAAATCATAACATACTACAGCACCAGAACATAAGAGTACGAATCATAAAGTAGCTCAACATTTTGCATCAGGGCTGGGTGGTCCTGAGACTACCGGGACGCCCCTGATGATCTCCGGGTGTGCATCCTCTTCAACGCAAAGCTGTGTACTCGGTCCACGGCCTCCTTCTGTAGGCTGGATAATCTCAGGTGCAGGACCTTCGTCTATGAGAGGCTCGTCATCAGTACCATCCACAGGTGCATCAGGGCTGGGTGGTCTTGAGACTACCCGGACGCCCGTGATGATCTCCGGGCGTGCATCCACTTCAACGCAAAGCTGTGTACTCGGTCCACGGCCTCCTTCTGTAGGCTGGATAATCTCAGGTGCAGGACCTTCGTCTATGAAAGGCTCGTCATCAGTACCATCCACAGGTGCATCAAACTGAGATTCATCTTCAAATCTCCCATCAAACTGAGAGACCTCTTTAACTCTATGCTTCTGCAATTAGTACATCAACCGATTAGACAAACATCTAAGGGATGCAACCTGAACAAATGCCGTTTTACATATTTACCTTCTCATCTGGCACAGCACATGTCCCAGAGCTGAAACCCGTTTCCTGAAGCAAGCGCTTTTTCTCTCCTTCCCGTCCATCCATCTGCAACAAGTTAAATTTGAGTACAGAACCTTGCACAGCAATGCAAACTATTGATTGAAACAGCGGCAGCATCAATATAAATAATTAACTACATATGCCAGCACACATGGCGTGTAACTCACAGTTCGTTGGGAACCCCAAGAGGAAGGTATGATGCGCACAGTAGCAAGTTTTCCCTCAGAAAGAAACCAAGGTTTAATCGAACCAGGAGGAGCCAAGAAGCACGTTGAAGGTTGATGGTCGCGAAATGTGATGCGGCGCAACACCAGGGATTCCGGCGCCAACGCGGAACCTGCACAACACAACCCAAGTACTTTGTCCCAACGAAACAGTGAGGTTGTCAATCTCACCGGCTTGCTGTAACAAAGGATTAAACGTATCGAGTGGAAGATGTTTGCAAAGAAAACAGTAAACACAATTGCAGTAGATTGTATGCTATGTAAAGAATAGGACCGGGGTCCACAGTTCACTAGAGGTGTCTCTCCCATAAGATAAAAGCATGTTGGGTGAACAAATTACAGTCGGGCAATTGACAAATAGAGAAAGGCATAACAATGCATATACATGATATGATAAATATAGTGAGATTTAATCGGGCATTACGACAAAATACATAGACCGCCATCCAACTGCATCTATGCCTAAAAAGTCCACCTTCAGGTTATCATCCGAACCCCCTCCAGTATTAAGTTGCAAAGCAACAGACAATTGCATTAAGTATGGTGCGTAATGTAATCAACAACTACATCCTTAGACATAGCATCAATGTTTTATCCCTAGTGGCAACAGCACATCCACAACCTTAGAACTTTCTGTCACTGTCCCAGATTCAATGGAGGCATGAACCCACTATCGAGCATAAATACTCCCTCTTGGAGTTAAGAGCAAAAACTTGGCCAGAGCCTCTACTAGTAACGGAGAGCATGCAAGATCATAAACAACACATAAACAATAGATTGATAATCACCATAATCATAGTACTCTCTATCCATCGGATCCCGACAAACACAACATATAGAATTACAGATAGATGATCTTGATCATGTTAGGCAGCTCACAAGATCCAACAATGAAGCACAACAAGGAGAAGACGACCATCTAGCTACTGCTATGGACCCATGGTCCAGGGGTGGACTACTCACTCATCACTCCGGAGGCGACCATGGCGGTGTAGAGTCCTCCGGGAGATGAATCCCCTCTCCGGCAGGGTGCCGGAGGCGATCTCCTGAATCCCCCGAGATGGGATTCGCGGCGGCGTCTCTGGAAGGTTTTCCGTATCGTGGCTCTCGGTACTGGGGGTTTCGCGACGGAAGCTTTAAGTAGGCGGAGGGTCAACGTGGGGGCCACACGAGGGGCCCAGAGGCTAGGTCGGCGCGGCCAGGGCCTGGGCCGCGCCGGCCACCCCTCTGGCCGCCTCGTGGCCCCAATTCGTTAGCTCTTCGGTCTTCTGGAAGCTTCGTGCAAAAATAGGACCACAGGCGAAAGTTTCGTCCAATTCCGAGAATATTTCTTTACTAGGATTTCTGAAACCAAAAACAACGACAAGCGGCTCTTCGGCATCTTGTTAATAGGTTAGTTCCAGAAAATGCATAAATATGACATATAATGTGCATAAAACATGTAGGTATCATCAATAAAGTAGCATGGAACATAAGAAATTATCGATACGTTGGAGACGTATCAGCATCCCCAAGCTTAGTTCTGCTCGTCCCGAGCAGGTAAAACGATAACAAAGATAATTTCTGAAGTGACATGCCATCATAATCTTGATCATACTATTTGTAAACATATGTAATGAATGCAGCGATCAAAACAAAAGTAATGACATGAGTAAACAACTGAATCATAAAGCAAAGACTTTTCATGAATAGTACTTCAAGACAAGCATCAATAAGTCTTGCATAAGAGTTAACTCATAAAGCAATAAATCAAAGTAAAGGTGTTGAAGCAACACATAGGAAGATTAAGTTTCAGCGGTTGCTTTCAACTTATAACATGTATATCTCATGGATATTGTCAACATAAAGTAATATAACAAGTGCAATATGCAAGTATGTAGGAATCAATGCACAGTTCACACAAGTGTTTGCTTCTTAAGGTGGAAGGAGATAGGTAAACTGACTCAACAATAAAAGTAAAAGAATGGTCCTTCAATGAGGAAAGCATCGATTGCTGTATTTGTGCTAGAGCTTTTATTTTGAAAACATGAAACAATTTTGTCAACGGTAGTAATAAAGCATATGAGTTATGAAAATTATATCTTACAAGTTGCAAGCCTCATGCATAGTATACTAATAGTGCCCGCACCTCGTCCTACTTAGCTTGGACTACCGGATCTTTGCATGCCATGTTTCAACCAAGTGTCACAAAGGGGTACCTCCATGCCGCCTGTACAAAGGTCTAAGGAGAATGCTCGCATTTCGGATTTCTCGCTTTTGATTATTCTCAACTTAGACATCCATACCGGGACAACATGGACAACAGATAATGGACTCCTCTTAAATGCATAAGCATGTAGCAATGATTATTATTCTCATATGAGATTGAGGATATATGTCCAAACTGAAACTTCCACCATGATTCATGGCTTTAGTTAGCGGCCCAATGTTCTTCTCTAACAATTTTGCATGCTCCAACCACTAAAATGATAGATCCTTCAGACAAGACGGACATGCATAGCAACTCACATGATATTCAACAATAGTTGATGGCGTTCCCCAGAAGCATGGTTATCGCACAACAAGCAACTTAATAAAATATAAAGTGCATAAGTACATATTCAATACTACGATAGTTTTTAAGGCTATTTTGTCCCATGAGCTATATATTGCAAAGGTGAATGATGGAATTTTAAAGGTAGCACTCAAGCAATTTACTTTGGAATGGCGGAGAAATACCATGTAGTAGGTAGGTATGGTGGACACAAATGGCATAGTAGTTGGCTCAAGGATTTTGGATGCATGAGAAGTATTCCCTCTCGATACAAGGTTTAGGCTAGCAAGGTTATTTGAAGCAAACTCAAGGATGAACAAGTGCAGCAAAACTCACATAAAAGACATATTGTAAACATTATAAGACTCTACACTGTCTTCCTTGTTGTTCAAAACTCAATACTAGATATTATCTAGACCTTAGAGAGACCAAATATGCAAATCAAATTTTAGCAAGCTCTATGTATTTCTTCATTAATGGGTGCAAAGCATATGATGCAAGAGCTTAAACATAAGCACAACAATTGCCAAGTATCACATTATCCAAGACATTTTAGAATTACTACATGTAGCATTTTCCAATTCCAACCATATAACAATTTAACGAAGAAGAAACTTCGCCTTGAACATTATGAGTAAAGCCTAAGGACACATGTGTCCATATGCAACAGCGGAGCGTGTCTCTCTCCCACAAAGTGAATGCTAGGATCCATCTTATTCAAACAAAAACAAAAACAAAAACAAACCGACGCTCCAAGTAAAGAACACAAGATGTGATTGAATAAAAATATAGTTTCAGGGGAGGAACCTGATGATGTTGTCGATGAAGAAGGGGATGCCTTGGGCATCCCCAAGCTTAGACGCTTGAGTCTTCTTAAAATATGCAGGGATGAACCACGGGGGCATCCCCAAGCTTAGAGCTTTCACTCCTCTTGATCATAGTATATCATTCTCCTCTCTTGACCCTTGAAAACTTCCTTCACACCAAACTTCAAGCAAACTCATTAGAGGGTTAGTGCATCATTAATAATTCACTCATTCAGAGGTGACACAATCATTATTTTCACTTCTGGACATTGCATAATGCTACTGGACATTAGTGGATCAAAGAAATAAATCCAATATAGCAAAAGAGGCAATGCGAAATAAAAGGCAGAATCTGTCAAAAACAGAACAGTCCGTAAAGACGAATTTAAAGCTGGCACCAGACTTGCTCAAATGGAAAAACTCAAAACTAATGAAAGTTGCGTACATATCTGAGGATCACGCTCGTAAATTGGCAGATTTTTTGAATTTTCTACAGAGAACTGTGCCCAGATTCGTGACAGACAGCAATGCTGTTTCTGCGCAGCGATCCCAAATATAACATCAACTTTGACATAGAAACTTTACTTGGCACAAAAACATGATAAGGAGAGGTTGCTACAGTAGTAAACAACTTCCAAGACTCAATAAAACAAAAATTGCTGTAGGTAAAAACATGGGTTGTCTCCCATAAGCGCTTTTCTTTAACGCCTTTCAGCTAGGCGCAGAAAGTGCAAATCAAGTATTATCGAGAGTAGAAGCATCAACATCATAGCTTGTTCTAATAATAGAATCAAAAGGCAACTTCATTCTCTTTCTAGGGAAGTGTTCCATACCTTTCTTGAGAGGAAATTGATATTTAATATTACCTTCCCTCATATCAATAACAGCACCAACGGTTCGAAGAAAAGGTCTTCCCAACACAATAGGACAAGATGCATTGCATTCGATATCCAAGACAACAAAATCAACGGGGACAAGGTTATTGTTAACCGTAATGTGCACATTATCAATCCTCCCCAAAGGTTTCTTTTTAACATTATCGGCAAGATTAACATCCAAATAACAATTCTTCAATGGTGGCAAGTCAAGCATATCATAAATCTTTTTAGGCATAACAGAAATACTTGCACCAAGATCACATAAAGCATTACATTCAAAGTCATTGAATTTCATTTTAATGATGGGCTCCCAACCATCTTCTAACTTTCTAGGAATAGAAGTTTCAAGTTTTAGTTTCTCTTCTCTAGCTTTTATGAGAGCATTTGTAATATGTTTTGTAAAGGCTAAATTTATAGCACTAGCATTAGGACTTTTAGCAAGTTTTTGTAAGAACTTTATAACTTCAGAGATGTGGCAATCATCAAAATCTAAATCATTATGAGCTACAGCAATGGGATCATTGTTCCCAAGGTTGGAAAAAATTTCAGCAGTTTTATCACAAGCAGTTTCAGCAGTTTTAGCAATTTCAGGCAGTTTTGTTCGCTTTGCACTAGGAGTAGAAACATTGCCAACACCAATTATTTTACCATTGATAGTAGGAGGTGCAGCAACATGTGGAGAATTAGCATTACTAGTGGTGGTAATAGTCCAAACTTTAGCTACATTATTCTCTTTAGCTAGTTTTTCATTTTCTTCTCTATCCCACCTAGCACGCAGTTCAGCCATTAATCTTATATTCTCATTAATTCTAACTTGGATGGCATTTGCTGTAGTAGTAATCTTATTATCAATATCATTATTAGGCATAACTTTCAATTTTAAAAGATTAACATCGGAGGCAAGTCTATCAACTCTAGAAGCAATAGTATCAATTTTATCAAGCTTTTCCTCAACAGATTTGTTAAAAGCAGTTTGTGTACTAATAAATTCTTTAAGCATGGCTTCAAGACCAGAGGGTACATTCCTATTATTGTTGTAAGAATTCCCATAAGAATTACCATAACCATTACCATTAGCAGAAGGATATGGCCTATAGTTATTACCAGAGTTGTTCCTATAAGCATTGTTGTTGAAATTATTATTTTTAATGAAATTCACATCAACATTTTCTTCTTGAGAAACCAATGAAGCTAAAGGAACATTATTTGGATCTACATTAGATCTACCATTCACAAGCATAGACATAATCACATCAATCTTATCACTCAAGGAAGAGGTTTCTTCAACAGAATTTACCTTCTTACCTTGTGGAGCTCTTTCCGTGTGCCATTCAGAGTAATTTATCATCATATCATCAAGAAGTTTTGTAGCCGCCCCCAATGTGATGGACATAAAGGTACCTCCAGCAGCTGAATCCAATAAATTCCGCGAAGAAAAATTTAGTCCTGCATAGAAGGTTTGGATGATCATCCAAGTAGTCAGTCCATGGGTTGGGCAATTCTTTACCAAAGTTTTCATTCTCTCCCATGCTTGAGCAACATGTTCAGTATCTAATTGTTTAAAATTCATTATGCTACTTCTCAAAGATATAATTTTAGCGGGAGGATAATATCTACCAATAAAAGCATCCTTACATTTAGTCCATGAATCAATACTATTCTTAGGCAAAGATAGCAACCAATCTTTAGCTCTTCCTCTTAATGAGAAAGGAAACACTTTCAATTTAATAATATCACCATCTACATCTTTATACTTTTGCATTTCACAAAGTTCAACAAAATTATTGAGATGGGCAGCAGCATCATCAGAACTAACACCAGAAAATTGATCTCTCATGACAAGATTTAGTAAAGCAGGTTTAATTTCAAAGAATTCTGCTGTAGTAGCAGGTGGAGCAATAGGTGTGCATAGGAAATCATTATTATTTGCATTTGTGAAGTCACACAACTTAGTATTTTCAGGAGTATTCATTTTAGCAACAGTAAATAAAACAAACTAGATAAAATAAATGCAAGTAACTAATTTTTTTTGTGTTTTTGATATAGAGAGCAAGACAGTAAATAAAGTAAAACTAGCAACTAATTTTTTTGTATTTTGTTTAGGTGCAGCAAACAAAGTAGTAAATAAAATAAAGCAAGACAAAAACAAAGTAAAGAGATTGAGAAGTGGAGACTCCCCTTGCAGCGTGTCTTGATCTCCCCGGCAACGGCGCCAGAAAAAGAGCTTGATGGCGTGTAACTCACACGTTCGTTGGGAACCCCAAGAGGAAGGTATGATGCGCACAGTAGCAAGTTTTCCCTCAGAAAGAAACCAAGGTTTAATCGAACCAGGAGGAGCCAAGAAGCACGTTGAAGGTTGATGGTCGCGAAATGTGATGCGGCGCAACACCAGGGATTCGGCGCCAACGCGGAACCTGCACAACACAACCCAAGTACTTTGTCCCAACGAAACAGTGAGGTTGTCAATCTCAACGGCTTGCTGTAACAAAGGATTAAACGTATCGAGTGGAAGATGTTTGCAAAGAAAACAGTAAACACAATTGCAGTAGATTGTATGCTATGTAAAGAATAGGACCGGGGTCCACAGTTCACTAGAGGTGTCTCTCCCATAAGATAAAAGCATGTTGGGTGAACAAATTACAGTCGGGCAATTGATAGAGAAAGGCATAACAATGCATATACATGATATGATAAATATAGTGAGATTTAATCCGGGCATTACGACAAAATACATAGACCGCCATCCAACTGCATCTATGCCTAAAAAGTCCACCTTCAGGTTATCATCCGAACCCCCTCCAGTATTAAGTTGCAAAGCAACAGACAATTGCATTAAGTATGGTGCGTAATGTAATCAACAACTACATCCTTAGACATAGCATCAATGTTTTATCCCTAGTGGCAACAGCACATCCACAACCTTAGAACTTTCTGTCACTGTCCCAGATTCAATGGAGGCATGAACCCACTATCGAGCATAAATACTCCCTCTTGGAGTTAAGAGCAAAAACTTGGCCAGAGCCTCTACTAGTAACGGAGAGCATGCAAGATCATAAACAACACATAAACAATAGATTGATAATCACCATAATCATAGTACTCTCTATCCATCGGATCCCGACAAACACAACATATAGAATTACAGATAGATGATCTTGATCATGTTAGGCAGCTCACAAGATCCAACAATGAAGCACAACAAGGAGAAGACGACCATCTAGCTACTGCTATGGACCCATGGTCCAGGGGTGGACTACTCACTCATCACTCCGGAGGCGACCATGGCGGTGTAGAGTCCTCCGGGAGATGAATCCCTCTCCGGCGGGTGCCGGAGGCGATCTCCAATCCCCGAGATGGGATTCGCGGCGCGCGTCTGTGGGTTTTCCGTATCGTGGCTCTCGGTACTGGGGGTTTCGCGACGGAAGCTTTAAGTAGGCGGAGGGTCAACGCGGGGGGCCACACGAGGGGCCCAGAGGCTAGGTCGGCGCGGCCAGGGCACAGGCCGCGCCGGCCACCCCTCTGGCCGCCTCGTGGCCCCACTTCGTTAGCTCTTCGGTCTTCTGGAAGCTTCGTGCAAAAATAGGACCCTGGCGAAAGTTTCGTCCAATTCCGAGAATATTTCTTTACTAGGATTTCTGAAACCAGAAAACAGCAACTGGCTCTTCGGCATCTTATTAATAGGTTAGTTCCAGAAAATGCATAAATATGACATATAATGTGCATAAAACATGTAGGTATCATCAATAAAGTAGCATGGAACATAAGAAATTATCGATACGTTGGAGACGTATCACCAGCACACATACAGTGTGAGCAAGATCTGCTTCTCCTGCTAAAGGATCATTATATGGTTCACCATGCTAAACCCGCCTAACATATGTGCGGTCCATCCCAAAAATGTGTAAATGATCTGCCACTACAGGGTGAGGCCTCTTCTCACCATTCATACATGTGCAGCGCGGGCAATACACGTCCAGGTTGTGACCATCATGAGCTCTAATAAACCCCATAAAGGGTTGAACACCATTTATATATGAAGGGGAACATAAGTGTCCATGCAGTTTCCAAGTTCTGTCCATCTGTTTAATTATGAGATACAGTGGTTGGTGATTAATTTAAGGCGAAGTAGGAAATGTATATCCATCGAGTACAAAACTATACTACATGATTATGCATTTCAGCAATCATGTCGAGTACAAAACAAAAAATGCCCATCGACATTTTAGCAAACAGATCGTGTACAAAACTCTGCCATGGCATTTCAGCAAATTAACGGATCGAGTGCAGAACTGACTCTATATGCCCACGCAAATGAACAAATTGATCGATGACAAATCGAGCGGAAAACTATAAAGTGCCAATTAGTTCGAGCATACTGACGAATTTTTTTAGCAGCATCAAGAAAATATAAATCGTTAGGCTGTCTTGCCCGATACATGATTGAGCTAGAGATAGCAGCCCTACCGTGGATCAACTTGACCGCCGGTGCGTCTCGAGAAGAACGACGGGGAGGGGAAGCTTCTTCTTCGCACGGACGGGACGGGGAGGGGAAGCTCTTCGCACGGACGGGGATAAGTTGTGTACGGGTGGGTGGGGGGTCATGCGGCCGGGCCGCCGGGGTGATAATTAAGGTCGGTAGGTGGCGTTTAATGGAGTTGCGTGTGTAATTTGCCGTGCACAAGGTTGAGGAATAGGCGGTTCCCTTTGCCGCGCGCACAATTCAAACTATCCCGCCCATGTAGTTTAAATTCGCCATATTTTCGTTAAATCGACATAAAGTCATGTGAGTGGGGGAAAATTAGCAAAGTTGCTTGAAAAATAGTAAAACTCTGGAATTATCCTTTAAATATGCTCTACTTCGTGTGAAAATCGGGGTGTGGAAGCATGTTGAGCTGTTTTATTTGTACTTTCTTCATTAAAACTCCCATTTTATGCACTTTGGATGGAAAGAAATCATTTGTACATAAATTTTGACAACGCCATTTGCAAACACTAATTGTTTACATGCCAAGATGCACCCATCCACCAAATATATATGTGGCAAAAGTTTATCACAATCTAGCAGATATGCATAATTAGTGAGGGACCCCTTTTGATTTTGTGCAATTTCCACTAATTAGGTAGAGATCGAGAAGGGTTAATTAATTAGGCCATGTTAGGGGTTATGTGTTTTAGATTAGGTTGTGTGGATTCAAATACAACTTCTTTATTTGTGTGCTATGATTAATCAAAACTAGATCGATCGACTGCGCACACATTATTAGAGGCGCATGCCTTTGCGCACAAAGTGCATGTGTGTGTTGTTGGCCACCAACGAGAGAGAGAGAGAGAGAGAGAGATAGAGGTAGAGAGAGCTACATACGAGAGAGCGATTGAAATCCCCAAATTAAACACATATATATGCATGGCACATTTAATTTAATTAGAGGACCGCGAGGCACCCCTGGCCTGCTTGATGCATAATTAAGTGTCATTGGCCTATATATATAGGGTTTAATTAGGGTTTAGGGTTTAGGGTTAGGAGGTTAGGGTTTAGGGTTTAATGTTTATGGTGTTTAGGGTTTAGGGATTAGGGATTAGGGTTTATTTAGGGTTTAAGGTTTAGGGATCATCGATCGAGTGCGCACACACACATTATTAGAGGCACACGCGCCTTTGCGCATAAAGTGCATGCGTATATGTGTGTGTTTTTTGGCCACCAACGACATATAGATGATCGAGAGAGAGAGATTGAAATCCCCCAAGAATATGTTCAAATATATATTAAAATATATGCACGAATGCATGCATGGTAGGCCATGCATGCACACTAATTATATATATATTATGAGGAAACTTAATCAAATGTGTTTTCATTCGAGAGAACTTGTCAAAATTCAAGTTAATTAATTTATCATCGATAATTATATAATTAATTAATGAATCTCAGGGAGATGTTATACAACATATGATCGATATATAGGCCATGTATATATTAATTGGTTTTAATCTACCGTTTTTGCTAGCTAGCTGCATGCTATATATAGAGCATGTTTTTATTAGATCGGGTTATAGCTAGTATAGTTTAGGGTTATGTGTTTTAATTAACTAGGGTTTGATTAGCTAGGGGTTAGTTATATATATATGGTTTAGGGTTAATGCATGTCACATTTAATTTAACTAGAGGACCGCGAGGCACCCCTGGCCTGCTTGATGCACAATTAAGTGTCGTTGGCCTATATATATAGGGTTTAATTAGGGTTTAGGGTTAGCTAGCTGGGTTTAGGGTTTAGTGTTTTGGGTGTTTAGCTAGGGTCTAGGGTTTAGGGTTTAGTGTTTACTGTGTTTAGAGGGTCTAGGGTTTAGTGTTTAGGGTGTTTAGGGTCTAGGGTTTAGGGTCTAGTGTTTAGGGTCTATGGTTTAGGGTTTAATTAGTGTTTAGGGTGTTTAGGGTTTAGGGTTTAGTGTTTACGGTGTTTAGGGTCTAGGGTTTAGGGTTTAGTGTTTAGGGTCTAGGGTTTAGGGTTTAATTAGTGTTTAGGGTGTTTATAGGGTTTAGGGTTTAGGGTTTAGGGTTTTAGGGTTTAGGGTTTAGGGTTTAGGGTTTAGGGTTTAGGGTTTATGGTTTAGGGTTTACGGTGTTTAGGGTCTAGGGTTTAGGGTTTAGTGTTTAGGGTGTTTAGGGTCTAGGGTTTAGTGTGTTTAGGGTGTTTAGGGTTTAGGGGATTAGGGATTAGGGTTTTAGGGTTGTTTAAGGTTTAGGGATCATCGATCGAGTGCGCACACACATTATTAGAGGCACCCGCGCCTTTACGCATCAAGTGCATGCGTATATATGTGTGTTTTTTGGGCCACCAACGATATATAGATGATCGAGAGAGAGAGATTGAAATCCCCAAGAATATGTTCAAATATACATTAAAATATATGCACGAATGCATTGTAGGCCATGCATATGCACACTAATTATATATATATTATGAGGCAACTTAATCAAATGTGTTTTCATTCGAGAGAACTTGTCAAAGTTCAAGTTAATTAATTTATCACGATAATTATATAATTAATTAATGATTCTCAGGGATATGTTATACAACATGATCGATATAGGCCATGTATATTTTAATTGGTGTTAATCTACGGTTTGCTAGCTAGCTGCTATATATAGAGCATGTTTTTATTAGATCGGGTTATATCTAGTATAGTTTAGGGTTATGTGTTTTAATTAAGTAGGGTTGATTAGCTAGGGTTAGTTACATATATATGGTTTAGGGTTAATGCATGGCACATTTAATTTTATTAGAGGATCGCGAGGCACCCATGACCCGCTCGATCGATGCACAATTAAGTGTCGTTGGCCTATACATAGGGTTTAATTGGGGTTTAGGATTAGCTAGGGTTTAGGGTTAGGGTTAGGGTTAGGGTTAGGGTACGTTTAGGGTTAATGCATGTCACATTTAATTTAACTAGAGGACCGCGAGGCACCCCTGGCCTGCTTGATGCACAATTAAGTGTCGTTGGCCTATATATATAGGGTTTAATTAGGGTTTAGGGTTAGCTAGCTGGGTTTAGGGTTTAGTGTTTTGGGTGTTTAGCTAGGGTCTAGGGTTTAGGGTTTAGTGTTTATGGTGTTTAGAGGGTCTAGGGTTTAGTGTTTAGGGTGTTTAGGGTCTAGGGTTTAGGGTCTAGTGTTTAGGGTCTATGGTTTAGGGTTTAATTAGTGTTTAGGGTGTTTAGGGTTTAGGGTTTAGTGTTTACGGTGTTTAGGGTCTAGGGTTTAGGGTTTAGTGTTTAGGGTCTAGGGTTTAGGGTTTAATTAGTGTTTAGGGTGTTTATATAGGGTTTAGGGTTTAGGGTTTAGGGTTTAGGGTTTTAGGGTTTAGGGTTTAGGGTTTAGGGTTTAGGGTTTAGGGTTTAGGGTTTAGGGTTTACGGTGTTTAGGGTCTAGGGTTTAGGGTTTAGTGTTTAGGGTGTTTAGGGTCTAGGGTTTAGTGTGTTTAGGGTGTTTAGGGTTTAGGGGATTAGGGATTAGGGTTTTAGGGTTGTTTAAGGTTTAGGGATCATCGATCGAGTGCGCACACACATTATTAGAGGCACCCGCGCCTTTACGCATCAAGTGCATGCGTATATATGTGTGTTTTTTGGGCCACCAACGATATATAGATGATCGAGAGAGAGATTGAAATCCCCAAGAATATGTTCAAATATACATTAAAATATATGCACGAATGCATTGTAGGCCATGCATGCACACTAATTATATATATATTATGAGGCAACTTAATCAAATGTGTTTTCATTCGAGAGAACTTGTCAAAGTTCAAGTTAATTAATTTATCACGATAATTATATAATTAATTAATGATTCTCAGGGATATGTTATACAACATGATCGATATAGGCCATGTATATTTTAATTGGTGTTAATCTACGGTTTGCTAGCTAGCTGCTATATATAGAGCATGTTTTTATTAGATCGGGTTATAGCTAGCTAGTATAGTTTAGGGTTATGTGTTTTAATTAAGTAGGGTTGATTAGCTAGGGTTAGTTACATATATATGGTTTAGGGTTAATGCATGGCACATTTAATTTTATTAGAGGATCACGAGGCACCCATGACCCGCTCGATCGATGCACAATTAAGTGTCGTTGGCCTATACATAGGGTTTAATTGGGGTTTAGGATTAGCTAGGGTTTAGGGTTAGGGTTAGGGTACGTTTAGGGTCTAGGGTTTAGGGTTTAGTGTTTAGGGTGTTTAGGGTTTAGGGATTAGGGATTTAAGGTTTTAGGGTTGTTTAAGGTTTAGGGATCATCGATCGAGTGCGCACACACATTATTAGAGGCACCCGCGCCGTTACGCATAAATTGCATGCATATATATGTGTGTTTTTTGGGCCACCAACGATATATAGATGATCGAGAGAGAGAGAGATTGAAATCCCCAAGAATATGTTCAAATATACATTAAAATATATGCACGAATGCATTGTAGGCCATGCATGCACACTAATTATATATATATTATGAGGCAACTTAATCAAATGTGTTTTCATTCGAGAGAACTTGTCAAAGTTCAAGTTAATTAATTTATCACGATAATTATATAATTAATTAATGAATCTCAGGGATATGTTATGCAACATGATCGATATAGGCCATGTATATTTTAATTGGTGTTAATCTACGGTTTGCTAGCTAGCTGCTATATATAGAGCATGTTTTTATTAGATCGGGTTATAGCTAGCTAGTATAGTTTAGGGTTATGTGTTTTAATTAAGTAGGGTTGATTAGCTAGGGTTAGTTACATATATATGGTTTAGGGTTAATGCACGACACATTTAATTTTATTAGAGGATCACGAGGCACCCATGACCCGCTCGATCGATGCACAATTAAGTGTCGTTGGCCTATACATAGGGTTTAATTGGGGTTTAGGATTAGCTAGGGTTTAGGGTTAGGGTTAGGGTTAGGGTATGTTTAGGGTCTAGGGTTTAGGGTTTAGTGTTTAGGGTGTTTAGGGTTTAGGGATTAGGGATTTAAGGTTTTAGGGTTGTTTAAGGTTTAGGGATCATCGATCGAGTGCGCACACACATTATTAGAGGCACCCGCGCCTTTACGCATAAATTGCATGCATATATATGTGTGTTTTTTGGGCCACCAACGATATATAGATGATCGAGAGAGAGAGAGAGATTGAAATCCCCAAGAATATGTTCAAATATACATTAAAATATATGCACGAATGCATTGTAGGCCATGCATGCACACTAATTATATATATATATATTATGAGGCAACTTAATCAAATGTGTTTTCATTCGAGAGAACTTGTCAAAGTTCAAGTTAATTAATTTATCACGATAATTATATAATTAATTAATGAATCTCAGGGATATGTTATACAACATGATCGATATAGGCCATGTATATTTTAATTGGTGTTAATCTACGGTTTGCTAGCTAGCTGCTATATATAGAGCATGTTTTTATTAGATCGGGTTATAGCTAGTATAGTTTAGGGTTATGTGTTTTCATTAAGTAGGGTTGATTAGCTATGGTTAGTTACATATATATGGTTTAGGGTTAATGCATGGCACATTTAATTTAATTAGAGGACCGCGAGGCACCCCTGGCCTGCTTGATGCACAATTAAGTGTCGTTGGCCTATATATAGGGTTTAATTAGGGTTTAGGGTTAGGGTTAGGGTTTAGGGTCTAGGGTTTAGTGTTTAGGGTGTTTAGGGTTTAGGGATTAGGGATTAGGGTTTCAGGGTTGTATAAGGTTTAGGGATCATCGATCGAGTGCGCACACACATTATTAGAGGCACCCGCGCCTTTGCGCATAAAGTGCATGCGTATAGTTTAGGGTTATTTGTTTTAATTAAGTAGGGTTTGATCAGCTAGGGTTAGTTACATATATATGGTTTAGGGTTAATGCATGGCACATTACATATAGTTTAAATCTCAAGAATGTTTATACATGATAGGCCATATGTGCAAAGGAATTTTTTTCCTCGTGAACTTGTCAAAATTCAAGTTTATCAGTGCCAATGGAAACTAGTCCAAAAAATTACATAGAGGACCAAAAGTACTAGACAATAACTAATAGAACCTGCAACTTTACAAAAAGGACCCCAAAACATATAGAAGAAAATCAATCGAGTCCTTCTCGACCGCACATCAGATCTCTGCTCCGCATCCTTTCCAGCAACTCCGTCGCCGGGGACGCACCACTTGGGACGGTGTCGCCGGTAGTCGCCAGGACGAAGGAGAAGAAGGGCCTCAGCAACGGCATATTGGCTCTGAGAAGGGTCGCTGAAAGTCCAAGATGTGCACGGGCAAGACGGATGACGCCGTCGTATGCCCCGAGCTTGTGAACTTTAGCAGCTTGACTTCCCCATTGGCCAGATCTGAAGCACTGACCAAAGCAAGCCTCACCGTTAGCGCCATCACATTGATGGCACCAGATCGGGGTTTGGCCGGCAAGATCCGCCAGATTCACCATAGGCCAGATCTGAAGCCGATGACGAGATCCCCGACTCCATTGCGCCATTCTGCTCATGGGAAACACTGGATCTAAGCTTACAACAACACTAACTCCCTCGGATCCAAATTAGCTGACTCAACTTTGCTTATCTAAATATGGATGTATCCACACATGTTTTTACTCTAGATACATACACGTCTAAGGAAAGTTGAATCAATTAATTTAGTTCGGAGGGTGTACAATATACAGAGAGAAGTCGGCCTCGTCTCCGGCCGGCGAGGCCGCCGGAGAGAAGGGGGAGAGGAGCCGGGGGAGTGGGAGAGACTCGAGAGAGAAAGAGAAGAGGAAGAAATGAGAGCTCCCTGGGGAAGAACATTATTTTTGTCGTTCTGCTCGTACTGTAGCTTGAAACTGAAAATTTCGGCCACGCGCCAAATCATCCCGCCGCATCCATTCGAAAATCCCGTGACCAGTTTTACCCTTTTAACCCTGGTCCGGAAGCTACAACCCACCGACCATGGAGGGCTCATTCGGTAACAATGAAATATCTTGCCTAGATCCCGAACCCTCCCCACAGGCCCACACCCACCCACCAACCATTCGCCCCATTAGCTCAAAAATACTCTCACACGCCAAAGCTCTGACTCTCTACAGTACTAGATCTGCTTCGCCGCCGGCATACTCCTCCACAGCGTAGCCTTGATCGTGTTGGCTGTCCACCCACCTGATCCGCTCCCCCGCCGCCCTCGTCACCGACGGATCTGCTTCACCGCCGACCTCGCCACCGACGGATCTGCTTCACCGCCGACCTCGCCACCGACGGATCTGCTTCACCGCCGACCTCGCCACCGACTACCTCGCCGCAGCGGCTGTATCAACTTCACCGAATACCTTGCCAGCCAACCAGATCTGCTTCACTAACGCCCGCTTCTACTGAAACATGGTCGATTCATCGTCTCCCGCGTTCGCCGCCGCTGGAATGCAAGTTGCCGCCCCCGTCCACCCCGCCGCAGCTTGGTTAGTACGCTGGCCCGTTAGATCGCGGTGTTTCTTTAGCCATGTTTTGTGTAGTTATTTGCAGATCTCATATGCCGTTAACTTTCTTGATGTGTTGCTTCGCATGAAGTTTGTTTAAATGTTGTACAGTACAAAAGCATTATCCGGTCGCTACCATCCTGTTCATTCTACTGACACCTGTGTGCATCCACATATTTATAGCCTTGTACCCATTCATTTGCTGCCAACTGTTTTTGTACTGCATGCTATTGTCGCACTGCTTTTATAGTCGTGCTATGGGCATTTCCAATCTGCTTGTTCTTATACCACGTCATTAGCTCACCGCTAGCTGTTTTCTCGTGTCTGCTATTCTCACACTGCTTTTATAATCATGCTATGTGCATTTCCAATCTGCTTGCTCTTATACCTCGTCTTTAGCTTATATAGTTATTGCTGCGTGCATGTCTGGTCTTTGTATTATCGTAGACTGACTTGTCAATGTTATTTTTCCTTGGGATTGATCATGCGAACCACTTATTAGAACATCCAACATTAACAGCGGGGACGCTAGGTAAGGTTGGAATCTGAGTTCGTGGTTGGTAATTTTGGCAGTTTACTTCCGTTATTATCTATAACCTATATGCATTGTTCCTTATGCAAGAGATTAACACTTGGAACCCTGCCATAGCAATGCCATTCATGCTTTACTATGTTTCTGCCTATTTGATATGCTTGTCTTGGAGAAACTTCGAGGGTGATTTGAACCTGACATTTGGTCATTCTTAATGCCAGTTTACTTTATGTGTAAAACCTTGGCATTACCCTACTCTAAATCTGAATGTCTGAAATTCGTATCTCATGCAAAGCAACATCTAGTTGGTTTTAATCTGATATCTGGTAACTATTGGCTTATTCATTTGGCAGCTCAAGTTTTTTGTTATTTGAAACCAGCTGACTTGGTCTTAAATGTGATATCTAAACACAGATTAAGGACAATGGAGCAGGAGGATTAGCATTTCACTTGATGGCTGAACCTAAAATGATAGGCATGTTGACCACGACTAGTGCACGCAAGAGAAGGACCTGCAGTGAGCCAGTATGTGCTTAGTACATGCATCTTATCTTATCTTGTGCTTATTTCTGCTACATGCTGTTATCTGATCTCTACATTGCGTAATACATGTTTGAATAGTTAATTGTTGTAACTATGTTTACAATGTTACCAGAATGCTGTTTTAATGAAGCAGTCATCATTAGAAGATAGTCGCCAAAAAAGGATCTGTAGCGACCCTGTGCAACATTATGATGTAAGTTTGTGCTTAGTACAAGTTCCATACATGTCTTATTTATGCAACTTGTTATTATCTTATATCTACATTGCATAATAAATGTTTGCATAGTTCATCGTTTAACTCTTTTTGCATTATTATCAGAATGCAGTTGTGATGAAGCAATCTTCATTACCAGTGAGGCCCACAAAAAGTTCTGATCTTTCTTCTGATGCATCTTCTCATAGCCGTCAACCTAGACCATTTCTTTCATCAGACAGTAAATATCTCAAGGCTGTACTTTATAAAAGACATGGTATTGCTGCTTTAAGATCTGTAGCTGATATGTTGACAAAGAGTACACAAGATTCAATCAAGGCGATTGCCAAATGTCAACGTGTTATTGATGATGCTAATAGAAGTCCTCAATGATTCTATGTAATTTTTTTATTTGGGCACATTAATTGCCTTGTAATTTTCCTATTTGTTTTATTTGTGTATGTAATTGTGTGTATCATTGAAATCAGATTTTAGGCTCATGAAATTTAATGCAAGTTGACTAGTCAAACAAGTAGGGCCCTACAACAGATTGGGCCGGCCCACTTACAGTAGTGTGGGACCCACTTTCATTTTGGGCCGGCCCACTTCTTTAGTAGGCCGGCCCGGTTACACGATAATGGGCTCCACATGCTTATTGGGCCGGCCCACTTGCTCTATGGTGGTCCCACATGGTAAATGGGCCGGCCCTTTAATAGGAAGGTGGGACCCACCTGTGTTTTGGCCCGGCCCACTATCTTGTTGGGCCGGCCCACTTTCTATATGGTGGACCCCACATACCAAATGGCCCACTTTCTATATGGTGGACCCCACACACCAAATGGGCCGGCCCTTTAATAGGAAGGTGGGACCCACCTGTGTTTTGGCCCGGCCCACTATCTTGTTGGGCCGGCCCACTTTCTATATGGTGGACCCCACATACCAAATGGGCCGGCCCATTAACAGGAATGTGGGACCCACCTGTGTTTTTGGCCCGGCCCACTATCTTGGTGGGCCAGCCCACTTGCTATATGGTGGGCCCCACACACTAAATGGGCCGGCCCTTTAACAGGAAAGTGGGACCCACCTGTGTTTTTGGCCCGGCCCACTATTTTGTTGGGCCGGCCCACTTGCTATACGGTGGACCCCACACACTAAATGGGCCGGCCTTTTAACGGGAAAGTGGGACCCACCTGTGTTTTTGGCCCGGCCCACTAGCTTGTTGGGCCGGCCCACTTGCTATACGGTGGACCCCACACACTAAATGGGCCGGCCTTTTAACAGGAAAGTGGGACCCACCTGTGTTTTTGGCCGGCCCACTTGCTTCTTGGGCCGGCCCAGTTGCTGTAAGGTGGACCCCACATGTTAAATGGGCCGGCCCATTTAAGTTTTGACCAGTCAACCTTAGAGGTTAGGCCCGGCCCACTTAACTAATGGACCAGCCCAGCTATATAGTTGACCGGTCAAACTATGTCATCTGGCCCGGCCCGCTTAAGACGTGGCAGGCCTCGTGTGGGCCTACCATCTACCACGGGGTTTCAGCCGGTTAACGCCGTTAACTGGCAGTTAACGGCGTCTGCCACGTGTCAGTTTGCATGACGTCAGCAGTCAACGGGCTCCCGAAAACACTTCCGCAACGGTCCGATTTTCCGTGGCGGAAGGGCGCCCAAGCGCGACGGACCGAAAAAATCGTCGTTGGACTTTGCCTGACGCAGTTTCGACAACGGAACCCATATCGTCGGGTTAGGCCCATAGGCGACGAAAAATGCCCCTTAGTTGACGATTTTGGGACGTTGTCTATCAGAACTTTTCTTGTAGTGCATGAAGTCGAATCCCCAACAATCGAATGGTTCAATAACAAGAGTATAATTCATAGGCATTTCATTGCGTCTGGAGATATTACCAACTCTTTGACATTCATCACAAGATAAAATAAATTTCCTTGCATCTTTGAAGAGTGTTGGCCAATAAAAACCTGATTGTAGAACCTTTTGCGCGGTTCTATCTCCAGCGTGATGTCCTCCATAAACACTACCATGACATTTATTCAATATCTCCTGTTGTTCATATTCAGGAACACATCTTCGCATAATACCATCTACTCCTTCTTTATATAAGTGTGGGTCATCCCAAAAATAATGCCTCAAGTCATAAAAGAATTTCCTCCTTTGCTGAGCTGAAAAGGTTGGAGGCAAATACTTCGAAACAATAAAGTTAGCATAATCTGCATACCAAGGGCTCTCTCGCGAGCTCACCTTTATTACAGCCAATTGTTCATTTGGAAAACTATCATTAACAGGAACAGGATCATAAGCAATATTTTCCAATCTAGACAAATTATCAGCAACAGGATTATCAGCACCTTTCCTATCTATAATATGTAAATCAAATTCTTGCAACAGAAGTACCCATCTAATAAGCCTTGGCTTAGCATCTTTCTTTGTCATAAGGTATCTAATTGCAGCATGATCAGTATGAATTGTAACTTTCGAATCAACAATATAGGGTCTAAACTTATCACAAGCAAAGACTACAGCTAACAATTCCTTTTCAGTTGTAGCATAATTTCTTTGAGCAGCATCAAGAGTCTTACTAGCATAATGAATAACATTTAATTTTTTATCTACCCGCTGTCCAAGAACAGCGCCTACAGCAAAATCACTAGCATCACACATAATTTCAAAAGGCAAATTCCAATCAGGAGGTTCGACTACAGGAGCAGTTGTTAAGGCTTTCTTTAGAGTTTCAAAAGCTTCCTTACAATCATCATCAAAAACAAAAGGTACATCTTTTTGAAGAAGATTAGTAAGAGGCTTTGAAATTTTAGAGAAATCTTTAATAAATCTCCTATAAAACCCAGCATGACCAAGAACACTACGAATACCTTTAACATCCCTCGGATAGGGCATCTTCTCAATTGCTTCAACTTTAGCTCTATCAACTTCAATACCTCTCTCGGAAATTTTATGTCCCAATACAATTCCTTCATTAACCATAAAGTGGCATTTCTCCCAATTAAGAACAAGGTTAGTTTCTTCACATCTCTGCAAAACTTTATCGAGGTTTCGCAAGCAATTATCAAAAGAATTCCCATAGACAGAAAAATCATCCATGAACACCTCTACAATACTTTCACAAAAACCATGAAAAATAGCAGACATGCATCTTTGAAAAGTAGCAGGAGCATTACATAAACCAAAAGGCATACGCCTATAAGCATAAGTTCCATAAGGACAAGTAAACGTGGTTTTCTCTTGATCTTTAGCTTTAACAGCAATTTGTGAAAACCCAGAATAACCATCAAGAAAGCAAAAATGAGTATTTTTAGATAACCTTTCTAGCATTTGATCAATAAAGGGTAAAGGGTAATGATCTTTCTTAGTAACTTTATTAACTTTTCGAAAATCAATGCACATTCTATAACCTACAACTATTCTTTGAGGAATAAGCTCATCATTATCATTAGGCACAACAGTCATTCCTCCTTTCTTAGGAACACAATGCACAGGGCTAACCCATCTACTATCAGCAATAGGATATATAATACCAGCTTCAAGGAGTTTTAATACCTCGTTCCTTACCACTTCCTTCATCTTCGGAATTAGACGACGTTGATGTTCAACAACAGGCTTTGCATCATCTTCCATATTAATAGCATGTTGGCAAATAGAAGGAGAAATCCCTTTCAAATCATCAAGAGTATAGCCAATAGCTCCTCGGTGTTTCTTCAATATTTCCAATAACCTTTCTTCCTCAATCTCTGAAAGCTTAGAACTAATAATAACAGGATATATTTTCTTATCACATAGAACTTCCACATCTCGAACAATACCAATTGGAGAAATAGTTTCTCTATTAGCCAAATGAATAACCACATCAATATCTTCAAGTTCACAAGAACCAATTTCGTGCATAATCTCCGTGTAAAGCTCATAAGGAATAGCACTAACACTTGCACCAATATCACATAAACCATAATAGCAATGATCACCAATTCTAACAGATAGCATAGGAACACTAACTTGTTTGGATTTATTAGGATGTGAAACAATATTAGAAGCATCTTCACAGAAAATAATATGACCATCCTCCACATTTTCAGTCACAAGATCTTTAACTATTGCAACAGCAGGTTCAATTTTAATTTGTTCTTCAGGTTCTTTAGGTTTCTTTTCACTTTTATTAACCGCACTAGATATGACAGAGTACTCCTTCATTTTAGCAGGGAAAGGAGTTTTTTCAATATAAGCTTCAGGAATAACATTATCAACAGTTTCAACCACTACACATTTGTTTACAGATGAATCAATTTTATCTTTATACGGTTCATGATACTTATCAAAATTCTTCTTAGGCAGTTCATAATGAGAGGCAAAAGCTTTATAAAGATTTGCAACAACTTGGGAATCAAGACCATATGTAGCACTCATATTACGAAATTTATCAGTATCCATAAAAGCTTCAATGCATTTATAATCATAAATTATACCTGATTCTCTATCTTTGTCGTTCTCCCATCCTTCAGTATTTTCTTGGATCCGATCAAGAAGGTCCCTTTTAAACTCTTCATTCTTGCGTGTAAATGATCCAGAACAAGAAGTATCCAGCAAGGTCTTGTCTTGAAAAGAAAGTCTTGCATAGAAATTATCAATAATAACATTACCAGGAAGCTCATGAATGGGGCATTTGAGCATTAAAGACTTCAATCTCCCCCAAGCTTGGGCAATACTCTCTCCATCATGAGGCCAGAAATTATATATGCGGTTCCGATCTTTGTGAATTTCACTTGGAGGATAAAATTTGGAATAGAATAAAGGCACAATGTCCTCCCAATCAATAGAATCACCATTCTTCAGCAATTTATACCAGTGCGCCGCTTTACCAGACAGCGATATAGTGAATAGTTTCTTTCTAACTTCATTCATAGAAATACCTGCACATTTGAATAACCCGCATAATTCATGCAAAAACAGTAAATGATCACCAGGATGAACAGTTCCATCCCCTTCATAGCGGTTATCCATAACACGTTCAATAATTTTCATAGGTATTTTATATGGTACTACTTCCTCACCTGGCGCTTCATCCACTACCGTTGCAGTAGTAGTAGATTTCCCAAATAGAAATTGAAGAGAGGATCTCTCCATAATGATTTATAGCAGCAGGCAGAAATAAAATCAGCACAAACAGTAAAGGTTTTCCTTACCAATTCCGCTTACCAATAGCGCTTCACTCCCCGGCAACGGCGCCAGAAAATAGTCTTGATGACCCACAAGTATAGGGGGTGTATCGTAGTATCTTCGATAAGTAAGAATGTCGATCCCAACGAGGAGCAGAAGGTGTTGGCAGCAGTTTTGATGAAGGATTCACTGTAAATGCTCACAGACAAGTATTCAGGGGGTTTTGATATTGCAGATAAATAAAGTACAAGTAAATAAAATGCGAGAGAAATAATTGCAGCGAGTGGCCCAATCCTTTTTAGCACAAAGGACAAGCCGGTTTGATTACTTATAATGACCAAACGTTCCTGAGGACACACGGGGATTTTAGTCTAGTACTTTCGCTTCATGTGGTTTAATAATCTTCATTGTTTTGATAAGTGTTGTGTGGGTGAACCTATGCTAATGCACCGCCCTTCCTAGGACTAATACATACTTGTGATTATACCCCTTGCAAGCATCCGCAACTACAAGAAAGTAATTAAGATAAATCTAACCACAGCCTTAAACTCTGAGATCCTGCGATCCCTCCTGCATCGATATACTAACGGGGGCTCAGGTTTCTGTCACTCCGGCAACCCCGCAATTAGCAACCGAATACAAGATGCACTCCCCTAGGCCCATAAATGGTGAAGTGTCGTGTAGTCGACGTTCACACGACACCACTAGAAGAATGACACCACAACTTAAATATCATAACATTGAATATTACTCAACCATAATTCACTACTAGCATTTAGACTTCACCCATGTCCTCAAGAACTAAACGAACTACTCACGAGACATCATATGGAATACAATCAGAGGTGATATGATGATAAATAACAATCTGAACATAAACCTTGGTTCAATGGTTTCACTCAATAGCATCTACAACAAGTATAGAATAACACCGGGAGAGTTTCCCCTATCAAACAATCAAGATTTAACCCGAATTGCTACAGCGATGACGAGGTGCAGCGGTGGTGATGGCGGTGTAGATGGTGGAGATGATGATGATGATGATGGAGATGATGTCCCGCTCGATGACGATGGCGATGGCGTCGATTTCCCCCTCCGGGAGGGAATTTCCCCGGCGGATTCCTGCCCGCCGGAGAGCTCTTTTCTCTCTGGTGTTCTCCGCCCCGCAGAGGCGGCTGTAACCCCTCGTGAGGTCCTCTCTGTGGCTTAGGTTTTCGGGACGAAGGAGTACGCGAAGAAAAGGAGGCGAAAGGGGCTGTGGGGCCCCCAGAGCACAGGGTGGCGCGGCCAGGCCTTGGGCCGCGCCGCCCTGTGGTCTGGGCCCACAGTGGCTCCTCTCTGCTCCCCCTTTTGGCTCCCTCCGTCATCTGGAAAAATAGGAATTTACGTGAAATTCCCTTCCACAGTTGATCTTCCGAAATATTGCGTTCTGACGGTGCTTTTTCCAGCAGAATCCTGGCTCCGGTGCTTGATCCTCCAATGATGATGAAACATGCAAAATAGATGAAATAACATAAGTATTGTGTCCCAATATGAAATATATCAATGAATAACAGCAAATTATGATACAAAATAGTGATGCAAATTGGACGTATCCTCTCACAAAAAAACAAATCTCTCTCATTCTCGGCCTCGCTCGACTCGCTCGCTCGCACCTCCTGCTCACTGACAAACCCTGCACAAAAGTCAACATCATCACCCGAAAAAGGGGAGACACCATAATTCTCTCCCTTCTTCTCTCCTTCCGAGTGATCCCTCTTCCTCCGAGTTTCACTCGACGGGCAAACACCCATGTGCTGCATAGTAATAATAAAAAGGTAGTACTCGTAGAAAAATCGATATACGAATCTGTAATTAAATAGGTTAAACTAGGGTTTTGCCCAGTTCTACAGATCAAGGGTTCAAAAAAATCCAACTACGGGGTTCGAACAACACGATTCTAATCCAAGAATTTTTTCGACCTAGGTCACCCAAATGGCCTCAAACTATAGGGTTAGCATCTAGTGCAGTATGTGTGAAAATGTATGCACTATGTGTGCTATAACTTGTATGTCTTTCAAATTTGAACCAAATTTGAATAAGTTTGAAATATTTGAAAATGGGCTTTTGGCTTAAACGTTTGAAACCAAAAACCACTTCTCTTCGTGCATGCTTGACTTCATAAGACAGAGTTTAGCTAGGGTTAGGGGGTAGATGCATGATTTTCCTGGTTTGAATATGTCTAGACCTTGTTTATCAACTTAATTGAATGCTTACTATATGACATAAGAATACTATGTGCCTTGTTTTTTATTTTTTTATTTTTTTAAAATTTTATGCCCATTTGAATCTTGGTCAAATCCTAGGTTTGAACATGGTTTAAACAAGTTTAAATCATGAATATGAAAAATTAAGCATCTATATATCCTTCTTAGTCACTCCAAAATGTAGCTCGGTCTTGGGAGGGTTTTCGAAATTTCCATGTTTGAAACCAAAAACCACTTCTCTTCATGCATGCTTGACTTCATAAGACAGAGTTTAGCTAGGGCGTTAGGGGGTAGATACATGATTTTCCTGGTTTGAATATGTCTAGACCTGGTTTATCAACTTAATTAATTGATTGTTTACTATATGACATAAGAAGACTATGTGCCTTGGTTTTAAATTTTTCTGTTTTTTTTGAATTTTACGCCCATATATTTGAATCTTGGACAAATCCTAGGTTTGACCAAGATTTAAACAAGTTTAAACATAAAAATAAAAAGGGAAGCATGTATCCTTCTTAGTCACTCTAAAATGAAGCTTTTTGGATGTTCTTGAAATTTCCATTTTTGAAACCAAAAACGACTTCTCTCTTCATGCTAGACTTCATAAGATCGACAGGGGGCAGATACATGATTTGTCTGGTTTGGATATGTCCAAACCTTGCTTGTTTATCAACTTGAATGCTTACTATATGACATAAGAATGCTTACCATATGTTTGAATTTTAAAAGCATATAGTCTTCTTATGTCATATAGTAAGCATTCAAAAGTTTTTCTTTGAGAGAGTAGCATGCATTCAAAAGTTGATAAATAAGATTTGTACATATTCAAACCAGACAAATCATGTATCTACACCCCCTAACCCTAAACTCTGTCTTATGAAGTCAAGCATGAAGAGAAGTGCTTTTGGGTTTCAAACATGGAAATTTCACAAACCTCCCAAAAGCTTCATTTTACAGTGACTAAGAAGGATCCAGGCTTACCTTTTCATTTTCATTTTTAAACTGCTTGTTTAAATCTTGATCAAACCTAGGATTTGACCAAGATTCAAATGGGCATAAAAAATCAGGAAAAAATGAAAAATGAAAAAACAAAACACATATATAGCCTTCTTATGTCATATATATAGTAAGCATTCAATTAAGTTGATAATTTTAAACAAGGTCTATACATATTCAAACCAGAAAAATCATGTATCTACCCATATGCATATATATATAACCCTATACTTTTGTCTTATGAAGACGTCAAGGATGAAGAGAAGTGGATTTGGGTTTCAAACATGGAAATTTCAAAAACCTCCCAAAACATGTATATATCTACCCCTAAACCCTAATCTTTGTCTTATGAAGCCAAGCATATGAAGAGAAGTGATTTTGGGTTTCAAACATGGAAACTTCAAAAACCTCCCAAAAGCTTCATTTTAGAGAGACTAAGAATGATCCATATGCTTACCTTTTCATTGCCATGTTTTAAACTTGTTTTAACCTTGGTCAAACCTAGGATTTGACCAAGATTCAAATGGGAGTAAAAATTCAGAAAAATTCAAAAAATGAAAAACCAAAGCACATATATATATATAGCCTTGATCTTATGTCATATAGTAAGCATTCAAGTTGATAAACAAGGTCGATCTAGACATATTCAAAGCAGAAATATCATGTATCATATCTACCCCTAACCCTAGCTAAACTCTGTCTTATGAAGTCAAACATATGAAGAGAACTGGGGTTTTGGGTTTCAAACATAAAATTTTCAAGTACCTTCATTTTAGAGTGAGTAAGGAAGGATTCATGCTTACCGTTTCATTTTCATGTTTTAAACTTGTTTAAACCTAGGATTTGACCAAGATTTAAATAGGCATAAAAAAATCGAAAGAAATCAAAAAATGAAAAACCAAAGCACATATATATAGCCTTCTTATATCATATAGTAAAAAATTCAAGTTGATAAACAAGGTCTAGACATATTCAAACAAGAAAAATCATGTATCTACACACCTAACCATAAACTCTGTCTTAAGTGGTTTTGGGTTTCAAACATGGAAATTTCACAAACCTCCCAAAAGCTTCATTTTACAGTGACTATAAGGAGGATCCATGCTTACCTTTTGGCTTAAACGTTTGAAACCAAAAACCACTTCTCTTCATGCATGCTTGACTTCATAAGACAGAGTTTAGCTAGGGTACGTTAGGGGGTGTAGATACATGATTTCCTGGTTTGAATATGTCTAGACCTTGTTTATCAACTTAATTGATTGCTTACTATATGACATAAGACGACTACGTGCCTTGGTTTTCATTTTTGGTTTTTTTTTTGAATTTTATGCTCATATATTTGAATCTTGGTCAAATCCTAGGTTTGACCAAGATTTAAACAAGTTTAAAACATGAAAATGAAAAGGGAAGCATGTATCCTTCTTAGTCACTCTAAAATGAAGCTTTTGGGATGTTCTTGAAATTTCCATGTTTGAAACCCAAAACGACTTCTCTTCATGCTAGACTTCATAAGATCAACATGGGGTAGATACATGATTTGTCTGGTTTGGATATACCTAGACCTCGTTTAACTTGAATGCATACGATATGACATAAGAAGACTACATGCTTTTGTTTTTCATTATTCTGATTTTTTTGAATTTTGTGCCCACCCATTTGTATCTTGGTCAAATCCTAGGCTTGATAATGATTTAACAAGATTAAAATATGAAAATGCAAAGGTAAGCATGGATCCTTCTTAGTCACTCTAAAATGAAGCTTTTGGGAGCAAAACCACTTCTCTTCATATGCTTGACTTCATAAGACGGAGTTTAGGGGTTAGGGGGTATAGATGCATGCATGATTTGTCTAGTTTGAATATGTCTAGACCTTGTTTATCAACTTAATTGGCTTACTATATGACATAAGAAAACTATTTGCTTTGGTTTTTCTTTTTCCTGATTTTTTTCAATTTTGATGCCCATTTGAATCTTGTCAAATCCTAGGTTTGACTGAGATAATTTAAACAAGCTTAAAACATGAATATGAAAAGGGAAGCATGTATCCTTCTTTGTCACTCTAAAATGAAGTTTTTGGGAGGTTTTTCAAATTTCCATGTTTGAAACCCAAAACCACTTCTCTTCATATGCTTGACTTCATAAGACAGAGTTCAGGGGTTAGGGGGTATAGATACATGATTTGTCTAGTTTGAATATGTCTAGACCTTGTTTATCAACTTAATTAATTGGCTTACTATATGACATAAGAAAACTATTTGCTTTGGTTTTTCTTTTTCCTGATTTTTTCGATGCCCATTTGAATCTTTGTCAAATCCTAGGTTTGACTGAGATAATTTAAACAAGCTTAAAACATGAATATGAAAAGGGAAGCATGCATCCTTCTTAGTCACTCTAAAATGTAGTTTTTGGGAGGTTTTTGAAATTTCCATGTTTGAAACCCAAAACCACATCTCTTCATGCTTGACTTAATTTATAAGACATAGTTTAGGGGTTAGGGGTAGATACATGATTTGTATGGTTTGATATTTCTAGTCCTTGTTTATCAACTTTAATGCTTACTATATGACATAAGATGACTATGTGATTTGGTTTTTCATTTTTCTGTTTTTTATTTTATTTTTCTGCCCATTTGAATCTTGGTCAAATCCTAGGTTTGACCAAGATTTAGACAAGTTTAACACGTGAAAACGAATAAGTAAGCCTGGATCCTTCTTAGTCACTCAAAAATGTACCAATCGATAGATGTGTTAACTTTGCTTCATGGAAATAATAATGTCATGTAAATGAGTTAACTTGGATTTCCTACCCTTGAATCCATAGGAAACTTTGTTCTAATGCACTATTATAATCAACCGAGTTTTTACACCAACAGGTCCGTCACTTACGTGTGGTGCCCACGCTTGAGGTCCCACACTTCAGTGAGCACAAGTCACGTGCAATAGGTACGCAAACTCCCAGCCATCTTCTTTGTCAAGAGAAGACGCATCAGGATGCGTTTTGGAAGTCTGTGGGTCCTTCTAGATCCTTCGGTTGTCCCTCTCACAAAAAAAAACAAATCTCTCTCATTCTCGGCCTCGCTCGACTCGCTCGCTCGCTCGCTCGCTCGCACCTCCTGCTCACTGACAAACCCTGCACAAAAGTCAACATCATCACCCGAAAAAGGGGAGACACCATAATTCTCTCCCTTCTTCTCTCCTTCCGAGTGATCCCTCTTCCTCCGAGTTTCACTCGACGGGCAAACACCCATGTGCTGCATAGTAATAATAAAAAGGTAGTACTCGTAGAAAAATCGATATACGAATCTGTAATTAAATAGGTTAAACTAGGGTTTTGCCCAGTTCTACAGATCAAGGGTTCAAAAAATCCAACTACGGGGTTCGAACAACACGATTCTAATCCAAGAATTTTTTCGACCTAGGTCACCCAAATGGCCTCAAACTATAGGGTTAGCATCTAGTGCAGTATGTGTGAAAATGTATGCACTATGTGTGCTATAACTTGTATGTCTTTCAAATTTGAACCAAATTTGAATAAGTTTGAAATATTTGAAAATGGGCTTTTGGCTTAAACGTTTGAAACCAAAAACCACTTCTCTTCGTGCATGCTTGACTTCATAAGACAGAGTTTAGCTAGGGTTAGGGGGTAGATGCATGATTTTCCTGGTTTGATTATGTCTAGACCTTGTTTATCAACTTAATTGAATGCTTACTATATGACATAAGAATACTATGTGCCTTGTTTTTTATTTTTTTATTTTTTTAAAATTTTATGCCCATTTGAATCTTGGTCAAATCCTAGGTTTGAACATGGTTTAAACAAGTTTAAATCATGAATATGAAAAATTAAGCATCTATATATCCTTCTTAGTCACTCCAAAATGTAGCTCGGTCTTGGGAGGGTTTTCGAAATTTCCATGTTTGAAACCAAAAACCACTTCTCTTCATGCATGCTTGACTTCATAAGACGGAGTTTAGGGTTAGGGGTAGATATATACATTATTTTCTGGTTTGAATATGTCTAGACCTTGTTTATCAACTTGAATGCTTAATTACTATATATATATGACATAAGAATGTTATGTCCTTTGGTTTTTCATTCTTTTGATTTTTTATGAATTTCTATGCCCATTTGAATCTTTTGGTCAAATCCTAGAGGTTTGACCAAGATTTAAACAAGTTTAAAACATGAAAATGAAAAGGGAAGCTTGTATATCCTTCTTAGTCACTCTAAAATGAAGTTTTTGGGAGGTTTTTGAAATTTCCATGTTTGAAACCCAAAACCACTTCTCTTCATGCTAGACTGCTTCATAAGACAATTTAATTAGGGGTTAGGGGGTAGATACATGATTTGTCTGGTTTGAATATGTCCAAACCTTGCTTGTGTATCAACTTGAATGCTTACTATATGACATAAGAATGCTTACCATATGTTTGAATTTTAAAAGCATATAGTCTTCTTATGTCATATATATAGTAAGCATTCAAAAGTTTTTCTTTGAGAGAGTAGCATGCATTCAAAAGTTGATAAATAAGATTTGGACATATTCAAACCAGACAAATCATGTATCGATCTACACCCCCTAACCCTAAACTCTGTCTTATGAAGTCAAGCATGAAGAGAAGTGCTTTTAGGTTTCAAACATGGAAATTTCACAAACCTCCCAAAAGCTTCATTTTACAGTGACTAATTAAGGAGGATCCATGCTTACCTTTTGGCTTAAACGTTTGAAACCAAAAACCACTTCTCTTCATGCATGCTTGACTTCATAAGACAGAGTTTAGCTAGGGCGTTAGGGGGTAGATACATGATTTTCCTGGTTTGAATATGTCTAGAACTGGTTTATCAACTTAATTAATTGATTGTTTACTATATGACATAAGAAGACTATGTGCCTTGGTTTTAAATTTTTCTGTTTTTTTTGAATTTTATGCCCATATATTTGAATCTTGGTCAAATCCTAGGTTTGACCAAGATTTAAACAAGTTTAAACATAAAAATGAAAAGGGAAGCATGTATCCTTCTTAGTCACTCTAAAATGAAGCTTTTGGGATGTTCTTGAAATTTCCATTTTTGAAACCAAAAACGACTTCTCTCTTCATGCTAGACTTCATAAGATCGACAGGGGGTATAGATACATGATTTGTCTGGTTTGGATATACCTAGACCTCGTTTATCAACTTGAATTCATACGATATGACATATGAAGACTATGTGCTTTAATTTGTTTTCATTTTTCTGATTTTTTTGAATTTTGTGCCCACCCATTTGTATATTGGTCAAATGCTAGGCTTGATAATGATTTAAACAAGTTTAAAATATGAATATGCAAAGTTAAGCATGGATCCTTCTTAGAAACTCTAAAATGAAGTTTTTCGGAGGTTTTTGAAATTTCCATGTTTGCAACCCAAAACAACTTCCTCTTCACATGCTTGACTTCATAAGACAGAGTTTAGGGGTTAGGGGGTATATATAGATACATGATTTGTCTAGTTTGAATATGTCTAGACCTTGTTTATCAACTTTAATGCTTACTATAAGACATAAGAAAACTATTTCCTTTGTTTTTTCTTTTTTTTTGATTTTTTTCAATATTGATGCCCATTTGAATCTTGTCAAATCCTAGGTTTGACCAAGATAATTTAAACAAGCTTAGAACATGAATATGAAAAGGGAAGCGTGTATCCTTCTTAGTCACACTAAAATGAAGTTTTTGGGAGGTTTTTGATATTTCCATGTTTGAAACCCAAAACCACATCTCTTCATGCTTGACTTAATTTATAAGACATAGTTTAGGGGTTAGGGGTAGATACATGATTTGTATGGTTTGATATTTCTAGACCTTGTTTATCAACTTTAATGCTTACTATATGACATAAGATGACTATGTGATTTGGTTTTTCATTTTTCTGTTTTTTATTTTATTTTTCTGCCCATTTGAATCTTGGTCAAATCCTAGGTTTGACCAAGATTTAGACAAGTTTAACACGTGAAAACGAATAAGTAAGCATGGATCCTTCTTAGTCACTCAAAAATGTACCAATCGATAGATGTGTTAACTTTGCTTCATGGAAATAATAATGTCATGTAAATGAGTTAACTTGGATTTCCTACCCTTGAATGCCCAAGAGGCAATAATAAAAGTGGTTATTATATATCTTTATGTTTATGATAAATGTTTATATATCATGCTATAATTGTATTAACCGAAACATTAGTACATGTGTGATATGTAGACAACAAAGAAGTCCCTAGTATGCCTCTTAACTAGCTTGTTGATTAATAGATGATTAGTTTCATAATCATGAACATTGGATGTTATTAATAACAAGGTTATATCATTGTATGAATGATGTAATGGACACACCCAATTAAGCGTAGCATAAGATCACGTCATTAAGTTATTTGCTATAAGCTTTCGATACATAGTTACCTAGTCCTTATGACCATGAGATCATGTAAATCACTTATATTGGAAAGGTACTTTGATTACATCAAACGCCACTGCGTAAATGGGTGGTTATAAAGGTGGGATTAAGTATCCGGAAAGTATGAGTTGAGGCATATGGATCAACAGTGGGATTTGTCCATCCCGATGACGGATAGATATACTCTGGGCCCTCTCGGTGGAATGTCGTCTAATGTCTTGCAAGCATATGAATAAGTTCATAAGAGACCACATACCACGGTACGAGTAAAGAGTACTTGTCAGGAGACGAGGTTGAACAAGGTATAGAGTGATACCGATGATCAAACCTCGGACAAGTAAAATATCGCGTGACAAAGGGAATTGGTATCGTATGTGAATGGTTCATTCGATCACTAAGTCATCGTTGAATATGTGGGAGCCATTATGGATCTCCAGATCCCGCTATTGGTTATTGGTCGGAGAGAGATCTCAACCATGTCCGCATAGTTCGCGAACCGTAGGGTGACACACTTAAAGTTGGATGTTGAAATGGTAGAACTTGAATATGGAATGGAGTTCGAATATTTGTTCGGAGTCTCGGATGGATCCCGGACATCACGAGGAGTTCCGGAATGGTCCGGAGAATAAGATTCATATATAGGATGTCATTTTATGTGTTTGAAAATGATCCGGTGCATTTATGGAAGGTTCTAGAAGGTTCTAGAAAAGTCCGGAAGAAAGTCACTTTGGAAGGCGGAGTCCCGAAGGGACTCCACCACCATGGCCGGCCAACCCTAGGGGGTGGAGTCCCAGGTGGACTCCACCTAAGGTGGCCGGCCACCCCCTCCCAAGGGAAAGTGGGAATCCCACCTCTAGTGGGAGTCCTAGCTTGGGTAGGTTTCATGTCATATGGAAGGTTTTGGTTTGGGGTCTTATTCGAAGACTTGTAGACCAACTCTTGGGTGTTCCACCTATATAATGAGGGCCAAGGGGAGGGGGCCGGCCACCACAACAAGCCACAAGCTGGCCGCACCCTTTGAGGCCGGCCACCCCCTCTCCCCAAACCCTAGCCGCCCCACTCCTCCTTCTTCCCCGCACGCTTAGCGAAGCTCCGCCGGGATTCTCCACCGCCACCGACACCACGCCGTCGTGCTGTCGGATTCAAGAGGAGCTACTACTTCCGCTGCCCGCTGGAACGGGAGGTGGACGTCGTCTTCATCAACAACCGAACGTGTGACCGAGTGATACGTCTCCAACGTATCGATAATTTCTTATGTTCCATGCTACTTTATTGATGATATCTACATGTTTTATACACACTTTATGTCATATTCGTGCATTTTCTGGAACTAACCTATTAACAAGATGCCGAAGTGCCAGTTCCTGTTTTCTGTTTTTGGTTTCAGAAATCCTAGTAACGAAATATTCTCGGAATTGGACGAAACCAACGCCCAGGTTCCTATTTTTCCACGAAGCTTCCGAACACCCGGGAAGGACCAGAGGGGGGCCACAGGCCCCAGACCATAGGCCGGCGCGGCACAGGGGTGGCCCGCGCCCCCTATGGTGTGGGCGCCCCTTCGACCCCCTGCGCCGCCTCTTCGCCTATTTAAAGCCCCTGCATCGAAAACCCTTACGGAGGAAGCCACGATACGAGAAAAGTTCCAGAGCCGCCGTCGTCGCGAAGCCAGATCTGGGGGACAGGAGTCTCTGTTCCGGCACCCTGCCGGAGCGGGAAGTGCCCCGGAAGGCTTCTCCATCGACACCGCTGCCATCTCCACCGCCATCTTCATCACCGCTGCTGCTCCCATGAGGAGGGAGTAGTTCTCCATCGAGGCTCGGGGCTGTACCGGTAGCTATGTGGTTCATCTCTCTCTATGTACTTCAATACAATAATCTCATGAGCTGCCTTACATGATTGAGATTCATATGATGATGCTTGTAATCTAGATGTCATTATGCTAGTCAAGTGGGTTTTACTTATGTGATCTCCGGAGACTCCTTGTCCCACGTGTGTAAAGGTGACAGTGTGTGCACCGTGTGGGTCTCTTAGGCTATATTTCACGAAGTACTTATTCACTGTTGAAGAGCGTAGTGAAGTGCTTATTTATATCTCTTGATGATTGCAATGTGTTTGTATCACAATTTATCTATGTGCTACTCTAGTGATGTGTTATTAAAGTAGTTTTATTCCTCCTGCATGTGTGCAAAGGTGACAGTGCGTGCACCGTGTTAGTACTTGGTTTATGCTATGATCATGATCTCTTGTAGATTGCGAAGTTAACTATTGCTATGATAATATTGATGTGATCTATTCCTCCTACATATGCATGAAGGTGACAGTGTGCATGCTATGCTAGTACTTGGTTTAGTCGTTTTGATCTATCTTACACTTAAGGTTACTTAAACATGAGCATTATTGTGGAGCTTGTTAACTCCGGCATTGAGGGTTCGTGTAATCCTACGCAATGTGTTCATCATCCAACAAAAGTGTAGAGTATGCATTTATCTATTCTGTTATGTGATCAATGTTGAGAGTGTCCACTAGTGAAAGTGTAATCCCTAGGCCTTGTTCCCAAATACTGCTGAGTTACTACTGCTTGTTTACTGTTTTACTGTGTTACTACTGCTGCAATACTACCACCATCAACTACACGCCAGCAAGCTATTTTCTGGCACCGTTGCTACTGCTCATATATATTCATACCACCTGTATTTCACTATCTCTTCGCCGAACTAGTGCACCTATTAGGTGTGTTGGGGACACAAGAGACTTCTTGCTTTGTGGTTGCAGGGTTGCATGAGAGGGATATCTTTGACCTCTTCCTCCTGAGTTCGATAAACCTTGGGTGATCCACTTAAGGGAAAACTTGCTGCTGTTCTACAAACCTCTGCACTTGGAGGCCCAACACTGTCTACAGGAAAGGAGGGGGAACGTAGACATCAAGCTATTTTCTGGCGCCGTTGGGGAGGAAAGGTAAAAGGTACTCACACTCCGGATCTCGGCTACTAAGCTATTTCCCGGCGCCGTTGTAAGTACTCGAAGCTATTTCCTTTAGACTCTGCAATTGCGACATTTGGTTTCTTGTTTACACTAGTTAGGCATAATGGAAAACAACAAAAATATGAGAGATCTTTATGAACTTTATCTTGAATTAGGACATGATGTGTTTGAAGAAAGAATTAAGAAACCCATGGAACTTTATATGCATGCTAATGGGAATGTTATTACTATGAATGCTTTGAACACTATTGTTGCTAATGCTATGGAAAATTCTAAGCTTGGGGAAGCTGGTTTTGGTGAGCATGATATTTTTAGTCCCCCAAGCATTGAGGAGAAAATTTACTTTGATGATACTTTGCCTCCTATATTTGATGATGAGAATAATAATGATAGCTACTTTGTTGAATTTGCTCCCACTACAACTAATAAAATTGATTATGCCTATGTGGAGAGTAATAATTTTATGCATGAGACTCATGATAAGAATGCTTTATGTGATAGTTATATTGTTGAGTTTGCTCATGTTGCTACTGAAAGTTATTATGAGAGAGGAAAATATGGTTGTAGAAATTTTCATGTTACTAAAATGCCTCTCTATGTGCTGAAATTTTTGAAGCTACACTTGTTTTATCTTCCTATGCTTGTTACTTTGCTCTTCATGAACTTGTTTATTTACAAGATTCCTATGCATAGGAAGCATGTTAGACTTAAATGTGTTTTGAATTTGCCTCTTGATGCTCTCTTTTGCTTCAACTACTATTTCTTGCGAGTGCATCATTAAAACTGCTGAGCCCATCTTAATGGCTATAAAGAAAGAACTTCTTGGGAGATAACCCATGTGTTTTTTTACTACAGTACTTTGTTTTATATTTGTGTCTTGGAAGTTGTTTAATACTGTAGCAACCTCTCCTTATCTTAGTTTTGTGTTTTGTTGTGCCAAGTAAAGTTTCTATGTCAAAGTTGATGTTATATTTGGGATCGCTGCGCAGAAACAGCATTGCTGTCTGTCACGAATCTGGGCACAGTTCTCTGTAGAAAATTCGAAAAAATCTGCCAATTTACGAGCGTGATCCTCAGATATGTACGCAACTTTATTAGTTTTGAGTTTTTCCATTTGAGCAAGTCTGGTGCCATTTCTAAATTCGTCTTTACGGACTGTTCTGTTTTTGACAGATTCTGCCTTTTATTTCGCATTGCCTCTTTTGCTATGTTGGATTTATTTCTTTGATCCATTAATGTCCAGTAGCTTTATGCAATGTCCAGAAGTGAAAAGAATGTTTGTGTCACCTCTGAACATGTGAATTTTTGATTATGCACTAACCCTCTAATGAGTTTGTTTGGTGTGAAGGAAGTTTTCAAGGGTCAAGAGAGGAGTATGATATACTATGATCAAGAGGAGTGAAAGCTCTAAGCTTGGGGATGCCCCCGTGGTTCACCCCTGCATATTTTAAGAAGACTCAAGCGTCTAAGCTTGGGGATGCCCAAGGCATCCCCTTCTTCATCGACAACATCATCAGGTTCCTCCCCTGAAACTATATTTTTATTCAGTCACATCTTATGTATTTTACTTGGAGCGTCTGTGTGCTTTTATTTTTGTTTTTTTGTTATCTTAGTTCTTTGAATAAGTTCATCCTTGTGTGGGAGAGAGACACGCTCCGCTGGTTCGTATGAACACATGTGTTCTTAGCTCATAATATTCATGGCGAAGTTTCCTCTTCGTTAAATTGTTATATGGTTGGAATTGGAAAATGCTACATGTAGTAATTGCTAAAATGTCTTGGATAATATGATACTTGGCAATTGTTGTGCTCATGTTTAAGCTCTTGCATCATATGCTTTGCACCCATTAATGAAGAAATACATAGAGCATGCTAAAATTTGGTTTGCATGATTGGTCTCTCTAAGTCTAGATAATTTCTAGTATTGAGTTTGAACAACAAGGAAGACGGTGTAGAGTCTTATAATGTTTACAATATGTCTTTTATGTGAGTTTTGCTGCACTTGTTCATCCTTGAGTTTGCTTCAAATAACCTTGCTAGCCTAAACCTTGTATCGAGAGGGAATACTTCTCATGCATCCAAAATCCTTGAGCCAACTACTATGCCATTTGTGTCCACCATACCTACCTACTACATGGTATTTCTCCGCCATTCCAAAGTAAATTGCTTGAGTGCTACCTTTAAAATTCCATCATTCACCTTTGCAATATATAGCTCATGGGACAAAATAGCCTTAAAAACTATCGTAGTATTGAATATGTACTTATGCACCTTATATTTTATTAAGTTGCTTGTTGTGCGATAACCATGCTTCTGGGGAACGCCATCAACCATTGTTGAATATCATGTGAGTTGCTATGCATGTCCGTCTTGTCTGAAGGATCTATCATTTTAGTGGTTGGAGCATGCAAAATTGTTAGAGAAGAACATTGGGCCGCTAACTAAAGCCATGAATCATGGTGGAAGTTTCAGTTTGGACATATATCCTCAATCTCATATGAGAATAATAATCATTGCTACATGCTTATGCATTTAAGAGGAGTCCATTATCTGTTGTCCATGTTGTCCCGGTATGGATGTCTAAGTTGAGAATAATCAAAAGCGAGAAATCCAAAATGCGAGCATTCTCCTTAGACCTTTGTACAGGCGGCATGGAGGTACCCCTTTGTGACACTTGGTTGAAACATGGCATGCGAAGATCCGGTAGTCCAAGCTAAGTAGGACAAGGTGCGGGCACTATTAGTATACTATGCATGAGGCTTGCAACTTGTAAGATATAATTTACATAACTCATATGCTTTATTACTACCGTTGACAAAATTGTTTCATGTTTTCAAAATAAAAGCTCTAGCACAAATACAGCAATCGATGCTTTCCTCATTGAAGGACCATTCTTTTACTTTTATTGTTGAGTCAGTTTACCTATCTCCTTCCACCTTAAGAAGCAAACACTTGTGTGAACTGTGCATTGATTCCTACATACTTGCATATTGCACTTGTTATATTACTCTATGTTGACAATTATCCATGAGATATACATGTTATAAGTTGAAAGCAACCGCTGAAACTTAATCTTCCTATGTGTTGCTTCAATACCTTTACTTTGATTTATTGCTTTATGAGTTAACTCTTATGCAAGACTTATTGATGCTTGTCTTGAAGTACTATTCATGAAAAGTCTTTGCTTTATGATTCACTTGTTTACTCATGTCATTACCATTGTTTTGATCGCTGCATTCATCTCATATGCTTACAATAGTATGATCAAGGTTATGATGGCATGTCACTTAAGAAATTATCTTTGTTATCGTTTTACCTGCTCGGGACGAGCAGAACTAAGCTTGGGGATGCTGATACGTCTCCAACGTATCGATAATTTCTTATGTTCCATGCTACTTTATTGATGATATCTACATGTTTTATACACACTTTATGTCATATTCGTGCATTTTCTGGAACTAACCTATTAACAAGATGCCGAAGTGCAGTTCTTTCTCTGTTTTTGGTTTCAGAAATCCTAGTAACGAAATATTCTCGGAATTGGACGAAACCAACGCCAGGTTCCTATTTTTCCACGAAGCTTCCAGAACACCCGGAAGGAGGAGGGGGCCACAGGGCCTGGACCATAGGCCGGCGCGGCCGGGGTGGCCGCGCCCCCTATGGTGTGGGCGCCCCTTCGACCCCCTGCGCCGCCTCTTCGCCTATTTAAAGCCCCTGCATCGAAAACCCTTACGGAGGAAGCCACGATACGAGAAAAGTTCCAGAGCCGCCGTCGTCGCGAAGCCAAGATCTGGGGGACAGGAGTCTCTGTTCCGGCACCCTGCCGGGTGGGGAAGTGCCCGGAAGGCTTCTCCATCGACACCGCTGCCATCTCCACCGCCATCTTCATCACCGCTGCTCCCATGAGGAGGGAGTAGTTCTCCATCGAGGCTCGGGGCTGTACCGGTAGCTATGTGGTTCATCTCTCTCTATGTACTTCAATACAATAATCTCATGAGCTTCCTTACATGATTGAGATTCATATGATGATGCTTGTAATCTAGATGTCATTATGCTAGTCAAGTGGGTTTTACTTATGTGATCTCCGGAGACTCCTTGTCCCACGTGTGTAAAGGTGACAGTGTGTGCACCGTGTGGGTCTCTTAGGCTATATTTCACGAAGTACTTATTCACTGTTGAAGAGCGTAGTGAAGTGCTTATTTATATCTCTTGATGATTGCAATGTGTTTGTATCACAATTTATCTATGTGCTACTCTAGTGATGTGTTATTAAAGTAGTTTTATTCCTCCTGCATGTGTGCAAAGGTGACAGTGCGTGCACCGTGTTAGTACTTGGTTTATGCTATGATCATGATCTCTTGTAGATTGCGAAGTTAACTATTGCTATGATAATATTGATGTGATCTATTCCTCCTACATATGCATGAAGGTGACAGTGTGCATGCTATGCTAGTACTTGGTTTAGTCGTTTTGATCTATCTTACACTTAAGGTTACTTAAACATGAGCATTATTGTGGAGCTTGTTAACTCCGGCATTGAGGGTTCGTGTAATCCTACGCAATGTGTTCATCATCCAACAAAAGTGTAGAGTATGCATTTATCTATTCTGTTATGTGATCAATGTTGAGAGTGTCCACTAGTGAAAGTGTAATCCCTAGGCCTTGTTCCCAAATACTGCTGAGTTACTACTGCTTGTTTACTGTTTTACTGTGTTACTACTGCTGCAATACTACCACCATCAACTACACGCCAGCAAGCTATTTTCTGGCACCGTTGCTACTGCTCATATATATTCATACCACCTGTATTTCACTATCTCTTCGCCGAACTAGTGCACCTATTAGGTGTATTGGGGACACAAGAGACTTCTTGCTTTGTGGTTGCAGGGTTGCATGAGAGGGATATCTTTGACCTCTTCCTCCTGAGTTCGATAAACCTTGGGTGATCCACTTAAGGGAAAACTTGCTGCTGTTCTACAAACCTCTGCACTTGGAGGCCCAACACTGTCTACAGGAAAGGAGGGGGAACGTAGACATCACCGAGTACGGAGGTGCTGCCCGTTCGTGGCGCCGGAACCGATCGTGATCAAGATCTTCTACGCGCTTTTGCAAGCGACAAGTGATCGTCTACCGCAGCAATAAGAGCCTACTCTTATAGGCTTTGGAATCTCTTCAAGGGTTAGTCTTGATCATCCCCTCGTTGCTACCGTCTTCTAGATTGCATCTTGGCTTGGATTGCGTGTTCGCGATAGGAAATTTTTGTTTTCTATGCAACGTTATCCTACAGTGGTATCAGAGCCGTGTCTATGCATAGATGGTTGCACGAGTAGAACACAATGGTTTTGTGGGCGTTGATGCTTATGTTATCTTTAGCTTGAGTACTTTGCATCTTTGTGGCATAGTGGGATGAAGCGGCTCGGGCTAACTTTACATGACCGCGTTCATGAGATTTGCTCCACGCTCGACATGCAACTTGTATTGCATAAGTGGCTTTGCGGGTGTCTGTCTCTCCTACTATAGTGAAGATTCAATTTACTCTTCTATTGACAACACTAGTATCACCGTTGTGGTTCATGTTCGTAGGTAGATTAGATCTTACTCGAAAACCCTAAACCACGTAAAATATGCAAACCAAATTAGAGACGTCTAACTTGTTTTTGCAGGGTTTGGTGATGTGATATGGCCATAATGTGATGATGAATATGTATGAGATGATCATTATTGTATTGTGGCAACCGGCAGGAGCCTTATGGTTGTCTTTATATTTCATGTTGAGTAGTATTTCAAAGTAGTTGTAATAGTTGCTACATGAGGTGAACAATCATGAAGACGGCGCCATGGACCTTGACGCTACGCCGACGATGATGGAGATCATGCCCGTTGATGATGGAGATCATGTCCGTGCTTTGGAGATGAAGATCGAAGGCGCAAAGACAAAAGGGCCATATCATATCACATATGAACTGCATGTGATGTTAATCCTTTATGCATCTTATTTTGCTTAGATCGCGACGGTAGCATTATAAGATGATCCCTCACATTAATATCAAGATAATAAAGTGTTCTCCCCTCGTATGCACCGTTGTACAGTTCGTCGTTTCGAAGCATCTCGTGATGATCGGATGTGATAGATTCAACGTTCACATACAACGGGTGTAAGCCATGTTGCACACGCGGAATACTTGGGTTTGCTTGACGAGCCTAGCATGTACAGACATGGCCTCGGGACAACGGAAACCGAAAGGTTGAACACGAGTCATATGGATGATATGATCAACATGTTGATGTTCACCATTGAAGCTACATCATCTCACGTGATGATCGGTTTTGATGTAGTGGATTTGGATCGTGTACCACTTAACAACTATGAGGGATGTTGTATTAAGTGGGAGTTCATTAGTAATTAGATTAAAACATGAACTAATTATCATAAACATAGTCTGAGTAGTATTTTGAATTAATTTTGTAGTATTGGCATCCGTTTTCTACCATGCGCTAGTCTTGTAATTGAGATAGAAATACTGTTAAAATCTGACAAGAAACTTTACGGACTGGTACCGTATTGTTAAAGAATCAAGAATTGATTAAGTCCTATTGCAAACTTTTAGTAAACCTCACATTGTTGATTCAAAGAGCTATGGTTTCAATTAGTACCTAAAGTCATCTTGTCTCCGTGAAACTTGAAGTTCAAATCTGTTTGAAAAGTAAGGAGCTGAAAATTTAGTTTTCAGAAATAATCAAGGTATGAGATATATGTGATATCTAAAACCTTATTGCAAGATGATAGAATATAATTTGGTGAGACTACATAAACTCATAAGTTTTATGGGAATGTACGAAGGTTGAAGACGCAAGGCGTCCCAATCCTCCAACTATTGGGGCACTAATAATATTCGCATATCCATGAAGTTATCGTCCTTAGTATGCACCGTTGCTAAGACTCGTCGTTTCGAAGCATCTCGTGATGATCGGGTGTGATAGATTCTACGTGTGCATACAACGGGTGCAAGCCAGATTTGCACATGTGAATACTGAGGTTAACTTTACGAGCCTAGCATGTACAGACATGGTCTCGGAAAGTCGTCATGAATTGATGGATAAAATTATGAGTGAAATTGTTCATCATATTACAAAGTTACTAATAGTGAAATCTGCAACACTTGTCATATGATGATCAACTTCAGAACCTCAAGGTTATTGGTATTTGACCAACAAACCTAGAAGTTATTGATATTGAAGTGTTTTTCTGAATAATGAGGAAAGCTAAAAGAGAAACTACAAAAGATATTTTGGCAGAAAGAAAGAAAAGACTAGAAAGTCTAGCTCAGGTGTATATAAATGATATACATGTTATGGATGTATTCCTCATTTGGTCACACAATGAAATTCTTGGGTAATTGTACCATATTGGTTGGTATGAAGTGTCATACAAAACAACGCAATACAAGAATACAATGGCCTAAGTGACTGATAAGGAATATGGTAATAATGCACGTCTGGAACATAATAAAGTGTTATTATGTTTGTCGTTGGCATTCTACCTAGCCCTTAGAATTTATAATAAAGAACTTAATAATTGTTATTTTGCTCTGGTCAAATGAAAACAATGAGTTGTTCAAATTATGACATTACTCCATGTACGATGGATAAGTTATTATGAATCTTAATGGTGAAACACACATACATAACACTGACGCTAAAATGCCATAAGGCAAATGATTTGAATTCCACTCATTTGTGGAACCGCAATTTAGGTCATGTTAGAGAGGAACGCATGAAGGAACTCCATGCAAATGGATTTTTGGAGTCATTTGATTTTTGAATCATTTGGCGCTTGCAAATCTTTTCTAAAAAGAATGACTGAAATACCGTTCATAGGCCAAGAGTTGAACGGGCAACTAACTTAGTGGAAACATACATGATGATATATGTGGTTCACTGGGCATAGTTGTGTGCGGGAGATTCTTCTACTTCATGAAAACTTCCAACAATGAATTGAGTATATATATGTGGATATATTCGATAAGGAAGAAGTTTGAAACATTTGAATGAATTCAAATAAATTTCAGCATGAAGTGGAAATCATCGTAATAAGTCAAATATCTATGATTGGATCATGGTGGAAATATTTGAATTACGAGTTTTAGCGAACATCTAAGAGAGTTATGAAATTGTTCTACAACTCACGTTTCTTGGAGTATCATAGTGATGATGGAGTATCCGAGAGATGTATCCAAACCTTGTTGGGTCAATGATGATATAAAATATTGATGCCATTATATTTTTGTGGATTATGCTTTAGTGACTACCGCTTTTACACTGAATAGAGCGTCATCATGATCCGTTGAAATGACACCATACGAGTTATGGCATAGGTATGAACCCTAATAGTCCTTTCTTAAACTTTGGTATGCATAGCATAAGTAAATAAGTTTACAACCAAAATCGGATGAATGTCTTTGTTGGTTATCCCAAAGGATTAATTGGGAATTCTTTCCACTATGAAGTAAAAGACAAAAGTGTTTGTTAATGTTACTTGCTTATTTCCAAGAAATTGTTTTCTAGCGAAGTATTTGAGTGGGAGGACAATAGAACTTGATAAGGTTTATGAACCTGAGCATAATGATCAGAGTAGCGCAGCATCGGAATTGGTTCCGGAAGCGGCCACGACGATCATGGCTCCCATGACTACAAAGTGTTTTAGCCATGGAGATCGAAGTACATATTGAACCTTGTAGGTATGGTTTACTTTGTGATCAAATAAATGATTTCTAGACAAAGGATTGTTTATGAACAATGATAAACCAACTACGAACAAAGAAGTTATGATGGGCCCTGACTCCGTTAAAATGGCTATACGCCATGAAATCCAAGATAGATGAATACTTTTTGAAAGTAAAAGGATCTATAAAATTGATGGACTTGGATGTAATATCCTTGAAGAAGCTCGACTTGTCGAAAAATTGTTTACGACAAAGTTCAAAGAGTTGACTACGATAAGATTTGATCTTCCGTAGCAATGCTTATAGTCCATGTGGATTATTCTAGTAATCGCTACATATTTCTTTTATGAGATATGCTAGTAGGATGGCAAAATACACTACTTAACAGAAGTGTGTATTAAAGGTGTATACAAGATACAACCAAGAGTTTTGCTGGTCCGTGGAATACTAGATAGGTATACGAACTTCAATTGGATGAAGTAAGTATCACGGAGTTAGAATCTTCACCAGATGAAATAGTCAAAGAGTTTTTGATTTCATCAGAGACGATGAAGAGGCTTGCATTTGCAAGAAATTAAGTGGGAGCGCTAAGACACATTTATAATACTTTATGTAGGTGACATATAGTTGGTTATAAATGATGTAATTATATACTTGATTAAAAGGTTTCATTGAGAAATAACTTCAATGAAAGGATATGGACTGAAACAAATTTAGTGTCAAGATCTATGAAGATAGATTGAAACACATAAATAAGTTTAAGTCAAAGTACATATGATGGATATTGAAGTAGTTCAATATAGAAATATTAAGAAAATGTTCTTGTCATGTGAAGGTTTAACAAGACTTGAGTGTATCTGACACTCAATGAGTAAAAACACATGAGTGATTATAGATCACGAATAACATGTACACAATCAGATATCATGTGCTATAAAATGTTATGAGCATATACCAGAATGATTCATATGATGATCATTGAACGACAGTAAGAATATCCTTGAGTACTTTAGAAGAACTAAGGATATATATATATTTTTTTGTATGAAGAAATGACAAACAAATCGCTGTAAGGTGTTACACCGATATTGGTTTTGTCACATATAAAATATAATTTCAAATCTCAAATTAGACTAAGTGTTGTTTAAAAGGTAGCACAATGAGCTAGAAGTTGTCTATGCTAGATTTAGAAGAGTTCTAAATATTGTGATGGATTCTACAAAAGAAGGCAGAATATGTCATTGTTTTGACAATGACAAAGGATGTTAAGTCAGGAGGTTCTTTGAGAACTTGGTGTAGTTCCGACAGAGTCAGAACTTTGAAGCTATATTGTGTGTGACAATATTAGTGACATATTTCAGACCGCGGAATTAAGGTTCCACCAGAGGACTAAGCATATATGCCGACTCATTTGGAAAATGAGTGATGCGCTGAGACGCATATGAATTGCAAAATACATACGTTTCTGAGCATGTCAGAACCGTTGACTAAAACCTCTCCCGTGAGCAAAACATGATAAAGCACCAGAAGGCCAAGGTGTTATATCTTTACATATGTAAACTAGATTATTGACTCTAGTGCAAGTGGGAGACTGTTGGAGATATGCCCAAGAGGCAATAATAAATGGTTATTATATATCTTTATGTTTATGATAAATGTTTATATATCATGCTATAATTGTATTAACCGAAACATTAGTACATGTGTGATATGTAGACAACAAAGAAGTCCCTAGTATGCCTCTTAACTAGCTTGTTGATTAATAGATGATTAGTTTCATAATCATGAACATTGGATGTTATTAATAACAAGGTTATATCATTGTATGAATGATGTAATGGACACACCCAATTAAGCGTAGCATAAGATCACGTCATTAAGTTATTTGCTATAAGCTTTCGATACATAGTTACCTAGTCCTTATGACCATGAGATCATGTAAATCACTTATATTGGAAAGGTACTTTGATTACATCAAACGCCACTGCGTAAATGGGTGGTTATAAAGGTGGGATTAAGTATCCGGAAAGTATGAGTTGAGGCATATGGATCAACAGTGGGATTTGTCCATCCCGATGACGGATAGATATACTCTGGGCCCTCTCGGTGGAATGTCGTCTAATGTCTTGCAAGCATATGAATAAGTTCATAAGAGACCACATACCACGGTACGAGTAAAGAGTACTTGTCAGGAGACGAGGTTGAACAAGGTATAGAGTGATACCGATGATCAAACCTCGGACAAGTAAAATATCGCGTGACAAAGGGAATTGGTATCGTATGTGAATGGTTCATTCGATCACTAAGTCATCGTTGAATATGTGGGAGCCATTATGGATCTCCAGATCCCGCTATTGGTTATTGGTCGGAGAGAGTCTCAACCATGTCCGCATAGTTCGCGAACCGTAGGGTGACACACTTAAAGTTGGATGTTGAAATGGTAGAACTTGAATATGGAATGGAGTTCGAATATTTGTTCGGAGTCCCGGATAGGATCCCGGACATCACGAGGAGTTCCGGAATGGTCCGGAGAATAAGATTCATATATAGGATGTCATTTTATGTGTTTGAAAATGATCCGGTGCATTTATGGAAGGTTCTAGAAGGTTCTAGAAAAGTCCGGAAGAAAGTCACTTTGGAAGGCGGAGTCCCGAAGGGACTCCACCACCATGGCCGGCCAACCCTAGGGGGTGGAGTCCCAGGTGGACTCCACCTAAGGTGGCCGGCCACCCCCTCCCAAGGGAAAGTGGGAATCCCACCTCTAGTGGGAGTCCTAGCTTGGGTAGGTTTCATGTCATATGGAAGGTTTTGGTTTGGGGTCTTATTCGAAGACTTGTAGACCAACTCTTGGGTGTTCCACCTATATAATGAGGGCCAAGGGGAGGGGGCCGGCCACCACAACAAGCCACAAGCTGGCCGCACCCTTTGAGGCCGGCCACCCCCTCTCCCCAAACCCTAGCCGCCCCACTCCTCCTTCTTCCCCGCACGCTTAGCGAAGCTCCGCCGGGATTCTCCACCGCCACCGACACCACGCCGTCGTGTTGTCGGATTCAAGAGGAGCTACTACTTCCGCTGCCCGCTGGAACGGGAGGTGGACGTCGTCTTCATCAACAACCGAACGTGTGACCGAGTACGGAGGTGCTGCCCGTTCGTGGCGCCGGAACCGATCGTGATCAAGATCTTCTACGCGCTTTTGCAAGCGGCAAGTGATCGTCTACCGCAGCAATAAGAGCCTACTCTTATAGGCTTTGGAATCTCTTCAAGGGTTAGTCTTGATCATCCCCTCGTTGCTACCGTCTTCTAGATTGCATCTTGGCTTGGATTGCGTGTTCGCGATAGGAAAATTTTTGTTTTCTATGTTATCCTTCATTCCTACCCTTGAATCCATAGGAAACTTTGTTCTAATGCAGTGTAATAATCAATCGAGTTTTTACACCAACAGGTCTTACGTGTGGTGCCCACGCGTGAGGTCCCACACTTCAGTGAGCACAAGTCACGTGCAATAGGTACGCAAACTCCCATCCATCTTCTTTGTCAAGAGAAGACGCATCAGGATGCGTTTTGGAAGTCTGTGGGTCCTTCTGGATCCTTCTTAGTCCCTCTAAAATGAAGCTTTTGGGAGGTTCTTGAAATTTCCATGTTTGAAACCCAAAACCACTTCTCTTCATGATTTACTTCATAAAACATAGTTTAATTAGAGTTTTAGGGGTAGATATATACATGATTTTTCTGGTTTGAATATATATGTCTCTAGACCTTTGTTTATCAACTTGAATGCTTACTATACATATGACATAAGAATGCTATGTGCTTTGGTTTTTCATTCTTTTGATTTTTTTTTCTGAATTTTTAGGGCCATTTGAATCTTGGTCAAATCCTTGGTTTGACCAAGATTTAAACAAGTTTAAAACATAAAAATGAAAAGGGAAGTCTGTATCCTTCTTAGTCACTCTAAAATGAAGCTTTTGGGAGGTTTTTAAAATTTCAATGTTTGAAACCCAAAACCACTTCTCTTCACATGCTTGACTTCATAAGACAGAGTTAATTAATTTAGGGGTTAATTAGGGGGTATAGATACATGATTTGTGTGGTTTGAATATGTATGGACCTTATTTATCAACAACTTTAATGCTTACTATATGACATAAGAAAACTATTTGCTTTTGTTTTTCTTTTTTCAATTTTTTTTTCAATTTTGATGCCCATTTGAATCTTGTCAAATCCTAGGTTTGACCAAGATAATTTAAACAAGTTTAAAACATGAAAATGAAAAGGGAAGCATGGATCCTTCTTAGTCACTCTAAAATGAAGCTTTTGGGAGGTTTTTGAAATTTCCATGTTTGAAACCAAAACCACTTCTCTTCACATGCATGCTTGACTTCATAAGACAGAGTTTAGGGGTTAGGGGGTATAGCTACATGATTTGTCTGGTTTGAATATGTCTACACCTTGTTTATCAACTTTAATGCTTACTATATGACATAAGAAAACTATGTGATTTGGTTTTTCATTTTTCTGTTTTTTTTAATTTTCTGCCCATTTGAATCTTGGTCAAATCCTAGGTTTGACCAAGATTTAGACAGGTTTAACACGTGAAAACGAATAAGTAAGGCTGGATCCTTCTTAGTCACTCCAAAATGTACCAATTGATAGATGTGTTACTTTGCTTCATGGAAAAAATAATGTCATGTAAATGAGTTAACTTGGATTTCCTACCCTTGAATCCATAGGAAACTTTGTTCTAATGCACTATTATAATCAACCGAGTTTTTACACCAACAGGTCCGTCACTTACGTGTGGTGCCCAGGCTTGAGGTCCCACACTTCAGTGAGCACAAGTCACGTGCAATAGGTACGCAAACTCCCAGCCATCTTCTTTGTCAAGAGAAGACGCATCAGGATGCGTTTTGGAAGTCTGTGGGTCCTTCTAGATCCTTCGGTTGTCCCTCTCACAAAAAAAAACAAATCTCTCTCATTCTCGGCCTCGCTCGACTCGCTCGCTCGCACCTCCTGCTCACTGACAAACCCTGCACAAAAGTCAACATCATCACCCGAAAAGGGGAGACACCATAATTCTCTCCCTTCTTCTCTCCTTCCGAGTGATCCCTCTTCCTCCGAGTTTCACTCGACGGGCAAACACCCATGTGCTGCATAGTAATAATAAAAAGGTAGTACTCGTAGAAAAATCGATATACGAATCTGTAATTAAATAGGTTAAACTAGGGTTTTGCCCAGTTCTACAGATCAAGGGTTCAAAAAATCCAACTACGGGGTTCGAACAACACGATTCTAATCCAAGAATTTTTTCGACCTAGGTCACCCAAATGGCCTCAAACTATAGGGTTAGCATCTAGTGCAGTATGTGTGAAAATGTATGCACTATGTGTGCTATAACTTGTATGTCTTTCATATTTGAACCAAATTTGAATAAGTTTGAAATATTTGAAAAGGGGCTTTTGGCTTAAACGTTTGAAACCAAAAACCACTTCTCTTCATGCATGCTTGACTTCATAAGACAGAGTTTAGCTAGGGTTAGGGGATATATGCATGATTTTCCTGGTTTGAATATGTCTAGACCTTGTTTATCAACTTAATTGAATGCTTACTATATGACATAAGAATACTATGTGACTTGTTTTTTATTTTTTGATTTTTTTAAAATTTTATGCCCATTTGAATCTTGGTAAAATCCTAGGTTTGAACATGGTTTAAACAAGTTTAAATCATGAATATGAAAAATTAAGCATCTATATATCCTTCTTACTCACTCCAAAATGTAGCTCTTGGGAGGGTTTTTCGAAATTTCCATGTTTGAAACCAAAACCACTTCTCTTCATGCATGCTTGACTTCATAAGACAGAGTTTAGGGTTAGGGGTAGATATATACATGATTTTCTGGTTTGAATATGTCTAGACCTTGTTTATCAACTTGAATTCTTACTATATATATATGACATAATAATGTTATGTCCTTTGGTTTTTCATTCTTTTGATTTTTTATGAATTTCCATGCCCATTTGAATCTTTTGGTCAAATCCTAGAGGTTTGACCAAGATTTAAACAAGTTTAAAACATGAAAATGAAAAGGGAAGCTTGTATATCCTTCTTAGTCACTCTAAAATGAAGTTTTTGGGAGGTTTTTGAAATTTCCATGTTTGAAACCCAAAACCACTTCTCTTCATGCTAGACTTCATAAGACAATTTAATTAGGGGTTAGGGGTAGATACATGATTTGTCTGGTTTGAATATGTCCAAACCTTGCTTGTTTATCAACTTGAATGCTTACTATATGACATAAGAATGCTTACCATATGTTTGAATTTTAAAAGCATATAGTCTTCTTATGTCATATAGTAAGCATTCAAAAGGTTTTCTTTGAGAGAGTAGCATGCATTCAAAAGTTGATAAATAAGATTTGGACATATTCAAACCAGACAAATCATGTATCTACACCCCTAACCCTAAACTCTGTCTTATGAAGTCAAGCATGAAGAGAAGTGCTTTTGGGTTTCAAACATGGAAATTTCACAAACCTCCCAAAAGCTTCATTTTACAGTGACTAAGAAGGATCCAGGCTTACCTTTTCATTTTCATGTTTTAAACTTGTTTAACTCTTGGTCAAACCTAGGATTTGACCAAGATTTAAATGGGCATAAAAAATCAGAAAAAACAGAAAAAAAATGAAAAACCAAATAACATAGCCTTCTTATGTCATATAGTAAGCATTCAAGTTGATAAACAAGGTCTAGACATATTCAAACCAGAAAAAGCATGTATCTACCCCTAACCCTAAACTCTGTCTTACGAAGTCAAGCATGAAGAGAAGTGGTTTTGGGTTTCAAACATGGAAATTTCAAAAACCTCGCGAAAGCTTCATTTTAGAGTGACTAAGAAGGATCCATGCTTACCTATTCATTTTCATGTTTTAAACTTGTTTAAACCTTGATAAAACCCAGGATTTTACCTATTTAATCATAGATTCATAGGTCGATTTTTTACTTTTTTATTTTTACTATGCAGCACATGTGTGTTTGCCCGTCCAGTGAAACTCGGAGGAAGAGGGATCACACGGAAGGAGAAGAAGGGATAGCAGTCACGGGGCCCCTCTTATTATTTATGGTGTATATCTTTTTTCTGGTGATGTTGACTGTTGTGCAGCGTTTGTCAGTGCGCAGGAGGTGCGAGGCTGCGAGCGAGCGAGTCGAGCGAGGCCGAGAATGAGAGAGATGTTTTTTTCTTTTTCTTTTCCGTGAGAGGGACAACAGAAGGATCCAGAGACGACTTCCACTACGCATCCTGGTGCGCGTCTTCTCTTGACAAAGAAGATGGATGGGAGTTTGCGTACCTACTAATCTACTATAGTACTACTACTACACAAGAACCATATACATGTCAAAGTTTTCAACAATAATAAAGCAAGTGAGAGTTTCAATTACTCAAAATTTACAATAAACAAAAACTTTTCTATGCATATAGTGCCACATATAGATTCATGCATATAGTAATATTTCTTTTGTGCAATTGCCATGATGAGTGTTAGCATGTTAATCTATTGCTATATGAACCCTAATCAAGATCACAAAACCCTAAAATAAGGAGAAATAAAGAAAATGGGAAAAACCCATATTCACTCACATACACCATATGCCAAAATGCAAATCCTTCACCAAGGCCATAATTGCTTGCTCCCTTGCTTCTAAAATGCTTCAATATGATAAACTAACACAATTGCATCATTGGATCATGAATCAAATCAAGAGAAATCAAGAATTCATCATACATATGATAATGGTCACTTGGGCCAAAAATATTTTCTTCACCACTTCACACCCCTGTATTTCTCAAATCCTAAACTAAAGTTTGTCAACCAAAGCCATGTCATCCAAGACCATGTCAAGGTGAATACTTTTCATGTTGACCACCCTCCCTAAAGTTGACTAGGTTGACCAGAATTAATTGCCAAAATGGGATCTGAGAATAAAAACAAGATCATCTCAAATTTGAAAAGTTGCAAATCTTTTCCAAATTGAGTGCCACCACCACCAATACCTCACATTAATTATATCTTTGAGATTCACCAAAAAGAATTTCGAAATTTAAATATTTTTCTCTTGCGGGCATTATGTCGAGCACTTGGCAGACATGAATTCAGTTTTGTGTTACCCTTTTGTCCAGATTCTTCACTAAACCACTTTAATTTGGTGATCATTTGCTAGTTCTAGGACCCCTGCATCATCTCCGTACCTGCTATGGTCGATTAAAGTGAGAGGAGGGAGAGAAAAACCCTAAACTAAAGCATGCCGTGGCCATGCCGGCCACCTTTGGCCAAAACCCTCCATGGCCTCTCCCTTGTCGAATCTCCATGTCCTCGAGCATCTGCATCACAAGGACTCACCCTGTACCGCCCACTCGATCGCTCGTGCACGGCATTGCCCAGAACGGCCGTGTCCAAAACCATGCCAGCACGCGCCCATGCCGCGGTGAGCGCAGGCTGCGCCGGACGCCATGCACTCGATCGCTGCCGTCCTCGCCCTGCATCCCTACCCGCTGCGTCGAGCATCTACTCCAAGCCCTCTACGCGCTAGACATGCTCAAGCACGCGCCCAGGGCCTTGTCACCGTCGTCCTCGCCGCCGACGTACCGCGGGTACTGTGATGATTCTGCAGCGCCGAGCGATCCTTTCGTCCCTCTCTGCGCCAGCTAGCTCTCGAGCACCGCTAGGACGACGCCTATCCACTGCCGTCCTCGCCTTGCCCTTTCGCGCCCACAGGAGCCGCGCCATGGCCGCGCCCTTGCAGCACCTCACGGCCACCATGTCCGGCTATAAATAGAGCTCCTCAGCCCACGATCTCTTCACACCATCTGCTCCTCTCCCTTCTCTGAACACGCACCACATCACACCATATCACCGGAGCTGCTCCAATTGCAAGACGAAGCCCGCCGGAGCCAGGACATCACCGTCGACGATTGGCGCCACCCCGAGCTTCGCCACTGCTACCAGACGGCTCAGCATCCTCGACAACGTCCCCTCGTCACCAGCAGAGCACCGCGGGAACCCTGGTAGGCTCTCCGACCCCCTACTGACGCCGCGGCCTCGTCGGAATCTCGCCGGAGACGACGAGCGTCGTGAGCCGTTGATCAGCCTTTTGATCTGACGCTCCTCCTCGCTCGTACCGCTTCGGCGTGTTATGAGGCACTGACGGGTGGCCCCCAGCCTGTCAGGGCAGCCCACCCGCACCAGTTGCTTGTTGGGCTGCGAAGTGAGGTTTAAATCGTTTCGGCCCAGTAACGTTTCCCGCCAAGCCCAACCATTCAAAAATTGAATTTCTGTTTAATTCCAAATTCAATACTGATGCTGATTTCAAATTTGAATATCTGGAGATCTACTACACCAATTTTAACCAATCTATTATATTATTAAAACAACAAACAACGAACGGTCTAGATTAGCTTGGGAATAATCAAAGGAAAACAATGGCAAAGATTTCCACACGTCCGGCCTGTGTCCATCTCAATCTGCGAATATACTTTCCTTCTCTGCCACGTCAATAGACAAAAAAAAATGACAGCTACGATGGAAAAATCACCACGGCTCCACTTATATCTCAACAGAAACTCTGTCTCTTTAAACAACTCCGATCGATCAAATCTTGGTAGCACAGCGGCAAAGATTTCCTCAAGTCTGGCCGGCGTCGATCTCAATCTGCGCTATATAATTTCTTCTCTGCAACGTCTAAAGACAAAGCTACAAAGCAGTTTCGCGTCCCTACGAAGGTGGTGCCTAATCTATACAACAACGAGCCTGAGATGACGAGGGAGGAGACCTTTTGTCGATCTCACGCCGTCGAGAGTCTAGGTCAAGCGTGATATCGTCGATCTGCGTGAGCGAGAAGTCGTTCGTGGCGGTTAATCGAGGCAGCGTCCTCCTCAAGAACCAGTCATAATCTGTTGGATCCAATAGACCTTCCATGAGCTTGAGAGGCGAGCAGGGCAGTCTCACTATGATGATTTGGGCGACGGTGGGCGAGGTCGGCTATGTCACGATGATGAATTCGACGACCGCGATCTCACTCCAACAGGCTTGATGAACATATAAGCAGAAACCTGCATCTACGAGGAGTTTGTATATGGCCTCTTCGCCCCATGTAGCCGTGATTGATTTTGCTTCGCTCAGATCAAAACGTCAGCTATTTCAGCCGACAGGTTGAGTATGGCACACATGAAATAGATGTCAATGTCGACGGATTCGGAACCATCCGAGGATGCACGACGTTGATCTCCTCCACGGCTCCACCGGCATCTAATTCACTTATGGCGTTATCCACGACTGCAACACCATACACCATTTTTCCGGCCGCGACGGTACGTAGATTCCGATGGTATATATCGATCGATGCAATTCTGACTTGCCTCATGCACAGATGTGCCAATTTTTGCCTCAGACGCATGTATACCATGGATGCAGACATGCAAGATACGGAGCAATTGGATGGAGTTTGACTTGCCGCGCCTGATGCACACAACCACACAGCCATACAAACCTAATTCTGGTAATGTCACGTGAGCTTTTCTCAAGCTAGGGTGTTCGATTATGCTGCTGCATTGCTTTGATTATATATGTCACGTGAGTGTAATCTCGACAATTTTATCAACAAGAATCTAATGAATCTTGGAGTAGATGTGTAGCCAAGATCGCGGCCTTTGCAGATGCACGCAATGACTGGAAGGACAGGGCCGATCCAAGATGCAGTTCAAGGCCTCCATAGATACTTGACCTCTACAAGCATAAGGGGTTAATCATCACGTAAAACATTGATGGTTTATTTCTCTTCGCCCCATATAGACATGATTGATGCTGCTTCGCTCATATCAAAACGTCAATGGTTTCTGCTCGCAGGTTGAGTATGATGGAAAACCAGCGTTGTCGGAAACCCGTGAACGGTTTGAATTGATGGTACCCACTGAGCTACCGCAGTTTACATCAGTTGGGCCCCGGTTATTTTCTGAACACACGTGCCAATCAAGTTTAAAGTTCAGTTTCACACAGATTTTTTTTTTACTGACAACCTTTTGCAGCGCTTTGAGCCATCACGTTTGCAGGTCGCGATTGTGTACGAGTTGGAATTACAGATGCTGATGATTGATTGGTTTCGAAGGAGATGCCAAGCATCCGTCCAGTAAATTTGGAGATGGCATCGTCCTCCAAATGGAATTATACTCATGCATGCAAGACATGCACGTGCATCATACGGAAGAGAGAGAAAATTAATTCATAGCTAAGTCAGCGCATCTTATGTTAAGGATGACATGAGCACCCGGGCTGACTGATGACACCTCAAGCAATAAAAATACTCACTAAGCATGGTGCCATAGGATGTTAAGACAGCAGAAGAAAAAATTATAATGGACCCATGGAAAAAAAATTACGAATGAATGGAGGTATCAGAGAATAGTTGCATGGGGGGCGACAGAAAAGCATCAGTTCCTGGGTTCAATTAACAGATGGCGGACGACGGAATACTTTCTCTTGATTTGCATAGTATCAGATGAGTTTGATTCTGTTTTGCACAGACCGAACCTCCACGGCATTAATCCTTGAATTTATGGAGTGATCTCGAGGTATGATAGACCTTAAAGAGATTGATATTAGTATGCGTTTATTTTTCTTTTATCCCGTCTCTTCCTTTGAATTGACAATAAAACATAAAAAGAGTTGGCCATGGAAATACTATTATATTTCCCACCTGTGTATTAGTTTTGTTCCAAATACGACTGACCCAACATTTCATGCGATGTATACCTTCATTTAAGATTTGTAGGTAAAATGAATTTACCAAGTACTCCATACTTTTACTTAGTGTAATGACATAATTTGTTTCCTGGATTAGTGCAAGCTAATTAATGACCAGCACACTAACTGGATTTTGTTTTGTAGTTTTGTAGGTGAGAATAATCTAGGGAGTTTCTCAGGTACAGGTTGCAGTAAGCATTTTTTTCAGAAAACTAAGTAAATCTTTGTTGGTCGTATGTATTCTGGTCCTAATGTTTGCACGTGTTAATATTATCCAGGGAGTGTAAATATTCATGTGGCATTATAATCAACATGAAATAAACTTTTTCATATTATATGTGTATGAAATTACAGGTATTGGTACTTTTTCCTGTATATGTGATTAAAATTTACGAAGTTTGATTTTGACTAACTTCAAAAAGGAGGGTAATTATAAATGGAGGACTACTTAATCATTATAGTTAAACTATATAAGAAAGGCACCACATGGTGAATACTCTATGTTACTGACCATGGCAGCATCGTGAAGATTATAACAACATTGACTAACATACCTTTTTTGATACAAAAATAGGAAAAAGTCACTAGGTTCATCGGCGTAGGAAGAATCTGCGCCGTAGTTGGGTTCATGTATTAAAATGAAAAAAGCATATTTGTGCAAAACAATACATGGTGGGAGTGATTATAAGAAAATGCATTCTACTAAAATGTGATGAATATACACACAACCTATTATTGCATTCGATGAGAAATTAAAAACAAGATATATCTATGCAGCATATTGACGAAGGAAAAAAGAGGGAGTGTGGCCAGCCCATAACTTCACTTCGAGTCATACATGCTTGGGTATATATTCTTACTGAATTTTTTTATAAAATTATATTGGTGAAAAGGTTAGTATATATAGTCCACATAAAGATCAGTACAGAGATCTACATATGGTTTTGCATCAGTCACCAGTTGTTATCATACACCATTGTTCCTCCATACGAACTAATGCACTTCGTAAAGATACTTATTGATTCTAAGTGGCGACGAATTAAATCGATAAATTGTTGAGGTTGAGGTTAAATATCTGACCACGAAGATAATACTGAGTATAACAATGCATATTAAATCTATCTAGCCGCGCAAGTGCGCGGGCCCTTCAGCTAGTTTTATATATTTGGAAAGCTCATAAAATTATCTAAATAATGCCACTGGTCTCATATCCAAATTCGTAGTAGATTTTAAATGACAAAAATAACAAGGCAGGGCCTTTTCTAACTTTAAATAATTATTAAGAATAATCTATAAATGATTTTAAGTTGATTCCAATTCTAATAAATCACAAATGATGTCCCCTAATTGATTATGCAATAATATAGCCATGTTATTTGTATGATCATGGACTAGATCAAATAAGATAGCTATGTAGTCAATTCTAGAACAATTCAACTTGGAATTCAAATTTAATAAATAGTATGAGAGCTACTCTCTCATTTAAATCTTGATCCTAAGTAATATAACCAGGGGGAATGACCTAGGCTAATGAACCCCTGATAATTATTACTTAGAGATTTTAATGCATTTAAAATAGTAGTATGATAACATGTGTAGTATAGCACTTTAATTAAATTATACTCACATATAATAGATATGAAATGTTGACTTGGGTCAACCTATATTTCATACCTGATTATTATATGAAGAGATTAAATCTTAATAAAATGAGAAGAAATGAATTTCTCTAAGAATCTACATATCCAAATTTAAGAAATAGGAATAATGAGAGGAAATTATTTTCTCCTAAATAAGAATTCCTCAAATAACTCACCATGCCATGTTTGATTGATAATAGGACTAGAGTGTGAACTCTTTGAGTGTTCTTAGTTTAGCATGTGAGTTTGGTTTAGTATTTATACCTCGTATTCGTATATAGACGCTAGTAACGAGGAGTATCAAGAGGAGGAGGCCTACTCCCAAGAAGAGGAAGAGAACTTTGATCACTACTCAGCTCAAGGCAAGCTAACCCTTGCTAAATACAAATGCTTAGCTCTACAAGAGCAAAGGCATCATCACACTTTACTTTTATGTATTACCTATCCCATGTTTTTACTTAATTTTACTTTGGCTTATTTATTTCAAAGCACTTTCGATTTATGATTCACTTTGTATAGAATAGAACAATACTTGGATTAGATGAACACCACTCAAAGCTAGATAGCACCCCTCATATAGTTGCTATTGCTAATCAATTTAAAATTGACTACTCTAGATGGGAACAAGTGATTTTGATATGAATTTTGAAACCTTGGAATGATGGTTCATTCCATGGAATGACTTTAAGGTGATATTTGACCAAGAGAAGATAGTGATTTTTGATATAAACCTGATATGGTTTTGAATGCGATACCTTTCCAATTATACAAGTACCCCCACAATACCTGATTATGGGTAGGGCTTAACTAGAAACTTGTGTATTTTAGTATGGGTTCCCTCTAAACAAGCATCATAGGGGTTACGCCGAGGCTGCCTCCGTATGTGAGAAATGATGTGAATATGAGGTGAATGTACGACCCAAGCCCTGTGCAGTTCCCGGGTTAACAGTTGGTTCTCACCGGGAGGCCAAGCTCATGGGGAGAGGTGCCTATACTAGGACATATAAGTGAAAGGTTATGATTGATGATCCGCGTACTGAGTTACGATGATTCGGGGTTATCCTCGACGGATGAAATCAATAGTTGTGGCACAAGAGTACAACCTCTGCAGAGTGTTAAACCTATTCGAATAGCCGTGTCCACGGTTACGGACGGTTGGAAAGGCCATACTACTTCCGTTATCAGAATTTATGTTGAAATGGTGATGGTGATAGCTGAATTGATTTGAATCCCAAATGAAGTGTGGGAATGACACTAATGTTCCCACTTGAGTTAGTCTATCAAACAATGAGGATTTTATTAAATGTTTATCAAAAGAAAACTTGGCTTTATGCAAATAAACTTAGAGCTTAGTACCCCTTTACTATACTTATTATGCTTTACCATAGTATTAGTTTGCGAGTACTTTAAAAGTACTCATGGCTTTGCCCTGGCTATTCAAATGCCAGACTATGAAGAGGAGCAACAGTATCAGGATGACGGACAGCAGGACGTCTACGATAACTAGGATCGTCTTCTAACGTCAAGCGTTGCCTGTGGAATATAGAGTCCACTATTACTACGCTTCCGCTACTTATGTGTGATGTTGAACAATCTATTTGTGTAATATTGGATCATGTGATCCCTTGTTGTAAGACCTTATGTGTTGTAATAAATGATGACTCTGAACGACTTACTATTATGTCTCGCAAAAACAATCTTCCTGGGATTGCGATGTATGATATAATAGGGCATCCGGACTTAAAAACCCGGGTGTTGACAAGTTGGTATCAGAGCCATTGTTTGACCTTAGGAGACCCTAGTTAGAATGGACGTCCAACAAACTTAGTTTATAATAAAATAGTTATGAAAATACACTCATACCCTTACCTTAAAAATCTTTTTCAAAATAATCCATTTCATTGATTATTACTTAAAATTTTGAACACTTACAATTATTAACTTATTTGTCACTCCCTCTACAGATGGAGCCTATCATCCCGACGGAGCCCTTCATCCAGACCCAAGTGTACGACTTGGCGAACGGTGGGGATCTGATCTTTGAAAGGGATCTGTTTGCTCTCACCGAGTTCCTCGGACGCTCTCCTCCCGTGTTCTACGGAGGCCAGATCTCGGACCAAGCCAACGGCCAGCTCCAGTGGCTCATCATGGCTAACCTTCCTGGGAAGCCGGAGTCACCCATGTTCCGCCAGATCCAGTTCTCGCTCCGCGAGAACACCTGGGTGGATGGACTCGCCCATGCTCTGCAGGAGTCTCTCGCTCGTCTGTGCGGGCAGAACTCGCTGGCCATCGAAGGGGAACGCTTTGCGCACTTCGCAAGGCACTCCTCTGTTGGTCTGCCCCTCAGCCTGCCGTACCACCCCGTGCTGAGGCACCATGTGGATCACCTCGACTACATGCTGTACGAGACTCGGTCTGCGCTGAGTAACTCCCGCTCCGCCGCCAACCACACTCAGCAGCAGCTGAACCAGTACGCGGATACCATCAAGGTCATCGCCAAGGAGCGCAGGACTCTGCGCCAGCTGGTCGCGAAGAGGGACGCCACCATCCACCGCCTCAAGACCAAGATCGCCGTCCTGAAGGAGACCATCTCCACTCAGGTGGAGCAGCTCCAGATCCTGGAAGGAGAAGGCGAGGGGGAAGACATCCAAGGGGATGGCTACTCCTACGTCAGCAACGACAACGACTACGAGCCGGAGGAAGAGGAAGACCAGGACTTCCACCAGCACCTGCCTGCCGGGATGGACACCACCTTCCCGCTCCGCATCGATGGATAGTTTCCATCCCCCCCTGAGCACCGCGTAGTCTGAGATGTATCGGTCCTTTGTATTCGCCCCTTGTATCGTAGATTGTTGAAAGGGTTCTTCAAACCCTCCGGATTGTTAGCTTGTAATAATTGCTACCTTCATGACTATGTTCGTGTGTGTAATATTTTTATATTATGAATCAAGTTTTAAATAAATGTGAGTTTACTCCCCAAAATTAAGCCATAGAAATTGTCCCTCTCATCTTATGATCCATATCTCTGTTCAGATGGCACCTCCCAATCGCAACGCCAACCCGGATGCGCTGACACAGATACTGCAACAGATGTTGGCTGATCGAGAAGTTGATAGGACTGAAAGGCAAGCTAACCTAGCTGTACTTCAACAGTTAGCACAGAACAACCAAGGCCACGGGAACCATGATCACCCGGGCTCCAAGTTGAAGAACTTTCAGAACACCAACCCACCGGTGTTTAGCAAGACGGAGGAACCCCTTGATGCTGATGATTGGCTCCAAACAATGGAGAACAATCTTGAGGTTGCCGGAGTGGAAGATGATGACAAGGTGCTGTTTGCCACCCACTATCTGGCAGGACCTGCACGTGCCTGGTGGACGAGTGCTCGCGCATTGAATGCAGGGCAACTCATGACTTGGGCAGATTTCAAGCTCAAGTTTAGCAAATACCATGTGCCACCGGGTCTCATCAAGAAGATGCGGGATGAGTTCCGCGAGTTAAAGCAAGGCCGTCTGACCGTGGTAGAATACCGCGACAGGTTCCTCACCTTGTCAAGGTACGCCCCGGATGAGACTGACACCACCGAGAAGAGGAAGGAGAGGTTCCTGAACGGACTGCACGATGAGATGCAGACCGTGTTGGTCAACATCCCCTTTGCTGACCTTGAAGCCCTTGTTGACTCGGCCATCCAGATGGAGGGCAAGTTGAACCAAGCCAATGAAAACCGCAAGCGCCGCATGATGCACCAGAGTGGGCCCAGCAACACCTCCAAGTTTCGCCCCGGCTCAAGCGGAGGATTCACCCCCAGAAACACCACCGGCACAGATGTCGCGCCCCGGTTATCAGAACCGGAGCGGAGGAAACCCCAGGACAGGAGGGCACCACCACAACAGCAACAACTTCGTCCACCACAACAACAACTTCAACGCGCTCCGACAAGAGCCCCTGCCAACCCCAACACCAACACTGCTCCAAGGACTGGGAGCAATGCTATCCCTGTCGCCCCCAAGGACAAGTCCACCATCAACTGCTATGAGTGCGGCGTGGTGGGGCACTACTCCAAAGAGTGTCCCCAGAGACTCGCCAAGATGGCCGCCAACACCACTGGCCCTGCTCAGCAGCAACGCCGTGTCGCCAACAACAAGAAGTTCGCCCCCAACAACCCGAACAACCGCAGCGGCCGCCTCTTTCACATGAGTGCGGAAGAAGCTCAGGAAGCCCCAGATGTCGTGCTGGGTATGTTCTCTGTTAACTCAATACCTGCAAGAGTGCTGTTTGATTCTGGAGCATCGCATTCATTTGTTACGGAAGAATTTGCATGCACTAGTAAGATTCAACCCATCAGTTTGAAGCATGTCATGGTAGTGCAAATACCTGGATCAACAACTAAAGCTAGAAAAATTTGCAAAGATGTTCCTATCAGAATTCATGAAATAGACTTTTATGCCAATCTGATTGTTCTGGGAACAAAAGGTTTGGAGGTAGTACTGGGTATGGACTGGATGTCCAAACATCATGGATTGATTGATTGTGCCAAGAAGGCCATCACCATGACTAGTAGCACCGGAGTGTTAGTTGAGCACATCTCAGAAAAGCTGCCCAGAAAATTTACCTGCAACCAGAGTTTAACCAAACCCACCCTGGATCAAATCAGAGTCGTCTGTAGATACTCTGATGTGTTTCCAGATGACCTACCCGGTATGCCCCCGGATCGGGATATCGAGTTTATCATCGAGTTAATCCCCGGAACAGGACCTATAGCCCAGAGAGCTTACAGCATGAACCCGGCAGAATTAGTGGAACTAAAGAAACAACTGGATGATATGTTAGCCAAAGGTTTGATTAGACCAAGTGCATCACCCTGGAGATCACCAGTTTTGTTTGTGGACAAGAAGGATGGTGCTATCCGTTTATGTACGGATTACCGCAAGCTCAATGATGTCACCATCAAGAACAAGTATCCCTTGCCCAAAATAGAAGACCTGTTTGACCAGTTGACCGGTGCCACCGTGTTCTCTAAGATTGATCTTAGGACAGGGTACCATCAGCTGAAGATCCGTGCATCGGACATCCCCAAAACTGCCTTCACCACCAGATATGGATTGTATGAGTACAATGTCATGTCATTTGGATTAACCAACGCCCCCGCTTACTTCATGAATCTCATGAATAAGATCTTCATGAACTTCCTGGATAAGTTCGTCGTTGTCTTCATCGACGACATCCTTATCTACTCCAAAACCGAAGAAGAACATGAGCAACACTTGGAAATGGTCTTAGATACTCTTCGGGAACACCAGCTGTATGCCAAGTTCAGCAAGTGTGAGTTCTGGTTGAAGGAAGTAGGATTCCTGGGACACATCTTGTCCGCAGGAGGAATTGCCGTTGACCCCTCAAAGATAAAGACCGTTGCAGAATGGAAAGCCCCAACCACCCAGACTGAGGTCCGTGCATTTCTCGGATTGGCGGGATATTACCGCCGATTCGTTGAAGGATTCTCAAGCATAGCCAGACCAATGACCCAATTGTTGAAAAAGGACAAGAAGTTCGAATGGACGAACAAGTGTGAAGAGAGCTTCCAACAGCTCAAGAGCAGACTGACTTCAGCCCCAATACTGATCATGCCGGACATCACCAAACCATTTGATGTGTATTGTGATGCCTCCAAGATTGGTCTTGGATGTGTGTTGATGCAGGAAGGCAAGGTAATCTCATACCTGTCCCGGCAACTGAAGCAGCATGAACAGAATTATCCGACCCATGACTTAGAGCTAGCAGCAGTCGTGTTAGCCTTGAAAGTATGGCGTCATTACCTCATGGGTAATCGATGCGAGATCTATTCGGATCACAAGAGTTTGAAGTATATCTTCACCCAGAAGGAACTGAACATGAGGCAAAGGAGATGGTTAGAGTTAATCAAGGATTATGATATGGATATCCACTATCACCCAGGCAAGGCCAACGTGGTAGCAGATGCCTTGAGTAGACTGCCGTGTCAGTTGAACTCCATGATTGCCGAAGAGCAACCTAGCCTTCACCAAGAGTTTGAACAGTTTAGAATGGAGCTAGTAAGTGAAGGATTTCTCGCCAGCATTGAACTTCAACCCACCCTGATTAGTCAAATCAAGGAAGCCCAGAAGAGCAATGCAAGCATTGACGGGATTAAGAGCCAGCTAGCAGCAGGAAAGGCACCGGGATTCACTGTTGATGAAGAAGGAGTACTTTGGTACAACGGACGCTTGTGCGTGCCGTCAGATTCGGAGTTGAAACAAGTGATTCTAAAGGAAGCCCATGACACCTTGTATTCTATTCACCCCGGAGGTACCAAGATGTACCAGGACTTGAAGGAACAGTTCTGGTGGCATGGGATGAAGCGAGAAATCGGGAGTTACATCGCCAAGTGTGACATCTGTCAGAGAGTCAAGGCAGAACACCAACGACCCGCAGGACTGCTACAGCCCCTGCAGATTCCCGAATGGAAGTGGGATTCGGTAGGAATGGACTTCATCACCGGATTGCCCAAATCTAGTAAAGGAAATGATTCTATCTGGGTAGTGGTCGACAGATTGACCAAAGTCGCCCATTTCATCCCCGTCAAGACCACCTACCAAGGACCAAGACTTGCAGAGTTGTATATCTCACGAATAGTCAGCCTACACGGAACCCCGAAGTCAATAGTATCCGATAGAGGATCCCAATTTACCTCCAGATTTTGGCAGAAGGTACATGAAGGACTCGGAACTAGGCTGAACTTCAGCACAGCCTATCACCCTCAGACGGATGGACAGACTGAACGAGTCAACCAGATACTAGAAGATATGCTGAGAGCATGTGTGTTAGAATATGGATCCAAGTGGGAAGACTGTTTGCCGTACGCAGAATTCTCATACAACAACAGCTATCAAGCCAGTTTACAAATGGCCCCCTTTGAAGCCTGTACGGAAGGAAGTGCCGTACCCCTCTGAATTGGTCGGAAGTCGGAGAGAGTCAAGTCTTTGGACCAGATATTCTCCGAGAAGCTGAAGAGAAGGTTCACAAGATCCGTGAGTACCTCAAGACCGCTCAATCAAGACAGAAGAGCTACGCCGACAAGAGACGTCGAGAGATGACCTTCGAGATCGGAGATTTCGTGTATCTCAAAGTGTCCCCCCTTAAAGGAATGCAGAGATTCCAGCTTAAAGGAAAGCTTGCACCCCGATATGTTGGACCCTTCAAAGTCCTGAGCCGCCGAGGAGAAGTGTCCTATCAACTGGAATTACCAGAAGAAATGTCAACGATACACAATGTGTTTCACATCTCGTTACTCCGGAAATGCTTAGAGGTACCTGAGAAGACGGAGGTTTTCAAGAACATCGACCATCGAACTGTGGATATCAACTCAGATCTGACATACCGCGAAGTACCTATTCGCATCCTGGAAGAAGCTTTCAGAACCACTCGTACCCGAAGTATCAAGTTTCTGAAGATACAATGGAGTAACCACACCGAAGAAGAAGCCACTTGGGAGAGAGAAGATTTTATGAAGACAGAATACCCCAATCTCTTTAGTACCTAGTTTTCTTCCAGATCTCGGGACGAGATCTTTTGTAAGGGGGAAGGGTTTGTAACATCCCAAGATTTCAACAATAATAAAGCAAGTGAGAGTTTCAATTACTCAAAATTTACAATAAACAAAAACTTTTCTATGCATATAGTGCCACATATAGATTCATGCATTTGAGTAATATTTCTTTTGTGCAATTGCCATGATGAGTGTTAGCATGTTAATCTATTGCTATATGAACCCTAATCAAGATCACAAAACCCTAAAATAAGGAGAAATAAAGAAAATGGGAAAAACCCATATTCACTCACATACACCATATGCCAAAATGCAAATCCTTCACCAAGGCCATAATTGCTTGCTCCCTTGCTTCTAAAATGCTTCAATATGATAAACTAACACAATTGCATCATTGGATCATGAATCAAATCAAGAGAAATCAAGAATTCATCATACATATGATAATGGTCACTTGGGCCAAAAATATTTTCTTCACCACTTCACACCCCTGTATTTCTCAAATCCTAAACTAAAGTTTGTCAACCAAAGCCATGTCATCCAAGACCATGTCAAGGTGAATACTTTTCATGTTGACCACCCTCCCTAAAGTTGACTAGGTTGACCAGAATTAAGTTGCCAAAATGGGATCTGAGAATAAAAACAAGATCATCTCAAATTTGAAAAGTTGCAAATCTTTTCCAAATTGAGTGCCACCACCACCAATACCTCACATTAATTATATCTTTGAGATTCACCAAAAAGAATTTCGAAATTTAAATATTTTTCTCTTGCGGGCATTATGTCGAGCACTTGGCAGACATGAATTCAGTTTGGTGTTACACCCTTTTGTCCAGCAGATTCTTCACTAAACCACTTTAATTTGGTGATCATTTGCTAGTTCTAGGACCCCTGCATCATCTCTGTACCTGCTATGGTCGATTAAAGTGAGAGGAGGGAGAGAAAAACCCTAAACTAAAGCATGCCGTGGCCATGCCGGCCACCTTTGGCCAAAACCCTCCATGGCCTCTCCCTTGTCGAATCTCCATGTCCTCGAGCATCTCTGCATCACAAGGACTCACCCTGTACCGCCCACTCGATCTCGTGCACGGCATTGCCCAGAACGGCCGTGTCCAAAACCATGCCAGCACGCGCCCATGCCGCGGTGAGCGCGCACTGGCGCGCCAGGACGCCATGCACTCGATCGCTGCCGTCCTCGCCCTGCATCCCTACCGCTGCGTCGAGCATCTACTCCAAGCCCTCTACGCGCTAGACATGCTCAAGCACGCGCCCAGGGCCTTGTCACCGTCGTCCTCGCCGCCGACGTACCGCGGGTACTGTGATGATTTCTGCAAGCGCCCGAGCAATCCTTTCGTCCCTCTCTGCGCCAGCTAGCTCTCGAGCACCGCTAGGACGACGCCTATCCACTGCCGTCCTCGCCTTGCCCTTTCGCGCACCACAGGAGCCGCGCCATGGCCGCGCCCTTGCAGCACCTCACGGCCACCATGTCCGGCTATAAATAGAGCTCCTCAGCCCACGATCCCTTCACACCATCTGCTCCTCTCCCTTCTCTGAACACGCTCGCCACATCAATTTCACACAATCTCACCGGAGCTGCTCCAATTGCAAGACGAAGCCCGCCGGAGCCAGGACATCACCGTCGACGATTGGCGCCACCCCGAGCTTCGCCACTGCTACCAGACGGCTCAGCATCCTCGACAACGTCCCCTCGTCACCAGCAGAGCACCGCGGGAACCCTGGTAGGCTCTCCGACCCCCTACTGACGCCGCGGCCTCGTCGGAATCTCGCCGGAGTGTTATCACCTGATTTTGGCCAAATCAGGAGACGGGACGTAAGTGGAGATGGGCTTAAAGGACGTACACGTGGAGCATCTTCGAAGCGGCCTTGCGCTGGGAGTTCGGGCTTAATTGCCCATGTATCTGTAACATATTAGATCGCATCTTAGTTTAGAAGTTAGAGTTTTACCCGTGCACGGTTTGGTGCACGCCCACATTAGAAAGTCCCCTGGACTATAAATATGTACCTAGGGTTTATGGAATAAACAACAACCAACGTTCAACACAAACCAATCTCGGCGCATCGCCAACTCCTTCGTCTCGAGGGTTCCTCCGGTAAGCACCATGCTGCCTAGATCGCATCTCGCGATCTAGGCAGCACGAGCCTGCCTAGTTGTTCATGCGTTGCTCGTACTGAAGCCTTTTTGATGGCGAGCAACGTAGTTATCATAGATGTGTTAGGGTTAGCATTGTTCCTAGTATCATATGCTGTCGTAGTGCAACCCTTGCGCATCTAGCCGTCCCTGTACCTCATCATGGGTGCAGGGGCGGCACCCCGCTTGATCGTTGTTTAGTAGATCTGATCCGTTACGGTCGCTCCTTGATTCATCAAGGATTAGTTTAATATCTGCAATAGTTAGGCCTTACAAAGGGTTGGAGGATCCAGCGGCATGCAGGGTGTAGTTTGCTGCCCCTAGACAGGATGTTCCGAGGATCAACCTAGTGTTGGTTTTTAGGCCTTGTCTAGGGCTGGCTTACGTTTACCGTGCGTGAGCGCGAGGCCCAATCGTGAGTAGGATGATCCGATTATGCGGTGAAAACCCCAGATCGTCGTGGATCTCATATGCTTTATCACGATCAAGCAGGACCACCATATATTCGGCCACCTCGGACGAATCATGGGTGGATCGGCTCCATGAGCCGATTCACAGGACAACCTAGAGCCGATCGAGGCTCGTATGTAACGTGTACGTGTGTGCCCTGCAGGAAACTAAGCGAGGCATCATCCACACCTTCCTGACCAGGTATAGGTCAGGTGGCACGCCCTGCAATTTGCATCGGCGCGCGACCAGGAGGCTTTGCGGGCCGCCGCTCTGAGGGACTGGGGCCAGCCGCAGCCCTAGTTGTTCCCGGCTCTACGGTGTTGACCAGTCACTGCCCGCCGGTGGGTTTCTGACGTCAACACATTCTGGCACGCCCGGTGGGACAATCTTCAACGACAACCACCTCGCCATCCACATCAGAGATGGCGAAAAGCACCCCGGTCGAGTACGAGGATCGGAATGGCAAAGTCAGGGCCCTCCGCGAAGCCGACCTCATCGGCTCTTCCCACGACGCCCGCTCCCATGGCGTCAACACGGTCGATCTCAGCCACTCCATAAGGGAACCAGGGTTCTCTTTCGATGCCAATATGGCAGGGTTCGTGATTCGCCATGACGCGGACAAAGCGGAAAGCAGCCACACTCGTGGCAAAGAGAAAGACGAGGCCGCTCCACGTGACCGGCCCCAAGACGACGATAAACGGTACCTGGCCGAGGAGGAGGTGAGAAGCATACGGCATCCACGCCCATTATCCGAGCATCTCCTCAGCAAATATGATCAGCCATACCACCGACGTCGCCGCTACGGCGAAGGCGAGCAAAGGGATCATCGGTCTGATGCAGGCGGGAGGTATCGTCAGAACAACGGCCACGACGACGGGTACGAACGTCGCGCCAGAGGGAGGTCTGAGGAGCCGGACAACGTGGATAGGCACTGGGACTGCCCCTTCTTCAGACACTGCTGGGATTCCGGAATGAGCCGATTACCAACAATCGGCAATTGCCCAGAATGTAAACAAAAGGAGAAGGGTACAGCCAAGGTGTCCGTGTTCGAGCGTCTAGGGCCTCTCCCGCCTTGGAGCAAGCACACTGAGTCCGTTCAGATGGGAGATCACGAGGAACTAGAGGACGATGATGAAGAGGATAAGTATCATCGGCCAAGATGGTGTCCTGACGGGCTCAGCCGCTCTCAAAAACGGAGGGTTCAGCGACTACGTGCGTTGGAAGAAGCCGAAAGGTTATATCTGCACGCGCTGAGGAAGGCACGGCCTGACCTGGCCGCCAAAATTCAGCGAACCCTGGATGAAGAAGGTCGGCCACAAAGAAAAGAGTGGCGCCCTAAACAGAGGAAAGCCGATGATGAAACATCGGCTGGCACAAACATGGTCTTCATCCTTCCTGCGGAATTTAGCGCTCCGAGGTTATTTGAAGCACCTGTGGCACATTTGGATTGCGGCCCACGGCCGGTCATCTTCGAGAAGCCGCGAGAAAGAAGTTACAGGCATTTGAAGGCCTTGTACTTACGAGGTTACATCAATGGGCAGCTTGTCAATAAGATGTTGGTGGACACCGGAGCGGCAGTCAACATCATGCCTTACTCTATGCTACGGCGGTTGGGACGCTCCACCTCGGATTTAATCAAAACCAATGTAACTTTGAGCGATTTCAACGGCCAAGCGTCTGACGCGCAAGGTGTTCTGAACGTGGATCTGACCGTAGGAAGGAAGACTATCCCTACGACGTTTTTTGTTGTTGACAGCAAAAGCACCTATGCTGTAATATTAGGGAGGGATTGGATCCACGCCAACTGTTGCATCCCATCCACGATGCACCAATGCCTGATACAGTGGGATGGAGATGAAGTGGAGGTCGTCCACGCCGATGATTCAGCCGAAATTTCAACAGCCGGCATGGGCATTTGGGAGGCGTCAGGCCAAGAACCACTCTCGGGCATCAATTTGGATGACTGCGAACGCATAGATGTGACAAAGAACGGGGTAAGGCTGGTTTTATCCACCGGCCTAATGGAATAGCACGTCCAAGACATTGGACATACGTGGCGAGGCCGATCCCTGCGATCGGCCCTCAAAAAAAATGAAAAGCAGGGGATCTCATCTCCAACATGCCACGGTGTAAATCCAAGGAGTTGCCACCCATCGTCAAGCATTGCAACAAAAAAGGAGGCCGATTTTGGCAATCGGCCGAAATTATCCTCAACATACCGTCGTTTGTGTTAAGCATTGATCCAACGGATGCCTGAAGAGCCGATACCATCAATTACTTGACAGAATCGGCTCGGGGGGCACACAGAGGGATGGTACGGAGCTGGGGACGGATGTTAAGTTTCCAACAGAGCAGCTCAAGTGTGGGGGCCGATACATAAACAAATCGGCCACAAAAAATCGAAGACATCGAAATTTTTGAGCACAGCCGATGCACGGCCATCGACTTAAGGGCATCAACCACCTTGCGACCGTCACACGAAGGAGCTTAAGGGAACAGTCATCAGGCAGCGAGGCTCCACTGAAGGGCGAATATGCCGGCGGCTCTTCTCAGTAGAATGGTTGATGCCCCAAGCGGATCATTGTGTCGACAATGTCGGGTCGCGGCCCCGCGAAGCAGTATGTCTCTTCTGAAACCAGGAGAATAGTCGATGATGAGGCGATCGGCTACGGCATGTCACGACCACAAGGGGGGAAAACATCAGGAAGACGTCCTCACCAAGAGCTGCATCAGCCTGCCAAAGATAATGAGCCGATATTATCGACGAGACGCAGGACTTGAACGGGAGAAGCTCAGGGAGACAGTTGGCCCTGAAGGGTCCTTCACTATAGGAAGCCGATTTTTTCCCAATCGGCTGGCCCTGCATCTCAGCTTGCCTGAAGAATGATGCTGAGGTCGCCAGAAACATCAGTTTCTACATACAAGCCAATTGAGTGACACGCACGGGGCTTTGTTGTGGGCACCTGCCCGGAACCAGATGGCCAGCCCGCTGGATTGGCTAGCAAGGCTCATGATCTTGCTTGAGGTCTCATGGGGCAAAGCCGACGCTTGGCCGTCGACTCAAGGGGTATGGTGGTTACAGGCAAAGATCTCATGGAGCATCCATCACCAAATCGGCAGTGTTTGCGCAAGCCTGCGGATCAGTCTAGGGTCATGAGAACAACCGATGATCGTCCGATGATCTTGATGAGCCGAACCATTCGAGCCGAGCTATCTGCACCAGAAGCTGCATCAGTTCGCCCAAGGCCCAATCAGCTGGTCTGCTTTTATCCTCGCCTGGACTAAGGCTCGGGGGGCAGCTCGCCCTTAAGGTTCCTTGTTCTATGGAGCCGATTTGGTTGAAATCGGCTTGCTCTGCATCATAACTCGTCAAGAGAGGGTGAATTATTGCAGACGGGAATGGCTGGAGGTAGTGGAAAGAAGCAACGATCGCTGACGGACTCTGGACCAGGTGTGACTACAAAGAGATGAGGCATTACCAGGACAGTGGCAAAGAAGATCCGGTAGATGAGAATGCCGCTGAGGTCCAATAGTCCGTGTAGTTGAATCTGCATTTCCAGGATCTAGGATTTGCGCGATTGCGGCTCGTCCTAGGGGTGGAGGTCTGGATGGATCTACCTCGAGTTTATCATGAGAGTCCGATGCATTGCCATCGGCTCCTTAAGCACCGACCAGATTGGCAGTCGGCAAGCCCGGTATAAAGGGCAATCGGCTAAATTACCATAAAGAAGGACGACAAGATCGAGTCGGGGAAATTCTCCATTGATCAACTAGAGTTCTTACATAAAGAGCTAATTGCTCTCAAAAGAAGATCCTAGGGGCTACATTGCCTCTACTACTGATGGCCCTGAGCTAAGGTCCTATCTAGGGGCCGTTGCTGCCCTCGTCGTTGTCGCCATCATCGCCGTCGTCGGCGCTGCTCCCAGCCGGCTCATCGTCGCTGCTGTAGCGACCGCCGGCAGGACCTTCGTTGTCCTCGTCTTCTTCATCAGCGTCGTCGTCGTCGCTGTCGAAATCGCTGAGATTGCCGGGCCAGGGGCAGTGGCGCTTGGCCGGCGGCTCGTCGGAGGAGCTGTCATCTTCTTCCTCCTCCTCCGGCCTCTCCTCTTCGGAGGAGGGGGCCCCGTCCCAGGGAAGGTGGTCGTCGTCGCTTTCCTCCACCGCCTCCTCCCTGGCAAGGAAGGAGAGGTCGCTCTCCCCGTCGGTCAGGGACTGGTCGTCCTCTGACCAGGTGGAGAAGTCGTGGCTTGGCTCATCCCCGGCCTCGATGGCGCGGCGAATGTTGGCCGCGTGGGCTTCCTCCGGGTTCCACTCCGGCGTCGGCTCGCGGAAGGGGGAGGACTGCGCAGAAAGGTCCGACGAAGAGGAGGACATGGTGGCACAGGAGGGTTTTTTCTTTGGAAGTGCTAGTGCTGGAGGATGAGAGAGCTACAGGAAGTGGCCGAATAAAAGGGGGAATATATGGTTTAATGCCTAAGCAGTTCCCGAGGACGTGGTGCCAGAACCGTCAAGTCGTGCAGAGAAGGCGAGGAGGCAAGACGTCATGAAGGAAACTGCGACGGTTCTGCCACGACATGACCCCTCGAAAAAAAAACAGATGGTTTTGATATTATCATTACCAAAACCAGGGGGGCATGTGTTATCACCTGATTTTGGCCAAATCAGGAGACGGGCCGTAAGTGGAGATGGGCTTAAAGGACGTACACGTGGAGCATCTTCGAAGCGGCCTTGCGCTGGGAGTTCGGGCTTAATTGCCCATGTATCTGTAACATATTAGATCGCATCTTAGTTTAGAAGTTAGAGTTTTACCCGTGCACGGTTTGGTGCACGCCCACATTAGAAAGTCCCCTGGACTATAAATATGTACCTAGGGTTTATGGAATAAACAACAACCAACGTTCAACACAAACCAATCTCGGCGCATCGCCAACTCCTTCGTCTCGAGGGTTCCTCCGGTAAGCACCATGCTGCCTAGATCGCATCTCGCGATCTAGGCAGCACGAGCCTGCCTAGTTGTTCATGCGTTGCTCGTACTGAAGCCTTTTTGATGGCGAGCAACATAGTTATCATAGATGTGTTAGGGTTAGCATTGTTCCTAGTATCATATGCTGTCGTAGTGCAACCCTTGCGCATCTAGCCGTCCTGTACCTCATCATGGGTGCAGGGGCGGCACCCCGCTTGATCGTTGTTTAGTAGATCTGATCCGTTACGGTCGCTCCTTGATTCATCAAGGATTAGTTTAATATCTGCAATAGTTAGGCCTTACAAAGGGTTGGAGGATCCAGCGGCATGCAGGGTGTAGTTTGCTGCCCCTAGACAGGATGTTCCGAGGATCAACCTAGTGTTGGTTTTTAGGCCTTGTCTAGGGCTGGCTTACGTTTACCGTGCGTGAGCGCGAGGCCCAATCGTGAGTAGGATGATCCGATTATGCGGTGAAAACCCCAGATCGTCGTGGATCTCATATGCTTTATCATGATCAAGCAGGACCACCATATATTCGGCCACCTCGGACGAATCATGGGTGGATCGGCTCCATGAGCCGATTCACAGGACAACCTGAGAGCCGATCGAGGCTCGTATGTAACGTGTACGTGTGTGCCCTGCAGGAAACTAAGCGAGGCATCATCCACACCTTCCTGACCAGGTATAGGTCAGGTGGCACGCCCTTGCAATTTGCATCGGCGCGCGACCAGGAGGCTTTGCCCGTCGCTCTGAGGGACAGGGCCAGCCGCAGCCCTAGTTGTTAGGCTCTACGGTGTTGACCAGTCACTGCGCCGCGGCCTCGTCGGAATCTCGCCGGAGACGACGAGCGTCGTGAGCCGTTGATCAGCCTTTTGATCTGACGCTCCTCCTCGCTCGTACCGCTTCGGCGTGTTATGAGGCACTGACGGGTGGCCCCCAGCCTGTCAGGGCAGCCCACCCGCACCAGTTGCTTGTTGGGCTGCGAAGTGAGGTTTAAATCGTTTCGGCCCAGTAACGTTTCCCGCCAAGCCCAACCATTCAAAAATTGAATTTCTGTTTAATTCCAAATTCAATACTGATGCTGACTTCAAATTTGAATATCTGGAGATCTACTACACCAATTTTAACCAATTTTATATATTTGGAAAGCTCATAAAATTATCTAAATAATGCCACTGGTCTCATATCCAAATTCGTAGTAGATTTTAAATGACAAAAATAACAAGGCAGGGCCTTTTCTAACTTTAAATAATTATTAAGAATAATCTATAAATGATTTTAAGTTGATTCCAATTCTAATAAATCACAAATGATGTCCCCTAATTGATTATGCAATAATATAGCCATGTTATTTGTATGATCATGGACTAGATCAAATAATATAGCTATGTAGTCAATTCTAGAACATTTCAACTTGGAATTCAAATTTAATAAATAGTATGAGAGCTACTCTCTCATTTAAATCTTGATCCTAAGTAATATAACCAGGGGGAATGACCTAGGCTAATGAACCCCTGATAATTATTACTTAGAGATTTTAATGCATTTAAAATAGTAGTATGATAACATGTGTAGTGTAGCACTTTAATTAAATTATACTCACATATAATAGATATGAAATGTTGACTTGGGTCAACCTATATTTCATACCTGATTATTATATGAAGAGATTAAATCTTAATATGAAGTAATAGAAGAAATGAATTTCTCTAAGAATCTACATATCCAAATTTAAGAAATAGGAATAATGAGAGGAAATTATTTTCTCCTAAATAAGAATTCCTCAAATAACTCACCATGCCATGTTTGATTGATAATAGGACTAGAGTGTGAACTCTTTGAGTGTTCTTAGTTTAGCATGTGAGTTTGGTTTAGTATTTATACCTCGTATTCGTATATAGACGCTAGTAACGAGGAGTATCAAGAGGAGGAGGCCTACTCCCAAGAAGAGGAAGAGAACTTTGATCACTACTCAGCTCAAGGCAAGCTAACCCTTGCTAAATACAAATGCTTAGCTCTACAAGAGCAAAGGCATCATCACACTTTACTTTTATGTATTACCTATCCCATGTTTTTACTTAATTTTACTTTGGCTTATTTATTTCAAAGTACTTTTTGATTTATGATTCACTTTGTATAGAATAGAACAATACTTGGATTAGATGAACACCACTCAAAGCTAGATAGCACCCCTCATATAGTTGCTATTGCTAATCAATTTAAAATTGACTACTCTAGATGGGAACAAGTGATTTTGATATGAATTTGAAACCTTGGAATGATGGTTCATTCCATGGAATGACTTTGAAGGTGAATATGACCAAGAGAAGATAGTGATTTTTGATATAAACCTGATATGGTTTTGAATGCGATACCTTTCCAATTATACAAGTACCCCCACAATACCTGATTATGGGTAGGGCTTAACTAGAAACTTGTGTATTTTAGTATGGGTTCCCTCTAAACAAGCATCATAGGGGTTACGCTGAGGCTGCCTCCGTATGTGAGAAATGATGTGAATATGAGGTGAATGTACGACCCAAGCCCTGTGCAGTTCCCGGGTTAACAGTTGGTTCTCACCGGGAGGCCAAGCTCATGGGGAGAGGTGCCTATACTAGGACATATAAGTGAAAGGTTATGATTGATGATCCGCGTACTGAGTTACGATGATTCGGGGTTATCCTCGACGGATGAAATCAATAGTTGTGGCACAAGAGTACAACCTCTGCAGAGTGTTAAACCTATTCGAATAGCCGTGTCCACGGTTACGGACGGTTGGAAAGGCCATACTACTTCCGTTATCAGAATTTATGTTGAAATGGTGATGGTGATAGCTGAATTGATTTGAATCCCAAATGAAGTGTGGGAATGACACTAATGTTCCCACTTGAGTTAGTCTATCAAACAATGAGGATTTTATTAAATGTTTATCAAAAGAAAACTTGGCTTTATGCAAATAAACTTAGAGCTTAGTACCCCTTTACTATACTTATTATGCTTTACCATAGTATTAGTTTGCGAGTACTTTAAAAGTACTCATGGCTTTGCCCTGGCTATTCAAATGCCAGACTATGAAGAGGAGCAACAGTATCAGGATGACGGACAGCAGGACGTCTACGATAACTAGGATCGTCTTCTAACGTCAAGCGTTGCCTGTGGAATATAGAGTCCACTATTACTACGCTTCCGCTACTTATGTGTGATGTTGAACAATCTATTTGTGTAATATTGGATCATGTGATCCCTTGTTGTAAGACCTTATGTGTTGTAATAAATGATGACTCTGAACGACTTACTATTATGTCTCGCAAAAACAATCTTCCTGGGATTTGCGTACCTATAATCTACTATAGTACTACTACTACACAAGAACCATATACATGTCAAACTTTTCAATCATGACCCACATGCATTTTATGTATATATTCACAACTTTTAATGCATGCATGAAAACTCAGCAAAATATGTGCATTTTGGGTTGTCGCACATAAATGTGCTTTTACTTGTCTGCCACCAATCCAATTTTCATGTGAGGGGGAAACATGACACACGATGGACATTTCCAATGTTTCACGAATTAATTATCTCAATTTGCATCCATATATATATGCGCCTGGTTACTGAAAGATCGAACCAAAGGTGAACTTGAAACGTTTTCATTTTCATGTTTTAAACTTGTTTAAATCTTGGTCAACCCTTGGATTTGACCAAGATTCATAAAAAATTCAAAAACATAGTCTTCTTATGTCATACAGTCAACATTCAACTTGATAAAACAAGATCTAAACATATTAAAAGAAGAATCATGTATCTACCCCCTAACCCTAAACTCTGTCTTTTGAAGTCAAACATGAAGATACGTGGTTTTGGGTTTACAAAATGGAAATTTCAAAAACCTCCGAAAAGCTTAATTTTGGAGTGACTAAGAAGGATACATGCTTACTTTTTCATTTTCATGTTTTAAACTTGTTTAAAGCTTGGTCAAACCTAGCTAGCTTGGATTTGACCAAGATTCAAGTGCGCATAAAAAATTCGAAAAAACCCCCAAAAATGAAAAACCATAACACATAGTCTTCTTGCGTCACATATATTGTAAGCATTCAAGTGTTGATAAACAATATCTAGACATATCAAACAAGAAAAATCATGTATCTATACCCCTAACCCTAAATTTGTCTTATGAAGTCAAGCATGAAGAGAAGTGGTTTGGGTTTTCAAACATGGAAATTTCGAAAACCGCCCAAAAGCTTCATTTCGGACTGACTAAGAAGGATCCATGCTTACCTTTTCATTTTCATGTTTTAAACTTGTTTAAATTCTTGTTCAAACCTAGGATTTGACCAAGATTCAAATGGGCATAAAAACAATCGAAAAAATCAAAAATGAAAAACCAAAGCACATAGTCTTCTTATGTCACATAGTAAGCCATTCAACTTGATAACAAGGTCTAGACCTATTCAAACCAGAAAAATCATGTATCTACCCCTAACCCTAAACTCATCTGTCTTATGAAGTCAAGCATGAAGAGAAGTGGTTTTGGGTTTCAAACATAGACATTTCAAAAGCCTCCCAAAAGCTTCATTTTGGAGTGATTGAGAAGGATCCATGCTTAATTTTTCATTTTAATGTTTTAAACTTGTTTAAATCTTGGTTAAACCTATGATTTGACCAAAATTTGATTCGGCATGAAAATTCAAAACAAATCAAATAAATAAAAAACCAATGCACATAGTACATCTTCTTATGTCATATACTAAGCATTCAAGTTGATAAGCCAGGTCTAGACATATTCAAACTAGAAAAATCATGTATCTACCCCTAACCCTAAACTCGATTTGTCTTATGAAGTCAATCATGAAGAGGTGTTTTGGGTTTCAGACATGGAAATTTCAAAAACCTTCCAAAAGCTTCATTTTGAAGTTACTAATTAAGAAGGATCACTACAAGAAAAGTTTGGCAACTTTTCTTGTAGTGGATCCAGGCTTAATTTTTCATCTTCATGTTTTAAATTTTGGTCAAACCTAGGATTTGTCCAAGATACAAATGGGCATAAAAATTCAGGGTAGCATCATACCCCCCTCCTTCCCGCGTAGAAAAAGTGTTAGGCGAGTAGTAGAATGGCATGACCAACAAGTTTCAAGTAAAATTTTGAATATGACCAAAATATACCAATTGATAGATGTGTGTGACCCAAGATTGAGCCATGGTACATTTTGCCAACAAAGTAGCAATTGAGTTGGCTTTCTACCTTAGTAGGCGTGCATTGGAAGGATGCATTATGCCGGCAAAGTTTTCAAACGTTCAAACTTTTCCGGTTTCTCATACAGTATTTGGCTCCTTGAGAAGCATTGATGTGATCATATAAGGTTATCCAAAACTTCGCCTTTCCCGTATTTGCCCGAGCACTCGACACCCCTCGTCCCATGGCGACTCCTCCAGCCATAGCCCCGTGCACCCAGGCTCCACGACTCAGCCTCGGAGGGGTGTGCGCTAAAAGCTCGCAAATGTCTGTGTGCCATTGGTGTGCGATGAAGCAGGCGGCTCTGTGTCTTGCTGTGGCTAGACTCCTGGCGCCCTTTGATCTAGGAGAGGGAGAGGAGGGAGGGGGTCCCATGAAGCGGCGGTGGCCCAGGTATCGGCGGCAGCCCAGGCAGCAGCGGCAAAGTGGGCTGGTCGGAGCATAGGCATGCGCCGGGGGCGAACCTCGCCGGGTGAGGATGCTTCCATTGTGAAGAAGCACTTGCCATCCAGGGCTTCGGGTTCGCCAACAAACTCAGCGCCTCGGTCCATGGCGTTGCCGTCGTGGGGACGTCGGGGGCGGCGGCGACGTGCTGCAGTCCCAAACGTATCTACTTTCCCGAACACTTTTGCTATTGTTTTGCCTCTAATTTGTGTATTTTGGATACAACTAACACGGACTAACGCTGTTTTCAGCAGAACTGCTCTGGTGTCTCGTTTTTGTGCAGAAATCCAACTTTCGGGAAAATCCTCGGAATTTCTTCAGATGGCCCTATTTTACCAAAATATTGACGGAGCCAGAAGGGCGAAGGAGGTGGAGGCCCGAGGGCCCCACACCATAAGGCGGCGCGGCCCAGGGGGGGCCCGCGCGGCCCTATGGTGTGGCCCCCTCGGCCGGCCTCCGACGCCCCCCTTTGGACTACTTATCGGGTTCGACCTAAAAACGCACGGAGAGAAGTCGACATCGCCAGAAACCCTCCAGAGAGCCGCCACATCGCGAAACTCCGTCGCGGGAGCCAGAAGTCTCCGTTCTGGCACTCCGCCGGGACGGGGAATTGGAGGAGATCTTCACCGCCATCACCGCCAACGCCTCTCCATCAACCAGCAATGTTTCCCCCATCCATGTGTGAGTAATTCCCCCGCTGTAGGCTGAAGGGGATGGTAGGGATTGGATGAGATTGGTCATGTAATAGTCATAAGATTGTTAGGGCATAGTGCCTAGTATCCGTAGATGTCACTTTTATGATATTGTTGCAACTTGTTATGCTTAATGCTTGTCACTAGGGCCCGAGTGCCATGATCTCAGATCTGAACATGTTATTGATTCATGAAGATATTCGTTGTTTATGATCTTACCTGCAAGTTGTATACACATGTCGCTGTCCGGAACCAATGGCCCCGAAGTGACAGAAATCGGGACAACCGGAGGGGATGGTAGTGACGTGAGGATCACATGTGTTCACGGAGTGTTAATGCTTTGCTCCGGTACTCTATTAAAAGGAGTACCTTAATATCCAGTAGTTTCCCTAGAGGCCCGGCTGCCACCGGCTGGTAGGACAGAAGATGTTGTGCAAGTTTCTCATTGCGAGCACGTACGACTAAATATGGAACACATGCCTATTGATTGATTAGTACTTGGATACCGTTTTATTATTATCTGCAAATGCCCATGCTTTGATTGTTACATGAGTTTCTCTCATCCATGCAACGCCCGTTAAATCCGTCCCTGTGCCTACAGTATTTTAATCCTGCTGTTTACTATAATCACTACTGCTATCTTTATTTCACCGCTGCTGTTATTTCGCTATTTCCACTGCCATAGAACTGTTACTACTGATAAACTCTTGCGAGCAAGTCTGTTTCCAGGTGCAGCTGAATTGACAACTCCGCTGTTAAGGCTTTCAAGTATTCTTTGTCTCCCCTTGTGTCGAATCAATAAATTGGGTAATACTTCCCTCGAAGACTGTTGCGATCCCCTATACTTGTGGGTCATCAAGACTATTTTCTGGCGCCGTTGCCGGGGAGCATAGCTTTATTTGGAAGTTCACTTGGATTGATATTGTTCGCTGCAAATTCTCCATTATGGGTAAACCTCGCGATACTAAGATCGCCATATTACCATCCACTACAAGAAAAGGTACAACTCTGAGTACCTCTGCTGCTCTTGATTCACCATCTGTTATTGATAAACTTGTTTCACCGCCACATGCTTCGCGTGCTGGTACTTCTGCTGAATCTGAAAATTCTCATAATATTGATAATGTTTCTGCTGTGCTTGATGATAGTGGTTCATTGGGATCTTTTCTAGATGCTACAATTGCTAAGTCTAGACAAATTGAAAATACTGAAACTCCTAATGCTGCTACACCTGTTAATTCACCTGAGTCTGTTGATTATTCTAGTGATGATCTTGATGAAGATTATGTAGAGCTTGATGATGATTTTATTGAAAAATGCAATGCTACTACTGATGCAAGAAAAATTAAAAAGTTGCTTGCAGAACATGCTGTTAGATATAAACCATCTCCTGATCCTAAATTTGCCACATCTCCTATAAACATTAGGGATAAAGATTATGATTTTTCTCTTGATCTATCTCATATAGCTATTGTTGAGAAAACACCCTTTTGTGGTACTGAAAAAGAAAGTGTTGTTGAACACATGACTGAGTTATCTACTCTTAGTGGTTTGTTTTCTGATGATATTAAGATGCGTACTTATTTTGTCGCTAAAATTTTTCCTTTCTCATTAAAGGATGATGCTAAAACTTGGTATAATAATTTGCCTCCTGGTTCTATTAAAAGTCCAAAAGAATTGCTTGATGTTTTCTTCCGTAAATACTTTCCTGCTAGTGCTCAACATGCTGCTTTGCAGAGAATTTATAATTTTGACCAGGAAGATGGAGAGAAATTGCCTGAGGCTTGGGCTAGATTTTGCTCTCTTATTAGAGCTCAGCCTGACCATGATTTGGAAAAGCATGATTTACTTGATATATTTTATAGTGGACTAACTATTGAGTCTAGGGCATACCTGGATAGTTGTGCTGGTTGTGTTTTCAGGAAAAGAACTCCAGACGACGCTGAAGAATTATTGGCTAAAATAGGCCGGAATCATGATGATTGGTCTACAATTGAACCAACCCCGACACCGATAGTGAAGAAGAGGGGTATGATTAAATTAAATGATGAAGATATGAGGGAAGCCAAGAAGTCTCTTAAGGAGAAAGGTATTAAACCTGAAGATGTGAAGAATTTACCTCCTATAGAAGATATATGTGAGACAATTCCCCCTTCATCTACGATTGAGGTACACTCGCTTCAACACTTTACTAGGGAAGATATTCCGTATTCAAAATCTCCTGCTCAATGCTTAGATGAATTTGATAATTATATTGTTAAGCAAGAAAATTTTAATATGAGAGTAGAGAATCATTTAATGGAAAATTCCCGAGCTATTAGTGAATTGCATGGTATTGTGGAGAGAACCTCCAATGATGTTAAGATACTTGTTAAACATTTTCAAATGGTTCAAACTCAAATTGATCAACTTACTAAAGTGCAAAATGACTTGTTGGGAAATAATTCTAAAGAAAAACATGCTTGTGAAGTAACAACTAGAGGTGGTGCTTCTACCCAGGATCCTCTATATCCTGAAGGGCATCCCAAAAGAGTTGAACAAGATTCTCAACCAATTAAAACTAGTGCTCCATCTAAGAAAAAGAAAAAGAAACATAAGAATGTTGTAGAATCCTCTGAACCTGTTAATGATCCTAATAGTATTTCTATTTCTGATGCTGAAACTGAAAGTGGTAATGAACATGAGGAAGATAATGATAAGAATGATACTCCTGATAAAGAAGAAATTGAAAAAGAACCTGAAAAGCATGCTAAAAATAAAAAGTACACTAAAGAAGACTTTATTACTGAGAAGCATGGTAATGAAAGAGAACCTTGGGTTCAAAAGCAAATGCCTTTTCCTGCTAAGAAACTAAAATCAAAGGAGGAGGAACATTATAATAAATTTTGTGATTGGATGAAACCTTTATTTCTGCAAATCCCTTTGACTGATGCTATTAAATTGCCTCCTTATTCAAAGTATATGAAAGATATTGTTACTAACAAAAGGAAAGTCCCCAATGAGGAAATTTCTACTATGCTCGCTAATTACTCCTTCAATGGTAAGATTCCAAAGAAGTTGGGCGACCCAGGTATACCGACTATTCCTTGTTCCATCAAGAATAATTATGTTAGAACTGCTCTATGTGATTTGGGAGCAGGTGTTAGTGTAATGCCTTTTTCTCTTTATAAGAGACTTGATTTAGATAAATTGATACCAACTGATATATCTTTGCAAATGGCTGATAAATCTACCGCTATTCCTGTTGGTTTATGTGAAAATGTTCCTGTTCAAGTTACTCAGCATTGCTTGATATTAACTGATTTCGTTGTGTTGGAAATGCCTGAAGATGATAATATGTCCATTATTCTTGGAAGACCCTTTCTTAATACTGCAGGGGCTGTTATTGATTGCAATAAAGGCATGGTTACTTTCAATGTTGATGATAAGGAACACACTGTCTATTTTCCCAAGAGGATTGATAAAGTATGTGGAGTCAATACAATTTTTAATGTGAAAACTATCAAAGTGGGATCCATTGATTGTCCTATATATGAGCCTAAAGAAGAATATCAAACTCTTGTGATTGGATCCATATCAATTCAATATAAGGTAACATGATTGATTTGAGGTTTATTTCTTCTTATGTCATATAAAATTTATTTGGTAGCAAGACTTGATCAACCTTGTTAACAAGTATATTTTATTGCATAAAAGAGTTAAACAACACTTCTTTCTTTCTCTCTCCCTTCACCTATTTTACTTGCTGTAGCATTTTTATTTTGCAATATGCTTTAGTCATTTAAGATTTTAGAAATCATTTTCCTGCGCAGTAATCATTAATTTAATACCCAGAAATGTGCATTTTTCAAAGTTCTCTAAAAATTACAAAAATTACACCGTTGGTCCTATTTTTCGACGAGGCACCTGGGAGCACCAGAGGATGACCTGTGGGGCACCAGGGGGTGCCACACCATAGGGCGGCGCGGCCAGCAAGGGGGCCGCGCCACCATGTGGTGTGGGCCACCCCTTGCCCCACTACACCATCTCTTCCTCCCAGCACCTTCTCTCTCCCGAAAAAACTCGTACCAAGTTTCTCTCACTCGTGTTTCTGCTCAAGAACTCGCGATTTTTCGATCTCCTTGCTCAGCCCAGATTTCCGTCTGAAATTTGGCACATTTACTCCTTGGTATGTGACTCCTTTGATTGTCCAATTAGAATTTCATTTGGTTGAGTATATCTTGAATATTTTGCTGCTGTAGATAACATGTTTAGTGAGCTTGCATGCTTGTTCTAAGTGGTAGAAATTAGTTTTGATGCATGTTTAGCACTCTAGCAAGTTCCTATAGTAGTTCCCTTCAATTACACACCTTGAAATCAAATTTTATAATGATTGTTGAAAATTTCAGAAAATGGAAGAAGGTGTGCCCCAATTGAACCAAGAAGAATTGGAAGTCCAGCAAGTTTCAAGAGTCAATCGTGAGGAGGGAGTATACCCCTCTTACTACCCATGCGTGGACTTTATGAGAAGTGCGGGGATTTTACAAGATGTGCAAACTCTAATCTCTCGTGCAGGGCTGAGTGGTTTTGTTGAAGGAGAGCCAAGACAATATGTAAAATTAACTATGTCTTTTGTGCAGGACTTCAAGTTCAATTGGTCGCGGTCTGACCCCATGGTCCAGTATAAAATTTACAATAAAGCTGTCAACTTGCCATTTAGTGTTTTTTGTGCAGCAATTGGAGTACCGCAATGGGGATCCTGCGAGAAGATCAGGGGAACACCGCGGGAGCTCTCAGATCTTTATACAAGGATTTGTAATGGGAGGAGTCTCTCCAAGGATGATGGTAAGATTAGTAGCATTCAACATCCAGCCATCCGCTACTTTGCCTATTTCATTACAAAGTGCGTCCTTGCAAGAAGGACCGGAGGTAAATTATCTGTCCCAGACTTGGCTTTCTTAGCTGCTGCTTTGCAACAGGATAGGACTTATAATTTGGGTGCTTTAATAGCTTGTAGACTTGCTACTAACCGTGAGAAAGGAGGAATTTGTGGAGGTCTTATCGCCTCTCGCTTATTAGCTATGCATGGTGTAGAACCTCACCATTTAGATATTCCGCTTTCTATAGAGAAGCTTGATGTGGTTTCCATGATTAGACATGAGTTTATTTCAGATGCATCTAGTTTGAACAACCTGCATTATAGGATAACTTTGTATAAGAAAAGTTGGAGTATAACTAAGAAAATTGAAAAACTAGTACGATTGCCTGCACCTGCTTTGTTTAACCTTGATGCCAGGAACGGGTGGTCGATCACAGAAAATGAGCTAAATGCATACATAGAAAGAGAAAGCCGTCGTGCGAGGGAAAATGTGGAGGAGACCGAGGAGCATCCCGACTCTTCATCCGATGCAGCAAGCTCCTCATATCAACATCATGGTCACGTGGAGCCTCCACGATATTCTTCTGCACAGGGGCCTTATTACCACTCCATGTATGATCCACCGGCGTGGAACCCCGACCCTCGTTGGGAATGAACTCCACTTAGGCCAAAAGCCTAAGCTTGGGGGGAGGTATACCGGCATCACTCATTCTTTGCATATTATGATTGCTGGATACTTGTACATACTTGTTTAGTCTCTAGAGTGGTTTTCTAATGAGAGGGAGATGATATTTGGGGAAGTGCTGTCCAAAAACAGATTCTGTGCTGTTACTAAAAAAATTCGTACGCACAGCCAGAACGTTATTTTGAGTTGCCAATTTTTGAGCATGTTCCCCAGGTTGTTATCTAACTTTCATTAGTTGAACACTTTTTGGTCTGAGCAATGGAAGATTTTTGTTAAATTCGATTTCTGTACTGCTGTCAGGATTTGGCAGATTTCTGTCATCCTGCTTTTCTGTGTTTCTGTTAGTTTGCATTCTTTTGTTTTCACTTTGTTTCTTTCCTAAAACACAAAAAGACCAAAAATATTTCTGTAGTTTCTCTTCACCATTTATTTATTTGGTACCTTGCTCTTAGTTTGCTTTATTTGCTATCGTTAGTTTGCTATAAGAAAACCCAAAAAGATTTTGCTTTGTTTGCTTGTTTTCTTTCGTGCTTGTTTCTAATTCGAAAACACCAAAAATATTTGCTGTTCTTCTTTGGTTTGTAAAGTTCATCATGAGTTCAATGGTCTTCGGTGGCTGGAGCGTGGTTTTCATTTCATATTATCCAAGCTACACAAGTGAAAAGGCAATAATGACGATCTACGACAATCTGATTGTGGTGAGAGGCTGGTATGAACTCTATTTGCTTTCATTTTTGTACATATACTCATCCATATGAGCATGCTTAGTTGGTTCATGTGAGGTATATGTTATTTGAGAAAGTCTAGTAGCTCATGATCTCTCATGTTTAGTTCCAATTTATTAATATGAGTAGCATGTCATGGATGTTTGCTTGCATTGTTTTATTCATAAGTAAGTATGGCATTGTGGTATCCTCCTCTGAATAATTCATTTATATCGACTTGGCACATGCTCACGCATGCATATGACTGAACAAAAAGTCAATTAAGCCTCGATGATTTATATTGCTTCAGAGTTATTGTATCACTTTTATGCCTCCGTTAATTTATTTTGCCGCAAGCATGATTATGACAGTTACTGCTCTCTTGATTTGTCGCTCCCTAGTCTTTTGCTAGCCTTCACTTGTACTGAGCGGTGACGCCGCTCGTGCTTCCAAACACCTGAAAACCAAGTTGTTCCATAAGTGTCCACCATAAATACCTATGCATGGCATTTCAAACCATTCCAAGTAAATTCTCATGCGCTACCTTTAAAACCTTCAAAATGCTTCTCAATTTGTGTTAATGTTTCATAGCTCATGAGGAAGTATGTGGTGTTTAGCTTTCGACCTTGTCATTTACTTTTGACGGACTCTCATATGGACTAGTGGCACATCCGCTTATCCAATAATTTTGCAAAAAGAGCTGGCAATGGGATTCCCAGTCCCGAATTAATTAACTTAAATAGACACTCCTCCATGGTTTGTGATTGTTGGACGGCACCCGAAGGATTCGGTTAGCCATGGCTTGTGTAAGCAAAGGTTGGGGGGAGTGTCATCATCATAATAAAACTTAAATAAAAAGGCACTCCTTCATGGTATGTGATTGATGGCAGGCACCCGAGGATTCGGTTAGCCATGGTTTGTGAAAGAAAGGTTGGAAGGAGTGCCAACCAAAAATAAATAAATGGGAGCCGCTCTTGTGAGTCCGGTTGATGAGGTAGTTAGTGTACCCATTACCATTCGTTGACAACAACAAACACCTCTCAAAAATAATTTTACTCCTGCTTTACAAATGAAAAGCTCTAGCGCATGTTAATCCCTGCTTCCCTCTGCGAAGGGTCAATCTTTTACTTTTATGTTGTGTCTCCATTCTTTCTTTGAGCACTATCTTGAGAGCACAACTGTCATTCTTAGTATAATATGCTTGTCTCAAAATATGATTAATTGTGGTATAACTTTGATGCTTTTATCTTTGACAATCACTACTTCTAGTCTTTCTATGAACTCAAGAGGTGCCTCGGCATTTATGTTTTGCCGATCAAATACAGGCAAGCGAGATACCACTTTATCATATTCTCTTATGAACATTGCAATCCTGCTTATATACATGATTCATGGTGCTTATTATTAATTGTTGGTACCTCTCCATGATTGACATAGCTGTTGGATGATCTTATTTGCATGTATCTCATTATGAACTGCTTAAGTATTAGCCATAGCATGAGAATATATACATCATATGAGCAAATGTGTTCGTGAAAGTTCTTTTATCGCTCAGTTGTTAACTGAATTGCTTGAGGACAAGCAATAAGCTAAGCTTGGGGGGAGTTGATACGTCCAAAACGTATCTACTTTCCCGAACACTTTTGCTATTGTTTTGCCTCTAATTTGTGTATTTTGGATACAACTAACACGGACTAACGCTGTTTTCAGCAGAACTGCTCTGGTGTCTCGTTTTTGTGCAGAAATCCAACTTTCGGGAAAATCCTCGGAATTTCTTCAGATGGCCCTATTTTACCAAAATATTGACGGAGCCAGAAGGGCGAAGGAGGTGGAGGCCCGAGGGCCCCACACCATAAGGCGGCGCGGCCCAGGGGGGGCCCGCGCGGCCCTATGGTGTGGCCCCCTCGGCCGGCCTCCGACGCCCCCCTTTGGACTACTTATCGGGTTCGACCTAAAAACGCACGGAGAGAAGTCGACATCGCCAGAAACCCTCCAGAGAGCCGCCACATCGCGAAACTCCGTCGCGGGAGCCAGAAGTCTCCGTTCTGGCACTCCGCCGGGACGGGGAATTGGAGGAGATCTTCACCGCCATCACCGCCAACGCCTCTCCATCAACCAGCAATGTTTCCCCCATCCATGTGTGAGTAATTCCCCCGCTGTAGGCTGAAGGGGATGGTAGGGATTGGATGAGATTGGTCATGTAATAGTCATAAGATTGTTAGGGCATAGTGCCTAGTATCCGTAGATGTCACTTTTATGATATTGTTGCAACTTGTTATGCTTAATGCTTGTCACTAGGGCCCGAGTGCCATGATCTCAGATCTGAACATGTTATTGATTCATGAAGATATTCGTTGTTTATGATCTTACCTGCAAGTTGTATACACATGTCGTTGTCCGGAACCAATGGCCCCGAAGTGACAGAAATCGGGACAACCGGAGGGGATGGTAGTGACGTGAGGATCACATGTGTTCACGGAGTGTTAATGCTTTGCTCCGGTACTCTATTAAAAGGAGTACCTTAATATCCAGTAGTTTCCCTAGAGGCCCGGCTGCCACCGGCTGGTAGGACAGAAGATGTTGTGCAAGTTTCTCATTGCGAGCACGTACGACTAAATATGGAACACATGCCTATTGATTGATTAGTACTTGGATACCGTTTTATTATTATCTGCAAATGCCCATGCTTTGATTGTTACATGAGTTTCTCTCATCCATGCAACGCCCGTTAAATCCGTCCCTGTGCCTACAGTATTTTAATCCTGCTGTTTACTATAATCACTACTGCTGTCTTTATTTCACCGCTGCTGTTATTTCGCTATTTCCACTGCCATAGAACTGTTACTACTGATAAACTCTTGCGAGCAAGTCTGTTTCCAGGTGCAGCTGAATTGACAACTCCGCTGTTAAGGCTTTCAAGTATTCTTTGTCTCCCCTTGTGTCGAATCAATAAATGGCGTTTCCGTCGTGGGGACGTCGGGGGCGGCGGCGACGTGCTGCAGCCCCAGCCTTTAGTGGGGACCAAAGTGCGACCGACCACATCACGGCGTCGGCAGCATTGGGGATGCCGATGGGCATCCACTGCCACACACAGATTTGGGAGGTTCTGGCCGGGCCGAGTTCCAAACTTCCATCATCGGAGCCGAGGGCTTGGTACTTCAAATTCCGAATCAGGCAATCCTTCGACCCCAATCAGCTTCTGCCTGTGGTCCAAATCCGAGATATCTTGGCGGCAGCTATGCTGGTTAAGCTTAGCCGGACAGCGGCAATCGACGATCTGCAAAACCTAGATGCCTTCCGAGGATTTGCAGCAGCCGTCAATGCACTCGTGGAGGCATCGCATGCTGGTAGCAGCGGCGAATGCGGGTATGTTGTTTTACTCCCTTTGTATGCTTTTGTCATAAAAATCAATTTGCTAATTCTCATTCGATTGAAAATTAGACCCATTCACCATCAACTCTCAAACAGTGGACACTAGTAATATGTAGAACTAGAAATTACACAAGATTTCTGTACTGCTAGTACTATTACTTCGACGCTACATGTTGTTTACACGAGGAAATTGCACAAACTACCGCTTATTGCTGCCTTCGTTGCGTAAAACACTTTTTAAAACTGTAATTTTTTTCCGCACAAACCACCAACTATCGTGTTCTGTTGCAGGGAATTTCAAATTTAGGATTGAGCTGTTTAAGAGCAAATCAGATGATCGGGGACCACCAACTACTATAGTTTTAATTGCAAATAGAATAGATTTTGCAAAATTATGAAACGCACATAACGTTTGAATTACTACAATTTTTTTGAAGGTTTGATATTTTCATCATTTTTGTGTGAATCTTACACCAAGTAACACAACTTTCAGACGGAATACAAAATATTTTCAAACTTCCTAGATTTGATAGCTCAAATATTTTTAATTACTAGTTTTTCAGTATTTTAAAAAGTCGAAACACTATATTTTGGCTGAATGTTAGAAAATATATTTCATGATTATCCCATATTAGTTAAGAAGTACATAAACTAGTAGTAGTAATAAAGAACAGAGGGAGTTTATGGAGATACATCCATTAAGGGCATGTTAGTGTGTGTTGGTGTATTACTTATGCCTTCTTTGGTTAATACACTTCTCAAGTGATCCCCGCAAACCCTCTATTCTTGCCTAGAATACAAAAACTCCCCATCAAAGTATTAGTGCATTTTTTGGATGAGTATTCGAGAGGATTGGGTGAACACCAAGGATTTGCATAGGGAATTGGTACAATTGAATCCTTGGCTGTTTGATTTGTAGGATTGTTTCCGATAGGAATTTTTCCTAAGGATTTCTTTGCACAGATTCCATAGAAAATTAAACATCTACTCATACCTCTTTTTAAGAATGCTTTACTTTTCCTATGGTGGAATCAAACAAAGTTTGGATTCTATGAATTCCTATAGGATTGGAGTGGACATGACATTGCAATCCTACATTTCCCTATTCCTACATCTTTCGGTAGGCATTTGCCTAGAATAAATAACCATGTGTATTACGGAGTAGCAATAAAATATAGGTTTATTTCTCTAAAGCATCTTGCACTGTACTAGTACATGGCTTAAGAGACAATATTTTTACCATTTTTTTGCGAGAAGACAATATTATTACCATAGTTACTAAGTACATTTTATTGGATGATGAAGTGATAGCCCTCATCAATGCATTGTGAATTATTAGGGCATGGGTCACACGTGATTTACGAGTACACCGCACGATCGAGAGCCGCCGTCCCTCTTTGCTTTTTACCGATGCGGCGGAGCTCCTCCCCACACCCACGAATAACTGAAAGCCACAACTGCTGGGGAAAAGTCTTGCGCCGAGAAAATCTACAACCGTGGTTGAGTACATGTGTTTCTTAAGATACGAGTGCTCCAATGCATTTTTTCTTTCCTTTTACTAATTTACCTTGAAAATCCTGCACGTCCACTTATTTGTGGACGGAGGGAGTATCACGCCAAGAGGAAGTAGGACAATAGTGGGCGCTTATAGCCCGCCTACGTGGTACTTTTGCCAGCTGTTGGCTCTTCTATTGTTCTTGCTCTAAAGAAACCCCGATTGTGAAAGGCCAAGGCGTACTTCTTTTGGTCACGCAAAATTCAAAATACTGCCATGGACATTGAATTGACATGACAACACATAGCTTGGGATGTCCAAATTTGCACGTTAGACCAGTGACTTGTTCTTCACCTTTTCAGAGGGAACAGTGACTTTTTATTATGGGTCTATACACTTTCCAAGAAACAGGAGGAGATGCTGTAGAGTGTAGAGGAGCGAAGTCAAGCGCCCCGCCCCCACCTGCCCTATTTCTGTTCACCTCCATCGTCTACCTCCGCCCCCGCCCGCACCAATCGACCACCTTCCATAGCACGCGCCAGTGCCGCCGCCATGCAGCTTTAGAATCAATTCCACCGCCCAGTTTGAGAGCCTCCGTTCTTCATCTTCCCCGCCACCTGCCGCCATCGAACCCAAATTAAACTCCAATCAGTTGAACCCAAACCTCATAGACCCACCCCCTGCCCTGCGATGGCGGCATCGAACAAGGAAAATGATGACTCTGAACTGTTTCAGAAGGTCTTTTCCGAAGGTCCCCTTGAAGAACTCGTAACAAGATGCGACGTCATCACCGCCGCGAGCCTCGTCGGTTCGTCCAAACTATTTTTCGACTCTGCAAATGATAGTGCAACTCTATCTTTTTCTCTCCCGTTTGGCCTCCCATGTGTTCTTCATTCTCACCCGACGAAGGTAGCACGGGATTGCAAGCTGACGCCGCTGGACAGGTTCTCCTCCGACGCTGTGATGCCAGACGGTACGGGTAAGCAGTGGGTAGGTGCCAATGGAGATTGGGTTGCCATGGTTGACACTGGCTTTCCTGCTTGCAAATGGAAACTTGTCAACGTCTACACTCGCCGTGAAATTCCTCTCCCTGTGCCGTTTGAAACCACCCACATTCCAAATATATACCACCACAACCTTCGTGCTATTATATTTCACAAGATATATATTTGCCAAGTTCCCACAGCTGCTGGGGGGTACAAAAATTTCTCTCTTGTTGCTGTTTTTGACATCAGAGTTGCCCTCCTTTGCGGCGAAGATTCTGGATGGACAGTTCTTACAGAGCCCAAGTCCCACATCTTTTACAATTACAGCGATGCAATTCTCCACAATGGGCTTGTGTTTGCCACAACTCATACTGGCACTGTTCACGCATGGAATCCTCAGCAAGCTGGTAATTTTCCTCCGGACGTAAGTAGTGTATGATGAGCTTCATTATTCATGGCTGTAAAGATAATTTTAATGCACAAACTTATTAATTTTCGAACCTGACTGATCTGACTTGGAGGCTTGGGGCATATTTGCTTCGGATGAAATTTCATTGGTATTTAGACTTTTTATTCGAGATGATTACCATAGAAAAATTTGAGGATTGTATAATTAGGAGTTTTATTCTCAGATTGAATTATGTTGGATTTTGACCTCTACTTGAACTTCTTGAAATGAATCCTTTGGTTTCCCATGTGATGTACTGAAATACACCAATATGCTGTATTATTGAATGGAAATGCCATTATATCATCCCATCTGAATCCTAATGCGTTTTCCCAATTCTTACGTTTTCAGATTTGTGCAAACCAAACATACCCTTCTTAACAGTAATTTCGTTTTCAAGCAGGTCCTCCGCTGATCGTAGAGCCACCGCCCATTGTGTTTGAATGGCGGTGTGCACTTGATGATGCTCTTGGCCATGATCACGAGGTCGATTATGGCATGTGGTGGTTAGCAAGATCTATAGATGGTTCTAGACTTCTTCTGATCCATACACTGGGCATTGCTGATGAAAGGGAATATTCCTGTAAAGTTTGCCATACTGCTTCTGATCGTCGTGTTCATCATGGTCGCACTGTTGGCAACTATGCTTCTGGGTTTGGTTGCCTGGTGTTCACGAAGGACACTAGTAAGTTAAATGAAGGTATTCCATGGGAAAAGATTGATGACCTTGGAGAATATTCTCTTTTCCTTGGAGTGAACTATCCGATTATGCTGCCATTAGGCGGTGCAGATGTTGTCCCAGGATGTCTGACGAGAAGAAATTGTGTGTACACCTTGCCGAATGAAGCATGGCTTCGCAATTCGCAGCTGCCTGAAATATGCCGATTCAGTCTGAATCGTGAAGATTGCGCCGTTGGTTTCCAAACCAACGCCTTGGAGAAAACATGCAAAACAAAAAAAGATAGGTACCTGGTAAAGACACCGCTTTGGTTCATCCCAAACTTCGCCAACGCCCCGGATTGGAACAAGTGTGATGTTTAATTCTGAAACAGGGCCTGCAGCCATTGTAGCTACTGATAGTATGTAATTTCATAGCTAATGAACGAGGCAATTGTGGTCTACTAATTACAACTGTTTTGTAAAGAGGTGGTCTATAAGTATACCCCTCTCTTCATTGATGCATTTGTGGTCTACATGATGGTACTCTTAAATATATGGGTGTGGCTCCTCAACACATAATGTGGGGGTATTATTGTGTTAAAGTTGAAGGCTTGATCAACTATAGGTTCACTTCTCTAGTTACATTACTAGGTACTCCGGTTGGCTATGTTGTGATGAAATTGTGTTCTGTTGTTCGGTGAAGACAAAAGTAGAACTATGGTATGCTTATGTTTAAGAGCAAGCGAGGGTTTAGCTTGAGATGTTAAAATTCAGATTTGAACTATTTTTTGATATGGAAATTTGAAATATATATGGTACTGTATATGATTATGTGTAACAACAAGCGACGAAAGGGCTGATGCTCCTATTCCTTGTCGGCGGGAGGACTATGTGTGCGGCGACTTGAGCCAAATTAGAAGGCCATAGCTATGTTGATTGGTCCTTGAAGTTGGAGGGGCTAGGATTTCGGATGAGCGGAGTGGGGGAAGTTGTTGCTCATGGAACATAAGTCCTTAAAATAGTAATGTTAGTATATAGGAGTACAAGGTATATACTTGTACTATTTTAGTACTATAATAAGTATATCGGGTTCATCAAAAAGAATTATCTCGGGTTCACAACCACGTGGGGTCAAGGTGAGGGAAAGTTGGTCAATACCTCTTACCGCTATATCCCCGCCCCAAGTTCTAATGCGCAAGTGCTGTTATTTTTTTTAAGGGAAATAGTGGTTCCTCTCCCCCGGAAACATGCCCCGCATCTCCACCTCCTAGTATCGTAGTACTACTACTGCATCTTCTCCAAAAAAAACCCTCTTCTGTCTCTTTCTCCCGTTCACCCCTCTCTCCCTTGCATTGGATTACCGACTCCAATGAAGCAGAAGCGTAAGATTGAGGAGATTCCTGATTGCTACCACCAGTCCATGGGGTGGGGCAACCTCCACTACCCACTGGTGGAGAACATAGCCGAGCGGGCGGATATCCTCAGCACTGGTCGCCTCGCTCGAGGCATGATCGGCATGCGGCATGCCATCCGCGGAGCGCATAAGGTTCCGTTCGGTTTACCGAGCCTGCTCCACTGCGACCCCGAGACATGGCCAGACGACCGCGACAATACTGTAAGAGTATTTATTTATTTACTCATCTCGTTTCAGCTTGTGTTTTTTCAATCAACTTTTCTTATTGCCAAACATCATGCATGAATTTAGACTCAACATCATCACCTGATTTGGGAGTACTGTAAGGTTTGCTGCCTTCACTATGCACATGTACTCTTCGGAATTGCTTTATTTATCCATTACATCTGTGCTTCAGTTCTGCACAATCCGCTCTTCATTCTGTCGAATACCTTGCATGCATAGACAATTTTGAAACAAATCCTATTTGCAGGGCATTCACGCGTTGCTGATGCCATTAGACAAGCCGACAGTTCCAGCATTTATCCATACCAAGGAGGAACTGGATGGACATGGACCCATGCACTGGGTGGGTTGTAACGGCGACTGGGTGGCATTTGTCCAGCAGGACGGGCACTTGACGATCCGCAACATATACATATCAGATACTATTATACCTCTTCCATCTCTGCAAGATGCAGGAATTTCTTTGGGCCCTACTAGTGAATGGTGGCATGGCAGCCCACCATTCCTGTTCAAATACAAAATAGATAAAAGTTTGGAACTGCTCAAAGTACGGATCGTCAAGAGGCCGTACAAAGATGATCTAGCAGGGCCATGGCATTACGAGGTAATCGTTGTATTTGACGAATTGATCGCTATCCTACAAGCGCCCCTAGAAAAGGAGTGGAATATCCTGAGAAACCCTGAATTCTTTGATAGAAACAGCTATGTCGATGCCATGGGCATTCCTGGATATGGTACAAGTTCACACCTACATCGTGTATACGCAGTTACATATCCGTATGGAGATGTTCTGGTTTGGGAACCATATACCTGTGGTGAGTCTTTGTTTTATGTCTTAACTAGTAAATGGCATGCTGCACATGTTGGACCAATTACGATTCGCAATACTGATGTATAAAAGTTGCGTTCTAAATGTTGTTCAAACTTTCAATACAACTAATAATTTGGTTATACCATCAAAATAAGTGTGAGCATACAGTTTATAAATATGAACAAAAATTTGGAACCTTTCTTAATCACTATCAAGTGGGACGTGTGATATCGGTGTGAGACTGCTCTGATTTTTCTTCATAATGGAAACATGACGGTTCTAGAAACACGTGGACACTGGTGTGGTATTTTTTTCACGCGAATACCTCTAATCCCAACCGTTAGATTTTGGACACCAACAGTTGGAATTGCTGCTACATGTCTTGTTAAAAACTGGTGCCTTATAGTAGTAGAAAATAGAAGATAGAAGAGAAGAGATAATTTTCAGTGTAGTTCCTACTTGCTGCATTGTGGTTGATCTTTGTGCATTGCAGGGACACATGCAGCCCCGCGTCTCATTGACGCCCCTGTCATTGAAGATGAAGAAGCAGAAGTGGCTGCAATTTTCGCTCAAATCGAGGGAGATGCTGTCATGGAAGATGATGAAGCAAATGTGGCTCAAGGCGATGGAGGTGCCGATGAAGATAATGATGCTGATGAAGAAGAATTAGAAGAAGAAGAATTAGAAGAAGACGAATTCGATGATGAAGAATTAGATGATGATGGTGATAATCATAATTATGAAGATGAAGATGTATTTCTTGGATTTTCTGACCAGCGCACTTGGTTCCTGGCACCAATGAGAGCAGAGTCCATTACTGGTGAATCTGATCTCGCGTGGATTCAGGTTAAAGGTTATCGGCCCATCCTCGGTCCTCCAATATTACATATGGGTAACAAGCTGAGGTCTTATCCTTTGGTACGGTGCTACGTTTTCTTGAGATCTGCCCATACCTTGGACCCTGTAGAAGAGGCAAGGTGGGAAAGATTGAACAATTTGAAGGGGCGTTCTTTATTTCTTGGACTCAATCACCCAATTTTCATGCTACCCCCGCCAATCGACGCAGAGGCTGCAGAACCAGATTTCCAATTGTTCAAACCTGACTGTGTCTTTGCTACCCACAATCGCGCCCGTGATACATGGATACGTCCAAGGCCAAATTGGTGCAGAATGCACGTCAATGGAGGTCCTGCCATAGGCTCAAGATTGCAGTACAAAAAAGAGAAGATTGAACATAGAGCCGAAGCACCCATGTGGTTCGTCCCAACACTTCCACCTGTTTTTCCTTGAGAAATAAGAGACAGATGGTGACCTTATTTTATAGAGAAAACATAGTGTTCGTGAACTTAACCTCATGAACATTCGCTGTTCGGTTTTTGCTGAAATCAAAATTTTGCAGAGATGAAGATCTTTGTTTGAATCCCGTGCTGAACATATTTTTCACAAATTAGCTACCCGTATTGTGATGAATACATGCTGGTTTGTTGTTTGGTGCAGTAGCAGACATGAAGATCTTTGTCCTGAATACCACAATGGACATCTTTTTTTTCTTCAAAAATTAGCTAAGCTCACGCTATTAGGCGCAAATGCCTATTAAGAGATTTGGTGCTCTTGGGCACCATTGCTCCTGCTATTTTAGAAAAAAATAAAAAATATATTTATTTGTTCAAAAAATTAGAAAACAAATCATGGAGTAGCTAATGAATTGTCCCATAAACGTGCAAAATTTCAGTTTCAAATACAAAAAATTCTGGGCTACACAAAAGTAACAAACGTGTGGATCTGGGTATGCATATTTCAAATCTCCAAATTTCAACAGATTTTGTCTTTTTTGTGTAGTCTACAATATAAAGAATATCATATTAAAATTTTACACGCTTGTAGGTTACTTTATTTATTATGTCTACATTCATTTTCAGATTTTTTTGAAACAAATATGTATGCTATTTGATTTTTTTTAAACAGCAGAGCACTGGTGCCCATTAGCCAAAGACACTTTTCGCAAATGCCTACAATAAAGGAACGGATGGTGACCTTATTTTATAGAGAAACCATAGTGTTTGTGAAGTTAAAGTCATGAACACACGCTGTTCGGTTTTTGGTGAAATCAAAATTTAGCAGAGATGAAGATCTTTGTTTGAATCCCGTGATGAACACATTTTTCCTAAATTAGCTACCAGTATTGTGATGAATACATGCCGGTCTGTTTTTCGGTGGAGTAGCAGACATGCAGGGGATCGAAAGAAACGGCAAAGTAGCCAGAAATCAGGGGTCAAATATAAATTCGAGAAAGGAAACGTTTATTCAACAGTCAGGCTGACATGTGGGACGTATCTTGCAGCCGCGGCCCCAACATTTATCATTCAGAGAGGATGACATGTGGGACCCACGAACCAGTATCGTTCTCGGCGTTTCTCAAAGGGGGCAGGAGATCGAAAGAAAAAGGCAAGTAGCTCGAAATCAGGTGTCCAAAAAATCCAAGAAAGGAAAGGTTTATCGCACAAAGAGGCTGACATATTGTACCCAGTTTGCAGCAGCGTCATCAACGTTTCAAAGGCGGTGGAGTTCGAAAGAAAAAGGCAAATAGCCAGAAATTAGGGGTCAAAAATAAATCCAGCAAAGGAAACTTTTATCGTACAAAGAGGCTGACATGTGGGACCCAGCCAGCAGCGTCCTCAACGTTTCTAAGGTGGCAGGCAATGGAAAAAAGGCAAATAGCCAGAAATTAGGGGTCAAAAATAAATGCAACAATAGAAACTCTTATTGTTCATAGAGGCTGACATGTTGGACCCATGAGCCAGCAGGGCCCTCAACGTTTCAAAGGCGTCACGGGATCAAAAGAAAAGAACCAAGTAGTCATTAATTAGGTGTCAAAAATAAATCCAAGAAAGTAAATGTTTTACTTTTCATAGAGGCTGTCATATGGGACCCATGAGCCAGCAGCGTCCTCAACGTTTCTAAGGCGGCTGGGGATCGAAAAAAAAAGCGAAGTAGCCATTAATTAGGGGTCAACTATAAATCCAAGAAAAGAAATGTTTATTGTTCTTAGAGGCTGACATGTGGGAGCTATGCGCCAGCAGCGTCCTCATCGTTTCAAAGGCGGTCGGGGATCCAAAGAAAAAGGCAAATAGCCAGAAATCAGGGGTAAAAAAAATCCAAGAAAAGAAATATTATTGTTCATAGAGGCTGGCATGTGGGACCCATGAGCCAGCAGCGTCCACAATTTCAAAGGCGGCACAGGATCGAAAGAAAAAGGCAAGTGACCAAAAATCAGGGGGTAAAAAATCCAAGAAAAAAACTTTATTGTACATAGAGGATGACATGCGGGTCCCATGAGCCAACAACTTACTCGTCGTTTCAGAGGGCCGAGGCGGCATGAGATCGAAAGAAAAAGGAAAGTGACCAAATATCAGGAGCAAAAAATAATCCATGAAAAGAAACTTTCATTGTACATAGAGGATGACATAGGGTCCCATGTTGTAGCAGCGGTCTGAACGTTTCAAGGACGGCATGAGATCGAAAGAAAAAGGCAAGTGACCAAATATCAGGAGCCAAAAATAATCCAAGAAAAGAAACTTTTATTGTACCTTTGAGAGTCGGCATGAGATTGAAAGAAAAAGGCAAGTGACCAAATATCAGGAGCCAAAAACCTAGAAAAGAAACTTTTATTGTACATAGAGTATGACATGCGGGTCCCATGACGCTGCAGCATCCTCAACGTTTCCAAGGCGGCAGGGGATCAAATGAAAAGGAAATAGCCAAAAAGCAGAGGGTGAAAAAAATCGAAGAAAAGAAACTTTTATTGTTCATAGTGGATGACATGTGGGACCCATGAGGCAGCAGCATCCTCAACGTTTCCAAGCAGCAGGGGATCGAAAGAAAAAGGAAATAGCCAAAAATCAGAGCGTGAAAAATAATCCAAGAAAAGAAACTTTTATTTTACATAGAGGATGACATGTGGGTCCCATTTTGCAGCAGCGGTCTCAATGTTTCATATGCGGCTTGAGATCAAAAGAAAACGAAAGTAGCCCGAAATTAGGGGGAATAAAACTCCAAGAAAAGAAAGTTTTTTGTACATAGAGGATGACATACGGGTCCCAAGGCGGCAGGGGAACAAAAGAAAAAGGAAATAGCCAAAAATCAGAGGGGTGAAAAAAAATCCAAGAAAAAAGAAACTTTTAGAGTTCATAGTTCATAGAGGATGACATGCGGGTCCCATGAGGCAGCAGCGTCCACAACGTTTCCAAGGCGGCACACAGGACCAAAAGAAAAAGGATGTACCCCTGCTGGGCCTTTTGATCAAAAAATAATCCAAGATAAGGAAGATATAAATTGGGGCTGCCTGGCCATCTGGGCCTTCTAACCTGCTGGACGTCTTTTGACTCGTACAATTTCAGCCCACTCCAAAACAAGAAAGTCCTATGCTTCGCAAAAACAAAACAAAAACAAGGAGATTCATATTAGTTCGTTTATGTAAAAATAAAGATTTAATTTATCCGTTTGCAATAGCTCAGAGCGAAATACACTTTTTATTGTCTGCAAAATAATCAAGATATCACATGTTTCTTGTACGGGGAGGCTGACATCGGGACCCATGAGCCAGCAGCGTCGTCAAAGTTTTAAAGGCGGCAGGGGATCGAAAGAAAAAATAAATCAAAAATCAGTTGGTAAAAAAATCGAAGAAAAGAAACATTTATCGTTCTGAGAGGATGACATGCGGGACCCATGTGGCAGCAGCATCCTCAACGTTTCCAAGGCAGCACGGGATCCAAAAAAAGGCAAAATAGCCAGAAATTAGGGGTCAAAATAACTCCAAGAAAAGAAAGGTTTATCGTCCATAGAGTCTGACATGTGGGACCCATTAGCGAGCAGATTCTTCAACGTTCAAAGGCGGCAGGGGATCAAAAGAAAAAGGAAGTAGCCAGAAATTAGGGGTAAAAAATAACTCCAACAATGGAAACTTTTATTGTTCATAGAGGATGACATGCGGGACCCATGAGCCAGCAGCTTCCTCAACGTTTCAAAGGCGGCATGGGATCGAAAGAAAAAGGCAAGTGACCAAATATCAGGAGCCAAAAATAATCCAAGAAAAGAAACTTTATTGTACATAGAGGATGACATGCGGGTCCCATTTAGCAGCAGCGGTATCACCGTTTGAGATGCGGCAGGAGGTCGAAAGAAAAAGGCAAGTGACCAAATATCAGGAGCCAAAAAAATCCAAGAAAAGAAAGTTTTATAGTACATAGAGGATGACATGCGGGTCCCATTTAGCAGCAGCGGTATCACCGTTTGGGAGGCGGCAGGGGATCGAAAGAAAAAGGCAAGTGACCAAATATGAGGTGCCAAAAATAATCAAAGAAAAGAAAGTTTTCAACGTTTCAAAGGCGGCAGGGGATCAAAAGAAAAAGGAAGTAGCCAGAAATTAGGGGGCAAAAATAACTCCAAGAAAGGAAACTTTTATTGTTCGTAGAGGATGACATGGGGGACCCATGAGCCAGCAGCTTACTCAACGTTTCAAAGGTGGCATGAGATCGAAAGAAAAAAACGCAAGTGACCAAATATGAGGTGCCAAAAATAATCAAAGATTTATTGTACATAGAGGATGACATGCGGGTCCCATTTTGCAGCAGCGGTCTCAATGTTTGAAATGCGGCTTGAGATCAAAAGAAAAAGAAAGTAGCTAGAAAGTAGGGGGTCAAAAAAAATCCAAGAAAAGAAAGTTGATGGACATAGAGGTTGACATGCGGGTCCCATGTGCCAGCAGCTTACTCAACGTTTCAAAGGGGCCAGGGGATCAAAAGTAAAAGGCAAGTGACGAAATATCAGGAGCCAAAAATCAGAGGGTGAAAAAAAATCCAAGAAAACAAACTTTTATAGCACATAGAGGATGACATGCGGGTCCCATGAGCCAGCAGGTTCCTCAACGTTTCAAACGTGGCATGAGATCGAAAGAAAAAGGCAAGTGACGAAATATCAGGAGCCAAAAATAATTCAAGAAAAGAAACTTGATTGTACATAGAGGATGACATGCGGGTCCCATGTGTAAGCAGCTTACTCAACGTTTCCAAGGCGGCAGGGCATCAAAAGAAAAAGGAAATAGACAAAAATCAGAGAGTGAAAAAAACCATAGAAAATAAACTTTTATAGCACATAGAGGATGACATGCGGGTCCCACGAGCCAGCAGGTTCCTCAAAGTTTCAAACGTGGCATGAGATCGAAAGAAAAAAAGGCAAGTGACCAAATATCAGGAGCCAAAAATAATCCAAGAAAAGAAAGTTTATTGTACGTAGAGGATGACATGCGGGTCCCATTTTGCAGCAGCGGTATCACCGTTTGAGAGGCTGCACGGGATCGAAAGAAAAAGGCAAGTGACCAAATATCAGGAGCCAAAAATAATCCAAGAAAAGAAATTTTATTGTACGTAGAGGATGACATGCGGGTCCCATTTTGCAGCAGCGGTCTCAACGTTTCCAAGGCGGCACAGGACCAAAAGAAAAATGAAGTAGCCAGAAATCAGGGGGTGAAAAAAATCCAAGAAGAAAGATTTCAATTGGGCTGCATCTGGACATCTGGGCTTTCGAACTATCCTGCTTGGCCTTTTGACTCGTACAATTTCAGCCCACTCCAAAACAGGAAAGTTCCGAATTTTCTAAAAAAACAGGAAAGTCCTATGCTTCGCAAAGACAAAAAAACAAGGAGATTCAACATATAAGTTTGTTTATGTAAAAATAAAGATTTAATTATCCGTTTGAAATAGCTCAGAGCGCAATACATTGTTTATTGTCTGCAAAATAATCAAGATATCATATGTTTCTTGTACGGGGAGGCTGACATCGGGGACCCATGAGCCAACAGCGTCGTCAACGTTTTAAAGGCGGCAGGGGATGGAAAGAAAAAATAAACCAAAAATATGTTGGTAAAAAATCCAAGAAAAGAAACATTTTCGTTCTGAGAGGATGACATGCGGGACCCATGAGGCAGCAGCATCCTCAGCGTTTATTGTTCATAGAGGTTGACATGTGGGACCCGTGAGCCAGCGGCGTCCTCAACGTTTTAAAGGCTGCAGGTGATCGAAAGAAAAAATAAGCCAAAAATCGTTTGGTCAACAAAATCCAAGAAAATAAACATTTACCGTTCTGAGAGGATGACATGCGGGACCCATGAGGCAGCAGCATCCTCAACGATTCCAAGGCGGCAGGGGAAATATCCAGAAATTAATGAGGGGTTCAAAATAAATCCATCAAAGGAAACTTTTATTGTTCATAGAGGATGACATGTGGGACCGACCTGCCAACAGCGTCCTCATCGTTTCAAGGGGGCAGGAGATCAAAAGAAAAAGGCAAATAGCCAGAAATTAGGGGTAAAAAATAACTCCAAGAAAGGAAACTTTTATTGTTCGTAGAGGATGACATGCGGGACCCATGAGCCAGCAGCTTACTCAACGTTTCAAAGGCGGCATGAGATCGAAAGAAAAAGGCAAGTGACAAAATATCAGGAGCCAAAGATAATCCAAGAAAAGAAACTTTATTGTACGTAGAGGATGACATGCGGGTCCCATTTAGCAGCAGCGGTCTCAGCGTTTCAAATGCGGCTTGAGATCAAAAGAAAAAGAAAGTAGATACATAGATGCGGGTCCCATGAGTCAGCAGCTTACCATACGTTTCCAAGGCGGCAGGGGATCAAAAGAAAAAGGAAATAGCCAAAAATCAGAGGGTGAAAAAAAACTTTTATAGTACATAGAGGATGACATGCGGGTCCCATGAGCCAGCAGGTTCCTCAACGTTTCAAACTTGGCATGAGATCGAAAGAAAAAGGCAAGTGACCAAATATGAGGAGCCAAAAATAATTCAAGAAAAGAAAGTTTTATAGTACATAGAGGATGACATGCGGGTCCCATTTAGCAGCAGCGGTATCAGCGTTTGAGAGGCGGCAGGGGATCAAAAGAAAAAAGAAATTGCCAAAAATCAGATGGTGAAAAAAAACCAAGAAAATGAACTTTTATAGTACATAGAGGATGACATGCGGGTCCCATGAGCTGCAGGTTCCTCAACGTTTCAAACGTGGCATGAGATCGAAAGAAAAAGGCAAGTGAAAAAATATCAGGAGCCAAAAATAATTCAAGAAAAGAAAGTTTTATAGTACATAGAAGATGACATGCGGGTCCCATTTAGCAGCAGCGGTATCACCGTTTGAGAGGCGGGGGATCGAAAGAAAAGGCAAGTGAAAAAATATGAGGAGCCAAAAATAATTCAAGAAAAGAAAGTTTTATAGTACATAGAGGATGACATGCGGGTCCCATTTAGCAGCAGCGGTATCATTGAGAGGCGCGGGGATCGAAAGAAAAAGTCAAGTGACCAAATATGAGGTGCCAAAAAAATCCAAGAAAAGAAAGTTTTATAGTACATAGAGGATGACATGCGGGTCCCATTGAGCAGCATCGGTATGTTTGAGAGGCGAGGGGATCGAAAGAAAAAGTCAAGTGACCAAATATGAGGTGCCAAAAAAATCCAAGAAAAGAAAGTTTTATAGTACATAGAGGATGACATGCGGGTCCCATTTAGCAGCAGCGGTATCACCGTTTGCGGCAGGGGATCGAAAGAAAAAGGCAAGTGACCAAATATGAGGTGCCAAAAATAATCCAGGAAAAGAAAGTTTTATAGTACATAGAGGATGACATGCGGGTCCCATTAGCAGCAGCGGTATCACCGTTTGAGAGGCGGCAGGGGATCGAAAGAAAAAGGCAAGTGACCAAATTTGAGGTGCCAAAAAAACTCCAAGAAAAGAAAGTTTTATAGTACATAGAGGATGCCATGCGGGTCCCATTTAGCAGCAGCGGTATCACCATTTGAGAGGCAGGGGATCGAAAGAAAAAGTCAAGTGACCAAATATGAGGTGCCAAAAATAATCCAAGAAAAGAAAGTTTTATAGTACATAGAGGATGACATGCGGGTCCCATTTAGCAGCAGCGGTATCACTGTTTGAGAGGCAGCAGGTGATCGAAAGAAAAAGTCAAGTGACCAAATATGAGGTGCCAAAAAAATCCAAGAAAAGAAAGTTTTATAGTACATAGAGGATGACATGCGGGTCCCATTTAGCAGCAGCGGTATCACCGTTTGAGAGGCGGCAGGGGATCGAAAGAAAAAGGTAAGTGACCAAATATGAGGTGCCAAAAATAATTCAAGAAAAGAAAGTTTTATAGTACATAGAGGATGACATGCGGGTCCCATAGCAGCAGCGGTATCACCGTTTGAGAGGCGGCAGGGGATCGAAAGAAAAAGGCAAGTGACCAAATTTGAGGTGCCAAAAAAACTCCAAGAAAAGAAAGTTGATTGCACATAGAGGATGACATGCGGGTCCCATTTAGCAGCAGCGGTCTCAACGTTTCCAAGGCGGCAAGGGATCAAAAGAAAAAGGAAGTAGCCAGAAATCAGGGGGTCAAAAAAATCCAAGAATAGAAAGAATTTTGGTTCATAGAGGATGACATGCGGGACCCATGATCCTGCATCGTAAACGGCTCGATCGGAGAACGTTGAACGAGATGGCGCGATCTAGAAAAAAACAATGCCAGAGAGGCTGCCATCTGGGCCCTACATCCCTCGGCGGTGCGGATTTGCGTTGACTCGGCCGGCGAACCCGAGATTTCGAGATGCACCACGTCCCGGGCCACCATACGCGACGTTTTGGCCGCTTTCGTCGGGCTAGGTGGCCTCAAAAACGAGAAAAAAAAGTTTTGACATGCACCACGGAGGGACCAAAAATCGTCGGCCATGGTACACCAGCAACCACGGCGCGACTTCAACTTCGTCGGCCATGGCAACTTTTCTTGTAGTGTGGCAAATCCGCATAAACCTACTTCAAATTCGAGTCCCTGGACTCGGAACACGGATCTTGGTGTAACTCGGTGCCGCTTTAGGACTTACCAAAAACTAAATTCCAGCTATTTTATCGAGTATCCAACGCGTCGTGGGATTTTCTTCACATCTATTGATGTGGATAAAGTGGGAGAGCGCATTCGGGTGCGATACCACGCCGCACATGACGGTCCTGGGGCCTTCGTGACCCTTTTGTAAGTCACGGCATTCAGAATTCTTATCGCGACGGACGCTCGAGAACATATTGTCGAGCGTCTTCGTTCGGCTGATGGAATACTCCATTTCTTCGGGTTGATGTATTTCATCAAATAATATCTTGACTCTCGATGGGAATACATGACGAGTTTTGCGAAACTCAACGTGTGCCACGACCGAAATTCTTCGGTTCCATTCTATATTGCCTTGCTATCTTGCTTTCTTTATTATCATTTTTCATCGGGTGCGCGACCGCGCTCCCGATGGGAGTAGCCCCCGAGGCTACAGCCGAGTGTTTGCACTTTAGTGTAGGCTCAAGTTTGCTGTTAATCAACTCTATATTTTTTCATCATTCGAGCAATATAATCTATACTGCTGATGAGAGTAGTCCCCCGAACCTATGGTTGGGTGCTTGCAGCTGGGCATAGGCTCCAGATTTTATACTTCCCGTCGTATATTGTCTTGTTAACTCGAAATTTTCTGGTGCGTGACGTCGGTGCCGGCGAATACCATGTGTTGTCGCCTTGGGAAACCACATTGCTGGTGGACCACTGTTGTGTAGGTCCAAAAGTTCTGCTCTTTCCCCCACGTAGAACAAAGTGGGGCTCGCACGTTCTCCGAAATTCCCGGCACGCGCGTAGTAACTCCTCCATTTCCAAATTAAACCGTAAAATTAATTCTACTCCCTTGCCACGCGTAGGGCCTAGATTGTTCCGCAGAGAGCCAATGGTCCAACCGCTTCATCTTCTAGGTTAAATGGATTGCCCTGGATCTCATTTCCCCTTCTTCACTCCGTCGCACGAACTACTTTGCCTCTGTCGTTGCTTTAGCTCTCACCACCATTCGCGCTCTCGCCGAGCTCTCCGCTTCCGTGTCGTCTGCTGCTGCGCCACCATGCCTCCTCGGACCAAGCGCACCAAGAACATCGCCGGTACCTCCGCTCGATCGGAGAAGGAAAGGGTCTCCGGATGGGAGAGATCCAAGTTCACCTCGGCAGATCAACGCAAGCTGAAGAAGGTGGGTTTCGACGAACGATGAGGCGTTGCAGATCCATAGCCATTGCTTTTGATGAGATTCCTAAAGATGGATTTTTAAGCACTAGTGCTTATTTATACAACCAAGATGCTTAACTAGGCACATTTCATATCAAAATAAAAATAAACACGGGTGCTTAAGAGCATATACGATGTGGTGACGACTCCTCCGGATCCTCCTCCACCAATTCATGGCTCAAGGGTTCTCGGAGTATAGTCTTGAAATCCTCCTCCGCCAAAGTATCGAGCTGGAGAGGTAAAAATGATAAGTTAGAAGCACTTCCAATTTTGAGAAGTTAAAACATAAAGACGCGAACAAGTACGGAGGGCATTGATTATTGGTCTTGATGTCCATCACAATCTCGGGACCGGTTGGCCTGAGGTAACCTTCACAAGAGTCTTGATCCTCCTCTTGAGAATCTCGGCAAGTTGTCGCGGGTGACTCGGAGTGGATCATCCACCCGGTGTACTCGCAGATCTTTCTTGTGTCGTACTTCGGCTGATCCGGCGGAAAACCAGGTGAGGGTCGAGATCGGTTCCGGTTAGCCCATCATGGACTAACCTGGAAATCCTCCGCTACTTTGTTCAGCTCCGGATATTGAGCCGGCGCGGGAATAAGACTCCCTGTCGAGTTCTTCGGAGGCTGGTTGACGAATTTGGCCTGGTGCACGTTCGGGACTTCAATATTCTTCACATAGAACCATCGGCATTCCAGTACCGGAAGGATTCGTGAGAGGAATGGGGTGGATACATCCTCCCGGGCGGAGCATGAAAGTCATACTTCCGCGGTTTACCATCATCTTGTCCTTCGTTTCTTTCTTCACTCGGGAAAAGAATTGCCACAGACGGATGTCCGAGCGAATTCCGAGGTGCCCTTCGCAAAGGGTCACGAAGTTGGAAAGGAGGAGGTAGGAGTTGGGATAGATATTGTGTAGCTGGAGGCCGTAGGTGGTGAGGATGGAAAGGAAGAATTCGAGCAGGGGAGCGACAGACCGCGCTCTACCCAGGCCTTCGTGAGGACGCGCTCGTCCGGATCCGGCTTGGGCATGACGGAGTCCTTCATGAAACTCCAGTGAGGGTGATGACCCACAAGTATAGGGGGTGTATCGTAGTACTTTCGATAAATAAGAGTGTCGAACCCAACGAGGAGCAGAAGGTGTTGACAAGCAGTTTCGATGAAGGATTCACTGTAAATGCTCACAGACAAGTATTCAGGGGGTTTTGATATAGCAGATAAATAAAGTACAAGTAAATAAAATGCGAGAGAAATAATTGCAGCGAGTGGCCCAATCCTTTTTAGCACAAAGGACAAGCCGGTTTGTTTACTTATAATGACCAAACGTTCTTGAGGACACACGGGGATTTTAGTCTAGTGCTTTCGCTTCATACGGCTGATTAATCTTCATTGTTTTGATAAGTGTTGTGTGGGTGAACCTATGCTAATGCACCGCCCTTCCTAGGACTAATACATACTTGTGATTATACCCCTTGCAAGCATCCGCAAATACAAGAAAGTAATTAAGATAAATCTAACCACAGCCTTAAACTCTGAGATCCTGCTATCCCTCCTGCACCGATATACTAACGGGGGTTTAGGTTGCTGTCACTCCGGCAACCCCACAATTAGCAAACGAATACAAGATGCACTCCCCTAGGCCCATAAAGGTGAAGTATCATGTAGTCGACGTTCACATGACACCACTAGAAGAGTAACACCACAACTTAAATATCATAACATTGAATACTACTCAACAATAATTCACTACTAACATTTAGACTTCACCCATGTCCTCAAGAACTAAACGAACTACTCACGAGACATCATATGGAACATGATCAGAGGTGATATAATGATGAATAACAATCTGAACATAAACCTTGGTTCAATGGTTTCACTCAATAGCATCAATAACAAGTAGTAATCAACACCGGGAGAGTTTCCCCTATCAAACAATCAAGATCCAACCCAAATCGTTACAGCGGTGACGAGATGCAGCGGTGGAGATGGCGGTGTAGATGGTGGAGATGATGATGATGATGGAGATGATGTCCAGCTCGATGATGATGGCGATGGCGTCGATTTCCCCCTCCGGGAGGGAATTTCCCCGGCGGATTCCTGCCCGCCGGAGAGCTCTTTTCTCTCTGGTGTTTCTCCGCCCCGCAGAGGCGGCTCTGTCAATTCTCCGTAACTCCCCGGGGCTTAGGTTTTCGGGGCGAAGAAGTACGCGAAGGAGAGGCGGCCAGAGGGGGCTGTGGGCCCCCTCCCCAAGGCGGCGCGGCCAGGCCAGGCCCGCGCCGGCCTATGGGGGCCCATGGTGGCCCCTCTCGGCTCCTCCTTTTGGCTCCCTTCATCATCTGGAAAAATAGGATTTTCCGTATAATTTCCGTCAATTGTTGATCTTCCGAAATATGGTGTCCTGACGGTGCTTTTTCCAGCAGAATCCTGACTCCGGTGAATAATTCTCCAATGATCACGAAACATGCAAAATAGATGAAATAACATAAGTATCATCTCTAAATATGAAATATATCAATGAATAACAACAAATTATGATGTAAAATAGTGATGCAAAATGGACGTATCAGAGGGCAGATCATGCCCTCCTCCTGGAGCTCTCGGAGATCCGAATCCTTGACCTCGCATGGCCACCACTGCCCTTTTTCACCTTCCCGTTACCGGGCCTTGGATCCTTTTTTCTGCTCCACCTCTTGCACTTTAGCTGCCATCCTTGCTTGGCCCTCGAGTTCTTCCTGGATCTCTTTGAGGGTTGGGATCCGGCCTAATGCGTTGTTGGAAGATGCGGAGAAAGGTTGAGCTAAGCGGGTGTCAGAAACATATGGTGGTAGGAACGCTAATGGTTCCAGAAAACTTGGTTCTTTTGAGCTTGAGTCCGGACTATTCGGAGAGCTATCAGTATATCTAGGTGAACTAGTGGACATATTTCCGGCTGCATGCATATGATGAAACTGTTTGAGTAGCCGGAAACTAAACTAATCTACTCTACTTCTTCTTCTACGAGTCCGGCGAACATACCGTCAATGGTGTGGCGGTTCCCCGTCGCGCCGCCGAAGGAGAGGTTGCTGGACTTGGAGCGCTGCGCTCCGCTTGACCACGAATCGGCGGCGGATCGAATTTCACAATCAACCGCGATGATCTCAGGACGGGAAGAGCCTTGGAGGGTGGGCGGACGAAGTTCTCTCCCGAAGAGTTCGCCGGAGTTGAGATCCGGTGGGCGGCTACGGGAGGAAGAAGACGAAGTGAGGTTTGCGGTGAAAGAATGGGAAAGTTACCGCTCGCGGAGGGTATTTATAGACCCCAGAGTTCGTGATTCGGATCCGATGGTGAGAATGGAACGTCGCACCGTTGGATGGCTGCCACGTGTCTTAGGTTAAAAGCGGTAAACGATGCAGAGGTAACTTAACCGTGCACCTCCGAAATTTCCGGTGAAGATTCGCATCTCCGAAAATTTAGCGGGAAAAGAGGAAGTTCTGCGCGGGATGAGCTAAAAATCTGCTACATTGCCGTTGCTGAAGAACAGATGATTTCCGGGAGAATGATGCCGGAACGAGAAAAGTTTGGAAGCTCTTCAAGATTCTCTTCGGATCCGAGTTGATTGAAGTCGGAGGAATGATGAATCTCGGAGAACTTCGGGGGCTACTGTTGTGGGTATACTTTATGGGTATATCAACGACATGGCCTAGATCCGGCAAGCCCGGGTGGCCCACAGACGGTGATGGTGGCATGGGGCCCATCGGGCGGCCCAGTTGCTGTAGATCATGAAGGATGAAGTCCAGCCCAGGAACCTGGAGCCGGATCCTAACCGACCTACGAAGGAGGCCGGATCCGTGGAGGCCCATAAAGTATCCGGATCCAGTACGGCCATAAGGAAGGCGGATCCTTGACGTACACGGCAATGTAATATTCCGTAGTTAGGCAACTTGTATTCCGGCTAGGACTCTCCGTGTAAACCCTAGATCCGTGCGCCTTTATAAGCCGGATCCCGGGAGCCCTAGAGGCACAACCACAACTCATTGTAACAACGCGAAAGCGCCCAGATAATTCCAGACAAGCAGCAGTAGGCCCTGTCATCGTGCAGGTGTTCCGAAGCTGGGTAACTCGCGTACCACCGTCCCGAGGACTCTCCGCCCTATGGCCCCTACTTCTTCTCCCCCTCGTGAGGATCCCTCCTCCGAGGCACCGTCGAATAGGCAACGACATTACCCTTGAAACCACGGATCCACCGCCGGCCCCGGGTGTTGAAGAAAAACCCGGTGCCGGCGGCAAGGGGTAGTTGCCACCGGGAGTTTATCGACCCCACTTCTTGACAATGTAAGTTTACCTTTTTTTCATTCTTTTACTTTTTTGTTTACTCGAGAAACACCATTGATGTCTACGTGTGATTCTATTCTTATAGACAGTGTTGGGCCTCCAAAAGCAGAGGTTTGTAGAACATCAGCAAGTTTCCCTTAAGTGAATCACCCAAGGTTTATCGAACTCAGGGAGGTAGAGGTCAAAGATAGTCCTCTCAAGCAACCCTGCAATTAAGATACAAGAAGTCTCTTGTGTCCCCAACACACCTAATACACTTGTCAGATGTATAGGTGCACTAGTTCGGCGAAGAGATAGTAAAACACAGGTGGTATAGATGGTGGTAATATTGCAGGAAGTAAAGATGCAGTAAAACAGTAAATAAGCGATGTTTGCAGTATTTGGAAACAAGGCCTAGGGATCATACTTTCACTAGTGGACACTCTCAACATTGATCACATAACAAATAAATAACTTCTCCTCACTTGTGCTACATACACTCTCTTGTTGGATGACAAACACCATTCATTGTGTAGGGCTACAAGAGCTCCCTCAAGCCGGAGTTAACAAGCGCCACAACATTCGGCATTCATATTTAAGTAACCTTTAGAGCATAATAGATCTTTGCAATTTAGACCGAGTACTAACATAGCATACACACTGTCACCATTACACTATGAAAGGGGGAATAGATCACATCAATACTATCATAGTAATAGTTAACTCCATAATCTACAAGAGATTACAATCATAACCTACACCAAGTACTACATGATGCACACACCGTCACCTTTACATCATGAAGGAGGAATAGACTACTTTAATAACATCACTAGAGTAGCACATAGATTAATAGTGATACAAAGCTCATCATATGGATCTCAATCATGTAAGGCAGTTCATGAGATCATTGTATTGAGGTACATGAGAGAGAGATTAACCACATAGCTACCGGTAGAGCCCTCATCCTCGGAGAACTACTCCCTCCTCATCATGGGAGACAACAACGGCGATGAAGATGGTGGTGGTGTCGATGGAGATGGATTCCGGGGCAATTCCCCATCCGGGAACAGAGACTTCTGTCCCCGAACTTGGCTTCGCGATGGCGGCGGCTGCGTAACTTTTCCCGTATCGTGGCTTATGTTTTTAGGGTTTTCAATACTGGGAGACTTTATAGGCGGAAGGGCGGCCTCGTAGGGGACCTGGTGGTCCCACACCATAGGGGGCGCTCCCCCTTGGCCGCGCCGCCCTGTGGGGTGGGGCCCCTAGGGCTCTCCTCTGGTGCCTCTCTGGCTCTCTGGAAGCTTGGAAATATAAGACCCTGGGCGTTGATTTCGTCCAATTCCGAGAATATTTCCTTTGTAGGATTTTTGAAACCAAAAACAGCAGAAAACAGGAACTGGCGCTTCGGCATCTTGTTAATAGGTTAGTTCCGGAAAATGCATAATAATGATGTAAAGTATGTATAAAACATGTGAGTATTGTCATAAAAGTAGCATGGAACATAAGAAATTATAGATACGTTTGAGACGTATCAAGCATCCCCAAGCTTAGTTCCTACTCGCCCTCGAGTAGGTAAACGATAACAACAATAATTTCTGAAGTGACATGCTACCAACATAATCTTGATCAACATTATTGTAAAGCATATGAGATGAATGGAGTGATTCAAAGCAATAGATTGCTAACAAAAGATAATGACTAAACAACTGAATCATATAGCAAAACTTTTCATGAATAGTACTTTCAAGACAAGTATCAAAAAGACTTGCATAAGAGCTAACTCATAAAGCAATAGATTCAAAGTAGAAGGCATTGAAGCAACACAAAGGATGATTAAGTTTCAGCAATTGCTTTCAACTTGTAACATGTATATCTCATGGATATTTGTCAACATAGAGTAATATAACAAGTGCAATAAGTAAACATGTAAGAATCAATGCACACAGTTAACACAAGTGTTTGCTTCTAAGATAGAAAGAAGTAGGTAAACTGACTCAACATAAAGTAAAAGAATGGCCCTTCGCAGAGGGAAGCATGGATTACTATTTTTGTGCTAGAGCTTTTGTTTTGAAAACATAGAAACAATTTTGTCAACGGTAGTAATAATTCATATGTGTTATGCATAATACTTCCTACAAGTTGCAAGCCTCATGCATAGAATACCAATAGTGCTCGCACCTTGTCCTAATTAGCTTGGATTTACATGGATTATCATTGCATAACATATGTTTTAACCAAGTGTCACAAAGGGGGATACGTCTCCATCGTATCGATAATTTCTTATGTTCCATGCTACTTTATTGATGATACCTACATGTTTTATGCACATTATATGTCGTATTTACGCATTTTATGGAACTAACCTATTAACAAGATGTCGAAGTGCCAGTTCCTGTTTTCTGCTGTTTTGGTTTCAGAAATCCTAGTAACGAAATATTCTCGGAATTGGACGAAATCAACGCCCAGGTTCCTATTTTGCCCGGAAGCATCCAGAACACCCGAGAGCCGCCAGAGGGGGGCCCTGGTGGGCCCAGATGACATGGTGGCGCGGCCCAGGCCCTGGCCGCGCCACCCTATGGTCTCGTCGCCTCGTTGACCCTCCTGCGCCGCCTCTTCGCCTATATAAAGCCCCTGCATCGAAAACCCTTACGGAGGAAGCCACGATACGAGAAAAGTTCCAGAGCCGCCGTCGTCGCGAAGCCAAGATCTGGGGGACAGGAGTCTCTGTTCCGGCACCCTGCCGGAGCGGGGAAGTGCCCCCGGAAGGCTTCTCCATCGACACCGCTGCCATCTCCACCGCCATCTTCATCACCGCTGCTGCTCCCATGAGGAGGGAGTAGTTCTCCATCGAGGCTCGGGGCTGTACCGGTAGCTATGTGGTTCATCTCTCTCCTATGTAGTTCAATACAATAATCTCATGAGCTGCCTTACATGATTGAGATTCATATGATGATGCTTGTAATCTAGATGTCATTATGCTAGTCAAGTGGGTTTTACTTATGTGATCTCCGGAGACTCCTTGTCCCACGTGTGTAAAGGTGACAGTGTGTGCACCGTGTGGGTCTCTTAGGCTATATTTCACGAAGTACTTATTCACTGTTGAAGAGCGTAGTGAAGTGCTTATTTATATCTCTTTATGATTGCAATGTGCATCGTATCACAATTTATCTATGTGCTACTCTAGTGATGTGTTATTAAAGTAGTTTTATTCCTCCTGCATGTGTGCAAAGGTGACAGTGCGTGCACCGTGTTAGTACTTGGTTTATGCTATGATCATGATCTCTTGTAGATTGCGAAGTTAACTATTGCTATGATAATATTGATGTGATCTATTCCTCCTACATATGCATGAAGGTGACAGTGTGCATGCTATGCTAGTACTTGGTTTAGTCTTTTGATCTATCTTACACTTAAGGTTACTTAAACATGAGCATTATTGTGGAGCTTGTTAACTCCGGCATTGAGGGTTCGTGTAATCCTACGCAATGTGTTCATCATCCAACAAAAGTGTAGAGTATGCATTTATCTATTCTGTTATGTGATCAATGTTGAGAGTGTCCACTAGTGAAAGTGTAATCCCTAGGCCTTGTTCCTAAATACTGCTGAGTTACTACTGCTTGTTTACTGTTTTACTGTGTTACTACTGCTGCAATACTACCACCATCAACTACACGCCAGCAAGTTATTTTCTGGCACCGTTGCTACTGCTCATATATATTCATACCACTTGTATTTCACTATCTCTTCGCCGAACTAGTGCACCTATTTGGTGTGTTGGGGACACAAGAGACTTCTTGCTTTGTGGTTGCAGGGTTGCATGAGAGGGATATCTTTGACCTCTTCCTCCCTGAGTTCGATAAACCTTGGGTGATCCACTTAAGGGAAAACTTGCTGCTGTTCTACAAACCTCTGCACTTGGAGGCCCAACACTGTCTACAAGAAAGGAGGGGGAACGTAGACATCAAGCTATTTTCTGGCGCCGTTGCCGGGGAGGAAAGGTAAAAGGCACTCATACTTCGGTTCCAGGTAACAGTACTTTTCTGGCGCCATTGTGTGTGTGCTCGAAGCTATTTCCTTTAGACTCTGCAATTGCGACATTTGGTTTCTTGTTTACACTAGTTAGGCATAATGGACAACAATGACCTTTTTATTCTATTTCCTGATTTAAGACATGGATGGTTTGATGCGAAAATTAAAAAACCCATGGAACATATTAATATGAATGCTTTGAACACTATTGTTGCTAATGCTATGGAAAATTCTAAGCTTGGGGAAGCTGGCTTTGATGAGCATGATATTTTTAGTCCCCCAAGCATTGAGGAGAAAATTTTCTTTGATGATACTTTGCCTCCCATTTATGATGATTATAATGATAGTAGTCTTTTGTTACCACCTGTTATGGAGGATAAATTTGATTATGATTACAATATACCTCCTATATTTGATAGCTACTTTGTTGAATTTGCTCCCACTACAATTAATAAGAATGACTATGCTTATGTTGGGAGTAGTAATTATTTTATGCATGAGACTCATGATAAGAATGCTTTAAGTGATAGTTATATTGTTGAGTTTGCTCATGATGCTACTGAAAGTTATTATGAGAGAGGAAAATATGGTTGTAGAAATTTTCATGTTACTAAAACACCTCTCTATGTGCTGAAATTTTTGAAGCTACACTTGTTTTATCTTCCTATGCTTGTTACTTTGCTCTTCATGAACTTGTTTATTTACAAGATTCCTATGCATAGGAAGCATGTTAGACTTAAATGTGTTTTGAATTTGCCTCTTGATGCTCTCTTTTGCCTCAAATACTATTTCTTGCGAGTGCATCATTAAAACTGCTGAGCCCATCTTAATGGCTATAAAGAAAGAACTTCTTGGGAGATAACCCATGTGTTTATTTTACTACAGCAATTTTTGTTTTGTTGAGTCTTGGAAGTTGTTTACTACTGTAGCAACCTCTCCTTATCATGTTTTTGTGCCAAGTAAAGTTTCTATGTCAAAGTTGATGTTATATTTGGGATCGCTGCGCAGAAACAGCATTGCTGTCTGTCACGAATCTGGGCACAGTTCTCTGTAGAAAATTCGAAAAAATCTGCCAATTTACGAGCGTGATCCTCAGATATGTACGCAACTTTCATTAGTTTTGAGTTTTTCCATTTGAGCAAGTCTGGTGCCATCTTAAAATTCGTCTTTACGGACTGTTCTGTTTTTGACAGATTCTGCCTTTTATTTCGCATTGCCTCTTTTGCTATGTTGGATTTATTTCTTTGATCCATTAATGTCCAGTAGCTTTATGCAATGTCCAGAAGTGTAAAGAATGTTTGTGTCACCTCTGAACATGTGAATTTTGATTATGCACTAACCCTCTAATGAGTTTGCTTGAAGTTTGGTGTGCGAAGTTTTCAAGGGTCAATAGAAGAGGGTGATATAATGTGATCGAGAAGAGTGAAAGGTCTAAGCTTGGGGATGCCCCGGTGGTTCATCCCTGCATATTTTAAGAAGACTCAAGCATCTAAGCTTGGGGATGCCCAAGGCATCCCCTTCTTCATCGACAACTTATCAGGTCATTTCTAGTGAAACTATATTTTTATTCGGTCACATCTTATGTACTTTACTTGGAGCGTCTGTGTGCTTTTATTTTTGTTTTTGTTTTGTTATCTTAGTTCTCTGAATAAGTTCATCCTTGTGTGGGAGAGAGACACGCTCCGCTGGTTCGTATGAACACATGTGTTCTTAGCTCATAATATTCATGGCGAAGTTTCCTCTTCGTTAAATTGTTATATGGTTGGAATTGGAAAAATGCTACATGTAGTAATTGGTAAAATGTCTTGGATAATGTGATACTTGGCAATTGTTGTGCTCATGTTTAAGCTCTTGCATCATATGCTTTGCACCTATTAGTGAAGAAATACATAGAGCATGCTAAAATTTGGTTTGCATAATTGGTCTCTCTAAGGTCTAGATAATTTCTAGTATTGAGTTTGAACAACAAGGAAGACGGTGTAGAGTCTTATAATGTTTACAATATGTCTTTTATGTGAGTTTTGCTGCATCGGTTCATCCTTGAGTTTGCTTCAAATAACCTTGCTAGCCTAAACCTTGTATCGAGAGGGAATACTTCTCATGCATCCAAAATACTTGAGCCAATATTCATGCCATTTGTGTCCACCATACCTACCTACTACATGGTATTTCTCCGCCATTCCAAAGTAAATTGCTTGAGTGCTACCTTTAAAATTCCATCATTCGCCTTTACAATATATAGCTCATGGGACAAATAGCCTTAAAAACTATTGTGGTATTGAATATGTACTTATGCACTTTATCTCTTATTAAGTTGCTTGTTGTGCGATAACCATGTTCCTGGGGACGCCATCAACTACTCCTTGTTGAATATCATGTGAGTTGCTATGCATGTTCGTCTTGTCTGAAGTAAGGGAGATCTACCACCATATGGTTAAGCATGCATATTGTTAGAGAAGAACATTGGGCCGCTAACTAAAGCCATGAATCATGGTGGAAGTTTCAGTTTGGACATATATCCTCAATCTCATATGAGAATAATAATCATTGCTACATGCTTATGCATTTAAGAGGAGTCCATTATCTGTTGTCCATGTTGTCCCGGTATGGATGTCTAAGTTGAGAATAATCAAAAGCGAGAAATCCGAAATGCGAGCATTCTCCTTAGACCTTTGTACAGGCGGCATGGAGGTACCCCTTTGTGACACTTGGTTGAAACATGGCATGCAAAGATCCGGTAGTCCAAGCTAAGTAGGACGAGGTGCGGGCACTATTAGTATACTATGCATGAGGCTTGCAACTTGTAAGATATAATTTTCATAACTCATATGCTTTATTACTACCGTTGACAAAATTGTTTCATGTTTTCAAAATAAAAGCTCTAGCACAAATACAGCAATCGATGCTTTCCTCATTGAAGGACCATTCTTTTACTTTTATTGTTGAGTCAGTTTACCTATCTCCTCTCCATCCCAAGAAGCAAACACTTGTGTGAACTGTGCATTGATTCCTACATACTTGCATATTGCACTTGTTATATTACTTTATGTTGACAATATCCATGAGATATACATGTTATAAGTTGAAAGCAACCGCTGAAACTTCATCTTCCTTTGTGTTGCTTCAATACCTTTACTTTGATTTATTGCTTTATGAGTTAACTCTTATGCAAGACTTATTGATGCTTGTCTTGAAGTACTATTCATGAAAAGTCTTTGTCATATGATTCACTTGTTTACTCATGTCATTACCTTTGTTTTGATCGCTGCATTCATCTCATATGCTTACAATAGTATGATCAAGGTTATGATGGCATGTCACTTAAGAAATTATCTTTGTTATCGTTTTACCTGCTCGGACGAGCAGAACTAAGCTTGGGGATGCTGATACGTCTCCGACGTATCGATAATTTCTTATGTTCCATGCTACTTTATTGATGATACCTACATGTTTTATGCACATTATATGTCGTATTTACGCATTTTATGGAACTAACCTATTAACAAGATGCCGAAGTGCCAGTTCCTGTTTTCTGCTGTTTTTGGTTTCAGAAATCCTAGTAACGAAATATTCTCGGAATTGGACGAAATCAACGCCCAGGTTCCTATTTTGCCCGGAAGCATCCAGAACACCCGAGAGCCGCCAGAGGGGGCCCTGGTGGGCCCAGATGACATGGTGGCGCGGCCCAGGCCCTGGCCGCGCCACCCTATGGTCTCGTCGCCTCGTTGACCCTCCTGCGCCGCCTCTTCGCCTATATAAAGCCCCTGCATCGAAAACCCTTACGGAGGAAGCCACGATACGAGAAAAGTTCCAGAGCCGCCGTCACCGCGAAGCCAAGATCTGGGGGACAGGAGTCTCTGTTCCGGCACCCTGCCGGAGCGGGGAAGTGCCCCCGGAAGGCTTCTCCATCGACACCGCTGCCATCTCCACCGCCATCTTCATCACCGCTGCTGCTCCCATGAGGAGGGAGTAGTTCTCCATCGAGGCTCGGGGCTGTACCGGTAGCTATGTGGTTCATCTCTCTCCTATGTAGTTCAATACAATAATCTCATGAGCTGCCTTACATGATTGAGATTCATATGATGATGCTTGTAATCTAGATGTCATTATGCTAGTCAAGTGGGTTTTACTTATGTGATCTCCGGAGACTCCTTGTCCCACGTGTGTAAAGGTGACAGTGTGTGCACCGTGTGGGTCTCTTAGGCTATATTTCACGAAGTACTTATTCACTGTTGAAGAGCGTAGTGAAGTGCTTATTTATATCTCTTTATGATTGCAATGTGCATCGTATCACAATTTATCTATGTGCTACTCTAGTGATGTGTTATTAAAGTAGTTTTATTCCTCCTGCATGTGTGCAAAGGTGACAGTGTGTGCACCGTGTTAGTACTTGGTTTATGCTATGATCATGATCTCTTGTAGATTGCGAAGTTAACTATTGCTATGATAATATTGATGTGATCTATTCCTCCTACATATGCATGAAGGTGACAGTGTGCATGCTATGCTAGTACTTGGTTTAGTCTTTTGATCTATCTTACACTTAAGGTTACTTAAACATGAGCATTATTGTGGAGCTTGTTAACTCCGGCATTGAGGGTTCGTGTAATCCTACGCAATGTGTTCATCATCCAACAAAAGTGTAGAGTATGCATTTATCTATTCTGTTATGTGATCAATGTTGAGAGTGTCCACTAGTGAAAGTGTAATCCCTAGGCCTTGTTCCTAAATACTGCTGAGTTACTACTGCTTGTTTACTGTTTTACTGTGTTACTACTGCTGCAATACTACCACCATCAACTACACGCCAGCAAGTTATTTTCTGGCACCGTTGCTACTGCTCATATATATTCATACCACTTGTATTTCACTATCTCTTCGCCGAACTAGTGCACCTATTTGGTGTGTTGGGGACACAAGAGACTTCTTGCTTTGTGGTTGCAGGGTTGCATGAGAGGGATATCTTTGACCTCTTCCTCCCTGAGTTCGATAAACCTTGGGTGATCCACTTAAGGGAAAACTTGCTGCTGTTCTACAAACCTCTGCACTTGGAGGCCCAACACTGTCTAAGCTTGGGGGGAGTTGATACGTCCAATTTGCATCACTATTTTGTATCATAATTTGCTGTTATTCATTGATATATTTCATATTGGGACACAATACTTATGTTATTTCATCTATTTTACATGTTTCATCATCATTGGAGGATCAAGCACCGGAGCCAGGATTCTGCTGGAAAAAGCACCGTCAGAACGCAATATTTCGGAAGATCAACTGTGGAAGGGAATTTCACGTAAATTCCTATTTTTCCAGATGACGGAGGGAGCCAGAAGGGGAAGAGGAGAAGAGCCACTGTGGGCCCAGACCACAGGGCGGCGCGGCCCAAGGCCTGGCCGCGCCACCCTGTGCTCTGGGGGCCCCACAGCCCCTTTCGCCTCCTTTTCTTCGCGTACTCCTTCGTCCCGAAAACCTAAGCCACAGAGGGATCCTCACGAAGGGTTACAGCCGCCTCTGCGGGGCGGAGAACACCAGAGAGAAAAGAGCTCTCCGGCGGGCAGGAATCCGCCGGGGAAATTCCCTCCCGGAGGGGGAAATCGACGCCATCGCCATCGTCATCGAGCGGGACATCATCTCCATCATCATCATCATCATCTCCACCATCTACACCGCCATCACCACCGCTGCACCTCGTCACCGCTGTAACGATTTGGGTTTGATCTTGATTGTTTGATAGGGGAAACTCTCCCGGTGTTATTCTATACTTGTTGTAGATGCTATTGAGTGAAACCATTGAACCAAGGTTCATGTTCAGATTGTTATTCATCATCATATCACCTCTGATTGTATTCCATATGATGTCTCGTGAGTAGTTCGTTTAGTTCTTGAGGACATGGGTGAAGTCTAAATGCTAGTAGTGAATTATGGTTGAGTAATATTCAATGTTATGATATTTAAGTTGTGGTGTCATTCTTCTAGTGGTGTCGTGTGAACGTCGACTACACGACACTTCACCATTTATGGGCCTAGGGGAGTGCATCTTGTATTCGGTTGCTAATTGCGGGGTTGCCGGAGTGACAGAAACCTAAGCCCCCGTTAGTATATCGATGCAGGAGGGATCGCAGGATCTCAGAGTTTAAGGCTGTGGTTAGATTTATCTTAATTACTTTCTTGTAGTTGCGGATGCTTGCAAGGGGTATAATCACAAGTATGTATTAGTCCTAGGAAGGGCGGTGCATTAGCATAGGTTCACCCACACAACACTTATCAAAACAATGAAGATTAATCAGCTGTATGTAGCGAAAGCACTAGACTAAAATCCCCGTGTGTCCTCAGAACGTTTGGTCATTATAAGTAAACAAACCGGCTTGTCCTTTGTGCTAAAAAGGATTGGGCCACTCGCTGCAATTATTTCTCTCGCATTTTATTTACTTGTACTTTATTTATCTGCAATATCAAAACCCCCTGAATACTTGTCTGTGAGCATTTACAGTGAAACCTTCATCGAAACTGCTTGTCAACACCTTCTGCTCCTCGTTGGGTTCGACACTCTTATTTATCGAAAGTACTACGATACACCCCCTATACTTGTGGGTCATCAAGACTATTTTCTGGCGCCGTTGCCGGGGAGTGAAGCGCTATTGGTAAGTGGAATTGGTAAGGAAAACCTTTACTGTTTGTGCTGATTTTATTTCTGCCTGCTGCTATAATCATTATGGAGAGATCTTCTCTTCAATTTCTATTTGGGAAATCTACTACTACTGCAACGGTAGTGGATGAAGCGCCAGGTGAGGAAGTAGTACCATATAAAATACCTACGAAAATTATTGAACGTGTTATGGATAACCGCTATGAAGGGGATGGAACTGTCCATCCTGGTGATCATTTACTGTTTTTGCATGAATTATGCGGTTTATTCAAATGTGCAGGTATTTCTATGAATGAAGTTAGGAAGAAACTATTCACTATATCGCTGTCTGGTAAAGCGGCGCACTGGTATAAATTGCTGAAGAATGGTGATTCTATTGATTGGGAGGACATTGTGCCTTTATTTTATTCCAAATTTTATCCTCCAAGTGAAATTCACAAAGATCGGAACCGCATATATAATTTCTGGCCTCATGATGGAGAAAGTATTGCCCAAGCTTGGGGGAGATTGAAGTCTTTAATGCTCAAATGCCCCATTCATGAGCTTCCTGGTAATGTTATTATTGATAATTTCTATGCAAGACTTTCTTTTCAAGACAAGACCTTGCTGGATACTTCTTGTTCTGGATCATTTACACGCAAGAATGAAGAGTTTAAAAGGGACCTTCTTGATCGGATCCAAGAAAATACTGAAGGATGGGAGAATGACAAAGATAGAGAATCAGGTATAACTTATGATTATAAATGCATTGAAGCTTTTATGAATACTGATAAATTTCGTAATATGAGTGCTACATATGGTCTTGATTCCCAAGTTGTTGCAAATCTTTATAAAGCTTTTGCCTCTCATTATGAACTGCCTAAGAAGAATTTTGATAAGTATCATGAACCGTATAAAGATAAAATTGATTCATCTGTAAACAAATGTGTAGTGATTGAAACTGTTGATAATGTTATTCCTGAAGCTTATATTGAAAAAACTCCTTTCCCTGCTAAAATGAAGGAGTACTCTGTCATATCTAGTGCAGTTAATAAAAGTGAAAAGAAACCTAAAGAACCTGAAGAACAAATTAAAATTGAACCTGCTGTTGCAATAGTTAAAGATCTTGTGACTGAAAATGTGGAGGATGGTCATATTATTTTCTGTGAAGATGCTTCTAATATTGTTTCACATCCTAATAAACCCAAACAAGTTAGTGTTCCTATGCTATCTGTTAGAATTGGTGATCATTGCTATTATGGTTTATGTGATATTGGTGCAAGTGTTAGTGCTATACCTTATGAACTTTACACGGAGATTATGCACGAAATTGGTTCTTGTGAACTTGAAGATATTGATGTGGTTATTCATCTGGCTAATAGAGAAACTATTTCTCCAATTGGTATTGTTCGAGATGTGGAAGTTCTATGTGGTAAGATTAAATATCCTGCTGACTTTTTGGTACTTGGTTCTGCTGCTAGTGATTATTGTCCTATCATTTTTGGTAGACCTTTTCTAAATACTTGTGGAGCTATTATAGATTGTAAGAAAGAGAAAATTTTGACTAGATTTGCTGGTGAACCTTATGAATTTAACTTTTCTAAATTTACCAAAACTCCTTATAAAGTTGACTTGCCTAGTAATGATTTTAAAATGGAGCAGTGTGCATCTATTGTTCTTGTTCCTAATAACCCTTTGCAGCAACATTTGGAGAATAGTGAAAGTGAAGCTTTTAGGAAAGAAAGAGATGAGCTTGAGGAAATTTTTCGTCGCCAACCTATTCTCAAGCATGATTTACCGGTGGAAGATTTGGGTACAACACCGCCACCAAAGGAAGATCCTGTTTTTGATTTAAAGCCTTTACCTGATAATCTTAAATATGCTCATATTGATGATAAGAAAATATATCCTGTTATTATTAGTTCTAAGCTTTCAGAAATTGAGGAAGAAAGGTTATTGGAAATATTGAAGAAACACCGAGGAGCTATTGGCTATACTCTTGATGATTTGAAAGGGATTTCTCCTTCTATTTGCCAACATGCTATTAATATGGAAGAAGATGCAAAGCCTGTTGTTGAACATCAACGTCGTCTAATTCCGAAGATGAAGGAAGTGGTAAGGAACGAGGTATTAAAACTTCTTGAAGCTGGTATTATATATCCTATTGCTGATAGTAGATGGGTTAGTCCTGTGCATTGTGTTCCTAAGAAAGGAGGAATGACTGTTGTGCCTAATGATAATGATGAGCTTATTCCTCAAAGAATAGTTGTAGGTTATAGAATGTGCATTGATTTTCGAAAAGTTAATAAAGTTACTAAGAAAGATCATTACCCTTTACCCTTTATTGATCAAATGTTAGAGAGGTTGTCTAAAAATACTCATTTTTGCTTTCTTGATGGTTATTCTGGGTTTTCACAAATTGCTGTTAAAGCTAAAGATCAAGAGAAAACCACTTTTACTTGTCCTTATGGAACTTATGCTTATAGGCGTATGCCTTTTGGTTTATGTAATGCTCCTGCTACTTTTCAAAGATGCATGTCTGCTATTTTTCATGGTTTTTGCGAAAGTATTGTAGAGGTGTTCATGGATGATTTTTCTGTCTATGGGAATTCTTTTGATAATTGCTTGCGAAACCTCGATAAAGTTTTGCAGAGATGTGAAGAAACTAACCTTGTTCTTAATTGGGAGAAATGCCACTTTATGGTTAATGAAGGAATTGTATTGGGACATAAAATTTCTGAGAGAGGTATTGAAGTTGATAGAGCTAAAGTTGAAGCAATTGAGAAGATGCCCTATCCGAGGGATGTTAAAGGTATTCGTAGTGTTCTTGGTCATGCTGGGTTTTATAGGAGATTTATTAAAGATTTCTCTAAAATTTCAAAGCCTCTTACTAATCTTCTTCAAAAAGATGTACCTTTTGTTTTTGATGATGATTGTAAGGAAGCTTTTGAAACTTTAAAGAAAGCCTTAACAACTGCTCCTGTAGTTGAACCTCCTGATTGGAATTTGCCTTTTGAAATTATGTGTGATGCTAGTGATTTTGCTGTAGGCGCTGTTCTTGGACAGCGAGTAGATAAAAAATTAAATGTTATTCATTATGCTAGTAAGACTCTTGATGCTGCTCAAAGAAATTATGCTACAACTGAAAAAGAATTGTTAGCTGTAGTCTTTGCTTGTGATAAGTTTAGACCTTATATTGTTGATTCAAAAGTTACAATTCATACTGATCATGCTGCAATTAGATACCTTATGACAAAGAAAGATGCTAAGCCAAGGCTTATTAGATGGGTACTTCTGTTGCAAGAATTTGATTTACACATTATAGATAGGAAAGGTGCTGATAATCCTGTTGCTGATAATTTGTCTAGATTGGAAAATATTGCTTATGATCCTGTTCCTGTTAATGATAGTTTTCCAAATGAACAATTGGCTGTAATAAAGGTGAGCTCGCGAGAGAGCCCTTGGTATGCAGATTATGCTAACTTTATTGTTTCGAAGTACTTGCCTCCAACCTTTTCAGCTCAGCAACGGAGGAAATTCTTTTATGACTTGAGGCATTATTTTTGGGATGACCCACACTTATATAAAGAAGGAGTGGATGGTATTATGCGAAGATGTGTTCCTGAATATGAACAACAGGAGATATTGAATAAATGTCATGGAAGTGTTTATGGAGGACATCACGCTGGAGATAGAACCGCGCAAAAGGTTCTACAATCAGGTTTTTATTGGCCAACACTTTTCAAAGATGCAAGGAAATTTATTTTATCTTGTGATGAATGTCAAAGAGTTGGTAATATCTCCAGACGCAATGAAATGCCTATGAATTATACTCTTGTTATTGAACCATTCGATTGTTGGGGATTCGACTTCATGGGACCTTTCCCTTCTTCAGACGGTAACACTCATATACTTGTCGCTGTTGATTATGTTACTAAATGGGTAGAAGCTATACCTACAAAAAGTGCTGATGGTGAGACCTCTATAAAAATGCTTGTAGATATTATATTTCCTAGATTTGGAGTACCTAGATATATTATGACTGATGGAGGTTCTCATTTCATTCATGGAGGTTTTAGAAAAACTCTTGCTAAGTATGGTATTAATCATAGAATTGCTTCTGCTTATCACCCTCAAACTAGCGGTCAAGTAGAATTATCAAATAGAGAGATTAAAGCTATCTTGGGTAAGACTGTTAATAAATCTAGAAAGAATTGGCCTAGCAAATTGAAAGAAGCGTTATGGGCTTATAGAACTGCTTATAAAAATCCTATGGGAATGTCGCCTTATAAAATGGTTTATGGAAAAGCTTGTCATTTACCTTTAGAACTAGAGCACAAAGCTTATTGGGCTGTTAGAGAATTAAATAAAGATCCTAAATTAGCCGGTAATAAGAGGTTGTTGCAATTAAGTTCTCTAGATGAATGGAGAAGTGAAGCTTATGAAAATGCTAAACTCTTTAAAGAAAAAGTTAAGAAGTGGCATGATAGAAGGATCATTAAAAGAGAATTTAATGTTGGAGATCAAGTTCTATTGTATCGGTCTCGTCTCAGATTCTTTGCAGGGAAATTACTCTCGAAGTGGGAAGGACCATATGTTGTTGAGGAGGTGTATCGTTCAGGAGCAATTAAAATTAGCTCTCTCCAAGGCAATGCCACGCAAGTGGTGAATGGACAAAGACTCAAGCATTATATCTCGGGCGATTCTTATAATGTTGATGTTGATATTATTCAAGTGGAAACACCGGAGGCTTTCATCAAAGGACAAATTGACAGTCCGCCAGAACTCGACTTTGAATAGGTAACAGTATAGGTAATAAAAAGTCCGCGTTTACCTTTCCGAACATTATTTTTGCTGTTTTTGGAAAATATGAAAAATTACGGAATCGAAACGGAGTGGAAAAGACGCGCGAGGGCGTGCCACCATAGGCCGGCGCGGCCCCACCCTGGCCGCGCCGACCTATGGTCTGGCCGCCTCGTTGCCCCTTTCCGACTCGTTTTCGACCTGGAACCTTCCTTTTGTCGTAAAAATATTTGCTATATAATCCCCCGGACCCCTGGAGGTCCGTAATATCGTTTTCTCGTCGTGTTTTGTTTCGAGCTGTTTTCTGCCAGATTTGTTTTGATCTAGAAGCACCATGGTCTCCAACAACAAGGACAAGGGGCCTTGGAGGGAAGAGATGGATGAAAGGATCAATAAGGAGAAGGAGAAGATAGCATCAGCAAAAGGAGAGTGGGAAACTACGAAGAGTAAGCCAATCTTGGTGGGATCGGTTAACACTGGGCGTTCTTTTTCTCATAACTTGCAGGGAGCTCTTCCGCCTGCTCTGGACCTCGACTCTTTCCCTTGTGTGGAGGAAGCAATACGGGTTGCTGATGAGTTTTGTGATCAATATCGTGCTCTAAGAAGGGAAGTGGAGATACTTCAGGAGGAGAACCAGCGACTTCGCAGAATGCTGGAATATTACTCAAATCCCAGCACAAGGCCGTCACCGCCACACTCGGGTAACAATGAGTCTCTTCAGGTTTTGGTGCAGAATTGCAAAATTGAGAAGCTGAAGCTGAAGGAGATCCTTATGAAGCGCGAGAAGAATCCATCACCACCATCGCCGAAGGAGTAATTCATCATCGGTATTGGCATCCCCTTGGTTTGTTCCAAGCTTGGGGGAGTGCCGCGGTATCACATCACCACCACCTTTATCTTTTACTATCAAGTAGTGTCATATCATGAGTAGGGAAGTTATCATATAGAATAGTATGCAATGTGGAAGTATCTCTCTTAGTTAGTTATCGATGTATCCGTTGGTGTGAGTTATCGTTATGGAATATTAATGAGAAGTCTTATCATTTACTTTTTGCACACCTTATTTTAGTTTGCAATCTCCATTATATGATTACTCTTGACATGAGTATTGATATCACTTTGGGAGCATCAAGTAAATCTATTTGGTTTTGGCAAACTTAGCATTGGTCAATAGCAACAACACCCTGATGTTTAATAAAAGAGAGAAATACACTTAGATACATTACTCTATTATCTCTATGCTAATGAGTTTAGTATTCTGAAGTTAAAATTGCTTGTGCTTATGAGAAAGATGCATGATTGTTCTATCATATGTATATTTGTTTGTTTCCCTCAACTTTATGCTTGCTATCAAACCTTGCTAGCCAAAGACCTGTATCGAGAGGGAATGCTTCTCATACATCCATAACCTTAGACCAAACCTATGCCATTTGTGTCCACCATACCTACCTACTACATGGTATTTTCTGCCATTCCAAGTAAATACTTCATGTGCTACCTTTAAATTATTCAAACTATACTACTCCTTATTTGTGTCAATGTTTTATAGCTCATGAGGAAGTATGTGGTGTTTTATCTTTCAATCTTGTTGGGCGAACTTTTCCTAATGGACTAGCGGCACATCCGCTTATCCAATAACTTTGCAATAAGAGCTGGCAATGAGGTTCCCAGCCTCAATTAATAACTTTCATTAATAATTCTCTTCACATGTTTTGCTCTGATTCATCAGTAAGCAACTTAATTTTGCAATAGACACTCCTCCATGGTATGTGAATGTTGGAAGGCACCCGAGGATTCGGTTAGCCATGGATTGAGAAAGCCAAGGTTGGGGGGAGTGTCATCCTAAATAAAACTAAAATACATGTGTAAACAAAAGAGAAGGGGGATGATCTACCTTGCTGGTAGAGATGCCGTCCCTCATGGGAGCCGCTCTTGGAAGGTTCGTTTGGCAAGGGGGTTAGAGTACCCGCTACCATTCGTTGACAACAACAAACACCGCTCAAAATCTTACTTTTATGCTCTTTATATGATTTCAAAACTTGAAAAGCTCTAGCACATGATTTAATCCCTGCTTCCCTCTGCGAAGGGCCTGTCTTTTACTTTTATGTTGAGTCAGTATACCTATTTCCCTCTATCTTAAGCAAGCAATTGAGTTGTTGTGAACCAATCATTTATGCTATGATTCAGTTGATCATGTCTTTTATACTTTCTTGTTTAGTACCAATTTTATCTGAATGAATATGACTTTGAAGTTATCAATGATTATGAAGAGATTGTTATGCTTAAATATGAAGGCTCAGCTATAAATTCTAATATGAAAGCTTTGCTTAGAAGTACAATCCGTTAGTAGTTCTCTGACCAAGAACAAAGTTTGCCATCACCAATTATGATTTCTTATGCACCTTTACTTGTGATTTCTCTTTACTTATTTCGAGATGAGTTATATGAGGAAGTTGTTTACTAGAATGTCTTGTGTGAATGAATATGATGCTTCTTGTCCGTATTTTATTTATCGACTCTTCACTCCATAAACATGTGGTCTTGTTCTCGAGCTCAGTTTCGCTTGGGGACAAGCGAGGTCTAAGCTTGGGGGAGTTGATACGTCCAATTTGCATCACTATTTTGTATCATAATTTGCTGTTATTCATTGATATATTTCATATTGGGACACAATACTTATGTTATTTCATCTATTTTACATGTTTCATCATCATTGGAGGATCAAGCACCGGAGCCAGGATTCTGCTGGAAAAAGCACCGTCAGAACGCAATATTTCGGAAGATCAACTGTGGAAGGGAATTTCACGTAAATTCCTATTTTTCCAGATGACGGAGGGAGCCAGAAGGGGAAGAGGAGAAGAGCCACTGTGGGCCCAGACCACAGGGCGGCGCGGCCCAAGGCCTGGCCGCGCCACCCTGTGCTCTGGGGGCCCCACAGCCCCTTTCGCCTCCTTTTCTTCGCGTACTCCTTCGTCCCGAAAACCTAAGCCACAGAGGGATCCTCACGAAGGGTTACAGCCGCCTCTGCGGGGCGGAGAACACCAGAGAGAAAAGAGCTCTCCGGCGGGCAGGAATCCGCCGGGGAAATTCCCTCCCGGAGGGGGAAATCGACGCCATCGCCATCGTCATCGAGCGGGACATCATCTCCATCATCATCATCATCATCTCCACCATCTACACCGCCATCACCACCGCTGCACCTCGTCACCGCTGTAACGATTTGGGTTTGATCTTGATTGTTTGATAGGGGAAACTCTCCCGGTGTTATTCTATACTTGTTGTAGATGCTATTGAGTGAAACCATTGAACCAAGGTTCATGTTCAGATTGTTATTCATCATCATATCACCTCTGATTGTATTCCATATGATGTCTCGTGAGTAGTTCGTTTAGTTCTTGAGGACATGGGTGAAGTCTAAATGCTAGTAGTGAATTATGGTTGAGTAATATTCAATGTTATGATATTTAAGTTGTGGTGTCATTCTTCTAGTGGTGTCGTGTGAACGTCGACTACACGACACTTCACCATTTATGGGCCTAGGGGAGTGCATCTTGTATTCGGTTGCTAATTGCGGGGTTGCCGGAGTGACAGAAACCTAAGCCCCCGTTAGTATATCGATGCAGGAGGGATCGCAGGATCTCAGAGTTTAAGGCTGTGGTTAGATTTATCTTAATTACTTTCTTGTAGTTGCGGATGCTTGCAAGGGGTATAATCACAAGTATGTATTAGTCCTAGGAAGGGCGGTGCATTAGCATAGGTTCACCCACACAACACTTATCAAAACAATGAAGATTAATCAGCTGTATGTAGCGAAAGCACTAGACTAAAATCCCCGTGTGTCCTCAAGAACGTTTGGTCATTATAAGTAATCAAACCGGCTTGTCCTTTGTGCTAAAAAGGATTGGGCCACTCGCTGCAATTATTTCTCTCGCATTTTATTTACTTGTACTTTATTTATCTGCAATATCAAAACCCCCTGAATACTTGTCTGTGAGCATTTACAGTGAAACCTTCATCGAAACTGCTTGTCAACACCTTCTGCTCCTCGTTGGGTTCGACACTCTTATTTATCGAAAGTACTACGATACACCCCCTATACTTGTGGGTCATCAAGACTATTTTCTGGCGCCGTTGCCGGGGAGTGAAGCCCTATGGTAAGCCAAGTGCAGAGGTTTGTAGAACAGCAGCAAGTTTCCCTTAAGTGGATCACCCAAGGTTTATCGAACTCAGGGAGGAAGAGGTCAAAGATATCCCTCTCATGCAACCCTGCAACCACAAAGCAAGAAGTCTCTTGTGTCCCCAACACACCTAATAGGTGCACTAGTTCGGCGAAGAGATAGTGAAATACAGGTGGTATGAATATATATGAGCAGTAGCAACGGTGCCAGAAAATAGCTTGTGGCGTGTAGTTGATGGTGGTAGTATTGCAGCAGTAGTAACACAGTAAAACAGTAAACAAGCAGTAGTAACTCAGCAGTATTTAGGAACAAGGCCTAGGGATTACACTTTCACTAGTGGACACTCTCAACATTGATCACATAACAGAATAGATAAATGCATACTCTACACTTTTGTTGGATGATGAACACATTGCGTAGGATTACACGAACCCTCAATGCCGGAGTTAACAAGCTCCACAATAATGCTCATGTTTAAGTAACCTTAAGTGTAAGATAGATCAAAACGACTAAACCAAGTACTAGCATAGCATGCACACTGTCACCTTCATGCATATGTAGGAGGAATAGATCACATCAATATTATCATAGCAATAGTTAACTTCGCAATCTACAAGAGATCATGATCATAGCATAAACCAAGTACTAACACGGTGCACGCACTGTCACCTTTGCACACATGCAGGAGGAATAAAACTACTTTAATAACACATCACTAGAGTAGCACATAGATAAATTGTGATACAAACTCATATGAATCTCAATCATGTAAAGCAGCTCATGAGATCATTGTATTGAGGTACATAGGAGAGAGATTAACCACATAGCTACCGGTACAGCCCCGAGCCTCGATGGAGAACTACTCCCTCCTCATGGGAGCAGCAGCGGTGATGAAGATGGCGGTGAAGATGGCAGCGGTGTCGATGGAGAAGCCTTCCGGGGGCACTTCCCCGCTCCGGCGTGCCGGAACAGAGACTCCTGTCCCCCAGATCTTGGCTTCGCGATGACGGCGGCTCTGGAACTTTTCTCGTATCGTGGCTTTCTGTAAGGGTTTTCGATCCAGGGGCTTTATATAGGCGAAGAGGCGGCGGATGGTCGAAGAGGCGGCCAGGGGGTAAGGCGGCGCGGCCAACCCTAGGCCGCGCCGGCCACCCTCCTGGTGGGCCTGTGGCCCCCCTCTGGTCCTTCCCGGGTGTTCTGGAAGCTTCGTGGAAAAATAGGAACCTTGATTTCGTCCAATTCCGAGAATATTTCGTTACTAGGATTTCTGAAACCAAAAACAGCAGAAAACAGGAACTGCACTTCGGCATCTTGTTAATAGGTTAGTTCCAGAAAATGCGCAAATACGACATATAATGTGCATAAAACATGTAGGTATCATCAATAAAGTAGCATGGAACATAAGAAATTATCGATACGTTGGAGACGTATCTATGCCGCCTGTACAAAGGTCCAAGGAGATAAATCGCATTTGATTTCTCGTTTTTAATAGATCTCAACTTAGGACATCCATACCGGGACAACATAGAAAACAGATAATGGACTCCTCTTTAATGCATAAGCATTCAACAACAGATAATATTCTCATAAGAGATTGAGGATTAATGTCCAAACTGAAAACTTCCACCATGATACATGGCTTTGGTTAGCGGCCCAATGTTCTTCTCTAACAATATGCATACTCAAACCATTTAATCATGATAAATCACCCTTACTTCAGACAAGACGAACATGCATAGCAACTCACATGATATTCAACAAAGGTGTAAAAAGTTGATGGCGTCCCCAGAAACATGGTTACCGCTCACGGGTGCTTCTATTCTTGTAGACAGTGTTGGGCCTCCAAGAGCAGAGGTTTGTAGAACAGCAGCAAGTTTCCCTTAAGTGGATTACCCAAGGTTTATCGAACTCAGGGAGGAAGAGGTCAAAGATATCCCTCTCATGCAACCCTGCAACCACAAAGCAAGAAGTCTCTTGTGTCCCCAACACACCTAATAGGTGCACTAGTTCGGCGAAGAGATAGTGAAATATAGGTGGTATGAATAAGTATGAGCAGTAGTACGGTGCCAGAAAATAGCTTGCTGGCGTGCAGTTGATGGTAGTAATATTGCAGGAAGTAAACATGCAGTAGAACAGTAAACAAGCAGCGATAACAGTATTTAGGAACAAGGCCTAGGGAATAGACTTTCACTAGTGGACACTCTCAACATTGATCACATAACAGAATAGATAAATGCATACTCTACACTCTCTTGTTGGATGATGAACACATTGCATAGGATTACACGAACCCTCAATGCCGGAGTTAACAAGCTCCACAATTCAATGTTCATATTTAAATAACCTTAGAGTGCAAGAAAGATCAATACGACTAAACCAAGTACTAACATAGCATGCACACTGTCACCTTCACGCCAGTTAGGAGGAATAGATCACATCAATACCATCATAGTAATAGTTAACTTCATAATCTACAAGAGATCATAATCATAGCCTACGCCAAGTACTCACACGGTGCACACACTGTCACCTTTACACACGTGGAGGAGGAATAGAGTACTTTAATAACATCACTAGAGTAGCACATAGATGAATAGTGATACAAAACTCATATGAATCTCAATCATGTAAAGCAGCTCATGAGATCATTGTATTGAAGTACATAGGAGAGAGATGAACCACATAGCTACCGGTACAGCCCCGAGCCTCAATGGAGAACTACTCCCTCCTCATGGGAGCAGCAGCGGTGATGAAGATGGCGGTGGAGATGGCAACGGTGTCGATGGAGAAGCCTCCGGGGGCACTTCTCCGGCAGGGTGCCGAACAGAGACTCCTGTCCCCCAGATCTTGGCTTCGCGATGGCGGCGGCTCTGGAAGGTTTCGCGTACCGTGGCTTCCTCCGTAAGGGTTTTCGATGCAGGGGCTTTATATAGGCGAAAGGGCAGCGTCGGAGGGGCGAAGGGGCGACCACACCATAGGGTGGCGCGGCCCAGCCCTGGCCGCGCCACCCTATCATCTGGGGCCCACAGGGCCCTCCTCTGGTGGCTCTCGGGTGTTCTGGATGCTTCCGGGCAAAATAGGAACCTGGGCGTTGATTTCGTCCAATTTCGAGAATATTTCGTTACTAGGATTTCTGAAACCAAAAACAGCAGAAAACAGGAACTGGCACTTCGGCATCTTGTTAATAGGTTAGTTCCAGAAAATGCACAAATATGACATAAAGTGTGCATAAAACATGTAGGTATCATCAATAAAGTAGCATGGAACATAAGAAATTATCGATACGTTGGAGACTGATACGTCCAAAACGTATCTACTTTCCCGAACACTTTTGCTATTGTTTTGCCTCTAATTTGTGTATTTTGGATACAACTAACACGGACTAACGCTGTTTTCAGCAGAATTGCTCTGGTGTCTCGTTTTTGTGCAGAAATCCAACTTTCGGGAAAATCCTCGGAATTTCTTCAGATGGCCCTATTTTACCAAAATATTGACGGAGCCAGAAGGGCGAAGGAGGTGGAGGCCCGAGGGCCCCACACCATAAGGCGGCGCGGCCCAGGGGGGGCCCGCGCGGCCCTATGGTGTGGCCCCCTCGGCCGGCCTCCGACGCCCCCCTTTGGACTACTTATCGGGTTCGACCTAAAAACGCACGGAAGAAGTCGACATCGCCAGAAACCCTCCAGAAAGCCGCCACATCGCGAAACTCCGTCGCAGCCAGAAGTCTCCGTTCTGGCACTCCGCCGGGACGGGGAATTGGAGGAGATCTTCACCGCCATCACCGCCAACGCCTCTCCATCAACCAGCAATGTTTCCCCCATCCATGTGTGAGTAATTCCCCCGCTGTAGGCTGAAGGGGATGGTAGGGATTGGATGAGATTGGTCATGTAATAGTCATAAGATTGTTAGGGCATAGTGCCTAGTATCCGTAGATGTCACTTTTATGATATTGTTGCAACTTGTTATGCTTAATGCTTGTCACTAGGGCCCGAGTGCCATGATCTCAGATCTGAACATGTTATTGTTTCATGAAGATATTCATTGTTTATGGTCTTACCTGCAAGTTGTATACACACGTCGCTGTCCGGAACCAATGGCCCCGAAGTGACAGAAATCGGGACAACCGGAGGGGATGGTAGTGATGTGAGGATCACATGTGTTCACGGAGTGTTAATGCTTTGCTCCGGTACTCTATTAAAAGGAGTACCTTAATATCCAGTAGTTTCCCTAGAGGCCCGGCTGCCACCGGCTGGTAGGACAAAAGATGTTGTGCAAGTTTCTCATTGCGAGCACGTACGACTAAATATGGAACACATGCCTATTGATTGATTAGTACTTGGATACCGTTTTATTATTATCTGCAAATGCCCATGCTTTGATTGTTACATGAGTTTCTCTCATCCATGCAACGCCCGTTAAATCCGTCCCTGTGCCTACAGTATTTTAATCCTGCTGTTTACTATAATCACTACTGCTGTCTTTATTTCACTGCTGCTGTTATTCCGCTATTTCCACTACCATAGAACTGTTACTACTGATAAACTCTTGCGAGCAAGTCTGTTTCCAGGTGCAGCTGAATTGACAACTCCGCTGTTAAGGCTTACAAGTATTCTTTGTCTCCCCTTGTGTCGAATCAATAAATTGGGTAATACTTCCCTCGAAGACTGTTGCGATCCCCTATACTTGTGGGTCATCAAGACTATTTTCTGGCGCCGTTGCCGGGGAGCATAGCTTTATTTGGAAGTTCACTTGGATTGATATTGTTCGCTGCAAATTCTCCATTATGGGTAAACCTCGCGATACTAAGATCGCCATATTACCATCCACTACAAGAAAAGGTACAACTCTGAGTACCTGCTGCTCTTGATTCACCATCTGTGATTGATAAACTTGTTTCACCGCCACATGCTTCGCGTGCTGGTACTTCTGCTGAATCTGAAAATTCTCATAATATTGATAATGTTTCTGCTGTGCTTGATGATAGTGGTTCATTGGGATCTTTTCTAGATGCTACAATTGCTAAGTCTAGACAAATTGAAAATACTGAAACTCCTAATGCTGCTACACCTGTTAATTCACCTGAGTCTATAGCTTAATGATGATTTTATTGAAAAATGCAATGCTACTACTGATGCAAGAAAAATTAAAAAGTTGCTTGCAGAACATGCTGTTAGATATAAACTGTCTCCTGATCCTAAATTTGCCACATCTCCTATAAGCATTAGGGATAAAGATTATGATTTTTCTCTTGATCTATCTCATATAGCTATTGTTGAGAAAACACCCTTTTGTGGTACTGAAAAAGAAAGTGCTGTTGAACACATGACTGAGTTATCTACTCTTAGTGGCTTGTTTTCTGATGATATTAAGATGCGTACTTACTTTGTCGCTAAAATTTTTCCTTTCTCATTAAAGGATGATGCTAAAACTTGGTATAATAATTTGTCTCCTGGTTCTATTAAAAGTCCAAAAGAATTGCTTGATGTTTTCTTCCGTAAATACTTTCCTGCTAGTGCTCAACATGCTGCTTTGCAGAGAATTTATAATTTTGACCAGGAAGATGGAGAGAAATTGCCTGAGGCTTGGGCTAGATTTTGTTCTCTTATTAGAGCTCAGCCTGACCATGATTTGGAAAAGAATGATTTACTTGATATATTTTATAGTGGACTAACCATTGAGTCTAGGGCATACCTGGATAGTTGTGCTGGTTGTGTTTTCAGGAAAAGAACTCCAGAAGACGCTGAAGAATTATTGGCTAAAATAGGCCGGAATCATGATGATTGGTCTACACCTGAACCAACCCCGACACCGATAGTGAAGAAGAGGGGTATGATTAAATTGAATGATGAAGATATGAGGGAAGCCAAGAAGTCTCTTAAGGAGAAGGGTATTAAACCTGAAGATGTGAAGAATTTACCTCCTATAGAAGATATATGTGAGACAATTCCCCCTTCATCCATGATTGAGGTACACTCGCTTCAACACTTTACTAGGGAAGATATTCCGTATTCAAAATCTCCTGCTCAATGTTTAGATGAATTTGATAATTATATTGTTAAGCAAGAAAATTTTAATATGAGAGTAGAGAATCATTTAATGGAAAATTCCCGAGCTATTAGTGAATTGCATGGTATTGTGGAGAGAACCTCCAATGATGTTAAGATACTTGTTAAACATTTTCAAATGGTTCAAACTCAAATTGATCAACTTACTAAAGTGCAAAATGACTTGTTGGGAAATAATTCTAAAGAAAAACATGCTTGTGAGGTAACAACTAGAGGTGGTGCTTCTACCCAGGATCCTCTATATCCTGAAGGGCATCCCAAAAGAGTTGAACAAGATTCTCAACTAATTAAAACTAGTGCTCCATCTAAGAAAAAGAAAAAGAAACATAAGAATGTTGTAGAATCCTCTGAACCTGTTAGTGATCCTAATAGTATTTCTATTTCTGATGCTGAAACTGAAAGTGGTAATGAACATGAGGAAGATAATGATAAGAATGATACTCCTGATAAAGAAGAAATTGAAAAAGAACCTGAAAAGCATGCTAAAAATAAAAAGTATACTAAAGAAGATTTTATTACAAAGAAACATGGTAATGAAAGAGAACCTTGGGTTCAAAAGCAAATGCCTTTTCCTGCTAAGAAACTAAAATCAAAGGAGGAGGAACATTATAATAAATTTTGTGATTGGATGAAACCTTTATTTCTGCAAATCCCTTTGACTGATGCTATTAAATTGCCTCCTTATTCAAAGTATATGAAAGATATTGTTACTAACAAAAGGAAAGTCCCCAATGAGGAAATTTCTACTATGCTCGCTAATTACTCCTTCAATGGTAAGATTCCAAAGAAGTTGGGCGACCCAGGTATACCGACTATTCCTTGTTCCATCAAGAATAATTATGTTAGAACTGCTCTATGTGATTTGGGAGCAGGTGTGAGTGTGATGCCTTTTTCTCTTTATAAGAGACTTGATTTAGATAAATTGATACCAACTGATATATCTTTGCAAATGGCTGATAAATCTACTGCTATTCCTGTTGGTTTATGTGAAAATGTTCCTGTTCAAGTTACTCAGCATTGCTTAATATTAACTGATTTTGTTGTGTTGGAAATGCCTGAAGATGATAATATGTCCATTATTCTTGGAAGACCCTTTCTTAATACTGCAGGGGCTGTTATTGATTGCAATAAAGGCATGGTTACTTTTAATGTTGATAATAAGGAACACACTGTCTATTTTCCCAAGAGGATTGATAAAGTATGTGGAGTCAATACAATTTTTAATGTGAAAACTATCAAAGTGGGATCCATTGATTGTCCTGTATATGAGCCTAAAGAAGAATATCAAACTCTTGTGATTGGATCCATATCAATTCAATATAAGGTAACATGATTGATTTGAGGTTTATTTCTTCTTATGTCATATAAAATTTATTTGGTAGCAAGACTTGATCAACCTTGTTAACAAGTATATTTTATTGCATAGGAGAGCTAAACAACACTTCTTTCTTTCTTTCTCCCTCCACTTATTTTATTTGCTGTAGCACTTTTGTTTTGCAATATGCTTAGGTCATTTAAGATTTTAGAAATCATTTTCCTGCGCAGTAATCATTAATTTAATACCCAGAAATGTGCATTTTTCAAAGTTCTCTAAAAATTACAAAAATTATACCGTTGGTCCTATTTTTCGACGAGGCACCTGGGAGCACCAGAGGATGACCTGTGGGGCACCAGGGGGTGCCACACCATAGGGCGGCGCGGCCAGCAAGGGGGCCGCGCCACCATGTGGTGTGGGCCACCCCTTGCCCCACTACACCATCTCTTCCTCCCAGCACCTTCTCTCTCCCGAAAAAACTCGTACCAAGTTTCTCTCACTCGTGTTTCTGCTCAAGAACTCGCGATTTTTCGATCTCCTTGCTCAGCCCAGATTTCTGTCTGAAATTTGGCACATTTACTCCTTGGTATGTGACTCCTTTGATTGTCCAATTAGAATTTCATTTGGTTGAGTATATCTTGAATATTTTGCTGCTGTAGATAACATGTTTAGTGAGCTTGCATGCTTGTTCTAAGTGGTAGAAATTAGTTTTGATGCATGTTTAGTACTCTAGCAAGTTCCTATAGTAGTTCCCTTCAATTACATACCTTGAAATCAAATTTTATAATGATTGTTGAAAATTTCAGAAAATGGAAGAAGGTGTGCCCCAATTGAACCAAGAAGAATTGGAAGTCCAGCAAGTTTCAAGAGTCAATCGTGAGGAGGGAGTATACCCCTCTTACTACCCATGCGTGGACTTTATGAGAAGTGCGGGGATTTTACAAGATGTGCAAACTCTAATCTCTCGTGCAGGGCTGAGTGGTTTTGTTGAAGGAGAGCCAAGACAATATGTAAAATTAACTATGTCTTTTGTGCAGGACTTCAAGTTCAATTGGTCGCGGTCCGACCCCATGGTCCAGTATAAAATTTACAATAAAGCTGTCAACTTGCCATTTGGTGTTTTTTGTGCAGCAATTGGAGTACCGCAATGGGGATCCTGCGAGAAGATCAGGGGAACACCGCGGGAGCTCTCAGATCTTTATACAAGGATTTGTAATGGGAGGAGCCTCTCCAATGATGATGGTAAGATTAGTAGCATTCAACATCCAGCCATCCGCTACTTTGCCTATTTCATTACAAAGTGCGTCCTTGCAAGAAGGACCGGAGGTAAATTATCTGTCCCAGACTTGGCTTTCTTAGCTGCTGCTTTGCAACAGGATAGGACTTATAATTTGGGTGCTTTAATAGCTTGTAGACTTGCTACTAACCGTGAGAAAGGAGGAATTTGTGGAGGTCTTATCGCCTCTCGCTTATTAGCTATGCATGGTGTAGAACCTCACCATTTAGATATTCCGCTTTCTATAGAGAAGCTTGATGTGGTTTCCATGATTAGACATGAGTTTATTTCAGATGCATCTAACTTGAACAACCTGCATTATAGGATAACTTTATATAAGAAAAAATGGAGTATAACTAAGAAAATTGAAAAACTAGTACGATTGCCTGCACCTGCTTTGTTTAACCTTGATGCCAGGGACGGGTGGTCGATCACAGAAAATGAGCTAAATGCATACATAGAAAGAGAAAGCCGTCGTGCGAGGGAAGATGTGGAGGAGACCGAGGAGCATCCCGACTCTTCATCCGATGCAGCAAGCTCCTCATATCAACATCATGGTCACGTGGAGCCTCCACGATATTCTTCTGCACAGGGGCCTTATTACCACTCCATGTATGATCCACCGGCGTGGAACCCCGACCCTCGTTGGGAATGAACTCCACTTAGGCCAAAAGCCTAAGCTTGGGGGAGGTATACCGGCATCACTCATTCTTTGCATATTATGGTTGCTGGATACTTGTACATACTTGTTTAGTCTCTAGAGTGGTTTTCTAATGAGAGGGAGATGATATTTGGGGAAGTGCTGTCCAAAAACAGATTCTGTGCTGTTACCAAAAAAATTCGTACGCACAGCCAGAACGTTATTTTGAGTTGCCAATTTTTGAGCATGTGCCCCAGGTTGTTATCTAACTTTCATTAGTTGAACACTTTTTGGTCTGAGCAATGGAAGATTTTTGTTAAATTCGATTTCTGTACTGCTGTCAGGATTTGGCAGATTTCTGTCATCCTGCTTTTCTGTGTTTCTGTTAGTTTGCATTCTTTTGTTTTCACTTTGTTTCTTTCCTAAAACACAAAAAGACCAAAAATATTTCTGTTGTTTCTCTTCACCATTTATTTATTTGGTACCTTGCTCTTAGTTTGCTTTATTTGCTATCGTTAGTTTGCTATGAGAAAACCCAAAAAGATTTTGCTTTGTTTGCTTGTTTTCTTTCGTTCTTGTTTCTAATTCGAAAACACCAAAAATATTTGCTGTTCTTCTTTGGTTTGTAAAGTTCATCATGAGTTCAATGGTCTTCGGTGGCTGGAGCGTGGTTTTCATTTCATATTATCCAAGCTACACAAGTGAAAAAGGCAATAATGACGATCTACGACAATCTGATTGTGGTGAGAGGCTGGTATGAACTCTATTTGCTTTCATTTTTGTACATATACTCATCCATATGAGCATGCTTAGTTGGTTCATGTGAGGTATATGTTATTTGAGAAAGTCTAGTAGCTCATGATCTCTCATGTTTAGTTTCAATTTATTAATATGAGTAGCATGTCATGGATGTTTGCTTGCATTGTTTTATTCATAAGTAAGTATGGCATTGTGGTATCCTCCTCTGAATAATTCATTTATATCGACTTGGCACATGCTCACGCATGCATATGACTGAACAAAAAGTCAATTAAGCCTCGATGATTTATAATTGCTTCAGAGTTCTTGTATCACTTTTATGCCTCCGTTAATTTATTTTGCCGCAAGCATGATTATGACAGTTACTGCTCTCTTGATTTGTCGCTCCCTAGTCTTTTGCTAGCCTTCACTTGTACTGAGCGGTGACGCCGCTCGTGCTTCCAAACACCTGAAAACCAAGTTGTTCCAAAAGTGTCCACCATAAATACCTATGCATGGCATTTCAAACCATTCCAAGTAAATTCTCATGCGCTACCTTTAAAACTTTCAAAATGCTTCTCAATTTGTGTTAATGTTTCATAGCTCATGAGGAAGTATGTGGTGTTTAGCTTTCAACCTTGTCATTTACTTTTGACGGACTCTCATATGGACTAGTGGCACATCCGCTTATCCAATAATTTTGCAAAAAGAGCTGGCAATGGGATTCCCAGTCCCGAATTAATTAACTTAAATAGACACTCCTCCATGGTTTGTGATTGTTGGACGGCACCCGAAGGATTCGGTTAGCCATGGCTTGTGTAAGCAAAGGTTGGGGGAGTGTCATCATCATAATAAAACTTAAATAAAAAGGCACTCCTTCATGGTATGTGATTGTTGGCAGGCACCCGAGGATTCGGTTAGCCATGGTTTGTGAAAGAAAGGTTGGAAGGAGTGCCAACCAAAAATAAATAAATGGGAGCCGCTCTTGTGAGTCCGGTTGATGAGGTAGTTAGTGTACCCATTACCATTCGTTGACAACAACAAACACCTCTCAAAAATAATTTTACTCCTGCTTTACAAATGAAAAGCTCTAGCGCATGTTAATCCCTGCTTCCCTCTGCGAAGGGTCAATCTTTTACTTTTATGTTGTGTCTCCATTCTTTCTTCGAGCACTATCTTGAGAGCACAACTGTCATTCTTAGTATAATATGCTTGTCTCAAAATATGATTGATTGTGGTATAACTTTGATGCTTTTATCTTTGACAATCACTACTTCTAGTCTTTCTATGAACTCAAGAGGTGCCTCGGCATTTATGTTTTGCTGATCAAATACAGGCAAGCGAGATACCACTTTACCATATTCTCTTATGAACATTGCAATCTTGCTTACATACATGATTCATGATGCTTATTATTAATTGTTGGTACTTCTCCATGATTGACATAGCCGTTGGATGATCTTATTTGCATGTATCTCATTATGAACTGCTTAAGTATTAGCCATAGCATGAGAATATATACATCATATGAGCAAATGTGTTCGTGAAAGTTCTTTTATCGCTCAGTTGTTAACTGAATTGCTTGAGGACAAGCAATAAGCTAAGCTTGGGGGAGTTGATACGTCCAAAACGTATCTACTTTCCCGAACACTTTTGCTATTGTTTTGCCTCTAATTTGTGTATTTTGGATACAACTAACACGGACTAACGCTGTTTTCAGCAGAATTGCTCTGGTGTCTCGTTTTTGTGCAGAAATCCAACTTTCGGGAAAATCCTCGGAATTTCTTCAGATGGCCCTATTTTACCAAAATATTGACGGAGCCAGAAGGGCGAAGGAGGTGGAGGCCCGAGGGCCCCACACCATAAGGCGGCGCGGAGGGGGGGCCCGCGCGGCCCTATGGTGTGGCCCCCTCGGCCGGCCTCCGACGCCCCCCTTTGGACTACTTATCGGGTTCGACCTAAAAACGCACGGGAAGAAGTCAACATCGCCAGAAACCCTCCAGAAAGCCGCCACATCGCGAAACTCCGTCGCGGGAGCCAGAAGTCTCCGTTCTGGCACTCCGCCGGGACGGGGAATTGGAGGAGATCTTCACCGCCATCACCGCCAACGCCTCTCCATCAACCAGCAATGTTTCCCCCATCCATGTGTGAGTAATTCCCCCGCTGTAGGCTGAAGGGGATGGTAGGGATTGGATGAGATTGGTCATGTAATAGTCATAAGATTGTTAGGGCATAGTGCCTAGTATCCGTAGATGTCACTTTTATGATATTGTTGCAACTTGTTATGCTTAATGCTTGTCACTAGGGCCCGAGTGCCATGATCTCAGATCTGAACATGTTATTGTTTCATGAAGATATTCATTGTTTATGGTCTTACCTGCAAGTTGTATACACACGTCGCTGTCCGGAACCAATGGCCCCGAAGTGACAGAAATCGGGACAACCGGAGGGGATGGTAGTGATGTGAGGATCACATGTGTTCACGGAGTGTTAATGCTTTGCTCCGGTACTCTATTAAAAGGAGTACCTTAATATCCAGTAGTTTCCCTAGAGGCCCGGCTGCCACCGGCTGGTAGGACAAAAGATGTTGTGCAAGTTTCTCATTGCGAGCACGTACGACTAAATATGGAACACATGCCTATTGATTGATTAGTACTTGGATACCGTTTTATTATTATCTGCAAATGCCCATGCTTTGATTGTTACATGAGTTTCTCTCATCCATGCAACGCCCGTTAAATCCGTCCCTGTGCCTACAGTATTTTAATCCTGCTGTTTACTATAATCACTACTGCTGTCTTTATTTCACTGCTGCTGTTATTCCGCTATTTCCACTACCATAGAACTGTTACTACTGATAAACTCTTGCGAGCAAGTCTGTTTCCAGGTGCAGCTGAATTGACAACTCATTGTTAAGGCTTACAAGTATTCTTTGTCTCCCTTGTGTCGAATCAATAAATTGGGTAATACTTCCCTCGAAGACTGTTGCGATCCCCTATACTTGTGGGTCATCGAGACGTATCAGCATCCCAAGCTTAGTTCTGCTCGTCCCGAGCAGGTAAAACGATAACAAAGATAATTTCTGAAGTGACATGCCATCATAATCTTGATCATACTATTTGTAAACATATGTAATGAATGCAGCGATCAAAACAAAGGTAATGACATGAGTAAACAATTGAATCATATAGCAAAGACTTTTCATGAATAGTACTTCAAGACAAGCATCAATAAGTCTTGCATAAGAGTTAACTCATAAAGCAATAAATCAAAGTAAAGGTGTTGAAGCAACACAAAGGAAGATTAAGTTTCAGCGGTTGCTTTCAACTTATAACATGTATATCTCATGGATATTGTCAACATAGAGTAATATAACAAGTGCAATATGCAAGTATGTAGGAATCAATGCACAGTTCACACAAGTGTTTGCTTCTTAAGGTGGAGAGAAATAGGTGAACTGACTCAACAATAAAAGTAAAAGAAAGGTCCTTCAAAGAGGAAAGAATCGATTGCTATATTTGTGCTAGAGCTTTTATTTTGAAAACATCAAGAGAGTATAAAAGTAAAGTTTTGAGAGGTGTTTGTTGTTGTCAACGAATGGTAGCGGGTACTCTAACCCCCTTGCCAGACAAACCTTCAAAGAGCGGCTCCCATTTTATTTTATTTTTGGGTGGCACTCCTTCCAACCTTTCTTTCACAAACCATGGCTAACCGAATCCTCGGGTGCCTGCCAACAATCTCATACCATGAAGGAGTGCCTTTTTATTTTAGTTTTATTATGATGACACTCCTCCCCACCTTTGCTTTCTCAAGCCATGGCTAACCGAATCCTTCGGGTGCCGTCCAACAATCACATACCATGGAGGAGTGTCTATTTTTGTTAATTAATTTGGGACTGGGAATCCCATTGCCAGCTCTTTTTGCAAAATTATTGGATAAGCGGATGAAGCCACTAGTCCATTGGTGAAAGTTGCCCAACAAGATTGAAAGATAAACACCACATACTTCCTCATGAGCTATAAAACATTGACACAAATAAGAGGTGATAACTTTTGAAATGTTTAAAGGTAGCACTCAAGCAATTTACTTTGGAATGGCGGGGAAATACCATGTAGTAGGTAGGTATGGTGGACACAAATGGCATAGTGGTTGGCTCAAGGATTTTGGATGCATGAGAAGTATTCCCTCTCGATACAAGGTTTAGGCTAGCAAGGTTATTTGAAGCAAACTCAAGGATGAACCGGTGCAGCAAAACTCACATAAAAGACATATTGTAAACATTATAAGACTCTACACCGTCTTCCTTGTTGTTCAAAACTCAATACTAGATATTATCTAGACCTTAGAGAGACCAAATATGCAAACCAAATTTTAGCATGCTCTATGTATTTCTTCACTAATAGGTGCAAAGTATATGATGCAAGAGCTTAAACATGAGCACAACAATTGCCAAGTATCACATTATCCAAGACATTTTACCAATTACTACATGTAGCATTTTTCCAATTCCAACCATATAACAATTTAACGAAGAGGAAACTTCGCCATGAATATTATGAGCTAAGAACACATGTGTTCATACGAACCAGCGGAGCGTGTCTCTCTCCCACACAAGGATGAACTTATTCAGAGAACTAAGATAACAAAACAAAAATAAAAGCACACACAGACGCTCCAAGTAAAATACATAAGATGTGACCGAATAAAAATATAGTTTCAAGAGAAGGAACCTGATACTTTGTCGATGAAGAAGGGGATGCCTTGGGCATCCCCAAGCTTAGACGCTTGAGTCTTCTTAAAATATGCAGGGGTGAACCACGGGGGCATCCCCAAGCTTAGACTTTTCATTCTTCTTGATCGTAGTATATCATTCTCCTCTCTTGACCCTTGAAAACTTCCTTCACACCAAACTTCAAGCAAACTCATTAGAGGGTTAGTGCATAATCAAAAATTCACATGTTCAGAGGTGACACAATCATTCTTTACACTTCTGGACATTGCATAAAGCTACTGGACATTAATGGATCAAAGAAATAAATCCAACATAGCAAAAGAGGCAATGCAAAATAAAAGGCAGAATCAAAAACAGAACAGTCCGTAAAGACGAATTTAAAGATGGCACCAGACTTGCTCAAACGGAAAACTCAAAACTAATGAAAGTTGCGTATATATCCGAGGATCACGCTCGTAAATTGGCAGATTTTTAGAACTTACAGAGAATGTGCCCAGATTCGTGTGACAGACAGCAATGCTGTTTCTGCGCAGCGATCCTAAATATAACATCAACTTTAACATAGAAACTTTACTTGGCACAAAAACATGATAAGGAGAGGTTGCTACAGTAGTAAACAACTTCCAAGACTCAACAAAACAAAAATTGCTGTAGTAAAATAAACACATGGGTTATCTCCCAAAAAGTTCTTTCTTTATAGCCATTAAGATGGGCTCAGCAGTTTTAATGATGCACTCGCAAGAAATAGTATTTGAAGCAAAAGAGAGCTTCAAGAGGAAAATTCAAAACACATTTAAGTCTAACATGCTTCCTATGCATAGGAATCTTGTAAATAAACAAGTTCATGAAGAGCAAAGTAACAAGCATAGGAAGATAAAACAAGTGTAGCTTCAAAAATTTCAGCACATAGAGAGGTGTTTTAGTAACATAAAAATTTCTACAACCATATTTTCCTCTCTCATAATAACTTTCAGTAGCATCATGAGCAAACTCAACAATATAACTATCACATAAAGCATTCTTATCATGAGTCTCATGCATAAAATAATTACTACTCCCAACATAAGCATAGTCATTCTTATTAATTGTAGTGGGAGCAAATTCAACAAAGTAGCTATCAAATATAGGAGGTATATTGTAATCATAATCAAATTTATCCTCCATAACAGGTGGTAACAAAAGACTACTATCATTATAATCATCATAAATGGGAGGCAAAGTATCATCAAAGTAAATTTTCTCCTCAATGCTTGGGGGACTAAAAATATCATGCTCATCAAAGCCAGCTTCCCCAAGCTTAGAATTTTCCATATCATTAACAACAATGGTGTTCAAAGCATTCATATTAATATGTTCCATGGGTTTTTTAATTTTTGCATCAAACCATCCATGTCTTAAATCAGGAAATAGAATAAAAAGGTCATTGTTGTTCATTATGCCTAACTAGTGTAAACAAGAAACCAAATGTCGCAATTGCAGAGTCTAAAGGAAATAGCTTCGAGCACACACACAATGGCGCCAGAAAAGTACTGTTACCTGGAACCGGAGTATGAGTGCCTTTTACCTTTCCTCCCCAACGGCGCCAGAAAAGTGCTTGATGTCTACGGGTGCTTCTATTCTTGTAGACAGTGTTGGGCCTCCAAGAGCAGAGGTTTGTAGAACAGCAGCAAGTTTCCCTTAAGTGGATTACCCAAGGTTTATCGAACTCAGGGAGGAAGAGGTCAAAGATATCCCTCTCATGCAACCCTGCAACCACAAAGCAAGAAGTCTCTTGTGTCCCCAACACACCTAATAGGTGCACTAGTTCGGCGAAGAGATAGTGAAATACAGGTGGTATGAATAAGTATGAGCAGTAGTACGATGCCATAAAATAGCTGGCGTGCATTGATGGTAGTAATATTGCAGAAGTAAACATGCAGTAGAACAGTAAACAAGCAGCGATAGCAGTATTTAGGAACAAGGCCTAGGGAATAGACTTTCACTAGTGGACACTCTCAACATTGATCACATAACAGAATAGATAAATGCATACTCTACACTCTCTTGTTGGATGATGAACACATTGCGTAGGATTACACGAACCCTCAATGCCGGAGTTAACAAGCTCCACAATTATGTTCATATTTAAATAACCTTAGAGTGCAAGAAAGATCAATACGACTAAACCAAGTACTAACATAGCATGCACACTGTCACCTTCACGCCAGTTAGGAGGAATAGATCACATCAATACCATCATAGTAATAGTTAACTTCATAATCTACAAGAGATCATAATCATAGCCTACGCCAAGTACTCACACGGTGCACACACTGTCACCTTTACACACGTGGAGGAGGAATAGAGTACTTTAATAACATCACTAGAGTAGCACATAGATGAATAGTGATACAAAACTCATATGAATCTCAATCATGTAAAGCAGCTCATGAGATCATTGTATTGAAGTACATAGGAGAGAGATGAACCACATAGCTACCGGTACAGCCCCGAGCCTCAATGGAGAACTACTCCCTCCTCATGGGAGCAGCAGCGGTGATGAAGATGGCGGTGGAGATGGCAGCGGTGGCGATGGAGAAGCCTTCCGGGGCACTTCCCGCTCCGGCAGGGTGCCGAGACTCCTGTCCCCCGATCTTGGCTTCGCGATGGCGGCGCTCTGGAAGGTTTTCGACGTGGCTTCCTCCGTAAGGGTTTTCGATGCAGGGGCTTTATATAGGCGAAAGGGCAGCGTCGGAGGGGCGAAGGGGCGACCACACCATAGGGTGGCGCGGCCAGCCCTGGCCGTGCCACCGTGGTCCTGGGCCCACAGGGCCCTCCTCTGGTGGCTCTCTGGATGCTTCCGGGCAAAATAGGAACTGGGCGTTGATTTCGTCCAATTCCGAGAATATTTCGTTACTAGGATTTCTGAAACCAAAAACAGCAGAAACGAACTGGCACTTCGGCATCTTGTTAATAGGTTAGTTCCAAAATGCACAAATATGACATAAAGTGTGCATAAAACATGTAGGTATCATCAATAAAGTAGCATGGAACATAAGAAATTATCGATACGTTGGAGACGTATCAACCGTTCAACAAGCAACTTATAAGAACTAAGATACATAGCTACATATTCATCACCACAATAGTTTTAAAGCTATTTTCCCATGAGCTATATATTGCAAAGACAAAGGAATGAAATTTTAAAGGTAGCACTCAAGTAATTTACTTTGGAATGGCAGAAAAATACCACATAGTAGGTAGATATGGTGGACACAAATGGCATGGGTTTTGGCTCAAGGTGTTTGGATGCACGAGAAGCATTTCCTCTCAGTACAAGGCTTTGGCTAGCAAGGTTGTTTGAAGCAAACACAAGTATGAACAGGTACAACAAAACTTACACAAGAACATATTGCAAGCATTATAAGACTCTACACTGTCTTCCTTGTTGTTCAAACACTTTACCAGAAAATATCTAGACCTTAGAGAGACCAATCATGCAAACCAAATTTCAACAAGCTCTATGGTAGTTCTCCACTAATAGATTAAACTACATGATGCAAGAGCTTAAACATGATCTATGAGAGCTCAAAACAATTGCCAAGTATCAAGTTATTCAAAACCATATGAAGCATTTTCTGATTCCAACCAAATAGCAATCAACGAAGCAATTTTCAGCCTTCGCCATGAACATTAAAGCATAACTAAGAACACAAGTGTTCAAATGAAAAAGCGGAGCGTAATATCTCCAATACAAGGATGGTGGGATCCAAATTTATTCAAACCAAAACAAAAATAAAAGCAAAAGACGCTCCAAGTAAAGAACATAAGATGTGATGGAATAAAAATATAGTTTCACTAGAAGTGACCTGATAAGTTATCGATGAAGAAGGGGATGCCTTGGGCATCCCCAAGCTTAGATGCTTGAGTCTTCTTAAAATATGCAGGGATGAACCACCGGGGCATCCCCAAGCTTAGAATTTTCACTCTTCTTGATCATATTGTATCATCCTCTTCTCTTGACCCTTGAAAACTTCCTCCACACCAAACTTAAAGCAAACTCATTAGAGGGTTAGTGCATAATCAAAATATCACATATTCAGAGGTGACATAATCATTCTTAACACTTCTGGACATTGCACAAAGCTACTAAAAGTTAATGGAACAAAGAAATCCATTCAACATAGCAAAAGAGGCAATGCGAAATAAAAGAATCTGTCAAAACAGAACAGTCCGTAAAGACGGATTTTTCTGAGGCACTTAACTTGCTCAGACGGAAAAACTCAAAACTAATGAAAGTTGCGTATATATCTGAGGATCACGCACGTAAATTGGCAGATTTTTTTGATTTTTCTACAGAGAGATCTACGCAAATTCGTGACAGACAGCAATTCTGTTTCTGTGCAGTAATCCAAATCTAGTATCAACCTTCTATTAGAGACTTTACTTGGCACAAAAATACATGAAAATAAAGATAAGGAGAGGTTGCTACAGTAGTAACAACTTCCAAGACACAACAAAACAGTAGTAAAATAAACACATGGGTTATCTCCCAAGAAGTGCTTTCTTTATAGCCATTAAGATGGGCTCAGTAATTTTAATGATGCTCTCATGAAAATAGAAAATGAAGCAAAAGGAGCATCAAGAAGCAAATTCAAAACACATTTAAGCCTAACCCACTTCCTATGAAAAGGAATCTTGTACACAAATAAATTCATGAAGAACAAAGTGACAAGCATAGGAAGATAAAACACGAGTAACTTCAAAATTCTCAACATAAAGAGGGGAAACTTAATATTATTAAGATGCATATAACCATGTTTCCCTCTCTCATAATAACTTTCAGTAGCATCATGAACAAACTCAACAATATAACTATCACATAAAGCATTCTTGTCATGAGCTACATGCATAAAATTATTACTCTCCACATAAGCATAATCAATTTTATTAGTTGTAGTGGGAGCAAATTCAATAAAATAGCTATCATTATTATTCTCATCACCATAATCATCATATATAGGAGGCATATTGTAATCATAATTAATTTTCTCCTCAATAGTAGGTGGACTGAAAATATCATATTCATCATTGTAAACATCATATATAGGAGGTAAAGTATCATCAAAGTAAATTTTCTCCTCCATGCTTGGGGGACTAAAAATATCACAACCAGCTTCCCCAAGCTTAAATTCTTCCATAGCATTAGCAATAATAGTGTTCAAAGAGTTCATACTAATAACATTGCCATTAGCATGCATATAAAGCTCCATAGGTTTTTTAATTTTCTCTTCAAACACCTCATGTCCTAACTCAAGATAAATATTATAAAGATCTCTAATTTTTTGTTGTTTTCCATTAAGCCTAACTAGTGAAATAAAAACAAGAAACAAAAAGATATAATTGCAGAATCTAAAGGAGATACCTTCGAGCACTCACACACCGGCAACAGTGCTAGGAAATAGCTTAGTAGTCGGAGGATGTGAATACCTTTTACCTTACCTCCCCCAACGGCGCCAGAAAATAGCTTGATGTCTACGTGTGCTTCTATTCTTGTAGACAATGTTGGGCCTCCAAGAGCAGAGGTTTGTAGAACAGCAGCAAGTTTCCCTTAAGTGAATCACCCAAGGTTTATCGAACTCAGGGAGGTAGAGGTCAAAGATAGTCCTCTCAAGCAACCCTGCAATTAAGATACAAGAAGTCTCTTGTATCCCCAACACACCTAATACACTTGTCAGATGTATAGGTGCACTAGTTCGGCGAAGAGATAGTAAAACACAGGTGGTATAGATGGTGGTAATATTGCAGGAAGTAAAGATGCAGTAAAACAGTAAATAAGCGATGTTTGCAGTATTTGGAAACAAGGCCTAGGGATCATACTTTCACTAGTGGACACTCTCAACATTGATCACATAACAAATAAATAACTTCTCCTCACTTGTGCTACATACACTCTCTTGTTGGATGACAAACACCATTCATTGTGTAGGGCTACAAGAGCTCCCTCAAGCCGGAGTTAACAAGCGCCACAACATTCGGCATTCATATTTAAGTAACCTTTAGAGCATAATAGATCTTTGCAATTTAGACCGAGTACTAACATAGCATACACACTATCACCATTACACTATGAAAGGGGGAATAGATCACATCAATACTATCATAGTAATAGTTAACTCCATAATCTACAAGAGATTACAATCATAACCTACACCAAGTACTACATGATGCACACACCGTCACCTTTACATCATGAAGGAGGAATAGACTACTTTAATAACATCACTAGAGTAGCACATAGATTAATAGTGATACAAAGCTCATCATATGGATCTCAATCATGTAAGGCAGCTCATGAGATCATTGTATTGAGGTACATGAGAGAGAGATTAACCACATAGCTACCGGTAGAGCCCCAGCCTCGAGGGAGAACTACTCCCTCCTCATCATGGGAGACAACAATGGCGATGAAGATGGCGGTCGTGTCGATGGAGATGGATTCGGGGCAATTCCCCGTCCCGGCGGCGTGCCGGAACAGAGACTTCTGTCCCCCGAACTTGGCTTCGCGATGGCGGCGGCTGCGTAACTTTTCCCGTATCGTGGCTTATGTTTTTAGGGTTTTCACATCTGGAATACTTTATAGGCGGAAGGGCAGCCTCGGAGGGGACCTGGTGGTCCCATACCATAGGGGGGCGCCCCCCCTGGCCGCGCCGCCCTGTGGAGTGGGTCCCCCAGGGCTCTCCTCTGGTGCCTCGTCTCTCGGAAGCTTCGTGGAAATATAAGACCCGGGCGTTGATTTCGTCCAATTCCGAGAATATTTCCTTTGTAGGATTTCTGAAACCAAAAACAGCAGGAACTGGCGCTTCGGCATCTTGTTAATAGGTTAGTTCCGGAAAATGCATAATAATGATGTAAAGTATGTATAAAACATGTGAGTATTGTCATAAAAGTAGCATGGAACATAATAAATTATAGATACGTTTGAGACGTATCAACCATCTTCTTGACACTTTTGTTTTGTGTTCTGACTATTTTGCAGCCTTAATGAAGGAGATGGTCGACATAGGTACCCGATTTATCGGTTGATGAAGCTGACTCTTTAAGAAGTAACTTTCTTGTATATGTTACCTAATACTCCTGTGTTGTTTTGCTTATAACCTAACCCCTCCTTTTGTTCAGGAGCTTTGCACCTTGCTAAAAGCGCCAAAGAGCTGGAAAAGAAGCTCGAGGCCAGCGAAAAAGCTCGTAGTGATACCGAAGCAAAGCTGGGAGGCCAAGATCTTCGAGAGGCTTAATGTCGCGAAACAACCTTGAGCGAGAGGAAGAGCAAATTTCTAAACGAGAAGCCGCTATTATTGCACGACTCGACACACGGTACATCAGATTTTCGAGTAATGTTCCCTTTCTTTTCGTTGCCCTTGTTTGTTTGCTTATATCACCTTCATATTTATATTGAAAGGTTCTCCTTTTCAGCAAAAAAAATCGATGAGATGTATACCAGAACCAAGATTTGGAAGAAGTTGTCCTCCGTATACCCTTTCGATACGGAGATAAACTGCACCTTGGCGCGCGATCGTTGGTGGGGCGAATTACACTTGACCATATTTTCCCGCACTTCTTCCGGAAAGCTGCGCTGCTAGACAAGTTTGAGCTTCGCCAAGAGCTTCACGAACAAAGGTGATCCAAGTTTTGGCGCATCGCCAAGCTAGCTTGCAGATTGGTGTTGAAGGCACCATCACACTAGTGATAGCCAATGGTGAGAAGATTGATTGGGCCAAGGTTGCGGCTGTTCGAGGTTTGAACAAGGATATGTGGACCCTCTGATAAAGAGTGCGAAAGCCTTCTCGAAGAAACTCATCGCCAGCATCGACCCAACAGCTTCTTCCTCTGCCAACACAGCTCAGACGGAGGTCAAGTAGACAACATTGTACTCCTTATTTTGTAGATATTTATCCTTTTGTTGATTTCGATTGTCCTGTAAGCGCCTTGTTGGTTGCAATCTTTTGAACTCCTTTTTGTAATATGCCATGATGATGAATCAAAAAATTCGACTTGCGGAGTAATTGATGTCGAGCATATTTTATTTTCCAATTAGTTTTTGACAACTATACTGAGACTGAATGTTCCGATGCGTCTCCTATTGCACCACAACCCGCGAAAATTCCTAAAAATATAGAGAAAAAAAGTCCACTTTTGGTCCTTGAATACTAGTGGAAGTTCACTTTTGATCCTAGAACTTCTGTTTGGTTCAAAACGGCCCTCAAACTCTAAGAATTGTTCACTTTTAGTCCTTATCCCGGTTGGTTGAGCTAGACAATTATCTGCCACGGGTGGCAGAAAACTCAAGGCGACGCTGCATGAGCATAGAGGCAGGACGATGTAGATAGGCAAAGCAAGCATGCCTTCAAGTGAACTGGGAGAGAGGGAGAGGGAGAGGGAGAGGGAGAGGGAGAGGGAGAGGGAGAGGGAGAGGGAGAGAGAGAGAGAGAGAGAGAGAGAGAGAGAGAGAGAGAGAGAGAGAGAGAGAGAGAGAGAGAGAGAGAGAGAGAGAGAGAGAGAGGAAGACTGATTTAGGGACACAAGGGTTTTAATTTGTCATTAAGATGTTGGGTTCGACATCTCAATTAGCTTGGGCTTGGTCTAGTTCAAAAACAATTCAGTTGGTTGATTGTTTCTTCTTTCCATGTCAGCGATTTTCTCAATTAAACCAAAAAGGCTGAAAAGTGAACTATTCTTAAAGTTCAAGGCCCGTTCTAAACTAAAGATAAATTTTAGGACGAAAAGTGAACTTCTTCAAAAGTTCAAGGACGACAAGTGGACTTTCTTCAAAAATATATCCTCGGATGCGTCTTTTGTACCCGACTCAATGAAACGGCAGATGGAGGAACTGCGACACAACTACAATTGCTACAGAAGCAAACTATGACTGCCCTGGACCAAGCACGAAAATCATCGGATCGTGAACAAACCGCTCTTCTTCAAGCACAAGAGTCTCTTAAATTAGAAAAAGCTGCTACGCCAAGGCTACTCGTTCGCCGAACGTGAAAATTACATGCTCGACCTCATGACTTATGCAAGTCAAGACATGGATGGTGCGCTTCAATTTCCCTTCAAACCAAATTATCTTTCCTTGTTCGGCCACTTACTACGTTGCTCTTCCTTTTCGTCATAGGTTCCTTTTTGGATACCGGTGCCGAAGAACAAAGGGCAAACTTGCGGTTTGATATTCTCACGCGACTTGTCAAGGAAGCCAATGTTGATTTCTGCGATGAAACATGTTGTCGCCATATTGTCCAATTTAAGACCGTGCTACCCAAATCCGAATATTTATTGACCTATGTCGTGATACACTCGGTATGGTTTATAAGACCATGTTTCCTCGCAATCCCGGCCCGAAGAATTCACTAACCTGATAGAGAAGTTCAAGAATGTACAAGTTGTTCACGACCTTGTAAAGGCGCAGATGATTGTTGTTGCGAAGTTTGCTCTTATTTGGGTTAAAGTTTGTCATTCGAAGATTGATTTTGACGACGTTCTGAGGGGGTCCTTTCGAGGTGCTAAAGGAGAGTAAACCATGACCATCATATTGAAGCGGTACATGGTCCCGCCGAACAAATAATTGACAAGCTTATCATGGATTCTGATTTTTACAGGTGCCCCGCATGATGACTCCCCCACCAAAATGTAGATAGATGTATGTAATGTTCATGTGTAACTTTGTATAAATATATTAAATTATGCGTGAGGTTCGTCTCAAACATCTTCGAATATCTGCAAATATATTGTCTGTGTTGTATATTATCGTGTGAGGTTCCAATCATCTTATGGCAAGCGTCATTTATTGTGCACGCTTTGTTGTCCTGCTATTTTTATGATTTCGCGAGACTTTCATATACCTAAGGACAATTTTGATTGCGATAGCCTAGTTTTTTTAGCACTGGTTTTCGACCGAGCTCCCGAGTGTCGGGTGGCGATGGTTTTTGGTTGCGACTTGCCCGGAGACTTATGCAAAGCCAAGGCGAATATATTGTGATATTTTTCGAGTTAAACTACATTGAACTTGCGGGTTTAGCCCCGAGCATTACTTGCAAAGAATAATAGACAAGAATTTTTTATATCACTATTTTTATTCAAACCATTCTATATTTCAGCAAAGCAAGCCCGCCTCATTAAAGACATTTCAGTCCCACTTGGTACCGAAAGGAAAAGAGTGTGTCTAAAAACTTGCGAGCTGTTCAAGTACATTGTATGTTTACATGGTCAAGCAACTGATCGCTTTCTACGCGTAAAAATGTTGCAATTGTGCAACGCTCCACGGGTTCCCTTTATCTTTGTTTGTTTCTTATATTTGAGTCGATAGGCTCCACCTGGAATAACTTATGTGACGATGTATGGTCCCAACCATAGCGATTCCAGCTTTTCATGGCCATCTTGCTTGAGTCGAAGAACTAAATCTCCGACTTCAAAAGATCTGGATCGCAACCGACGCTGTGGTAATTCTTCAAAAGGTCCGTGAACCGGAAGAAAGGAGTCTTTTGAGTTGCTGCGTTCGGTGTTGTCCGAAAGCTCCATAACATGGAGGGTAACTCGTCAAACCAAGCGTGCCTTGCTTTTTCGAGTGGCACCGATAAACGCTTCTTGATGCCATTGCAGATGAGGTTGTTTGCTTTTTCAGCTTGGCCATTGGTTTGTGGATGTGCTATGGACGCAAACTATAACTTAATGACCAGCCCTTCACAATAATCTTTGAACTCTCGGGAGGTGAAATTGCCGCCGTTGTCCGTTACTATGCTGTTTGGGACGTCGAACCGAAAAACTATGCCCTTGATGAAATTTACTACTGTTGTTGCCTCAATACACTTGGTGAATCTATCGACTGCCACAAGTAAATAAACGTGCCCTCCTGGCCAAGACTTATGCAATTTTCCCACCATATCTAACCCCCACTGGGCGAACAGCCATGCCAAAGGTATTGGCATTAACTCTGCTGCTGGAGCGTGTGGCTTGGATGCAAATATTTGACATGCTTCACAAGTGCGCACGATATTCTTCGTGTCATCTATGGCCCAAAACCAATAAAATCCAGCTCGAAAAGCATTGGCTGCAATTGCTCGGCTACTTGCGTGGTGGCCACATATCCCTTCATGTATATCCTTGAGTATAAGTGGTCCTTCTTCGGGTGTAACACACCTCTGCAGGACACCCGATATACTACGTTTATATAGCTCTCCTTTCATCATTGTAAATGCTTTAGATCGCCTGATAACTCTTCGCGCTTCCACTGGGTCTTACGATATTTCTTTCCTTGTAATATATGCCAGGTACGCTTGCATCCATGGGATTTGTATCATCATTGCCTCTTCTGGCTCGTCCTCGTCGTCTGAAGTCGACGGTTCTGGGGCTGCTGCAGCTCCGAGGCTTTCTTTAGCTTATCTTTATTCTTTGGCTGCTTCAGCACTATACACTTCTTTGGCTTGGTTGAACTGTCGTTGATTTCTTCCCAAAACACTCTGCTGGCATGGAGGCAGCTCCTTGTGACGGTAAAGCACACGTCCGTTGGGAACCCCAAGAGGAAGGTATGATGAGTACAGCAGCGAGTTTTCCCTTAGTAAGAAACCAAGGTTTATCGAACCAGTAGGAGATGAAGGCCACGTGAAGGTTGTTGGTGAAGGAGTGTAGTGCGGCGCAACACCAGTGATTCCGGCGCCAACGTGGAACCTGCACAACACAATCAAACTACTTTGCCCCAACTTAACAGTGAGGTTGTCAATCTCACCGGCTTGCTGAAAACAAAGGATTAAACATATGGTGTGGAGAATTATGTTTGCTTGCAGAAAACAACAGAGAACAATGATTGCAGTAGATTGTATTTCAGATGTAAAAGAATGGACCGGGGTCCACAGTTCACTAGTGGTGTCTCTCTAATAAGATAAATAGCATGTTGGGTGAACAAATTACGGTTGGGCAATTGACAAATAGAGATGCATATACATATCATGATGACTACTATGAGATTTACTTAGGGCATTACGACAAAGAACATAGACCGCCATCCAGCATGCATCTATGCCTAAAAAGTCCACCTTCAGTTAGCATCCGCACCCCTTCCAGTATTAAGTTGCAAACAACAGACAATTGCATTAAGTACTGTGCGTAATGTAAACAATACAAATATCCTTAGACAAAGCATTGATGTTTTATCCCTAGTGGCAACAGCACATCCACAACCTTAGGGGTTGCTGTCACTCCCCCAGATTCAATGGAGACATGAACCCACTATCTAGCATAAATACTCCCTCTTGGAGTCACAAGTATCAACTTGGCCAGAGCCTCTACTAGCAACGGAGAGCATGCAAGAACATAAATAACATATATGATAGATCAATAATCAACTTGACATAGTATTCCATATTCATCGGATCCCAACAAACACAACATGTAGCATTACAAATAGATGATCCTGATCATGATAGGCAACTCACAAGATCTAAACATGATAGCACAAGAGGAGAAGACAACCATCTAGCTACTGCTATGGACCCGTAGTCCAAGGATGAACTACTCACGCATCAGTCCGGAGGCGGGCATGGTGATGTAGAGCCCTCCGGTGATGATTCCCCTCTCCGGCAGGGTGCCGGAGGCGATCTTCTGAACCCCCCGAGATGGGGTTGACGGCGGCGTCTCTGGAACTTTTCTCGTATCGTGGCTCTCGGTACTAGGGTTTTCGCGACGGAAGGAATAAATAGGCGAAGGGGCAGCGTCGGGGGGAGGGGCCCACCCCATAGGCCGGCGCGGCCAGAGGTGGGGCCGTGCCGCCCTATGGTGTGGCCGCCTCGCGTCCCCTCTTCGTCTCCTCTTCGGTGTTCTGGAAGGCTCCGTGGAAAATAGGACCGTGGGCTTTTGTTTCGTCCAATTCCGAGAATATTTGTAAACTAACTTTTCTGAAATCAAAAACAGCAGAAAACAGGAACTGGCACTGCGGCATCTTGTTAATAGGTTAGTCCCGGAAAATGCATAAAAACATTATAAAGTATGACTAAAACATGTAGGTATTATCATAAAACTAGCATGGAACATAAGAAATTATAGATACGTTGGAGACGTATCAAGCATCCCCAAGCTTAGTTCCTACTCGCCCTCGAGTAGGTAAACGATAAAAACAATAATTTCTGAAGTGACATGCTACCAACATAATCTTGATCAACACTATTGTAAAGCATATGAGATGAATGAAGTGACTCAAAGCAATGGTATATAGTTTGCTAACAAAAAGATAATGACTAAACAACTGAATCATATAGCAAAAACTTTTCATGAATAGTACTTTCAAGACAAGCATCAATAAGTCTTGCATAAGAGTTAACTCATAAAGCAATAGATTCAAAGTAAAAGGCATTGAAGCAACACAAAGGATGATTAAGTTTCAGCAATTGCTTTCAACTTTCAACATGTATATCTCATGGATAATTGTCAACACAAAGTAATATAATAAGTGCAATAAGTAAGCATGTAAGAATCAATGCACACAGTTGACACAAGTGTTTGCTTCTAAGATAGAAAGAAGTAGGTAAACTGACTCAACATAAAGTAAAAGAAAGGCCCTTCGCAGAGGGAAGCAGGGATTACTCATGTGCTAGAGCTTTTTATTTTGAAAACATGGAAACAATTGTGTCAACGGTAGTAATAATTCATATGGGTTATGCATAAAACTTCCTATAAGTTGCAAGCCTCATGCATCGAATACTAATAGTGCCCGCACCTTGTCCTAATTAGCTCGGATTTCCATGGATTATCATTGCATTACATATGTTTTAACCAAGTGTCACAAAGGGGTACCTCTATGCCACCTATACAAAGGTCCAAGGAGATAAATCGCATTTGATTTCTCGATTTTGATAGATCTCAACTTGAGGACATCCATACCGGGACAACATAGAAAACAGATAATGGACTCCTCTTTTTAATGCTTTAAGCATTCAACAAAAATAATATTCTCATAAGAGATTCTGAGGATTAATGTCCAAGCTGAAACTTCCACCATGATACATGGCTTTGGTTGGCGGCCCAATGTTCTTCTCTAACAACATGCATACTCAAACCATTTCAACTCATGGCAAATCTCCCTTACTTCAGACAAGACAAACATGCATAGCAACTCACATGATATTCAACAAAGGTGTGACAGGTTGATGGCGTCCCCAGAAACATGGTTACCGCTCAACAAGCAACTTATAAGAACTAAGATACATAAGCAACATATTCATTACCACAATAGTTTTTAGGCTACTTTCCCATGAGCTATGTATTGCAAAGACAAGGAATGAATTTTTTAAAGGTAGCACGCAAGCAATTTACTTTGGAATGGCAGAAAAATACCACATATAGGTAGTTATGGTGGACACAAATGGCATAGGTTTTGGCTCAAGGTTTTTGGATGCACGAGAAGCATTCCCTCTCAGTACAAGGCTTTGGCTAGCAAGGTTGTTTGAAGCAAACACAAGTATGAACCGGTACAGCAAAACTTACACAAGAACATATTGCAAGTATTATAAGACTCTACATTGTCTTCCTTGTTGCTCAAACACTTTTACCAGAAAATATCTAGACCTTAGAGAGACCAATCATGCAAACTAAATTTCAACAAGCTCTACGGTAGTTCTCCACTAATAGATTTAAACTACATGATGCAAGAGCTTAAACATGATCTACTTGAGAGATCAAAACAATTGCCAAGTATCAAATTATTCAAGACAATATGAAGCATTTTTGTTTCCAACCAAATAACAACAAGTATAAGTGCTGCGGCTTTCAGCTTTCGCCATGAATATTAAAGTAAAACGAAGAACACAAGTGTTCAAATGAAAAAGCGGAGCGTGTCTCTCTCCAACACAAGGATTGCTAGGATCCGAATTTATTCAAACATAAACAAAAATAAAAGCAAACAGACGCTCCAAGTAAAGCACATAAGATGTGACGGAATTAAAATATAGTTTCACTAGAGGTGACCTGATAAGTTTGTTGATGAAGAAGGGGATGCCTTGGGCATCCCCAAGCTTAGACGCTTGAGTCTTCTTGAAATATGCAGGGATGAACCACGGGGGCATCCCCAAGCTTAGACTTTTCACTCTTCTTGATCATATCATATCATCCTCCTCTCTTGATCCTTGAAAACTTCCTCCACACCAAACTCAAAACAATCTCATTAGAGGGTTAGTGCATAATCAAAAATTCACATGTTCAGCAAGGACACAATCATTCCCAACACTTCTGGACATTACCCAAGGCTACTGAAATTTAATGGAGCAAAGAAATCCACTCAAACACAGTAAAAGAGGCAATGCGAAATAAAAGGCAGAATCTGTCAAAACAGAACAGTCCGTAAAGACGAATTTTTTTGAGGCACTTAACTTGCTCAGATGGAAAAGCTCAAAACTAATGAAAGTTGCGTACATATCTGAGGATCACGCATGAATTGTTGCAGATATTTTAGATTCTTCTACAGAGATAAAAACGCGAATTCGTGACAGCTAAGAAATCTGTTTCTGCGTAGAAATCCAAATCTAGTATCAACTTCCTATTAGAGACTTTACTTGGCACAAAAATACATGAAAATAAAGATACAAAGGTATTGCTACAGTAGTAACAAGCACCTTGACTCAAATATAAAACAAAAATTGCAGGAATAAAATAATGGGTTGTCTCCCATAAGCGCTTTTCTTTAACGCCTTTCAGCTAGGCGCAGAAAGTGCAAATAGAGTAATATCAAGAGATGAAGCATCAACAAAGGAGTTTGGAGTTTTCTCAACTATGCATTGTATCTTATCTATGTGTAAGAAGCTCCTTTTTCATTACTTTTAGGCTTACTATCCTCCTGATGCGTGCAATTAGCACACGTCCGTTGGGAACCCCAAGAGGCAGGTGTGATGCAGACAGTAGCAAGTTTTCCTCAGAAACAAACCAAGGTTTATCGAACCAGGAGGAGCCAGAAGCACGTTGAAGGTTGATGGCGGCGAAGTGTAGTGCGGCGCAACACCGATTCCGGCGCCAACGTGGAACCTGCACAACACAATCAAAGTACTTTGCCCCAACGTAACAGTGAGGTTGTCAATCTCACCGGCTTGCTGTAAACAAAGGATTAAACGTATTGTGTGGAAGATGATGTTTGTTTGCGAAGAACAGTAAAGAACAATTGCAGTAGATTGTATTTTAGATGTAAAGAATAGGACCGGGGTCCACAGTTCACTAGTGGTGTCTCTCCCATAAGATAAATAGCATGTTGGGTGAACAAATTACAGTTGGGCAATTGACAAATAAAGAAGGCATAACAATGCACATACATATATCATGATGAGTACTATGAGATTTAATCAGGGCATTACGACAAAGTACATAGACCGCTATCCAGCATGCATCTATGCCTAAAAAGTCCACTTTCAGGTTATCATCCGAACCCCTTCCGGTATTAAGTTGCAAGCAACAGACAATTGCATTAAGTATGGTGCGTAATGTAATCAACACAAATATCCTTAGACAAAGCATCGATGTTTTATCCCTAGTGGCAACAGCACATCCACAACCTTAGAACTTTCTGTCACTGTCCCAGATTTAATGGAGGCATGAACCCACTATCGAGCATAAATACTCCCTCTTGGAGTTACAAGTATCAACTTGGCCAGAGCCTCTACTAGCAACGGAGAGCATGCAAGAACATAAACAACATATATGATAGATTGATAATCAACTTGACATAGTATTCAATATCCATCGGATCCCAACAAACACAACATGTAGGATTACAAATAGATGATCTTGATCATGATAGGCAGCTCACAAGATCTAACATGATAGCACAATCAGGAGAAGACGACCATCTAGCTACTGCTATGGACCTGTAGTCCAGGGGTGAACTACTCACACATCGATCCGGAGGCGATCATGGCGATGAAGAGTCCTCCGGAGATTCCCCTCTCCGGCGGGGTGCCGGAGGCGATCTCCTGAATCCCCGAGATGGGATTGGCGGCGGCGGCATCTCTGGAAGGTTTTCCGTATTGTGGCTCTCGGTACTGGGGGTTTCGCGACGAATACTTTAAGTAGGCGGAAGGGCGGAGTCGGAGGACTCACAGGGGCCCCACACGTTAGGGCCGCGCGGGCCCCCTAAGGCCGCGCCGCCCTAGTGTGGCGGCGCCCGTGGCCCCACTTCGTATCTCCCTCGGTCTTCTGGAAGCTTCGTGGAAAAATAAGCCCCTGGGCGTTGATTTCGTCCAATTCCGAGAATATTTCCTTACTAGGATTTCTGAAACCTGATACGTCCAATTTGCATCACTATTTTATATCATAATTTGCTGTTATTCATTGATATATTTCATATTGGGACACAATACTTATGTTATTTCATCTATTTTGCATATTTCATGATTATTGGAGGATCGAGCACCGGAGCCAGGATTCTGCTGGAAAAAGCACCGTCAGAACGCAATATTTCGGAAGATCAACTGTGGAAGGAAATTATACCAAAAATCCTATTTTTCCAGATGACGAAGGAAGCCAGAAGGGGGAGCAGAGAGGGCTCAAGGTGGGGCCAGACCACAGGCCGGCGCGGCCCATGGCCTGGCCGCGCCACCTTGTGGTGTGGGGGCCCCACAGCCCCTTTCGCCTCCTTTTCTTCGCGTATGCCTTCGTCCCGAAAACCTAAGCCACAGAGGGTACCTCACGAAGAGTTACAGCCGCCTCTGCGGGGCGGAGAACACCAGAGAGAAAAGAGCTCTCCGGCGGGCAGGAATCCGCCGGGGAAATTCCCTCCCGGAGGGGGAAATCGACGCCATCGCCATCGTCATCGAGCTGGACATCATCTCCATCATCATCATCATCTCCACCATCTACACCGCCATCACCACCGCTGCACCTCGTCACCGCTGTAACGATTTGGGTTGGATCTTGATTGTTTGATAGGGGAAACTCTCCCGGTGTTGATTTCTACTTGTTATTGATGCTATTGAGTGGAACCATTGAACCAAGGTTTATGTTCAGATTGTTATTCATCATCATATCACCTCTGATTGTATTCCATATGATGTCTCGTGAGTAGTTTGTTTAGTTCTTGAGGACATGGGTGAGGTCTAAATGTTAGTAGTGAACTATGGTTGAGTAATATTCAATGTTATGATATTTAAGTTGTGGTGTCATTCTTCTAGTGGTGTCGTGTGAACGTCGACTACACGATACTTCACCATTTATGGGCCTAGGGGAGTGCATCTTGTATTCGGTTGCTAATTGCGGGGTTGCCGGAGTGACAGAAACCTGAGCCCCCGTTAGTATATCGATGCAAGAGGGATCGCAGGATCTCAGAGTTTAAGGCTGTGGTTAGATTTATCTTAATTACTTTCTTGTAGTTGCGGATGCTTGCAAGGGGTATAATCACAAGTATGTATTAGTCCTAGGAAGGGCGGTGCATTAGCATAGGTTCACCCACACAACATTTATCAAAACAATGAAGATTAATTAGCTGTATGAAGCGAAAGCACTAGACTAAAATCCCCGTGTGTCCTCAAGAACGTTTGGTCATTATAAGTAAACAAACCGGCTTGTCCTTTGTGCTAAAAAGGATTGGGCCACTCGCTGCAATTATTTCTCTCGCATTTTATTTACTTGTACTTTATTTATCTGCAATATCAAAACCCCTTGAATACTTGTCTGTGAGCATTTACAGTGAATCCTTCATCGAAACTGCTTGTCAACACCTTCTGCTCCTCGTTGGGATCGACATTCTTACTTATCGAAGATACTACGATACACCCCCTATACTTGTGGGTCATCAAGACTATTTTCTGGCGCCGTTGCCGGGGAGTGAAGCGCTATTGGTAAGTGGAATTGGTAAGGAAAACTTTTACTGTTTGTGCTGATTTTATTTCTGCCTGCTGCTATAAGTCATTATGGAGAGATCTTCTCTTCAATTTCTATTTGGGAAATCTACTACTACTGCAACGGTAGTGGATGAAGCGCCAGGTGAGGAAGTAGTACCATATAAAATACCTATGAAAATTATTGAACGTGTTATGGATAACCGCTATGAAGGGGATGGAACTGTTCATCCTGGTGATCATTTACTGTTTTTACATGAATTATGCGGGTTATTCAAATGTGCAGGTATTACTATGGATGAAGTTAGAAAGAAACTATTCTCTATATCGCTGTCTGGTAAAGCGGCGCACTGGTATAAATTGCTGAAGAATAGGGATTCTCTTGATTGGGAGGACATTGTGCCTTTATTTTATTCCAAATTTTATCCTCCAAGTGAAATTCACAAAGATCGAAACCGCATATATAATTTCTGGCCTCATGATGGAGAAAGTATTGCCCAAGCTTGGGGGAGATTGAAGTCTTTAATGCTCAAATGCCCCATTCATGAGCTTCCTGGTAATGTTATTATTGATAATTTCTATGCAAGACTTTCTTTTCAAGACAAGACCTTGCTGGATACTTCTTGTTCTGGATCATTTACACGCAACAAAGAAGAGTTTAAAAGGGACCTTCTTGATCGGATCCAAGAAAATACTGAAGGTTGGGAGAACGACAAGGATAGAGAATCAGGTATAATTTATGATTATAAATGCATTGAAGCTTTTATGGATACTGATAAATTTCGTAATATGAGTGCTACATATGGTCTTGATTCCCAAGTTGTTGCAAATATTTATAAAGCTTTTGCCTCTCATTATGAATTGCCTAAGAAGAATTTTGATAAGTATCATGAACCGTATAAAGATAAAATTGATTCATCTGTAAACAAATGTGTAGTGATTGAAACTGTTGATCATGTTATTCCTGAAGCTTATATTGAAAAAACTCCTTTCCCTGCTAAAATGAAGGAGTACTCTGTCATATCTAGTGCGGTTAATAAAAGTGAAAAGAAACCTATAGAACCCGAAGAACAAATTAAAATTGAACCTGCTGTTGCAATAGTTAAAGATCTTGTGACTGAAAATGTGGAGGATGGTCATATTATTTTCTGTGAAGATGCTTCTAATATTGTTTCACATCCTAATAAACCCAAACAAGTTAGTGTTCCTATGTTATCTGTTAGAATTGGTGATCATTGCTATTATGGTTTATGTGATATTGGTGCAAGTGTTAGTGCTATTCCTTATGAGCTTTACACGGAGATTATGCACGAAATTGATTCCTGTGAACTTGAAGATATTGATGTGGTTATTCAGCTGGCTAATAGAGAAACTATTTCTCCAATTGGTATTGTTCGAGATGTGGAAGTTCTATGTGGTAAGATTAAATATCCTGCTGACTTTTTGGTACTTGGTTCTGCTGCTAGTGATTATTGTCCTATCATTTTTGGTAGACCTTTTCTAAATACTTGTGGAGCTATTATAGATTGCAAGAAAGAGAAAATTTTGACTAAATTTGCTGGTGAATCTTATGAGTTTAACTTCTCTAAATTTACCAAAACTCCTTATAAAGCTGATTTGCCTAGTGATGATTTTAAAATGGAGCAGTGTGCATCTATTGTTCTTGTTCCTAATAATCCTTTGCAGCAACATTTGGAGAATAGCGAGAGTGAAGTTTTTAGGAAAGAAAGAGATGAGCTTGAGGAAATTTTTCTTCGACAACCTATTCTCAAGCATGATTTACCGGTGGAAGATTTGGGTACAACACCGCCACCAAAGGAAGATCCTGTTTTTGATTTAAAGCCTTTACCTGATAATCTTAAATATGCTCATATTGATGATAAGAAAATATATCCTGTTATTATTAGTTCTAAGCTTTCAGAGATTGAGGAAGAAAGGTTATTGGAAATATTGAAGAAACACCGAGGAGCTATTGGCTATACTCTTGATGATTTGAAGGGGATTTCTCCCTCTATTTGCCAACACGCTATTGATACGTCTCCAACGTATCGATAATTTCTTATGTTCCATGCTACTTTATTGATGATACCTACATGTTTTATGCACATTATATGTCATATTTATGCATTTTCTGGAACTAACCTATTAACAAGATGCCGAAGAGCCTGTTTTCTGCTGTTTTTGGTTTCAGAAATCCTAGTAAAGAAATATTCTCGGAATTGGACGAAACTTTTGCCCAGGGTCCTATTTTTGCACGAAGCTTCCAGAAGACCGAAGAGATAACGAAGTGGGGCCACGAGGCGGCCGAGGGGTGGCCGGCGCGGCCCAAGCCCTGGCCGCGCCGACCTGCCCCCTGGGCCCCTCGTGTGGCCCCCGCGTTGACCCTCCGCCTACTTAAAGCTTCCGTCGCGAAACCCCCAGTACCGAGAGCCACGATACGGAAAACCTTCCGAGACGCCGCCGCGAATCCCATCTCGGGGGATTCTGGAGATCGCCTCCGGCACCCTGCCGGAGAGGGGATTCATCTCCCGGAGGATTCTACACCGCCATGGTCGCCTCCGGAGTGATGAGTGAGTAGTTCACCCCTGGACCATGGGTCCATAGCAGTAGCTAGATGGTCGTCTTCTCCTTGTTGTGCTTCATTGTTGGATCTTGTGAGCTGCCTAACATGATCAAGATCATCTATCTGTAATACTATATGTTGTGTTTGTCGGGATCCGATGGATAGAGAGTACTATGATTATGGTGATTATCAATCTATTGTTTATGTGTTGTTTATGATCTTGCATGCTCTCCGTTATTAGTAGAGGCTCTGGCCAAGTTTTTGCTCTTAACTCCAAGAGGGGGTATTTATGCTCGATAGTGGGTTCATGCCTTCATTGAATCTGGGATCGTGACAGTAGGTTCTAAGGTTGTGATGTGTTGTTGCCACTAGGGATAAAACATTGATGCTATGTCTAAGGATGTAGTTGTTGATTACATTACGCACCATACTTAATGCAATTGTCTGTTGCTTTGCAACTTAATACTGGAGGGGGTTCGGATGATAACCTGAAGGTGGACTTTTTAGGCATAGATGCAGTTGGATGGCGGTCTATGTACTTTGTCGTAATGCCCGGATTAAATCTCACTATATTTATCATATCATGTATATGCATTGTTATGCTTTTCTCTATTTGTCAATTGCCCGACTGTAATTTGTTCACCCAACATGCTTTATCTTATGGGAGAGACACCTCTAGTGAACTGTGGACCCCGGTCCTATTCTTTACATAGCATACAATCTACTGCAATTGTGTTTTACTGTTTTCTTTGCAAACATCTTCCACTCGATACGTTTAATCCTTTGTTACAGCAAGCCGGTGAGATTGACAACCTCACTATTTCGTTGGGGCAAAGTACTTTGGTTGTGTTGTGCAGGTTCCGCGTTGGCGCCGGAATCCCTGGTGTTGCGCCGCATCACATTTCGCGACCATCAACCTTCAACGTGCTTCTTGGCTCCTCCTGGTTCGATTAAACCTTGGTTTCTTTCTGAGGGAAAACTTGCTACTGTGCGCATCATACCTTCCTCTTGGGGTTCCCAACGAACGTGTGAGTTACACGCCATCAAGCTCTTTTTCTGGCGCCGTTGCCGGGGAGATCAAGACACGCTGCAAGGGGAGTCTCCACTTCTCAATCTCTTTACTTTGTTTTTGTCTTGCTTTATTTTATTTACTACTTTGTTTGCTGCACCTAAACAAAACACAAAAAAATTAGTTGCTAGTTTTACTTTATTTATTGTCTTGCTCTCTATATCGAAAACACAAAAAAATTAGTTACTTGCATTTACTTCATCTAGTTTGTTTTATTTACCGTTGCTAAAATGAATACCCCTGAAAATACTAAGTTGTGTGACTTCACAAATGCAAATAATAATGATTTCCTATGCACACCTATTGCTCCACCTGCTACTACAGCAGAATTCTTTGAAATTAAACCTGCTTTACTGAATTTGGTTATGAGAGATCAATTTTCTGGTGTTAGTTCTGATGATGCTGCTGCCCATCTCAATAATTTTGTTGAACTTTGTGAAATGCAAAAGTATAAAGATGTAGATGGTGATATTATTAAATTGAAAGTGTTTCCTTTCTCATTAAGAGGAAGAGCTAAAGATTGGTTGCTATCTTTGCCTAAGAATAGTATTGATTCATGGACTAAATGCAAGGATGCTTTTATTGGTAGATATTATCCTCCCGCTAAAATTATATCTTTGAGAAGTAGCATAATGAATTTTAAGCAATTAGATACTGAACATGTTGCTCAAGCATGGGAGAGAATGAAAACTTTGGTAAAGAATTGCCCAACCCATGGACTGACTACTTGGATGATCATCCAAACCTTCTATGCAGGACTAAATTTTTCTTCGCGGAATTTATTGGATTCAGCTGCTGGAGGTACCTTTATGTCCATCACATTGGGGGCGGCTACAAAACTTCTTGATGATATGATGATAAATTACTCTGAATGGCACACGGAAAGAGCTCCACAAGGTAAGAAGGTAAATTCTGTTGAGGAAACCTCTTCCTTGAGTGATAAGATTGATGTGATTATGTCTATGCTTGTGAATGGTAGATCTAATGTAGATCCAAATAATGTTCCTTTAGCTTCATTGGTTGCTCAAGAAGAAAATGTTGATGTGAATTTCATTAAAAATAATAATTTCAACAACAATGCTTATAGGAACAACTCTGGTAATAACTATAGGCCATATCCTTCTGCTAATGGTAATGGTTATGGTAATTCTTATGGGAATTCTTACAACAATAATAGGAATGTACCCTCTGGTCTTGAAGCCATGCTTAAAGAATTTATTAGTACACAAACTGCTTTTAACAAATCTGTTGAGGAAAAGCTTGATAAAATTGATACTATCGCTTCTAGAGTTGATAGACTTGCCTCCGATGTTAATCTTTTAAAATTGAAAGTTATGCCTAATAATGATATTGATAATAAGATTACTACTACAGCAAATGCCATCCAAGTTAGAATTAATGAGAATATAAGATTAATGGCTGAACTGCGTGCTAGGTGGGATAGAGAAGAAAATGAAAAACTAGCTAAAGAGAATAATGTAGCTAAAGTTTGGACTATTACCACCACTAGTAATGCTAATTCTCCACATGTTGCTGCACCTCCTACTATCAATGGTAATATAATTGGTGTTGGCAATGTTTCTACTCCTAGTGCAAAGCGTACAAAACTGCCTGAAATTGCTAAAACTGCTGAAACTGCTTGTGATAAAACTGCTGAAATTTTTTCCAACCTTGGGAACAATGATCCCATTGCTGTAGCTCATAATGATTTAGATTTTGATGATTGCCACATCTCTGAAGTTATAAAGTTCTTGCAAAAACTTGCTAAAAGTCCTAATGCTAGTGCTATAAATTTAGCCTTTACAAAACATATTACAAATGCTCTCATAAAAGCTAGAGAAGAGAAACTAAAACTTGAAACTTCTATTCCTAGAAAGTTAGAGGATGGTTGGGAGCCCATCATTAAAATGAAATTCAATGACTTTGAATGTAATGCTTTATGTGATCTTGGTGCAAGTATTTCTGTTATGCCTAAAAAGATTTATGATATGCTTGACTTGCCACCATTGAAGAATGTTATTTGGATGTTAATCTTGCCGATAATGTTAAAAAGAAACCTTTGGGGAGGATTGATAATGTGCATATTACGGTTAACAATAACCTTGTCCCCGTTGATTTTGTTGTCTTGGATATCGAATGCAATGCATCTTGTCCAATTGTGTTGGGAAGACCTTTTCTTCGAACTGTTGGTGCTGTTATTGATATGAGGGAAGGTAATATTAAATATCAATTTCCTCTCAAGAAAGGTATGGAACACTTCCCTAGAAAGAGAATGAAGTTGCCTTTTGATTCTATTATTAGAACAAGCTATGATGTTGATGCTTCTACTCTCGATGTTACTTGATTTGCACTTTCTGCGCCTAGCTGAAAGGCGTTAAAGAAAAGCGCTTATGGGAGACAACCCATGTTTTTACCTACAGCAATTTTTTGTTTTATTGAGTCTTGGAAGTTGTTTACTACTGTAGCAACCTCTCCTTATCATGTTTTTGTGCCAAGTAAAGTTTCTATGTCAAAGTTGATGTTATATTTGGGATCGCTGCGCAGAAACAGCATTGCTGTCTGTCACGAATCTGGGCACAGTTCTCTGTAGAAAATTCGAAAAAATCTGCCAATTTACGAGCGTGATCCTCAGATATGTACGCAACTTTCATTATTTTTGAGTTTTTCCATTTGAGCAAGTCTGGTGCCAGCTTTAAATTCGTCTTTACGGACTGTTCTGTTTTTGACAGATTTTGCCTTTTATTTCGCATTGCCTCTTTTGCTATGTTGGATTTATTTCTTTGATCCACTAATGTCCAGTAGCATTATGCAATGTCCAGAAGTGAAAATAATGTTTGTGTCACCTCTGAATGAGTGAATTATTAATGATGCACTAACCCTCTAATGAGTTTGCTTGAAGTTTGGTGTGAAGGAAGTTTTCAAGGGTCAAGAGAGGAGAATGATATACTATGATCAAGAGGAGTGAAAGCTCTAAGCTTGGGGATGCCCCCGTGGTTCACCCCTGCATATTTTAAGAAGACTCAAGCGTCTAAGCTTGGGGATGCCCAAGGCATCCCTTCTTCATCGACAACATCATCAGGTTCCTCCCCTGAAACTATATTTTTATTCAGTCACATCTTGTGTTCTTTACTTGGAGCGTCGGTTTGTTTTCGTTTTTGTTTTTGTTTGAATAAGATGGATCCTAGCATTCACTTTTTGGGAGAGAGACACGCTCCGCTGTTGCATATGGACACATGTGTCCTTAGGCTTTACTCATAATGTTCAAGGCGAAGTTTCTTCTTCGTTAAATTGTTATATGGTTGGAATTGGAAAATGCTACATGTAGTAATTCTAAAATGTCTTGGATAATGTGATACTTTGCAATTGTTGTGCTCATGTTTAAGCTCTTGCATCATATGCTTTGCACCCATTAATGAAGAAATACATAGAGCTTGCTAAAATTTGATTTGCATATTTGGTCTCTCTAAGGTCTAGATAATATCTAGTATTGAGTTTTGAACAACAAGGAAGACAGTGTAGAGTCTTATAATGTTTACAATATGTCTTTTATGTGAGTTTTGCTGCACTTGTTCATCCTTGAGTTTGCTTCAAATAACCTTGCTAGCCTAAACCTTGTATCGAGAGGGAATACTTCTCATGCATCCAAAATCCTTGAGCCAACTACTATGCCATTTGTGTCCACCATACCTACCTACTACATGGTATTTCTCCGCCATTCCAAAGTAAATTGCTTGAGTGCTACCTTTAAAATTCTATCATTCACCTTTGCAATATATAGCTCATGGGACAAAATAGCCTTAAAAACTATCGTAGTATTGAATATGTACTTATGCACTTTATATTTTATTAAGTTGCTTGTTGTGCGATAACCATGCTTCTGGGGAACGCCATCAACTATTGTTGAATATCATGTGAGTTGCTATGCATGTCCGTCTTGTCTGAAGGTCTATCATTTTAGTGGTTGGAGCATGCAAAATTGTTAGAGAAGAACATTGGGCCGCTAACTAAAGCCATGAATCATGGTGGAAGTTTCAGTTTTGGACATATATCCTCAATCTCATATGAGAATAATAACTTTGCTACATGCTTATGCATTTAAGAGGAGTCCATTATCTGTTGTCCATGTTGTCCCGGTATGGATGTCTAAGTTGAGAATAATCAAAAGCGAGAAATCCGAAATGCGAGCATTCTCCTTAGACCTTTGTACAGGCGGCATGGAGGTACCCCTTTGTGACACTTGGTTGAAACATGGCATGCAAAGATCCGGTAGTCCAAGCTAAGTAGGACGAGGTGCGGGCACTATTAGTATACTATGCATGAGGCTTGCAACTTGTAAGATATAATTTTCATAACTCATATGCTCTATTACTACCGTTGACAAAATTGTTTCATGTTTTCAAAATAAAAGCTCTAGCACAAATACAGCAATCGATGCTTTCCTCTTTGAAGGACCATTCTTTTACTTTTATTGTTGAGTCAGTTTACCTATCTCCTTCCACCTTAAGAAGCAAACACTTGTGTGAACTGTGCATTGATTCCTACATACTTGCATATTGCACTTGTTATATTACTTTATGTTGACAATATCCATGAGATATACATGTTATAAGTTGAAAGCAACCGCTGAAACTTAATCTTCCTATGTGTTGCTTCAACACCTTTACTTTGATTTATTGCTTTATGAGTTAACTCTTATGCAAGACTTATTGATGCTTGTCTTGAAGTACTATTCATGAAAAGTCTTTGCTTTATGATTCAGTTGTTTACTCATGTCATTACCTTTGCTTTGATCGCTGCATTCATTACATATGTTTACAAATAGTATGATCAAGATTATGATGGCATGTCACTTCAGAAATTATCTTTGTTATCGTTTTACCTGCTCGGGACGAGCAGAACTAAGCTTGGGGATGCTGATACGTCTCCAACGTATCGATAATTTCTTATGTTCCATGCTACTTTATTGATGATACCTACATGTTTTATGCACATTATATGTCATATTTATGCATTTTCTGGAACTAACCTATTAACAAGATGCCGAAGAGCCAGCTGTTGTTTCTGCTGTTTTTGGTTTCAGAAATCCTAGTAAAGAAATATTCTCGGAATTGGACGAAACTTTCCCAGGGTCCTATTTTTGCACGAAGCTTCCGAAGACCGAAGAGATAACGAAGTGGGGCCACGAGGCGGCCAGGGGGGTGGCGGCGCGGCCCAAGCCCTGGCCGCGCCGACCTGCCCCCTGGGCCCCTCGTGTGGCCCCCGCGTTGACCCTCCGCCTACTTAAAGCTTCCGTCGCGAAACCCCTACCGAGAGCCACGATACGGAAACCCTTGAGACGCCGCCGCCGCGAATCCCATCTCGGGGGATTCAGGAGATCGCCTCCGGCACCCTGCCGGAGAGGGGATTCATCTCCCGGAGGATTCTACACCGCCATGGTCGCCTCCGGAGTGATGAGTGAGTAGTTCACCCCTGGACCATGGGTCCATAGCAGTAGCTAGATGGTCGTCTTCTCCTTGTTGTGCTTCATTGTTGGATCTTGTGAGCTGCCTAACATGATCAAGATCATCTATCTGTAATACTATATGTTGTGTTTGTCGGGATCCGATGGATAGAGAGTACTATGATTATGGTGATTATCAATCTATTGTTTATGTGTTGTTTATGATCTTGCATGCTCTCCGTTATTAGTAGAGGCTCTGGCCAAGTTTTTGCTCTTAACTCCAAGAGGGGGTATTTATGCTCGATAGTGGGTTCATGCCTTCATTGAATCTGGGATCGTGACAGTAGGTTCTAAGGTTGTGATGTGCTGTTGCCACTAGGGATAAAACATTGATGCTATGTCTAAGGATGTAGTTGTTGATTACATTACGCACCATACTTAATGCAATTGTCTGTTGCTTTGCAACTTAATACTGGAGGGGGTTCGGATGATAACCTGAAGGTGGACTTTTTAGGCATAGATGCAGTTGGATGGCGGTCTATGTACTTTGTCGTAATGCCCGGATTAAATCTCACTATATTTATCATATCATGTATATGCATTGTTATGCTTTTCTCTATTTGTCAATTGCCCGACTGTAATTTGTTCACCCAACATGCTTTATCTTATGGGAGAGACACCTCTAGTGAACTGTGGACCCCGGTCCTATTCTTTACATAGCATACAATCTACTGCAATTGTGTTTTACTGTTTTCTTTGCAAACATCTTCCACTCGATACGTTTAATCCTTTGTTACAGCAAGCCGGTGAGATTGACAACCTCACTGTTTCGTTGGGGCAAAGTACTTTGGTTGTGTTGTGCAGGTTCCGCGTTGGCGCCGGAATCCCTGGTGTTGCGCCGCATCACATTTCGCGACCATCAACCTTCAACGTGCTTCTTGGCTCCTCCTGGTTCGATTAAACCTTGGTTTCTTTCTGAGGGAAAACTTGCTACTGTGCGCATCATACCTTCCTCTTGGGGTTCCCAACGAACGTGTGAGTTACACGCCATCATGCTATCAATATGGAAGATGATGCAAAGCCTGTTGTTGAACATCAACGTCGTCTAATTCCGAAGATGAAGGAGGTGGTAAGGAATGAGGTATTAAAACTTCTTGAAGCTGGTATTATATATCCTATTGCTGATAGTAGATGGGTTAGTCATGTGCATTGTGTTCCTAAGAAAGGAGGAATGACTGTTGTGCCTAATGATAATGATGAGCTCATCCCTCAAAGAGTAGTTGTAGGGTATAGAATGTGCATTGATTTTCGAAAAGTTAATAAAGTTACTAAGAAAGATCATTACCCTTTACCCTTTATTGATCAAATGCTAGAAAGGTTATCTAAAAATACTCACTTTTGCTTTCTTGATGGTTATTCTGGGTTTTCACAAATTGCTGTTAAAGCTAAAGATCAAGAGAAAACCACTTTCACTTGTCCTTATGGACTTATGCTTATAGGCGTATGCCTTTTGGTTTATGTAATGCTCCTGCTACTTTTCAAAGATGCATGTCCGCTATTTTTCATGGCTTTTGCGAGAGTATTGTAGAGGTGTTCATGGATGATTTTTCTGTCTATGGGAATTCTTTTGATAATTGCTTGCGAAACCTCGATAAAGTTTTGCAGAGATGTGAAGAAACTAACCTTGTTCTTAATTGGGAGAAATGCCACTTTATGGTTAATGAAGGAATTGTATTGGGACATAAAATTTTCGAGAGAGGTATTGAAGTTGATAGAGCTAAAGTTGAAGCAATTGAGAAGATGCCATATCCGAGGGATGTTAAAGGTATTCGTAGTATTCTTGGTCATGCTGGGTTTTATAGGAGATTTATTAAAGATTTCTCCAAGATTTCAAAGCCTCTTACTAATCTTCTTCAAAAAGATGTACCTTTTGTTTTTGATGATGATTGTAAGGAAGCTTTTGAAACTCTAAAGAAAGCCTTAACAACTGCTCCTGTAGTTGAACCTCCTGATTGGAATTTGCCTTTTGAAATTATGTGTGATGCTAGTGATTTTGCTGTAGGCGCTGTCCTTGGACAGCGAGTAGATAAAAAATTAAATGTTATTCATTATGCTAGTAAGACTCTTGATGCTGCTCAAAGAAATTATGCTACAACTGAAAAGGAATTGTTAGCTGTAGTCTTTGCTTGTGACAAGTTTAGATCCTATATTGTTGATTCAAAAGTCACGATTCATACTGATCATGCTGCAATTAGATACCTTATGACAAAGAAAGATGCTAAGCCGAGGCTTATTAGATGGGTACTTCTTTTGCAAGAATTTGATTTACATATTATAGATAGGAAAGGTGCTGATAATCCTGTTGCTGATAATTTGTCTAGATTGGAAAATATTGCTTATGATCCTGTTCCTGTTAATGATAGTTTTCCAAATGAACAATTGGCTGTAATAAAGGTGAGCTCGCGAGAGAGCCCTTGGTATGCTGATTATGCTAACTTTATTGTTTCGAAGTATTTGCCCTTTTCAGCTCAGCAAAGGAGGAAATTCTTTTATGACTTGAGGCATTATTTTTGGGATGACCCACACTTATATAAAGAAGGAGTAGATGGTATTATGCGAAGATGTGTTCCTGAATATGAACAACAAGAGATATTGAGTAAATGTCATGGTAGTGTTTATGGAGGACATCACGCTGGAGATAGAACCGCGCAAAAGGTTCTACAATCAGGTTTTTATTGGCCAACACTTTTCAAAGATGCAAGGAAGTTTATCTTATCTTGTGATGAATGTCAAAGAGTTGGTAATATCTCTAGACGCAATGAAATGCCTATGAATTATACTCTTGTTATTGAACCATTCGATTGTTGGGGATTCGACTTCATGGGTCCTTTCCCTTCTTCAGAAGGTAACACTCATATACTTGTCGCTGTTGATTATGTTACCAAATGGGTAGAAGCTATACCCACAAAAAGTGCTGATGGTGAGACCTCTTTAAAAATGCTTTTAGATATTATTTTTCCTAGATTTGGAGTACCTAGATATATTATGACTGATGGAGGTTCTCATTTTATTCATGGAGGTTTTAGAAAAACTCTTGCTAAGTATGGTATTAATCATAGAATTGCTTCCGCTTATCACCCTCAAACTAGTGGTCAAGTAGAATTATCAAATAGAGAGATTAAATCTATTTTGGGAAAGACCGTTAATAAATCTAGAAAGAATTGGGCTAGTAAATTGAAGGAAGCACTATGGGCTTATAGAACTGCTTATAAAAATCCCATGGGTATGTCACCGTATAAAATGGTTTATGGAAAAGCTTGTCATTTACCTTTAGAACTAGAGCACAAAGCTTATTGGGCTGTTAGAGAACTAAATAAAGATCCGAAACTAGCCGGTAATAAGAGGTTGCTGCAATTAAGTTCTCTAGATGAATGGAGAAGTGAAGCTTATGAAAATGCTAAACTCTTTAAAGAAAAAGTTAAGAAATGGCATGATAGAAGGATCATCAAAAGAGAGTTTAATATTGGGGATAAAGTCCTATTGTATCGGTCTCGTCTCAGATTCTTTGCAGGGAAATTACTCTCGAAATGGGAAGGACCATATGTTGTTGAGGAGGTGTATCGTTCAGGAGCAATTAAAATTAGCTCTCTCCAAGGCAATGCTACGCAAGTGGTGAATGGACAAAGACTCAAGCATTATATCTCGGGTGATTCTTATAATGTTGACGTTGATATTATTCAAGTGGAAACACCGGAGGCTTTCATCAAAGGACAAATTGACAGTCCGCCAGAACTCGACTTTGAATAGGTAAACAGTAATAAAAAGTCCGCGTTTAGCTTTCCGAACAATATTTCTGCTGTTTTTGGAAAATATGAAAAATTACGGGATCGAAACGGAGTGGAGGAGACGCACGAGGGCGTGCCCCCATAGGCCGGCGCGGGCCCCAGCCTGGCCGCGCCGCCCTATGAGGACACCGCCTCGTTGTCCCCCTCCGACTCTTGTTCGACCTGGAACCTTCCTTTTGTCGTAAAAATATTTGCTATATAATCCCCCGGACCCCTGGAGGTCCGTATATCGTTTTCTCGTCGTGTTTTGTTTCGAGCTGTTTTCTGCCAGGATCTGTTTTGATCTAGAAGCACCATGGTCTCCAACAACAAGGACAAGGAGCCTTGGAAGGAAGAGATGGATGAAAGGATCAATAAGGAGAAGAAGAAGATAGCATCAGCAAAAGGAGAGTGGGAAACTATGGGGAGTAAGCCAATCTTGGTGGGATCGGTTAACACTGGGCGTTCTTTTTCTCATAACTTGCAGGGAGTTCTTCCGCCTGCTCTGGACCTCGACTCTTTCCCTTGTGTGGAGGAAGCAATACGGGTTGCCGATGAGTTTTGTGATCAATATCGTGCTCTAAGAAGGGAAGTGGAGATACTTCAGGAGGAGAACCAGCGACTTCGCAGAATGCTGGAATATTACTCAATTCCCAGCACAAGGCCGTCACCGCCACATTCAGATAACAATGAGTCTCTTCAAGTTTTGGTGCAGAATTGCAAAACTGAGAAGCTGAAGCTGAAGGAGATCCTTATGAAGCGCGAGAAGAATCCATCACCATCATCACCGAAGGAGTAATTCATCATCGGTATTGGCATCCCCTTGGTTTGTTCCAAGCTTGGGGGAGTGCCGCGGTATCACATCATCACTACCTTTATATTTTACTATCAAGTAGTGTCATATCATGAGTAGGGAAGTTATCATATGGAATAGTTTGCAATGTGGAAGTATCTCTCTTAGTTGGTTATCTATGTATCCGTTGGTGTGAGTTATCGTTATGGAATATTAATGAGAAGTCTTATCATTTACTTTTTGCACACCTTATTTTAGTTTGCAATCTCCATTATATGATTACTCTTGACATTAGTATTGATATCACTTTGGGAGCATCAAGTAAATCTATTTGGTTTTGGCAAACTTAGCATTGGTCAATAGCAACAACACCCTGATGTTTAAATAGAAGAGAGAAATACACTTAGATATATTACTCTATTATCTCTATGCTAATGAGTTTAGTATTCTGAAGTTAAAATTGCTTGTGCTTATGAGAAAGATGCATGATTGTTCTATCATATGTATATTTGTTTGTTTCCCTCAACCTTTATGCTTGCTATCAAACCTTGCTAGCCAAAAACCTGTATTGAGAGGGAATGCTTCTCATACATCCATAACCTTAGACCAAACCTATGCCAATTGTGTCCACCATACCTACCTACTACATGGTATTTTCTGCCATTCCAAGTAAATACTTCATGTGCTACCTTTAAATAATTCAAACTATACTACTCCTTAATTGTGTCAATGTTTTATAGCTCATGAGGAAGTATGTGGTGTTTTATCTTTCAATCTTGTTGGGCGGACTTTCACCAATGGACTAGTGGCACATCCGCTTATCCAATAATTTTGCAATAAGAGCTGGCAACGGGGTTCCCAGCCCCAATTAATAACTTTCATTAATAATTCTCTTCACATGTTTTGCCCTGATTTATCAGTAAGCAACTTAATTTTGCAATAGACACTCCTCCATGGTATGTGAATGTTGGAAGGCACCCGAGGATTCGGTTAGCCATGGATTGAGAAAGCCAAGGTTGGGGGAGTGTCATCCATAATAAAACTAAAATACATGTGTAAACAAAAGAGAAGGGGGATGATCTACCTTGCTGGTAGAGATGCCGTCCCTCATGGGAGCCGCTCTTGGAAGGTTCGTTTGGCAAGGGGGTTAGAGTGCCCGCTACCATTCGTTGACAACAACAAACACCGCTCAAAATCTTACTTTTATGCTCTTTATATGATTTCAAAACTTGAAAAGCTCTAGCACATGATTTAATCCCTGCTTCCCTCTGCGAAGGGCCTATCTTTTACTTTTATGTTGAGTCAGTAAACCTATTTCCCTCTGTCTTAAGCAAGCAATTGAGTTGTTGTGAACCAACCATTTATGCTATGATTGAGCTAATCATGTCCTTTATACTTTCTTGTTTAGTACAAATTTTATCTGAATGAATATGACTTTGAAAGTTATCAATGATTATGAGGAGATTGTTATGATTGAGAATGAAAGCCCTGCTATATAAATTCTAATATGAAAGCCTTGCTTATTAAATAAGAGCAATCCGTTAGTAGTTCTCTGACCAAGAACAAAGTTTGCCATAACCATCTATGATTTCCTATGCACCTTTACTTGTGATTTCTCTTTACTTATTTCAAGTTGAGTTATATGAAGAGAATGTGTATTAGAATATCTTGTGTGAATCAATATGATGCTTCTTGTCCGTATTTTATTTATCGACTCTTCACTCCATAAACATGTGGTCTTGTTTATCGAGCTCAGTTTCGCTTGGGGACAAGCGAGGTCTAAGCTTGGGGGAGTTGATACGTCCAATTTGCATCACTATTTTATATCATAATTTGCTGTTATTCATTGATATATTTCATATTGGGACACAATACTTATGTTATTTCATCTATTTTGCATATTTCATGATTATTGGAGGATCGAGCACCGGAGCCAGGATTCTGCTGGAAAAAGCACCGTCAGAACGCAATATTTCGGAAGATCAACTGTGGAAGGAAATTATACCAAAAATCCTATTTTTCCAGATGACGAAGGAAGCCAGAAGGGGGAGCAGAGAGGGCTCAAGGTGGGGCCAGACCACAGGCCGGCGCGGCCCATGGCCTGGCCGCGCCACCTTGTGGTGTGGGGGCCCCACAGCCCCTTTCGCCTCCTTTTCTTCGCGTATGCCTTCGTCCCGAAAACCTAAGCCACAGAGGGTACCTCACGAAGAGTTACAGCCGCCTCTGCGGGGCGGAGAACACCAGAGAGAAAAGAGCTCTCCGGCGGGCAGGAATCCGCCGGGGAAATTCCCTCCCGGAGGGGGAAATCGACGCCATCGTCATCGAGCTGGACATCATCTCCATCATCATCATCATCATCTCCACCATCTACACCGCCATCACCACCGCTGCACCTCGTCACCGCTGTAACGATTTGGGTTGGATCTTGATTGTTTGATAGGGGAAACTCTCCCGGTGTTGATTTCTACTTGTTATTGATGCTATTGAGTGGAACCATTGAACCAAGGTTTATGTTCAGATTGTTATTCATCATCATATCACCTCTGATTGTATTCCATATGATGTCTCGTGAGTAGTTCGTTTAGTTCTTGAGGACATGGGTGAGGTCTAAATGTTAGTAGTGAACTATGGTTGAGTAATATTCAATGTTATGATATTTAAGTTGTGGTGTCATTCTTCTAGTGGTGTCGTGTGAACGTCGACTACACGATACTTCACCATTTATGGGCCTAGGGGAGTGCATCTTGTATTCGGTTGCTAATTGCGGGGTTGCCGGAGTGACAGAAACCTGAGCCCCCGTTAGTATATCGATGCAAGAGGGATCGCAGGATCTCAGAGTTTAAGGCTGTGGTTAGATTTATCTTAATTACTTTCTTGTAGTTGCGGATGCTTGCAAGGGGTATAATCACAAGTATGTATTAGTCCTAGGAAGGGCGGTGCATTAGCATAGGTTCACCCACACAACACTTATCAAAACAATGAAGATTAATTAGCTGTATGAAGCGAAAGCACTAGACTAAAATCCCCGTGTGTCCTCAAGAACGTTTGGTCATTATAAGTAAACAAACCGGCTTGTCCTTTGTGCTAAAAAGGATTGGGCCACTCGCTGCAATTATTTCTCTCGCATTTTATTTACTAGTACTTTATTTATCTGCAATATCAAAACCCCTTGAATACTTGTCTGTGAGCATTTACAGTGAATCCTTCATCGAAACTGCTTGTCAACACCTTCTGCTCCTCGTTGGGATCGACATTCTTACTTATCGAAGATACTACGATACACCCCCTATACTTGTGGGTCATCAAGACTATTTTCAACAAACTGGCTCTTCGGCATCTCGTCAATAGGTTAGTGCCGGAAAATGCATAATAATGACATATAATGTGTATAAAACATGTGAGTATCATCATAAAAGTAGCATGGAACATAAGAAATTATAGATACGTTTGAGACGTATCAAGCATCCCCAAGCTTAGTTCCTACTCACCCTCGAGTAGGTAAACGATAACAATGATAATTTCTGAAGTGACATGCTATCATAATCTTGATCAATACTATTGTAAAGCACATGAGATGAATGAAGCGATTCGAAGCAATGATGAATATAATGAGTAAACAATTGAATCATATAGCAAAGACTTTTCATGAATAATACTTTCAAGACAAGCATCAATAAGACTTGCATAACAGTTAACTCATAAGCAATAAATTCTTAGTAGAAAGCTTTGAAACAACACAAAGGAAGATATAAGTTTTAGCGGTTGCTTTCAACTTCAACACGTATATCTCATGGATAATTGTCAACACAAAGTAATATAACAAGTGCAATAGGTAAACATGTAAGAATCAATGCACACAGTTTACACAAGTGTTTGCTTCTAAGATAGAAAGAAGTAGGTAAACTGACTCAACAATAAGTAGAAGAATGGCCCTTCGCAGAGGGAAGCATGGATTACTATTTTTGTGCTAGAGCTTTTCATTTTGAAAACAAGAAACAATTTTGTCAACGGTAGTAATAAATCATATGTGTTATGTATAAGATATCCTATAAGTTGCAAGCCTCATGCATAGTGTACTAATAGTGCCCGCACCTTGTCCTAATTAGCTTGGATTAACACGGATTATCATTGCATAACATATGTTTCAACCAAGTGTCACAAAGGGGTACCTCTATGCCGCCTGTACAAGGGTCTAAGGAGAAGGTTCGCATTGGATTTCTCGCTTTTGATCATTCTCAACTTAGACACCCATACCGGGACAACATAGACAATAGATAATGGACTCCTCTTTTAATGCTTAAGCATTCAACAACAGGTAATATTCTCATAAGAGATTGAGGTTTTGTGTCCAAACTGAAACTTCCACCATGATTCATGGCTTTAGTTAGCGGCCCAATGTTCTTCTCTAACAATATGCATAAACCATTTGATCATGAAAACCGCCCTTACTTCAGACAAGACGAACATGCATAGCAACTCACATGATATTCAACAAAGGTAAAAGTTGATGGCGTCCCCAGAAACATGGTTACCGCTCAACAAGCAACTTATTAAGAAATAAGATACATAAGTACATATTCTTCACCACAATAGTTTTTAAGGCTATTTTCCCATGAGCTATGTATTGTAAAGGCAAAGAATAGAAGTTTAAAGGTAGCACTCAAGTAATATACTTTGGAATGGCGGAGAAATACCATGTGGTAGGTAGGTATGGTGGACACAAATGGCATGGATTTGGCTCAAGGATTTGGATGCACGAGAAGAATCCCTCTCAATACAAGGCTAGGCTAGCAAGGTTGTTTGAAGCAAACTCAAGTATGAAATGGTGCAGCAAGACTCACATATGAACATATTGTAAGCATTATAAGACTTTACATCGTCTCCTTGTTGTTCAAACACCTCAACCAGAAAATATCTAGACTTAGAGAGACCAATCATGCAAACCAAATTTTAACCAGCTCTATGTATTCTTCATTAATAGGTGCAAAGTACATGATGAAAGAGCTTAAACATAATCTATATAAGCACAACAATTGCCAAGTATCACATTATTCAAGACATTATACCATTTACCACATGCGGCATTTTCCATTTCCAACCATATAACAATGAACGAAGTAGTTTTCACCTTCGCCATGAACATTAAAGCATAATTAAGAACACAAAGTGTTCCATATGAAAAAGCGGAGCGTAATATATCCAATATAAAGGATTGTGGGATCCAACTTTATTCAAACAAAAACAAAAATAAAAGCAAACAGACGCTCCAAGTAAAGTGCATATGATGTGACTGAATAAAAATATAGTTTCACTAGAGGAACCTGATAATGTTGTCGATGAAGAAGGGGATGCCTTGGGAATCCCCAAGCTTAGATGCTTGAGTCTTCTTGAAATATGCAGGGATGAACCACCGGGGCATCCCCAAGCTTAGACTTTTCACTCTTCTTGATCATATTGTATCATCCTCCTCTCTTGACCCTTGAAAACTTCCTCCACACCAAACTCGAAACAAACTCATTAGAGGGTTAGTGCATAATTGAAAATTCATATATTCAGAGGTGACATAATCATTCTTAACACTTCTGGACATTGCACAAAGCTACTGAAAGTTAATGGAACAAAGAAATCCATCAAACATAGCAAAACAGGCAATGCAAAATAAAAGACAGAATCTGTCAAAACAGAACAGTCCGTAAAGACGAATTTTGCAGGGGCACTTAACTTGCTCAGATGAAAATGCTCAAATTGAATGAAAGTTGCGTACATATCTGAGGATCACGCACGTAAATTTGCAGAATTTTCTGAGTTACCTACAGACGGGGCTGCTCAATTTCGTGACAGTAAGAAATCTGTTTCTGCGCAGTAATCCAAATCTAGTATCAACATTGCTATCAAAGACTTTACTTGGCACAACAATGCAATAAAATAAAGATAAGGAGAGGTTGCTACAGTAGTAACAACTTCCAAGACTCAAATATAAAACAAAAGTGCTGTAGTAAAATAATGGGTTGTCTCCCATAAGCGCTTTTCTTTAACGCCTTTCAGCTAGGCGCAGAAAGTGTGAATCAAGTATTATCAAGAGATGAAGCATCAACATCACAATTTTTCTTACAAACACAACTTGTTGCAGAGGGTACCTTAGATGCTCCATTATCTAAATTTCCCATAGTGGTACTAAGGGTTTTATCAATTTTAGGCCTATAATAATTCTTTGGTTTAGGCACCTTAGAGACATACATGAATTTTTGCTCTTTACCCACATAAGCTTTCTCCTTAAATTTAAGAGAAGAAAAAGTTGAACCCAATGTTCCCATAGCTTCTTCAAGTTTGCCAATCCTATGAGTTTGATTATCATGGATAGCACAAGTTTCTAAAACAGCAATTCTTTCATCAATTCCTCCTAGGGATTTATCAAGTTTATCAATATTATCAAGTAATATACCCAATTTAGTCTCAACACTTGGAAGATTTTTCTCTATGGCTTCCAATTTTTTCATAACATCCTCAAGAGAGATTTCAATTTTAGTTTCATTAACAGGTGGTATTCCAACTAGGCTCTCAATGATGCAACTAGCTTCTAAAGCAGGAGTACCTAGGAAATTACCCCCCGAAAGAGTATCAAGAACATACCTATTCCAGCTAGATATACCAACATAAAAGTTCCTAAGTAGGATAATAGTGGAGTGTTTCTTAGTGCACCTATGATGAGCATTACTAATTCTATACCAAGCATCTTTAAAACTTTCTCCACCTTGTTGCTTAAAAGAACGAACTTCAACTTCAGGATTACTCATTTTTAGCAGTAGTAAATAAAGCAAACTAAATAAAGTAAATGCGAGTAACTAATTTTTTTTTGTTTTTGATATAGAGAACAAGACAGTAAATAAAGTAAAGCTAGCAACTAATTTTTTTGTGTTTTGTTTTAGTGTAGCAAACAAAGTAGTAAATAAAATAAAGTAAAGCAAGACAAAAACAAAGTAAAGAGATTGGATGTGGGAGACTCCCCTTGCAGCGTGTCTTGATCTCCCCTGCAACGGCGCCAGAAAATATGCTTGATGCGTGCAATTAACACACGTCCGTTGGGAACCCCAAGAGGATGGTGTGATGCAGACAGAGCAAGTTTTCCTCAGAAACAAACCAAGGTTTATCGAACCAGGAGGAGCCAAGAAGCACGTTGAAGGTTGATGGCGGCGAAGTGTAGTGCGGCGCAACATAAGGATTCCGGCGCCAACGTGGAACCTGCACAACGCAATCAAAGTACTTTTCCCCAACGTAACAGTGAGGTTGTCAATCTCACCGGCTTGCTGTAAACAAATGATTAAACGTATTGTGTGGAAGATGATGTTTGTTTGCGAAGAACAGTAAAGAACAATTGCAGTAGATTGTATTTCAGATGTAAAGAATAGGACCGGGGTCCACAGTTCACTAGTGGTGTCTCTCCCATAAGATAAATATCATGTTGGGTGAACAAATTACAGTTGGGCAATTGACAAATAAAGAAGGCATAACAATGCACATACATATATCATGATGAGTACTATTGTTACCACCCGATTTTGGCCAAATCAGGAGATGGGCCGTAAGTGAAGATGGGCTTGAAGGACGTACACGTGGAGCATCTTCGAAGCGGCCTCACGCTAAGAGTTTGGGCTAAGTGGCCCGTGTATCTGTAATATAGTAGATCGCATTGTAATTTAGATTAAAGAGATAGAGTCCGGCCCGTGCACGGTTAGGTGCACGCCTCAATTAGAAAGTCCCTTGGACTATAAATATGTATCTAGGGTTATCGGAAAAGGAGGACAATCATCGTTCAACCAACACAAATCAGGCGCATCGCCACCCCTTTCTTCGAGGGTTTCTCCCGGGTAAGCACCATGCTGCCTAGATCGCATCTAGCGATCTAGGCAGTATACGTTTATTCGTCAACCTTGTACTGCTCGTGCTGAAGCCTTGTTGATGGCGAGCAGTACTATTTATCCTTAGGTGTTTAGGGGCTTGCATTGATGCTTTCACGTGCATATCTGCGTGGCGATGCCGTCCCTCGACACCTAGCTGCCCTTACGTCTATCCAGACGTAAGGGCAGCATCTTGCTTGTTCGTTACTTAGTAGATCCGATCCGTTATAGTTGCTCCTTGCTCCGCAAGGATTAGTTTAATATCTGCATAGTTAGGCCTTACGCTGGGGTCGGAGGATCCGGTAGTGCGCTAGATGTTGTTCACCGTCCCTGCGAGGGATGTTCCGGGAATCGACGTTATGTTGGTTTTTAGGCCTCTCGTAGGGGTGGTTTGCATCGTCTTCCGTAGCTGCTAGGCCCGATCACACGTAGGACGTTCCGGTTATGCGGTGAAAACCCTAAACTGTCGTGGATCGTTTTAGCTTTGTCCTGATCAAGCAGGATCCCCATGCCATTGTAAATCCAACATGAAACATGGGGCGATCGGCTCCTTGAGCCGATCCACAAGAGCCGATAGGGCTCGTATTTAATGTTTACGTGTCTACCATGCAGGAACAATCGAAGCACTAACACCTTCCTGATCGGGTCTAGGTCAGGTGGCACGCCCTAGCAACCGCCAGGACGTTGGCCAGAAGATTTGCGGGACGACGCGAGGTGCCAGGGATCCACTAAGCGGCCCTGGGAGCTTCCCGGCTCTTCGTGTTGCTCAGCCATTGCCCGTCGGTGGGTTTTGGAGGGTAACACATTCTGGCACGCCCGGTGGGACCACCTTCTGCAACATCCACGTCAACATCGACATCCGAGATGGCGGAGGAACAGATCACATACGAGGATCTTCCTCCTGATCATAAGAAGAAGTACGATGAGCTGAAGGCCATCGTTGAAGCCGAACTCATCGGCTCCTTTGAGAAGACCCGTTCGCACGGCATCAGGTTCAAAGGATTCACGCCACAAGGCGTCCTCGACGGGGTAGATCTGTCTCTCCCTTCAGATGAACGTACCAGAGCCCTGCGACAGGAGATCAACTACGTGGTGGCTCATTCACTGCATCGGCACTCTGAGAGCCTGGTGAATACTTTGGAGCGCGTTGCGCTCCGTGTGGTGCAAGAGATCATGGAGCGTCGGTACTCCCCTTCAGGACCTGTTCTAGGGACTCACCAGGGAGAGATGCAACTCCACACCAGGCCACCTCTGCCGTACGCAATGGCGGCTCCACAGCAACAAGGCTCACCGGCATACGTCGTCTACAAAGTTGGGGGTGATCCGGGCGACTATCAGTTCTTACATGACCCGCCCAAGGAAATCCCGCACGGATACGTGTGCACGTTTGTGCCGGACTGCAACAACTGGACGCAGGCGATCCAGGCTCCGCCAGGAGGGATTGCCGGAGCAGGAGCAATTGTTCCGGCAGGAAGAACGACTGCAGCAGCGGGGAGTTTAGGAGCAGAAGCTGAGAAACAGGCGTGGCTAGCCAAATATGCCACTGCACCAGTCCAGGAAAGCTCAGCTGCCACCACCTCCACCGCAGATCAGATCAGCGCAGTCCTGAGAGATCAGTTCGGCATCTTGCCGAAGAAGAAGATAATCGGCTATTCCAAGCCGTACCCCAATGAGTTTGACCTGATCCCACTACCACCTAAGTACCGGCTTCCGGACTTCAACAAATTCAGTGGGTCAGAAGGGTCAAGCTCCATCGAGCACGTGAGCCGATACTTGGCCCAGTTGGGCATGGTTTCAGCATCGGATCAGCTACGGGTGAGGTTCTTCTCGCAATCCCTCACCGGTCCAGCGTTTGGATGGTACACCTCGTTGCAGCCAAATTCAGTGCAATCATGGAAGCAGCTGGAGGAACTGTTCCACACCCAATACCATTCAGAAGCTACTGAAGCTGGTATTGCCGAACTAGCACAGGTTCGGCAGAAGCGAGGAGAGACAGTCTCTGAGTACATCCAACGTTTCAGAACTGTCAAGAACCGATGCTATTCGGCTCACTTAACAAAGAGGCAGTCGAGCTGGCCGTGGCAGGCCTTGCAGCGTCGTTCAAGGATCTGACGTTCCAAGTGAGTACAACTCGTTGACGCACCTGGTCAATAGACTGACCTTATATGAGCAGCGCCATCCAGAACTGTACCAAGACAAGTTCAAGCGCGCGATCAGCCTGGTCAATACCGATGAAGATGAAGATTCTGCGGAAGATCAGGAAGTAGCGGTAGCCGAATGGACTCGGACGCCAGTACCTGTGTCCTGCAAATGGGTGAATCCACCAGGGCCTCCAAGAGGATTGGACTTTGACGTGACCAAAACTGAACAGATCTTCGATCTGCTACTGAAAGAGAAACAGTTGAAGCTACCCGAAGGCCACAAGATCCCTACGGCGCAAGAGATGAACAAGAGGCCATACTGCAAATGGCATCATACGTTCACGCACACCACCAACGACTGCAAAGTATTGCGCGCACAAATTCAGATGGCGATAGAATCGGGCCGATTAACTTTCGGACAGTTTGCCATGAAGGTAGACATGCGTCCGTTTCCGGACGTCAACATGGTGGACCTAAGCCACTCCATAAGAGAGCCAGGGTTCTCTTTCGATGTCAATATGGCAGGGTTTGTGATCCGCCATGGCGTGGACAAAGCAGAGAGCAGCCACTCTCGTGGCAAAGATAAAGAGGAGGCCGTTCCACGCGACCGGCCCCAAGACGACGATAGACGGTACCTAACCGAGGAGGAGGTGAGAAGCGTGCGGTATCAACGCCCACTATCCGTACATCTCCTCAACAAATATGAACAGCAGTACGACCGACGTCGGCGCTACGACGAAGATGATGAAAGATATCACGGTCTGATGCGGAAAACAGGAGGTATCGTCAGCATGACAGGAACAACGACGGGTACGAACGTCACGCCAGAGGGAGGTCAAGGGAGCAAGAAAACGTGGATAAGCACTGGAACTGTCCCTTCTTCAAACATTGCTGGGACTCAGGAATGAGCCGATTGCCAACAATCGCGAACTGCCCAGAGTGCGAACAGCGAAGGAGAAGGACAAACGAAGTTTCAGTGTTCGAGCGCCTAGGACCTCTCCCACCACATAACAAACGAGCTGAGTCCTCTCAAGAAGAAGACTTCGAGGAGTCAGATGGAGAAGAAGATAGGTATCACCGACCAAGGTGGTGCCCTGATGGACTCAGCCATTCCCAAAAGCGTAGGGTGCAGCGGCTGCGAAACCTGGACGAAGCCGAGGCACAGTACCTGTACACGTTGAGAAGAGCGCGGCCCGATCTGGCCGTGAAAATCCAGCAAACATTGGAGACAAAGGCGCGCCCACCAAAGAAAGTATGGCGCCCAAAACAGGCGAAAGCCGATGCACAGGCATCGGCTGATGCCGATGCAGAGACATCGGCTGATACAAACATGGTATTCATACTCCCGTCGGAGTTTCGCGCTCCAAGCGACGAGGAAGTTTCAGTGGCTCAATTCGACTGCGGTCCACGACCGGTTATCTTTGAAAAGCCACGAGATAGAAGCTACAGGCATCTGAAAGCCCTATACTTGAGGGGTTACATCAACGGGCAGCCTGTCAGCAAGATGTTGGTTGATACCGGAGCGGCAGTCAACATAATGCCGTATTCCATGCTACGTCGTTTGGGGCATTCCAGCGACGATCTGATCAAGACCAACATCACATTAAGCGACTTCAACGGCCAGGCGTCAGAAGCGAAAGGTGTTCTGAATGTAGAGCTTACTGTAGGCCGGAAGACCATACCTACTGCGTTCTTCATCGTTGACAGCAAAAGCAATTACGCCGTCCTATTGGGAAGGGACTGGATTCATGCTAACTGTTGCATCCCGTCTACAATGCACCAATGCATCATACAGTGGGATGGAGATGAAGTGGAAGTCGTTCAGGCGGATGACTCAATCGAGATATCATTAGCTGCCATGAGCGTGTGGGAAGCAGATGACCAAGAGCCGCTCTCTGGAATCAGTTTAGAGGGTTGTGAGCGCATCGAAGCCTCGAAAAATGGGGTAAGGCTGGTTTTATCCACCGGCCTAACGGAGTAGCAGGTCCAAGACATTGGACATACGTGGCAAGGCCGATCCCTGAGATCGGCCCTCAAAAAATAAAAAGCAAAGGATTTTATCTCCAACACGTCACGTAGCTACAGTGGAAGTCCAAGAAGTTGCAAACCATCGTCAAGCATTGCAACGAAAAAGGAGGCCGATTCTGGCAATCGGCCAAAATTATCCTCAACATACCTTGTCTGTGTTCAGCATTGATCCAACAGATGCCTGAAGAGCCGATGCCATCAATTACTTGACAGAATCGGCTCGGGGGGCACATAGATGGATGAGATACGAGGATACGGAGCTGGGAACGGATGTCAAATGTCCAGCAGAGCAGCTCAAGTATGGGGGCCGATACGTAAACAAATCGGCCGCAAAAAATCGAAAATACAGAAATTTTTGGGCACAGCCGATGCGTAGACATCGACTTAAGAATTCAAAGCCGATGCACGGCCATCGACTCAAGGAATACAACTGTTACAAGCGGAAGCCTAATAGAGCAGTCATCTACTGGAGGAACCTCTGCAAGACTTCAAGCTCGGCAGCACCAGCAGAAGCATCAGTTTGGGCGTCCAAGACGGCCCTTTTTCTCATTTAAGCTGTTGGTATTTGCCGGCAAGTTTGAGGATCGCAGCCCTGGCCAACAGCAAGAACAGCATGGACGTGCAGATCAGGCTAGGATCATGAGAACGACCGACGGTCATCCAGTTGGACTGAACTGCATTCTCACCAGAGGTTGCCTCATTGGACTGAAGAAGCTCGGGGGGCAGTTCACGTTGAAGGTTCTCTGCTTTTGAAAAGCCGATTTGGTTAGAATCGGCTGATGCTGCACCACAGTTGAGAAGCTGATAGTGGCCCAATGCGGCTGGTGCACTTTCATTCTCGCCTTGACCGAGGCTCGGGGGGCAGCTAGCCCTGAAGATTCTTCGCTCTGAAAAGCCGATGGTGTTGAAATCGGCTGTCTCTGCATCATAACCATGTTGAAGGGTGGAGGACTCTTGCAGAGGAAAATTACCAGGTTGGCAGGAGGAGTTTGAAGAAGGAGCCATCATAATTGATAGGCTTTAGGCCAGTTTGTTGCCGCAAAGAGACAAAGCATCGCTGCGAAAGTTGTAGGCGATCGAGATTTTCAGCAATGGTCCTAGAGTTCTCCTGAAGGCATCAATTCTGGAGTCTTGCCGATTAAGGCTGACATTAAGCTCAGGGGACTCGGATTTCCAAGATTCAAGGTGTGCACGATTCCGGCTTGGTCCTGTTCGACTGGAATTTGAGGATCTGAACTGATCTATCTCGAAATTTATCATAAGAGACCGATGCGTTGCCATCGGTTCATCGAGCGTTGATCAGGCCAACAATCGGCAAAATCCATATAAGGGAGAATCGGCTAAATCACTGGGCAAGAAATCGGCAAAATCAAGTTGGGGAAACTCTTCATTGACAAATAAGATTTCTTACATAAAGAGCTGATTGCTCTCAAAAGGAAGAGTTGGGAGTGCAGGGCCCTATCTACTACTGCTGGCCCTAAGCTAAGCTCCTATTTAAGGGCCATTGCTGCCCTCATCGTCGTCGTCGTCACCATCACCGTCGTCGGCGCTGCTCCCGACCGGCTCGTCGTCGCTGCTGTAGCGGCCACCGGCAGGACCCTCGTTGTCCTCATCCTCCTCGTCAGCATCGTCGTCCTCGCTGTCGAAGTCGCTGAGGTGCCCGGGCCAGGGGCAATGGCGTTTAGCCGGCGGCTCGTCGGAGGAGTCGTCCTCCTCCTCCTCCTTCACCTCCTCGGAAGAGGTGGCCCCGTCCCAGGAAAAACGGTCGTCGTCGCTTGCCTCCACCGCTTCCTCATTGGCAAGGAAGCGGAGGTCACTCTCCCCGTCAGTTGAGGACCTGTCATCCTCGGACCAGACGGAGAAGTCATGGTCCTCCTTGTCCCACGCTGTTGGGGCAAGGATATCGTACGCCGCCTGCGTACCCCACTCTGGTGTTGACTCCCGGATGGGAGAGGACACGTAGGAAAGACCCGATGAAGTGGAGGAAGAAGAAGAGGAAGACATGGCGGCGGAGGAGGGTTTTTGGAAGTGCTGATGCAGAGGGAGGAGGAGGAGAACTGTTCGATGTGGCCAAATAAAAGGGGGAATATATGGTTTAATGCCTAAGCAGTTCCCGAGGACGTGGTGCCAGAACCGTCAAGTCGTGCAGAGAAGTTGAAAAGGCGAGACGTCATCATGAAGAAAACTGCGACGGTTCTGCCATGACATGACCCTTCGAAGGAGACAGATGGTTTTGCAATTATCATTATCAAAACCAGGGGGCATGTGTTACCACCCGATTTTGGCCAAATCAGGAGATGGGCCGTAAGTGAAGATGGGCTTGAAGGACGTACACGTGGAGCATCTTCGAAGCGGCCTCACGCTAAGAGTTTGGGCTAAGTGGCCCGTGTATCTATAATATAGTAGATCGCATTGTAATTTAGATTAAAGAGATAGAGTCTGGCCCGTGCACGGTTAGGTGCACGCCTCAATTAGAAAGTCCCTTGGACTATAAATATGTATCTAGGGTTATCGGGAAAGGAGGACAATCATCGTTCAACCAACACAAATCAGGCGCATCGCCACCCCTTTCTTCGAGGGTTTCTCCCGGGTAAGCACCATGCTGCCTAGATCGCATCTAGCGATCTAGGCAGTATACGTTTATTCGTCAACCTTGTACTGCTCGTGCTGAAGCCTTGTTGATGGCGAGCAGTACTATTTATCCTTAGGTGTTTAGGGGCTTGCATTGATGCTTTCACGTGCATATCTGCGTGCCGTCCCTCGACACCTAGCTGCCCTTACGTCTATCCAGACGTAAGGGCAGCATCTTGCTTGTTCGTTACTTAGTAGATCCGATCCGTTATAGTTGCTCCTTGCTCCGCAAGGATTAGTTTAATATCTGCATAGTTAGGCCTTACGCTGGGGTCGGAGGATCCGGTAGTGCGCTAGATGTTGTTCACCGTCCCTGCGAGGGATGTTCCGGGAATCGACGTTATGTTGGTTTTTAGGCCTCTCGTAGGGGTGGTTTGCATCGTCTTCCGTAGCTGCTAGGCCCGATCACACGTAGGACGTTCCGGTTATGCGGTGAAAACCCTAAACTGTCGTGGATCGTTTTAGCTTTGTCCTGATCAAGCAGGATCCCCATGCCATTGTAAATCCAACATGAAACATGGGGCGATCGGCTCCTTGAGCCGATCCACAGGGAAACCTGAGAGCCGATAGGGCTCGTATTTAATGTTTACGTGTCTACCATGCAGGAACAATCGAAGCACTAACACCTTCCTGATCGGGTCTAGGTCAGGTGGCACGCCCTAGCAACCGCCAGGACGTTGGCCAGAAGATTTGCGGGACGACGCGAGGTGCCAGGGATCCACTAAGCGGCCCTGGGAGCTTCCCGGCTCTTCATGTTGCTCAGCCATTGCCCGTCGGTGGGTTTTGGAGGGTAACAACTATGAGATTTAATCAGGGCATTACGACAAAGTACATAGACCGCTATCCAACATGCATCTATGCCTAAAAAGTCCACTTTCAGGTTATCATCCGAACCCCTTCCGGTATTAAGTTGCAAGCAACAGACAATTGCATTAAGTATGGTGCGTAATGTAATCAACACAAATATCCTTAGACAAAGCATCGATGTTTTATCCATAGTGGCAACAGCACATTCTGTCACTGTCCCAGATTTAATGGAGGCATGAACCCACTATCGAGCATAAATACTCCCTCTTGGAGTTACAAGTATCAACTTGACCAGAGCCTCTACTAGCAAAGGAGAGCATGCAAGAACATAAAAAACATATATGATAGATTGATAATCAACTTGACATAGTATTCAATATCCATCGGATCCCAACAAACACAACATGTAGGATTACAAATAGATGATCTTGATCATGATAGGCAGCTCACAAGATCTAACATGATAGCACAATGAGGAGAAGACGACCATCTAGCTACTGCTATGGACCCATGGTCCAGGGGTGAACTACTCACACATCGATCCGGAGGCGATCATGGCGAGGAAGAGTCCTCCGGGAGATGATTCCCCTCTTCGGCAGGGTGGAGGCGATCTCCTGAATCCCCCGAGATGGGATTGGCGGCGTCTCTGGAAGGTTTTCCGTATCGTGGCTCTCGGTACCGGGGGTTTCGCGACGAAGACTTTAAGTAGGCGGAAGGGCGGAGTCGGAGGAGTCACGGGGCCCCACAAGCTAGGGCCGCGCGGCCCCTAGGCCGCGCCGCCCTAGTGTGGCGCCCCGTGGCCCCACTTCGTATCTCCCTCGGTCTTCTGGAAGCTTCGTGGAAAAATAAGCCTCTGGGCGTTGATTTCGTCCAATTCCGAGAATATTTCCTTACTAGGATTTCTGAAACCAAAAACAGCAGAAAACAGCAACTGGCTCTTCGGCATCTCCTCAATAGGTTAGTGCCGGAAAATGCATAATAATGACATATAATGTGTATAAACCATGTGAGTATCATCATAAAAGTAGCATGGAACATAAGAAATTATAGATACGTGATGGCGTGTAACTCACACGTTCGTTGGGAACCCCAAGAGGAAGGTATGATGCGCACAGCAGCAAGTTTTCCCTCAGAAAGAAACCAAGGTTTAATCGAACCAGGAGGAGCCAAGAAGCATGTTGAAGGTTGATGGTGGCGAAATGTAGTGCGGCGCAACACCAGGGATTCCGGCGCCAACGTGGAACCTGCACAACACAACCAAAGTACTTTGCCCCAACGAAAAAGTGAGGTTGTCAATCTCACCGGCTTGCTGTAACAAAGGATTAACCGTATTGTGTGGAAGATGATTGTTTGCAAGAAAACAGTAAAACAAGTATTGCAGTAGATTGTATGCGATGTAAAGAATAGGACCGGGGTCCATAGTTCACTAGAGGTGTCTCTCCCATAAGATTTAAGCATGTTGGGTGAACAAATTACAGTCGGGCAATTGACAAAATAGAGAAGGGCATAACAATGCATATACATGATATGATAAATATAGTGAGATTTAATTGGGCATTACGACAAAGTACATAGACCGCCATCCAACTGCATCTATGCCTAAAAAGTCCACCTTCAGGTTATCATCCGAACCCCATTCAGTATTAAGTTACAAAGCAACAGACAATTGCATTAAGTATGGTGCGTAATGTAATCGACAACTACATCCTTAGACATAGAATCAATGTTTTATCCCTAGTGGCAACAGCACATCACAACCTTAGAACTTTCTGTCACTGTCCCAGGTGTCAATGAAGGCATGAACCCACTATCGAGCATAAATACTCCCTCTTGGAGTTAAGAGCAAAAACTTGGCCAGAGCCTCTACTAATAACGGAGAGCAGGCAAGATCATAAACAACACATAAATAATAGATTGATAATCACCATGACATAGTATTCTCTATCCATCGGATCCCGACAAACACAACATATAGAATTACAGATAGATGATCTTGATCATGTTAGGCAGCTCACAAGATCCAACAATGAAGCACAATTAGGAGAAGACGACCATCTAGCTACTGCTATGGACCCATAGTCCAGGGTGAACTACTCACTCATCACTCCGGAGGCGATCATGGCGATGAAGAGTCCTCCGGAGATGAATCCCCTCTCCGCAGGGTGCCGGAGGCGATCTCCGAATCCCCCGAGATGGGATTCGCGGCGCGCGTCTCTGGAAGGTTTTCCGTATCGTGGCTCTCGTGGGGGTTTCGCGATGGAGGCTTTAAATAGGCGAAAGGGCAGCCTCGGAAGGTCTGGTGGGGCCAGGCGGCGCGGCCAGGGCCTGGGCCGCGCCGCCACCATGTGTGGGCCCCACGTAGCCCCTCTCCGACGGGTGTTCTGGATGCTTCCGGGCAAAATAGGAACCGGGCGTTGATTTCGTCCAATTCCGAGAATATTTCCTTACTAGGATTTCTGAAACCAAAAACAGCAAAAAACAGCAACTGGCTCTTCGGCATCTTGTTAATAGGTTAGTTCCAGAAAATGCGTAAATATGACATATAATGTGTATAAAACATGTAGATATCATCAATAATGTAGCATGGAACATAAGAAATTATCGATACGTTGGAGACGTATCAGCATCCCCAAGCTTAGTTCTGCTCGTCCCGAGCAGGTAAAACGATAACAAAGATAATTTCTGAAGTGACATGCCATCATAATCTTGATCATACTATTTGTAAACATATGTAATGAATGCAGCGATCAAAACAATGGTAATGACATGAGTAAACAAATGAATCATAAAGCAAAGACTTTTCATGAATAGTACTTCAAGACAAGCATCAATAAGTCTTGCATAAGAGTTAACTCATAAAGCAATAAATCAAAGTAAAGGTGTTGAAGCAACACAAAGGAAGATTAAGTTTCAGTGGTTGCTTTCAACTTATAACATGTATATCTCATGGATATTGTCAACATAGAGTAATATAACAAGTGCAATATGCAAGTATGTAGGAATCAATGCACAGTTCACACAAGTGTTTGCTTCTTGAGGTGGAGAGAGATAGGTAAACTGACTCAACAATAAAAGTAAAAGAAAGGTCCTTCAAAGAGGAAAGCATCGATTGCTGTATTTGTGCTAGAGCTTTTATTTTGAAAACATGAAACAATTTTGTCAACGGTAGTAATAAAGCATATGAGTTATGTAAATTATATCTTACAAGTTGCAAGCCTCATGCATAGTATACTAATAGTGCCCGCAACTTGTCCTACTTAGCTTGGACTACCGGATCTTTGCAATGCACATGTTTCAACCAAGTGTCACAAAGGGGTACCTCCATGCCGCCTGTACAAAGGTCTAAGGAGAAAGCTCGCATTTTGGATTTCTCGCTTTTGATTATTCTCAACTTAGACATCCATACCGGGACAACATGGACAACAGATAATGGACTCCTCTTTAATGCATAAGCATGTAGCAACAATTATTATTCTCATATGAGATTGAGGATATATGTCCAAACTGAAACTTCCACCATGATTCATGGCTTTAGTTAGCGGCCCAATGTTCTTCTCTAACAATATGCATGCTCCAACCATTAAGGTGGTAGATCTCTCTTACTTCAGACAAGACGGACATGCATAGCAACTCACATGATATTCAACAAAGAATAGTTGATGGCGTCCCCAGAAGCATGGTTATCGCACAACAAGCAACTTAATAAGAGATAAAGTGCATAAGTACATATTCAATACCACAATAGTTTTTAAGGCTATTTTGTCCCATGAGCTATATATTGCAAAGGCGAATGATGGAATTTTTAAGATAGTACTCAAGCAATTTACTTTGGAATGGCGGAGAAATACCATGTAGTAGGTAGGTATGGTGGACACACATGGCATAGTGGTTGTCTCAAGGATTTTGGATGCATGAGAAGTATTCCCTCTCGATACAAGGTTTAGGCTACCAAGGTTATTTGAAGCAAACTCAAGGATGAACTGGTGCAGCAAAACTCACATAAAAGACATATTGTAAACATTATAAGACTCTACACCGTCTTCCTTGTTGTTCAAAACTCAATACTAGAATTATCTAGACCTTAGAGAGACCAAATATGCAAACCAAATTTTAGCAAGCTCTATGTATTTCTTCATTAATGGGTGCAAAGTATATGATGCAAGAGCTTAATCATGAGCACAACAATTGCCAAGTATCACATTATCCAAGACATTTTAGAATTACTACATGTAGCATTTTCCAATTCCAACCATATAACAATTTAACGAAGAAGAAACTTCGCCTTGAACATTATGAGTAAAACCTAAGGACATATTTGTCCATATGCAACAGCGGAGCGTGTCTCTCTCCCACAAAGTGAATGCTAGGATCCATTTTATTCAAACAAAACAAAAACAAAAACAAACCGACGCTCCAAGTAAAGAACACAAGATGTGACTGAATAAAAATATAGTTTCAGGGGAGGAACCTGATGATGTTGTCGATGAAGAACGGGATGCCTTGGGCATCCCCAAGCTTAGACGCTTGAGTCTTCTTAAAATATGCAGGGGTGAACCACGGGGGCATCCCCAAGCTTAGAGCTTTCACTCCTCTTGATCATAGTATATCATACTCCTCTCTTGACCCTTGAAAACTTCCTTCACACCAAACTTCAAGCAAACTCATTAGAGGCTTAGTGCACAATTAATAATTCACATATTCAGAGGTGACACAATCATTCTTTACACTTCTGAACATTGCATAAAGCTACTGGACATTAATGGATCAAAGAAATTTATCCGACATAGCAAATACGGCAATGCGAAATAAAAGGCAGAATCTGTCAAAAACAGAACAGTCCGTAAAGACGAATTTTAAAATGGCACCAGACTTGCTCAAATGGAAAAACTCAAAACTAATGAAAGTTGCGTACATATCTGAGGATCACGCTTGTAAATTGGCAGATTTTTTAGAATTTTCTACAGAGACTTAGGCCCAGATTCGTGACAGACAGCAATGCTGTTTCTGCGCAGCGATTCCAAATATAACATCAACTTTAACATAGAAACTTTACTTGGCACAAAAACATGATAAGGAGAGGTTGCTACAGTAGTAAACAACTTCCAAGACTCAACAAAACAAAAATTGCTGTAGTAAAATAAACACATGGGTTATCTCCCAAGAAGTTCTTTCTTTTTAGCCATTAAGATGCTCAGTAATAAGAGTTGAAGCAAAAGAGAGCATCAAGAAGCAAATTCAAAACACATTTAAGCCTAACCCACTTCCTATGAAAAGGAATCTTGTACACAAATAGATTCATGAAGAACAAAGTGGCAAGCATAGAAGTAACACAAGTGCAATTTCAAGATTCTCAACATAAAGAGGGGAAACTTAATATTATTAAGATGCATATAACCATGTTTCCCTCTCTCATAATAACTTTCAGTAGCATCATGAACAAACTCAACAATATAACTATCACATACAACATTCTTGTCATGAGCTACATGCATAAAATTATTACTCTCCACATAAGCATAATCAATTTTATTAGTTGTAGTGGGAGCAAATTCAATAAAATAGCTATCATTATTATTCTCATCACCATAATCATCATACATAGGAGGCATATTGTAATCATAATTAATTTTCTCCTCAATAGTAGGTGGACTGAAAATATCATATTCATCATTGCAAGCATCATATATAGGAGGTAAAGTATCATCAAAGTAAATTTTCTCCTCCATGCTTGGGGGACTAAAAATATCACAACCAGCTTCCCCAAGCTTAAATTCTTCCATAGCTTTAGCAATAATGGTGTTCAAAGAGTTCATGCTAATAACCTTGCTACAACTATTTTGCAAACAAAGTTCCATGGGTTTTTTAATTTTCTCTTCAAACACATCATGTCCTAATTCAAGATAAATTTTATAAAGATCTCTAATTTTTTTGTTGTTTTCCATTATGCCTAACTAGTGAAAATAAAAACAAGTACAGAACTAGACATGATAACAAAATAAATTAAATGCAAGTATCTAATTTTTTTGTGTTTTTGATATAAGGAAGCAAACAAGACAGTAAATAAAGTAAAACTAGCAACTAATTTTTTTGTATTTTGTTTAGGTGCAGCAAACAAAGTAGTAAATAAAATAAAGCAAGACAAAAACAAAGTAAAGAGATTGAGAAGTGGAGACTCCCCTTGCAGCGTGTCTTGATCTCCCCGGCAACGGCGCCAGAAAAAGAGCTTGATGGCGTGTAACTCACACGTTCGTTGGGAACCCCAAGAGGAAGGTATGATGCGCACAGCAGCAAGTTTTCCCTCAGAAAGAAACCAAGGTTTAATCGAACCAGGAGGAGCCAAGAAGCACGTTGAAGGTTGATGGTGGCGAAATGTAGTGCGCAACACCAGGGATTCCGGCGCCAACATGGAACCTGCACAACACAACCAAAGTACTTTGCCCCAACGAAACAGTGAGGTTGTCAATCTCACCGGCTTGCTGTAACAAAGGATTAACCGTATTGTGTGGAAGATGATTGTTTGCAAGAAAACAGTAAAACAAGTATTGCAGTAGATTGTATGCGATGTAAAGAATAGGACCGGGGTCCACAGTTCACTAGAGGTGTCTCTCCCATAAGATAAAAGCATGTTGGGTGAACAAATTACAGTCGGGCAATTGAAAAATAGAGAAGGGCATAACAATGCATATACATGATATGATAAATATAGTGAGATTTAATTGGGCATTACGACAAAGTACATAGACCGCCATCCAACTGCATCTATGCCTAAAAAGTCCACCTTCAGGTTATCATCCGAACCCCATTCAGTATTAAGTTGCAAAGCAACAGACAATTGCATTAAGTATGGTGCGTAATGTAATCGACAACTACATCCTTAGACATAGAATCAATGTTTTATCCCTAGTGGCAACAACACATCACAACCTTAGAACTTTCTGTCACTGTCCCAGGTGTCAATGAAGGCATGAACCCACTATCGAGCATAAATACTCCCTCTTGGAGTTAAGAGCAAAAACTTGGCCAGAGCCTCTACTAATAACGGAGAGCATGCAAGATCATAAACAACACATAAATAATAGATTGATAATCACCATAACATAGTATTCTCTATCCATCGGATCCCAACAAACACAACATATAGAATTACAGATAGATGATCTTGATCATGTTAGGAAGCTCACAAGATCCAACAATGAAGCACAATTAGGAGAAGACGACCATCTAGCTACTGCTATGGACCCATAGTCCAGGGGTGAACTACTCACTCATCACTCCGGAGGCGATCATGGCGATGAAGAGTCCTCCGGGAGATGAATCCCCTCTCCGGCAGGGTGCCGGAGGCGATCTCCGAATCCCCCGAGATGGGATTTGCGGCGGCGGCGTCTCTGGAAGGTTTTCCGTATCGTGGCTCTCGGTGCGGGGTTTCGCGACGGAGGCTTTAAATAGGCGAAAGGGCAGCCTCGGAAGGGGTATGGTGGGGCCAGACACTAGGGCGGCGCGGCCAGGGCCTGGGCCGCGCCACCACCATGTGTGGGCCCCACGTAGCCCCTCTCTGACGGCTCTCGGGTGTTTTGGATGCTTCCGGGCAAAATAGGAACCTGGGCGTTGATTTCGTCCAATTGCGAGAATATTTCCTTACTAGGATTTCTGAAACCAAAACAGCAGAAACAGCAACTGGCTCTTCGGCATCTTGTTAATAGGTTAGTTCCAGAAAATGCGTAAATACGACATATAATGTGTATAAAACATGTAGATATCATCAATAATGTAGCATGGAACATAAGAAATTATCGATACGTTGGAGACGTATCATACGTTTGAGACTTACTATCCTCCTCAAATAAATTTTCAGGAACAATCCAATCAAAATTCTTTTCTAGTGCCTCATGCATTCCTATGAGTTTATAAGGTATTGGTATTTTAATCTCCCCCTCACAATTGGCTTTATTAGTGTATCTTAGCCTATCTTTTTCCCTCCTTTCAAGGGTATTTGCAAAATTGGTACAAAAGCCTAGCATCTTATGTTGAATAAAGACTTTCCTAGCTTCTCTAGCTACATCACCAAATTCTTTAAGAAGGGTTTCTAAAACAAAATCTTTCTTCTCTCCTTCTTCTCTTTCCCACCTAGCATGCAATTCAGCCATCATTCTAATATTGTCATTAATTCGAACTTGGATAGCATTTGTTTTAGCAAATGACTTAGTATCTTTAACTTCATCAGGCATAACTTTAAGTTTCAAAAGATCAACATCAAGAGCAAGACTATCAACCTTAGAAGCAAGAACATCAATTTTACCAAACTTTTCCTCAACAGATTTGTTAAAAGCAGTTTGTGTACTAATAAATTCTTTAAGCATGACTTCAAGATTAGAGGGTACACTCTTATTATTGTTGTAAGAATTACCATAACCATTACCACTATTAGAAGGATATGGCCTATAGTTGTTGTTACCAAAATTATTCCTGTAAGCATTGTTGTTGAAATTATTATTTTTAATGAAATTCACATCAACACGCTCTTCTTGAGCAACCAATGAAGCTAAAGGAACATTATTAGGATCAACATGAGATCTACCATTAACAAGCATAGACATAATAATATCAATCTTATCACTCAAAGAAGAGGTTTCTTCAACAGAATTTACCTTCTTACCTTGAGGAGTTCTTTCAGTGTGCCATTCAGAGTAGTTGATCATCATATCATCAAGAAGCTTTGTTGCAGCACCCAAAGTGATGGACATAAAAGTACCTCCAGCAGCTGAATCCAATAGGTTCCTTGAAGAAAAATTCAATCCTGCATAAAAGGTTTGGATGATCATCCAAGTAGTTAGTCCATGGGTAGGGCAATTCTTTACCAAAGATTTCATTCTCTCCCATGCTTGGGCAACATGTTCATTATCCAATTACTTAAAATTCATAATGCTACTTCTCAAAGATATAATTTTAGCAGGAGGATAATATTTTCCAATAAAAGCATCTTTACATTTAGTCCATGAATCAATACTATTTTTAGGCAAAGATAGCAACCAATCTTTAGCTCTTCCTCTTAAGGAGAAAGAAAACAATTTCAATTTTATAATATCCCCATCTATATCCTTATACTTTTGCATTTCACAAAGTTCAACAAAATTATTAAGATGGGCAGCAGCATCATCAGTACTAACACCAGAAAATTGCTCTCTCATAACAAGATTTAGTAAAGCAGGTTTAATTTCATAAAATTCTGCTGTGGTAGCAGGTGGAGCAATAGGAGTGCATATAAAATCATTATTATTTGTGCTAGTGAACTCACACAACTTAGTATTCTCAGGAGTACCCATTTTAGCAATAATAAAAATAAACTAAGCAAAACCGAATTAAATAAAGTAAAACAAGTAACTAATTTTTTGTGTTTTTGATATAAAGAAAGCAAACAAGATAGAAAATAAAATAAATCAAGACAATAAACAAAGTAAAGAGATTGGATGTGAGAGACTCCCCTTGCGTGTCTTGATCTTCGCAACGGCGAAAAGCTCTCGCTGGCGTGAGGCAGCTCCTTGTGACGGTAAAGCACACGTCCGTTGGGAACCCCAAGAGGAAGGTATGATGAGTACAGCAGCGAGTTTTCCCTCAGTAAGAAACCAAGGTTTATCGAACCAGTAGGAGATGAAGGCCACGTGAAGGTTGTTGGTGAAGGAGTGTAGTGCGGCGCAACACCGATTCCGGCGCCAACGTGGAACCTGCACAACACAATCAAACTATTTTGCCCCAACTTAACAGTGAGGTTGTCAATCTCACCGGCTTGCTGAAAACAAAGGATTAAACGTATGGTGTGGAGAATTATGTTTGCTTGCAGAAAACAATAGAGAACAATGATTGCAGTAGATTGTATTTCACATGTAAAAGAATGGACCGGGGTCCATAGTTCACTAGTGGTGTCTCTCCAATAATATAAATAGCATGTTGGGTGAACAAATTACGATTGGGCAATTGACAAATAGAGATGCATATACATATCATGATGACTACAATGAGATTTACTTAGGGCAATACGACAAAGAACATAGACTGCCATCCAGCATGCATCTATGCCTAAAAAGTCCACCTTCAGGTTAGCATCCGCACCCCTTCCAGTATTAAGTTGCAAACAACAGACAATTGCATTAAGTACTGTGCGTAATGTAAACAATACAAATATCCTTAGACAAAGCATTGATGTTTTATCCCTAGTGGCAACAACACATCCACAACCTTAGGGGTTGCTGTCACTCCCCCAGATTCAATGGAGACATGAACCCACTATCTAGCATAAATACTCCCTCTTGGAGTCACAAGTATCAACTTGGCCAGAGCCTCTACTAGCAACGGAGAGCATGCAAGAACATAAATAACATATATGATAGATCAATAATCAACTTGACATAGTATTCCATATTCATCGGATCCCAACAAACACAACATGTAGCATTACAAATAGATGATCCTGATCATGATAGGCAGCTCACAAGATCTAAACATGATAGCACAAGAGGAGAAGACAACCATCTAGCTACCGCTATGGACCCATAGTCCAAGGATGAACTACTCACGCATCAGTCCGGAGGCGGGAATGGTGATGTAGAGCCCTCCGGTGATGATTCCCCTCTCCGGCAGGGTGCTAGAGGCGATCTTCTGAACCCCTCGAGATGGGGTTCACGGCGGCGACGTCTCTGGAACTTTTCGTATCGTGGCTCTCGGTACTAGGGTTTTTGCGACGGAAGAAATAAATAGGCGAAGGGGCAGCGTCGGGCGCCCGAGGGCCCACCCCATAGGCCGGCGCGACCAGAGGGGGCCGCCGCCCTATGGTGTGGCCGCCTCGCGTCCCCTCTTCGTCTCCTCTTCGGTGTTCTGGAAGGCTCCGTGGAAAATAGGACCGTGGGCTTTTGTTTCGTCCAATTCCAAGAATATTCGTAAACTAACTTTTCTGAAATCAAAAACAGCAGAAAACAGGAACTGGCACTGCGGCATCTTGTTAATAGGTTAGTCCCGGAAAATGAATAAAAACATTATAAAGTATGACTAAAACATGTTGGTATTGTCATAAAACTAGCATGGAACATAAGAAATTATAGATACGTTGGAGACGTATCACACTCCTGGTGGTATGGGCAAACATTGTGATCCGATGTTTGCCAGAACATCGGCTTCATCATTGCTGAGTCTGCTCACGTGATTTACTTCACACCCGTCGAAGGTTTTTTCGAGTTTATTCTATGCGTCTCAGTATGCTATCATGATGTCATTGACTGCGTCACACTTCTTCATCACTTGTTGTGCTACCAACTGAGAGTCACCAACGATTTTCGGCATGTTGCGCCACACGCTTTTGCCATTTTCATCCCATGGAGAAGAGCTTCATATCCTGCCTCATTATTCGATGCATTGGGGAAGGTTATCCGCAATATGTACTTCATCTTGTCGCCTTGCGGGCAAACAAATATCACACCTACCCCCGCTCCTTCGTTCTCTTGGACCAGTCAAAATTCATGTGCCAGGTACTTGATAGATCTGGTGGTCATGTATTTTGTATTTCCATCCACTCTGCGACAAAGTATGGCAAAATCTGCGACTTGATTTCTTTTCTTTTTTCATATGTGATGTCCCGAGGGGAAAGTTCTATTCCCCAGGGAGACACGTCCCGTAGCTTCTGGATTGTTCAAGATATTCGAGAGGTGCCTCATTAACCACTACGACCGGGTGCGCCGAAAAGTAATGTCTTAACTTCCTTGCCGACATGGAAACTCCATACTCTAGCTTCGCGTGCGGGTAATGTTGCTTAGATGGAGACAAAACTTTGCTAAGGAAATACGCTGGACGCTGGACTCCATGGATTTTGCCTTCTTCTTCTCTTTCGACAACTAGGACTATGCTGACCACCTGTGGTGTGGCCGCGATGTACAACAACAGGGGTTCCTTTTTCGTGGCGGCACCAACACTGGTGGTGTCGAAATAGTACGCTTCGTGTACTCAAAAGCTTTATCTGCTTCTTCGTTCCACTCGAATTTTTCTCCTTTCTTTATAAGCGCGTAAAAAGGCAGCGCTTTTTCTCCCAACCTGGTGACGAATCTGTTTAAAGCTGCGACTCGCCCCATTAGCTGTTGTATCTCCTTAATCTTGGTTGGTTTCTTCATCGTCAAGATAGCCTGTATTTTTTCTGGATTTGCTTCAATCCCTATGGTTGATACAAGTATCCGAGGAATTCTCCCGCAGGAACACCAAAGGAACATTTTGTCGGGTTCAGCTTGATGCGGAACTTGTCGAGGTTGTCGAACGTTTCATGCAGATTGTCGATTCAGGATAACCCTTGTTTTGTCATGATGTCCATGTCGTCGATGTATACTTGGACGTTCTTGCCAATATGTGTGGCGAGACACTTCTGCATCATCCTCTGATATGTTGCTCGTGTGTTTTTTTAATCCGAAGGGCATTGTTCTGTAGCAAAACACACCATAGGGGGTTATGAAAGCTGTTTTGACTTCATCCTCTTCTTTCAGTCGGATCTGGTTGTAACCAGAATATGCATCCAAGAAGGAAATATGTTCACAACCTGCCGTGGATCGAGTCAATAATTTCATTGATCCTCGGGAGGGGGAAATGATCCTTTGCGCAATGTTTACTGAGACACATGAAATCGACGCACATGCGAAGGACTTCAGTGTTTTTCTTCGGGACCAGCACTGGATTAGCAACCCAAGTGGCCTTAGTTTCTATTTCGTTGATGAACCCAACTTCTTCAAGTTGATGAATTTCTCGACAACATGGCCTTACCGTTCGGCTCGGAGAAACGGCGCAAAGGTTGTCGAAATGGTCTAGCTCTTGGATCCAAATTAAATGCGTGCTCAGCAAGTTCCCTGGGTACTCCTGGCATGTCATCTAGACACCATGCAAAGATTTCCCAGCGCTCACGGAGGAACTTGATGAGCGCGCTTTCCTATGCGCTATCCAAGTTGGCCGCGATGGATGTCGTCTTCTCGGTATCTGTCGGGTGAATTTGTACTTCTTTGGAATCCTTAGAGGTGTCGAAAGCATGCTCTTGCAGGGATCTACCTCCATCTGGCAGCACACCATGGTTGGTGGTAAGCTTGGTCGCCTCGTACTCAGCTTGCATTCCAAATGACTCGGAGAGCTTGTGAAAATCCATGTCGCACTTATCTGACAGGGCGAAACTTCCCTTAACCGTTATTGGGCCCTTAGGTCTAGGAATCCTCCATAATATATACGTATAATGTGGTACTGCCATGAATCTGGCATACGCAAGTCGTCCCAAAAGAGCATGATATTGTGACGGCTAGTCTATGACCTCGAACTCGAGCTTTTCTTTCCTGAAGGTTTCTACTGTTCCGAACTGCACGTCGAGTGCTATCTTGCCCAAGGGATAAGCTAGGGCGCACTTATCGCGTGTTTGGGGACCAAACATCTGCCGATTGCACCGCCCGGCCTCGCTGCCCACAACCTGTTTGGTCAATTGCGCCGATAGGTTTCTTACTCATCTTTTGGGCGCTATTGTGGGCGACCATTGATCCGCAGTTGCTACCCACACAGATGGACATGTGGAAGATGCTGGACAAGTTCCGCGCTGAGGTCATTGGCTCCTCTTCCGATGAAGAGTCCGAACACACGACCAGACCATGGCTACCGCTGCGGCCTCCATCCTCCACGAGCACAATGCCAGCCAGATGCCGGTGCACCGGGGCTCTATGAAGGGCCGCTAAAAACCTGTCGCACAACATAGTGGAAGGGCACCTCCGGCTCCAAGCGGACTACTTCGACCGCACCAATCCGGTGTTCCCAGAAAAATGTTCCGGCGCCGGTACAGGATGTCAAGGGACCTGTTAATGCCCATTCTATGGGGCGCCAAAGACTACAACCCCTACTTCCAATGCATGTCCGATGCAACATGTGCACTAGGTTTCACCTCGTACCAAAAATGTTCCGCAGCTATTCACATGCTATCCTATGGAATGGCTGCTGATATATTCGACGAGTATCTTCGAATGAGTGAGAGCACTTGCCTTGAGTCCATGTCCAGATTTTGCTGAGCTATGATTGCCGTGTTCGGAGAACATTACTGTAGGGAGCCAATAGTTGATGATACAAGACGGCTGTTGTCTATCAACGAGTCTAGAGGGTTCCCAGGAATGATCGATATCATAGATTGCATGCACTGGGAGTGGAAGGACTATCCATTTGGATGGCAGGGTCAATACAACGGCCATGCGGAGGGATGCACTGTAATTCTTGAAGCAGTGATATCTCAAGATTTATGGATTTGGTATTCACTCTTTGGCATGGCCGGTTCCAAAAATGACATCAATGTGTTGCATCGATCGCCGGTTTTCAATAGGATTATGCGAGGCAAAGCTCCCCGGGTGAGCTACGAGATCAATGGACATGAATATGACAAGCCACATTATCTTGTTGATGGCATCTACCCTGACTGGGCCACACTGGTGAAGACTGTCCATAATCCAAACTCCGAGAAGACGAGAAGGTTTCCAAGATGCAAGAGGCTTGCAAGAATGATGTGGAGCAAGGATTTGGTGTGCTCCAAGCTCGGTGGGCAATTGTCCATCACCCGGCAAGAACATGGTCGCTGAAGACCATGCACAACATGATCGTTGAGAACAAGCGTCCTGATGGCCGCAATGAGCACCAATGGGATTTCCAAGGTGAGTTGGTTGCGCCAATCCCTGGGGCATCATCATGGCAGGAGTATCTGCATATGAATGTTGAAGTCACTGAACAGAACGTATCAAACGGATCTGATTGAGCATCAGTGGGCATTGGTTGGCCACGAAGGCAATGCGTAGAGGTCAATATCATCTTATTTTTTATGTAGACTTTTAAGAATTTGGATGTAACTGAGACTACTTTGAACTTGTTTATTTTGTTGTTTAAAACTTCCCAATTCATGCAGTCGCCAATGCGTGCTATTGGAGGCACCCAATGCAAACGAACGCGCGGTAAAAAACCACCCACTGCTCGACCCAAACCGCGCGTAACCATCCGAAATGTCGCAGGTCCTTAGAGCATCTCCAGCCGTCTCCCCGACGAGGCCCCCGACAACCCTTTTTTATATCCGGACGACGTTATTCGGCCCAGCCGCGCACCCGGCTCCTCGTTTCCCCCATATTTGGCCTTTAATCCATCCGGAGAGCCCAGACCATCCCCGGCCCCCCGGGGTGCGCTCGGGGACTCCAGACGAGAGAAAAGCGGGGACGGGCCCGCTCTGTCGACGAGAGAACACACGAACCCCACCACTTTGTCGACGCAAATCACCTCCCCTCTCGTTGCTCTGTCGCCGCTGGCACCACCCCTCACCAATCTGCTGGCCGGTTGCCTGAACCCCGCCGTCCCTCCAACCTGCAGCCTATATTCCGCCGTCCGTCGTGCCCTCTGCCTATATTCCGCCATCGGGCAACTCCCTCGTGTTGCGCCTCATCGACACGCCCGACAGGTGTTCGTCCAATTGCCTCTCCGGACATGGACTCCGACGAGGAGGAGGAGCAGATGTTCGCCGAGCTTTTTGAAGAAGAAATGGCAGCCGCCGCCCAAGACGAGGAGCACATGTTGATCCTAGCTTTCCTGTCCAGCTTTTACGCCGAGTCGACCATTGGTCGCCGTGGTGGGTCGGAAGTGCAAGCCAAGGCAGCGAATGGAGGGCTACTGCATGCTCTACACCGACTACTTCGCCGACGACCCATTGCACGGTGAGGCTGTTTTTAGGCATCGTTTCAGGATGAGCCGGAAGCTCTTCCTAAGAATTGTGTATGTCCTTCGAGAGTACGACTCCTATTTCAGATGCAAGTTGGATTGCACCGACATAACAGGGTTTTTCGCCATGCAAAAGTGCACAGTGGCTATTCGAATGCTGGCATATGGAGCTCCTGGTGATTCTGCCGATGACTATCTTCGGATGACGGAGTCCACCGCCCTTGATTGTTTCTACCGGTTCTGCAGGGCGGTGATAGCAGTGTTCGGGGACATCTACTTGAGATCACCCACTGTCGAAGACACTGCTAAGATCCTCGCTGTCAATGAAGCTCGAGGATTTCCAGGGATGCTTGGAAGCATTGACTGCATGCATTGGAAATGGAAGAACTGTCCGTTTGCGTGGCAGGGAATATACAAGGGTCACAAAAAGGCTGCACTGTGATACTTGAGGCAGTGGCTACCCATGATATCTGGATTTGGCACTCCTTCTTTGGTATGCCGGGATCCAACAACGACATCAACGTCTTGCAGTGCTCGCCGATCTTCTCCAAACTTGTTGAGGGTCATGCTCCCCCGGTTAACTTTGTGATCAATGGCCGACTGTACAACAAGGGATACTATCTTGCTGACGGTATCTATCCAAAGTGGGCAACATTTGTGAAGACTATCTCAAGCCCCGTCCTCCCGAAGGAGCAGGAGTTTGTCAAGGAACAAGAAGGTTGCCGAAAGGACGTCGAGCGTGCATTTGGTGTCCTCCAGCAGAGATTTGTTGTAGTCCGGTTCCCCGCTTTGACTTGGTCCAAAGATCAGATGTGGGAGGTGATGAACTGTTGTGTGTGCTTACACAACATGATTATCGAGAATGAGCGAAAGTATCCGGTTCCTCTGAGCGAACAAGCTGCACCATATGATAGAGAGGGTCCTCTTGCACAGCCTAATCACCAGGTGCCGGCATTGTGTGCTGCGTTCACCGCTATGCGTGAGGAGACCCGAGACTTCACAATACATCAACAGCTGCAGGATGATCTGGTGGAGCACATATGGACGCTTCGAGGCAACATCAACTAGTTTTTATTTGATTTGTTTGAAAACTTGTCAATTTATTTGGTTTTTTTTTATCTGTAACGTTTATGTGTAAAAATAAGCCAAATATTGGCAAAACTGATCAAATTCGTCGAACTGTGTTGGATATTTGGCAGCTAGGGACTTTTTTTCCTGAAAAACACCAAACACCGGGCATCTACTGAGGAGACGGCTGAAATTTCGCTGCTCTCCGATCGAAACTTTCATCCAAATCCGACGCTAGCTGGAGATGCTACTAGTAAAATGCCCGTGCTTTGCTACGGGCGACAATAGAAGTGAACAAAACAAAATAGGGCATGAAAACACAAAATTGATTTATACATATTAGGTGTTACATAACCAAAAATGATTTTTTAATCTAAAAGGGAACACTTTATCGTCTATCGGGTACAAATGTATCCGAGCTAGAAATACTCTTCCCAGCACAATACATAGTGACGGAACACTAAAAAATTGTAAATTCTATTTTTCAATTCACTTCACATAGAAAAAGTAATACATGAGTAGCTTGGCTTCCCCCAGCAGGGAGAGGAACCTTGCTGACTTTGTTGCTCACTTGAGTTCTTCCAGATCGTATGAACAATAATGCCTTTAGAGTTTGACGCGGTGCCGGGCTTTAACCGTGAGGTCTGCTATCTACATATTAGAATGCCATGTTTACTTGTATGTTCAACAAAAGGAGAAAATAATTATATTAACAAATAAAATACACCATCCGATAATAGTGGCTATCCAAGGATAGAAAGGTAACAATTATATGATCCTCGATTCCGCATAATCAATAGCCACTCAATTAATACAGTTTCTATGTGATAAACCCTAGAGTAACATTGTGTAGGATTATGGAGCATTGTGGTAGAGGGTGAATAGAAATTTAGAATACAAATCTATCAGGAGATAGCAGCCATACAATTTCTAGCTACCTAGTTCAGTGGTTCTGTAACTTGAGTCAAAAGTTATTCAGAGCATCTAGTTACAGCCTTGTACAAGTTGCACAAGAGCACCATAATCGAAGCCTCACATAAATATATTTGTACCTTCAATAATGATTACTTACACCAACTTTCCGGTACAATACATGTATTGTCAATTCCAAGCACCACGTGAATTGCATCAAAGTGAACTGAACAATATGAGTTTAAGGCCAAGAGTGCTCTACGCCGGGTACAAAATTATGCATCGCGTGCAACCTGATGTCTAGTCTTACTCCTACCTCTGTTCCACTATTCAGACCAATTACACAATTTCGGAATGAATGGAAATTGATTGAAATGTCAAACCATTAGTCAGGTTGTGCTGCCAGACTCGAAAAAGAGAACAGTGAATCCTTTATATCTTCTACAGCCCCGTCACAAGAAGATTTGTAGGTACTTGGGAATTTAGCAGAGCAATGAAAGATGCACAATCATTTTCTGAAGTAGTAGACAAAGCAAAGAGTAGATAGTGGCAGTGAAGGACGAGGATGATGGAGCAGTGTGCCCCAGCCAAAGAAAGTTTTGAAACGACATTAGCCGAACGGTGGTGTAACCTGAATCCTCTCTTCCCCACACACCTAAAGATTTCTCAATGCAAAATTCAGTAAGATAAATCGGTTGAAACAAGAAACTGAGCTTGAAAAATTCCATGAGATGAACAACACACTGACAACTGAACATTTATTAGAGAAGCTAGTGGAGGAGAGAACCGCAAATTAACTCACTCGGTGTGTTCCTCTCCCACCCTATTCTATACCACATCGAATCAATCTAGAGAACGAATGGAAGGAAACAAACAGATAAATCAATCATTTATGAGGAGAAAAGATAATTAAAAACTACCTAATGCATCAGCGACAGAAAGAGTGAAGAGACAGAGCCGACACACAACCCAGTGGTGGTGGTGTGCCTCCTTCGTGGGACCTGAAACTGGCGACGGCGAAAAAAAGATAGGATTAGCCTTCACAGCAGCAAGGGCAGTGGTTCATTGATCTGTATAATAGAAAACCCAAAATAATTACATACCTCACGTGGAACTTACTATAATTGGCCTACGGTATGCATACAGTTTCAACTAATTCATGCTACACAAATGTGCTTCCATATAGGTTGACAAATGAACACCTACATAAGTGAGAAGAAAATGAACATCTAACAGGGAGAAATACTTCAGTTAACACGAATAGGTTGAGCGCGAGAGATGAAATTGAGAAAATATCATCACCCATAGTTAACTGGACTAATTTGAGCAACCTTGTCCAGACCAGTTAGGCAAGACAATCATATAACATCTCCGAACAGAAAACACAAGTTAGAACACTAACATGATTACATCTCCCCAATTTATCTGTAGTAAAGATTGTGTTGTGTAATACAAACCAAAGAAACACATGGATCTTAAATGGTACATCACAATTCCAAATGAATTGGGAGACATTAGGCGATCTGGTCAGTTGTAAACTTGTAATATAACTTTGTAGGAAGCACACTGCATGTTATCAATTTCCATGAAATTTAGCCAGCGATTTCCTTGCTATCTGGGTAGCATCACTTTGCTACTATTGTAAACTTGCAATGTCAATTTCTAGGAGGACAACAGATGTTATCAATTTCAATGAAATTTTGCCCGCGATTTCGTTGCTATCTGGATAGCAACACTTTGCTACTATAATCATGGTTTGATTTAAGTCATAGTAATTTAGGGTCAGGGAATTACAGGCAAGAGCAAAGAAAGAGCAAACAAACCTCTCCCTATAATGATGAAGAATAACGAAAACTTAATAATGCATACATAATGTATGTTTAGGTAGCATGAAAATAGATGCAAAGATATAATGTACATTCAATGCAGAACTTTGACGCTCCATCACCTTAGGCAGTAACATGTGCAATCCCCTTTTGATGTGTTTATATCATCAGTAATAAAAAGCTATGACCAGGAAAAATGCATGAAAAGCAGAAACATGTGGCACTTACTTCCAACAAATCATATTTTTCAGGCATTTTCCAATTAAATCTATACTTTCTAGGACATTTGTTATACTACCATATATCCTCCTCATTTGCACCTACAGAGATTTATAAAAATACAAGACACTAAGGAAGTATACTCAAGACACTGACAAAAGATGAGACACCTAAGACAATGCAAAGCATTGTTCTTTTGATGTATACTAAACCAGACCTCCAATGTCTCGGCTGCTTTATTTCAATCAAGGTATGCCATTTTTTCTAATTTGAGAGAAGCATTGCATACTTTACCTAGTGAGTTGTCATAGTGTCAGCTGCTTTCTGAAACTAAAGGAGGTCATTATATTATCCCATTTGGTTTGAATAACAAATTGGAAATTTTATTATCCAATGATCAGAGTGATGCACATCAAATATTGTAAAAAAAAAACTAAGTAAGCAAGAGCGCCTCTTGTGAAAATAAAAGAAGGCGGGAGCTTAGTCTACCACGGGTTACCTAGACCACAACTGCAGATTTTGGTCATACACCTAACGACGGAAGCATAACATTGTTGCCCATGGCCATGAAAGAGTTAACAAACACATCACAACTATCTAGAGGACTACATGAGCATTCGAGGCGTCTATGATCCTGTGAGCATAATAACCAGGCCAACTACATATAGTCCATTGTTGATTTTAATAATTGAATACAACCAGACCTGAATTATCGAATGTGGTAGATGATACCAGAATCCACCACAATTCAAGAGGGCACAATCATCTCATTTAGCTATGAACTGAGTGAAACACCAATGATAAATAGGCATTTCCTTGACTTACCGGCGCCCGGACTTCGGCCTCCCGCTCGTCACTGGCGGCCACGTATGATGGATGCGGCGGCCGGGGAGGCAGCTGCGTGAGGGAGGCCGTGTGAGCCAGAAGGGGCTGTCACGGGAAGCCACGGAAGCGGCGGCGGCTACATCAGGAGGGGGCGGCTTCGGGGGTTCGTTCACCGCAGCGGCGGTGGCCGACATCCTCGACGATGGCCCATCCCGCCACCGCGTGACATCGTGTTAAACATGCATATCACTAACCATGTGACCTGTGTGTTCATAGATTAAACCAGTCCCAAACTGAGCGCATGATTTAAGAGTTAAAGTGTGTTTGTGAACTTAGCTAGAAATACACGAATATCCAGACTACAAACTTTTCAATTATGAATTTTGATTATTTGCTACTGCAATTAATCTTGTATGACATACTGCAATCAGTCATGTATGACAGAGCTAAAGCTCCAAGTATCAGATCTTTGAACTCTGTGATACTGTAGTATCAAAGCTTCTATGGCTGACAAATTTACAATCATCCACGGTGAATCAATCGCTCAGGCAACCAGATGTGTATAGATCCATGATGAATAAATCACTTATGCAACCAGATGTATTTATATCTTGGGCTCTGGTCAACAATAAAAAATCAGAGGATGGTTCGGATGGGAGTAGTACCGTGCAGATTCGCCAGGCGGTGGTCCTTTTCCCCAGCTGACGCAGTGGGTTGACTGGATGTCGTGTTGACCGCTACGCCCTGACGGAGACTACCGCGTGGCAATCTCCGGCAACGATCTCACAAAACGCACGGCTGGAGGAGAATGTCCGGCTTGAGCTTGTAGCCTTGTACTGAGCTGTAGGAGGGTGGACGTCGAGATGGAGGGGCGCCTGGGGCGTGGTCAGGGCCTGGGCGTGGTGTAAGATCGCCGGCGGCTGGGGAAAGACGAAGGGCCTTGAGATGGAGGTTCGGCCAGGGTTGGGGGCCGAGATAGAGGGCGGCTGGGGCAGTTGAGCGAGATGGGAGGGGCGGCGGCGGCGGCGTGACCCTGTGCTAGGGTCCATGGGAGGAGGTCGGGTATGAGCGGTCGGAGACGATGGGTCAAAACCGTTAGCCCTCCAGGCTGATTTTAGGGTTTCTTAGGGACTAAAATGAAAAAGGATGACGTGGGGTGGGGGTGGGGGGTGGGATGTGGGACTGGGAGTGGGACGACGAGACGACGGACCATACCATGGATTGACGACGGAACCGCTTCGCGTTTTTTAAGTACTATACTAGTACACATACCCGTGCGTTGCACGGGGATAAAAAAACGATAACATGGAGACGCACAAAGTTCTCCCCGTCCTACATGAGCGCCAAGTTAGATGACGCTAGGGTGATGATAAAGTGTGAATTAATGTTATGTTATGTTAACTCACAGCGACGAGTGGGTTAAAAATCCAGGAGAGTCTTTAGCTGCTTGAGGACAGAACCACGTGGAAATTTCAGCCACGCGTTTAACCAGTAGATGATGGCAATGTCAGAGAATATGGTGTACCGATGCCCACCCTCCCCTGGCCTGCTCCAGACTGCCTGCTCCAGAAGATGGTGTCCGTCCGTACCAGTTTCCAGGCGAGTTAGGCCGCTCCAGCGGGAAGCGGGCGTACTCCTTCGACCGGCAGGACACCTCTTGACCAGCACGGCAAGACGCATGAACCGGCACCAGCACGATGTGCTCGTTGGTGCTCTCCATGGCAGACACAATCCCGTATGTCGAGCTTTCTTACGCGCCGGCGCCAGCCATCGGCGAGATCCTTTCCGCTTTTTATACCTTCCATCGCTGTCGATCTTCTGTACCTCTGTAGCGTCACAGCAAAAGCCGGCGAGTGCCACATACATGAGCGTATCCCAAGGAGAGTAGGCTGCTCCGTCGTAGAGGCAGGACTCTCGGCGCCGGCCTCAGGCTACTTGGCCGAGATGATTGCGAAGGAAACAACGTCATCTAGGTCGACGGTGCTTCCTGTCGGCGGACTATGGAATCGATCAATTTGGTTCGTTTTCCGCTTGATCTTTACCAGATCGATATATGCTTCGAAGGAAGGATACATAGCTGCTCCTCGTCCGCCTGGACAGTTGCTGAAGGAGCTTCAGCCTCCTGTCGACGTATCCATTGCCATATGTTTTATAGATGGAAGCCATCCAGAGAACTTGAAAAAAGCAATGTTCGGACACTTATTATGGATTGGACGGGTATTATTTTTCTTCATATTTATGCAAAAAAGTATAGCTAAATTAATAAATTAAATATATGTAAAATTAGATGTAAATCTTGCATGCAAGCAAAGTACAATCATTACCAACTAATGTATTCGTAAAGAGCTATTGCATTAATTAGCACATACCAGATCAGAACTGAGGACCCATCATAGATAATCTGGTGCTTATTACCCTGGTACGATTGGGTAACAAGGTGCGACCGGGCGGTGAGCGGCGTCATAGCCTGCGAGCGGTGGAGGCTTCATGTATATGTGTAGTATATACCTGAATCATGATCGTGCGACAGGTCGCAATCTAAATAATGCCGCAATTAGCACTGCTCCAAGCCATATATACTTCGTTGAGGTGGCCTGCTCGATCCTGCCACATACTGTACTTCGTTGAGGGTGGCCAATCGTTGCGGGATGGTCTGGCTTCAGTACCGCGCGAGGTCCTCCCGAAAGGTATCGGTCGACGGCGCGTAGCTGGCAAGCACGTTGAGGAAGTGGGGCGTGGACACGTCCACTCGGCTGTCGAGGCCGATACACACCAGCGCCTACGCACGGCCTGCATGGCGGCGGTGTCCTCGACGGAGATCAATCTTTGATGACGAGGACGAAGGTGATGCGAGTGGCCGGGAGGCAAGGCTGCACGTTCCGAGGCCGCTAGGCTCCCATCTGTTCCAGGTCGTCCCAGGTAAGGGGAGTTCGGCTAGCAGGCGACGAGGCGATCGAACAGCTGCCGACGGTGGTGCTTTTTGCAGCACTGCGATGGCAAAGGAGCTACCGGGAGCGGCAGCGGGCACTGCGTTTCGATTCTGCCGCTAGGATCGATTCGTTTGGGAGTTTCTCACGCCCAGCGAATCAGGCAGTTTTTATTGCCTGAGACGTGTTGTGCGGATTTTGTTTGGACTTTGATTCAGCTTCGACAGGAGGAGTTGAGTAGGCATACGACGGAACGGACGGACGAACGAACGACCAAAGCGACGGACGAACCAAACGGACCAAACCAAGGAAACGCTTCTCCCTTTATTATTAGGTATAGATAGAGATTAGGAACGGGGCTTCCGAGGTCTAGCGCAATGAAAATTGCCAAATTGATGCAGCCCACCGATGACGCCTGAAGATGCTCGCACAAGGAGCCGAGAGCATGTGCCAGGCAGAGAGATGGATATTCCCTCCACCAACCGAAACGGGCAGAGGATCCATGAGGGGCCGCATCATGGCTCGCTCGACACTGACGGTTCACGTGTCCTCTTGGCCACCGGTCCGTATAACAAACCGGGCGAGCTACCCCCTCCTGGCCGCGCCGCACCCGCACCACACAGCCCAGCGATCCAGCCATCAAATTCCCTCTCCTAGTCGCGGAGGCGGGAGATTCGGAAGGCATGGCGGAGGAGCAGTTCCTGGCCGCGGCACTGGACGCCGCCAAGAGCGCCGGCGAGGTAATCCTGCTGCACCACTGACCCCATCCCCCCCTCCTCACGCCTCTCGAGCCAACTCTGGATTCCTGATTTACTTTCCTCTCATTCTTCTACCGATTTGCGCGTATGTGCAGATCATCCGCAAGGGCTTTTACCTCACCAAGAATGTGGAGCACAAGGGCCAGGTCTCTTCTTCCTCCCCTCCTCCTATTCCCCCCTTACGCATCCATAAATCTTTTTGATGGGGAGTTGCTGTTTGCCTTGATTGGTCTGGGATCTGGTCCTATCATAATGGTGCTACGAATTCTTGTTGCTGTTGCAGGTCGATTTGGTCACCGAGACTGACAAGGCCTGCGAGGACCTCATCTTCAACCATCTCCGGAAGCTCTACCCGGACCACAAGTTCATCGGCGAGGAGACGTCCGCGGCGCTTGGATCCACCGCCGATCTAACCGACGAACCAACCTGGATCGTCGACCCCCTCGACGGAACCACCAATTTCGTCCATGGGTAATCATGATGTTCTGCCATGCCATGCATGCTCTGCTCTGCTGCGCTACCCCTGTTCTGTTCTATCCCCTTACCTACGATGGTTTCTTCCTTTCTCCTCTTCTCATGCCAAGATTGTTCATGTTTCTTTTCACATTACAGCTTCCCTTTTGTGTGCGTCTCCATTGGCCTCACCATTGGGAAAATTCCCACCGTTGGGGTCGTGTACAATCCCATCATGAATGAGGTAAACATTGATTCTATACTTTATTTTTTTCCTTATTACTTGTGGAGCAGTACAACGTAGGAATTAGTAGAGCCATGCAATGTATGGAAGAATGCATGGACTCATTTTCTGTATACCTATAAATAGTTGTTCTTCGGTCATTTTTTTGTTAGCCTTTTTTTGCAATTGCACGAATCTTAATGTCTGAATCGCGGTTCTCAGTGGTTACTTAGTTATTTCTTAGTCCCCCGAGAAATATAATTCTTACAATGAAGCAAGCATTTCATCTGTACGAGTCATATTCTTATAATAAAGGCTGTTTGAATGATTTTGTGGGCTTTTCTACGTAAACCTCAATTCCAACATATATGATCTGGGCACACAGATTAAAGTCTAATTTCGTGTTTCTTCAATTAGCTTTTCACAGCTGTTCGTGGGAAAGGTGCTTTCCTCAACGGTTCTCCAATCAAAAGTATGCACTTACTTTTTCTTCATTAGGTCCTCGTATGTTTACAATTGACATTCAATAGAAGAAAGCTTACGCATTTTCCTTTTCTGATTACTCGTGCTAATTTGAATATACACCGTTCATGTGCAGCATCACCTCAAGATGAGTTGATGAAGGCCCTTATGGTAACAGAGGTATGTCACAGACACTGCCAAAGATTATTATTTCCATGTACTTCACACTTTCGACTAGGCAGATATATGACTGTCTTTTGAATTTTGATGCCATACATACGTTAGGACTGTTTTGCTGGCTTTGCTGCTAAGTTTAGTTGTAATAGATTATGCATTCAGTAATTCAGAATAACGAAATACATGACCACTACTAGGTTTACTTCACATTTTTTGTTAGCCTTTTTTGCAATCGCACGAACCTTAAATATTTGACTGTGAGCCTTACTGGCCAAGTGCATGGATGAGCTTCAGTGATCTAGGACTCCCTTTTTTTTGAATCTTTTGATCCAGCCTAGTTATCATATTTTGGACAAAGTTTATACTACAGATGTACACGATGCACCTGTCGAATGTTGATATGCACCTGTCGAATGTTGTTATTTCTGGCAACACACTGATGTAGTGATGTGTAGCTACTATGAGCTAATGTTTTGGTGGTACACATACCAATATGACCATCCATGTGTTTTCTTGAACGTCCATTTGTAGATGTGATGAATATGATTGTGTGGATCAAATCTGTCATTATCATGTCAGCTGGCTTTTTTGTATATTGTTCCATGTCCCTTATTGTAGACGCGGATCAATGCTTGAGCTGAATGTGTAAAATAAGCTATGATGCTTAATTTTGGCCTTTTTGTGAGTGGAAGCATGCTGTATTGTTGGTTTTATCTGACATATTAGTTTCAGTATGCAACTTGTCCTTCATTGGAGACAACTAGTTTAAGCCCGTCATACCTGATGTAGTGCACCATTGATAGCTGGAACTTTTTTTGGGACAATTTGGACTATATAACTGCATATTGCGTATTTTCATCACTAATACTTATTATTGGCAACAACAGCTTTAGTATTATGCCATGAAAATTTAGATCTGCCAAAGAATTTAGTGGTAACCATATCAATTGAGCAGGTAGGAACCAAAAGAGACAAGTCCACTTTGGATGACACAACCAACAGAATCAACAAGTTACTATTCAAGGTAAACCTTGTAAAAGTAACATATATATTATTTTGTAGAATGTTAATATTCTAACAGGTAATCCAATTTGTTTCCAGGTTAGATCTATACGGATGTGTGGCTCTTTGGCCTTAAACATGTGTGGAGTTGCCTGTGGTAGGCTAGATTTGTGTTATGAGATCGGATTTGGAGGCCCCTGGTATGTTTACTAAATTATCAGTAGTCTTACATAGAAAAGATAAACCAGCGATCGTATATAATTGTTAATTTTTCCCTCTAGGGATGTGGCCGCTGGAGCGTTGATTCTACAGGAAGCTGGGGGTTTCGTTTTTGACCCGTAAGTTACCAGTCAATATAATTATATATGCTGCAGGCTCTTACTATTCCACATAAGTTTGATCGGTATTGCTATCTTTTCTTCTACCTTTTAATCAATTCTGATCTGCAGGAGTGGTGGTGAGTTTGATTTGATGGCGCAAAGAATGGCAGGATCAAATGGCTACCTCAAGGATGAGTTCATCAAAGCATTGGGAGATGCAAGCTGAATAATCTGTTTCTTCTTTCGAGGTAGAATAAGAATACACGATCGCCTCACCAATAATTTACGAGGCCAAATTTTCGTGTAGTTCCATGTGAACATCATGCATTGTTGTGCAAACATCGTGGATGTAGTGACATTGTATTCATTGGATAAAAAGATATGTCTGGATGTTTTGATCGTTATACTGACCGTGATGAGTACTTATTATGCTATAAAAGAGGTGCTTTAACTGGTTCAGTGATTGTGACATCTAATTTGTGTTGTGAGCACACATCGATAGCTCACCTCGGATCTGAAAAATGGAACATCTGGCGGAATGAAATGAACGTACGTTGTAATGCCTAATTTATGATCAACAAGATACTGGTGTCTGGCATCAGCATTTCAGTAATTTTTTCGAGAATACACCCTGGAAGGCGTATTAATATATAGAAGAAGGGGCAAAGAAGCCCGGCGATGCCGCAAGCGGCAAGTTCATGCTGCCAACATGGGGTGGCAGCTCCCCGACCCAAAGCCTACTCTCCTAATTACCACCACAACTCCACCGGCTCTGGGAAGCCAAAGCTATCACTACGAAAGAGCCTAGCTACACGCCACCTCCCATACTCTTCCCTGATCTTCGTCTTGATCGCCAGGACCGCCGGCCTCACTGAATTGAAGACGACATCATTCCTGTGTGTCCAGATGGACCAGAAAACCAGGATCAATGAAGTCCACAAGTCTCGCTGCGAGACCCCTTGTCCAGGTCTAGAGGTCCACCAGGAGACCAGGTCCTCGTCAGCAGCGGGTAGCCAACCAAGCTTACCCCAATGGCTCAAAGCCCAGGTCCAGACCTCCCGAGCCACGACGCATCCCAGAAGCAGGTGCTGAATCGTCTCTGGCTCCTGATTGCAAAGGGGGCAAGAGGACGAGGCGGGAAGGCCACGCCGCTTGAAAGGATCGTATGCCGCACCTAGAGGGGGGGTGAATAGGTGCTAACCAATTTTTTGTTCTTTTTCAATTTAGGTTTGACACAAAGGTAAATTCTCTAGATATGCAACTAAGTGAATTTACCTATATGACAAGATTATCAACTAAGCAAGATATAGCTACGCAATATATAGGAGATAGAGTGGGATAGAGGTAACCGAGAGTGGAGCACGCGATGACACGGAGATGATTCCCGTAGTTCCCTTCCTTTGCAAGAAGGTACGTCTACGTTTGGAGGAGTGTGGTTGCTACGCAAGCCAAACCAACAGCCACGAAGGCTTCACTCAGATCTCCTGTGAGCAACGCCACGAAGGCCTAGCCCACTTCCACTAAGGGATTTCCTCGAGGCGGAAACCGGGCCTTTACAAGGTTCTTGGGGCACACATCCACAACTGAATTGGAGGCTCCCAAATCTGTAACAATACAACAATCAACAACAACACATCAACACAAATCAACTAGGGAACCAAATAGGAACACTAGCATGAGATCCCTCAAACAAATGAGGGGAAATGAAAAACGCTTCGGTGAGGATGTAGATCGGTGGCTTCTCCTTCGAATCTCCAAAGATCAAGAGATTTGGTTGGGGGAGGAAGGAGATCTTGCAAATCTTGTGTTTCTTGAGGTGGCTCTAATGGTGGTGAAGCTTGGCAGATTTCTTGTGCAATGATTGAGCAAAGGGGAAAGGAAGAAGAAGAGGGGTATAAATACCCCTCCCCAAAATCCAGCCGTTGAGCCTTCCGGGGCGGATAATCCGGCCTAAGTTAGGGCCGGATAATCCGCCCCCGGATAATCCGGCCTCCTGGTACAAAACCAGGACAATGTCCGGCAATTGTCCGGCCCCTATACAGAGCTGTTTTCCCTCAAGTCCTTAGCCGTTTTCGGGGGCCGGATATTCTTGAAATGTCCGGCCCGGATAATCCGGCCCTGGGACAAAACTGGGACAATATCCGGGCAAATGTCCGGCCCCATACCAGAGCCACTTTTCTTCAGGTCCTTAGCCATTTTCGAGGGGCCGGATATTTCCGAAATGTCCGGCCCGGATAATCCGGCCCTGGGACAAAACCAGGACAATATCCGGGCAAATGTCCGGCCCTATACTGAGCTGCAATTCCTCAGGTCCTTAGCCAAAAAACTGGGGCCGGATATTTTGGAAATATCCGGCCCGGATTATCCGGCCTGAAGAACTTTTTGCTGATCTTTTTGACAGTACAGATCACATCCAACACACATACAAATGTATCTATATAATCCCTGTACCACTTAACCAAACATTAGTATATCACGTATATTGACATCAAACACTCAAAACATAATATGAGAGATGTTCTTTCAATCTCCCCCTTTTTGGTGTTTGATGACAATATACGGATTTGCAAGAGAATCACTATAGAAACAAGCATGATGGCAAAACATAGAGGCACTCCCCCTACATGTGTGCATATAAGTAATTTGCATTTGAATACAAATACACAACACATAGGAGCGAGGTGCCTCAACACAAGAGGTATCCATCATGAGTTCTAACAAGAGACATATACAAATATGAAGTTGAGATAGGATGCTAGAAATCATACCCATGTGTAGATATATGATACAGAGATATAGCATCACACATAATATAATAGTCTTGATCTCAACATATAGGAATCCGAAAACCATAACAATGTCTCACACCACATAGCACATAGTTTTAAATGGAACACAACCAACCAAAGCAAATAGTTCAAATAAAATGGAACACAAGCAATAAAGGAATGGTAAACGCATATGCTTGTGCCCAAACCATGCAAATCCCCGAGAGAGTTCCTAATAGAACACTTCTCCCCCTTTGGCATCGAAACGCCAAAAAGGGGACAAGCGCGATGCTACTCGCCCCATGGGGATCACTCGGAGGCATCTTCATCATCGGACTCGTATGGCGCTTCTTCTTCTTCCTCTTCTTCATCAGTGTCAGGGGCATCCGGAGAAAGACGAGTGAGGCTGGACCTTTGAAGGCAACTATCAAGATCACTCCACGGAACCTGAGCAGAGTGCCACCCACTGTAACCTGGGTGAACTGGAGGCCGAGGCGGGGGTCCTTGCTCACCACTGAGCTTGTGCAGAATAACCGCCTGAGTATGCTTAATCTCAGAACGCTCTCGGCTGGCCGCATAGTTCTCCTTATGGATCTCAATGTTCATGCAAAGGATGTGACGCTGAAACCAACTAAGCCTTTTCACTTGTTTCTTCATAGCCGGGAGATCAGGACGGCGAGCAGGAGCAAAACCACTAGAACGAGCATCACCCATGAAGGAGTCAGGTGCAGGAGCAGCAGAAGATACTGGCTTGAGCTTGTAAGCCTTCTTGACGGAATGCTTCACCAATGCGTACCCGCTCAAGTCTTCATCCATGGCCACAGAGTTGTTGATGAGGAGCTGAATATATGGAGCATAAGGTATGGTGTTCCGGGATACCATGGCATCATGAATCTCATTGAAGATGTAGTCCATGACATCAATAGTGTAGTCAACATCCTCATTAGTATCACGGGCACACCTAAAGCTGAGGTGCATAAGACTCACAAGCGCTCCCCGGAGAGCATCATTGTTACCACCACTTGGAGAGATGGTGGCCCGAAAGAACCTGAGTAACTGACTATAGATGGGAAGCAGCCCCTTAGTAGAACCAACTTTTCCAACTGAGGTATAGAGATCAAATAGCACATCCTTATCTGGCTTCTGTGGTCCATGAAGACGACGACCTCCTTCTGCAGGAACTCCAAGAATACCAGCAAATCGGCGCAAGTTTGCGCTACAGTGAGTGGAACCAGTCATCCATTCCATAGTGCGGTCCTCATCTGTCTTGAAGGCCAAAGTGGCAAAGAATTGCTTCACCAACTCTGGACTATAGTCACACTTAATCTTCATCAGATCCTGCAAGCCCATCCTACCAGTCACCCAGATGGCATCCGCAAAATGATCATCTGCAGAAAGGTCTTCCACATTGATTGCTTGCATGGGTCGCACTTTCGGCATGGGCTCAAAGATGTCCTTGTAGATGTATTCCTGCTCCATGCACCAGAATTTCCTGCCCTCTGTCTCTTCATCCCTTGGGAGGTCTTCATACCAGTTCTTCATGCGGATAGCGGAATAAGAGATAAGGTCCATGGTCTTGTAGTTTACCCTTGGGTCCTTGTTCTTCTGCCTTGATGCTGAGGACTTGCGAGGAGCGTTGGATGTGAACTCATCACTAGAACGATCACCCCTTGGGCGTCTCCGAGCACCCCTAGCAACACGACCTGTGAATAGCAAAGGCGGATAGCACAGAGAAGATAATGCTCATAAGTCATGTAAGATACAGCAATGTACTCTAGAAACATACTATAAGTTGGTACAAGTCTAGACAAGACAGATTGAATCAAAACTGCAGAGGCGATGAAGCTCCAGGCCGGATAATCCGGTGCCCCAAGGGGGCGGATAATGACCGGATAATCCGGTCCTCGCGGGGGCCGGATAATCCGGCCCTGCGAATCTAGCAGATTTTGCAATCAACAACTTGTCTAAGAACAGATCGGCCTTATAGCATGCAAGAGGAGTACACTACAAACGATTTGGAACAACTAGACACCAAATCCACCAAGAAAATAGCACATACAAATCACAACACCTAGGGTTAGGGATTGTGAGTCATACCCGCTTCCATTGCGAAAGCCGCTTGGAGGAGAAGGTAGCTAGGAGGGAGGAGCACCCGATCCACCCAAAAACTCCGGGAGGGAGTGGACGGGGCGGCTCCGGCGAGGAGAGGAGGAGAAGAGGAGAGAGAGAGGCGCGTGGGGGTGGTATGAACCGTTTGCCCCCGCGGCCTCGTCCTCAGCCCTTTCAAGATCTGCCCAGGCCGGATAATCCGGCCCTAGTTTAGGGCGGATAATCCGGCCGGGCCGGATTTTCCGGGTGGCCAGGGGGCCGGATTATCCGGTATTCTGGAAATTCCAGAATGCCGGAAATCCTGCCTATCTTTAGTTGGTTATTTGCATAAACTTATATGTGATGCAATAACGTATCACGTCACATATAGGAAGCATATTTACCAATAAGATGGGGCAACCTAGATCATCCGACCGAAAAACCTCAAACTCCAAGTTTTTACCAAAACACGACATATGAGCAAGATGGAAATGGCTTATAGATGAGTGTAGGCTTAGGTTTAGAAGACTCAAACTGTTAATGGTACATGATCACTCAAGTTTGCAAGATATGAGCAAATAAGGCCAAACTAGAGTGATTTCCCATAAGAACATGGAGTTGTCAAATAAAAGGCGATAAGATCCAAATAACTCCAACTCTTCTCAAAGAAGAGTGTGGTGGCCTAGGCCACCATATATGAGTGTTATGGCATGGCACCGCGAAGATATATCTTGGGCCCAAAACCACTACTTGTTGGGGGGATGACCCCCGGTATGCCAAAGGTATGCCAAACCGGATGGTCTCACCCTTCAAGATACCGGTTTAATGTTCGTACCGGAATAAGAAGATAGAGTTTGGCTAAGTAAAGCTAAGCCGGTATCCCCAAGAGGGGTATACCGGAACCAGGAAGGAAAGATACCGGCGCACCGGAAGGAAGAGCATGTCGGCTGGCCGGTCAAAGATTCCGTCAGGAGCTAAAGGACAAGGATGAGCTAAGCAAAGTAGCTTTAAACGAAGGCCTGAGGACAAAGAAGAGGATGACGGCCAAAGAAGCCGGAGGACGTCAGCCTCCATGTTTAAAGAAGACCCCGGCGTCATCTGTGATTAAAGTAGCTTTATAAAGTATCTTTGTAAAGTAGTTTGTCTAGTCAAAGATCCCATTAGGGTTTCTTGTCCTGTAAGCCACCCTCTCCCCTATATAAGGAGAGGGGGCAGCCTCTTTCATACGCGCGATCCAGAGAAGAGAGAAAACCTGTAACCTGTTGAGATCAATAAACATGGTGATCTAGAGCGAGTTCATCCTTGTGTCTTTCTTCTTCTACCTCTGGCCTTGGCCAAGTTCTTGAGGAAAGCATCCGGAAGTTCGTCCATCTAGTCACAAACCCTCCCCCGAATCCTCTAGCGTCCATTCGGCCCCAAGATAAGCCATCCCATGGCATCTGTTTGTTCCCCACGACGACAGTTGGCGCCCACCGTGGGGCATGAAGTGGCGCTTGCTGGAGTTCATATTCGGGCGGGCATCCTCGACATCAATGGCGAGCGCACGGTGTCCGCGCTCGTGCAACGCATCTACAACATGGACTTCATCAACGATAACGCTGGCTGCTTCGCCAACGGCGGCAAGTTCCCGCAGAACGGCCGCACCATCGAGTTCGGCAGCATCCGCGTCTATTTCGGCACCGTCCCTGTGCGCCAGCGCCTCTCGCCGGTGCTGGTGGCGCCGGATCCGCCAAGATGGCTGTGTGCTGGCCGCGCCGCCGGCAGCGTGGAGGTCATGATGGCTGGTGCGGTCAACACCGGCAAGGGAGCTGTGGAGGAAGGAGATGAACGTGCGGCATCGACCCGCGCGGCAAAACCACCGCTGGAGCGTGACGCCGGCATCGCGGGAGCATCATCAGCACCACCGGCAACACCTCTTCAAGCAGCGATGCACACGCTGGCCACGCCTATCGCGCAGAACATCGACCCGGCAAAGGCTCAGGAGGAGCTGGAGGCCACGCGCAAGGCCTGCTTACCGGTGGCGCCGACATCATCCGGGCGCAGCGCGAGCTGAACCTAACCCTACGTGAGTACAACGCTGCCCATGGCTTTGCTTCAGTTAGTGCTCATGCTGCTAGGATACCGGAAAACCGGCTTAAGGCTCGCAATCTAGATCAGGATTTGCGCAAAGAAGTTCTTATCGGCAAGAGTGCATCTGTATCTGTAAGCATCGTAGAAATGCCTAAGTACAGTAGTCCGGATAAAACCATAAAAGCCGCTAAAGCTGCAGTAGAGTTATGTGAATCTCTTTCCGGTGACGAGTTGGCAAAGCAGCAAGAACGTGTAAAAGAGCTGTTGAAAACTATTGAGCAGCAAAATGCTGAGCAGCTAGCTAAGCTGAACGAGGCAGTGGCCTCAAAATCCGCGCGTTCAACAAAGAATGCCGGAAGCAAGTCCCAGGGGCAGGCATCGTCCCCTCATCCGGACAAAAGAAGGGAAAGAGAAAAGAACGCACGGCAGATGACTGTGTATGATCCAGTTCTTGCCGGAAAGCAAAAAGCCGGGCAACATGATGCCGGTAGAAAAAGCCAAGGGGCAGATCGGGGCTACGCCAAGGGAGGCTATGCCGGAAACAATCATGCCGGTAGATATGAAACCGGGCAAAATTATCGAGCCGCAAGAGTGGCATATGTGGATGAAGAAATGCCACCACCAGGGTACCGGCAGGCAAGAGCCGCGGAACCAGAAGAATACGATGAATCAGATTCCGAGGTGGAACGAACAAAAGTCCACCGGAACCCTTTGGGGGAACGCCTGGGGGAAAGATGTTTGCCAGACCGGGATGCGAGGCACAGGTTGGACAGGGTACATCTTTCTGCGATAGTTGAATGTGAGGGACCTCCTGGCCCAAGGTGTTTTGGCCCACGAATCATGAGAGAAGAACCACCGGTGCGCAATTTCCAGTTGCCCCGGGACACAATAACGTATGATGGTACGACCAAGCCGGAAGACTGGCTGGCAGACTATGTCACAGCTGTTTATGTGGCTGGTGGTGGAGTAAACCGGCGTTGGGCGGTAAGAATCATACCGTCCTACCTCGTGGGTCCTGCGAGGATTTGGCTTAACAATTTGCCGGCAGGAAGTATTAACGGATGGTTGGACTTTGAGGAAGCATTTGTGAACAACTTCAGCAGTACCTACAAAAGGCCAAACCGGCCCCAACAGCTTGCGCTGTGCCAACAGCGTGCAGGAGAAACAGACCGGGATTATCTCACCCGGTGGAACTCAATGAGAAACACATGTGAAGGAGTGATTGAGGCACAAGCCATTGCTTGGTTCAGTCAAGGATGCCGGAGAGGGTCACCTTTGTGGCAAAGGCTGCAGAGAAGCATGCCCACAACCTTGGCGGAAATGATACGTGTGGCAGATAGCTATGCATTGGGAGACCCAATGCAACCGGCCGTGCAAGCTGAGCCGGAGCAGTCGAATCCGCATCAGCAGCAATACCGGGATAACCGGAACAACAAAAGAAGGGAAGATTTCCCAGATCGAAGATATGCATCACAGCAAGTTGCTGCCGTGCAGGAAAATTATGACGCCAGCGGCAGTCAGAGACAGAAAACCGGATCGCAGCCATGGGCGGGTCCTAAGAAGCAGTGGGTCGAGAAGAAACCCTGGGGCCAGAAAAAGAACTGGCAGGAACCCGTGAAATACACCATGGAAGCCGCCATGGATCAACCTTGCCGGTGGCACACGCCGAACCCGGATCACCCGTCGAACCACTTGACGAAGGATTGTTCTTGGACCAAGTTCTTGATGCAAAAGGGAGCGGTAAAAGATGCGCAGGCGCCAGGGGGCCCCGTGCAGCAACAACAGCAATTACCACCTCCACCACCACTTACTGGAGCAAACGCCTTACCGGTGCAGCCTCAGCCAAACAGGCACAGTACCAGCAGGTTAACCGGGTGGAGCAAAACAATGACCAACCACCTCCACCGGCACCTTTAGGCCGGAATGTTTACGAGGACCCGCATCTGTGTTGTGTTGTCTTTGTCACTGAGCCAATGGACAGGCAAAGTGTGCACCGCCGTTCCATGGAGGTAAACGCCGTGATGCCGGCAGTTCCAAAATACATGCTGTGGTCAGATCAGGAAATCACCTGGTCGTTCAAGGATCACCCCAAAATCATGCCGAATCCGGGTGGATATGCCCTAGTTGTGGACCCAATCATGAAGGGGCCGGAAACTCGAGTAAAATTCAGCAAGGTGCTGATAGACAATGGTAGCAGCATAAACATCATGTACAAGCACACCATGCGTACGCTGGGCATAACGGAGAATATGCTGCAGCCAACTCACACAACTTTCCATGGGATTGTTCCCGGTTTGTCTTGCGCCCCGATAGGAAAAGTTCGGGTGGATGTGTCGTTTGGAGGACGTGACAATTGTCGTGTTGAGAACATTGAGTTTGAGGTGGTGGACTTAGATAGTCCCTACCATGCCTTGTTGGGGAGACCGGCATTGGCAGCTTTCATGGCATCAACTCACACGGCCTATCTCAAGATGAAGATGCCGGCACCTCGTGGACCACTAACTGTGGTGGGGAACTATAAAGTCTCAATAGAAACTGCTTCCGCCGGATCAAACCTGGCAGAATCACTGGTGATAGCGGAAGAAAAGAAAAGAATGCAAACTGCTGTTGCGCTGGCTCAGTCCTCAAAGTTGAGCCTAGCGGCAATGAGTGGAAACTTGGACTCACCGACATTCAAGCCGACAAATGAGACAAAGGACATTGTGCTGGATCCGGCTTACCCAGAGCGCACCGTTCGTATCGGTGCCGGCCTCGATCAAGCATAGGAAAGCGCGCTCGTCAGCTTCCTCCGTGAGAATCGGAATATCTTTGCCTGGTCTACTGATGACTTGGTAGGTGTTCCGAGGGAGCTGGCTGAGCACTCTCTAAACGTCCGGAAAGATGCTAAGCCGGTGCGGCAACCTTTGCGCCGGTTCGCTGAAGATAGGAGAAAAATCATTGGAGAAGAGGTAACAAAACTGCTGGTTGCCGGTTTCATCGTGGAGGTCACGCACACAGAGTGGCTGGCCAATCCGGTGTTGGTCGAAAAGAAAAAAGATGAGAACCTGGAGGCAAAACTCGCAAAGGTGTGGCGCATGTGCATTGACTACACCAACCTCAACAAAGCTTGCCCAAGAGATCCTTTCCCTTTGCCCCGAATCGATCAAGTGATTGATTCTACTGCTGGGTGTGAGCTGTTGTCGTTCCTGGATGCCTATTCCGGCTTCCACCAAATCCCTCTGAAAAAAGAAGATCAAATAAAAACTGCGTTCATTACCCCGCACGGGGCTTATTGCTATGTTACTATGCCTTTTGGTCTGCGCAACGCTGGTGCAACGTACCAGCGCTGTATGCAAAAATGCTTGTTTGATCAAATCGGAAAAAATGTGCAAGTCTATGTGGATGATATTGTGATAAAAACCAAAGTAAAAGATACCTTAATCGATGACATCAGGCAAACATTTGATAACCTAAGGCGGTTCCGGATGAAACTCAATCCAGCAAAGTGCACCTTTGGTGTCCCTGCCGGCAAGCTGCTTGGTTTCCTTGTGTCAAGCCGGGGCATTGAGGTTAATCCGGTAAAAATCCGGGCGATAGAAAGAATGACTATCCCACGGGAACTGAAAGATGTGCAAAAGTTCACCGGAAGCTTGGCATCGCTAAGCCGGTTCATAAGCAGGCTAGGAGAAAAGGCCTTGCCACTCTATGCTTTAATGAAAAAATCGGATACTTTCGTCTGGACCACACAGGCAGACGCAGCGTTTAAAGAATTGAAAAACATGCTCGTAACGGCCCCAATTTTGGCCTCACCCTTGGAAAGAGAACCTATGTTGCTTTATATAGCGGCAACAAACCGGGTGGTTAGTGTTGTGGTAGTGGTGGAAAGAGAAGAGGAAGGAAAAACCGTCCAGAGGCCGGTATACTACCTGAGCGAGGTGCTCTCCTCATCAAAACAAAACTACCCACACTTCCAAAAAATGACTTATGGCGTGTTTATGGCCGCCACAAAGCTCAAGCATTACTTTGAGGAGCACCCTATGAAGGTGGTGAGTGAGGCACCCATCTCCGATATCATGGGCAACAAGGATGCCAGCGGCCGGATTGCAAAATGGGCAATTCAGCTATCGCCGTATGTACCGGTGTATGAAAGAAGAGATGCCATAAAATCGCAAGCTTTAGCTGATTTTTTGGTCGATTGGGCGGAGATACAATACAAGCCGCCGGAACACAAGGTAGAATACTGGAAAATGCATTTTGACGGATCCAAGCTCAAGGAGGGCCTAGGTGCCGGTGTAGTACTCACCTCACCAAAGGGAGACCACCTCCGGTATGTTTTACAAGTGCACTTCAGGGCGTCAAACAATGTCGCTGAGTATGAAGCTCTGATACACGGGCTTAAGGTCGCAAAAGAAATCGGAGCGCTCCGGATCATTTGCTACGGCGACTCAGATCTGGTGGTGCAGCAGTGTTCCGGAGATTGGGACGCAAAAGATGCCAACATGGCCTCATACCGGTTCCATGTGCAAAAGATTGCCGGCTTCTTCGAAGGATGTGAATTTCACCATGTGCCGCGCGCAGAAAATGAGGCCGCGGATACCTTATCCAAGCTAGGTTCGTCCAGGCAAGAAATTCCTCCCGGAATAGCTCTGGCGCACTTGAGAGTTCCGTCAATCAAGCCAAGTCCGGAGTCGGAATCAATTTTCGTACCGGAATCACATGTGGTGCCAATGGAGATTGACGAAGGAAACCCGGGGACTACTCCGGCAAACTCGGGGACTATACCGGTAAACTCGGGGACTGCGACGCCCATGCCGGAAGAGGCAATGCTTGTGGATAGCATGGACATAGACATGCCGGTATTTGCGGTTAGAGAGGCACCATCTTGGGTCGAACCTATTAAGGAATTCCTGATCAACGGCACCTTGCCGGTTGACGAAAATGAATCAAGAAGGATACAAAGGAGGTCCAAAGCTTACACCATCATCAATGGCGAGGTATACAAGAGAAGTGTTACCGGTGTCCTCCAAAGATGTGTGGAGCCGGAAGAGGGAAGAGAAATGCTCGAGGAAATTCATCGAGGAGAATGCGGGCACCACGCTTCTTCAAGGGCGTTGGTAGCAAAGGTGTTCCGGCATGGGTTCTACTGGCCCACAGCCTTAGATAATGCTGAGGATTTGGTAAGGAAATGCAATGGCTGCCAGAGGTACGCTAAGCAAAACCATACCCCAGCATCCGGCTTAAAAACCATACCGCTAACTTGGCCTTTCGCTGTTTGGTGCCTGGACATGGTTGGACCGTTCAAAACCGCAAGGGGAAACATGACCCACATCTTAGTAATGGTGGATAAATTCACCAAGTGGCTGGAGGTGAAGCCTATCGCAAAGTGTGATGGCCACACAGCAGTAAAATTCCTGAAAGATGTAATCCTGCGATATGGATACCCACATAGTATCATAACCGACAATGGCACAAACTTTGCCCAAGGAGAATTCAAGCGGTTCTGTGAAAGCAAAAACATCCGGCTGGATTTGTGCTCAGTGGCGCACCCGCAAGGCAATGGCCAAGTTGAGAGAACGAATGCTTTGGTACTTTCCGGTATCAAACCAAGACTCATTGATGCAATGGAAAAATCGCCGGGATGTTGGATCGATGAGCTACCATCAGTGCTGTGGAGTCTAAGAACAACTCCAAACCGGTCTACCGGATACACGCCATTCTTCATGGTTTATGGAGTAGAAGCGGTCATACCAACCGACATTCTCCATGATTCCCCAAGGGTGCAACTCTATACCGAAGAAGAGGTAAAAGAGGCCCAGAAAATGATGTGGACTTGCTAGAAGAAGCAAGAGAGCTAGCTCTGGCAAGAACAGCCATTTACCAGCAAAACCTCCGACGCTATCATAGCCGGAAGGTAAACCCAAGAGTGTTCCGAGAAGGGGACCTGGTGCTACGCCTGGTGCAGCGCACTGAAGGCCGGCACAAACTTTCCCCTCCATGGGAAGGACCTTTCATTGTGAGCAAGGCTCTTCACAATGATGCCTATTACCTGATTGATGCACAGGAATGGAAGAAAGGAAAGGCGGACAAGTCAGGAGAGGAGACCAAACGCCCATGGAATGTAGCCTTGTTGCGTCCTTTCTACTCTTGAAGTGGTGCTGTAAGAGTTCCTTTTTTGTACCTTAATTGCTATGAATAAAAAAGATGTCGGAACCTCGAATGAGTCTCGGGGACTACCCTTATTGAATTGCATGAAACATGTCTATTTTTTCTGTTTACCGGTTGCTTATTGAACGTTTTTTCTTTCCGGTTTAGTAGTGTGCTAAACCCTACCGGAGTCTTCGACTCTGCTGTCGTCCATAACTTGGCTTCATGGCAAGCAAGATAAACCGGTAGGGGATAAGCACATGAACTGTGGAGAGGGAAACCGGGAAAGAACAATCCGGAAAAATTTAACTAACCCCGGTTATACCGGTTTTTTGCAAAATTTCGAATTGTTTCTAAGTTCAAGAAAATGCTTGTTTGGTGAAAGAACCTTGTGCTCATACGCCAAAGAACGCCCAGAGAAGGCAGGCAGAGCCAAGGCAAAAGAACCAAGTATGCATCAAATTGGATGCGGAAACAATCTGGAAATCTTTGCAGTACAGGATAAAAGCAGAACCAAAACGCAAAAATGCTAAGGCAAACTTAAGATAATTAGCTACCGGTATAACTTACCGGCACAAAATGTTGTACGTCAACCACAAGCAAACTTAAGGTTTTACATCATAAGCCCCGGCATACCGGGGCAGAATTTAACAGAACATTGTCTTGAGGCACGCAGGGCCAAACAGCTTAACAGGTAAATCTCAAGGTAGATAATCAGGCAGCAGGGGCTTCCGGAGGAGCGTCGCCAGCACCAGCGTCGTCTAGAGGCTCCTCCTCGGCTTCATCTTCCTCCTCATCAAGATAATCTTGGACGTCAGGAGGGGGAGGAATGAAGGTGCGCATTTCGGCGTACTCCGCGATACGGTACGCGCGATCCTGCCGCTTAGCGGTAAGAATCGGGTCCAGATCGGTTTCCGCGCCTTCGCGCACTCCGGTGAGGGCATCCAGGTCGAGCTCCGGGTACCAGGAACAAGCGACACGGAGGGCAGAATCTGCTCCAGCGCGGGCAGCGGAGCACTGCCACTCGCGGATCCTCCTGCCGGCGCCCTTGAGACGGTCGCTGATAAGGGAAAAAGTGTCCGGCACCTCCTCGCCAGGCCAAAGGGTCCTGAAGAGCTGGGTAGCTACATCAGGGATGTCAGATAGATTGCGATCTATGGCGCGCATGTGAGACACCCGCGCGTTAAGCGCGACCAGATGGTCGTTGGGCGTCCATGGCACGGCAAGATTCGCCTGGCTCTGGGTAGGGCGACGCGCGTTAACCTTCTTGACAGCATACGTCTGGGAGTCCGGAAAGAGGCCTGTGCAAAGAAAAAGGGCTAAGGAAAAGAATCCGGAAGAAAACGAATCCGGAAGAAAAAAAGACCGGAAGAAAAGATAGCGAAAAGAAAATGGGGTCGGAGAAAAAATGGCTCGTATGCGGTAGTCAAAAGACTCACGATAGGCAAGTGCGTCAGTTTGCAGGATTAGCTGGTTGCACTCCTTGTGCTCCTCCTCCAGCCGCGCGGCTTTCTCCTCGGCACCTTTCCGGGCCTTGGCCAGCTCCTCCAGCTCAGCTCGCAACACCACGGTGGCATTGCTGGCGTCCTCCAGAGCCTCGTTCATCTTGGCCGCTGCGTCAGCTTCAGCGGCTTTGAGGACCTTGGCATGGTCAAGACCTAGCTGAATGAGCTGGGACTTGAGCTCCTGGTAGCTGGTCTTGTGGGCGCTCAGCTCCTCCTGATGCTGCTGAATGAGCTGGTCCTTCTCCCCTGCAACACAGAAAAGAAGGTGTAAACAAGATTGTGTTTGTAACGTTGAAAATGAAACCAAGTTAGCAGGAGAAAAGAAAAAGTTGTACGTTGAGCGGCGGCGAGCTGCTCCTTGAGAGCATCAATGGAAGCTTCAGGGATCACTGTTGAGCAGAAATTGTGAATGTTAGAAGGAAAAAAGATTCTGGTAAGAAAGACGCCGGCAGAACAAAAGCTTACCTTGGCACTTGTCGTGTGCCTCAGCGAGCTCCCGATGCTCCCATAAGAGCTCCTCAAAGAGGGTCTTCCGAGCGTCAGCCGTGAGCTGTTCAAAGAAAAAGAGGTTAATGAAGTTTCGCGCTAAGAACAAAGTGCTGAACCCGAAACTCGGGGACTGGCAGTGCCGGTTTCGCGCGTTCTAAGGTAAGTTTCGCGCTAAGAACAAAGTTCTTAACCCGAAACTCGGGGACTGGCAGTGCCGGTTTCGCGCGTTCTAAGATAAGTTTCGCGCTAAGAACAAAGTTCTTAACCCGAAACTCGGGGGCTGGCAGTGCCGGTTTGTTCTAAGATAAGTTTCGCGCTAAGAACGAAGTTCTTAACCCGAAGCTCGGGGACTGGCAGTGCCGCGCTAAGTTTTCAAAGTTCAAGTTTTGTCCTGAAAGCTGCGCTCTCACCACAAAACTCGGGGACTGGGAAGATAGACAGGAGAGAAACCGGCATGAAACTGAAAGATAGAACAAATCCGGAAGTAAGGAAACCGGTAACAATTGAGAAAAGTTAGTAGAACGTACCATCAGGTTGTTCGTGGCATCGTACCACGCGCTGTCAAGCTCTTTCACGGCCTCGCGGAGCCGCGTGAAGTGCTCTTCGGAAGACCTAGCCCCAACTGGATCAGGTGCCGGCAGCCTGTCTTTGCCTAAGCCGCGGTCGCCGGAGTCACGTCCGCGGCGTTCCACTTCTGGGCGTAGGGCAGAAGATGCCCCAGATCCTGGCCTCTGCGCTTGAACTCAGTGATACGGCCAAGAAGACCGGTGGCCTTAGTGGCAGTATCCCTGGCGGCTTTGGAGACATGCAGCACCAGAGGCTGCTGGCCGGCAGAAGGGGCGCTGGAGGCCGTCGCCTTCCCCTTGATGAGCCTGGAAGTCCTGGGCGGTGGCGCGGTAGGAGCGGCCACGGAAGGCTTGGCGCGAGGAGCACCTGGCGGCGGCATGAGGATGGTTCGTGGAGAATGGGGAGCGCTAGGCACATCACCCGGGTTGGAACTTTCCGGCGCAGAAGATTCTGGCGCGGAGGTTGTCGTTTTTTCAGGGACGGGAGGAGCCGGAGGCTCCGTCCGCCCGGCAGCTTCTTCTTCTTCGGCACCGATATTGCTGGCGCCGGTATCCTGGTTCTCTGGAAGAAGGAAAGATCCTCCTCCGTGCGGTGATCTGACGTTGAAGGGGCCGCACGCCCCGAACTTGTTGTGCCCCCCGAAAGGGAGGCAGAGGTGTTACCGGCACCAGGTGGTGCGAGGAGGAGGGGTTGAGGTCCTTGCGGAACCCTCAGAGCCTGATGGCCTTGGGCCAAGCTTGAGCGCAGGGCTAAGAAAAAGAAAGGAAGATAGTTGGAAAAGAGCAGCCGGAAAAAGAACTTGGCAAAAAAGAGGCAGGCCGGAAAATGAAAAACTTACCCGGAAGCAGTCGGCATCTGCTTGCGCCCGTAGCGGCGCATGCCCACTTTCTTCTCCCCCAAAGGCTCAGTCCGGAAGCGCTTGGAGGGAGGGGCCTGGCTGGAACCGTCATCAGATGCCGGCCGCTTGTTCTTTTGGCCCTGGGCCATGAGCTTGTCCACAAACTCAGAGCCGGCCTCGGCGCGCAGGGGCGGCACGTGCTCATGGATCTATGAATTGAATAAGGCTAAGAGGCAATTCGGAGGAAAACAATAGTGGAAAAGTAAAAGAAACCGGAAAAGAAAATACCTCAAGCATGGTCAGGTCATCAGAGGACCCGGTTGGCTTTGGCGGAGACCGGCCCAGACGCGATGCCGGGGTCTTGCCCATCTTCAGATCCTTCCAAAAGATGTAGGGATCTGGGTCGAAGGAGTCAAGGGCGCGCTTCCGGCAAGTTCCTCGCCGCTCTGCTTCAATAAGGGGGAAGCGGTCCTTGGCCTAAAACATGAAAAAGAAGATTAGCAAAAGCAGAAAGTCACCGGCAAAAACAACCCCAATCGCATAATCCCTTACTTCTTGGGTTGGAGGGTTAGTAGTGCTGAAGGGAAGGAGGCCCCATTCCCAGTTAAATGGCATAGCAGTTTGGCAAATCTGCTTAGCCTTGAGAACAACATCCTTCTTGCTAAGGGGATGGCCTGTGATCTTGGTAGGATCACCAGGGCCATACATCTCGCTCATCCTATGCGCACGGCGCTTCAGAGGAAGCACCCGGCGCGAGATAAAGGTGCGAACAATATCGTCGGAGCAGATGCCGGTGTCCTTCATCTTCTGTCTCATGAAGCGTATAATCCGGTTGGTCTCGTTGTGAGACTCCTTCGGATTGTAGCCCCAGTTGGTCTTTGGGCGGCGCCGGATCGAAAGGAGGCAGACCAATGAGATCTGCGGCGCCGTTGTTCTTCACATAGAAGAACGTCCCTTGCCATAACCGGCAAGACTCGAGGCCGGAGAACTTAAAAAAGGGGCTCCCTTGACGGGAGCTGATTATGCAAGACCCGCATTGCACGGGAGGTTTGGGCTTGGGGATATCTAAGCCCTGAACGGAGTTAATCCGAAGAGCAAAGAAGCGGGCAAACGTCTCAAGAGTGGGACGAATGCCGATATAGGCCTCCATGAAGGTGGCATAGCAAGAAAGGTAAAAGATGGAGTTGCCAGGAAGGTGGTGAGGTTGGAGTTTATAGAAATCTAGAAGATCCAGGAAAAAAGAGGAGGGAGGAAGGCCAAAGCCACGCTCAAAGTGAGCAAGAAAAACAACACGTTCACCGGGCTGGGGGTCCGGTACTATTTCGTCATCGGGAATCCGGCAAGTGACTCCTTCCGGAATCCTGCGGGACCGGTACAACCAATCGATCTCATATTTAGTGACATTGGAGCCCATCCAGGCTCCGCGGGTGATTGGGGAAGGCTCTTCGCCAGATGATTGGCTGGAGCTACTCGAGGCTTCACCAGAGCTACTTGCTTCAAGGTGGCTGCCGGATGCTTGGCTAGAGCTACCGGATTCTAAATGGCTACCGGAATGGCTACCGGAACCTTGGTGGCTACCGGATCCCTGCTGGTTGCCGGAATCGGTCTCCATCGGATCTGAAGCTGTAGATTCGCCGGGAGATTGTTTACTATGTCTAACGGAAGAAGAAGAAGAAGATGCGGAGGAGGATTCCTCGTCAGACATTGGATGGGAAGGCGAAAGAAACAGAAATCCCACACTTGGACCCCGCGTGAAGATCTACGAGTAAGAAGAAAATCAAAGAAAAAAGAGGAAATAAGAACACCGTAGACCCAAGATCTGAAAAGCAAGCAGATGGCGAGCAAAGTAAGATTGGGACTGACCTCTGCCGGGCCGGATTTTCCGGGTGGCCAGGGGGCCGGATTATCTGGTATTCTGGAAATTCCAGAATGCCGAGCCTATCTTTAGTTGGTTATTTGCATAAACTTATATGTGATGCAATAACGTATCACGTCACATATAGGAAGCATATTTACCAATAAGATGGGGCAACCTAGATCATCCGACCGAAAAACCTCAAACTCCAAGTTTTTACCAAAACACGACATATGAGCAAGATGGAAATGGCTTATAGATGAGTGTAGGCTTAGGTTTAGAAGACTCAAACTGTTAATGGTACATGATCACTCAAGTTTGCAAGATATGAGCAAATAAGGCCAAACTAGAGTGATTTCCCATAAGAACATGGAGTTGTCAAATAAAAGGCGATAAGATCCAAATAACTCCAACTCTTCTCAAAGAAGAGTGTGGTGGCCTAGGCCACCATATATGAGTGTTATGGCATGGCACCGCGAAGATATATCTTGGGCCCAAAACCACTACTCATCATTGAATGACCCCCGGTATGCCAAAGGTATGCCAAACCGGATGGTCTCACCCTTCAAGATACCGGTTTAATGTTCGTACCGGAATAAGAAGATAGAGTTTGGCTAAGTAAAGCTAAGCCGGTATCCCCAAGAGGGGTATACCGGAACCAGGAAGGAAAGATACCGGCGCACCGGAAGGAAGAGCATGTCGGCTGGCCGGTCAAAGATTCCGTCAGGAGCTAAAGGACAAGGATGAGCTAAGCAAAGTAGCTTTAAACGAAGGCCTGAGGACAAAGAAGAGGATGACGGCCAAAGAAGCCGGAGGACGTCAGCCTCCCTGTTTAAAGAAGACCCCGGCGTCATCTGTGATTAAAGTAGCTTTATAAAGTATCTTTGTAAAGTAGTTTGTCTAGTCAAAGATCCCATTAGGGTTTCTTGTCCTGTAAGCCACCCTCTCCCCTATATAAGGAGAGGGGGCAGCCTCTTTCATACGCGCGATCCAGAGAAGAGAAAAACCTGTAACCTGTTGAGATCAATAAACATGGTGATCTAGAGCGAGTTCATCCTTGTGTCTTTCTTCTTCTACCTCTGGCCTTGGCCAAGTTCTTGAGGAAAGCATCCGGAAGTTCGTCCATCTAGTCACAAACCCTCCCCCGAATCCTCTAGCGTCCATTCGGCCCCAAGATAAGCCATCCCATGGCATCTGTTTGTTCCCCACGACGACACTACTCATCATTGAAGCTCACATATCATTATATGATATAAAGAGAATGATTTTCTTTAATGTTGGCATTATGGGGGGAGGGATAGCTCAATAGTTTAAACCGCACTCCCCCTATCTCCATGCCCACATCTAAACCAAATAAAGTTTTGAGACAAAGGTGTGTTTGCAAGATGGTCAAGCTATACTCCTTGAATCAATGATATTTAGCTCATTCCTCAAATAAGAGAACCTTGCTTCATCAAGAGGCTTCGTGAATATATCGGCAAGTTGATCTTTGGTAGGAACATAGATAAGCTCAATATCACCACGGGCAACATGATCCCTAATGAAATGATTCCGGATCTCAATATGCTTTGTTCTTGAATGTTGCACCGGATTATAGGCAATCTTGATAGCACTTTCATTGTCACATAATAGAGGCACTTTGTCACAAATGACACCGTATTCCTTTAAAGTTTGCCTCATCCATAACAATTGAGTGCATCCACTTGCGGCGGCAACATATTCGGCTTCGGCGGTGGAGAGAGATATACAATTTTTCTTCTTAGAAGACCAACACACCAAGGACCTACCAAGAAATTGGCAAGCCCCGGAAGTTGATTTCCTATCATCCTTGTCCCCCGCCCAATCCGCATCGGTGTATCCATTGAGAATAAAACTTGAGCCTTTGGGGTACCAAATACCATATCTTGGGGTATCAACCAAATATCGAAAGATTCTTTTGAGAGCCATCATGTGACTCTCTTTAGGAGAAGCTTGATACCTTGCACACACACCAACACTCAACACTATGTCCGGTCTAGATGCACAAAGGTAAAGCAAGGATCCAATCATGGAGCGATATACCTTTTGATCCACCTCTTTACCATTGGGATCTAGTGCAAGATGACATTTGGTAACCATAGGAGTGGCTACACCCTTCAACTCGGTCATCTTGAACCTCTTGAGCATGTCTTGGAGATATTTTGCTTGATTGATGAAGGTTCCTTCTCTCAATTGCTTGATCTCAAACCCAAGGAAGAACTTCATCTCTCCCATCATAGACATCTCAAACCTATCGGTCATAAGCTTTGAAAATTCATCATTGAAAGCTTGGTTAGTAGAGCCAAAGATAATATCATCAACATATAATTGGCAAACGAAAAGCTCCCCATTAACCCTCTTAGTAAAAAGAGTGGGGTCGATTAGCCCAACATCAAACCCACGGTCTACCAACAATTCTTTAAGGTGCTCGTACCAAGCTCTAGGAGCTTGTTTGAGACCATAAAGTGCTTTATCAAGCTTGTAGACATGGTTAGGAAAGTTGAGATCCTCAAACCCCGGGGGTTGCTTAACATAAACCTCTTCATGCAAAGGACCATTAAGAAAAGCACTTTTAACATCCATTTGTTGTAACTTAAAGTTATGATGCGATGCATAAGCAAGAAGGATACGGATGGACTCAAGACGAGCCACGGGAGCATAGGTCTCTCCAAAGTCAATTCCTTCAACTTGAGAGAAACCTTGAGCCACCAATCTTGCCTTGTTCCTCACAATATTTCCAAACTCATCTTGCTTGTTCTTGAATATCCATTTAGTGCCTATAACATTGCGGCACTCCTTTGGCTTCTCTACTAAGGTCCACACTTTGTTGCGCTTGAAGTTGTTGAGTTCCTCGTGCATGGCTTCCACCCAATCCGAATCTTCAAGGGCTTCAAATACTTTCTTGGGTTCCACTACGGAGATATAAGCATGATGATTGCTAAAGTTAGCCAATTGCCTTCTTGTGGAGACCTTTGCTCGAACATCACCAAGGACCTTGTCATGAGTGTGTCCACGAATTTCAAGGGTCCTATCTCTTCTTGCTAGACGACGGGCCTCGATCTCCTCCTTGGTTCTTTTAGGCCTTGGAGGTGTCACTTGATCAACTTGATCATTTGGGTCCCCGTCTTGACCTTCAATTTGAGCTTCCTCAATTTCTTGAGAATGCTCATCCTCATGTGCTTGATCTTGGACAATATTTGGTGAAGCGCAAATATCGAATGGTTGATCTTGAATTCTTGGTTGATCTTGTCCTTGATCTTGTTCATGAGAGGGAGGGTTTTCTTCTTGTTCTTGGGTTGGTGCATCATTAGCTTCAAGAGATGGGGTTTGTTGATGTTGAGAGGATGAGGGCTCCACCGTGGTAGAGCATAGTTCTTCCCGAGACGCCACACCGTGTCCCTCAATGGGGCGGAAAAATCCCACACCCATTCTTACTATGGCATCTTGAGGTATTTCATCACCTGCACATACATCAACTTGCCCCACTTGGGAGCCATCATTTTCTTCGAACCTCACACTACAAGATTCGATGATAATCCCGGAGGCTATATCAAAGACTCTATAAGTGTGAGATTCGGCACCGTAACCAACAAATATACCCTCCAAAGCTTTAGGAGCGAATTTAGACAAACGAACTCCTTTGATTTTGTAGAAACACTTACAACCGAACACCTTGAAGTATGAGATATTAGGCTTGTTGCCGGTGAGTATTTCATATGGAGTCTTGTTCAATCCCTTGCGGAGATAGAGCCGGTTAGAAGAGTGGCAAGCGGTGGAGATGGCTTCGGCCCAAAAGTTATAGCGGGATTTATACTCCGCCATCATAGATCTTGCCATATCCATAAGAGTCCGGTTCTTCCTCTCCGCAACACCATTTTGTTGAGGGGTGTAAGCAGCGGAATATTGATGACGAATCCCCTCATCACTAAGAAAATCATTGAGTGTGTAGTTCTTGAACTCGGAGCCGTTGTCACTTCTTATTGCCATAATGAGGAGGTTGTGTTGGCGTTGCACCTCGGTAGCAAAGTCAATGAATATTTGTTGAGTCTCATCTTTCGTCTTGAGAAAGTAGACCCAAGTGTATCTTGAGTAATCATCAACAATCACCAAGCAATGTTTCTTCGCACCAAGACTTGCATGAGTAACGGGACCAAAGAGATCCACATGAAGGAGCTCCAAGATCCTCTTGGAAGAGATGATAGTCTTGCTTGGATGCGGAGAGTCATGCATTTTGCCTTCAACACAAGCCCTACAAACACGATCTTTGGCAAAAGAAACATTTTCCATTAGTCCCACAATATGGTTCCCCTTGTGAAGACTTTGCAAAGTTCTCATGTTGACATGGGCTAGGCGGCGATGCCACAACCAACCCACATCCACCTTTCGAATAGGCAACCGGAAGGTGATGCGCACAGTAGCAAGTTTTCCCTCAGAAAGAAACCAAGGTTTAATCGAACCAGTAGGAGCCAAGAAGCACGTTGAAGGTTGATGGTCGCGAAATGTGATGTGGCGCAACACCAGGGATTCCTGCGCCAACGTGGAATCTGCACAACAAAACCAAAGTACTTTGCCCCAACGAAACAGTGAGGTTGTCAATCTCACCGGCTTGCTGTAACAAAGGATTAAACGTATCGAGTGGAAGATGTTTGCTAAGAAAACAGTAAACACAATTGCGTAGATTGTATGCTAGGTAAAGAATAGGACCGGGGTCCACAGTTCACTAGAGGTGTCTCTCCCATAAGATAAAAGCATGTTGGGTGAACAAATTACGGGCAATTGACAAATAGAGAAAGGCATAACAATGCATATACATGATATGATAAATATAGTGAGATTTAATTGGGCATTACGACAAAGTACATAGACCGCCATCCAACGCATCTATGCCTAAAAAGTCCACCTTCAGGTTATCATCCGAACCCCATTCAGTATTAAGTTGCTAAGCAACAGACAATTGCATTAAGTATGGTGCGTAATGTAATCAACAACTACATCCTTAGACATAGCATCAATGTTTTATCCCTAGTGGCAACAACACATCCACAACCTTAGAACTTTCTGTCACTGTCCAAGATTCAATGGAGGCATGAACCCACTATCGAGCATAAATACTCCCTCTTGGAGTTAAGAGTACAAACTTGGCCAGAGCCTCTACTAATAACGGAGAGCATGCAAGATCATAAACAACACATAAACAATAGATTGATAATCACCATAATCATAGTACTCTCTATCCATCGGATCCCGACAAACACAACATATAGAATTACAGATAGATGATCTTGATCATGTTAGGCAGCTCACAAGATCCAACAATGAAGCACAACAAGGAGAAGACGACCATCTAGCTACTGCTATGGACCCATGGTCCAGGGATGAACTACTCACTCATCACTCCGGAGGCGACCATGGCGGTGTAGAGTCCTCCGGGAGATGAATCCCCTCTCCGGCAGGGTGCCGGGGCGATCTCCGAATCCCCCGAGATGGGATTCGCGGCGGCGGCGTCTCGGAAGGTTTTCCGTATCGTGGCTCTCGGTACTGGGGGTTTCGCGGCGGAGACTTTAAGTAGGCGGAAGGTCAACGCGGGGGCCACACGAGGGGCGGGGGTAGGTCGGCGCGGCCAGGGCTTGGGCCGCGCCGCCCTAGCTCCTGGCTGCCTCGTGGCCCCACTTCGTTATCTCTTCGGTCTTCTGGAAGCTTCGTGCAAAAATAGGACCCTGGGCGAAAGTTTCGTCCAATTCCGAGAATATTTCTTTACTAGGATTTCTGAAACCAAAAACAGCGGAAAACAGCAACTGGCTCTTCGGCATCTTGTTAATAGGTTAGTTCCAAAATGCATAAATATGACATATAATGTGCATAAAACATGTAGGTATCATCAATAAAGTAGCATGGAACATAAGAAATTATCGATACGTTGGAGACGTATCAGCATCCCCAAGCTTAGTTCTGCTCGTCCCGAGCAGGTAAAACGATAACAAAGATAATTTCTGAAGTGACATGCCATCATAATCTTGATCATACTATTTGTAAACATATGTAATGAATGCAGCGATCAAAGCAAAGGTAATGACATGAGTAAACAAGTGAATCATAAAGCAAAGACTTTTCATGAATAGTACTTCAAGACAAGCATCAATAAGTCTTGCATAAGAGTTAACTCATAAAGCAATAAATCAAAGTAAAGGTATTGAAGCAACACAAAGGAAGATTAAGTTTCAGCGGTTGCTTTCAACTTATAACATGTATATCTCATGGATATTGTCAACATAAAGTAATATAACAAGTGCAATATGCAAGTATGTAGGAATCAATGCACAGTTCACACAAGTGTTTGCTTCTTAAGGTGGAAGGAGATAGGTAAACTGACTCAACAATAAAAGTAAAAGAATGGTCCTTCAAAAGGAAAGCATCGATTGCTGTATTTGTGCTAGAGCTTTTATTTTGAAAACATGAAACAATTTTGTCAACGGTAGTAATAAAGCATATGAGTTATGAAAATTATATCTTACAAGTTGCAAGCCTCATGCATAGTATACTAATAGTGTCCGCACCTCGTCCTACTTAGCTTGGACTACCGGATCTTTGCATGCCATGTTTCAACCAAGTGTCACAAAGGGGTACCTCCATGCCGCCTGTACAAAGGTCTAAGGAGAAAGCTCGCATTTTGGATTTCTCGCTTTTGATTATTCTCAACTTAGACATCCATACCGGGACAACATGGACAACAGATAATGGACTCCTCTTAAATGCATAAGCATGTAGCAATGATTATTATTCTCATATGAGATTGAGGATATATGTCCAAAACTGAAACTTCAACCATGATTCATGGCTTTAGTTAGCGGCCCAATGTTCTTCTCTAACAATTTTGCATGCTCCAACCACTAAAATGATAGATCCTTCAGACAAGACGGACATGCATAGCAACTCACATGATATTCAACAATAGTTGATGGCGTTCCCCAGAAGCATGGTTATCGCACAACAAGCAACTTAATAAAAGATAAAGTGCATAAGTACATATTCAATACTACGATAGTTTTTAAGGCTATTTTGTCCCATGAGCTATATATTGCAAAGGTGAATGATGGAATTTTAAAGGTAGCACTCAAGCAATTTACTTTGGAATGGCGGAGAAATACCATGTAGTAGGTAGGTATGGTGGACACAAATGGCATAGTTGTTGGCTCAAGGATTTTGGATGCATGAGAAGTATTCCCTCTCGATACAAGGTTTAGGCTAGCAAGGTTATTTGAAGCAAACTCAAGGATGAACAAGTGCAGCAAAACTCACATAAAAGACATATTGTAAACATTATAAGACTCTACACCGTCTTCCTTGTTGTTCAAAACTCAATACTAGATATTATCTAGACCTTAGAGAAACCAAATATGCAAATCAAATTTTAGCAAGCTCTATGTATTTCTTCATTAATGGGTGCAAAACATATGATGCAAGAGCTTAAACATGAGCACAACAATTGCCAAGTATCACATTATCCAAGACATTTTAGAATTACTACATGTACCATTTTCCAATTCCAACCATATAACAATTTAACGAAGAAGAAACTTCGCCATGAACATTATGAGTAAAGCCTAAGGACACATGTGTCCATATGCAACAGCGGAGCGTGTCTCTCCCACAAAGTGAATGCTAGGATCCATCTTATTCAAACAAAAACAAAAACAAAAACAAACCGACGCTCCAAGTAAAGAACACAAGATGTGATTGAATAAAAATATAGTTTCAGGGGAGGAACCTGATGATGTTGTCGATGAAGAAGGGGATGCCTTGGGCATCCCCAAGCTTAGACGCTTGAGTCTTCTTAGAATATGCAGGGGTGAACCACGGGGGCATCCCCAAGCTTAGAGCTTTCACTCCTCTTAATCATAGTATATCATACTCCTCTCTTGACCCTTGAAAACTTCCTTCACACCAAACTTCAAGCAAACTCATTAGAGGGTTAGTGCGCAATTAATAATTCACTCATTCAGAGGTGACACAAACATTATTTTCACTTCTGGACATTGCATAATGCTACTGGACATTAATGGATCAAAGAAATAAATCCAACATAGCAAAAGAGGCAATGCGAAATAAAATGCAGAATCTGTCAAAAACAGAACAGTCCGTAAAGACGAATTTAAATGTGGCACCAGACTTGCTCAAATGGAAAAACTCAAAACTAATGAAAGTTGCGTACATATCTGAGGATCACGCTCGTAAATTGGCAGATTTTTTCGAATTTTCTACAGAGAACTGTGCCCAGATTCGTGACAGACAGCAATGCTGTTTCTGCGCAGCGATCCCAAATATAACATCAACTTTGACATAGAAACTTTACTTGGCACAAAAACATGATAAGGAGAGGTTGCTACAGTAGTAAACAACTTCCAAGACTCAACAAAACAAAAAATTGCTGTAGGTAAAAACATGGGTTGTCTCCCATAAGCGCTTTTCTTTAACGCCTTTCAGCTAGGCGCAGAAAGTGCAAATCAAGTATTATCGAATGGTGGTACATCATCCTTACCTTGGGCTTTACCCTTACCTTTCTTGTTGTTTTCCTTTCTCTTTGATTTAGGAAATTTATGATTCCCCCCTGGTATAGAGGTGAAATCCAAGATGCCTTCTCCCACATCTATTACTGCTCCCAATAGTTTTAGCAGGGATCTTCCGAGTGTGACTTTTCCTGTTCCTACACATTCAATAACAAGATAATCAATGGATATTGTTCTTCCAAGAATGGTCGTATGCACACCTGCGGCTATTCCCTTAGGCATTATAACAGAATTATCAATGAGAGTTATTTCTTCTCCTCCTTCATCAACTCCCCATAGTTCCAAAGATTTATAAATGCTCTCAGGCATAAGGCAAAATTCAGACATAATATCACAGTTGGCACGAAGAGTTTGATCACCAATAACAATTTTAACAGTAGGATCCCATAATGAAGGTTTAGAATTCACTAAAACTTGTTCAAGACGATTACGAATGCAGTGATAATTGTCATTCAAGCGAGATGTACTTATCTCAAGATTGTTCAATCTATTATAAATGCTAATAAGGGCTGAATCAAAGTTATTAGCTGAATCATGTGATGCAACCAATTTCTTTATGGCATTAAAAGCTTGATCCCCATTACAATGAAGGAAATCTCCTCCTACTAAAGTGTCCAAAGCATATCTATAGCGAACCATAAGACCAAAATAAAAATTACTAAGGAGCAAACTTAGAGTCATTTGAGGTTCAGTTTTAAGATAAGAAGTAAAAATTCTAGACCAGGCATCCTTAAAACTCTCCTCATCCCCTTGTTTGAAAGTAAAAACTAAGTCCTCAGGTGAAGAAGTAACAGGTTCAGAGCTAGACATGGTAATAAAAGTAACTAATTTTTTTTTGTATTTTAAATATAGAGTGCAGGACAATAAATAAAGCAAACTAGATAAAGTAAATGCAAGTAACTAATTTTTTTGTGTTTTTGATATAGAGAGCAAGACAGTAAATAAAGTAAAACTAGCAACTAATTTTTTTGTATTTTGATTTAGTGCAGCAAACAAAGTAGTAAATAAAATAAAGCAAGACAAAAACAAAGTAAAGAGATTGAGAAGTGGAGACTCCCCTTGCAGCGTGTCTTGATCTCCCGGCAACGGCGCCAGAAAAAGAGCTTGATGGCGTGTAACTCACACGTTCGTTGGGAACCCCAAGAGGAAGGTATGATGCGCACAGTAGCAAGTTTTCCCTCAGAAAGAAACCAAGGTTTAATTGAACCAGTAGGAGCCAAGAAGCACGTTGAAGGTTGATGGTCGCGAAATGTGATGCGGCGCAACACCAGGGATTCCGCGCCAACGTGGAATCTGCACAACAAAACCAAAGTACTTTGCCCCAACGAAACAGTGAGGTTGTCAATCTCACCGGCTTGCTGTAACAAAGGATTAAACGTATCGAGTGGAAGATGTTTGCTAAGAAAACAGTAAACACAATTGCAGTAGATTGTATGCTAGGTAAAGAATAGGACCGGGGTCCACAGTTCACTAGAGGTGTCTCTCCCATAAGATAAAAGCATGTTGGGTGAACAAATTACAGTCGGGCAATTGACAAATAGAGAAAGGCATAACAATGCATATACATGATATGATAAATATAGTGAGATTTAATTGGGCATTACGACAAAGTACATAGACCGCCATCCAACGCATCTATGCCTAAAAAGTCCACCTTCAGGTTATCGTCCGAACCCCATTCAGTATTAAGTTGCTAAACAACAATTGCATTAAGTATGGTGCGTAATGTAATCAACAACTACATCCTTAGACATAGCATCAATGTTTTATCCCTAGTGGCAACAACACATCCACAACCTTAGAACTTTCTGTCACTGTCCCAGATTCAATGGAGGCATGAACCCACTATCGAGCATAAATACTCCCTCTTGGAGTTAAGAGTACAAACTTGGCCAGAGCCTCTACTAATAACGGAGAGCATGCAAGATCATAAACAACACATAAACAATAGATTGATAATCACCATAATCATAGTACTCTCTATCCATCGGATCCCGACAAACACAACATATAGAATTACAGATAGATGATCTTGATCATGTTAGGCAGCTCACAAGATCCAACAATGAAGCACAACAAGGAGAAGACGACCATCTAGCTACTGCTATATGGACCCATGGTCCAGGGGTGAACTACTCACTCATCACTCCGGAGGCGACCATGGCGGTGTAGAGTCCTCCGGGAGATGAATCCCCTCTCCGGCAGGGTGCCGGAGGCGATCTCCTGAATCCCCCGAGATGGGATTCGCGGCGGCGGCGTCTCTGGAAGGTTTTCCGTATCGTGGCTCTCGGTCTGGGGGTTTCGCGACGGAGACTTTAAGTAGGCGGAAGGTCAACGCGGGGGCCACACGAGGGCCCGGGGGTAGGTCGGCGCGGCCCGGGCTTGGGCCGCGCCGCCCTAGCTCCTGGCTGCCTCGTGGCCCCACTTCGTTATCTCTTCGGTCTTCTGGAAGCTTCGTGCAAAAATAGGACCCTGTGCGAAAGTTTCGTCCAATTCCGAGAATATTTCTTTACTAGGATTTCTGAAACCAAAAACAGCAGAAAACAGCAACTGGCTCTTCGGCATCTTGTTAATAGGTTAGTTCCAGAAAATGCATAAATATGACATATAATGTGCATAAAACATGTAGGTATCATCAATAAAGTAGCATGGAACATAAGAAATTATCGATACATTGGAGACGTATCATGCCACAACCAACCCACATCCGCCTTTCCGAATAGGCACATCGCACTTAAAGTGGTGGTCCCCGAAAAGTCCACCACATACAAGTTATGTTCGCGATACCCAACGAAAGCGACTTTTAGAGTCTTGCTCCACAAGAGGACCACAATATCATTATCAATAAAGACGGCGAAACCCATCTTGCCAAGGGCGGAAACGGAAAGCAAATTGTAACCAAGGGTTTTGACAAGCATGACATCCACAAGTGTTATGTTGTGTGCAACCACAACCTTGCCAAAACCCAATACCTCGGATGTAGAATTATCGCCAAAGGAGACGGTGATATTGTTTATGTTGGGCCTCAACTCCTTGACGAGGTTCTTGCCGCCGGTCATATGACTTGTACATCCACTATCAAGTACCCATTTTGAACCTCCGGCGGCATAGTCCTACATGAGATCAATGCTTGGATTTAGGTACCCATTTCTCAATGGGTCCTCTTTTGTTAGCAACAAGGGTCTTTGGGACCCAAATAGACCAAGCAACATAACCATCATATGGGCCAACATATTTAGCATAAACATCACCATAATAATCTTTGAATAAAACATAGTGAGGGTTAGCATTTCCCGCATCATCATCATTAATGGTTTTGCCCTTAGGGGCTTCACCATTAGTGATATCTTTCTTCTTCTCTTGTGCGGGCTTGGCCTTTTGCTTGTTTGCCTTCTTTGCCTTGGCTCCATAACCAAGGCCCTCCTTCCCATTGTTTGATCTTTGCTTACTCAAGAGATCATCCAAAGAAAGTTTACTTTGGGGAGAGGAGGCCTTAGCAAGTTCATCCTTCAACCTAGCATTTTCCTCAATAATATTTGCATGATCACATGAAGGGGTAGAGGAACTAGGCACATCATATGAAGCAAGCCTAATTTGAAGTTGCTCATTTGACTTGGATAGGAGAGCGTATTCACTCTTCAAAGCTTTGTGAGCTTTGTCTAGTTCATCTATATCCTTCACAAGTTTCTCATGATCAACACCAAATTGGGCCATTTCCTTTTTAAGCAATTTAGTCTTAGCCCTAGCATGATCTCTAGCTTTAGTGAGCTTGTTAATTTCATCTTGAGGCTCTTCAAGATTTTCTAGCCTCTCCTCAAGAGAAGCTATAGTTTCTTGGCTTTCCTCAAGAGCATTTTTAAGAGCATGGATTTCAAGAGAGTCTTCTCTCTCTATTTGACCCTTTTTCTCAAGAGTAGCATTTTGTTGAGCTAAACGAGCCATGAGGTTTGAAACATGCTTTTTGTTGTTACCTTGTAGGTTAAAAATGAATTCATCAAACTCTAGCATTTCTTGTTTCACTTTTAGACTAGCATCATCAACCCCTAGATCACTTGATATGTTAGGCATAGAGGGGCTAGGAGATGATACCTCGGAGGATTTGGCCATGAGACAACTTTCTTCCTCCACATGAATGATCTCATTGGGGGATTCACTTGGTGATGAAGAGTTAGTGGAGAGGGAGGCAAGAGCGACCAATCCATTAGAGGTTGCATCTTCTTCATCATCAACATCATCATCTCCGGAGGTATATTCTTCTTGAGTTGATAGCACAATAGATGTGTCCAAGGAGGATTTTGCCATGAAGCAATGTGCATTCTTGATATGAGGATTCTCATTGGGGGATTCAAAGAGAGATGAAGAGGGAATGTTGGTAGTGACAATGGCGGCCACTTCCTTTGAGCTTTCTCCTTCATCATCACTAGAGCTTTCAACTTCATCGGTAGAATACTCTTCCCTAGTCACTAGCACAACTCTTGGAGGCCTCTTGCCCTTCTTGGTCTTGTTGTTGTAGAATTTCTTGTTGGGGGCTTTTGAATATTTGCCCTTTGTGTCTTTGCTCTTGTCCTTGGGAATGAGCCTTCCATTATGAAGCTCTCTATTCTCATAGGGGCATTCGGCAATGAAGTGGCGCTTGTCATCACAATTGTAGCATGACCTTGTCTTTGGACCAAAGCTAGTGAACCCACTTTTGTGGTTTCTCTTGATGTTGTCTTCCTTGGCCTTGGAGGGATCAACCCAAAATGACTTTGCATGGAAGGCCATGTGATCATGATAGTGGCATTCCAAATCTTCCGGATAGGACATACTCCAAGATGCCCTATATTGTTCTTGAGGGTACACTTCTTCAACGGGGTTGACCACCAAGGCAAGATTGTTCCCTTTTGCCATACCAATGGCACGATTGCGAGAATCATGAGAGTTTTGCTCGAGCACCTTGAGGGCTTGCATCTCGTGCACGACATCTTGAGATGAGAGAGAGGAATAGCATTCTCTCCCAACAAGGGTCTTGACATCAATGGGTACAAACGGCATCATGCATTCAATGTACTTCTCCTTGATCCAAGAGTCATTGATGTGGGTGTGATGACCCACAAGTATAGGGGATCGCAACAGTCTTCGAGGGAAGTATTACCCAATTTATTGATTCGACACAAGGGGAGACAAAGAATACTTGTAAGCCTTAACAGCGGAGTTGTCAATTCAGCTGCACCTGGAAATAGACTTGCTCGCAAGAGTTTATCAGTAACAACAGTTTTATATGTAGGAATAGTGAAATAACGGCGGTGAAATAAAGACAGCAGTAGTGATTATAGTAAACAGCAGGATTAAAATACTGTAGGCACAGGGACGGATGAATGGGCGTTGCATGGATGAGAGAATTCATATAACAATCATGGTAGGGCATTTGCAGGTAATAATAAAGCGGTATCCAAGTACTAATCAATCAATAGGCATGTGTTCCATATATAGTCGTACGTGCTCGCAATGAGAAACTTGCACAACATCTTTTGTCCTACCAGCCGGTGGCAGCCGGGCCTCTAGGGAAACTACTGGAAATTAAGGTACTCCTTTTAATAGAGTACCGGAGCAAAGCATTAACACTCCGTGAACACATGTGATCCTCACATCACTACCATCCCCTCCGGTTGTCCCGATTTCTGTCACTTCGGGGCCATTGGTTCCGGACAGCGACATGTGTATACAACTTGCAGGTAAGATCAATAAACAATGCATATCATGATGAAACAATAACATGTTCAGATCTGAGATCATGGCACTCGGGCCCTAGTGACAAGCATTAAGCATAACAAGTTGCAACAATATCATAAAAGTAACATCTACGGATACTAGGCACCATGCCCTAACAATCTTGTGACTATTACATGATCAATCTCATCCAATCCCTACCATCCCCTTCAGCCTACAGCGGGGGAATTACTCACACATGGATGGGGGAAACATGGCTGGTTGATGGAGAGGCGTTGGTGCTAATGGCGGCGATGATCTCCTCCAATTCCCCGTCCCGGCGGAGTGCCAGAACGGAGACTTCTGGCTCCCGAGACGGAGTTTCGCGATGTGGCGGCTCTCTGGAGGGTTTCTGGTGACTTCGACTTCTCTCCGTGCGTTTTTAGGTCGAGGGCGATAAGTAGTCCGAAGGAGGGCGTCGGAGGCCTGCCGAGGCCGCCACACACTAGGGCCGCCGCCCCCTCCGGGCCGCGCCGCCCTATGGTGTGGGGCCCTCGGGCCTCCACCGACTTGCCCTTGTGGCTCAGTCTTCTGGGAAAATAGGGCCTTCTGTATAAATTCCGAGGTTTTTCCTGAAAGTTGGATTTCTGCACAAAAACGAGACACCAGAGCAATTCTGCTGAAAACAGCGTTAGTCCGTGTTAGTTGTATCCAAAATACACAAATTAGAGGCAAAACAATAGCAAAAGTGTTCGGGAAAGTAGATACGTTTTGGACGTATCAACTCCCCCAAGCTTAGCTTATTGCTTGTCCTCAAGCAATTCAGTTAACAACTGAGCGATAAAAGAACTTTCACGAACACATTTGCTCATATGATGTATATATTCTCATGCTATGGCTAATACTTAAGCAGTTCATAATGAGATACATGCAAATAAGATCATCCAATAGCTATGTCAATCATGGAGAGGTACCAACAATTAATAATAAGCATCATGAATCATGTATATAAGCAAGAGTGCAATGTTCATAAGAGAGTATGATAAAGTGGTATCTCGCTTGCCCGTATTTGATCGGCAAAACATAAATGCCAGGCACCTCTGGAGTTCATAGAAAGACTAGAAGTAGTGATTGTCAAAGATAAAAGCATCAAAGTTATACCACAATCAATCATATTTTGAGACAAGCATATTATACTAAGAATGACAGTTGTGCTCTCAAGATAGTGCTCAAAGAAAGAATGGAGACACAACATAAAAGTAAAAGATTGACCCTTCGCAGAGGGAAGCAGGGATTAACATGCGCTAGAGCTTTTCATTTTTAAAAACAGGAGTAAAATTATTTTGAGAGGTGCTTGTTGTTGTCAACGAATGGTAATGGGTACACTAACTACCTCGTCAACCGGACTCCCAAGAGCGGCTCCCATGAATTATTTGTATGTTTATGTGGCACTCCTTCCAACCTTTCTTACACAAACCATGGCTAACCGAATCCTCGGGTGCCTGCCAACAATCACATACCATGAAGGAGTGCCTTTTTATTTAAGTTTTATTATGATGATGACACTCCCCCAACCTTTGCTTACACAAGCCATGGCTAACCGAATCCTTCGGGTGCCGTCCAACAATCACAAACCATGGAGGAGTGTCTATTTAAGTTAATTAATTTGGGACTGGGAATCCCATTGCCAGCTCTTTTTGCAAAATTATTGGATAAGCGGATGTGCCACTAGTCCATATGAGAGTCCGTCAAAAGTAAATGACAAGGTTGAAAGCTAAACACCACATACTTCCTCATGAGCTATGAAACATTAACACAAATTGAGAAGCATTTTGAAAGTTTTAAAGGTAGCGCATGAGAATTTACTTGGAATGGTTTGAAATGCCATGCATAGGTATTTATGGTGGACACTTTGGAACAACTTGGTTTTCAGGTGTTTGGAAGCACGAGCGGCGTTCCCGCTCAGTACAAGTGAAGGCTAGCAAAAGACTAGGGAGCGACAAATCAAGAGAGCAGTAACTGTCATAATCATGCTTGCGGCAAAATAAATTAACGGAGGCATAAAAGTGATACAAGAACTCTGAAGCAATATAAATCATCGAGGCTTAATTGACTTTTTGTTCAGTCATATGCATGCGTGAGCATGTGCCAAGTCGATATAAATGAATTATTCAGAGGAGGATACCACAATGCCATACTTACTTATGAATAAAACAATGCAAGCGAACATCCATGACATGCTACTCATATTAATAAATTGGAGCTAAACATGAGAGATCATGAACTACTAGACTTTCTCAAATAACATATACCTCACATGAACCAACTAAGCATGCTCACATGGATGAGTATATGTACAAAAATGAAAACAAATAGAGTTCATACCAGCCTCTCACCACAATCCAATTGTTGTAGATCGTCATTATTGCCTTTCACTTGTGTAGCTTGGATAATATGAAATGAAAACCACGCTCCAGCCACCGAAGACCATTGAACTCATGATGAACTTTACAAACCAAAGAAGAACATCAAATATTTTTGGTGTTTTCGAATTGGAAACAAGAACAAAAGAAACAAGCAAACAAAGCAAAATCTTTTTGGATTTTCTTGTAGTAAACTAGCAATAGCAAATAGAGCGAAACAAATGCAAGAAACCAAATCAAACAAATGGTGAAGAGAAACAACAGAAATATTTTTGGTCTTTTTGTGTTTTAGGAAAGAAACAAAGCGAAAACAAAAGAATGCAAACTAACAGAAACACAGAAAAGCAGGATGACAGAAATCTGCCAAAACCTGACAGCAGTACAGAAATCGAAATTAACAAAAATCTTCCATTGCTCAGCTCAAAAAGTGTTCAACTAATGAAAGTTAGATAACAACCTGGGGCACATGCTCAAAAATTGGCAACTCAAAATAACGTTCTGGCTGTGCGTACGAATTTTTTTGGTAACAGCCCAGAATCTGTTTTTGGACAGCACTTCCCCAAATATCATCTCCCTCTCATTAGAAAACCACTCTAAGAAACTAAACAAGTATGTACAAGTATCCAGCAACCATAATATGCAAAGAATAAGTGATGCCGGTATACCTCCCCCCAAGCTTAGGCTTTTGGCCTAAGTGGAGTTCATCCCATCGAGGCCATGAGGTAGTATCTCCGTAGTACGACGAAGATGGATCATATTCCGGGTATGTGCTAGAAGAAGCACCCGGATACGTGACGGTGTAGTCGTAGGAGGGCTCGGCGTCCTCGGAGTCATGCTGCTGGTGGAAGTCTTGTATCTTCATATGTTCCTCCACCTCCTCCTTAGTGCGCGACCATGATTGCCTGTCAATATTGAACAAACCTGGCTGGGGAAGAGGGATTTCCTTCTCATCCCCGTCAGCAAACAACATTCTATAGACCATATTATCTACAGTGGAATCAGTGGTAACAAAATGATGACTCTTCATAGCAGCAATATCAAGTCTCCTAGGGGTTAATGGCACATCATTAGGATCAAGAGGGAGTCTTAAATGTGTTAAAATGCGCAGTGCAATAGTTCCTCCAAAAATAGGCCCCCTGTTAGACAGGCGGCGAGCAATAAGAGAACCAAGATGATAAGGTGTCTGTCCAGTAAGTGCAGCATTCAAGAAAGCAAGATGATAGCTAGAAATATTGCTAGTGTTCTCCCTACCAAGAATGCTAGTAGCAATGTAATATGCAAAATATTTAATGGCGGGGAGTTGAATGTTCCTTATCTTGCCACGCTGAATGGTGCGACAATCATCATCGGTGATCCCTCGATAGAGCTCCAACAGGTCCCGGGGGTTGTCATCAATCCTCCTTGCTGTACCTACAGGGGCAATATCCAATGCACGACAAAATTCTTCCAATTCCATAGTAACAGGATTACCATAGATCTTGAATGCAACTGTCGGCTCATATTGCGTGTTGTGGAACTTGAAGCTCTCAACGAAAATTTTGGTGAGCATGTAGTATTGCTCCCTTTCATCTCCCACGTAGGTGGCTAAGCCCGCCCTGTTGACAAGGGTGAAGAAATCATCCAATATCCCTGCATTTGTCAGAAAATCATAACATGGGAAGGATGAAGCATTAGGAGCCCCATTGTCCTCTTCGGGCGCGAAGCTAGGCGCGATGATATCCTCATTGTAGGATCGCCTAAGTCGGGTGGCGGTCCTAGAAGGCCTCCCGGTGCTGGTTGTTCCTCTCTTGAATAATTCTCCAAAGTTGAACTTCTTCATCTTCCTCTTCTTATATTGAATTGATATGGATCCAATCACAAGAGTTTGATATTCTTCTTTAGGCTCATATATAGGACAATCAATGGATCCCACCTTGATAGTTTTCACATTAAAAATTGTATTAACTCCATATACTTTATCAATCCTCTTGGGAAAATAGACGGTATGTTCCTTGTCATCAACATTGAAAGTAACCTTGCCTTTATTGCAATCAATAACAGCCCCTGCAGTATTAAGAAAGGGTCTTCCAAGAATAATGGACATATTATCATCTTCAGGCATTTCCAACACAACAAAATCAGTTAATATCAAGCAATGTTGAGTAACTTGAACAGGAACATTTTCACATACACCAACAGGAATAGCAGTAGATTTATCAGCCATTTGCAAAGATATATCAGTTGGTATCAACTTATCTAAATCAAGTCTCTTATAAAGAGAAAAAGGCATTACACTAACACCTGCTCCCAAATCACATAGAGCAGTTCTAACATAATTATTCTTGATGGAACAAGGAATAGTCGGTATACCTGGGTCTCCCAGCTTCTTTGGAACCTTACCATTGAAGGAGTAATTAGCAAGCATAGTGGAAATCTCCTCATTAGGAATTTTCCTTTTGTTAGAGACAATATCTTTCATATACTTTGAATAAGGAGGCAATTTAATAGCATCAGTCAAAGGGATTTGCAAAAATAAAGGTTTCATCCAATCACAAAATTTATTATAATGTTCCTCCTCCTTTGATTTTAGTTTCTTAGCAGGAAAAGGCATTTGCTTTTGAACCCAAGGTTCTCTTTCATTACCATGTTTCTTTGTAATAAAATCTTCTTTAGTGTACTTTTTATTTTTATCATGCTTTTCAGGTTCTTTTTCAATTTCTTCTTTATCAGGAGCATCATTCTTATCATTATCTTCATCATGTTCATTACCACTTTCAGTTTCAGCATCAGAAATAGAAATACTATTAGGATCATTAATAGGTTCAGAGGATTCTACAACAGTTTTATGTTTCTTCTTCTTTTTCTTAGAAGGACTACTAATTTCTTTAGTTCGTTGAGAATCTTGTTCAATCCTTTTGGGGTGCCCTTCAGGATATAGAGGATCCTGGGTAGAAACACCGCCTCTAGTTGTTACTTCATAAACTTGTTTCTCTTCATTATTATTTTTTAACAAGTCATTTTGCACTTTAGTAAGTTGATTAATTTGAGTTTGAATCATATCAAAATGTTTAACAAGCATCTTAACATCATTGGAGGTTCTCTCCACAATATCATGCAATTTACCAATAGCTTGAGAATTTTCCATTAGATGATTCTCTACTCTCATATTAAAATTATTTTGCTTAACAATATAATTATCAAATTCATCTAAACATTGATCAGGAGGTTTTGAATATGGAATATCTCCTCTATCAAAGCGTTGAAGAGAATGTACCTCAATTGTGGATGAAGGGGGAATTATCTTACATAGATCTTCTATAGGAGGTAAATTCTTCACATCTTCAGATTTAATACCCTTCTCCATAAGAGATTTCTTGGCTTCCCTCATATCTTCATCATTTAATTCAATCATACCCCTCTTCTTCAATATAGGTGTAGGGGTTGGTTCAGGTGTAGACCAATCATCATGATTTTTGCTTATTTTAGCCAATAATTCTTCAGCTTCGTCCGGAGTTCTTTTCCTGAAAACACAATCAGCACAACTATCCAGGTATGCCCTAGACTCAATGGTTAGTCCACTATAAAATATATCAAGTAAATCATGCTTTTCCAAATCATGTCCAGGCCGAGCTCTAATAAGAGAGCAAAATCTTGCCCAAGCTTCAGGCAATTTCTCTCCATCTTCTTGATCAAAGCTATAAATTCTCTGCAGAGCCATATGTTGAGCACTAGCGGGAAAGTATTTCCGAAAGAAAACATCAAGCAAACAACTTGGACTATTAATAGAATCAGGAGGCAAATTATTATACCAAATCTTAGCATCATCCTTTAATGAGAATGGGAAAATCTTAGCAACAAAATAAGTACGCATCTTAACATCATCAGAAAACAAGCTACTTAAAGTAGAAAGCTCATTCATATGTTCTACAGCACTTTCTTTTTCAGTACCACAAAAAGGTGTTTTCTCAACAATAGATATATGAGATAAATCAAGAGAAAAGTCATAATCCTTATCCTTAATGTTTAGGGATTTCTATTTTCGTGCCCTCGGGTCGTTAGTTGTACTCAGTTTTCCCCAGCCCCTTAGTTTTTCCTCAGTTTTCCCCAACCTATGTCTGAAACCCGCAGAAGGAGCTCAGACGGAAGGAATCCGTTTATTTGGACGTTCTGTGCTGGCGTGTTGCGCCGCGTCGTCTGTGGGGCCGCGTCGTGTGGGGCTGGTAGAAAGGGACCGCGTGGGACAGGAAGAGAAGCGTTTGGTTGCACGTGAGCAGGAGCTGGGTTTTGTCTCTCTCGGCCCAAATTGGCATTTTTAAGAGCACCTTTTCCCCTCTTTCTCTCTCTGTCTTTTTCACCAAATTAGTATCAAATCTAGAGAAGCTTCTATTTCTGTCTTTCTTCAATATGGCAGCAAATCTAGTAGCAAATCTCTGGGGTTATTTATGCCTTTTGGCCCTCGTTTTTTGCCCAATATGGCAGCAAATCTAGTAGCAAATGTAGAAGCTAGTATATGATAAATTGACAACTGCATAATCAGAAAACTAAGTATAATACATAGGGAAACTGCATACAGCAGCCAAAAGCAGCCAATAACGTTGTAATATACAAGACGCACGCAATGTATGGACAACAAGAAGATTAGGATGAATGAATTTGTTCTTCATTCCTCCTCATATATTTCGTCGTTGCTCCAATCGTGCATTACCCGAAGGAAATATTCATTGAACTCCCTCCGTCTGCAGTGTGCGGCCAATACATCCTCCAAACGGTATGGCTTGTGTTCATTTCTCATACCGTAGTTTCCTATTCTATCCACACGTACTGCCCACTCATCCCAGGCCTTTGTATCATGAGAGTACTCTCTGATATAACCCAAATCCGTGTAGTAGATGCAGCCAGGTCGAAGTGTCGGGTACACTCTGGTGTCGACGGAGATACACCGAATATAATTCACGAAGAAGGCATTACTGCCAATGTTACTGACCGGATGGAGAGAGCGGCTCTGAGTGTCCACACGGTACACCAATGGTCTGCCCGCCAAAGCCACGCTGACCAACAACACAAGCAGCAGATCACCATCCGACTTCACGAGGTAGAACTTCTGATGTCCAAGTTCTGGAAATGAAATTAGTGTCTCCATCTTGACAGTGCTCGCGCGCTGCTGCAACTGTACATTGGTGCACACTATTCTTCCGTGCTCTAAATTGTCCACAGCTAGTGCATACAGTTCACCATTGAACGGTGTAATGCAACGCAGACAATGGTTCTTGATCGAAAATCTGTTTTCCCAATCTTTATCTATATCCTTAGTTGGAGTGCTCTCATCGACCCAACCAATTTCCGACGGGTAATGTGCGGTAACGAAGACCATAGTCGGGGATTTGATCACAGCGACTGATTTCAGGAAAACAGATGGCATCTGCGCCTCAAACATAGTGTTCGATTTCTTTGTGAGTGGGTTCAGAAGCCGTATCTTGTGCGGCGGGTTCTTCTGGGCAAGCACGATGACGCCACGGCAAAATCCGACGAAGTAGTATCTGGGCAAGCACGATAACATTCAGCACTAAGATGTTTAAGATTGAAAATAAAGAGGTAGATATGGAGGAAGTTGAACCTTGTATGAACTTCCGATAGATCTATGGTGACGTAGCGTGATGTGCCGAGTTGGAGGAAGGTGAACTCAGCGACGTGTGGAAGGGCGTGGTCTAGCATGATCCATTCGTCCAGGTGCACGTCGGGCTCAGGCAAACCTGAGCGCCAATTTCTACAGACTTGCCTCATGGCAGAGTAGGTGTCGGCGTACTCCTCGTTCGCCAGCAAGCATTCGCCGATCTTGTGAAGTGGTCCATCAGCCGAGAGAGAGGCCCAGTTCACGGAGGAGCCGCGCTTGGATGCGCCGCCCTCGGAGGCGACGCGCTCGGCGGCGACGGGCTCGGCGGCGACGGGCTCGGCGGCGACGGGCGCGGAGGCGACGGGCTCGGAGGCGACGGGCTCGGAGGCGACGGCCGCCGGCGCATTCTTCTTCTCCATCGCCGGCAGGGTAGCGTGCGTACGGCGGTTGGGGTTTTTTCGATTTGGAGAAGTTGATGGGACGTGAGAGGGGTGGTTTCGTGCGTGAGCGAGAATGAGACGACTGTGTGCAGGGAGGGAGGGAGGGGCTTACGCGTCCTAAATGCGACCCGCGTCCTACGCGTCCACTATTTGCACGTCTGCACCGCGACACGCGTCAACAATGGCACGTCTTCCACTTCTGCACCGCAACACGCGTCCTCGAGTCTAACCCTGGAAATTTAGATATACTCAGGTATACCCTCGAGTCATATACTAGCATTTTTTGTGTGCTCAGTTTTCTCCTTGAGTGCTAATACTGGCTAGTGCAATATACTCAGTTTTACCCTCAAGTGGCTGGTCAACAGAGAGTCAACAAATGGGATTAACTAGTTAAATGAGTTATTTAATGTGCAAAAAAATCCGAAAAAGAGTGGCACTTACTCATGGAGTCTTTACCACAAATTGCCACTTCTCAAATCATAGATAAATCATAGATAAATCAAGTTTCACCACAAATTGCCACTTCTCAAATCACCTAGTAGCTATGAAGGTGCATGGTTTTCCATAATAAGCCCTACCCAAAACAGCTTTCCCCAAAACATACTTTGTCTGAATGAGGCCATAATTTTCACACTCGTGTAGATTTGTATTACAAATAGTTTGAGGTAGGCCAAGATGGGTTTCATTGTACAAAACACGCATTTTCCAATTTTTAAATCTCATATTTCAATCCCTTAGTCTGTTTACTACTCACTTGCCCTTGGTTTCTTGATACTACTCAGTTTTGCCCTCTCCCTTCACACACTCTCACAGACGCCGAACATTGCCCTGATTGGTCTAGCCCATGTCACGCGGATCGTGCCCGATGACCGTTGATCGTATGATCTAACGGGCAGGATAATCCCTATCTCTCTCTCTGGTCGGGGCCACCACCTCTCTCTCTCTCTGTCGTCGGTTAGCTTCCACCCTCTATGTATGCGAAAGGGCGGTTACCCAGTACGCTAAAGTTTGGTTTTCTGCATTATTTTTCACGAGCTAAATTATAAACTCTTTTTAGGCATTATTTTTCACGAGCTAAATTATAAACTCTTTTTAGGCATTACTTTTCACGCAAAAAACGATAAACCATCGCCGATTTGTTGTAGCCATTACTTTCCACGCAAAAAACGATAAACCATCACCGATTTCTTGTAGCCATTACTTTTGTTTTAGCCATTACTTTCCACGCAAAAAAATGATACACCATCACCCATTTCTTGTAGCCATTACTTTCCACGCAAAAAATGATAAACCATCACCGATTTTGTTGTAGCCATTACTTTTCACGCAAAAAAATGATACACCATCACCCATTTCTTGTACCCATTACTTTCAACGCAAAAAACGATAAACCATCACCGATTTTGTTGTAGCCATTACTTATCACGCAAAAATATGATACACCATCACCCATTTCTTGTACCCATTACTTTCCACGCAAAAAACGATAAACCATCACCGATTTTGTTGTAGCCATTACTTTTCACGCAAAAAATGATACACCATCACTCATTTCTTGTACCCATTACTTTTCACGCAAAAAACGATAAACCATCACCGATTTCTTGTAGCCATTACTTTTCTTTTAGACATTACTTTTCATGGTAAAATGATAAACTATATCACGAAGTTCCATTTCCGTCAACATAGTCCGCATTACTTTTTTTGTTGAGATATATACCCCCACAACGGTCGTCTCCTCCTTAATTTATTGTGTATAAACCCCCACAACGGTCATCTCCTCCTTATTTTATTGTGTAAACCCCTACAATGGTCATCTCTCCCTTATAAACACCCACACGGCCATCCCTTGTGTCAATAGGTTCTGCCTCTCTCTTCTTCGTTCACATACACTTTATCCATTGCCATGGCTTCCACGTCTCGGACGCGGACCGGAAGGGGAAGGGGAAGGGGAAGGGGAAGGGGAAGGGGAAGGGGAAGGGGAAGGGGAAGGGGAAGTGGATCATCATCATTGCCACCACCACCGTCAACACTGCCATTGATCATAGAGGAGTTCTTCATCGTCGTCTATGAAGACCCTTTGGTAAAGAAGGTACGTACGCGTTCCCACATATATGATGCATGTGATTAATTATGGGCATGTTCTAAAAAACCTTTAATTTCAAGGGTTCCCTAATTTCAAACGATCGGCGCTCGATCTCTTTGCAGGAACTCCCAAAAAAATTTGCGGACTATCTTGACGGCAAGGAGCCAGCTAAGGTGTATCTGCGAGCAGCTGACTGCGGTCCTCGTCTCTGGACCGTGGAGGTCCTATTTGACGGACAAGGCCGGATGTACCTCGACAAGGGCTGGGAGAAATTCGCCATCGCGCACGGTGTGGATTTCGGCTGGTTCGTACACTTCAAATATGAAGGCGATGATGTGCTCACAGTGAAGGTGTTCGACGGAACAATGTGCAGGAGGTACTACTACTCAGACGACGAAGATACTGATGATGAAAGCGACGACGACGTGAAGCCATGCATCCATCCCCTTTAGATAATTAAGGGGATCATGACCAAGAATATATATGTAGCTTCATATGCATCGATTTAGAGATCTAGCTATTTTCTATATATTATGCATGTAAAAAATAATATCGCATTTCCACTATTATTCGAGCACCACATCCTCCAAACGATGCCGATGCCGATGCCGATATCGGCATGGTCAGAACGGCTATGCTCGCCGCCACTGCTAGGTCAACGCCGGGATGCACAATGTTTAGCATAAGAGTCACTTTAGATTAAGCTGCGAAAATAGTCACCTGCCATGGGCTGAGGCGGCCCCTACAGAGCGGCTCTATATTATATTCTCTAAATAAAATAGACGACCACAGCGGTCATTGACTGCGGAGGCCCCACAGAGCGGCAATATATAATTTTCTATAAATAAATAGACGACCCACTGGTCATTGGCTGCGGCAGCCCCATAGAGCGGCCCCATTTGTCATTGGCAGCACCGCGTATACAATCAGGAAATAAAACAGCCCACGCGTCAGCGGTAGATGGATCCACCCGTCAGCACGAGACGGTCAGCGAGGAACTGACCTCACGGTAACGGTAAGGCCTCTGACCTGACGGCAACCCGCGTCTTCGATGGGTTTCAAACTAGAGGGAGGGGAAAACTGAGGAAAAACTAACGAGCTGGGGAAAACTGAGTACAACTAACGAAGCAGGGGCACGAAAATAGAGATCCCTAATGTTTATAGGAGAAGTGGCAAATTTAGGATCAGGAGACGGTTTAAATCTAACAGCATGTTGTGCAATAAGTTTTTTAAGGTTACTTGTACTAGTAGTAGCATTGCATTTATCAATAAAATCATCATCAAGTTCCACATAATCTTCATCAAGATCATCAATCTCAGGTGAATTAACAGGTGTAACAGTATTTTCATTAGGAGTTTCAGTATTTTCAATTTGTCTAGACCTAGCAATTGTAGCATCTAGAAAAGGACCTAATGAACCAGTATTATCAAGCACAGTAGAAGCATCATCAAAATTATCAGAGGAATTTTCAGATTCAGCAGAAGTACCAACACGTGAAGTTTGTGGTGGTGTAACAAGTTGACTTATCACAGATGGTGAATCAAGAGCAGCAGAGGTACTCAGAGTTGTACCTTTTCTTGTAGTGGATGGTAATATGGCGACTTTAGTATCGCGAGGTTTACCCATGATGGAGAATTTGCAGCGAACAATATCAATCCAAGTGAACTTGCAAATAAAGCTATGCTCCCCGGCAACGGCGCCAGAAAATAGGCTTGATGACCCACAAGTATAGGGGATCGCAACAGTCTTCGAGGGAAGTATTACCCAATTTATTGATTCGACACAAGGGGAGACAAAGAATACTTGTAAGCCTTAACAGCGGAGTTGTCAATTCAGCTGCACTGGAAACAGACTTGCTCGCAAGAGTTTATCAGTAGTAACAGTTTTATAGCAGTAGGAATAGTGAAATAAACGGTGAAATAAAGACAGCAGTAGTGATTATAGTAAACAGCAGGATTAAAATACTGTAGGCACAGGGACAGATGAATGGGCGTTGCATGGATGAGAGAATTCATATAACAATCATGGTAGGGCATTTGCAGGTAATAATAAAGCGGTATCCAAGTACTAATCAATCAATAGGCATGTGTTCCATATATAGTCGTACGTGCTCGCAATGAGAAACTTGTACAACATCTTTTGTCCTACCAGCCGGTGGCAGCCGGGCCTCTAGGGAAACTACTGGAAATTAAGGTACTCCTTTTAATAGAGTACCGGAGCAAAGCATTAACACTCCGTGAACACATGTGATCCTCACATCACTACCATCCCCTCCGGTTGTCCCGATTTCTGTCACTTCGGGGCCATTGGTTCCGGACAGCGACATGTGTATACAACTTGCAGGTAAGATCAATAAACAATGCATATCATGATGAAACAATAACATGTTCAGATCTGAGATCATGGCACTTGGGCCCTAGTGACAAGCATTAAGCATAACAAGTTGCAACAATATCATAAAAGTAACATCTACGGATACTAGGCACCATGCCCTAACAATCTTGTGACTATTACATGATCAATCTCATCCAATCCCTACCATCCCCTTCAGCCTACAGCGGGGGAATTACTCACACATGGATGGGGGAAACATGGCTGGTTGATGGAGAGGCGTTGGTGCTAATGGCGGCGATGATCTCCTCCAATTCCCCGTCCCGGCGGAGTGCCAGAACGGAGACTTCTGGCTCCCGAGACGGAGTTTCGCGATGTGGCGGCTCTCTGGAGGGTTTCTGGTGACTTCGACTTCTCTCCGTGCGTTTTTAGGTCGAGGCGATAAGTAGTCCGAAGGAGGGCGTCGAAGGCCTGCCGAGGCCGCCACACACTAGGGCCGCGCCGCCCTATGGTGTGGGGCCCTCGGGCCTCCACCTGACTTGCCCTTCTGGCTCCGTGAGTCTTCTGGGAAAATAGGGCCTTCTGTATAAATTCCGAGGTTTTTCCTGAAAGTTGGATTTCGCACAAAAACGAGACACAGAGCAATTCTGCTGAAAACAGCGTTAGTCCGTGTTAGTTGTATCCAAAATACACAAATTAGAGGCAAAACAATAGCAAAAGTGTTCGGGAAAGTAGATACGTTTTGGACGTATCACCACTAAGCCGGAAGGCATCGGCAACGATGAGGAGTCTTCCATACATGACTTGATGATCTTCATCCGGTAGCCTCATGAATCCTTCGGCTTGATTCCGAAGAGCATTATACTTGTTCCTTCTCGTGCTCTCACTTCCAATGCAACTAGCGGCCAAACCATCCCAAGCTTCCTTGGCGGTGGTGTAGTTCCGAACACGAGGCAGCTCTTGTGTCCCCACACTAGTTTGAATCATGTGCAAGGCGGTGTTGTTGAGTTGACTTTCAACCGCTTCTCTTCTAGTCAACTTGTCGGGGTTGTAGGGCTTGAAGCCTTCCAAGATGATTCTCCAAAGTTCATTGGAGGCACTGCAAACATGAGAGCGAAACTCAAATTGCCAAGTATCGAAATTATCAACGGAAAACTTAGGTGGGTCGCCTCGGATGTTCAAATGGGGATGGGGAACCGGTATATCGGGAGATAGAAAAGGTGGAGCTACTTGATTGTAGCTCTCACCTCCACTAGTTCCACTAGGAGATGCAATGGGAGATTTGATAGTGTTTAAGTTATCACCTTCCACGGGTTTGGTAGAGGAGGGTAATGCCGAAGCACCTCCCTCTTCTATAACACACCCGTTTCCTTTACCTCTATGACGGGATCCCTAGGAAGGACCGGAGTCATAAGCTCGGAAATCAGTTTTCTCATGCTTTCCATTTGAGCGTCCATGGAGGATCTCAACGAATTGATGTCCTCCATGGTGACCAACTTTCCGGCCTCTTCCGGAAGCCCATCGTCCGGCATACTCTTAGGCGGTTAAGCCCGAAATAAGAGCCGAGGCTCTGATACCAATTGAAAGGATCGTATGCCGCACCTAGAGGGGGTGAATAGGTGCTAACCAATTTTTAGTTCTTTTTCAATTTAGGTTTGACACAAGGTAAATTCTCTAGATATGCAACTAAGTGAATTTACCTATATGACAAGGTTATCAACTAAGCAAGATATAGCTACGCAATATATAGGAGATAGAGTGGGATAGAGGTAACCGAGAGTGGAGCACGCGATGACACGGAGATGATTCCCGTAGTTCCCTTCCTTTGCAAGAAGGTACGTCTACGTTTGGAGGAGTGTGGTTGCTACGCAAGCCAAACCAACAGCCACGAAGGCTTCACTCAGATCTCCTGTGAGCAACGCCACGAAGGCCTAGCCCACTTCCACTAAGGGATTTCCTCGAGGCGGAAACCGGGCCTTTACAAGGTTCTTGGGGCACACATCCACAACTGAATTGGAGGCTCCCAAATCTGTAACAATACAACAATCAACAACAACACATCAACACAAATCAACTAGGGAACCAAATAGGAACACTAGCATGAGATCCCTCAAACAAATGAGGGGGAAATGAAAAACGCTTCGGTGAGGATGTAGATCGGTGGCTTCTCCTTCGAATCTCCAAAGATCAAGAGATTTGGTTGGGGGAGGAAGGAGATCTTGCAAATCTTGTGTTTCTTGAGGTGGCTCTAATGGTGGTGAAGCTTGGCAGATTTCTTGTGAAATGATTGAGCAAAGGGGAAAGGAAGAAGAAGAGGGGTATAAATACCCCTCCCCAAAATCCAGCCGTTGAGCCTTCTTGGGGGCCGGATAATCCGGCCTAAGTTAGGGCCGGATAATCCGCCCCCCCGGATAATCCGGTCTCTGGTACAAAACCAGGACAATGTCCGGCAATTGTCCGACCCTATACAGAGCTGTTTTCCCTCAAGTCCTTAGCCGTTTTCGAGGGGCCGGATATTCTTGAAATGTTCGGCCCGGATAATCCGGCCCTGGACAAAACTGGGACAAAATCCGGGCAAATGTCCGGCCCCATACCAGAGCCACTTTTCTTCAGGTCCTTAGCCATTTTTCGAGGGGCCGGATATTTCCGAAATGTCCAGCCCGGATAATCTGGCCCTGGGACAAAACCAGGACAATATCCGGCAAATGTCCGGCCCCTATCTGAGCCAATTCCTCAGTCCTTAGCCAAAATCGGGGCCGGATATTTTGGAAATATCCGCCCGGATTATCCGGCCTGAAGAACTTTTTGCTGATCTTTTTGACAGTACAGATCACATCCAACACACATACAAATGTATCTATATAATCCCTGTACCACTTAACCAAACATTAGTATATCACGTATATTGACATCAAACACTCAAAACATAATATGAGAGATGTTCTTTCACCGCTGCAACCTATCAGCTGTCCAACATCTGTTCCTTGAGACGAGCCACGCGAAGAACTTGCAGGAGTAAGGGGCACGCGAGCGCCAGATCTGCGAGGCCGTCGGCGCCCCAACCCTGCCCGCAAAGAAGGCCCGATAGGCCGAGCTCACCGAGAACTTCCCATCGACAGACCAACGCCACACAAACTCATCCGAGCGCTCAGGCACCAGCCGTGCTGCGCCCACAACATGCCAGAGGAGGAAGAACTCCGCCACCGCGGCATGCCCCAAGTCTGGGCCACAGTCGCGCAACCATTCACCGTCAAGGCCTTCCTTAACTGTGCGAGTACTGACCTTGCGGCTGGCCACCAAGGCTAGGAGGTTTGGCGCAAGGTCGGCGACCCGCGCCCCATTGAGCCATCTATCCTTCGACTCGAAGAGGGCTCTAGCCAAACACGGAATCTGAAGATTGAATTCCGTCCAGGCTTTGGTCGAGTCTACCCTTTGCAGCCACGCCCAACGAAAGCGCAGAGCAAGGTTGAGGAGGCGCAGATTAGGGAGACCCCCCAGCACCTTGGGGGATGCGACCTGCTCCCAAGCCACCAGGCAGTGCCCACCTCTCACATCAAAAGTTTGGCCTTCCATAGCAGTTCAGTAATACCAAGAGAGTGCTTCCAAAGAGAATGAGGTTAGTGAGTAGAGAAGCGCAGCGCGTTGCATTTTTCGGGAATTACTAGCACAATGCCCACGCGTTGCGGCGGAAGATCAAAAAATGTTAGCCATATACACAAACCTTACTTCCTTTCTTTACATTAAGTTTAATAGGAAACATACATATGCGTTGTTACGGATCAATTTTGTTTAAATGTTTATATACGCAACACGAACAAATGCGTTCGATGAAACAAATCCATCACATCAATATAGAATGTATATAAAATGCAGAGTATCCATTGATTTAACCAAAATCTCTACAGTAATCAAATACATCAATATATAGGATGTGTAGATGAAAGATATTAAGCCCACTACTGTACCGATGCAGCAAGTACTTGTGCATCACTTTCTCAATTTCGGGGTTTGTAGAACTCAGGTTAAAAACTTAGATTTCAGATCGATGAACATTAAACAACTAAAAAGTATAGTCCGCACATTCATGTCTTGCACGAGAAGGTCATGGCGTCTTCTAAAAAAATACGACATCCTCGGCAACCGCTTAGACCAGCATACTGGCAAGGAGTTGGATCATGGTTTGACCGCGTTTGCATCTTAGAGGAATGATCCAAGAGCGACACAAGGTGGATCGCGAGGAAGTAAGTAGTCCTGTGAAGGTCACGTCAGTTTTGCCATCGTAAGACCCTTGACACATTAACTTGTTCCAAGGAAGAGAGGTATTTAGAAAATCAAAAATAGCAGGTAGCTTCGACAGAGGCAACCATGTTGACCAATGATTCTAGTGACCTCAGGTCCTCAGCACACCTACGAGGCAGACGGGAGTTTCACATCAAACGCTAACCTACTCCACATTGTCTCCAGCGCAATTCATCGCCAGCCACACCAACCACTGGCGTGCCTCCCGGGGCTCCCTTCCACCATCACGGGGCGCCCCGGATTCCAGCGCTGGGAAACGACTCACACCATCCAACTCAACCATGGGTTCATGGCGTTGGCGGCAGCAGCGACCAGACTCGCACCGTTAAACTCAACCATGTGTTCATGGCGTTGGCGGCAGCAACCACTTTCGGAGTAGAGATCAAATGCGACCACCACGAAAGGGCGCGTCGCGACATGGCAGGACGATCGATTGATGTTGTATTGCCAATCGCGAAAATCATCTAGAGATCTTGACCGGACGGACGGCTCTATGCGATGGGAGATCGTTGCACCGAGTTGATGAAGTCCAGTTGTGGTACAAGCAACGTCCACCTCGATCAGCAAATTAATGAACACCACACGCGTGGCCAGGACACTGACCAAACAAAAAGAAAAATATTCCAATCTGCAACCCAGCTCTATCAGGTGCAAAGTGAGTCTCAAGAAACCAGCTGATCGGCCGATACAGATTTCGATCTCGTCGATAGCGGAACGAAGACAGTTCGGCGTCTCTTAATTTTGAACTCCACCCAGGTCCGGGTCGACGAAGCTCGAGGATTTCGTCTGTCGTCCTTGCTCCCGACCGTAGAGCTGCGCCTGTTTATATACTGTGTCCAAACCTGAAGGAGTCGTGCGTGCATTGGTCACCTGTGATATCACGGGACGAATTCTGATCCGGTTTTCTGGGCGTGCTCTGATTTTCTTACGTGCCTAGCGACGGGCGGACAATGGAAACTCTCGACGGACCGAAACCACGGACGACGGACCAAACGTACCAAACCACGGAAACACTTCTTCCTTTATTATTAGGTATAGATTAGGAGGCGACGGAACCGGGAAGGGAGGACGTGGGAATCCATGGAAGCGGCAACGGCGAGCTCCGGATTTGGGTCCGGGTCCGGGCAAGGGCTCGCGCGCTCTTCGCCCAGGCCCATCGGCGGCCGCGGCCGTTATCCTATCTGTCTTTCGCTTCGGCATCTGCATCCGCCATGGCCGGTCTCGCGCCTCGTCGCGCCCCGGACTCGGAGCGTCGTCGCCGCTGCTAATCCTCAGCAGCAGGTGGGAGTGGAAGGGGGACAGGCGATATGCGCCGCCACGAAAATGGAACCCGAGAGGGGCAGCCCCCGCGAGGTGAGAATCAGATCACCTCGCCCGTCCTTGTTTCCCCTTCCGGTTCCGATTTCCCGTGACGGCAGCCAGCTCCATCCATCCTGTTGCGAATCTGTGCTGCAGGTGATGGAGGAGATTGCGAGGTGCTACGAGCTCGTCAGCCGCCTCGGCAGGGGCGCCGTCTACCTCGGTTCCTCCAGGGTGCCGCCCACGCATCCCCACTACCACCAAACCGCGGAGCTCGCGAGGGAGGCAAGTTCCGTTCATCATCTCCCTAGCTCATTTACCCGCTTCCGCCTCTTTCTTGTACTGCTACTTCTCAGCATCTCAACCGAATCAACTTGTGAGATGTGTCTTTCTCAACTTCTCAGCATCTCAACCGAATCAACTTGTGAGATGTGACTATGCAGATTTCACCAGTTTATGCTTCAAACCCACAAATCATCGCCCCACCCTATTATAACTAGCCGGACAGTTTGCGCATTTGTGTATAATGATGATGATGAACCTATCTTTGCACATGGACACAGATAGCCAAGCTGCTGGACTGCACCACATGGACCGGTGCCGGCCCCGGCCTAATGGATGCTGCCAACCAAGGCGCCCTTGAGGCAGATAAACCGGTCGGCGGCTTCAAGATTGGCAAAGAAGCGGGAGAATGGACAACCTCAAACTTCCACCCTTACCTCCCCTCAGAGTCTTACCACACCTGCAGGTACCTTAATCTTGAAACCATGTGGTGCAAAGTATGAGATTCATCTCGGATGAGAGTAGCTCATGGGGGCTATCTCTGTTTCAGGTTCTTCTCGGCAAGGAAGCATGGCTTAGTGGATGCCGTGGTACGCAACGATGCCACGGTGAAAACCGCCATCATCGCATTGCCCGGTGGGTTTGGGACGTTGGATGAAGTTTTTGAGATCATGGCGCTGATTCAGCTAGAGAGGATTGGGTCCACGCTCCCGGTCCCATTCTTGCTTATGAATTATGACTCTTACTACTCCAAGCTGCTGGAGTTTCTGGACGATTGCAAGGACTGGGGCACAGTTGCTCCAGGGGAAGTGGCATCGCTGTGGAAGGTTTGCAATGGGAACTATGATGCCTTGGAGTACTTGGCACAGTTCTACAATGTACCTGCCGGGGAAAGGAATTATGACATATCACCGCTGTCCAAGGAGCACAGGTCTCTTCCGTACACCATCACAAGATGACACGATGCAAGCCCTTTTCAAGAATGTTCTCCTTTTCCTTTTGCATCTTTCATTGTTGAAAAATATCATCACTATGTTGTGGGGCAGCAATAAGTTTTATATGAAAACATGACATTTGTTATGTTGTATTGGCAACATACAGTTGAATCAATTCAACCAGTGTGTAAAACGTATTTCCATTTAGCTCCTATACAACTGTGACCGCCAATTTTCTCCTGCATTATAATAACAAGACTCACAACGCTGTAATATCAATAATACAAATGGAAATACAAAATGTCACAATACAGCAGTATAGATGCAAATTTGCCCCAACAGATCATAGACATGTAAATATAAAATGAAAGATCAAAACGATGCTTGTTTCCTAATTGTCAACCAGGCTCAGTTGACGAGTAACTCAAGCAATCATCGGCTTCATTCATTCGAATTCAGTTGTAAAAGCAGCCCGCCAAGACTGATCATCGTCGCAGGTGGACGGAGCATGGCTGTACTCTGGTGCGCCGGCGTTGCTCTCCTGGCGGTAGAATCCCTCCAGAGCTGACTCCGGTAGCTTGCTCTCTGCAAGGTAGTGCTTCATCGTCTCCACCTCCATTTCGTGCTTCTTCCTCATCTTTTCCAGCTGCTTCTTGAGCTTCTGGTTCTCCTGCAGCATGGCCGCACTCTTCTCCTGCAAATCAAAGTAAACCAAATAAGTTTCTTATTTCTGTAATCCTATGGTATGCTGCGCCAGTTGATCAAGTTTAGCTGCTTTGAACTGACCTTTTCTTGTGTTGATGCCTCCTCTGCTTCTCTCAATCTCACTAGTAGTTCTCCAGCTGCATGCACTGCCTCAGCAGTGTCGCGGAGCTGAATGCGGAGCCTCCTGTTCTGTTCTTTCAGTTGTGCCCTCTCCTTCTCTCGGTCAATCCTCACGGTGGAAAGCTCTGCAGCGAGGGCAGCAGCGAAAGCGGTCCCGCAGCCCTTCCTGCCTGCTTTGGCAGCTGCCCTCTTCACCTCTGAGATACCTTCCATCACTCGGCGGTGCCTCTCAAGAAGATCATTGTACATCTCCTGGAGCTCAACGTAATGTTCAATTATCCTGGCATGGCCATAGATGGCTCGTTGGAGGGCGTCATCCAGCTCTTCAGTGCACTTCTTCTCATTACAGAGCTCCATCTGTGTCTTCTCTGCGTGAATCCGGTTGGATTCTAGGTCAACCCTCAGCTCCTCAGTGAGGGATATCCATTTGCTCTCGGACTCCATCCATTTCTGCCTTTCTTTATCCAGCTCATATTCCTGATCCGTGCTGCCATTCCTTATCTGGTCTAGAAGGCTATCATTTGTAGATCCATCTATGAGATGTTTTACTTGACCCTTCAAATTCTGGATTTCATCAAGAAGTGCTTCCCTCTCATTCACATTGAGTGACACCTTGCTATCTTCACACAGTTCACCAACCTGATCTTCATCAGTTAGTGATTGTTGGCGATCTGATTGTTGACCATCTTCTGCTCCTTTATGTTGCTCAATCTGCAATTTAGCAGAGAAAATTGTCAAGGAATGGAAATAATTATCTGAAGAAATTTATTCATTTGATTGCACTACATACCAAAATGGTCAGCTCCTTTATCTTTGCTGCCTGTTCTTCACATAAAGCTTCAAGCTCAGCCTCTCTCTTTGAACCAGTAGTCAAAGAGACGGTACCATCCTGCTTGAGTAAAATGTGTAAGTAGATGGTAATAGATGACAACCACAAATTGTGTCAACAAAATAGCATACCTGGCGTGAAGCATTGGCTAAGTCATTAGATGTGATGCCAGTGGCCATTACAATCTGCTTCCCTGAGTTTATGTCTTCTGAATGGTCGTCATTTGTACCCAATGCTTTCTTGCAGGATGAACAGATAGTGGAAACTGAACCGACATGCTCCTCAGGTAACGACTGAAGAGCTGAACTTGCTTTTGCCGACTGACGCGGGTTCAGTGCAAAATGATCAAATGATAGGCCCACAAATGATTTTCGTGGGGATGGATTCTGTTGATGGTACTCGATAATGTGGAGGCCCCGCTGGAGGCTTGCAGCCAGCGAGTCGGTGGGACTAAGCTTGCTCGACTGCAAGGATGAACGCACTGCACTCTTCCTAGACATTTCAACAGTCATATCTCCTGGGCTGGATTCACTGAGCTTGCTGGGAGAGAACCCTGGTGATGTAATGCTCTTTCTTGCCTTGTGAATCTTTGGAGAGGAGCAGAATGTTGGATCTTGCATTGGCCCTAACTGTGGGGAAGCACAAATTGATAGACTAGATTTCATGTCAGACACCTGCTCTTGATCAGCATCCGTATTGCTGTACACCTTTTGAACCTCTTCCTGAAGTACACCTTCACTATCATCCATGATAACCTGATCATCATGTTCACATGTTTCTGGATTTCCCTTGGAGCAAGGACTGTCCTCTCCACTCTCTGCGTCCATAAAGTCATCAAGAGTGTCTTCAGATGAAGATTGAAGCTTGCTAATTTGATCACGCAGTTCATGTACATCATCTTCATCCACATCCATTTCATCTTCTGATTCAACCTCTATATGAGGCAAGATTAGAGAGCGGTTGAGGCTCACTCGTAGACTGTGCAAGCTTGCACGAGCACTTTGTGCATTGAAGTATCCAGTCTCACAAGTTGTGTCCTGTCCAGACTTGGTTCTTACTAGTTCATCCTGAAGGTGGTAAAATAAGTAGCAAATTTCAGTAAATTGTTGCTTGATTTTTGAAAAAATAAATGTTTACACAAGTGTTACTTCTCTTGGGATAATACCTTCAACTGACGGATCTGATCACTCAATCCATTAACATCATCTTCTGATATCTCATTTATGACAGCCTTGTTTGGCATAAGCTTTGCTCGCTCACCAAACCTTAGGGTGCTTAAGGTGTCAGATCTGCATCTGCATTCCCCAGCAACAGGTTAACTTAAGAAAGTGTATCTACCACTAAAAGATAGAGAACTCAAATGTAAAGGGCATAATACGACTCAAGAACCGAACATACCTATGCTCTGAAGAAATAGAACATAAAAATGTAACCCTTGAATTTCCACCTAGTGTATCTTTCAGCACATGTGTCAAACGGGACTGCCTGTAGGGTAAGTCATCTTGCTGAGGCTTTGGCTCTTCTGAAAGAATATTGACTAGTTTTCTGAAACCAGAGAGTTCAAATGTGAGGCATCTGTGTTTCTACGTAACAGTCTTGTTAACGTTAAGATCAAGTGGTAAAGATGCATGGTGTATTAGTGTCAATATTGGAAAAAGTAATAATCATGCAATCCAAATAAGAAAAATATAAGTAGATACAAATTTGAGGCATTTGCATTCTACATTATATTTGTTAAATGAAAGATAAATTAATAAAGATGCATGGTACAACTAGCAAAATTTTCAGTTAGGCGGTCAGACTAGGAAAAGGATTTTCATTTGCATTCTACATTATATTTGTTAAATGAAAGATAAATTAGTAAAGATGTATGGTACCACTAGCAAAATTATCAGTTAGGCGGTCAGACTAGGAAAAGGATTTTGTATGAGTCATGGAAAAAGTTACATACCCAAGGGTTGAGAGCGACTTCTTAACGTGTCTTTCTTCTCGTGTAAAGTGCTTGCCATTACCCTCAAGTTCATCGATATCAAGACCAGCAAGATCAACAAAGGTAATTTTGCTAGTTTTTGAACTACTGAAGCCATTTGACGAGAAATCCTGTAATATTAGTTGAATAAGGTAAGATAAATCACCATATCAGTATGCACTAATCAATTGACCAATAATTCAGATAGTATCAAGAACAAGCTTGGTATTAATCGATATCAAGACCAGCAAGATCAACAAAGGTAATTTTGCTAGTTTTTGAACTACTTAAGCCATTTGACGAGAAATTCTGTAATTTTAGTTGAATAAAGTAAGATAAATCACCACATCAGTATGCACTGATCAATTGACCGATAATTCAGATAGTAGCAAGAATAAGCTTGGGTATTAATCGATATCAAGACCAGCAAGATGAACAAAGGTAATTTTGCTAGTTTTTGAACTACTTAACCCATTTGACGAGAAATCCTGTAATTTTAGTTGAATAAAGTAAGATAAATCACCACATCAGTATGCACTGATCAATTGACCGATAATTCAGATAGTTGCAAGAATAAGCTTGGGTATTAATCGATATCAAGACCAGCAAGATGAACAAAGGTAATTTTGCTAGTTTTTGAACTACGTAAACCATTTGATGGGAAATCCTGTAATATTAGTGGAATGAAGTAAGATAAATCAGCACATCCGTATGCACTGATCAATTGACCGGTAATTCAGATAGTAGCAAGAACAAGCTTGGGTATTAATTTCTAAGGTGCATAAACAATGCTTTAATGTGAAAAAAAGCAAGCAACCAAAAAATATATTTGCGCAACAGTTCATGATGGGAAGAAGAGTATCTTTACCTTACTCCAAGCTTCAACCACGCATGTAAATATCACGTGCGAACGTGAATTTTTTAAGTTCATACTGTCAGTGCCAATTTTTCTCTTTGATAGGCCCTGTAAAAGGAAAGAAAACTGATGCTAAGCAAGAGATGTATTACTGAAAACTTGACTAATTTAGAGCAATTAGCAACAGCACTAGAACAATGGCAGATTAAAGCATGGGATAATTATTGTAGCAAAATAATGATGTGGAGACCATGATGCAGCGTAAGCAAAATAAATTTGTGATCTGAACATGACAATTGCGCTGGCAGATTAAAGCATGGGATACTTATTGTAGCAAGATAATGATGTGGAGAACATGATGCAGCATAAGCATTATAAATTTGTGAACTGATCATGATAATTGCACTGGTTTACAGGGTAAGCTGTTTGTGTTGCTTTAAATTGTCTCTTTCGTGTGAAACATATCTGAAATAGTAATACTGGTTAGTTTTGTTGGAGTACTCCATGCAAAACACAAGGAAAGCAAGCTAGAAGTTTGTATGAAATAATCTTTCAAAAAATCATCAACAAAGTATTTTGTTAAAAAATCATGATGTTAACTAGACAACGAGCTCTAGATATCTTCATTGGTTTCTCTGAAAAGTAATCCGACTCATTAATAAATAGGTAATATTGGTAAGTTTTGTTCGATTACACATGTTAACAAGAAAACCTTTCTGAATCTTTCCAAATCATGCCCTTTGACGATGCTAACCAGATATGTGATTTTAGTGTCTTGTTATAAGGCAACGACATCCTAACACACTACCCATAATCATACAGGGGGAAGTATGAATAAGAAGTCATTGTGTTTGTACCTTCATCAGGATCTGATTTACATCCTCAACCGTTGATACATACTCGTCAGTCAAGTTGTCAACATGGATACCATTGCCAGTCGTTTCTCTTATCTAAAGGAATGGAGATGAATAAGTTATCCGCATAAAGCAGTAGAATTGCAGACTTGAGTGCAGCTTCCTTGTGTAAGGATAATACCTGAAGGTTACGCTGAGATGGATCCAGCAGGTCATTGATCTGCTCATTAAAGACCTGAAAGATAAGTATTGGGTTCTCGTTTCAGTTGTGAATCCTGGGAGCCAAATATTGGGTTCAATTCAGAACATTGCAGCAGATTATTACCTCTAGGAAGGAGCAGCGGCATTGGTAACTTGTTTGCTTCTCGGGTGAAGTCTCTTGCTTCTGCACAAGGAAGAAACAATGATAAGGTACAAGACAGCAAGAAATCAGAAAAATTTGTGCAAGCTAGAGATTAAGAAAGTGGGCTTACGCCTTGGATTTGGGAGAAGAGGTGTTGGAAGAAGCGAGGCACGATGCCCCTGTCGGCGCGGTTGGAGCGGCTGTCGAACATGGCAGCGAGGGGCCCCCACATGGTGTATGTCTTCCCTGTGCCACTCTGATACACAGACGCAAGCATCAGCAATTCAGCAGGTGGAATGGAACAGAGAGCATCGCAGAAACCAAGGATCCGTGAGCATGGCAGTACCTGGCCATAGCACACGAGTGAGGTGTTGACTCCAGCAAGGGCGCTGTCGATCATGGGCAGACCCACGAGATGGAACGCATCCTCCTGCCAATCACCATGAACTCTTTCAGGAAAACTGCCGGCCGGTTGTCTAGAAGCAAGGTGGTGCGAATCAAGTGAAAGATGATTTACTACCTGGGAGGCCCTGTCGTCGAGGAACCCGTCGACAGCGAAGGCCCGGTCGCCAACAGCTACGGAGGTCGGGGAGGTCTTGCGCACGAAGAAGAGATCCTTGCCGTCCACCGGCAGGCTGACCGCCGGCCGCACCCGCACCACGACCTGCGCGAAACCGCGACAGTCATCATCAAGAGAAGCCCGCAACTTTGACCTCACCCGTATAACAAGGTTATTAGAAAGGAAGGGCGTCTCGCGTGAGCCGACGGATGGTACCTTGACGGGTGGCTCGTGGTCGGCTGGCGCACGAGCGGGCGCGGCGCGGTCGGCGGCCTCTGGCTGTGGTGGAACAGGCGCTGATGCGGTTGGCTTGGAGCGCGGCGACGGCGACAGCGAGGATTTGTTGGGCGGGGACATGGGCGGCGAGGCGGCGGCGAGGTTGGGGTGGAGATTCTCCTGGTCGTCGGCGGCGGCGGCGAACGCGGAGAGAGACCGCGAGGCCTGCCGCTTGAGGTTCCGCCTCAGCATCTCCATTGCTGTCAACTGGATCTGCTGCTGCTGCGGCGGAGCAATCCGCAAATTTCAAGGAGAGGGAGAGAGTGGGGGTCGCTTGGTTGTAGTAAGATGCAGATGCGTGTCTGTAGTGTATCTGTATGATGAGACTTGACTGGCTGGCTGGCTGGCTAGCCGTTGTAATTCAAAAACTTTTGAAATGGGGAGGCGGAGGCGGAGGTGGTCGATGGGATACGGATGCGGATAGAGGCGCGCCGCGTTGGAAGTGGGGACGGCGTATGGATACTAGCCGTTTGGGACCCAATTCGCTGCACGCTCCCGCTACCAAAGGTTCGGCCCCATCCTAGCCGGATTTTTTTTTGGAACATAAAAGATATATTAACAAAGAAGATCACAAGATACACTACAACAGGGATCCGCCGACAACTCGGATCCGAAAGTGCCGCAACTGCAGACTCTGAGTACCTCTGCGCTCCATACCAGTTGATGCCCCGTGGGTGGCTCTCCCAGCAGTCTATCTGGCGTATGCACTTGAGGTAGGAAAGTATTGAGTTGTAGATATAGAAGATCCCTCACCGAGCTCAAACTAAGTGGTCCCTGCTGTTGAATCTGAAGGAAACGTAACGGAAGTGTTGTCATCCACCGCCGGCGGATCAACCCGAACAACAGGGACAACATTTTCACCATGCAAATCATCATGCAAGTAAAATCTTGTGCCACAATACGCTGAAATAAGATCCTGCTCAATAAGGAAGTTAGCTCTGCCATTGATCAAATGCTTTGAGGGACAAACATATTTTGGGTTTTGAATAGTTGCAAATCTTGGCACAAACACTTTGTTCTTCATCTTCAAACCCCTAACTTCCGAGAGCTCCGAGCCACCACCATGGTGGCACCACAACATTGGTCTAGGAGGAAGCTTGCCCCAAAGGCCAAATACTGACACTTGCAGATAACATCACCCAAAATTATACCCACCATCACGGTGGAGAACAAACACATTCCATAGTGCATTTCATTAACCAGACAGTATAATTCGCACATTGCAGTTGATGTCGAAGTGGAGCAGCTGCTGGTAATAGAATCAGACTCCAGGAGAAAAAATAGCTTACTTTGGACACACCCAAGGAGGCAACTGCATCCAGTTGAAACATGAAGGGAAATGAGCTGCCCAGCCAGTATAAACAATTGCATCTTCAAAAGCAGCAGAAATCACACCATCAGAGCATTGTAGTATGTGCATTCATATGAGCATCAATCTGGTCATTGTCTAGTTGCAATTCCGACTCAACGCACCACATGTTCCACATGACCAGCCAACTGAAATCCTCACATGGAGCAATCGGTCTGAACAAATAATCCTGGGATTATCAACCAATTGTGTCCACCATCAGAGCATGTGAGGGAAGCGCTCACAATTTGCCAGTCAAGAAGGGGAATCTCCTCGCCCGAAACCATAATATGGCCACCATTCTCGGGCAGTAATACCATCACCAGCTTGGAGGAGGAAGATGGCTCCATCCCTCCCGTCCATGAATAAAGCTTCTGTGAGCAGGGAATTGGCGAACCAAAAGCCGTTGCGGGGAGACTTGCATACCATCGAATCCAAAAGGGATAGCACCAAATCCGGCCAAAGGAGAGATGACCGGAGCTCCAGACCACCTCCAATCGCCGCCACCCCGTCCACCATGGCCAGAGCACGCAGATCAAGGAGGAAATCCAGGCAACCTAGATCTACCTTATTTAGAAGGAAAAGAAAGACAAACAACCTAACTAAGAGGATCCAGACCGCCTTCCCCACCACCACCGGCCACCGTGGCCGCCGGCGATGGAAGGGAAGGCGGCCGGAGCGGCCGGAAACATAGAAGGAGGAGAGGGCCAAGGGAAGGAAAGGGAGGAGCGGTATCCACCGACATAACTCACGGAAAGGGAAGGCCAACTCTGCTTCTTTGTTCATCTCATTATGTACTGTATAAGAGAAACATGGTATGGAAAATGTTTAGATTTCCCTAGGGGCACGTGCAACGCATGTCGCTGGGCCCCACCTAACCACCGAACAGGTCGTCCCCTACCTCCATTTTTTCCTTTACCCTCCCCAATTCCTGATGCCCCTCCCCAATTCCTGTGACCAGCTCCGGCGACCCGCCTCGCCAGCCTCCCCCATCACCACGAAGTCTCCCCGACGGCCAACCCCTACGCTGGCTTGCCGCCCTAGGTCCGCATTGGCCGGTTCTCCCCTGCATTGGCCGGAAACAGAGAAGGAGGAGAGGGCCAAGGGAAGGAAAGGGAGGAGCGGTATCCACCGACACAACTCACGGAAAGGAAAGGGATGGCGAAGTCTCCCCGACGGCCAGCCCCTACGCTGGCTTGCCGCCCTAGGTCCGCATTGGCCGGTTCTCCCCTGCAGTTCCTTGATTCATACACAACCGCGGGACCGCCGCTAAAGCCTCCGCGGTGTGATTCTGCAGCTGCCGCCACACCGGGAACCCCCAGGAGTGGCCGTGCTCCCTTGAGCCCGTGCCCGCCGGCCCCGCGAGATCTAGGGGCATTCTCGCGTCCAAGTCAATGTGGATGCCCATCTTGATACAACAGGCGCGACCATGAGTTCCGTCGGTGGCGGCTGGTATGCCCGCGTGCTGCAACCGCCGGGACAATGCGAGCTCCTGCGACTGTCCAACTTGCTTTTCCGAGCTACAAAGTATGTTCCCTATTCATCTTTCTTTTTCTCTAGTGCTGCCTACGCAGATCAGTGGCGCTACCTTAGGCCAACAGTCGTTGCTACTGTAGGCCAATGGGGGTGCTACATTGGTCAACGACATTGCTACCAACTCCGGCGGATGTGCTTCAAACGATAGACAACAATGCTACAAAGGTCGAAGCTGCTTTCAACGGTGATGTGTGTTACTACTGACGGGATTGTTTCTTTGGGATATTTGCTTTGGCCGACGGCGATTTGCTACATACATATATCCTTTTTGCTACAATCTTTTGTGGTTTTGCTATAATAGTATAAAGTGTTGCTACTATATTTCCGATGAGAGTCTCCGACGAAGTCGGTTTTGCTACCGTAGATTTTTTTCTCAGGCGAGGTCTCCGGCGATATCTCCTACGAGGTGTTTTTGCTGCAATAGATTTTTTTTTGCTACGATGTCTACGAAGAGGTTTCCAAGGACTCTCCGGCGAGCTCAGTATTTTTGTTTTATTTCGTGGGGAACCCTTTTTGCTACACTGAAGCAAAAGCGGGATGTTTTTTGCTACCCGACAACAAAAGTGGGAATGAGTCTTAGTACTATCTGATCCGACGGTCAATTCGATTGGACGGCTAGAACCCAGGAACGGGAATTCTAATCCCCCGGGAGACACCCAACAGTTTCCATATTTTTTTTTCTCAGAGCTGCAAGTGGGTCAAAATTTATTTTGCGAAATAAAGCTATTTTGCAAAATGATGTTGTCATAAAAAAAGAGGGTACCCTAACTTATCAATATATTTTTCTAATAACATGGACAATAGCGCTAATTTAGCAAGACCATTTAATAATGAGTTGGAAGAGAGAAAAAGAGAGAATTTTCCTCTAGTCACGATCTTTCTCTTACGATATTAGGGCATGTCCAATGAGGAGGCGTTGGATTTTGCCAAGATCAAGTCCTTTCTGCGCTAACATTCTCAAGATTGTTGCGCTGCCATTACCCAAGGAGATCGAGTGAGCCAAGAGGCTCAACGATGTGGCTGGCTGAACCATTCATGCCAAGACGCATAACGCGACAGGAAACGCTACAGGCCACAGGTGCACCATCAGCGACAAAAGTTAAGAAAGCCTCAAGGGTTGAAATAGTTCTCCTCAAGGCGCTTCGCATTGTACCGGAGTAACTGTCCGTAAACGAGGAGGATCTGCTCATCTTTAGGCAGATTTTTGACTCACCACTCCGTGATCAGGACATGCGAGCCATTGCATCCATCTTTGGAAAGGTGGTGCCACCAAACTTTGAGAACCTGTAAAGTTGCAGAGTTGCGGTAGCAACACAATAGTTGCTTCTTGGAGCCAGAGTATCATATGTTTTTATGGATATAGCCATAGAGTTGTTGTGTTGGAATGTGAGGGGTTTAAATGACCTGGCGAAGAGGAGTGTTGGGAGGGAGTTTTTGTCCACGCCCAATGTGAGCATTGTGTGTTTTCAGGAGACCAAGGTAGATGTAATCGATGACTTCTTCATCATGCAATGTTTGGGACCGTCTTTTGAAGGATATGTGTGAATTCCAACAAAGGATACTAGGGGTGGAATTTTATTAGCTTGGGACAACTCTGTAGTCCAGATTGATAGAATCAGCTTTGATTCATATGCCATCACTGGGGAGGTAACTACAAGGGACAACAATTGTTGGTGGCTAACCACGCTCTATGGGCCGCAATCCACAGAGGATAAATGGGCCTTTCTCAACGAGATGACGGAGAGGCAGGCGCTCTTCCCCGGCCATGGGCGATCGGTGGAGATTTAACATGATCCTAAGCATGGCGGAGAAAAACAACAGCAACCTGAACCGCACCGTCATGACTAGGTTCAGACACTTGAGACAGAGACATAAACTGAAAGACACCTATCTGCATGGACGACTGTTCACCTGGAGAAATGAAAGAGATTCTCCCATGATGGTGGAGACATTGGAGAAGGTAGAGATCCCTCCAGCGGCGGCTTTGCGGAGTTTCCCCTCCAATCTTCGCTTGTTTTGGCTCTGTTTTGGTGTTTCGGTATTTCTACGACGCTGTCCTAGAGGAATCCTCAGGGGTCCTTCATATATAGGGTTTTTAGGTTAGACGAAATCCGTGGGCGATAGAATCAAGCGAATCAGACGATCGAGGAGGGAAAGAGCCTAGGTGGCGCACCCACCCCAACTACGCGTGCCACCTGGACTCTTTTGGCCCTCATGGCCCTTCTCGTGAGGTCCAAGTGCTCCAGATGCTTCTCTTGATGAAATATTAACATTCCCCCCTGAAAGCTAAAAATACAGAAAATAGTGTTTTCATGTCCTGCAGGGTTATAACCAAAATAAAGGGGATCATTGGTAAATCCCCAAAAATCAATATAAAACATGGATATAACATCATACATGTTGCAAATATCTGGTAATATGTGTCAACAAACTACAAAGTTCATGAATGCATTTTACATGCATCAACATCCCCAAGCCTATGCTCGACCCATATAGGTTTGCTTCTTTAAAGAATAACAACAATAAAATGAGCTATAAAGTGATATCTTTTATATTCTACAAAACATGCCCAATAATAAGTGGTCTTGTGTTCAAACAAACAAATATTATTACATATCATCAAGCATACTTAGATGAACCTATAGAACTTTTGAAAGACTCTTTTGTTTCTTTTTTTTGAATATTTTGACTCTTGGATAACAGAAAGTAAGCATGGAATACATGTGCTAGTCCTCCAATAAAAATAAAAGATATTTGAATAGAGTTTTGAGATATATAGTTCATGTCAACGGTAATCATAAGGATGGGGTTTCAAGCATCTTTTGTTACAAATATTCATATGGTTTATGTGTTTGACCCCTTACAATTTGAATGTTTCATGCCCCTTCACCATGAGTACCCACACCACATGCATGTTACTCAACTTAGGGTCACTTAAGCGGGGGTTTTTTATCGATCATTGTAAACATATTGTTTCCTCAAGAGCGTCAACTGAGGTACCTATTGCCCCTTTGGTAGGAAAATCCCTTTTTATTTTGTATTTTTAGAGGGTCTGATCCATACAGAAGACAAGACAACAAACAAATGAATCACCTCAGCACTTTATTTTATTTACTGTTTGCATATCTTTTTATAAAATGGCTTCACAAAATGTTCATGTTGTAAACCTCCACCATGATGCATATCATGGCTTTGTTAGCAGCCCAGGCGTCTCTTTCATTATATGCATACTCCAGAATCCTTTGTTAAGTGTTCCATTTTATTTCACATCGATGAGAATCCATAGCTAAAATAACATGATCTCAACTAAAAGTGCAATGTTTGAAAGCTTTCTCCATTATAACATGGTTAAGCTAACAAACAACTTATAAAATTTCAAACATATAACTTACAAAGTGCTGTTACTTAGAGGCATAGCACACATACTATACTTGGAGTAGAAAGTGCCACATAGGTAGGTATGGTGGGTGTCTGGTTTGAGGTGTGTTTGGATACAAATCTTAGCTTGTTTGAGAATTTTGGGCTAGCAAAAAGATCTAAAAGCATGCCATAGTGTCCATAGTGCAAATAATTTATTATAAAACAAGGCTCCTTAGTATTAAACATCAATGCATATGAGAAAAAGGTGGCACTAAATAAGGCACTAGCAAATTATCATTCATCAAAGTATTTCGCTAGCAACACTAAGCATGACTTTGAATTTCAGCTTTTTTGCTTTCATTCCCTTTTCTTTTGATAGCATACAACTTATTCCAATCAAGGAATTCAATGTTTCAGTATCTCTTTCGTAAGTATCAAAAATATCTATCATGGTGTTCTCATTTATTTCCAAGCAAAACTAGACATAACACTAAACAAAGACGCTCCAAGTTTGTACGATCATTCTTTGTTGCTCAAAAAACAAAGTTTTGAGGTTTGAAAACGGAAAGTTTAATAGGTCCAGTGGGGTTCCTTGGGAATACCCAAGCTTATGGTCTTCACCATTCTTGGATAGCTCTTGGTGGGGTGTTCCTCCATTCCCTGTCAAAAAAACTTCAACACAAAACTTTCTCTCATTTTCTTTTCTATGGTGTGACATTAGTGGTACAAGGATATGATAGTAGCTTCCATATATATCAAAGACATAAAATTTACTAAGTATTACAGAAACAATATAGAGTCCTACACATTCCTATCATATAAATATAAAAAGACTCATGGAAAATCAGTTTGGGACCCAAAGGAATGCCTCAAACACTAGTAGGCAGAATCTATCCAGATTTTCAGCAGTAGGAAAACACATTTATTTCGACGACCTATACATGTCAGAATTGTTTTCCTATTTTTGTGAATATAGATGATGAAAAGTTACAACTACAGTTTAATTATGAGAGCAATCGGAGTTACAGAAAAAACCAGAGAAATTTTCTACTAAACAGTGTTGTGCAGGAATTCGCTACTTCATATGTTGTAACAACTTTGTAGCATCCAAAATGGGTTCTACTTGGTACTTTATTGCTAACCTACAACAAATACACTAAAAAGGAATATTTTACTACATCAAACATGCATAAAAATAAATAACCGGGTTGCCTCCCGAAAAACGCTTTCTTTATAGCCATATTGCTAGGCTTTACTTACTTGATTAAAGTGATATGGAGATCGTGTGGTAGCTTGTACATTGGTGCTACCTCATTCTTCCTTGGAAAGTGTTCCATACATTTCTTATGTGGTAACTAAAACTTCACATTCCCTTTCTTTGATTCAATGATTGCATCTGTAGTTCTCAAAAAAGGTCTTCCAAGAATTATAGGACTAGAGGTTTTACTCCCCGTGTCCATGATAACCAAGTCAAAATGCACAAAATTGATATGTAACTCAACCATAATAGCATTTACTTTTCCTAAAACATTTTTGGTTGAGTCATCAGCACGCAAAAGATCCATTGAAGTTTGAGTTCTAGTAGATCATATAGTTCTTTTGATAATACAGAGACACTAGATCCTAGATCTAGAATAGCATGATGGATCTCTTTGCCAATAGTGATTAATATTTTGGGGAGCCAAGCATCCCCAAGCTTTGGTGTTATCATGGCTTCATTATTATATCTTTCTATATTTTCTTTGATGACATAGTTTGCTATGTACAAGCTAAAACCTGCTTGATGAACATTAATGGATGGGTCATTAGAAAACTTCTGTAGGACATTTATAAGTTCATACAAGCTGCATTTGTCAAGGTCATGTAGAGGTTTTTTTTTTGTTTCACTTAGCATTTAACTTCTTCTACTCGTTTATCATTTGTGAGCATTGATGTTTCAAGCATGGTGGTTTCTTTTTTCTCTTTCATTGGTTCTTTCATGGGAGTTCCAAATTAGAATAGCAATGGTTCAAGAAGATCAGTATAATGCATTAATTAATTATATTTTTCTTGAAATGTAGAAGGTGTACTTGTTGCAATGGTGATAGAGTTCATACCAATAGTTGGTGGTCCCTATGGCTTTGCAACAGACATACTTAATAGGGTTTCTTGGTTGTTTGCTAGATTAGATAAATATTTATCTAAGACAACCTCTTGGTGTTGTAACCCCTTAATTTTAGAACTTCTGTTGTGTAATTCTTCTATCAAGGTAGCATGGCTAGCTACTTATTCAATAAGGTTTTTATTTAGCTCTTGTTGTTTTTCAGAGTTCTCACTAGTTTGTGGGATAGTGGTAGGTTTCCATTTGTTTTTATTGGCATTAGGGTACAAAATGAAATAATGGTTGCCATAATTGTTTTGAGCATAGGGTGGCCTACCATAAGAGTTGTTGTAATTTTCCCATATCCATTGTTACCAAAATTTCTTAATGTAGTTGACATCTACCTTTTCGTTGGTGTTTCCAACTAGTTCTTGTAAGGGAACATTACCAGTGTTTTGTTTTGATATGTAGGCAAATATGGCATCTATTTTATTGGATAAAGGATCTACTTCTTCAATAGAGTTCACTTTCCTACATGGGTTCGGTTCTCTTTCAGTATGCCATTGACTATGGTTGTGTAACATGTTTTTTAGGATGGTTTTGGCTTTAGGTACAGTTTTACTCATAAAAGCACCCCTGCCGCAGAGTCTATCATGCTTCTTGACATATAGTTTAACCCATTGTAAAAAGAGTGTAGGATTTTCCATTCATTTACTCCATGTGATGGGCAAGTTCTAAGCATGTTTTTAATTCTTTCCCAAGCTGTTCCTACATGTTCGTTGTCATTTTGCTTAAATGATAAGATACTATTTCTGTTTTGTACAATTTTAACAGGTGGGTAATATTTCTTTATAAAAGCTTATTTGAGGTCATCCCAAGAATTTATGCTAGCATTAGGTAGTGATCGATAATAGCCATTCTTTAGCTTTGCCTCTAGGTGAAAATGAGAATAGTTTAAGTTTGGCAATGTCATTTTCCACATTTTTAAATTTTTGCATGCCAAAAATTTCACAAAAGTCATGCAAGTGCATGGAGGCATCCTCACTAGCACTTCCCCAAAATTGTTCTTTAGCTATGAGGTTCAATAGATCAAGACTTACTTCAAAGCTTTCAGCAGTTATTTCAGGTGTTGTGATAGGCCTAGCAATGAATTGGTCATTAGGAGTGTTTGTGTAGTCACCTCTTTATCCCATGTTTGCAAGAAAAAAGGTTGGTACTGATTTTTACGTGTTTTTATGTTTTAAAGAAAACAAAAAAGATAAAAAAAACAAGACAAATAAAATTACTTTGAAAATCTAAAGGAGAAGGTAAAGCTCACAATGGTGCAACCTCCCCAAGCTTAGGTGTTTATACAAAGTTTGTGTTGACGACTGGTAACCCCCAAGTGCAGGGGATCACCGTAGTACAATTCGATAAGTATTTGAGTGTCGAACCTACGAGGAGCTGAAGGTAATCTATCTATTCTCTAAAGCCCTATAACCTAATTATATGGCCTTGTATGCAAAGCTAGGAGATATGGTGTGTGTGTGTGTGTGTGTGTGTGTGTGTGTGTGTGTGGAGGTTTCTACTATAAACTATATGTGCTGAAATTAAAATGCAAAAAGTAAAACGCAAGACAAGTAAAGTGCAATAAAGTAAAATGCAATGAGATGAAGGGAAGTGAAGTGGAGTAACTCAAGAGAGCAAGTGTTCAGGCAAATTGCTATTTCATTTGTGTGGTTGTCACAATTAGTGAAGTTTATTACAGTCTTTTTAGTGTTTCTTCTAGAGAGGAGCCATAGATAGGTGTAGCCATGGATATGAGCAAGTACACCCCTAGTGATTGATCCTAAGGCCATAGGTATGAGAAAACAAAGGAAATATTAAGACATGAAGTCCAACCACCACTGTAAGTTTAAAGGTCCCCATAATTGGACCCCCCGCTTGATTAATCATGATTAATACAACATGCATCTAAGAATTAGGACAAGGTTTCTGTCACTCCCGTTGTCCCTCTCCCTATCAACATGCAAGTGTGACAACCATATGCATCCCTCGACATATGTGTGAAGATGATGAAGATGGTGTTGATGCCCTCACTAGAGGGGGGAGGAGTCCACCGGAGGCAATTGCGGCAGCTGATGTGGGTATACTTTATGGGTATATCAACGACGTAGTCTAGATCCGGCAAGCCCGGGTGGCCCACAGATGGTGATGGTGGCATATGGCCCATCAGTCGGCCCAGTTGCTGTTGATAGAAGATGGATGATGTCCAGCCCAGGAACAGGAGCCGGATCTCAACCGATCTACACAAAGTCGGATCCGTGAAGGCCCATGAAGTATCCGGATTCACTACGGCGAGTAAGGAAAGGTGGATCCTTGACTTGAACGGCAATGTATATTCCGTAGTTAGGCATCTTGTATTCCGGCTAGGACTCTCCGTGTAAACCCTAGATCTGCGAGCCTTTATAAGCCGGATCCCGGGAGCCCTAGAGGCACAACACGAAAGCGCCTAGATAATACCAGACAAGCAACAGTAGGCCCTGCCATCGTGCAGGTGTTCCGAAGCTGGGTAACTCGCGTACCACCGTCCCGAGGACACTCCGCCCATGGCCCCCTGTCCCCCTCGTGAGGATCCCTCCTCCGAGGCACCGTTGAATAGGCAACGACAGTTGGCGCCCACCGTGGGGCCAGCGGCATCTAGAGGCCGGAACCGGGAGGATTCCGCCATGGGAAGCTACGACGATTCCATCTCGATGGGGCGCGTTCTTCGCCGGGAACTTTCCGATCGTCCCTCGGGACGAGTCTGGTCCGGCTAAACCGACCCCATCAAGCTCTCCATCATCCCAATCGGCGGCATCCACATCTTCATCGGCGAGACCGTCGATTCCACGGAACGCACGGTAAGTCACGACGACGCCGCCGCCGTGACGAGGCGCGATCGAGATCCGATCGGGAGACGGGGAGCTTCCTAAGGAAGATTCGCCTTAGATCTGAAAATTCAAAGCCCACCCAATCCGCCCCTGAGCAGGAAATTACGGTGGAAGACCAATGCGATCCGCCTGGGTCTCCCAGGTGTTAGAGAAGCAAAGGTGTCACTTCGTGCACTTCCTCGCCCATACCGCAGGAACCGCCCCTCCCTAGGACGGAGCTGGTCCCATGCAGGTTGAGGCACCCAGAGACAACAACGCTCCGGATCAGCAGGAGGCTCGAGGACAGCGATGCTCCGGGTCAGCAAGAGGAGGCCGGAGACAAAGAAGAATCAATCTTGGGCAACCTGAGCCCAACATCTGACGACGCTTCCTCCATGGACACGGAAGAGTACAATCGAGCGCTGAAGGAACTCGGAGGCGACGGACAATCTGAAGCGGAATCCGCCCAGCCTAAGGAGGTCCTTGCGACCATAGTTGGACTGGAGCAGGAAGCAGAAGATGAAACTACTTTGTCTGACCTCGAACTCCCAGGAAAATTTCCAACACCGCAATGGCGATGCTGGAAGAAAGGCAAGAGGCTCAAGAAGTGATGGATGGTTTCCTTAAAAGAGAGCGCGAAGCTGTAGACTCCTTGCAGAAGGCCAAAAAACTCCGAGAACATTGGGAATCCATGATGAACGATGGTCACAAGGAAGCAGACAAGATCCGACGGGATGCCATTGCCCCTGCAAGATCACCTTTGCAACCCCCACTGATCATCAGCCGCTCACAACTCCAAAGAAAAACATGAAGAAGGCTGCGGAGCTTTTGACCAAGAAAGATGAGGAAATCGACATCAACCACATCTGCACGCTCGTCGCTTCAACATTGAAGCAACAGAGCAAGGAAGACACTTCGCGCAGGTTGGAATCCAACCTAAAACACTGTGTGTCCACCGCGCAGAAGGACGCCCCCGGAAGGCAACATCGTGATGATGAGTCGCGCACCGGATCAACGGAGCGCAGAAGAAGGACCAGAGAACATCCAAACCCGATCCCGGTGCCCTCGGAAACACCTCCAGTGGACCCAAAGAAGGGAAAAGGCCCGATGTACACTGGCAGGGACAAGTACCGGAACCCTTCACCTCCGCCCCGGATCCCGCGTCCTCCGCCACCTCACCGACGTAGTCTAGCCGGAAACACCAGACCCCATGGGTCTGGTGTAATCAATATCCGCGACAATGCGCCGCCTCGGAGGAACAGGAACACGTAGCGCGCGCCGGAACCCCGCCGGAGCAGGAACGACGAGCGCGAGTCTGAGCCTCGCAGATGCCGGAACGAAGAACACGGAGCGTGCGCCAGAACCCCGCCGGAGCAGGAACACGAGCGCGAGCCCGAGCCTCGCAGAAGCCAGAACAACAAACACGAGCCTGAGCCTCGCAGAAGTCGGAATGACGGAGCGACCACCACCAAGAAGAAGGTAGCGACCGAAGCCGAAGTTAGCCGCAGGAAGGACACAGGGAATCCGAAGGCGGAAGCAAAAGATCCCACATGCCCCCTCGCAGATCTCCCTCCCCACCACCTAGTGGAGGAGCTGGAGGCGGAGGCGAAGGCCGGAGATCCCACTCCCGCTCAAAGTCCCCTGGCAACGGCCCGCGTGACGCACGGGAACGTCTCAATGAATACAGATCTGACTACATTGGCCCAAAGTGCTTTGGCAGGATGATTCGAGAGGAACCAAAACCAACAAGCTTGAATTTCAAGCTACCAGGAAACCTGAAGAATTATGATGGCAGTGAGAGGCTGGATACCTGGATCGAGGATTACTACAATGCAGTGACCTTCGCCGGAGGAACCCCCAACATAGCCTGTGATGGCGTGTAACTCACACGTTCGTTGGGAACCCCAAGAGGAAGGTATGATGCGCACAGTAGCAAGTTTTCCCTCAGAAAGAAACCAAGGTTTAATCGAACCGAGGAGGAGCCAAGAAGCACGTTGAAGGTTGATGGTGGCGAAATGTGATGCGGCGCAACAACAGGGATTCCGGCGCCAACGTGGAATCTGCACAACAAAACCAAAGTACTTTGTCCCAACGAAACATGAGGTTGTCAATCTCACCGGCTTCTGTAACAAAGGATTAAGCATATCGAGTGGAAGATGTTTGCAAAGAAAATAGTAAACAAGTATTGCAGAAGATTGTATGCTATGTAAAGAATAGGACCGGGGTCCACAGTTCACTAGAGGTGTCTCTCCCATAAGATAAAAGCATGTTGGGTGAACAAATTACAGTCGGGCAATTGAAAAATAGAGAAGGGCATAACAATGCATATACATGATATGATAAATATAGTGAGATTTAATCCGGGCATTACGACAAAGTACATAGACCGCCATCCAATGCATCTATGCCTAAAAAGTCCACCTTCAGTTATCATCCGAACCCCATTTAGTATTAAGTTGCTAAGCAAGAGACAATTGCATTAAGTATGGTGCGTAATGTAATCGACAACTACATCCTTAGACATAGAATCAATGTTTTATCCCTAGTGGCACAACACATCACAACCTTAGAACTTTCTGTCACTGTCCAGGTGTCAATGAAGGCATGAACCCACTATCGAGCATAAATACTCCCTCTTGGAGTTAAAAGTACAAACTTGGCCAGAGCCTCTACTAATAACGGAGAGCATGCAAGATCATAAACAACACATAAACAATAGATTGATAATCACCATAACATAGTATTCTCTATCCATCGGATCCCGACAAACACAACATATAGTATTACGGATAGATGATCTTGATCATGTTAGGCAGCTCACAAGATCCAACAATGAAGCACAACAAGGAGAAGACGACCATCTAGCTACTATGGACCCATAGTCCAGGGGTGAACTACTCACTCATCACTCCGGAGGCGATCATGGCGATGAAGAGTCCTCGGGAGATGAATCCCCTCTCCGGCAGGTGTGGAGGCGATCTCCTGAATCCCCGAGATGGGATTCGCGGCGGCGGCGTCTCTGGAGGTTTTCCGTATCGTGGCTCTCGGTACTAGGGGTTTGCGACGGAGGCTTTAAGTAGGCGAAAGGGTAGGTCAAGAGGCGGCGCGAGGGGCCCACACCACAGCCGGCGCGGCCAGGGCCTGGCCGCGCCGCCTATGGTGTGGCCACCTCGTGGCCCCACTTCCTTCCCTCTTCGGTCTTCTGGAAGCTCCGTGCAAAAATAGGACCCTGGGCGGTGATTTCGTCCAATTCCGAGAATATTTCCTTACTAGGATTTCTGAAACCAAAAACAGAAAACAGCAACTGGCTCTTCGGCATCTTGTTAATAGGTTAGTTTCAGAAAATGCGTAAATACGACATATAATGTGCATAAAACATGTAGGTATCATCAATAAAGTAGCATGGAACATAAGAAATTATCGATACGTTGGAGACGTATCAGCATCCCCAAGCTTAGTTCTGCTCGTCCCGAGCAGGTAAAACGATAACAAAGATAATTTCGAAGTGACATGCCATCATAATCTTGATCATACTATTTGTAAACATATGTAATGAATGCAGCGATCAAAACAATGGTAATGACATGAGTAAACAAGTGAATCATATGACAAAGACTTTTCATGAATAGTACTTCAAGACAAGCATCAATAAGTCTTGCATAAGAGTTAACTCATAAAGCAATAAATCAAAGTAAAGGTATTGAAGCAACACAAAGGAAGATTAAGTTTCAGCGGTTGCTTTTAACTTATAACATGTATATCTCATGGATATTGTCAACATAAAGTAGTATAACAAGTGCAATATGCAAGTATGTAGGAATCAATACACAGTTCACACAAGTGTTTGCTTCTTAAGGTGGAGGGAGATAGGTAAACTCAACAATAAAAGTAAAAGAATGGCCCTTCAAAGAGGAAAGCATCGATTGCTGTATTTGTGCTAGAGCTTTTATTTTGAAAACATGAAACAATTTTGTCAACGGTAGTAATAAAGCATATGAGTTATGTAAATTATATCTTACAAGTTGCAAGCCTCATGCATAGTGTACTAATAGTGCCCGCACCTTGTCCTACTTAGCTTGGACTACCGGATCTTTGCATGCCATGTTTCAACCAAGTGTCACAAAGGGGTACCTCCATGCCGCCTGTACAAAGGTCTAAGGAGAATGCTCGCATTTTGGATTTCTCGCTTTTGATTATTCTCAACTTAGACATCCATACGGGACAACATGGACAACAGATAATGGACTCCTCTTAAATGCATAAGCATGTAGCAACAATTATTATTCTCATATGAGATTGAGGATATATGTCCAAAATTGAAACTTCAACCATGATTCATGGCTTTAGTTAGCGCCCAATGTTCTTCTCTAACAATTTTGCATGCTCCAACCACTAAGGTGATAGATCCTTCAGACAAGACGGACATGCATAGCAACTCACATGATATTCAACAATAGTTGATGGCGTTCCCCAGAAGCATGGTTATCGCACAACAAGCAACTTAATAAAAGATAAAGTGCATAAGTACATATTCAATACTACGATAGTTTTTAAGGCTATTTTGTCCCATGAGCTATATATTGCAAAGGTGAATGATGGAATTTTAAAGGTAGCACTCAAGCAATTTACTTTGGAATGGCGGAGAAATACCATGTAGTAGGTAGGTATGGTGGACACAAATGGCATAGTGGTTGGCTCAAGGATTTTGGATGCATGAGAAGTATTCCCTCTCGATACAAGGTTTAGGCTAGCAAGGTTATTTGAAGCAAACTCAAGGATGAACCGGTGCAGCAAAACTCACATAAAAGACATATTGTAAACATTATAAGACTCTACACCGTCTTCCTTGTTGTTCAAAACTCAATACTAGATATTATCTAGACCTTAGAGAGACCAAATATGCAAATCAAATTTTAGCAAGCTCTACGTATTTCTTCATTAATGGGTGCAAAGCATATGATGAAAGAGCTTAAACATGAGCACAACAATTGCCAAGTATCACATTATCCAAGACATTTTAGAATTACTACATGTAGCATTTTCCAATTCCAACCATATAACAATTTAACGAAGAAGAAACTTCGCCTTGAACATTATGAGTAAAGCCTAAGGACATATTTGTCCATATGCAACAGCGGAGCGTGTCTCTCTCTCCCACAAAGTGAATGCTAGGATCCATTTTATTCAAACAAAAACAAAAACAAAAACAAACCAACGCTCCAAGTAAAGAACACAAGATGTGATTTGAATAAAAATATAGTTTCGGGAGGAACCCGATGATGTTGTCGATGAAGAAGGGGATGCCTTGGGCATCCCAAGCTTAGACTTGAGTCTTCTTAAAATATGCAGGGGTGAACCACGGGGCATCCCCAAGCTTAGAGCTTTCACTCCTCTTGATCATAGTATATCATACTCCTCTCTTGACCCTTGAAAACTTCCTTCACACCAAACTTCAAGCAAACTCATTAGAGGGTTAGTGCACAATTAATGATTCACATGTTCAGAGGTGACACAATCATTCTTTACACTTCTGGACATTGCATAGAGCTACTGAACATTAATGGATCAAAGAAATGAATCCAACATAGCAAAAGAGGCAATGCGAAATAAAAGGCAGAATCTGTCAACGAACAGTCCGTAAAGACGAATTTAAAGCTGGCACCAGACTTGCTCAAATGGAAAAACTCAAAACTAATGAAAGTTGCGCACATATCTGAGGATCACGCTCGTAAATTGGCAGATTTTTTCGAATTTTCTACAGAGGCCTGTGCCCAGATTCGTGACAGACAGCAATGCTGTTTCTGCGCAGCGATCCCAAATATAACATCAACTTTGACATAGAAACTTTACTTGGCACAAAAACATGATAAGGAGAGGTTGCTACAAACAACTTCCAAGACTCAAATATAAAACAAAGTACTGTAGTAAAAACATGGGTTGTCTCCCATAAGCGCTTTTCTTTAACGCCTTTCAGCTAGGCGCAGAAAGTGCAAATCAAGTAACATCGAGAGTAGAAGCATCAACATCATAACTTGTTCTAATAATAGAATCAAAAGGCAACTTCATTCTCTTTCCAGGGAAGTGTTCCATACCTTTCTTGAGAGGAAATTGATATTTAATATTACCTTCCCTCATATCAATAACAGCACCAACGGTTCGAAGAAAAGGTCTTCCCAACACAATAGGACAAGATGCATTGCATTCGATATCCAAGACAACAAAATCAACGGGGACAAGGTTATTGTTAACCGTAATGCGCACATTATCAATCCTCCCCAAAGGTTTCTTTTTAACATTATCGGCAAGATTAACATCCAAATAACAATTCTTCAATGGTGGCAAGTCAAGCATATCATAAATTTTCTTAGGCATAAGAGAAATACTTGCACCAAGATCACATAAAGCATTACATTCAAAGTCATTGAATTTCATTTTAATGATGGGCTCCCAACCATCTTCTAACTTTCTAGGAATAGAAGTTTCAAGTTTTAGTTTCTCTTCTCTAGCTTTTATGAGAGCATTTGTAATATGTTTTGTAAAGGCTAAATTTATAGCACTAGCATTAGGACTTTTAGCAAGTTTTTGTAAGAACTTTATAACTTCAGAGATGTGACAATCATCCAAATCTAAATCATTATGAGCTACAGCAATGGGATCATTGTTCCCAAGGTTGGAAAAAATTTCAGCAGTTTTATCACAAGCAGTTTCAGCAGTTTTAGCAATTTCAGGCAGTTTTGTACGCTTTGCACTAGGAGTAGAAACATTGCCAACACCAATTATTTTACCATTGATAGTAGGAGGTGCAGAAACATGTGAAGAATTAGCATTACTAGTGGTGGTAATAGTCCAAACTTTAGCTACATTATTCTCTTTAGCTAGTTTTTCATTTTCTTCTCTATCCCACCTAGCACGCAATTCAGCCATTAATCTTATATTCTCATTAATTCTAACTTGGATGGCATTTGCTGTAGTAGTAATCTTATTATCAATATCATTATTAGGCATAACTTTCAATTTTAAAAGATTAACATCAGAGGCAAGTCTATCAACTCTAGAAGCAATAGTATCAATTTTATCAAGCTTTCTCTCAACAGATTTGTTAAAAGCAGTTTGTGTACTAATAAATTCTTTAAGCATGGCTTCAAGACCAGAGGGTACACTCCTATTATTATTGTAAGAATTCCCATAAAAATTACCATAACCATTACCATTAGCAGAAGGATATGGCCTATAGTTATTACCAGAGTTGTTCCTATAAGCATTGTTGTTGAAATTATTATTTTTAATGAAATTCACATCAACATTTTCTTCTTGAGCAACCAATGAAGCTAAAGGAACATTATTTGGATCAACATTAGATCTACCATTCACAAGCATAGACATAATCACATCAATCTTATCACTCAAGGAAGAGGTTTCTTCAACAGAATTTACCTTCTTACCTTGTGGAGCTCTTTCCGTGTGCCATTCAGAGTAATTTATCATCACATCATCAAGAAGTTTTGTAGCCGCCCCAATGTGATGGACATAAAGGTACCTCCAGCAGCTGAATCCAATAAATTCCGCGAAGAAAAATTTAGTCCTGCATAGAAGGTTTGAATAATCATCCAAGTAGTCAGTCCATGGGTTGGGCAATTCTTGTCAACACCCGGATTTTTAAGTCCAGATGCCTATTATGCCATTCATCGCAATCCCAGGAATATTGTTTTTGCGAGACATAATAGCTTGATATCACAACACATCATTTATTACAACACATAATCGTCTTACAACAAAGGATCACATGATCCAGTCTTAATACAACATAGTGGATCTAGAGATCCTATTACAAAACACATAGCGGAAGCGAAGTAACGGTCGCGGTCCATTTGTTCCACAGGCAGCTGTTGACGTCAGGAGCGGTCCTAGTTGTCGTAGACGTTGCTATCCATCTTCCTCGTACAACTGTTCACCTTCATAGTCGGCCATTTGAATAGCCAGGGACAAAGCCATGAGTACTTTTAAAGTACTCGCAAACTAATACTAGTGTAAGCACTATCAATTGTGGTAAGGGGATACTAAGCTCTAGGTTTATTTGCATAAAGCCAAGTTTATTTCATAAAAATTTAAAGATGCTTGAATCACTTAGACTAACTCAAGTGGGAACATTAGTGTCATTCCCACAACTCGGTTGTGATTCAGTCCCAAATCACCATTCAACTTGCAACAACAAGTCACCAGTCATATGTCACATTTTTGAAAATGGTCTGATGACGGAACAGTATGGCCTTTCCAATCGTCTGTAACCGTGGACACGGCTATTCGAATAGTTCTACACTCTGCAGAGGCCATACACTTGTGCCACAATATTTGCAATAATCCGTCAGGGTTAACTGGCCCTGATTTATCATACTCCGTATGCGGACTACCAACCATAACCTTTCACTTATATACTCTAGTACAGGCACCTCTCCCCATGAGCTTGGCCTCCCGGTGAAAACCAACTGTCAACCCGGGAACTGCACAGGGCTTGGGCCGGACACCTCATTCACGTCATATCACAATATCTCATATTGCTTTGGAGGCAGCCCTTGGCATAACCCCGATGACGCTTGTTTAGAGGGAACCCATACTAAAGCACATAAATTTCTAGTTAAGCCCTTACCCATTTTGGGTATTGTGGGGGTACTTTCAAAATTGGAATGGTATCGCATCCGAACCCAACCATCGGTTTTATATCAAAAATCACCATCTTCTCTTGGTCATATTCACCTTCAAAGTCATTCAATGGAATGAACCATCATTCCAAGGTTTCAACTTCATTTCAAAGTCACATGTTCCCATCTAGAGTAGTCAATTTTTAATTGATTAGCAATAGCAACTATATGAGGGGTGCTATCTAGCTTGGAGTGGTGTTAATCTAAACCAAGTATTGTTCTACTCTAGACCAAGTGAATCATAAAAAAAGTACTTTGCAATAAATAAGCCAAAGTAAAAATAAGTAAAAACATGGGATAGGTAATACATAAAAGTAAAATGTGATGGTGCCTTTGTTCTTGTAGAGCTAAGCACTTGTGTTTAGCAAGGGTTAGCTTGCATTAATATCAGCTTGCAGAGTATTATCTTGCATGGGTAATAGCTTGCAAGAGTATTATCTTGCTTGTAGGGGAAATATTAATACCAGCTTGCAGTAGACTAGCTTGCAAGAGTATTATCTTGCCTTGATTGGTGAAGTGATCAAAGTATTCTTCTTCTTCCTCTTGGTAGTATACCTCCTCCTCTTGATAGTCTCCGGTACTAGCGTCTATAAACGAATACGAGGATACAATCACCAAACAATACTTAAGTACTCTTAATTAGCCTTAGTGGCTCACACAATGATCTAGCATCACTACTTAACACTTATTACAAGCTTATGCTAGGGTTTCCTTATTTAATAATAGGAAAATAATTTCCTCTCGTTGAAAATGGGGTTAGGGTTTCTCTTTAGTTTGTGAGAAAATAATTTTCCTCTCATTGACTCTTCTTAAGATTTAATTTCTCCTATGAATAACATATGACCTAGGTTGACTAAAGTCAACCTCTTCATACTTATCATTTAGGAAAATGATTTAAATGGGGTTTCATACCTCATGTAATTTACTATTATCATGGTAGTGATTTAATGCCACCAAATAATTCAATATGAGGTTACTTAGACTAGGATCACTACCTCATATTGGATTACTTGAGAACAAGATTTAAATGAGAGGAGTATCTCTCATATGATTTAACACATAATTGTAACTAATTTCAAGGACTATTATTGAGGTGATTTAATATTCTTAAAATAACCAGGGCTGATCCTATGTTGACCAAGGTCAACACTTCACACTTAATATTTGAGAAAAGTGAGTTAAATGAGATTCATCATCTCATGGGGTTTAATTTATCTTTGGAAAATTTAAATATTATTTAGATTTAGGATCTATAAGTGGGCAAGTATGAGCCTAGCAAATTAAAGGTCCACACATTAATTCATATATTTGAGAAAGATGATTTAAATGAGGTGAGCACCTCATACCAATTTAATAATATCTTACAATGGTTTATATCATAAATAAATTTAATGTGGGTTTTAATTGACCACGGTATCTACCTCATATTACTATGGTGGAGGCAAAATTTAAATGAGACCAAAGTCTATTATATGATTTAATAAATAGTTTTGAAATATTTAAATACTACTTATGAGAATGAGTAAATATTTTCAAATAGGAACCTATAGGTCAATATTATATGTGTTATTAATTTTTTATGTACCATTTGGATTAATGATTTAAGTGAGAAACTATACCTCATATAAGTTAAACTATCATTTAAATGATTTAAAATCTATAAGTAATTAAGCATGAGACTTACTTGACCAAAGTCAGTACCTCTAGTTGAATTACCTAAGATCACAATTGAAATGAGAGAGAAGCCCTCATACTATTTAAATAAATCTATGTGTATGTATTAAAGGATCTAGAAATGACTCTATAGCCATTATTTTAACTCTAGTCCATGATCATGCAAAACAACCATGCTATATTTTTACATAAACAATTAGATTATGTCAAATGTGATTTATTAGAGTTGGAATCAACTTAAAATCATTTATAGATAATTTCTAATATTTATTTGAAGTCAGAAAAGGTTCTGCCTTGTTATTTTTATCATTTAAAGTTAATTTCGAATTTGGACCTGAGGCCAGTGGCATTGTTTAGATAATTTCATGGGCTTTCCAAATATATAAAATTTGTTAAATTTGGTGCAGTAGATTTCAAACTATTTAATTTTGAAGTTGGCACCAGTATTGAATTTGAACTAAATAGATTAAATCGAATTTGAATTCTGGGCCACGCGGGAAAACAAAATGGGCCGAATAGAATTAAACAGAGCAACACGGCCCAGCACACAGCCCGTGTGCGCGGGCCGCCTGACGAGGTGGGAGCCACCCGTCAGTGGCTCTTAACGAGCGAAGCGGTACGAGCTACGTGATCCGTTAGATCAGAACACGATCGAACAGCCGGGGAGCTTCGTCGTCTCCGACGAGATGCCGGCATGCTGGCGGCGTACCTAGGGGGTCGGAGGGCACTGTAGGCCGCCGGCGGTCGATGGCGAGGTTCGAGGCGACGTTGGCGAGGCAGAAGAGGCTCCTGGTACAGTGGCGGAGCTTGGGGAGGCGCGGATCGATGGCGAGGATCTGCGGGCTCCGGCGGCTCCGAGCTTCAAATTGGGGCGACTCCGGCGAGGGCTGGTGAAATTGATCGGTGGAGAAGGCTCAGTGAGAGGAGGGGAGTGGATGTTGTGTGGTGAGAAGGAGCCGATCGTCTCCTTTTATAGGGTCGAGGGGTGGCCGCGGTGTGCTGGGAAGGTCGACCATGGGCTCGACGTTTCTGGCGATCGAAGGGGCAAGCTATGGAGCGCAGCTGGTAGGCGACGCCTAGGCGGTGCTAGCGCGCTTGATGGCGCGTCCAATGATGGTCTGTGGCGCCCTGGCGACGGTGGTGTCCTTGCAGTACCGTGGCGGACGGTGCTGATCATGGCGGTGGCTATGGTGCAGGGGCAGGCCTGGGGGTTTGTCTAGCGTGTAGAGGGCGGGGAGTAGCTGCTCGATGCCGTGGTAGGGATGCAGGGAGAGGACGGCGTCGATCAAGTGCTTGGCGTACTGGCGCGTTCCAGAGCGTGGTCACCGCGCGTGCTGGCACGTCCTGGCGCGTTTTGGGCGAGCGCGTTCCAGCCAATGCCGTGCGTTGGAGATTGAGTGAGTGGTACAGGCTTAGTCCTTATGCATCAGAGATGCTCGAAGACAAGGTGAAAGAGAGAGGGGAGAGCCAGAGAGATGAGTGGCATGGGTGGCCGGCATGGTACTTGGCATGGCCAAGTGTGATCATGCCAATGCTTTCCACAGAGCCAAAGTGCTTGGCTTGATGCAGAGAGGGTACAAGGGTGTTAATGATCACCATGGGAAAGAAGTTTAGGCTAAAAACCAGTGTGTAAAAGCATGTGTGCCAAATTCAGAATCATGCCTGCAAGGTGTTCGACACAATGGCCGCATGAAGAAAAATTTAGAATTTTGCAATTCTTTTTGGTGGAGTTCATTTATATAATTAATGTGATGGAATGGTGGTGGTGGTGCTCATTTTGGTGAAGGTTTACAAGAATTCCAAAATGGGGTCATCTTCACATAGTTTCAAAGTCTCCACTTGTCCAAATCATACTGGTCAACCTAGTCAACATTAACCCTGATGGTCAACATGAAAGTTGTTGACCTTGATATGGTCTTGGATGACATGGCCTTGGTTGACTAAGTTAGGTTTGAGAATTGAGAAATACAGAGGGGTAAAGTGGGGAACATTTTATAAAATGGCCAAATGACCATTATCACATGTATGTTGATTTTGAGTTTTGCTTTGATTTGATTTTGGTTTCTTTGATGCAATTGTGTTTATTTATCATATCTAAACATTTTACAAGCAAGAGATCAAGCAATGGTGGCCTAGGTTGAAGATTTGCAATTTGGCATAAGGTGTATGTGAGTGAATTTTGGGAATTTTCTCCCTATTTGATTTCTCTCTATTTGATTTGACTTTGGTTGACTCTAATGTGGTTCTTATGAGTTTAGTAACATTTTAAGATCATTGAAACTAAATCAAATGGTCTTGTTCAAAGATTTGCAAATTTGGCCTTAATACATAAGAGGTGGTGTGTCAAATTTTTAATAAACTTGTAAATTGCTTCCCTTGCTTTACTTAGGCATGGGTTAGGGTCCATTTAATGTTATATTAGGTTTAGAGATGGTTTCACTCCATTTGGTCAAGGTTTGAAGTCATAGGTCAAGGTTTAGTGAATTAGCTATGTGTCACATAGGCTTCTATGCATATGTTGTATTTGAATTTAACTTTGAGTTGGTTTGACCCAATTGGTGTTGTTGAGTGTTGAAATGGTATATGGAGGTGATCCAATCATTCATAACAAGTCTTAGGGTCAATTTCCTTAAATTCCCATATTTGCTATTTTACTCTCATATGCTTCTATGGCATTTTTAGTTTCTTTTTATTTTCTTTGGTTTCAACTTGGAAATGATTTAAGAAGTATTATATAAGGTTTATAAAGCTTTTCCAATCCTTTAAATAAAGTGGAAAGGTCTAGGGTAAAGAGTTATAATTATATCCATAGGCACATATGCCTTTTTCTCATTTAATTTCCTTTTATTTTATTTTCACTAGAATGATGAGAAGAGGGGTGAGTCTTTAGGGTTTAAGATTATTTCAAATACTCATAACAAGCAATCATGGCAATAGCACAAGAATTAAGCAAGATTATTATGTACCAATCTTAATTTAATAAAAGTTTTTGTTGGTTCCAAAATTTGGAACTAGGGAACTTTGTTTATTTTGTGTTGAATTTTCTGGGCTGTTACAAACCCTTCCCCCTTAAACAAATCTCGTCCCGAGATTTTAAGAAAAGTTAGGTTCCTATGAGAGATTGGGTATTTTGATTAACAGGAAGGCATACTTGTCATGGTGGGGTGCTTCCTGAGCTTCATGCGATGTGGTAGAAAGCGTCGTTGTTGTTGTTCGGTTCCTTCTACCTGCGACGGCAATTCTGGACAGGTGCAGCGGTGTTGGCGGCGATCTTGGCAAGCTTCTTGGGGCATTCTTTGGAAAAGTGGCCCACAACTCCACATTCATAGCAATTTACCGTTGATTTGTCCTTCGGGGTGACGGGGATGGCATTGCTTCCAGTTCTCGGGCCAGTGTTAGTGTTGGTGTTGTTCCCATTGTTGTTGTGGCTGTTGTGGTTGCGGTTGTTATTGTTGTTGCCTCCCGGGCGGGGGTCCTCCGTGGTTGTTGTTGTTATTGGGGCGATAAGTCGCGCAGGTGGCTGTTGTTTACGGGGTGAATCCTTCGAGGAGTTATTGCGGTTCTTCGGGTATGGTGGGGTCCACTCGGTTCATCATTCTGCGCTTGCGGTTCTCATTGGCTTTGATGCGGCTTTCCTTCCATACGTAGCCTGAGTCTACGAGGGCTTCGAGGTCGTGAACGGGATATTCACTAACACGGTTTGCATTTCGTCGTGCATCCGTTCAGAAATCTTTCCTTTCTTTTCTCATTTGTGTCGGTCTCATCCGGGCGTACCTTGACAGTAAGAAACCTGTCGCGGTATTCCACCACGGACATTCTTCCTTGCTTGAGTTCACGGAACTCGTCTCTCATTTTCTTGATTAACCCTTGGGGCACATGGTACTTCTTGAACTTCAGCTTGAAGTCTGCCCATGTCATCATCATCCGCATTCATTGCACGGGCACTAGTCCACCAGGCTCTTGCGGGTCCTGACAGGTAGTGGGTGGCAAACAGTACTTTCTGCGGCTTCAACTCCCGCAACTTCAAGGTTGTTCTCTATTGTCTGAAGCCAGTCATCAGCATCGAGGGGCTCTTCGGTTTTGCTGAACATTGGAGGGTTGGTGTTCTGGAAATTCTTCAGTTTTGACCCGGGTGATCGTGGTTTCCACGGCCTTGATTGTTCTGAGCTAGCTGTTGCAGAGCAGTGATATTGGCCTGTCTTTCAGCGCGTTCGGCCTCTCTGTCTTCCATCATGAGCTGCAACATCTGCATCAGCGTATCTTGGTTTGCGTTGCGATTTGGTGGGGCCATCTGATTATGTAGATATATCATGAGGTAAGAGGGAAATTTTCTATGGCTTATTTGGAGTTAAGTTTAAACTTAAACTTAAGATATTTTCAGGATAAATATAACACATATTTTATTTATTCACAATAAACATTACACATTACAAGCTAAAGCACTAAGGGTTTTAAGAACCCTTCTTCCACAATCTACGATACATGGTGCGGGGTACAACTCACACCTACGTAAGTGAAGCTAGTGCAACTATTCCTCATTGTTTTCATCCACATCGATGGGAATGATCCCATCCTCTGCAGCCTCCAGAAACTCGTAGTCCTCCTCATCGGTGAACTCGTCATCCTCAAAGTCGTTGTCGTCACTCAGGAAGTCATCTCCTCCTTGGATGTCTTCTCCATCCTCCTCCATCTCCTGGATCTGGTCCTGCTGTGTCCGGACAGTCACCTCTAAGGTGCGAATCTTCTCGCGAAGACGGGTGATAGTAGCGACATTCTTGGCGCGCTGCAGGCGGAGTGACCGGCGGTCCTTGGCGAGTAGCCTGATGGCGTCGGCATGATGAGCCAAAGCCATCTGGGCACGGTGGGAGTGGACACGTGTCAACTCCAGGTCCTTCCGGGTCTCATGAAGCATAAAGTCCAAATGCTGCACATGAATCTTGAGCACCGGGTGCGAAGAAAGTGCCATGGGTTCTCCCATGGTGTCGTGCCTCGTGAAGTGGGCAAAGCGGCTTCCCCGGAGTGCGGCGATGTTCGTGCACCCGAGCAAGTCCCTCTGAAGGGCGTGAGCAAGACCGTCCACCCAGTGTATGCCTTGAAGGAGAAAAGGATCCTCTCCGAGATGGGAGGTTCCGAGCTTCCCTTCAAGTCAGCGGTGATCATCCACTGCTGCTCCCCAGCGGGGTGTTGTGGATCCGGACTCCGTGGAACTGGGGTGGTGGGCGTTCAAGCTTCTCGGACACTAGGTACAAGTCGCGCTCAAACACCAGACTTCCTCCGTTTTCCAGATCGTAGGTCTCCGTCTGGACGTAGGGCTCCATCTAAAAGTGAAATGGATGAGTAAGTTAGAGAGGTGAACAAGTGTGGCAAAATTTTAAATGGATTTATAAGGAGGTACATGGTTTATTATTTTTAAGAAGATCTGGTAGAGAAGAAAATGAATAAGTTTTTCACAAATACTCACTTCATTTGCTTTTTAGAAACTTAAATTTTCCGAACGTTCATTCTAACTAGGGTCTCCTAAGGTCAAACAATGGCTCTGATACCAACTTGTCAACACCCGGATTTTTAAGTCCAGATGCCTATTATGCCATTCATCGCAATCCCAGGAATATTGTTTTTGCGAGACATAATAGCTTGATATCACAACACATCATTTATTACAACACATAATCGTCTTACAACAAAGGATCACATGATCCAGTCTTAATACAACATAGTGGATCTAGAGATCCTATTACAAAACACATAGCGGAGGAAGTAACGGTCGCGGTCCATTTGTTCCACAGGAACTGTTGACGTCAGGAGCGGTCCTAGTTGTCGTAGACGTTCGCTGTCCATCTTCCTCGTACAACTGTTCACCTTCATAGTCTGGCCATTTGAATAGCCGGGGACAAAGCCATGAGTACTTTTAAAGTACTCGCAAACTAATACTAGTGTAAGCACTATCAATTGTGGTAAGGGGATACTAAGCTCTAGGTTTATTTGCATAAAGCCAAGTTTATTTCATAAAAATTTAGTAAAGATGCTTGAATCACTTAGACTAACTCAAGTGGGAACATTAGTGTCATTCCCACAACTCAGTTGTGATTCAATCCCAAATCACCATTCAACTTGCAACAGCAAGTCACCAATCATATGTCACATTTTTGAAAATGGTCGATGACGGAACAATATGGCCTTTCAATCGTCCGTCGTGGACACGGCTATTCGAATAGTTCTACACTCTGCAGAGGTCGTACACTTGTGCCACAATATTTGCAATAATCCGTCAGGGTTAACTGGCCCTGATTTATCATACTCCGTATGCGGACTACCAACCATAACCTTTCACTTATATACTCTAGTACAGGCACCTCTCCCCATGAGCTTGGCCTCCGGTGAAAACCAACTGTCAACCCGGGGCTGGGCTTGGGACACCTCATTCACGTCATATCACAATATCTCATATTGCTTTGGAGGCAGCCCTTGGCATAACCCCGATGACGCTTGTTTAGAGGGAACCCATACTAAAGCACATAAATTTCTAGTTAAGCCCTTACCCATTTTGGGTATTGTGGGGGTACTTTCAAAATTGGAATGGTATCGCATCCGAACCCAACCATCGGTTTTATATCAAAAATCACCATCTTCTCTTGGTCATATTCACCTTCAAAGTCATTCAATGGAATGAACCATCATTCCAAGGTTTCAACTTCATTTCAAAGTCACATGTTCCCATCTAGAGTAGTCAATTTTTAATTGATTAGCAATAGCAACTATATGAGGGGTGCTATCTAGCTTGGAGTGGTGTTAATCTAAACCAAGTATTGTTCTACTCTAGACCAAGTGAATCATAAAAAAAGTACTTTGCAATAAATAAGCCAAAGTAAAAATAAGTAAAAACATGGGATAGGTAATACATAAAAGTAAAATGTGATGGTGCCTTTGTTCTTGTAGAGCTAAGCACTTGTGTTTAGCAAGGGTTAGCTTGCATTAATATCAGCTTGCAAGAGTATTATCTTGCATGGGTAATAGCTTGCAAGAGTATTATCTTGCTTGTAGGGGTAATATTAATATCAGCTTGCAGTACACTAGCTTGCAAGAGTATTATCTTGCCTTGATTGGTGAAGTGATCAAAGTATTCTTCTTCTTCCTCTTGGTAGTATACCTCCTCCTCTTGATAGTCTCCGGTACTAGCGTCTATAAACGAATACGAGGATACAATCACCAAACAATACTTAAGTACTCTTAATTAGCCTTAGTGGCTCACACAATGATCTAGCATCACTACTTAACACTTATTACAAGCTTATGCTAGGGTTTCCTTATTTAATAATAGGAAAATAATTTCCTCTCGTTGAAAATGGGGTTAGGGTTTCTCTTTAGTTTGTGAGAAAATAAATTTCCTCTCATTGACTCTTCTTAAGATTTAATTTCTCCTATGAATAACATATGACCTAGGTTGACTAAAGTCAACCTCTTCATACTTATCATTTAGGAAAATGATTTAAATGGGGTTTCATACCTCATGTAATTTACTATTATCATGGTAGTGATTTAATGCCACCAAATAATTCAATATGAGGTTACTTAGACTAGGATCACTACCTCATATTGGATTACTTGAGAACAAGATTTAAATGAGAGGAGTATCTCTCATATGATTTAACACATAATTGTAACTAATTTCAAGGACTATTATTGAGGTGATTTAATATTCTTAAAATAACCAGGGCTGATCCTATGTTGACCAAGGTCAACACTTCACACTTAATATTTGAGAAAAGTGAGTTAAATGAGATTCATCATCTCATGGGGTTTAATTTATCTTTGGAAAATTTAAATATTATTTAGATTTAGGATCTATAAGTGGGCAAGTATGAGCCTAGCAAATTAAAGGTCCACACATTAATTCATATATTTGAGAAAGATGATTTAAATGAGGTGAGCACCTCATACCAATTTAATAATATCTTACAATGGTTTATATCATAAATAAATTTAATGTGGGTTTTAATTGACCACGGTATCTACCTCATATTACTATGGTGGAGGCAAAATTTAAATGAGACCAAAGTCTATTATATGATTTAATAAATAGTTTTGAAATATTTAAATACTACTTATGAGAATGATTAAATATTTTCAAATAGGAACCTATAGGTCAATATTATATGTGTTATTAATTCTTATGGACCATTTGGATTAATGATTTAAGTGAGAAACTATACCTCATATAAGTTAAACTATCATCTAAATGATTTAAAATCTATAAGTAATTAAGCATGAGACTTACTTGACCAAAGTCAGTACCTCTAGTTGAATTACCTAAGATCACAATTGAAATGAGAGAGAAGCCCTCATACTATTTAAATAAATCTAGGTGTATGTATTAAAGGATCTAGAAATGACTCTATAGCCATTATTTTAACTCTAGTCCATGATCATGCAAAACAACCATGCTATATTTTTACATAAACAATTAGATTATGTCAAATGTGATTTATTAGAGTTGGAATCAACTTAAAATCATTTATATATAATTTCTAATATTTATTTGAAGTCAGAAAAGGTTCTGCCTTGTTATTTTTATCATTTAAAGTTAATTTCGAATTTGGACCTGAGGCCAGTGGCATTGTTTAGATAATTTCATGGGCTTTCCAAATATATAAAATTTGTTAAATTTGGTGCAGTAGATTTCAAACTATTTAATTTTGAAGTTGGCACCAGTATTGAATTTGAACTAAATAGATTAAATCGAATTTGAATTACTGGGCCACGCGGGAAAACAAAATGGGCCGAATAGAATTAAACAGAGCAACACGGCCCAGCACACAGCCCGTGTGCGCGGGCCGCCTGACGAGGTGGGAGCCACCCGTCAGTGGCTCTTAACAGCGCGGTACGAGCTACGTGATCCGTTAGATCAGAACACGATCGAACGGCGGGAGCTTCGTCGTCTCCGACGAGATGCCGGCGTGCTGGCGGCGTACCTAGGGGGTCGGAGGGCGCTGTAGGCCGCCGGCGGTCGATGGCGAGGTTCGAGGCGACGTTGGCGAGGCAGAAGAGGCTCCTGGTACAGTGGCGGAGCTTGGGGAGGCGCGGATCGATGGCGAGGATCTGCGGGCTCCGGCGGCTCCGAGCTTCAAATTGGGGCGACTCCGGCGAGGCTGGTGAAATTGATCGGTGGATGGGGCTCAGTGAGAGGAGGGGAGTGGATGTTGTGTGGAGAGAAGGAGCCGATCGTCTCCTTTTATAGGGTCGAGGGGTGGCCGCGGGGTGCTGGGAAGGTCGACCATGGGCTCGACGTTTCTGGCGATCGAAGGGGCAAGCTATGGAGCGCAGCTGGTAGGCGACGTCTAGGCGGTGCTAGCGCGCTTGATGGCGCGTCCAATGATGGTCTGTGGCGCCCTGGCGACGGTGGTGTCCTTGCAGTACCGTGGCGGACGGTGCTGATCATGGCGGTGGCTATGGTGCAGGGGCAGGCCTGGGGGTTTGTCTAGCGTGTAGAGGGCGGGGAGTAGCTGCTCGATGCCGTGGTAGGGATGCAGGGAGAGGACGGCGTCGATCAAGTGCTTGGCGTACTGGCGCGTTCCAGAGCGTGGTCACCGCGCGTGCTGGCACGTCCTGGCGCGTTTTGGGCGAGCGCGTTCCATCCAATGCCGTGCGTTGGAGATTGAGTGAGTGGTACAGGCTTAGTCCTTATGCATCAGAGATGCTCGAAGACAAGGTGAAAGAGAGAGGGGAGAGCCAGAGAGATGAGTGGCATGGGTGGCCGGCATGGTACTTGGCATGGCCAAGTGTGATCATGCCAATGCTTTCCACAGAGCCAAAGTGCTTGGCTTGATGCAGAGAGGGTACAAGGGTGTTAATGATCACCATTGGAAAGAAGTTTAGGCTAAAAACCAGTGTGTAAAAGCATGTGTGCCAAATTCAGAATCATGCCTGCAAGGTGTTCGACACAATGGCCGCATGAAGAAAAATTTAGAATTTTGCAATTCTTTTTGGTGGAGTTCATTTATATAATTAATGTGATGGAATGGTGGTGGTGGTGCTCATTTTGGTGAAGGTTTACAAGAATTCCAAAATGGGGTCATCTTCACATAGTTTCAAAGTCTCCACTTGTCCAAATCATACTGGTCAACCTAGTCAACATTAACCCTGATGGTCAACATGAAAGTTGTTGACCTTGATATGGTCTTGGATGACATGGCCTTGGTTGACTAAGTTAGGTTTGAGAATTGAGAAATACAGAGGGGTAAAGTGGGGAACATTTTATAAAATGGCCAAATGACCATTATCACATGTATGTTGATTTTGAGTTTTGCTTTGATTTGATTTTGGTTTCTTTGATGCAATTGTGTTTATTTATCATATCTAAACATTTTACAAGCAAGAGATCAAGCAATGGTGGCCTAGGTTGAAGATTTGCAATTTGGCATAAGGTGTATGTGAGTGAATTTTGGGAATTTTCTCCCTATTTGATTTCTCTCTATTTGATTTGACTTTGGTTGACTCTAATGTGGTTCTTATGAGTTTAGTAACATTTTAAGAGCATTGAAACTAAATCAAATGGTCTTGTTCAAAGATTTGCAAATTTGGCCTTAATACATAAGAGGTGGTGTGTCAAATTTTTAATAAACTTGTAAATTGCTTCCCTTGCTTTACTTAGGCATGGGTTAGGGTCCATTTAATGTTATATTAGGTTTAGAGATGGTTTCACTCCCTTTGGTCAAGGTTTGAAGTCATAGGTCAAGGTTTAGTGAATTAGCTATGTGTCACATAGGCTTCTATGCATATGTTGTATTTGAATTTAACTTTGAGTTGGTTTGACCCAATTGGTGTTGTTGAGTGTTGAAATGGTATATGGAGGTGATCCAATCATTCATAACAAGTCTTAGGGTCAATTTCCTTAAATTCCCATATTTGCTATTTTACTCTCATATGCTTCTATGGCATTTTTAGTTTCTTTTTATTTTCTTTGGTTTCAACTTGGAAATGATTTAAGAAGTATTATATAAGGTTTATAAAGCTTTTCCAATCCTTTAAATAAAGTGGAAAGGTCTAGGGTAAAGAGTTATAATTATATCCATAGGCACATATGCCTTTTTCTCATTTAATTTCCTTTTATTTTATTTTCACTAGAATGATGAGAAGAGGGGTGAGTCTTTAGGGTTTAAGATTATTTCAAATACTCATAACAAGCAATCATGGCAATAGCACAAGAATTAAGCAAGATTATTATGTACCAATCTTAATTTAATAAAAGTTTTTGTTGGTTCCAAAATTTGGAACTAGGGAACTTTGTTTATTTTGTGTTGAATTTTCTGGGCTGTTACAATTCTTTACCAAAGCTTTCATTCTCTCCCATGCTTGAGCAACATGTGTTGGGGGGATGACCCCCGGTATGCCAAAGATATGCCATACCGGATGGTCTCACCCTTCAAGATACCGGTTTAATATTCATACCGGAGTAAGAAAATAGAGTTTGGCTAAGTAAGTTAAGCCGGTATCCCCAAGAGGGGTATGCCGGAGCCGGAAGGAAAGATACCGGCATGACGGAAGGAAGAACATGCCGGCTGACTGGTCCAAGATTCCGTCAAGAGCTAAAAGACAAGGATGAGCTAAGCAAAGTGGCTTTAAACGAAGACTAGAAGACAAGGAGGAGGATGACGGTCAAAGAGGCCGGAGGACGTCAGCCTCTATGTTTAAAGAAGACACGGCGTCATCTATGATTAAAGTAGCTTTATAAAGTATCTTTGTAAAGTAGTTTGTCTAGTCAAAGATCCCATTAGGGTTTCTTGTTCTGTAAGCCACCCTCTCCTCTATATAAGGAGAGGGGGCAGCTTCTTGTACATGCGCGATCCACAGAGAGAGAAGAAACCTGTAACCTATCTTGAGATCAATGAACATGGTGATCTAGAGCGAGTTCGTCCTTGTGTCTTTCTTCTTCTACCTCTGGCCCTGGCCATGTTCTTGAGGAAAGCATCCGGAAGTTCATCCATCTAGTCACAAACCCTCCCCCGAATCCTCTAGCGTCCATTCGGCCCCAAGATAAGCCATCCCATGGCATCTGCTCGTTCACCACGACGACAGTTGGCGCCCACCGTGGGGCATGAAGTGGCGCTTGCTGGAGTTCATATTCGGGCGGGCATCCTCGACGTCGACGGCGAGCGCACGGTGTCCGCGCTCGTGCAAAGCCTCTACAACATCGACTTCATCAACGATAACGCTGGCTGCTTCGCCAACGGCGGCATGTTCCCGCAGAACGGCCGCACCATCGAGTTCGGCAGCATCCGCGTCTACCTCGGCACCGTCCCTGTGCAGCACCTCTCGCCGGTGTTGGTGGCGCCGGATCCGCCAAGATGGCTGTGTGCGCCGCGCCGCCGAGCGTGGAGGTCATGATGGCTGGTGCGGTCAACACCGGCAAGGAGAGCTGTGGAAGAAGGAGCTGAACGTGCGGCATCGACTCGCCCGGCAAAGCCACCGCTGGAGCGTGACGCCGGCGTCGCGGGAGCATCGTCAGCACCACCGGCAACACCTCTTCAAGCGGCGATGAACACGCTGGCCACGCCCATCGCGCAGAACATCGACCCGACAAAGGCTCGGAGGAATTGGAGGCCACGCGCAGGCCTGCTTCTGGCGGCGCCGACATCATCCGGGCGCGCGCGAGCTGAACCGACCCTACGTGAGTACAATGCTGCTCATGGCTTTGCTTGATTAGTGCTCATGCTGCAGGATGCGGAAAAACTTAAAGCTCGCAATTTAGATCGGGTTTGCGTAAAGAAGTTCTTCTTGCCGGCAAGCGCATCGTATCTGTGAGCATCGTAGAAAAAGCCTAAGTACGTGATCGGATAAAACTATAAAGGCCGCTAAAGCTGCGGTAGAGTTGTGTGAATCCTTTACAGTGATGAGTTGGCAAAAAGAGCGTGTGAAAGAGCTGTTGAAAACCATTGAGCAGCAAAATGCTGAGCACTGGCTAAGCTGAACGAGGCGGTGGCCTCAAAATCCGCGCGTTCAACAAAGAATGCCGGAAGCAAGTCCCAGGGCGAGCATCATCGCCTCATCCGGACAAAAGAAAGGAAAAGAATGCACGGCAGATGACTGTGTATGACCCAGTTCTTGCCGGAAAACAGAAAGCCGGGCAATATGATGCCGGTAGAAAAAGCCAAGGGGCAGATCGGGGCTATGCCAAGGGAGGCTATGCCGGCAACAATCATGCCGGTAGATATGAAACCGGGCAAAATTATCAAGCCGCAAGAGTGGCGTGCGTGGATGAAGAGATGCCACCACCAGGGTACCGGCAAGCAAGGGCCGCGGAACTGGAAGAATACGATGAATCAGATTCCGAGGCGGAACGAACAAGAGTCCGCCGGAACCCTTTGGGGAACGCCTAGGGGAAAGATGTCTGCCAGACCGGGATGCGAGGCACAGGCTGGACAGAGTACGGTTATCTGCGATAGTTGAATGTGAAGGACCTCCTGGTCCAAGGTGTTTTGGCCCTCGGATCATGAGAGAAGAACCACCGGTGCGCAATTTCCAGTTGCCCCGAGACACGAGAACATACGATGGTACGACCAAGCCGGAAGACTGGCTAACAGATTATGTCACAGCGGTTTACGTGGCTGGTGGTGGAGTAAACCGGCGTTGGGCGTAAGAATCATACCGTCTTACCTTGTGGGTCCTGCAAGGATCTGGCTAAACAACTTGCCGGCAGGAAGTATTAACGGATGGTTGGACTTTGAAGAAGCATTTGTGAACAATTTCAGCAGCACCTACAAGAGGCCAAACCGGCCCCAACAGCTTGCGCTGTGCCAACAGCGTGCAGGAGAACCAGACCGGGATTATCTCACCCGGTGGAACTCAATGAGAAACACATGTGAAGGAGTGATTGAGGCACAAGCCATTGCTTGGTTCAGTCAAGGATGCCGGAGAGGATCACCTTTGTGGCAAAGGCTGCAGAGAAGCATGCCCACAACGCTAGCAGAGATGATACGTGTGGCGACAGCTATGCATTGGGAGACCCAATGCAGCCGGCGGTACAAGCTGAGCCGGGCTTGATCGAATCCGCACCAGCAGCAGTACCGGGATAACCGCAACAACAAAAGGAGGGAAGATTTCCCAGATCGAAGATACGCATCTCAGCAAGTTGCTGCCGTGCAAGAAAATTCTGACGCCAGCGGCAGTCAGAGACAAACCGGATCGCAGCCGTGGGCGGGTCCTAAGAAGCAGTGGGTAGAAAAGAAACCCTGGGGCCAGAAAAAGAACTGGCAGGAACCCGTGAAGTACACCATGGAAGCCGCCATGGACCAGCCTTGCCGGTGGCACACACCGAATCCGGATCACCCGTCAAATCATTTGACGAAGGATTGTTCTTGGACCAAGTTCTTGATGCAGAAAGGAGCGGTAAAGGATGCGCAGGCGCCAGGGGGCCCCATGCAGCAACAGCAACAGTTACCACCTCCACCACCGCTTACCGGAGCAAACGCCTTACCGGTACAGCCAAACAGGCAGCAGTACCAGCAGGTTAACCGGGTGGAGCAAAATAATGACCAGCCACCTCCACCGGCACCTTTAGGCCGGAATGTTTATGAAGACCCACACTTGTGCATGGTGGTCTTTGTCACAGAGCCGATGGACAGGCAAAGCGTGCATCGCCGTTCCATGGAAGTAAACGCCGTGATGCCGGCAGTTCCAAAATACATGCCGTGGTCAGATCAGGAAATCACCTGGTCGTTCAAGGATCACCCCAAAGTCATGCCGAATCCGGGTGGATACGCTCTCGTGGTGGACCCAATCATGAAGGGGCCGGAAACTCGAGTAAAATTCAGCAAGGTGCTGATAGACAATGGTAGCAGCATAAACATCATGTACAAGCACACCATGCGTACGCTTGGCATAACAGAAAACATGTTGCAGCCAACTCACACAACTTTCCATGGGATTGTTCCCGGTTTGTCTTGCGCCCCGATAGGAAAAATTCGGGTGGATGTGTCGTTTGGAGGACGCGATAATTGTCGTGTGGAAAACCTTGAGTTTGAGGTGGTGGACCTAGATAGTCCATACCATGCCTTGTTGGGGAGACCGGCCTTGGCAGCGTTCATGGCGTCAACCCATACGGCTTATCTCAAGATGAAGATGCCGGCACCTCGTGGACCACTAACTGTGGTGGGAAACTACAAAGTCTCAATGGAAACAGCATCTGCCGGATCGAACCTAGCGGAATCGCTGGTGATCGCGGAGGAGAAAAAGAGAATGCAAACTGCTGTTGCGCTGGCTCAGTCCTCAAAGTTGAGCTTAGCGGCAATGAGTGGAAGCTTGGACTCACCGGCATTCAAGCCGACAAATGAGACAAAGAACATTGTGCTGGATCCGGCTCACCCAGAGCGCACCGTCCGTATCGGTGCCGGCCTCAGCCAAGCATAGGAAGCGCGCTCGTCGGCTTCCTCCGTGAGAATCGGAACATCTTTGCCTGGTCTTGATGATTTGGTAGGGGTTCCGAGGGAGCTGGCTGAGCACTCTCTAAATGTCAGAAAGGATGCTAAGCCGGTGCGGCAACCTTTGCGCCGGTTCGCTGAAGATAGGAGGAAAATCATTGGAGAAGAAGTAACAAAGCTGCTGGTAGCCGGTTTCATCGTGGAGGTCACGCACACAGAGTGGCTGGCCAATCCGGTGTTGGTTGAGAAGAAAAAAGATGAGAACCTGGAGGCACAACTTGCCAAGGTGTGGCGCATGTGCATCGACTACACCAACCTCAACAAAGCTTGCCCAAGAGATCCATTCCCTTTGCCCCGAATCGATCAAGTGATTGACTCTACTGCTGGGTGTGAGTTGTTGTCGTTTCTGGATGCCTATTCCGGCTTCCATCAGATCCCTCTGAAAAAAGAAGATCAAATAAAAACTGCGTTCATTACCCCCCACGGGGCTTATTGCTACGTTACTATGCCTTTTGGTTTGCGCAACGCTGGTGCAACGTACCAGCGCTGTATGCAAAAATGCTTGTTCGATCAAATCGGAAAGAATGTGCAAGTCTATGTGGATGATATCGTGATAAAAACTAAGGTAAAAGATACCCTAATCGATGACATCCGGCAAACATTCGATAACCTAAGGCGGTTCCGGATGAAACTCAATCCGGCAAAATGCACCTTTGGTGTCCCTGCCGGCAAGCTGCTTGGTTTCCTTGTGTCAAGCCGGGCATTGAGGTCAATCCGGTAAAAATCCGAGCGATAGAAAGAATGACCATTCCGCGAGAACTGAAAGATGTGCAAAATTTACCGGAAGCTTGGCATCGCTAAGCCGGTTCATAAGCGAGCTAGGAGAAAAGGCCTTGCCGCTTTATGCTTTGATGAGAAAATCGGATACTTTCGTCTGGACCACACAGGCAGACGCGGCGTTTAAAGAGTTAAAAAACATGCTTGTAACGGCCCCAATTTTGGCCTCACCCTTGGAAAGAGAGCCTATGTTGCTTTATATAGCGGCAACGAACCGGGTGGTTAGTGTTGTGGTTGTGGTGGAAAGAGAAGAGGAAGGAAAAACCGTCCGGTATACTACCTGAGCGAGGTGCTCTCCTCATCAAAGCAAAACTATCCGCACTTTCAAAAAATGACTTATGGTGTGTTCATGGCCGCCACGAAACTCAAGCATTACTTTGAGGAACACCCCATGAAAGTGGTGAGCGAGGCACCCATCTCCGATATCATGGGCAACAAGGATGCCAGCGCCGGATTGCAAAATGGGCAATTCAGCTATCACCGTATGTAGGTATATGAAAGAAGAGATGCCATAAAATCGCAAGCTTTAGCTGATTTCTTGGTCGATTAGGCGGAGATACAGTACAAGCCGCGAGAACACAAAATAGAATACTGGAAGATGCATTTTGACGGATCCAAGCTCAAGGAGGGCCTAGGTGCCGGTGTGGTACTCACTTCACCAAAGGGAGATCACCTCCGGTATGTTTTACAAGTGCACTTCAGGGCATCAAACAATGTCGCTGAATACGAGGCTCTGATACATGGACTCAAGGTTGCAAAAGAAATAGGGGCACTCAGGATCATTTGTTATGGTGATTCAGACCTCGTGGTGCAACAGTGTTCCGGAGATTGGGACGCGAAAGATGCCAACATGGCCTCATACCGGTTCCATGTGCAAAAGATTGCCGGCTTCTTCGAAGGATGTGAGTTCCACCATGTGCCACGTGCAGAAAATGAGGCCGCGGATACTTTATCCAAGTTAGGCTCATCCGGGCAGAAATTCCTCCGGGATAGCTGCGCTTTGCATTCCATCAATCAAGCCAAGTCCGGAGTCGGAATCAATTTTTGTACCGGAGTCACATGTGGTGCCAATGGAGGTTGACGAAGGGAACCCGGGGACTGCTCCGGCAAGCTCGGGGAACCGGTAAACTCGGGGACTGCGACGCCCGTGCCGGAAGAGGCAATGCTTGTGGACAGCATGGACATAGACATGCCGGTGTTTGTGGTTAGAGAGGCACCGTCTTGGGTCGAACCTATTAAGGAATTCCTGATCAACGGCACCTTGCCGGTTGACGAAAATGAATCAAGAAGGATACAGAGAAGGTCCAAAGCTTACACCATCATCAATGGCGAGGTGTACAAAAGAAGTGTCACCGGTGTCCTCCAAAGGTGTGTGGAGCCGGAAGAAGGAAAAGAAATGCTTGAGGAGATTCATCGAGGAGAATGCGGGCATCACGCTTCTTCAAGAGCGTTGGTAGCAAAAGTGTTCCGGCATGGGTTCTATTCCTGACCTTGGACAATGCTGAGGATTTGGTAAGGAAATGCAATGGCTGCCAGAGGTATGCTAAGCAAAACCATACCCCAGCATCCGGCTTAAAAACCATACCGCTAACTTGGCCTTTCGCCGTTTGGTGCCTAGACATGGTTGGACCTTTCAAAACCGCAAGGGGAAACATGACCCACATCTTGGTAATGGTGGATAAGTTCACCAAATGGGCTGGAAGTGAAGCCTATCGCAAAATGTGATGGCCACACGGCGGTGAAATTCTTGAAAGATGTAATCTTGCGGTATGGATACCCGCACAGTATCATAACTGACAATGGCACAAACTTTGCCCAAGGAGAGTTCAACGGTTCTGTGAAAGTAAAAACATCCGGCTGGATTTGTGCTCAGTAGCGCATCCACAAGGCAACGGCCAAGTTGAAAGAACAAATGCCTTGGTACTTTCCGGTATCAAACCAAGGCTCATTGATGCAATGGAAAAGTCGCCGGGATGTTGGATCGATGAGCTACGTCGGTGCTATGGAGTCTAAGAACAACTCCGAACCGGTCCACCGGATACACCCCATTTTTCATGGTTTATGGAGCAGAAGCGGTCATACCAACCGACATCCTCCATGACTCACCAAGGGTGCAGCTCTATACCGAAGAAGAGGTAAAAGAGGCCAGAGAAAATGATGTAGACTTGCTAGAAGAAGCAAGAGAGCTAGCTTTGGCAAGAACAGCCATTTACCAGCAAAACCTCCGACGCTATCACAGCCGGAAGGTAAACCCGAGGGTATTCCGAGAAGGAGACCTGGTGCTACGCCTGGTGCAGCGCACTGAAGGCAGGCACAAGCTGTCACCCCCATGGGAAGGACCTTTCATTGTGAGCAAAGCTCTCCACAACGACGCATATTACCTAATCGATGCGCAGGAATGGAAGAAGGGAAAGGCGGACAGATCTGGAGACGAGACCAAGCGCCCATGGAACGTAGCCTTGTTGCGTCCTTTCTACTCTTGAAGTTGTGGTGTAAGAAGTTCCTTTTTGTACCTTACATGCTATGAATAATAAGATGTCGGAACCTCGAATGAATCTCGGGGACTTGTCTTGTTTAAATTGCATGGAACATGTCTATTTTTTCTGTTGCCGGTTGCTTATTGAACGTTTTTTCTTTCCGGTTTAGTAATGTGCTAAACCCTACCGGAGTCTTCGACTCTGCTGCTGTCCATAACTTGGCTTCATGGCAAGCAAGATAAACCGGTAGGGGATAAGCACATGAATTGTGGAGAGGGAAACCGGGAAAGAACAATTCGGAAAAATTTAACTAACCCCGGTCATACCGGTTTTTTGCAAAATTTCGAATTATTTCTAAGTTCAAGAAAATGCTTGTTTGGTGAAAAAACCTTGTGCTCATACGCCAAAGCGCCCAGAGAAGGCAGGCAGAGCCAAGGCAAAAGAGCCAGATGTGCATCTAGTTGGATGCAGAAACAGTTTGAAAATCTTTGCAAGTGCAGGATAAAGGCAAAACCAAATGCGAAAATGCTAAGACAAACTAAAGATAATTAGCTACCGGTATAGCCTACCGGCACAAAAGTTGTACGACAACCATAAGCGGACTTAAGTTTTACATCATAAGCCCCGGCATACCGGGGCAGAATTTAACAAAAGACACAGGGCCAAGGGCATGACAGGTAAAGTCTGGAAGCCGAGAATCAGGCAGCAGGAGCTTCAGGGGGAGCATCGCCAGCACCAGCATCGTCCAGGGGCTCCTCCTCGGCTTCATCTCCTTCCTCGTCAAGAAAATCTTCGACGCCATGGGGAGGAGGGATGAAGGTGCGCATTTCGGCGTACTCCGCGATCCGGTACGCGCGATCTTGCCGTTTGGCGGCAAGGATCGGATCCAGGTCGGTTTCCGCGCCTTCGCGCACGCCGATAAGGGCATCCAGGTCGAGCTCCGGGTACCAAGAGCAGGCGACGCGGAGGACAGAGTCTGCTCCGGCGCGGGCAGCAGAGCACTGCCATTCGCGGATCCTCCTGCCGGCGCCCTTGAGGCGATCGCTGATCAAGGAGAAAGTGTCCGGCACCACCTCGCCAGGCCAGAGGCTGGGAAGCTACTTCAGGAATGTCCGATAGGTTGCGATCGATGGCGCGCATGGGACACCGCCGCGTTAGCGCGACCAGATGGTCATGGGGTGTCCATGGCACGGCAAGGTTCGCCTGGCCCTGGGCTGTGCGGCGCGCGTTGACCTTCTTCACAGCATGAGTCTGGGAGTCCGGGAAGAGGCCTGTGCAAAGAAGAAAAACGGCTAAGGAAAAGAATCCGGAAAGAAAAGAAGCCGAAAGAAAAGAACCCGGAAAGAAAAGAAGCCGGAAGAAAAAGAGACCGGATGAAAAGATAGCGAAAAGAAAATGAGACCGGAGGAAAAATGGTTTGTATGCATTAATCAGAGAGCTTACGATGGGCAAGGTTGTCGGTTTGGAGGATCAGCTGATGGCATTCTTTGCGCTCCTCCTCCAACCGCGCGACTTTCTCCTCGGCAGCCTTCCGGGCCTTGGCCAGCTCCTCCAGCTCAGCTTGCAGCACCACGGTGGCGTCGCTAGCGTTCTCCAGGGCCTCGTTCATCTTAGCCGCTGCGTCAGCTGCAGCGGCCTCGAGAGCTTTGGCATGGTCAAGACCCAGCTGGACAAGCTGGGACTTGAGCTCCTGGTAGCTGGTCCTCTGGGCGCTCAGCTCCTCCTGATGCTGCTTGATCAGCTGCTCCTTCTCCCCTGTGAGCCGGAAAGGAGGGTGTAAACAACAAGGTGTTGGTAAAATTCAAAGTAAAGACAAGTTAGCGGAAGGAAAAAAGATCCCGGTAAGAAAGTCGTACGTTGGGCCTTGGCAAGCTGCTCCTTGAGGGCGTCAATGGAAGCTTCCGGGAGCACTGTCAGGAAGAAATTACAAGTGTCAGAAAGAAAAAAGGTTCCGGTAAGAAAAATGCCGGCAGAACAAAATATACCTTGGCACTTGTCATGCGCCTCCACAAGCTCCCGGTGCTCCCACAAGAGCTCCTCGAAGAGGGTCTTCCGAGCATCAGCCGTGAGCTGTTCAAAGCAAAAGATTAGGTAAAGTTTCGCGCTAAGAACGAGTTCTTAACCCAAAACTCGGGGTGGCAGTCTCTGGTTTCGCGCGTTCTAAGGTAAATTTCGCGCTAAGAACGAGTTCTTAACCCGAAACTCGGGGATTGGCAGTGCTGGTTTCGCGCGTTCTAAGGTAAAGTTTCGCGCTAAGAACAGAGTTCTTAACCCAAAACTCGGGCTGGCAGTGCCGGTTTCGCGCTAAGTTTTTAAAGTTTAAGTTTTGCCCTAAAAGCTACGCTTTCACCACAAAACTCGGGGACTGGGAAGATAGACAAGAGAGAAACCGGCATGAAAGTAAAAGCTGAAAGACTCCGGAAGAGAGGAGATCGGCAATTAAGGAAAGTTGATAAAACGTACCATCAGATTGTTCGTGGCGTCGTACCACGAACTGTCCAGCTCCTTCACGGCGCAGCGGAGCCGCGTGAAGTGCTCCTCGGCAGCGGTTCCCAATGGGATCGGTGCCGGCAGCTTGTCCTTGCCCGAGCCGCGGGTCGCCGGAGTGATGTCCGCGGCGTTCCACTTCTGGGCGTAGGGCATGAGGTGCCCCAGATCCTGGCCTTGGCGCTTGAAGTTAGTTATGCGGCCCAGAAGACCGGTGGCCTTGGTGACAGGTTCTGGGCGGCCTTGGAGACGTGCAGCACCAGGGGCTGCTGGCCTGCAGAGGAGGTGCCGGGAGCCGTCGCCTTCCCCTTAGTGGACCTGAAGGTCTTGGGCGGCGGCGCGGCAAAAGCAGCCCCGGAAGGCTGGGCGCCGGGAGCACTTGGCGGCGGCATGAGGATGGTCCGTGGAGAAGGGGGCGCGGTAGACGCGCCACCTAAGTTGGAGCTTCCCGGCGCGGAGGATTCCGGCGCGGGACTTGTCTTTTTCTCAGGGCCGGGAGGAGGCCGGAGAGCTCACTTTGCCCGGCGCTTTTTCTTCTCCGAGCACCGATGTTCTTTGGTGCTTAGGTGTCTTAATTCTCGAGGAAGAAGGAAGATCCTCCTCTGTGCGGTGATCGAAAATGTGAGGACGCACGCCCTTAGAACTTGTTGTGCCCCGAAGGAGAGGCGAGAGATATTCTTGACACCCGGTGGTGCGGCAATGAGAGGTTGGTCCTTGCGGAACCCTTGGGCTTAGAGATGCGGAGCCCGGCAGCGCGGCGCTGAAGAAAAAGAGAAAAAAGAGAGGTGGTTGAAAAAATACAGCAGGAGAAAAAGGACTAGCAAAAATCGAGGCAGTGAAATAAAAACTTACCGGCGGCGGTAGGCATGCCTTGCGCGCGTAGCGCGGCATGGCTTTCTTCTCCCGGCTCTTACGTAGGAACGCTTGGAGGGAGGGGAACTGGCTGAGCCATCGAGTGGGATGGCGACCGCTTATTCTTACGGCCTTTTTTTGGGCCGCAGGCTTGTCCACGAACTCCCTGCCGGCCTAGGCACGAAGGGGCGGCGCATGCTCATGGATCTAAGGTTTGAGCAAGGTTAAGAAGCAGCTCGAAGGAAAATGATAGCGGAAGGATAAAAGAAACCGGAAAAGAAAATACCTCAAGCATTTCCAGGTCGTCGGCGGACCCGGTTGGCTTTGGCGGAGACCGGCCGAGATGCCGGGGTCTTGCCCATTTTCAGATCCTTCCAAAATATGAGGGGATCGGGGTCGAAGGAGTCGAGGGCGCGCTTCCGGCAAGATCCTCGCCGCTCGGCTTCGATGAGGGGGAAGCTTGGCCTGAAACATGAAAAAGAAAATAAGCAAAAGCGAAAGGTTAAGAGCAGAAACTGCTTGATCGCATAGGTCCCTTACTTCTGGCAGGTGCGGAGGGTTAGTAGTCTTCGAAGGAAACGAGGCCCCATTTCCGGTTAAAGCGCATGAGTTTGGCACGTCTGCTTGGCCTTGAGGACAGCGTCCTTCTTGCTAAGACGAGGCCCGTGATCTTGGTAGGATCGCCGGGACCGTACATCTCGCTCATCCTATGGGCGCGGCGCTTGAAGTACCGGCGCGATATGAGGAGCGTGCGAGATGATATCGTCGGGAGCAGATGCGGGTGTCCTTCATCTTACGCTTCGCCAGAAGCGTATAATCCGGTTGGTCTCATTGTGAGACTCCTTCGGATTGTAGCTCCCGGTTGGTTTTTCGCGGGCGCGGCCGGTCCAAGGAGGCGGGCGGGGATGAGTCTGCGGGGCGTTGTTCTTCACATAAAACGTCCCTTGCCATAGCAGAAGCAAGACTCCCGGGCGGAGGGGCTCGAAGGGACTCCCTTGACGCTTGCTGATGATGCAAGCCCGCATTGAACGGGGGGTTTGGGTGGAGGAATATCTTTGCCCTGAACGGAGTTAATCCGAAGGGCGAAGAAGCGAGCAAACGTCTCGCGAGTGGGACGTATGCCAATGTAGGCCTCCATGAAGGTGGTGTAGCAAGAAAGGTAAAAGATAGAGTTGCCTGGAAGATGGTGAGGTTGGAGCTTGTAGAAGTCTAGAAGATCAAGGAAAAAGGAAGAAGGAGGAAGGCCAAAGCCACGCTCAAAGTGAGCAAGAAAAACAACGCGTTCGTCAGGCTCTGGGTCTGGAATTAGTTCGTCACCAGGAATTCGGCAAGTGACTCCTTCCGGAATCCGACGAGACCGGTACAGCCAATCTATTTCGTATTCAGTAACATTGGAACCCATCCAAGCTCCGCGTGTGACTGGGGAAGGCTCCTCGCCGGAAGATTGGCTGGAGCTGCTTGAAGCCTCGCCAGAGCTACTCGTCCCAACTTGGCTGCCGGATGCTTGGCTAGAGCTGCCGGATTCTAGATGACTACCGGCATCCTGGGAGCTACCGGCATCTTGGGAGCCACCGGCATCTTGAGGGCTACCGGCGTCTTGATGGCTACCGGAACCTTGCTGGCTACCGGAGTCCTGCTGGCTGCCGGGATCTGTCCCTATCGAATCTGAAGATGTAGATTCGCCGGAAGATTGTTTGCTACGACTAGCGGAAGAGGAAGAGGAAGATGCGGAGGAAGATTCCTCGTCAGACATTGGATAGGAGGCAAAGAAACAGAAATCCCACACTTGACCCCCGCGTGAAGAGAAAAACCAGAGAAAAAGGAAGAAATAAGAACACCAAAGACCCCAGATCTGGAAAGCGAGCGAATGGCAAATAGAGCAAGATTTGAACTGACTGGAGTATCGCGATTGATGAGGAAGAACTTCTCACGGCGGAAAACGAGGCCCGCGGTCGCGTGAAGCTCTGCGACGAGCGAAGCGGTGAAGACGAAGAAGCTCGAATACAGCAGCGCGAGAAAGAAGACGGCTGAAGCTCTCCACGACGAAGTCGGAGCGCGGCGTAAGTTCACGAGCGAACTCGGGCGGTAGCGGCGGACGAGTGCGTGAACGAGCGCGGAGCGAAGAACTCTATGCGCGAAGGAAGGAGAATGCGAAGAGGAAGAAGAAGGAGGCGATTGAGCTTATAAGAAAGAGAGAAAGATGGGCCAGCCGTGAACTGTGCGGTTTGCCTACGCGCGACCGCTGACGGTTGCGTCGGTACGTGCGTACGTGTCACGGGAATACGTGGAAAGAGAAAGCCACGAGGAATACACATGGGATCAGAAGCGGTGAGTGGGATCGAGGACGGTGCATTAAATGCGCGCGCAAGTGTCATCTGAGAAGTGACAGCGGCTGTGGCGCGACGATCCACGGTCACGCATGTCTACGACGGGCCCGAACCCCGAAATATTCGACCACGTCGAGGAGACAAGACAAGATGCGGGAAGTGAATCTTGGGAGAATGTAAGAGAGAGAGAGAAAGTGTGAGTCAGAACAAGATCACCCCCGGTTGGAGCCAAGAGACGAAGTTAACCGGTATCAAGATACAAAAGCCTGGCATGGTGCGGTGTTGGATGGAATCCGCCCCAGGACTATACCGGCTCGGGGACTAATGTTGGGGGGATGACCCGGTATGCAAAATGTCTGGGATGGTCTCGCCCCTTCAGATGCGGTTTAATATTCATGCGGAGTAAATAGAGTTTGGCTAAATAAGTTAAGCCAGGTATCCCCAAGAGGGGTATGCCGGAGCCGGGAGAAAGATACCGGCATGACGGAAGGAAGAACATGCCGGCTGACTGGTCCAAGATTCCGTCAAGAGCTAAAAGACAAGGATGAGCTAAGCAAAGTGGCTTTAAACGAAGACTAGAAGACAAGGAGGAGGATGACGGTCAAAGAGGCCGGAGGACGTCAGCCTCCATGTTTAAAGAAGACCACGACGTCATCTATGATTAAAGTAGCTTTATAAAGTATCTTTGTAAAGTAGTTTGTCTAGTCAAAGATCCCATTAGGGTTTCTTGTTCTGTAAGCCACCCTCTCCTCTATATAAGGAGAGAGGGCAGCTTCTTGTACATGCGCGATCCACAGAAAGAAGAAACCTGTAACCTATCTTGAGATCAATGAACATGGTGATCTAGAGCGAGTTCACATCCTTGTGTCTTTCTTCTTCTACCTCTGGCCTTGGTTTGAGGAAAGCATCCGGAAGTTCATCCATCTAGTCACAAACCCTCCGAATCCTCTAGCGTCCATTCAGCCCCAAGATAAGCCATCCTATGGCATCCGCCGGTTCACCACGACGACAGCATGTTGTTATCTAATTGCTTAAAATTCATTATGCTACTTCTCAAAGATATAATTTTAGCGGGAGGATAATATCCACCAATAAAAGCATCCTTACATTTAGTCCATGAATCAATACTATTCAAAGATAGTAACCAATCTTTAGCTCTTCCTCTTAATGAGAAAGGAAACACTTTCAATTTAATAATATCACCATCTACATCCTTATACTTTTTGCATTTCACATAGTTCAACAAAATTATTAAGATGGGCAGCAGCATCATCAGAACTAACTCCAGAAAATTGATCTCTCATGACAAGATTAAGTAAAGCAGGTTTAATTTCAAAGAATTCTGCTGTAGTAGCAGGTGGAGCAATAGGTGTGCATAGGAAATCATTATTATTTGCATTTGTGAAGTCACACAACTTAGTATTTTCGGGGTTGGCCATTTTAGCAACAGTAAATAAAACAAACTAGATAAAGTAAATGCAAGTAACTAATTTTTTTTTGTGTTTTGATATAGAGAGCAAGACGAGTAAATAAAGTAAAACTAGCGACTTAATTTTTTTTTGTTTTGTTTAGGTGCAGCAGACAAAGTAGTAAATAAAATAAAACGGAGCAAAACAAAAGTAAAGGGTGAAGTGGAGACTCCTTGCGGCGTGTCTTGATCTCCCCGGCAACGGCGCGAGAAAAAGAGCTTGATGGCGTGTAACTCACACGTTCGTTGGGAACCCCAAGAGGAAGGTATGATGCGCACGGTAGCAAGTTTTCCCTCAGAAAGAAACCAGGTTTAATCGAACCGGGGAGGAGCCAAGAAACACGTTGAAGGTTGATGGTGGCGAAATGTGATGCGACGCAACAACAGGGATTCGGCGCCAACGTCAGTAGAATCTGCACAACAAAAACAAAATACATTGTCTGAGAAACTAGTAGGTATAAATCTATGACTACTTAACATGAATTAATATCAGATGGAAGATATTTTGCAAAAGAAAGCAGTAACAAATATTACTGAGATTGTGCATAAAAATGGGATGGGTCCCTGATTCACTAAGTGTCTCTCCCATAGATAAAAGCATGTTGGGTGAACAAATTACAGTCGGAGCAATTGACAAATAGAGAAGAATATAACAATGCATATACATGATATGATAAATATAGTGAGATTTAATCGGGCATTACGACAAAGTACATAGACATACATCCAGCCTGCATCTATGCCTAAAAAGTCCACCTTCAGGTTATCATCCGAACCCCATTCAGTATTAAGTTGCAAAGCAACGGACAATTGCATTAAGTATGGTGCGTAATGTAATCGACAACTACATCCTTAGACATAGAATCAATGTTTTATCCCTAGTGGCAACAACTCATCACAACCTTAGAACTTTCTGTCACTGTCCCAGGTGTCAATGAAGGCATGAACCCACTATCGAGCATAAATACTCCCTCTTGGAGTTAAAGAGTACAAAATTGGCTAGAGCCTCTACTAATAACGGAGAGCATGCAAGATCATAAACGACACATAAACAATAGATTGATAATCACCATAACATAGTATTCTCTATCCATCGGATCAGACAAACACAACATATAGTATTACGAGATAGATGATCTTGATCATGTTAGGCATTTACAAGATCCAACAATGAAGCCCGCACAAAGGAGAAGACGACCATCTAGCAGCTCCTGCTATGGACCCATAGTCCGAGGGGGTGAACTACTCACTCATCACTCCGGAGGCGATCATGGCGATGAAAGAGTCCTCGGAGATGGGCTCCCCTCTCCGGCGAGTCTTCAGGAGAGCGATCTCTGAATCCCCACGAGATGGGATTCGCGAGCGTCTCTGGAAGGTTTCCGTGTCGTGGCTCTCGGTGCTGGGCGCGACGCAGGCTTTAAGTAGGCGAAAGGGTGAGTCAAGAGGCGGCGCGAGGCCCACACCACGGGCGGGCGGCCGGGGCTGGGCGCGCCGCCTATGGTGTGGCCACCTCGTGGCCCCTCTCTGTCTCTCTTCGGTCTTCCGGAAGCTCCGTGCAAAAATAGGACCATAGGCGGTGATTTCGTCCAATTAGAGAATATTTCCTTACTAGGTTTTCTGAAACCAAAAACAACAGCTGGCTCTTCGGCATCTTGTTAATAGGTTAGTTCAGGAAAATGCGTAAATACGACATATAATGTGCATAAAACATGTAGGTATCATCGATAAAGTAGCATGGAACATAAGAAATTATCGATACGTTGGAGACGGATCATCAGCTGCCGCATGCTCCGGTTGTACCTTGTTGGTCCGACTCGCATTCTGGCTCAGCGACCTTGAGAAGAACTCCATCTTTTGTTGGTTCGGCACCGAAGAATGCTTTTCGAGAAACGCGAGGGGCACCTACAAGAGACCTGCCACGACAAGCGATCTACAGGCATGTATCCAGAAGAAGGGTGAAACATCAAGGAACTTCCTCACCCGATGGTTAGCAACCAGAAACGAGTGCGAGAACATGGATAATCGTACAGCTACGCACGCCTTCATAGGTGGTTTGCAGAGGGGAGGACTGCTGCGGCATAAGCTTACTTGCTTGGTCAATGAAAATAAACTGACTTTGGATGACATGATCAACATCGCCAGTAATCACACCGCCGCCGATGACGAGTGGAGACCTCGCAGCCACAGCCATACCCCTGCATCAACAAAAGAAGAACCATGACAACGGTGGCAGCAGCAACAACAAGCGGAAGTACCCCTCCGAAGACCAGAAGGGCGGCGGATCCGACATGGTCGACATAAGGTTCCAACGTGGAGGTCAAGGAGGAGGAAGAGGCCGCAGACGCGGTGGCGGAGCCGGCCAGGGCCAGCAGCGCGCTGACGAGGTCACTGTTGCCGGAACCCGCGCTCCTCAGACGTACGAAGAGTACAGGGATATGCCATGCTTAGCCCACATAGATCCGACTACTGTCAAATCCTCGCACACCAACTGTAACATCCCAAGTGGGTCAATGATCTCAAGACTGACCCGGAAGCAGGGATACAAGCGAGCCCGAAAGCACCGCCCACGCGGCAAAAGGAGCAAGAAGCGAAACAAGGAGAAGGGCAGCCCGACGAACGATTCAGAGCGATGGACGAGATGAAGCTTGACGAGATCCAAAGAGGTTACTGCAGCTAACAAATCCAACATCGGAAAAAAGTGTGTGGTGCCTACCACACCTTCCTTGGAACCCAACGGTCTGGGCCAGAAATTGGACCTCCCGGCTCTTGAACGCCACGATTCGTTGTGCTTGATAAATCAAGTAGTCGGAAAAATCTTGCACACCTTGACAGTCGATTCACCGAGCCATCATCCCGAAAGAATGCTACACCATGGTTGTGAGTCCCCACATCGACGAGTATGACTTCTCCAAGTGCCTTATGGATGGCGGAGCCATCTTGAACATCATGTACCTGGAGACCCTGGAGAGGATGAACCTTACCAGTAGCCATGGGCACTACCCTTGGTGCTTAGGCGTTGCCCTATCCTATATTTCCAGGTGGAGGCCCATGAAGGCACTTAGAGGCAAGGCGGCCCATCCGGGTGGTGCACGAGAAGATTCCTTGACAAGCGGGAACAAAGCAGTAGGAACAAAAAGAAGATTAGATCCAAAACTACGCCAAGCCTAGTCGTACCGGTTGAACCTCTTGAGACGGCCTCCTATATAAAGGCCGGGGAGAGGGAGACTCTTAGAAGGACACAATAAATCTTGGCAATCTTATACGAGAAGCTTAGAGGAACTGAATCTATAGTAAGCTTAGCATCTCGACAAGATCTTAGGCAAGACTATTGGCACCCCATTGTAACCCATTATCATCATAATCAAAGAAACAGGCGGGACGTAAGGGTTTTACCTCATCGAGGGCCGGAGCTGGGTAAATACGCTCTCCCAAACGTACGTGACGGAGTGTCTCGTGTCGGCTTGCGATTCCATCAACCCCTAAGCCCACATCGGAGGGCATTCTTGAGAGCACCCTCGACAATTGGCGCCGTCCCCGTGGGAAGCTGCCAGAAGCACGAAGATCGGTCATCGAGCGAATCCGATCATGTCATCGCGTCTTCATACGACACCGTCATCACCTAACACCAGGAAGCCTAATTCGATTAGCTCCTATGAATTCCACCACATACAGTGATTCTTCTGTCAAGCATATAGGATCTACAGAAACATGGAGATGACCATCGGCGACGTCCCACTACAACGTCAACGAGAAGGAATTCTTGTTGCTGGAATCGCCCACCTCTGGATCAACGAGTCCTAGCACGTCATCATCACTCGACCTTTTGGCTGGCCTACTTAGGGTCGACGGTTCGCTGCACCCTCGACTCCCGGATTTAGCGTCTTCCATGTGGTGGGATCAGTGATCCCACATCTTCGGGTAAACCTCGTGCCTGCGCGAAGGCTGCTGACCGCCGGACACGGGGAGTGAGGTCGGCGACACAGATTCATGCACCCAATCTTAGATATTCATCGAGGAGAGAGCCAGCGTCGACAACATCGTCCAGGGAGCCACCGAAGAACGGCACACATCAAGTTTATGCCGCCAATAACACACATGAAACACAAGGCACGGAGAGGGAGACGGAACCACACGCCTCGTTACGTAGGCGACAAGTTTCAGCGGCGCCGGCAAACGCGTAGCGCGATTACACCATCGCCAGAGATGAGGAATGGGCGGCAAGCCAGGGCAGCCATCATAACAACACCCCGCTCCCCGCGGGAACCCGGTTGGAACCCTAAATGCCTATCGCTCTATACTAGAAAAATCGGGAGCACATCGAGAGAGCAAGCCACATCGAGAGACGCCTATACCCGGCGGACCGATCCCGGCGAACGGCGAAGAGGTTGGCAAGGGAGCGCCTCTCGAAGTACTCATGGGCGGTAGCAGGTCAAGGCTATCCGGGCTCTCGGAGAGACGGCCGGCGGTAACGTCGAACTTCTTGGTCCCCTATGACCCACGGATACGCGCGGGCATGCCACGGCGCGTTGCGGGAGCGCGGCCAGCCCTGTGCATGCCTCATCAGCCGGCGCCACGAAGGATCCATGGCTCCGGCTCACGCAGGCGCCCTGAATGTCTCGCGATATTGGGAGATAACCTGGATTCCCGAAAAGGGAAAAACCCGTTGCGAGGCTAGTGGTTCAAAGCACTTGACGAGAGATGCTCGGATGAAATCACCACGAGGCAGGGATCGACAAGCGCAAAGCGACGTGCGCTAGGGAAGAGATGACATCGATTCTTCGGATGAGAATCGGGAGAACGACCCGACGAGAGTTTCAGGGGAGCCGATTGTTTCAAGCTACAAAATCAAAGCGATACCACCTAAAGTTCAAGCCACGCCCGTGTTGCCAAATACGACGGGACGACATGAGCCAAAATCTTGGATAGACGACTACCTGTGACAGTGATTGCACTTTTAAGGGGAACAGGATAGCGTACGTGCTTTGCGACTTTATTTAAAAGTTCAGCGCGAGCACAGATTTGAGGGTGCCCAGAAGGGTTCCATCAAGTCATGGGACGATCTGGTAGACGCTTCGTTGCCAATTTTCAAGCAACGTACAAAAGACCCGTCGGGGATCGAAGAGTTACGACATTGCCCGACGAGCATAAATAATCGATACTCATACATGGAATTCACCAAACTCCTAAACGCTGCCGAAGATGTATCTGTGGACAGAGCAATCGATGCTTTCAGCGATGGCGTCCGGCGTGAAAGCTACATAGAAGAACTCTCGGACGCAAAAGCCAAAAACCATAGCCAAGTTAATGGAAATCGCCAACAAGGCGGGAGGCGATGGCGAGGACAACGTCACAAAGGCAGCGGCAATGTGGTGGCAACGAAGACGATCGAGGCGAAGCACGGCTTCCGGGTGGTCGAAGGGATCGCCACAAGAGAAGGAAGAGCACGACTATAATGACAACGACTTGGTAGCGCCCCGGGTATTCCGTCGGCCGGAGACGTCGATACGACAGTGAAGAACTGACAAACGGACGGCAGCGGAATAACTCACGAGGCAGCGACAATTATAAACCCACGGCAGCAAAGGACTCACAGGCGCATCGCTGTGGGATCAATGCTGCTACATTCTTGCACTCGTATGTCGACTCCAAGGACGGCAAAACGAAGTCGAGCCACCTGCTCAGGGACTGTCGGCAGTTCCTTGATATGCACAAACTCATCTAGCAGTCAGGCCAGCAGTCACTACCACCACCACCCCCTCCTCCACCGCAGCATCAAGTCCAGCAGGCTCAACCTCATCAACCCAACGAGGCGTTTCCACCACCACGTGGGCAGATGAGCATGATCCATGGACAGTGTCTCGAAGAAGAAATGAAGAAGCTCACCAGGAATTGGCACGAGAAGCATCATGGCGAACATCCGAATATGTCAGTGGTCCTCTCGAGAACATTACGTTCGATCGGTAAGATCACCCAGATGACCATACCAAAGCAGGGACATCTTTGCCTTAGTAGTTGAGGCACAAATCGGGGGATTCAAGATGAGCAAAGTCTTCATGGACGGTGGAAGCGGGTTAAATCTGATATTTGTCGACACAATCAAAAGTATGGGGATCACCATGAGGATGCTAGAAGAAACAGACACTTGCTTCCATGGGATTCTTCGAACTGCACCGGGTTACTCTCTTGGCAGAGTTTACGAACGTGGTCTTGATAAGCAGGCAATTTCGAGGAAGGAAAGATCGAGTTTGAAGTAGTGAACTGGGAGTCACGCTATACTCGGAAGACCAGCTTACGCCAAGTTCATGGCTGTCTTGCACCATGCTTACCAGTAGCTGAAAATGCCTGGGAACAACGGGACAAACATCACAGTCTGGAAGTTTTTCACGCTCGGATAATTGTGATCGCGATTTTCGAGGCTAAGACAAGAAATTATCAATCCTCCACCCAAGCTGTCGATACGCGAGATTAAGGAGGAGAAACATGACAGGGAGATCAAGAAGAAGCCAGCCGACCCTGCTATAGAAGCTTCGGCAGCACAGACTTCGGAAGTTGATGGCAAAGCAGTCTACGAAGAAAGCAAGACACTGGCAGTCGCTGTCGAGTCACCTACTACAATCAACGACGCTTCAAAAACCACTAACGTGGTAGACAAGCCTGAAGATAAGAAGAACCCCCCTTGCTTAGAATAGTCGGATAATGTTTAGCTTTTCCTTTATTTTCAGCAGGGCTTCCTCTTTTACGCCCTTTAGTATCGTGTTTACCTTTATTAATGAAAACTTCAGTTTTGATCCCTTGGTAAACATGCAGTAATTTGGAGCACTTAAATCCGCATCATCGTAACCATTGCTTACACCCCTCGGTGAACGATGGAGCAATGTAATACGCGGCTAAAGATTGTGTTCCAAAAAAGCCTCTACGAGTGCTAAAGGATGCAATAAACAAGGGGGATGATCTTTCCCTATGCTATAGATGCCTTTACGAGCGCCGAGAATAGCAAGAGTTTGGAAATATACATAATACAACCCACGTTCGATATTTTACTTATGGAAATATCAAAGAACAACGGGCTCATCGGCAGAATCATTGCACCCGAAATATTCGGGAGTGACTGTCGTAACATACATCGGTTGAAAGCAAAGTTGCACATACAACGGGTTTTAGCAAGACCTGCAACACGAGCTGATCACTCACACAATTTGCTGACCAACGAATATGAAAAACGTTTAACGAACAATTAAAATTTGCTCCCTCAAAATTTGCCAACAGCATCAACACGGTAAAAGTACATATACATGTATCTACCGAATATAAAGCTTTGGCTACACAATCCTAACACTTGGATAAAGTAGCCAAAATAACCTATTTACAAAGTAACATCAATCCCTTAAATCACCCTCGAGGAGCTTCTCTTTCTTCAGGTACCCTTGAATCCTTTTCAAGCTTGTCGACAATTATATTGGCGAGCAGCAATACCTTCAGAGTCTCCAAGTCACCAACCGCATTGGCTATAGTGAGCAGATTTGCTGACGGGTAACGTGCAAGGACGACGGCAAGTGTAAACCTGGCTCCGGCAAAAACTTGAGCTCGCACCAAGTCTCGAATCTTCTTGGCATTCCCGAACTCAGACATCAGAGTCAGCAGCGTAGGGGGAATCGCGTTTAAAGGGAACATCGTTTTCCAAACTACCCTCATGGCTCTGTAGCACTTATCGAAGAAATGGTGGACTTGTTGAACCCGGTCCTGAAATTGAGCTACAGCCGAAGCCTTCGAGTGTTCTCGCCAAAAAATCTCTTCGGCTGATGACAGCTGGGTTAAAGCGTGCACACGCTCATGAATCCGTTTGTTCTCTTCTGCACGGTTCAGAGCTATGACTGCAAAGGAATCAATAGAGGATCAGACAAGGCATTGTTGACAAAAAGTGCAAGGATAAAGAAACTTACAGTTTAACTCTCATTGTGCTTTATGCGGTTGATGAAACATGCACTCCGCCGGCCCTACAATCGCGTAGATCCCTTTTCCATCTGACGGTCGATCCTTCACTCCGTTGTATTGATCACCTTGAGAAGAGCACCCGGCCAGGTAAATCGACAAATGAGGGGCCCAGGAAAACAGCGGAAACAGCGTTAAAGGTGTGGCCAACCAGTTAGGTCAATTCAAGCATAAAGTAACTCCCATCGGGACAAGAGGGCAAGAAGTAAAATATCATAACGAGGTGTACTAGCAACATTGCTAGCACAGGTTTATTACAAACATGAGTTTTTCGGCAAATCATCGTTTCACATCAAATCAAGACAAACTTGTGTTACAAAGTCAAAGGGCTTGAGTTTGGGATGATAGACTTGGACCAGCCGATGTTTTCTCCGATGAAACCAGATCAAGGAGCTGGCGTGCGCATTGAACAGCTGACGCGTCTTGAACCATGCCTAAATCTATAAGCCCCGCCCATCTTGATCTTTTGGCGGTTCCTTTGGACACATCTTCTCGATATCGGCCTTGAAGCCATGACCCATCATAAGTTGGAAGGCTAGGAGGGCACCATAGGTACGCGAAGTACGTTTGAATACCTCGATAACCTCCTTGGTATTGACTGCGAAGGCGTCAATAAGTTGCCCCAAGGTCTTGTTTTGGCTGAGCTTGGGGAAGATCATCAAGTGCATCCGCGTCATGGCGCCTTTGCCCTTTTCAAGAAGCTCTCGTGTAAGTTGGTGGGTGGCGAGAGTCATCGACACACCGTTTGCCGGAGAATTGTTTGGAATTTTATCCAGTGCAGCAACAGGGATGTCGGCGGCCTCTGAAAGGAAATGAAATGGAAAAGATTACTATCAAAGGACTAGATTCGCAAAAAGTCGCTAAGAAGGCGTAAAGAGGAAGTACCAAGCAAAGCCAATGAAGATTGGCGCAGGAGGTCATCTTTTTCGGCTGCCCGGCAGCCAACCTAGAGGCTTCCTCTTCCTTCAATTTCTCTTTTAGCTTGCCAAGCTCCTCCTTGAGAGTCACCTTCTTAATGGCTGCAGCGGCTTTCATTTGACGGCATCATCCGGCTCGGAGAAGATTTAACTTCCTTGCCAAGTGAGCACCTTAGTAAACTTCAAGGCAAGTGAATTGGGAGAAATGAAAGGCCTCAAAAGGAAGAAATGACACCTCGCAAGTCCTTGAGAAAAAAAGGATGTTCATTAAGCAAGGTACGCACTAGGTCGATTCGCGTTATAATCAAAAAGGGACTTACAGAAGGAGGAGTCACGGCGGCGGCGGTCGAAGGAACATCTTTCCCCTTAGAAAGGGAAGAAGCTGTCGATACCTGAGCCGCGGGGACCGTCTTAGGAGCCGAAGCTTCGGAAGCCGCAACGTCCGGCGGAGCAGCGCCAGATTTGGCTTTCTTGGACGGAGGCTCGACGAAACCTTCGTCCCTGCAAAAAGGAAAATGATCGATAAAGGTTATGAAAAGAATGTGAGTAATAAGAGAACAAAATATGGCGTCTGGACAGAAAGTACTTACATATCGATGAGATCGTCTTCTTCGGCGAAGCCGCCGGTTGATCTCTTCGCGGGTGAAGCCCTGGCCTCCTCAGCGGCTGCATTAACAAAGGCATCACGATCAGCGTCGTCATCACGCACTGATCCCTCTGAATCGCAAGCATCATCGGCTGGGGGAGGAAGGTCGGTGTGAGCAGTTCCAGAATTTATCGGATCATCGAGTTTGCTCTCTGGGCTTGTGTGCTCGACAATGTGAAAATCGACGGGTACAGAGGAACCTCTTCCCTCGGAAGTGTCATTTGGCGAATCATGCAAGTTTCCAGAGACTATGAGGGATGTCTGTCAAGGAGAAAAAACAAGTAGGGATGATAAGAATTACGTCGACTAAGTGGAAATAACAGTTAGTTGCTTCTCAATTTCCCAGCTCGTTAGTTTTCTCGGTTTTCCCCTCCCTCTAGTTTGAAACCCCTCGAAGAGACGGGTTCTTGCGTCGGAGTCGAGCCTTCTGGGTGCAGTGAGGTCGGTTCCTCTACGACGAGTCGTCTTTAAGCAGGTATCCATCCATCTCCGTCAGCTGACGTGGGCCGTTTATTTCCACGATTGCTGGCGGTGCTGCCAATGACAAATGGGGACGCTCTATGGGGCTGCACGCAGTAATATTGATGGGTCGTCTATTTATTTATAGAAAATTATATTGCCGCTCTGTGGGGCCGCAGTCAATGACCGTTGTGGTCGTCTATTTTATTTAGAGAATATAATATAGAGCCGCTCTGTAGGGGCCGCCTCAGAGGTGACTATTTTCGCAACTTAATCTAAAGTGACTCTTATGCTAAACATTGTGCATCCCGACGTTGACCTAGCAGTGGCGACGAGCATAGCCGTTCGACCATGCCGATATCGGCATCGGCATCGGCATCGTTTGGAGGATGTGGTGCTCAAATAATAGTGGAAATGCGATATTATTTTTTACATGCATAATATATAGAAAATAGCTAGATCTCTAAATCGATGCATATGAAGCTACGTATATATTCTTGGTCATAATCCCCTTAATTATCTAAAGGGGATGGATGCATGGCTTCACGTCGTCGTCGCTTTCATCGTCAGTATCTTCGTCGTCTGAGTAGTAGTACCTCCTGCACATTGTTCCGTCGAACACCTTCACTGTGAGCACATCATCGCCTTCATATTTGAAGTGTACGAAGCAGCTGAAATCCACACCGTGCGCGATGGCGAATTTCTCCCAGCCCTTGTCGAGGTACATCCGGCATTGTCGAGGTCAAATAGGACCTCCACGGTCCAGAGATGAGGACCGCAGTCAGCTGCTCGCAGATACACCTTAGCTGGCTCCTTGCCGTCAAGATAGTCCGCAATTTTTTTTGGGAGTTCCTGCAAAGAGATCGAGCGCCGATCGTTTGAAATTGGAACCCTTGAAATTAAAGGTGTTTTAGAACATGCCCATAATTAATCACATGCATCATATATGTGGGAACGCGTACGTACCTTCTTGACCAAAGGGTCTTCATAGACGATGATGAAGAACTCCTCTATGATCAATGGCGGTGTTGACGGTGAGTGGTGGCAATGATGATGATCACTTCCCCTTCCCTTCCCTTCCTTCCCTTAGGTCACTTGTCCAGGGAACGTGGAAAACCAGTAACTTAATGGATCAAGTGTATGAATGAAGAAGAGAGGCGAGAACCTAATGACACAAGGGATGGCGTGTGGGTGTTTATAAGGAGAGATAGCGGGTTGTAGGGGTTTACACAATAAAATAAGGAGGAGATGACCGTTGTGTGGGTGTTTATACACAATAAATTAAGGAGGGTATACGACCGTTGTGGGGTATATATCTCAATAAAAAAGTAATGCGGACTATGTTAACGGAAATGGAACTTCGTGATATAGTTTATCATTTTACCGTGAAAAGTAATGCCTAAAAGAAAAGTAATGGCTACAAGAAATGGGTGATGGTGTATCATTTTTTGCGTGAAAATGTGGCTACAACAAAATCGGTGATGGTTTATCGTTTTTTCGTAGTAATGGGTACAAAGAATGGGTCATGGTGTATCATTTTTTGCGTGAAAAGTAATGGCTACAACAAAATCGGTGATGGTTTATCGTTTTTTGCGTGGAAAGTAATGGCTACAAGAAATGGGTGATGGTGTATCATTTTTTTGAGTGAAAAGTAATAGCTACAACAAAATCGGTGATGGTTTATCGTTTTTGCTTGGAAAGTAATGGCTACGAGAAATGGGTGATGGTGTATCATTTTTTGCGTGAAAAGTAATGGCTCAAGAAATGGGTGATGGTTTATCATTTTTTTGCGTGAAAAGTAATGGCTACAACAAATCGGTGATGGTTTATCATTTTTTACGTGTAATGGCTACAACAAATCGGTGATGGTTTATCATTTTTTGCGTGAAAAGTAATGCCTAAAAGAGTTTATAATTTGCTTGTGAAAAATAATGAAGAAAACCAAACTTTAGCGTATTGTAATCGCCCTTTCGCATACATAGAGGGTGGAAGCTACCAACGACGAGAGAGAGAGGGTGGTGGCCAGGCCGGGAGAAGAGATAGGGGTTATCACTACGAAAAGTTCGAGCAACGTCTCAAAATCGTCGCTAAGAATTGTTTTTAAACCTTTATGGGCCTAACCGACCGATATGGGTTCGGGTGTGGAAAGCTGCGTCGAGCCAAAGTCCAACGACGATTTTCTCGGTCCGCTTGGGCGCCCTTCAGCCACGGAAAATCGGACCGTTGCGAGAGTGTTTTCGGGGCAGGTTGACTGCGCGTCATACAAGGCGACACGTAGCGGCAGGTGCCCCGCGGTGCGGCGTTAACGAGCTGAAACCCGTGGTGAATGTTGAAGCCCACACGAGCTGCCACGTCTTAAGCGGGCCGGGCAAGATGACATAGTTTGACCTCAACTATATAGCTGGGCAGGTCCATTAGTTACGTGGGCGGGGCCTAACCTCTAATGTTGACCGGTCAAAAGTTAAATGGGCCGGCCCATTTAACATGTGGGAGTCCTTCACGACACGCCCGTGACCCAAGAAGACGAGTGGGCCGAACTGGCTTTACGGTGGGTCCCACTTTCTGTTAAAGGCGGCCCATTTGTGTGTGGGGTCCAGTGCTGCAGTGGCGACTTGACAAGCTAGTGGTAGGGCCATGCAGTGGGTCCTTTCTACAGTGGCGACCCATTTAGTGTGTGGGGTCATACATATATCAAGTGGTAGGCCCAACAAGATGGTAGGACCGCCATAGTGGACCATCTTCTGTTAAGGCGAAGCCCGGCTAGTATAAGTCCCACAATATAGCAAGTGTTGCAGCCCGCCAAGATGGGCGGGCCAAAAACACATGTGGGTCCCACATTCCTGATAATGGGGCCAGGCCATTTGGTATGTGGGGTCATACATGTAGAAAGTGAAGTGAGCCCAACGAGATAGTGGCGGGCCTGGCTCTGGTGGGTCCACCATCCTGTCAAAGGCCAGGCCCGTTTGGTGTGTGGGGTCCACCATATAGAAAGTGGGTAGGCCCATTTGGTATGTGGGGTCCGCATCTAAAGTGGGCGAAGCCCAACAAGATAGTGGCGGGTCAAAGGCTGCAGTGGGTCCCACCTTCCTATTAAAAGCCGACCCATTTACCATGTGGGACCACCATAGAACCGTGGGCCGACCCGATAAGCATGTGGGCCCATTGTATCGTGTGGCAAGGCAGGCCTACTAAAGAAGTAGAGTAGGCCCAAAAGTAAAAGTGGGTCCCACCTCTTGTAAATGGTAGGCCCAATACGGTTGTGGAGCCTACTTGTTTGACTAGTCAACTTGCATTAAATTTCATGAGCCTAAAATCTGATATCAATGATACACACAATTACATACACAAATAAAACAAGTAGGAAAATTACAAGGCAATTAATGTGCCCAAAAAAAAATTACATAGAATCATTGAGGACTTCTATTAGCATCATCAATAACGCGTTGACATTTGGCAATCGCCTTGACTGAATCTTGTGTACTCTTTGTCAACATATAAGCTACAGATCTTAAACAGCAATACCATGTCTTTTATAAAGTACGGCCTTGAGAATTTACTGTCCGATGAAAGAAATGGTCTAGGTTGACGGCTATGAGAAGATGCATCGAGAAGAAAGATCGGAGAACTTTTGTGGGCCTCATGGTAATGAAGATTGCTTCTCCTGTTGCGATACGATAATAATGCAAAAGAGTTAAAGCGATGAACTATCTGAAACATTTATTATGCAATGTAGATATAAGATAATAACAAGTTGCATAAATAAGACATGTATGGAACTGTACTAAGCACAAACTTACATCATAATATTGCACAGTGCTTCCTAGATCCTTTTTTGGCGACTATCTTCTAATGATGACTGCTTCATTAAAATTGCATTCTGGTAACATTGTAAACATAGTTACAACAATTAACTATTCAAACATGTATTACGCAATGTTAGAGATCAGATAACGGCATGTACCGAAATAAGCACAAGATAAGATAAGATGCATGTACTAAGCACCTACTGGCTCCTCACTACGGGTCCTTCTCTTGCGTGCACTAGTCGTGGTCACCAACATACTGTCATTTTAAAGTTCAGCCATCAAGTGAAATGCTAATCCTCTTGCTCCATTTCCTTAATCCGTGTTTAGATATCACATTTAAAACCAAAGTCAGTTGGTTTCAAATAACAAAAACTTGAGCTGCCAAATGAATAAGCCAATAGTTACCAGATATCAGATTAAAACCAACTAGATGTTGCTTTGCATGAGATACGAATTTCAGACATTCAGATTTAGAGTAGGGTAATGCAAAGGTTTTACACATAAAGTAAACTGGCATTAAGAATGACCAAATGTCAGGTTCAAATCACCCTCGAAGTTTCTCCAAGACAAGCATATCAAATAGGCCGAAACATAGTAAAGCATGAATGGCATTGCTATGGCAGGGGTTCCAAGTGTTAATCTCTTGCATAAGGAACAATGCATAGAGGTTATAGATAATAACGGAAGTAAACTGCCACACGAACTCAGATTCCAACCTTACCTAGCGTCCCCGCTATTAATGTTGGATGTTCTAATAAGTGGTTCGCACGAGATCAATCCCAAGGAAAAATAACATTGACAAGTCGGTCTACGATAATACAAGGAACAGACATGCACGCAGCAATAACTATATAAGCTAAAGACGAGGTATAGAGCAAGCAGATTTGAAATGCACATAGCATGATTATAAAAACGGTGTGAGAATATGGAGACACGAGAAAACAGCTAGCGGTGAGCTAATGACGTGGTATAAGAACAACGAGATTGGAAATGCCCATAGCACGACTATCGCGGTGCGACAATAGCATACGTACAAAACGAGTTAGCAATGAATATGTAGATAGGTACAAGAGTATAAATATGTGGATGCACAGAGGTGTGAGTAGAATGAACAGGATGGTTAGCGACCGGATAATGCTTTTGTATTGTACAACATTTAAACAAACTTCATGCGACTTAACACATCAAAAGTTAACGGCATATGAGATACGCAAATAACTACACAAAACATGGCTAAAGAAACACGCGATCACGGACGTACTAACCAAGGCTGCGAGCGGGGTGGACGGGGAGGCGGCAGCTTGCATTCCGGCGGCGAACGCGAGACGTGAATCGACCATGTTTCGGTAGAGAGCGGCGTTAGTGAGCGGATACGCGGATTTGGGCGGCAAGGTATTCGGTGAAGTTGATACAGCGGCTGAGCGGGCGAGAGTCGATGGCGAGGTCGGCGGTGAAGCGAATCCGTCGGTGGCGAGGTCGGCGGTGAGACGGATCGTCGGTGGCGGTCGGCGGTGAAACGAATCCGTCGGTGACGAGGCGGCGGGGGGAGGGAGCGGATCGGTGAGTGGACGACAACACGATCAAGGCTACGTTGTGGAGGAGTATGCCGGCGGCGAAGCAAAACTGTAGAGAGTCAGAGCTTTGGCGTGTGAGAGTATTTTTTAGCTAATGAGGCGAATGGTTGGTGGGTGGGTGTGGGCATGTGGGAGGTTCGGGATCTAGGCAAGATGTTTCATTGTTCGGAATGAGCCCTCCATGGTCGGTGGGTTGTAACTTCCGGACCAGGGTTAAAAGGGTAAAACGGGTCACGGGATTTTCGAATGGATGCGGCGGGATGATTTGGCGCGTGGCCGGAATTTTCAGTTTCAAGCTACGAGCATGCAGAACGACAAAATAATGTTCTTCCCGAGGGAGCTCTCATTTCTTCCTCTTCTCTCTTTCTCTCTCGAGGTCTCTCCCACTCCCCCGACTCCTCTCCCCCTTCTCTCCCGCGGCCTCGGCCGGAGCTGAAAGCCGACTTCTCTCTGTATATTATACACCCTCCAAACTAAATTAATTGATTCAACTTTCCTTAGACGTGTATGTATCTAGAGTAAAAACATGTGTGGATACATCCATATTTAGATAAACAAGTTGAGTCGAAGTAATTTGGATCCGGGGGAGTTAGTGTTGTTGTAAACTTAGATCCAGTGTTTCCCATGAGCGGAGAATGGCGCAATGGAGTCGGGATCTCGTCATCGGCTTCGGATCTGGCCTATGGTGAATCGCCGGCCAAACCCCGATCCGGTGCCATCAATGTGATGGCGCTAACGGTGAGCTTGCTTTGGTCGGTCTTCGAATCACGGCCAATGGGAAGTCAGAGCACTAAAGTTCCCTGAAAGCTCGGGGGCATACGGCGGCGTCATCCGTCTTGCCCGTGCACATCTTGAACACTGGCGACCCTTCTCGGAGCCAATATGCCGTTGCTGGGGCCCTTCTTCTCCTTCGTCCTGTCGACTACCGGCGGCGACACAGTCCCAAGTGGTGCGTCCCCGGTGACGGAGTTGCTGGAAGGATGCGGAGCAGAGATCCGATGTGCGGTCGAGAAGGACTCGATTGATTTTCTTACATATGTTTTGGGGTCCTTTTTGTAAGTTGCGGGTTCTATTAGTTATTATCTAGTACTTTTGGTCCTCTATGTAATTTTTGGACTAGTTTCATTAGCCTATAAACTTGAATTTTGAGCAAGTTCACGAGGAAAAAATTCCTTTGCACATATGGCATATCATGTATAAACATTCTTGAGATTTAAAATATGTAATGTGCCATGCATTAACCCTAAACCATATATATGTAACTAACCCTAGCTGATCAAACCCTACTTAATTAAAACAAATAACCCTAAACTATACGCATACACTTTATGCGCAAAGGCGCGGGTGCCTCTAATAATGTGTGTGCGCACTCGATCGATGATCCCTAAACCTTATACAACCATGAAACCCTAACCCTAATCCTAAACCCTAAACACCCTAAACACTAAACCTAAACCCTACCCTAACCCTAAACCCTAATTAAACCCTATATATAGACCAACGACACTTAATTGTGCATCAAGCAGGCCAGGGGTGCCTCGCGGTCCTCCAATTAAATTAAATGTGCCATGCATTAACCCTAAACCATATATATGTAACTAACCATAGCTAATCAACCTACTTAATTAAAACACATAACCTAAACTATACTAGCTATAACTACCCGATCTAATAAAAACATACTCTATATATAGGCTAGCAAACCGTAGATTAACACAAATTAATATATACATGCCTATATCGATCATATTGTATAACATATCACGAGATTCATTAATTAATTATATATAATTATCGTGATAAATTAATTAACTTTAATTTTGACAAGTTCTCATAGAATGAAAACACATTTGATTAAGTTGCCTCATAATATATATATATAATTAGTGTGCATGCATGGCCTACCATGCGTGCATATATTTTAATGTATATTTGAACATATTCTTGGGGATTTCAATCTCTCTCTCGATCATCTATATATCGTTGATGGCCAAAAAAACACACATATATACGCATGCATGCAATTTATGCGTAAAGGCGCAGGTGCCTCTAATAATGTGTGTGCGCACTCGATCGATGATCCCTAAACCTTAAACAACCTAAAACCCTAAATCCCTAATCCCTAAACCCTAAACACCTAAACACTAAACCCTAAAACCTAGACCCTAAACGTACCCTAAACCTAACCTAACCTAACCTAACCCTAAACCTAGCTAACCCTAAACCCTAATTAAACCCTATGTATAGGCCAATGACACTTAATTGTGCATCGATCGAGCGAGTCATGGGTGCCTCGCGATCCTCTAATAAAATTAAATGTGCCATACATTAACCATAAACCATATATATGTAACTAACCTAGCTAATCAACTTCTTAATTAAAACACATAACCTAAACTATACTAGATATAACCGATCTCTAATAAAAACTAACCCTCTATATCAACCCTAGTAGATATAACCCGATCTAATAAAACATGCTCTATATATAGCAAGCTAGCAAACCGTAGATTAACACCAATTAAAATATACATGGCCTATATCGATCATGTTGTATAACATATCCTTGAGATTCATTAATTAATTATATAATTATCGTGATAAATTAATTAACTTGAACTTTGACAAGTTCTCTCGAATGAAAACACATTTGATTAAGTTGCCTCATAATATATATATATATAATTAGTGCATGCATGGCCTACAATGCATTCGTGCATATATTTTAATGTATATTTGAACATATTCTTGGGGATTTCAATCTCTCTCTCTCTCGATCATCTATATATCGTTGGTGGCCCAAAAACACACATATATATGCATGCAATTTATGCGTAAAGGCGCGGGTGCCTCTAATAATATAATGTGTGTGCGCACTCGATCGATGATCCCTAAACCTAAACAACCCTAAAACCTTAAAATCCCTAATCCCTAAACCCTAAACACCCTAAACACTAAACCTAAACCCTAGACCCTAAACATACCCTAAACGTAACCTAACCCTAACCCTAAACCCTAGCTAATCCTAAACCCCAATTAAACCTCTATGTATAGGCCAACGACACTTAATTGTGCATCGATCGAGCGGGTCATGGGTGCCTCGTGATCCTCTAATAAAATTAAATGTGCCGTGCATTAACCCTAAACCATATATATGTAACTAACCCTAGCTAATCAACCTACTTAATTAAAACACATAACCTAAACTATACTAGCTGCTATAACCCGATCTAATAAAAACATGCTCTATATATAGCAGCTAGCTAGCAAACCGTAGATTAACACCAATTAAAATATACATGGCCTATATCGATCTTGTTGCATAACATATCCCTGAGATTCATTAATTAATTATATAATTATCGTGATAAATTAATTAACTTGAACTTTGACAAGTTCTCTCGAATGAAAACACATTTGATTAAGTTGCCTCATAATATATATATAATTAGTGTGCATGCATGGCCTACAATGCATTCGCATATATTTTAATGTATATTTGAACACATTCTTGGGGTCAATCGATCTCTCTCTCTCGATCATCTATATATCGTTGGTGGCCCAAAAAACACACATATATATGCATGCAATTTATGCGAACGGCGCGGGTGCCTCTAATAATGTGTGCGCACTCGATCGATCGATGATCCCTAAACCTTAAACAACCCTAAAACCTTAAATCCCTAATCCCTAAACCCTAAACACTAAACCCTAAACCCTAGACCCTAAACGTACCCTAACCCTAACCCTAAACCCTAGCTAATCCTAAACCCCAATTAAACCCTATGTATAGGCCAACGACTTAATTGTGCATCGATCGAGGTCATGGGTGCCTCGTGTCCTCTAATTAAATTAAATGTGCCATGCATTAACCCTAAACCATATATATGTAACTAACCTAGCTAATCAACCCTACTTAATTAACACACATAACCCTAAACTATACTAGCTAGCTATAACCCGATCTAATAAAAACATGCTCTATATATAGCAGCTAGCTAGCCAACCGTAGATTAACACCAATTAAAATATACATGGCCTATATCGATCATGTTGTATAACATATCCCTGAGAATCATTAATTAATTATATAATTATCGTGATAAATTAATTAACTTGAACTTTGACAAGTTCTCTCGAATGAAAACACATTTGATTAAGTTGCCTCATAATATATAATTAGTGTGCATGCATGGCCTACAATGCATTCGTGCATATATTTTAATGTATATTTGAACATATTCTTGGGGATTTCAATCTCTCTCTCTCTCGATCATCTATATATCGTTGGTGGCCAAAAAACACATATATACGCATGCACTTGATGCGTAAAGGCGCGGGTGCCTCTAATAATGTGTGTGCGCACTCGATCGATGATCCCTAAACCTTAAACAACCCTAAAACCTAATCCCTAATCCCTAAACCCTAAACCCTAAACACACTAAACCCTAAACCCTAAACACCCTAACACTAAACCCTAAACCCTAGACCCTAAACACCAAACCCTAAACCATAAACCCTAAAACCCTAAACCTAAACCCACCCTAAACCCTAAACCCTAAACACTAAACCCTAAACCCTATAAACACCCTAAACACTAATTAAAACCTAAACCCTAGACCCTAAACACTAAACCCTAAACCTAGACCAAACACCGCAAACACTAAACCCTAAACCCAAACACCCTAAACACTAATTAAACCCTAAACCATAGACCCTAAACACTAGCCTAAACCTAGACCCTAAACACCCTAAACACTAAACCCTAGACCCTCTAAACACAGTAAACACTAAACCCTAAACCCTAGACCCTAGCTAAACACCCAAAACACTAAACCCTAAACCCAGCTAGCTAACCCTAAACCCTAATTAAACCCTATATATATAGGCCAACGACACTTAATTGTGCATCAAGCAGCCCTCGCGGTCCTCTAGTTAAATTAAATGTGACATGCATTAACCCTAAACCATATATATATAACTAACCCCTAGCTAATCAAACCCTAGTTAATTAAAACACATAACCCTAAACTATACTAGCTATAACCCGATCTAATAAAACATGCTCTATATATAGCATGATAGCTAGCAAAAACGGTAGATTAAAACCAATTAATATATACATGGCCATATATCGATCATATGTTGTATAACATCTCCCTGAGATTCATTAATTAATTATATAATTATCGATGATAAATTAATTAACTTGAATTTTGACAAGTTCTCTCGAATGAAAACACATTTGATTAAGTTTCCTCATAATATATATATAATTAGTGTGCATGCATGGCCTACCATGCATGCATTAATTCATGCATATATTTTAATATATATTTGAACATATTCTTGGGGATTTCCTCTCTCTCGATCATCTATATGTCGTTGGTACAAAAAACACACACATATACGCATGCACTTTATGCGCAAAGGCGTGTGTGCCTAATGTGTGTGCGCACTCGATCGATGATCCCTAAACCTAAAACAACCCTAAAACCCTAATCCCTAATCCCCTAAACCCTAAACACCCTAAACACACTAAACCCTAGACCCTAAACACCCTAAACACGAAACCCTAAACCCTAGACCCTAAACACCGTAAACCCTAAACCATAAACCCTAAACCCTAAACCCTAAACCCTAAACCCTAAACCCTAAAACCCTAAACCCTAAACCCTAAACCCTATAAACACCCTAAACACTAGACCCTAAACACTAAACCCTAAACCCTAGACCCTAAACACCGTAAACACTAAACCCTAAACCCTAAACACCCTAAACACTAATTAAACCCTAAACCATAGACCCTAAACACTAGACCCTAAACCCTAGACCCTAAACACCCTAAACACTAAACCCTAGACCCTCTAAACACAGTAAACCCTAAACCCTAGACCCTAGCTAAACACCCAAAACACTAAACCCTAAACCCTAGACTAACCCTAAACCTAATTAAACCCTATATATATAGGCCAACGACACTTAATTGTGCATCAAGCAGGCCAGGGTGCCTCGCGGTCCTCTAGTTAAATTAAATGTGACATGCATTAACCCTAAACCATATATATATAACTAACCCTAGCTAATCAAACCCTAGTTAATTAAAACACATAACCCTAAACTATACTAGCTATAACCCGATCTAATAAAAAACATGCTCTATATATAGCATACTAGCTAGCAAAAACGGTAGATTAAAACCAATTAATATATACATGGCCTATATATCGATCATATGTTGTATAACATCTCCCTGAGATTCATTAATTAATTATATAATTATCGTGATAAATTAATTAACTTGAATTGACAAGTTCTCTCGAATGAAAACACATTTGATTAAGTTTCCTCATAATATATATATATTAGTGTGCATGCATGGCCTACCATGCATGCATTAATTCGTGCATATATTTTAATATATATTTGAACATATTCTTGGGGGATTTCAATCTCTCTCTCGATCATCTATATGTCGTTGGTGGCCAAAAACACACACATATACGCATGCACTTTATGCGCAAAGGCGCCTGTGCCTCTAATAATGTGTGTGTGCGCACTCGATCGATGATCCCTAAACCTTAAACCCTAAATAAACCCTAATCCCTAATCCCTAAACCCTAAACACCATAAACATTAAACCCTAACCCTAACCCTAACCCTAAACCCTAAACCCTAATTAAACCCTATATATATAGGCCAATGACACTTAATTATGCATCATGGGCTGGTGCCTCTGTCCTCTAATTAAATTAAATGTGCCATGCATATATATGTGTTTAATTTGGGGATTTCAATCGCTCTCTCGTATGTAGCTCTCTCTACCTCTATCTCTCTCTCTCTCTCTCTCTCTCTCTCTCTCTCTCTCTCGTTGGTGGCCAACAACACACACATGCACTTTGTGCGCAAAGGCATGCGCCTCTAATAATGTGTGTCGATCGATCTAGTTTTGATTAATCATAGCACACAAATAAAGAAGTTGTATTTGAATCCACACAACCTATTAAAACACATAACCCCTAACATGGCCTAATTAATTAACGATCTCTACCTAATTAGTGGAAATTGCACAAAATCAAAAGGGGTCCCTCACTAATTATGCATATCTGCTAGATTGTGATAAACTTTTGCCACATATATATTTGGTGGATGGGTGCATCTTGGCATGTAAACAATTAGTGTTTGCAAATGGCGTTGTCAAAATTTATGTACAAATGATTTCTTTCCATCCAAAGTGCATAAAATGGGAGTTTAATGAAGAAAGTACAAATAAAACAGCTCAACATGCTTCCACACCCCGATTTTCACACGAAGTAGAGCATATTTAAAGGATAATTCCAGAGTTTTACTATTTTTCAAGCAACTTGCTTAATTTTCCCCACTCACATGACTTTATGTCGATTTAACGAAAATATGGCGAATTTAAACTACATGGGCGGGATAGTTTGAATTGTGCGCGGCAAAGGGAACCGCCTATTCCTCAACCTTGTGCACAAATTACACACGCAACTCCATTAAACGCCACCTACCAACCTTAATTATCACCCCGGCCCGGCCGCATGACCCCCCACCCACCCGTAGACAACTTATCCCCGTCCGTGCGAAGAGCTTCCCCTCCCCGTCCCGTCCGTGCGAAGAAGAAGCTTCCCCTCCCCGTCGTTCTTCTCGAGACGCACCGGCGGTCAAGTTGATCCACGGTAGGGCTGCTATCTCTAGCTCAATCATGTATCGGGCAAGACACCTAACGATTTATATTTTCTTGATGCTGCTAAAAAATTCGTCAGTATGCTCGAACTAATTGGCACTTTATAGTTTTCCGCTCGATTTGTCATCGATCAATTTGTTCATTTGCGTGGGCATATAGAGTCAGTTCTGCACTCGATCCGTTAATTTGCTGAAATGCCATGGCAGAGTTTTGTACACGATCTGTTTGCTAAAATGTCGATGGGCATTTTTTGTTTTGTACTCGACATGATTGCTGAAATGCATAATCATGTAGTATAGTTTTGTACTGGATGGATATACATTTCCTACTTCGCCTTAAATTAATCACCAACCACTGTATCTCATAATTAAACAGATGGACAGAACTTGGAAACTGCATGGACACTTATGTTCCCTTTCATATATAAATGGTGTTCAACCCTTTATGGGGTTTATTAGAGCTCATGATGGTCACAACCTGGACGTGTATTGCCCGCGCTGCACATGTATGAATGGTGAGAAGAGGCCTCACCCTGTAGTGGCAGATCATTTACACATTTTTGGGATGGACCGCACATATGTTAGGCGGGTTTAGCATGGTGAACCATATAATGATCCTTTAGCAGGAGAAGCAGATCTTGCTCACACTGTATGTGTGCTGGCATATGTAGTTAATTATTTATATTGATGCTGCCGCTGTTTCAATCAATAGTTTGCATTGCTGTGCAAGGTTCTGTACTCAAATTTAACTTGTTGCGGATGGATGGACGGGAAGGAGAGAAAAAGCGCTTGCTTCAGGAAACGGGTTTCAGCTCTGGGACATGTGCTGTGCCAGATGAGAAGGTAAATATGTAAAACGGCATTTGTTCAGGTTGCATCCCTTAGATGTTTGTCTAATCGGTTGATGTACTAATTGCAGAAGCATAGAGTTAAAGAGGTCTCTCAGTTTGATGGGAGATTTGAAGATGAATCTCAGTTTGATGCACCCGTGGATGGTACTGATGACGAGCCTTTCATAGACGAAGGTCCTGCACCTGAGATTATCCAGCCTACAGAAGGAGGCCGTGGACCGAGTACACAGCTTTGCGTTGAAGTGGATGCACGCCCGGAGATCATCACGGGCGTCCGGGTAGTCTCAAGACCACCCAGCTTTGATGCACCTGTGGATGGTACTGATGACGAGCCTCTCATAGACGAAGGTCCTGCACCTGAGATTATCCAGCCTACAGAAGGAGGCCGTGGACCGAGTACACAGCTTTGCGTTGAAGAGGATGCACACCCGGAGATCATCAGGGGGGGTAGTCTCAGGACCACCCAGCCCCGATGCAAAATGTTGAGCTACTTTATGATTCGTACTCTTATGTTCTGGTGCTGTAGTATGTTATGATTTGTACGCCTTTGGCGCTAGATTAAGCATTCAGTGGATGATCGCGTTGCAAAATTCGACACCCACACAATCAGTTCATCGTACAAGTAGTAGCACAATTACTTCTACAGCGATTCCTGCCAGCGCATTAGTCGGTAGCATGAAACACTTTCAGGTACTCCCCTCTGATTCATATTAATTGACTCAATTCTGTCTAGATATGGATGTATCTAGATGCATTTGTTAACTAGACTAACAAACTTGAGTCAGTTAATATGAATCCGTGTAAACCGCCCAAGTCCTCGAGCAGCTAGTTTATTGACTCTGGACTCCAAGCCTCTCGCGGCAAGCCATCGACGAAGCTTTGACCAGATCTTGGCCCGCAATTTTTTGTGTGTGGCGAATAGCAAAGCTTTGACCAGTTCCTCTCGGGATACAACACGCCGGTGAGCTTGCACGGTTGCCATGAGCACTTTCCGGCGGAACTTCCTCTTCAGCGCCCTCAAGCCGCTGCTGCGAGACAGCACGCAGTGCCTCGAGGTGGACGGAATTCTGGATCTCAGGGCGGGTGGTCCGCATCGTCCGGGAACGATCTCCAGCGGGTTAACGAGGACATGCATGGCGGGGATTTGTTTTTTGTTTTTTTTTGGTTTGAGCTTGGGATTTGGGGTTTTTCGGATAGGGGAGGAGGAACCGAGGAAGAGGAAGGAACAGCCGCGTGCTTGGCGCGTGGCGGTGTGCTTGAATTTCGAATTTTTGTGAAATGTTTCATTTCCCCGCTACAATTCGGGGGTTTCTTGACGCGCCAATGCGTCCCGCCGGGCAGCTTCAAGTAAATTTGGGGTGCCACACTATGGGCCCTAGTTTCAGTGAGACATGTAATGACTAGTCACATCAGTAAGTTCACTGTGTAATAAAATATGTTACCCCTCCCCTTTATGTAGCACCCCTTCTCTCCCGATCGAGTGCCGATTGCCGACGGATGCAAGCCGCTAGCTCGATCCCCTCCTTTCGCCTCCACCGTCCAGGCATCCAGCTTGGAGGGGCAAGCTGCATCTAGCCCAAGCGGATTAGGTAGGACTAGTAATGTTCTCTCCTTTCTCGAGATCGGTTCTTTTTTCCTCTCCTCGATATCTTGCGCATCTCTTTCCTATTCTGGGCAAAGGGGTGTCTTTCTGGTCACCCTCGAGCTGGGAGTGATTGATGGGGGTGGGGGCGGGGGCTACCTTTGCTTGGATTGGGGTGTTCTTCCTTTATTTGTCGACATTTGCAACCTTTGTAGTTTCTGCTGATCCTCACTGTATCTTTTGTCAGCTTGTACAGGAAAGGCAAGACCTCGGCGGTGGGGGCAATGGAGCGTAAGGCCACCACGCATGTGGGCAGGTACTCCGTTTGCTTATCCACTCTTTACCTTTTAAGTGTCTCTCTGGTCTCTGCATCCTCAATCTGTTCCTGTTCTGGAATATGCTTAAAGTAGCACATGTCTTCACTGTTTGTGCGTAAAGCCTCTGTGACACCATGCTCTATATTCTCTGTATCGTTGGTACCTGGTTCCGTGCTGAGGCTATGGGGAACGAGAATAGCTCCCACCGCCCAGGAGCATGGCCCGATCTGCAGACAAGAAGCGAAATATCGCGAGTGGGCAGGACCGCCCAGGTAATTTTTTTAACCAACTTACCATGATGTAGTCTGAATCTGATACTCCCTCAGATCCAAATTAATTGACTCAACTATCTGTAGATACGGATGTATCTAGATGTGTTTTAGCTCTAGATACTACTGCCTCCATCCCAAAGCTTTGGGCTATATTATTTTTAGAAAGTCAAACTATACCATGTTTGACTAAGCTTTTACCAAAAATCAGTAACATGCAAAATACAAAATTAATATCATTAAATAGATAATAAAATATATTTTCCTACGGTATCTACACAGTATTATATTTGTTGATAGAATGTTCTAAAATTTTGGTCAAACTTTGCTTGTTTTGATTTCTCAAAAATAAATAAGGCTTAAGCTTTTGGATGGTGGTAGTACATTCATATCTAGACAAAGCTGAGTTAACTAGTTTTTTTGTCTGTCCATAGCTAGTGTTCACGCTGCAAAAGGCTAAGAGCATCCACTATATGCATCAGTCTATCTCATACAGTAATTCAATATCACTGCTGAGGTCTGCCTTTTGTTTTGCTATTCATATGCAGACTGAAACTTTAGGGCCTTTACTCAAAAGGAAGATCAAAACTGCGGCTGATCAGGCTGCCAGTATGTTGATGCCGCCCCATCTTCTAAATGCCTCTACAAGCACAAGGCCACGCACCAGCTGGGTGGTGATCTTTTAATGAATATGGTATATTTTCTTAATCCACAAAACATGCCTTGATTTTTCTCTGTTTATTGTCGGTTTTTTCTATGCTTGCCAAAAGTTTACAACAACAACAACAACAACCAAGCCTTTCAGTCCCAAACAAGTTGGGGTAGGCTAGAGTTGAAACCCATAAGATCTCGAAGCCAAAAGTTTAGAAACACCAAATTCGTTTGCTTACAATCATCATACGGTAATGTTCATCTACTCCAGTTCCCCTAACCCAACATAAAATGATGTTAATTTCGATTTTTAGATTAAAAGAGCACCATTAGGCGCTGTTAATTACGACTTTGAGATTAAAATGTCATTTGCAATTGTTAATTACAATTTTGAGACAATTGGTTAGTTTAACCTCGATCTCTTCTGCTCTCCATTTTTCCCAACCGAACAAAAATGTAACCATTCCATTCCTCTGAAATGGAACCATTCCATTCCATTCCACGCTGTTTCAGAACCGAACACACCCTTGCATTGTTGTGAACTGTTGTCCATACACGGCCATACCCTTCCACTTACATCTAGCACTATATGCATCAGTCTGTCTCAGAGTCATTCAATATCACTGCTGAGATCTGTTCCCATTCTTATGCAGGCTGAAACTGCTGCGCCTTTACTCAAGTGGATGCAAAATGGGGCTAATGAGGCTGCTGTGAGGACGATGGTGCCGGCACCATCTTCCGAAAACCTCTACAAGCACGAGGCCATGGGCCAGCTGGGTGGTGACCTTTTAATGAATCTGGTATATTTTCTTAATCCACATACATGATTTCATTATTATCTGTTTAATTACTGTTGGCTTTGTCTAATGCTTACCAAAAGTTCAGAAACACTGCGTTTGCTTACAATCATCATACACTAATTTTTCACTTTTCAGTCTGTCTCATCCAGTATATAAACTGTTGATTTCCATTGGCTTCTTTTGTAATCATTTGCATTGTTGTCAACTGTTCTCTATGCACAACCCTATTCTTCCACTTACACCCGCACTATTTGCATCAGTCTATCTCATAGATTTATTAAATATCAATGATGAGTTCTGTTGCTATTCATATGCAGGATGAAACTTCTGTGCCTCTACTCAAATGGATAAAAAATGATCCTGATGAGGCTGCTGTGAAGACGATGGTGCTGCCACCATCTTCTGAAAACCTCCTCAAGCACAAGGCCACGGGCCAGCTGGGTGGTACCCTTTTCAGTAAGCAGGTATATTTTCTTAATCCTCATACATGATTTGATTTTTGTCTGTTTATTGCCGGCTTTGTCTAATGCTTACCAATAGTTCAGAAACACACACACCTATTCTTCCACTTACATCCAGCACTATATGCATCAGTGTCTCATAGATTCATTTTATATATCACTGCTGATGTCTGTTGCTCTTCAATTTTTATATGCAGACTGAAACTGCTAAGCCTTCATTGGTCAAAAGGATTGCAACTGCTGATGAGGCATCTGCAGAGGCTGCCACCAAGTTACTGTCAGCCCCACCTTCTGGATGCTTATATAAGCTCAAGTCCAAGGATCAGCCGGGCCGTAACCATCCAAGGGTTCGGGTATATTTTCTTAAGCCACATATACATGCCATGATTTATGTCTGATATTATCACTGGCTCTGTCTAATGCTTTTTGGAATTCGGAAACACCAAATTAGCATGCTTATATTCATCATACACTAATTTTTCACTGTTCAGGTTTGTAACATAGTGTTATGCACTTGCTTGTCAACATTTGCATTGCTCTGAACTATGCACTTTACACAACCTAATTCTTCCACTTACGTTCAGCGCTACGCACCAGTAGTACCTCCCATGTTTCCTTCACCATCCCGATGCCGAGCTTGCGGGAATATGGCGGGCCCATGTACATACCCCGCATATAACACCTCCTATGGCTCTATCTACCTTTCTAGTAGCTCCTTCACAGAGTTACAGGTATGTATTCTCAGTGGTTTAGCATGAATTGGCATATAGTAAAGTCTTGTTTTTAGTCTTCCTGCTTCTTACATTTGTATCAATTTTCACATGCAGACTGTACCTTGTGAACTTCGTCCAATGATTAACCAGATGTGTCCGCATGAAGGATCTTTCACTATGCATGGCAATGGCAAATTGATGAACACCTACACGGTCTATGAGGTGTATGTCTACAAGACGCAGGCCATCACATATTTGTATGGACATGATTGGAGAAAGTTTGCTTTTGACTACGGTCTGAAGAAGGGCGACGAGCTGAGGATCAGAAACTCAAACGGGCAGATATACGTAACTGCTTACAGAGTTGGAGACACTTCCAAATATATAATATGTAACTTTTTTCTACTCATATCTTTTGATAACTGCATTCTGAGCAGTTGTTCTAAACCATTCCCTCTGTTCTAGCTTGCTGGGTTTAACATGATCAAAGCTGCAGATCCCCTGATGGAACAGGAGCGGATGTCACAAAGGGCAACCACACCAAAAAGACCGCTTCCCACTCTCCGCATCAGCACCGGTTCCCGTACCAGCTCCGTTTCTCGCATCTACCCAGCAGTCCCCTACATCGCATTGGTTCCGTAGAGGCCCCATATACTACACATGCCCAGCAGCTCGCATCAAGCACGGTTCCTCTAGCCGCACCGTTTACGCACCTGCCCAGTCTCGATCGCACCGGTTCCTCTAGAGGCACCGCGATCGCACCTGCCCAAGAGTCTCCCCATCGCACTACCGTGTACCAGCCCAGGCTCATGCACCTGCCCCACCAGATCACCGAGGTCTCACTCATTGCCGTGGCCACCCGTGTGGTGACCAGGACGCATCTGAAGGCTATGTTCGTGAGTATATGACAGCATAACTGCTCTTATCTTGATGTCTTCTCTGCTCAAAGTCTCACATGGTTCAGTGCATTGGTGCCATTGACTAATTTTTGGTGGTATCTCTTGCTTTGAATCAGAAATTGCCTAAAAGTATCTCCAAGGATCTCAATGCTGGCCGAAGGGGCAAGATATCCCTCGTCATGGAGAGTGAAGGTCTCACCGTGGAGGGACGGTACTCTGTCAGTCCCACAGATGGCCGCTTGGCTGTTACTTCCAGGTGGAAAAAGTTCATTGACGGTGCCAAACTTCGCATTGGATCAAAGTTGAAGGTCAAGATCTTTCGATGCCGCTGTGACATGCTGGTCATAAAGTTCGCGGTTGTCTAGTTCTGTTGTCCCATGAGCCCTTAGCAAATGCATTTGTAGTTATACTTATATAAGGTTATCTTATCTGAACTGCTAATTAATTGTATGGGTGGTAAAACTCTGGCAAGCTTTTGCTCTTAGCAAGTATGTATGTATGATCAGCTATTATGATAACTAATGTTTGTGTTCATCTTAATTTGCATTTCCCTTTTAGAAAAAAACTTAATTTCTATTTTGGCTGACCTGTTAGAGAACTATCAGATTGAACCCACAACATGATTCATATAGATTCATTACACCGAGCCACATGTCTTGACCTTGCGATACACTACTTCCATTAATTAGTGCAAGAAGGCTTACCTGAGCTGCCTGAACCATGGCAGATTCGAATCCACCTTATCTATCTAGAAATACAACCTTTGCAGAAAGAGGATTTGCAGTATGGGGAGGCTGACATTGGGGACCCATGAGCCAGCAGCGTCGTCAACGTTTTAAAGGTGGCAGGAGATCGAAAGAAAAATAAGCCAAAAATCAGTTGGTAAACAAATTCAAGAAAAGAAACATTTACCTTTCTAGAGTATGACATGCGGGACCCATGAGGCAGCAGCATCCTCAACTATTTCAAGGCGGCAGGGATCAAAATAAAAAAGGAAATAGCCAGAAATTAATTAGGGTAAAAAATAAATCCATCAAAGGAAACTTTTATTGTTCATAGAGGATGACATGTGGGACCGACTTGCCAGCTGCGTCGTCATCGTTTCAAAGGGGGCAGGGGATCAAAAGAAAAAGACAAATAGCCAGAAATTAGGGGAAAAAAATAAATCCAACAAAGAAAACTTTTATTGTTCATAGAGGATGACATGCGGGACCCATGAGCCAGCAGCTTCCTCAACGTTTCAAAGTCGGCATGAGATTGAAAGAAAAAGTCAAGTGACATAATATCAGAGCCAAAAATAATCCAAGAAAAGAAACTTTATTGTACATAGAGGATGACATGCGGGTCCCATTTTGTAGCAGCGGTCTCAACGTTTCCAAGGCGGCACAGGACCGAAAGAAAAATGAAGTAGCCAGAAATCAGGGTGTGAAAAAAATCCAAGAAAAGAAAGATTTTAATTGGGCTGTATCTGGACATCTGGGCCTTCGAACTATCCTGCTGGGCCTTTTGACTCGTACAATTTCAGCCCACTCCAAAACAGGAAAGGTCGGATTTTTCTCAAAAAAAAAACAGGAAAGTCCTATGCTTCGCAAAAACAAAAAACAAGGAGATTCAACATATAAGTTTGTTTATGTAGATATAAAGATTTAATTTATCCGTTTGCAATAGCTCAGAGCGAAATACAACGTTTATTGTCTGCAAAATAAAATATCACATGTTTCTTGTACGGGGAGGCTGACATCGGGGACCCATGAGCCAGCAGCGGAGTCAACGTTTCAAAGGCGGGGATCGAAAATAAAAAAGCCAAAAATCAGTTGGTAAAAAAATACAAGAAAAGAAAACATTTATCGTTCGAGAGGATGACATGCGGGACCCATGAGGCAGCAGCATCCTCAACGTTTCAAAGTCGGCATGAGATCGAAAAAAAAGGCAAGTGACATAATATCAGGAGCCAAAAATAATCCAAGAAAAGAAACTTTATTGTACATAGAGGATGACATGCGGGTCCCATTTTGTAGCAGCGGTCTCAACGTTTCCAAGGCGGCACAGGACCAAAAGAAATGAGGCAGCAGCATTCTCAACAATTCCAAGGCGGGGGATCAAAAGAAAAATAAAGGAAATAGCCAGAAATTAATTAGGGGTCAAAAATAAATCCACCAAAGGAAACTTTTATTGTTCATAGAGGATGACATGTGGGACCGACCTGCCAACAGCGTCCTCATCGTTTCAACGGGGGCAGGGGATCAAAAGAAAAAGGCAAATAGCCAGAAATTAGGGGTAAAAAATAACTCCAAGAAAGGAAACTTTTATTGTTCGTAGAGGATGACATGCGGGACCCATGAGCCAGCAGCTTACTCAACGTTTCAAAGGCGGCATGAGATCGAAAGAAAAAGGCAAGTGACCAAATATCAGGAGCCAAAAATAATCCAAGATTTATTGTACATAGAGGATGACATGTGGGTCCCATTTTGCAGCAGCGGTCTCAATGTTTGTAATGCGGCTTGAGATCAAAAGAAAAAGAAAGTAGCTAGTAATTAGGGGGTGAAAAAAAATCCAAGAAAAGAAAGTTGATGGACATAGAGGATGACATGCTTGAGCCAACAGCTTACTCAACGTTTCAAAGGGGCAGGGGATCAAAAGAAAAAGGCAAGCCAAAAATCAGAGGGTGAAAAAATCCAACAAAGGAAACTTTTATAGCACATAGAGGATGACATGCGGGTCCCATGAGCCAGCAGGTTCCTCAACGTTTCAAACGTGGCATGAGATCGAAAGAAAAAGGCAAGTGCCCAAATATGAGGAGCCAAAAATAATTCAAGAAAAGAAAGTTTTATAGTACATAGAGGATGACATGCGGGTCCCATTTAGGCAGCGGTATCACCGTTTGAGAGGCAGCAGGGGATCGAAAGAAAAAGTCAAGTGACCAAATATGAGGTGCCAAAAAAATCCAAGAAAAGAATATTTTATAGTACATAGAGGATGACATGCGGGTCCCATTTAGCAGCAGCGGTATCACCTTTGAGAGGCAGGGGATCGAAAGAAAAAGTCAAGTGACCAAATATGAGGTGCCAAAAAATCCAAGAAAAGAAAGTTTTATAGTACATAGAGGATGACATGCGGGTCCCATTTAGCAGCAGCGGTATCACTGTTTGAGAGGCAGCAGGGGATCGAAAGAAAAAGTCAAGTGACCAAATATGAGGTGCCAAAAAAATCCAAGAAAAGAAAGTTTTATAGTACATAGAGGATGACATGCGGGTCCCATTTAGCGGTATCACCGTTTGAGAGGCGGCAGGGGATCGAAAGAAAAAGGTAAGTGACCAAATATGAGGTGCCAAAAATAATTCAAGAAAAGAAAGTTTTATAGTACATAGAGGATGACATGCGGGTCCCAGTTAGCAGCAGCGGTATCACCGTTTGAGAGGCGGCAGGGATCGAAAGAAAAAGGCAAGTGACCAAATTTGAGGTGCCAAAAATAATCCAGGAAAAGAAAGTTTTATAGTACATTGAGGATGACATGCGGGTCCCAGTTAGCAGCAGCGGTATCACCGTTTGAGAGGCGGCGGATCGAAAGAAAAGGCAAGTGACCAAATTTGAGGTGCCAAAAAAAACTCCAAGAAAAGAAAGTTGATTGCACATAGAGGATGACATGCGGGTCCCATTTAGCAGCAGCGGTCTCAACGTTTCCAAGGCGGCAAGGGATCAAAAGAAAAAGGAAGTAGCCAGAAATCAGGGGGTCAAAAAAATCCAAGAATAGAAAGAATTTTGGTTCATAGAGGATGACATGCGGGACCCATGATCCCGCATCGTAAACGGCTCGATCGGAGAACGTTGAACGAGATGGCGCGATGTAGAAAAAAAACAATGCCAGAGAGGCTGCCATCTGGGCCCTACATCCCTCGGCGGTGCGGATTTGCGTTGACTCGGCCGGCGAACCCGAGATTTCGAGATGCACCACGTCCCGGGCCACCATACGCCACGTTTTGGCCGCTTTCGTCGGGCTAGGTGGCCTCAAAAACGAGAAAAAAGTTTTGACATGCACCACGGAGGGACCAAAATCGTCGGCCATGGTACACCAGCAACCACGGCGCGACTTCAACTTCGTCGGCCATGGCAACTTTTCTTGTAGTGTATCCTGCCCGTTAGATCATACGATCAACGGTCGTCGAGCACGATCCGCGTGACATGGGCTAGACCAATCAGGGCAATGTTGGGCGTCTGTGAGAGTTTGTGAAGGGAGAGGGCAAAACTGAGTAGTATCAAGAAACCAAGGGCAAGTGAGTAGTAAACAGACTAAGGGATTCAAATATGAGATTTAAAAATTGGAAAATGCGTGTTTTGTACAATGAAACCCATCTTGGCCTACCTCAAACTATTTGCAATACAAATCTACATGAGTGTGAAAATTATGGCCTCATTCAGACAAAGTATGTTTTGGGGAAAGCTGTTTTGGGTAGGGCTTATTATGGAAAACCATGCACCTTCATAGCTACTAGGTGATTTGAGAAGTGGCAATTTGTGGTGAAACTTGATTTATCTATGATTTATCTATAATTTGAGAAGTGGCAATTTGTGGTAAAGACTCCATGAGTAAGTGCCACTCTTTTTCGGAATTTTTTGCACATTAAATAACTCATTTAACTAGTTAATCCCATTTGTTGACTCTCTGTTGACCAGCCACTTGAGGGTAAAACTGAGTATATTGCACTAGCCAGTATTAGCACTCAAGGAGAAAACTGAGCACACAAAAAATGCTAGTATATGACTCGAGGGTATACCTGAGTATATCTAAATTTCCAGGGTTAGACTCGAGGACGCGTGTTGCGGTGCAGAAATGGAAGACGTGCCATTGTTGACGCGTGTCGCGGTGCAGACGTGCAAATAGTGGACGCGTAGGACGCGGGTCGCATTTAGGACGCGTAAGCCCCTCCCTCCCTCCCTCCCTCCCTCCCTCTGCACACAGTCGTCTCATTCTCGCTCACGCACGAAACCACCCCTCTCACGTCCCATCAACTTCTCCAAATCGAAAAAACCCCAACCGCCGTACGCACGCTACCCTGCCGGCGATGGAGAAGAAGAATGCGCCGGCGGCCGTCGCCTCCGAGCCCGTCGCCTCCGAGCCCGTCGCCTCCGCGCCCGTCGCCTCCGAGCCCGTCGCCGCCGAGCCCGTCGCCGCCGAGCCGTCGCCGCCGAGGCCGGCGCATCCGAGCGCGTCGCCTCCGCGAAGGGCCTCTCTCTCCGCTGTGGGCCTCTCTCTCGGCTGATGGACCACTTCACAAGATCGGCGAATGCTTGCTGGCGAACGAGGAGTACGCCGACACCTACTCTGCCATGAGGCAAGTCTGTAGAAATTGGCGCTCAGGTTTGCCTGAGCCCGACGTGCACTTGGACGAATGGATCATGCTAGACCACGCCCTTCCACGCGTCGCTGAGTTCACCTTCCTCCAACTCGGCACATCACGCTACGTCACCATAGATCTATCGGAAGTTCATACAAGGTTCAACTTCCTCCATATCTACCTTTTTATTTTCAATCTTAAACATCTTAGTGCTGAATGTTATCGTGCTTGCCCAGATACTACTTCGTCGGCTTTTGCCGTGGCGTCATCGTGCTTGCCCAGAAGAACCCGCCGCACAAGATACGGCTTCTAAACCCACTCACAAAGAAATCGAACACTATGTTTGAGGCGCAGATGCCATCTGTTTTTCTGAAATCAGTCGCTGTTATCAAATCCCCGACTATGGTCTTCGTTGCCGCACATTACCCGCCGGAAATTGGTTGGGTCGATGAGAGCACTCCAACTAAGGATATACATGAACATTGGGGAGAAGAAAGATTTTCGATCAAGAACCATTGTCTGCGTTGCATTACCCCGTTCAATGGTGAACTGTATGCAGTAGCTGCGGACAATTTTGAGAACGGAAGAATAGTGTGCACCAATGTACAGTTGCAGCAGCGCGCGAGCACTGTCAAGATGGAGACACTAATTTCATTTCCAGAACTTGGACATCATAAGTTCTACCTTGTGAAGTCGGATGGTGATCTGCTGCTTGTGTTGTTGGTCAGCGTGGCTTTGGCGGGCAGACCATTGGTGTACCGTGTGGACACTCAGAGCCGCTCTCTCCATCCGGTCAGTAACATTGGCAGTAATGCCTTCTTCGTGAATTATATCCGGTGTATCTCCGTCGACACCAGAGTGTACCCGACACTTCGACCTGGCTGCATCTACTACACGGATTTGGGTTATATCAGAGAGTACTCTCATGATACAAAGGCCTGGGATGAGTGGCCACTACGTGTGGATAGAATAGGAAGCTACGGTATGAGAAATGAACACATGCCATACCGTTTGGAGGATGTATTGGCCGCACACTGCAGACGGAAGGAGTTCAATGAATATTTCCTTGGGGTAATGCACGAATGGAGGGACGAAGAAATATATGAGGAGGAATGAAGAACAAATTCATCCATCCTAATCTTCTTGTTGTCCATACATTGCGTGCGTCTTGTATATTACAACGTTATTGGCTGCTTTTGGCTGCTGTATGCAGTTTCCCTATGTATTATACTTAGTTTTCTGATTATGCTGTTGTGAATTTATCATATACTAGCTTCTAGATTTGCCAAAGATTTGCTACTAGATTTGCTGCCATATTGAAGAAAGACAGAAATAGAAGCTTCTCTAGATTTGATACTAATTTGGTGAAAAAGACAGAGAGAGAAAGAGGGGAAAAGGTGCTCTTAAAAATGCCAATTTGGGCCGAGAGAGACAAAACCCAGCTCCTGCTCACGTGCAACCAAACGCTTCTCGTCCTGTCCCACGCGGTCCCTTTCTACCAGCCCCACGCGACGCGGCCCCACACGACGCGGCCCCACAGACGACGCGGCGCAACACGTCAGCACAGAACGTCCAAATAAACGGATTCCTTCCGTCTGAGCTCCTTCTGCGGGTTCCAGACATAGGGTTGGGGAAAACTGAGGAACTAATTTGAACTTGGGGAACTAACGAAGAGAGGGCAAGTAGGGATAATAAGAATTACATCGACTAAGTGGAAATAACATAATGAGAATATGAAAAGGGAAGTTACCTCTGGCAGTGGATGATCGGCATCAAGAGGAATGTAAGAGGATATCAATGGGATCGAGTCTTCTTGACTAAAGAAAGTAAGGCGACGGACTTCATCAAGCAGCTCCTTTTCCGACAGTTCGGCAGCATTAACCCTGGTCTCATCCTTCGAACCTGAATACAACCACATTGGACGAATTCTGGCCATGACTGGTTGGACTCGACGTTTCAGGAACACCGCTGCCACCTCTGTGCCAACCATAGTTTGGCCATCGGCCTCTTTGATTCGAAGAAATTTGGCGAATAATTCGTCGGCAGCTGCCCTTTCGTCGGGAGAGAGAATGTTCTTCCAGGAATCTTTAGGCTTGGCTTCGAGGACATCGGCAAAGCAAGGAAGCTGGGACTCGGTTGACAAGGAATCCTTGACATAAAACCATTTCAGTCTCCATCCTTGCACGGATTCTCTCATTGGGAAATTGAAGTAATTAACCTCCGAACGAGCCACAAACCCCACTCCTCCGATGACAAAAGATCCATTACTACTGCTGTACCTCTTAACATAAAAGATCTTTTTCCACAATCCAAAATGAGGCTCAATGCCCAAAAACGCTTCGCAAAGAGTGATGAACACAGCGACGTGAAGGATTGAGTTAGGGGTGAGTTGCCACAGTTGGATTTCATAAGTCCGCAGAAGATGAAGAAGGAATTCATGAGCAGGAAGCGAGAGACCCCGATAAAGGAACGACAGGAACATCACAGTAAATCCGGCAGGAGGATTGGGCCGAGAAACCGCACCTGGAAAAATCACGTTCCCCTCGTCGGAGGAGATCAACCCCAGGCTTCGGGATCTCTTTTCATCACGCTTGGTGATGGACGACGCTACCCAGTCCCCAGGCTTGGCTACCGAGCTTGGCGGCACTGGCGGTGCCGGAGCTGGGAGGAGCGGTTGGGGCGCTCCCCTTCGAAAGATTCGAGGAAGATCTGGCGGCGGCGCCACCACTGGTAGAGCTGGTAGCGGCGGTGAGGTTCTTCTTTGTAATGTCCCAGGTTTAGAGACGATCGAGGGGTAGATTTTAGAAAGGGATGTGCACTGCATAGTAAATTCTGGGGAAATTTCGCGCTTTTAAACAAAACTGCATCGAAGGGGGACAAGTTTCTCTCTCGACACCTTACAGGGTTAGGGTTTCGAGAGTGCGACAAACTTATATCTCACTTCATTAGTTTAGGGTTTTGAGAAGAGAGGGGAGAGTTTACTTGATTGAGTTATAAATAACATGACATGGTTGAATTCAAACCAAGGTTGAATTTGAATTTCAAATTCAAACATTAAATAATTATCTAAATAATTCAATTGAGGAAATTCATTAAGTATATAATCAATAATAAACAAGATGAACAATTATAATAAAATGGAGCTCATGAGGGAAAACCTTGAGCTTTATTGAATAACACACAAGATACATTGTTTTTACATTATTCATAATGGAAATAAATGAATTACAACACATTACATAAATGGGCAGAATAGAAGAAAGAAAAATAAAGAAAAATTACAAGTTAATGATCCTAGTCTAAATTCTACAAGATCATCTTCATTTGATCTTGAATTTGAAGAATTCCAAATCCATTTTGAGCCATTGTTGATCCCTGCACAAAAACACAACAAAGAGAAGTTATGCCAAGTGGCAAAGCCACTTGGCAAGTTAGAAATCAAATGGAAAGGTGAAATGAGCAGATAAGCTCAATATGGCCGAGCTGATCCAGGCCAAAGCCAAGTTCCAGGTCCAGGTGCACAGCACTTGACAGCACACACACACAGCCTGCTCACAGGGCTGTGTGCATGCTGCACACACACACAGTGAGTCACTAAGGTGACAAGCAGGAGCTGTCGACCAGGGATGCAAGAGAGCACCATATATAACCTTTTCAGAGCCAAACCCTAGTCATTTGTTCATCCATCGACAGCAGCAGTGGTAAGTTCATCAAGAACAGCCAAGAACACCAAGAACAGATGAACAGCTAGAGCTGTTGCATCTATTTCCACTCACCAGAAAATAAACCAAGAGATCAAGCTTGCAAGGAGGAGCAGGGCAAGCCAAGAACTCAACCAACAGCTGAATCCTCTACACCAACCAATAAATCTAGGAGCTGGAGTGAGGTATACACAAGAAATCATGGGCAAACATCTGTTTTGCCCATAAATAAGCATACACTTGCATCACAGAATCAAATAAGGGTGGGAAACCCTGGATATATCATCATTTGGTTGCAAAACCATTTGATGCCAGTGACTAAAGCAAAGGCTAGCAGGAAAACAATCAAGGGAACACTGGTGGTGTCAACATAGTGACACAACCAGAGAAATCCATCATGGATTTGATCCCAATCAGCCATTACCAAGTTACCAAGCACCTAATAGTCTAGCTACACCATCAGAATGGTAGAAACACAAGTTTCTACTAGTTTTGTCAACATCAAAAGGCTTCTGGCAGTCAAACATGATCAGCCAGAAAGCATCTATCCATCACAGAAAGCCACAGAAGAAGGGAGCTATCCTTGACAGCATCACAGTGCTGCCAGGACTACCTCAACCTACAGCCAGCACAAGAACCCACACATCACTATCCATTTGGATTCAGTTGAGGGCTAGGGTACACAACAAAGTGTTGGCATCCATCTAGCCCTGTCATAATCAATTGGATGATCACAACTGCAAAGCAGTTCACATCACTTATCCACTTCAGTATAATTCAGGCCAACACAGATAAGTGAACTAAACAGACAAATCAAAGCACCAGGGCTTTGCAGTGATCCAATGGACCACTGCAAGCAACAGCAGTTGTTTAAACCAGCACCAGCACACACCAGAGCAAACCTGTGTGACACACACACATCACAGGTTGTGTAGCATGAGACACAGACACAACACAGCAGCATTTACAAGCAACTGATGATCATATGATCATCAGGTGTTGGCTAGAGCATGCCAGAGCATGCTAAGGCATCACTGGCATCAAGTCATGAACCATTTAATTAAACAATTGCATCACAGATAAATGAATAGAGCTCCATAATTATATCCAGAGCACTGGCACTTGCCAAAGGCAAGGATCATCACAGAATGATCAAGCCAAGGGCAATCCATGGCATATACAGGAAAGAAATATTATACAGAGCAGCAGCAGGAGTCACTAAGATTACACAGAGCACCACAGCATGCTCATAAGCCGTAGACCATGAGCCACAACAGCCAGCTACAGAGCAAAATTGCATAGCAGCAGCATACGCATGGCAACAGCAAAGAGCATAGCAGCATACGCACAGGCAGAGCAAGCACAGCAACATCACGGCACGGCCACACCTCTGTGAGTAGAGGCAGGCCAGTGACCAAGCTAGGAGAAGGAAGAGAGGAAGCAGAGCAAGGAGAAGAAGAGGGGTGGCGCACTTACCGTGGACGAGTAGACAGGCGCGGCCATGGCGACCACGGCGGCGCACGCCGGAGCGCGGCGGCGCCAGGCCAAGCCAGGCCATGGCGGCACCGTGGCAACACCCGCACCACGGCGGCGAAGCCAGGGCGAAGCCCAAGCACCAGGAGCGCCAGGAACGGCGGGATCGAACGGATCCCGTAACCCTAGCACCAGAGGGGGTCGAGGCCGAGAGCAGCGGGTCGCCCGCGTCAGATCGACGCGGAGAGAACGAATCGCCGTCGACTGGCGGTTCGATTGCGCCCCATGGCATAGGCCATGGCGGCCAGTGACCGCCGGAATCGGCCGGCGACGGTGCGGGCGACGAAGGTCGCCAGTGAGAGCGGAGGGGATTAGGGTTAGGACGAGCGGCGCGTGGTGAGGGAGTGAGCGACCGACCGCTCGGGTCGGTTGGACCCGAGCTGGTCTAGCCAAACCACTGGGCTCCACTGACAGGTGGGCCCAGGGGCAAAACAGACTTTTCCAAATTTCATTAAAAACCAGGAAATTGGAAATTCAATAGAAAATTCATAAAAGCTCTAAAAAAATAATTAAAAATATGAAAATAGATCAACATAAAATTCTCTATCATAATAAAATACAAAAGAGAGTTTTTGAAGACAATTAAAAATAAGTCTTCATTTGAGGATTTAAATAATTATTTAAATCACACATAAAATTTTCAATAATAAAAATAAGTCCATTAATGAATTGGGACTTCAAAAACACCTTGACAACATTTCAAGGTTGTATTTTACTTTAAATCATGTATCCCCAAATTATTCTTAGTATTAACCTCTTACATGAAATAATAACGATATCGGAAGGGGGGAACAAACCCTAAAAATGGAATCATGCATAATTGCTTCTTTAACCATTGCCCTTATCGGACAATGATGCTATTTTTCAGAACAAGAGGACAAGGGTCAGTCCACACCATCCAACTGCAACACTTTGCAGTGTTCAGGCAAGTTCATCGCTTGCTCATGTCATTTGAGTATTTTTACCAAATTACTTGCAAAGTACTATGTTTATCATTATTGCATAAAAAGCAAAACCACTATTTTCATAACTATGAATATGACTATGTGGTGGGCAATGGAACCATGGATTGTGTTGATATGGTGGAGGTTCCATTGCAAGGGTTTATATCCATCTAGGATTAAACAACAAATGTCGTCCAGTGATTCTTGTGCCGTAATACCCGTGTTAACCATAAGATCTGGAGTGGGACGGAGTAGTCAAAAGTGTTTCCACCTCTCGTTCATCAACGGATGCGCTTACCGTAGCAGTTGTGTCTGGCAGAACAACCGGAGGGTGGGGAGCCCATTCTAATTCCCCACGGTAATGCAATGCTTACCGTAGCAGTTGTGTCTTGCGGAACAACCGGAGGGTGGGGATCCCATTCTAATTCCCCACGGTAATGCGGTCTATGATGGGTTGCAGCTACCGGCGAAGGAGTTTGGTTCGATCCCAGACTGTCGTCGTGGCCGGGGTCCACCCTGAAATTACGGGAATAATGGGACCGGCGAGGACCCAGGGTCGGGGCATGCAACAAAGGGTGGGTGTTCGAGGTAGCGGAGGAATATGATTGACTAGGACCTTATACCGGGCCTCACACCGAAGGAAGTGTGGACGGGAAAGCTGCCCGGTTGGCACCAAGGTTAAGATCTCTTATGGGTAAAGCAACACACCTCTGCAGAGTGTAACGAATCGTGACCACTCCTTGTTCCGGGATTTGGAACGAACGCTGCCGGAAAGGAACTCCATGAAGTTCTAGTCAACCGGTGAAGGCCGACGGACATAGTTCTTCTGAATAAAAACAACCTTTTGAAGAAATGGTTATCAAAACCTGCATGGTATCAGACTTTCTGGTACCTTAGTTAGTGCATTAAACACCTCTTTCCTTATATGAACTTGTTGAGTACGCTCGTACTCATACCACTCTTAAATCCCCTGCTTAGACTGTCTGAATCATCTGGAGGAGGACAACAACAACCCTGAAGGAGCCGACTTCATCGGCTATGAAGAACCAGACCTCTCTGGAGGTATTGAAGGCGTAGACTACCTCATAGTCTACGGAACCGGGGAGGCTTCCGGAGGAGACCAAGCCTAGAAGTATCCAGTAGTAGTAGTAGTAGCCGAGCAGCGCGAACTCTTAATACTTAGCTGCTCGAGAGAATAAATGTTAAGTCTCGGGAAACTCCTATATTGTAAGCTAAGTTGGGTTCACCTCGAACCCAGGAGTAAACCTCTTTGGACCCAGGAGGAGCTCCAAGATGATATGTACATATGGTTTGTAATAATGTATGGATGAGTTTGGACCTGCTATGTTCTGTTGTACTACTCTGAGGGATGTAATATTTGCGGATTGGTACTTCGCGAATGTTATATCAACGACTGGCATACTACAACATGCAGTGGTATGCAGGGTCACCACATTCTTCTTCACCATTGTGAGAAGGGGAAGAGGGCGAGAAGATGCTACGGAAAATATGGGAGAAGGATAGAGATTTTCGTCCTTTGGAGATTTTAAGAAAGGGAGAACTTGAGGGCTGTGTGGACGCGTGTCACCGTTGTCAGTTCATCAAGTGGACCCTTTCCATTAGAGATTGCAGAAATCGAGGAGACGCCTCGGTAACTGAGCGAGAGGGGCGGATGTTGCTTAAAAACAGGGATAGACAGAGAAAAAACAGGCCCAGCGGGTCGCATCTTGTCAGTCAAAGTTAAAATATTGGTAAAAGCGTCATCAATGACATCATGGAGGAAATCGAAAGCAATCGAAGGGAAATAGATAATCTTCGGATGTTCAGGCTTGAGTCTGCACCCGATCGTAAAGCGCTCGTGTCCAGACTCGGGGGCTACTCCCACCCGATAAAAAGAAGACGCGCACTCGAAAGAATGAGGACTCAAGGATATATTTAAAGAGAAGAATGGAATATTCGGCTCGAGTCTGCACCCGATCGTAAAGCGTTCGTGTCCAGACTCGGGGGTGTTGGAGATATGCCCAAGAGGCAATAATAAATGGTTATTATATATCTTTGTGTTTATGATAATGTTTATATACCATGCTATAATTGTATTAACCGAAACATTGATACATGTGTGATATGTAAACAACAAAGAGTCCCTAGTAAGCCTCTTAACTAGCTTGTTGATTAATAGATGATTAGTTTCATAATCATGAACATTGGATGTTATTAATAACAAGGTTATATCATTATATGAATGATGTAATGGACACACCCAATTAAGCGTAGCATAAGATCACGTCATTAAGTTATTTGCTATAAGCTTTCGATACATAGTTACCTAGTCCTTATGACCATGAGATCATGTAAATCACTTATACCGGAAAGGTACTTTGATTACACCAAACGCCACTGCGTAAATGGGTGGTTATAAAGGTGGGATTAAGTATCCGGAAAGTATGAGTTGAGGCATATGGATCAACAGTGGGATTTGTCCATCCCGATGACGGATAGATATACTCTGGGCCCTCTCGGTGGAATGTCGTCTAATGTCTTGCAAGCATATGAATAAGTTCATAAGAGACCACATACCACGGTACGAGTAAAGAGTACTTGTCAGGAGATGAGGTTGAACAAGGTATAGAGTGATACCAAAGATCAAACCTCGGACAAGTAAAATATCGCGTGACAAAAGGAATTGGTATCGTATGTGAATGGTTCATTCGATCACTAAAGTCATCGTTGAATATGTGGGAGCCATTATGGATCTCCAGATCCCACTATTGGTTATTGGTCGGAGTGAGTACTCAACCATGTCCACATAGTTCACGAACCGTACGGTGACACACTTAAAGTTGGATGTTGAAATGGTAGAACTTGAATATGGAATGGAGTTCGAATATTTGTTCGGAGTCCCGGATGAGATCCCGGACATCACGAGGAGTTCGGAATGGTCCGGAGAATAAGATTCATATATAGGAAGTCATATTCCAAGTTTGGAAATGATCCGGTGCATTTATGGCAGGTTCTAGAAAAGTCCGGAAGAAACGCACTATGGAAGGTGGAGTCCCGGAAGGACTCCACAAGCTTGGCCAGCCAAACCCTAGAGGGGAAAGTCCAAGGTGGACTTCCCCCAAGGCCACCCCCCTCATGGAAAGGTGGGAGTCCCACTTGAGGTGGGAATCCCACCTTGGGTAGGTTTCCCTACACATGGAAGGTTTTGGGTTGGGGTCTTATTCGAAGACTTGTACACCAACTCTTGGGTGTTCCACCTATATAATGAGGGCCAAGGGGAGGGAGCCGGCCACACCAAAGCCACCACCATGGCCGCACCCCTCAAGGGTGCTCTAGCCGGCGCCCCTCTCCCTAAACCCTAGCGGTCTCTCTCTCCTCCACCATATCCCGCACGCTTAAGCGAAGCTCCGCCGGATTTCTCCACCGCCACCGACACCACGCCGTCGTGCTGTCGGATTCAAGAGGAGCTACTACTTCCGCTGCCCGCTGGAACGGGGGTGGACATCGTCTTCATCAACAACCGAACGTGTGACCGAGTACGGAGGTGCTGCCCGTTCGTGGCGCCGGAACCGATCGTGATCAAGATCTTCTACGCGCTTTTGAAAGCGGCAAGTGATCGTCTACCGCAGCAATAAGAGCCTACTCTTATAGGCTTTGGAATCTCTTCAAGGGTTAGTCTTGATCATCCTCTCGTTGCTACCGTCTTCTAGATTGCATCTTGGCTTGGATTGCGTGTTCGCGATAGGAAAATTTTTGTTTTCTATGCAACGTTCTCGGGGGCTACTCCCATCGGGAGCACTGGCCGTGCACCCGATAAAAGTTTTTTGCACTCCAGGATCATGCACGGGGACTTGATTCTGTGTAGGGTAACGTTGTTTTGCCATCGGCAGTTAACCAACAAAAGTTGGGCGCGTTACTCGTTATCCCTTGCATGAGGAAATGTATCGGATGACTTATGAAGACTTGCAGAAAACCTTCGGCAGAGCAAAAAATATTCGAGTGGTACAACTTGAGTCTACGCACGGATTGCAAGCATCCGTACCTAGACTCGGGGGCTACTCCCATCGGGAGCGCTGACGCGCACCCGACAGAAGAAGAACAAGAACAAGCAAGGAGAAGGACATCAGAAGAAACCATGCTTTAGTCTCTACCCGAACTATCTTCGGCTAGACACTCGGGGGCTACTGACGTGGGCACTACCCTTCAGGTAACCGACGTTGCCCTATCCTATATTACCTGGCTGGAGGCCCATGAAGGCACTTGGAGGCGAAGCGGCCCATCCGGGTGGTGCACCAGAAGATTCCTTGACAAGCAAGACAAAGAAGCAGCCGAACAAGGAAAGATTAGATCCAAAACTACTGTAAACCTAGTCGTATTCGGTTAGACCTCTTGAGACCTGGCCTCCTATATAAACGCCAGGAGAGGGGCTGCCGAAGGACACAATCAATCTTAGCAATCTTAGCCACCAGAAGCTTAGAACTAGATCACCGTAAAGCTTAGCATCTCGACGAGATCTTAGCTGAACTATTCGGCACCCCATTGTAACCCATTATCATCATAATCAAGAACAGCCAGGAAGGACGTAAGGGTTTTACCTCATCGAGGGCCCCGAACCTGGGTAAATCGCTCTCCCCGCTTGTCTGTGAATCGATGTCTCGTGTCAGCTTGCAGGATTCCATCAACCCTAAGCCCCTATCGGAGGGCATTGCCGAGGAGCACCCTCGACACCAAGGAACAAGTTCAGCACATCACCACTAAGTTTCATGATGTGGTTCCGGGTAAAAAGGCAAACTCCCTGGGTAGCATAAACTTCCCGTGGCCTTCGGCGATGTTAATCGTTTCCGCGAAGAGATGATCACGTTTGAAGTGGTGCCCTTCAAGAGCTCCTACCACGTCATCTTTGGTAGGCCCACCTACCACAAGTTCCATGCAAGGGCATGCTACATCTACAATAAGCTCAAGATTCCGGGCCCTAACGGTATGATCACCGTATCCGGAGACTACAAGAAAGCTAGAGACTGCGAGGAGGGCGAAGCCGCCTTTGCAGAATCCGTGATATCCGGAGAGGAGCTGCAAGGCTATAGAGCCAAGTGGATGAATGAGAAGATCTCAGAACAGAAGTTCAAGCACTACAAGAAATCTGCCATAATATGACGTTTTTTTATGACTGGAAATCAAAATGTCATAGCTTTATGACGTTCCTAGCTTTGACCGTCGTTGGCCACTCGGGGGGGCAAAACCCTAGAAAATCGTGACGTTATTGGGCAAAAACGTCATTGGCAATTTAGGTCAAAACGTCATTAGCAAAATTAAGTGGCCTACGACGTTTTTCCACTGCCGATTGCGACAAATCAATAACGTCATTGGCATTTGGCTCAATACAATGGTATGTGTTTGGCTGCCATGTCATCCATTTTGCCTATGTGTCCCTTTTCGGGTCCCACGCGCCTCACACGTGTCACTAGAAGCAACTGGCTTGAACTAACTGACATGTAGGACCAACTGATACTTGTGGGACCAAGGCGTCTTGTTATTTTTTTTCTCTGTGTCGTCCACCATTTTAATGGGCTGCTGGTGATATTTTCCTCTTTTGGGCTGTCCTCTACTAGGCTGCTGGTGATATTCTCTTCTTTTGGGCTCTCCTCTGCTGGGCTGGCCTACCCTAATGTATATGGTGACGGCCCATCCGGTGGTTGAATTGCTGGCCCGACGGCCCATCCGGGGTTGGAGTGGCTCCCGATGGAAATAACTGGCAAAAATTGCGCTTGCGGGGACTCGAACCCTCGACCTGGCGCTGCCGCACTACCACTCCCTACCGCTTTGCTACAATAGTGTTGTTGACACAAGTATGGTTGTCCATGTATATAGACATGATAGACTAATCAGTTGTCTTCAAAACAGGTGCGGTCGAACCGCTTCGACCAAAATCCCTCCCACCTCGACCTCCCTCCGACCAGGTGCATCTAGGGTTCCTCCTCCGACCAAAATCCCTCCGCAGTCGCATGGCAGCGCAGTTCCCAGCCTGCTCGGGCAGTTCTTCTAGGTCAGGAGCGTCGTCGCGTCGCCGCCGGCAGCCGGGCAAGCCCATCCCGTATCGGCAGCTGCCATTCGATTATGAGCCCGCCGACGTCTGTGACTGTGGCGAGAAGATGCCGCAATGGATTTCTTGGAGTGATCCAAACCCTGGGAGAAGATACCGGAACTGCAAAATTCGCTCCTGGAGCCCGCCGTCTTCTGAAGTTTCTTTTCTACTATGGCTTACTTATCCTCTTTTGTTCTTCATCTGTCAGATTGCTGGTGGAATAGGGTGTCAAGTGTTTAAGTGGATTGATGATCCGCTGGATGCACATCACAAACAATTAGTTCGTGATCTGCGTGATGCTGTTTGGGATCGAGATGAAGAAATTGAGAGGCTCCAGGTAGAAATTGAGAGGCTCCAGGAAGAAAAGTTTCTGCTTGCTGCAAGGAAACAGAGCAACCCTGAACCAAAGAAAATGAGAGGCTTCATGGTTTGGGTGTTATCTGTAGCTTTTGTCATCTGTTGTACCTGGGTGATGTGTAGGAACTGAAATTAGGGTGAATTCAGTGATCTGTTGGTCAGGAGGAGAAGAAGCTAGAGTATATGCTAGAGTTATTGTGTTGTAATTCCAACCATTTGTCTGTTCGTGCCACAATGTTTAGTTCCTGAATTTGAACCATGTCTATGTATGTGTGCAATTCTGTTCAGTTGAAAATGTGTTCTGTTGAAAATGAGTTCTGTTGAAAATGTGTAGCAACTCCTTTTGCACGGCGGCGCCGCCCATATATGGTCGCCGGCGTCAGCCATGCACGGCGGCGCCGCCCATATATGGTCGCCGGCGTCAGCCATGTATTGAAAAAATTGGGCATGGATTCCCCTAAAAATTGGGCATGGATTCCCCAAAAAATTGGGCACAAATTCTGGGAACAAAAAGCTGACATATTCAACATAAATTCTGGGAAAAACAAGCTGGCATGTTCAACATAAATTCTGGGCCAAACAACCTGACACATAATCTGAAATAAACTGACATTACACAAACTACAGATTCAAACTGCTATTCATCCATTACACAAACTACAGATTCAAACTGCTATTCATCTTCTTCGGAAACTGGACGATTCCTAGTCCTATTTCCTCCATCATCATCATCATCATCATCACTGCAATACTGGTACATTGTCTGATCAACCTCCTCGATTTCTTCAGGAACAACCTCCTTGCTCCGTTTCTTCAGTTTGTCCACAATGACTTTTTCAAGTAGCACACGTTCCTGGTCACTTCTCGTCCTACTCCGTGCAGTGCCTTCTTTTTCTTGCACAGGAACTTGACTGGAATCTTCATCTTGATATGACAGTACAGCAACACCGGGTCCCTGTTCATTTTCTTTTACACTCCATAGATGTCTATGGTGAAATTTCTGCACCACTTGCCATTTTCCTTTCAAGGAAGTGTCTGGCACATAAAAGACCTTGGTTGCTTGTGATGTCAGAATGAAAGGATCATTCTTGTACCAAAACTTTTCTGTGTTAACACTTTTGAAGTGTCCATCATCGTCGAATCCGGGTTTCCTACCACCAAGGTCAAACCAGTCACACCGGAAGAGGACAACTGACCGATGGACGCCACCGCTGGAGTTGTATTGCAATCTGATGATGGATTTGAGCTGACCAAAGAAGTCAATGTTGTTGCCATCATGATCTCCCTCAGAAACGATTCCACTATTTTGTGTCTTTCTGTTCTTCTCGCGGTCAACAGTATGGTACCGAACACTGTCAACAACACATGCCGAATATAGTCTCACTCTAAAATCTGGTTTGCACGCCAAAGCATAGAGATCAGGACAGACATCATTTCGCATTTTTCCAATCTGCAAAAAATCAACCAGGGGGTGAGTAACACACACAGAAAATTTATATCATGAACTTTTCCAATCTTCAGAAATAAACCAGCTAAAGATCTCACATGAGTCTGAAACCATCTAGCAAAGTTCTTGGCAAGCCATCTATCAACATTGATCTGACCACCTCGTTGGTTCAACTCTTGTTTGCACAGGCTGGAATGGCAACAGAAAATAGATCCTAATTATTATTTGGACAGGCTGCAATAACCTATCTATATATGGGGATGAAGAGAAACGTACTCGATGTATGGATCAACCTCAGGGCAACTTCGGAGCACATACCACACCATCTTGTCATAGTCCTCACCTGCATACACATATTGAGAGGCTCCAATAAATTTCACACCGTGTTTGAAAACAGACACATCACCAATATGTGAATCATCCCGCTCCGGATTTCTGCTTGGACGGTTGAATCTTGTTTCAACATCGTCGAAGTATCTCGAGCAAAATGTCAGGCACTCATCAACAATATATGCTTCGGCAATCGATCCCTCCGGCCTGGCATTGTTCCGGACATAACGCTTCAATGTTAGCAACCTTCTTTCGACTGGGTACATCCAACCGTAATGCACTGGGCCTCTAAGCCTTGCCTCTTTTGGTAAATGGATGGCCAAATGCACCATCACGTCGAAGAAAGATGGGGGGAAGATCTTCTCAAGTTTGCAAAGAATAACTACGATTTCCTTTTCAAGTCTGTCCAGAACGTCTCTCTTCAGTGTTTTGCAGCACAGCTCTCTGAAGAAATTTCCAAGCTCAGCAACCACTTCATATATGTCTCCATGGATTGTTCCTCGCAGGCCAGCCGGTAAGATCCTTTGAAGCAATATATGACAGTCATGGGTCTTCAGCCCTTGAAGCTTGCACTTATCAGCAGCAACACACTTGGATATGTTAGACGCGTACCCATCTGGAAACCTCACAGCTTTTATGAATTCACAAAATGCAATTTTTTCTTGTTTACTCATTGTATACCACGCCTGTGGCATCTCAAAAGAGTCAGCTGAAACAGGCTGCAAATGCAAGTCACGTCTTATGCCCATGTCTTCCAAATCAAGCCTTGAATTCACAGTGTCCTTTGTCTTGCCTTGTATGTTCATGAAAGTACCAATCAGATTGTCACAGATGTTTTTCTCGATGTGCATTACATCGAGATTATGCCTCAGCTTTAGATCTTCCCAGTATGGCAAGTCCCACAAACAAGACCTACGGCTCCAACACTGACCGTCCTCACGTTTCCTTTTCTTCTGAAGCTTGCCTGGTATCACATCTCTAACCCTATCAAGCTGTTCCTTCAGCTCTTCTGGAGTGAATTCCGCTGGCTTCTCACGGCTTTCAGAAGCACCATTGAATTCTTTGCTATTTCTCCAAGGATGGTACCGAGGTAGCCAACGGCGGTGCCCAATAAAGCAGATTTTGTTCCTTAATTTCTTGGAGCAATTCTCTTTGTCACAACGCACACATGCCTGGTAACCAGCTGTGGCCCTCCCTGACAATGTGTGCAGTGCCGGATAATCATGAATGCACCATAAGATTGCAGCACGGAGATCAAACTTGTCTGGACTATTGGCATCATATGATTTTACACCTTTCCAGAGCTCCTGCAGCTCTTCCATCAAAGGCTCCATGAAGACATCAAAATCTTTTCCTGGAGAGGATGGACCAGGGATTAGCAATGTCAGCATGAAGTTGGACTGATCCATACATGCCCACGGTGGAAGGTTGTATGGCACCACGAATACAGGCCACATGCTGTAGGAGTTGCTCATATTCCCGTAGGGATTAAAACCATCCGTGGCAAGTCCAAGCCTTATGTTCCTGGCATCAGCGGCAAAGTCTTTATGAATATTGTCAAAATCCTTCCATGCATCCCCGTCTGCTGGATGACTGAGTTCATTCTTCACGTCTTGCCGCTTCAGTTTGTGCCACTGTACTTCCTTTGATTGCTCCTTTGAAAGAAACATTCTTTGCAGCCTTGGAATCAATGGGAAGTGCCTCAGCACCTTCTCTGGGATCTGTCTCCTACCATCAGCATCTTTCCATCTGGAGGCTTTGCACTTGGGGCAATTATTCTCCTTGGCATAATCCTTCCGGAACAATACACAGTTATTCGGGCACACATGGATACTATCATAACCAAGTCCCAACCTGCCGATTATGCTAAGTGCCTCCTCGTATGACTTTGGTATTGAGCTAGTAGGGTATTGCAAGGCCAAAATCAGGAGTATCGCGTTGAATGCAACGTTGCTAATCCGGTAGTACGACTTGGCCTGAAGTAACTTGACTGTGAGTGAAAACCTTGACATTGTACCCCCATCGCTGGCTGCGCGCTTGGCTTCCTCTATCAACTCAGCAAATATAGTGTCCTTTCCAGGACCTTGCGGTTCTGACTTGTACAAATCAGCAAGCAGATCAGGAATTCTATCATCTTCGTAACCATCTTCCTCTTGCAAACCAAAATAGTGTGCCTCTGCATCACCTCCACCAACATGGTGTGCCCCTGCATCACCTCCATGTCCAGCCTCAGGTTCACCTCCATGTCCAGCCTCAGGTTCACCTCCATGTCCATGTCCGGCTTCAGGTGCACCTCCTTGTCCTCCATGTCCAGCTTCAGGTACAGGATGTAATGGTTCTCCATGGAAGACCCATCTGTCATAAGTGCTTGCCATCCCAAAAAGAAGCAAATGAGCCTCTACTACATCTAGAGGTTTTGTGCACCGGTTGAGACAGCTACGACATGGGCACAACACCTGATCATCATTGGCAGCACTCAAGCGAACAAACTGCATAAACTCTGCCACTCCCTTTGTGTGTTCAGGGGAAAGCCTTCTAATTCTTGTTGTAATCCAGCGTCTGTCCATCTGCGGAAGAACAAAATGTTGCAATTAGCACACACCTAACTGCACAGCAGTTCCAATTTCAAGCAATGCACAACAGTTCAATTCGATTTTGTGAACTGATGAAGAAGAACAGATCGAGAGGGGAGAGATGAGAGGGGTGCAGACCGGGAGATGCGGAGGGGCTCGTCGTCGGAGAGGGCCGGGGCTCGTCCTGGAGAGGGACGGGGCTCGTCCTGGAGAGGGCGAGGGGCTCGTCCTGGAGAGGGCGAGGGGCTCGTCGTCGGCGAGGCAGATGGACAGCAGATCCCTTGCTCGGACGCAGCGCCGGCACACCCACCACCGCCGTCACCTCGGACTCGGTACTTTAGTCCTAGTAACAGCACATATTGGATCACAGAGATTCGATATTGTGAACTGACGAAGAAGAACAGATCGAGAGGGGAGAGATGAGAGGGGTGCAGACCGGGAGATGCGGAGGGGCTCGTCGTCGGAGAGGGCCGGGGCTCGTCGTCGGAGAGGGCCGGGGCTCGTCGTCGGAGAGGGACGGGGCCGGTGACCACCGCCACCGCCGCCGCCGAGTTGCGGAGGGAGTTGGATTCGAATTTCTGCTAGGTTATCGGAGGGAGTTGGATTCGGAAGGGATATTTGGGCTTCTCCTGGGCGCCAAAAAAAATCAAAAAGAGTGAGGGCTGGGAGTCGAACCCAGCACCTCTAGATATGTCAACGTGCCAGTTAACCAGTGGAGCTATTGGAGAGATCTTGTCAGCTTACCATCCTTTATCCTTTACATAGTGGAACTAAGGCAACTTTTTTTAGTTATGGATATGATCTTGTTACATAATCTATCAGAGGGGATACTGATTTAGGACAACAGTTAATTTGTACAGGAGCATTAGCTAAGCAACAGGCTAATATATGACTAATAATTAATTACGGCTAGCAAACTATATATATCTATATATACTCCAGCATATATAGACCACCAAAAGCACATTATATTACACATATATAGTGCCAGCCTTGAGCTCAATAACATAGTACCAAAAGGACACGTTAATTATAGATACTACCGAGGAGGTTCAACGCTCATTTACTTGAGCACATTACATAGACCAACAGGCCATTAGATAGTACCAGATCGATAAGAGGTTCAACGCTCATATTACTTGAGCTCATACACACATATATATAGTACTACTAGCTTAATTAGAGAGGTTCAGCCTGCTAGCTCATTTCTCGAGCTTCCTGACATGCAACATGAGACCGCCCCGGGCGCGAATGCGGAACCAAAACACAAAGATATCATTTTCCTTCATCTTGCTCTTCTGCACCACAGCTCTCCAGTTAGTTGTGATCACTGCACCGTCAACACTCCCTTTGCCCTGGAAAATCCTCACTTTCACACAATGTCTCTCACTGTAAGAGACAACAAAGTCATTATCTGGAAGGTGCATATTCCTCGAGATGTACTGCTTGGTAAACTTCCGGTTGAAGTACTGCAGATTATAAGATGCAAAACTTCGTTCAGATGAAGTCATTGTCAACATATAAAGATGCAAAAACATCCTTGAGATGGAGTAATTATTTACCATTCTGGAACTGCCTTCCACGGTACTTGCACTCTTTATAGTGCACACATAAAAAGGAATTGCGGGGCGCTTTTGGTCAACAAGATATCTCAGGGTTTCAACTTGTGTAGGATTCATTTCCACTAGATTGGGATACATGCAAAAGTCATCCCATTCCTCACCTGCCTCTATCCTGGGACCTACATATAAGGAAACCAGGGAATAAGGCCTAGTTTAAAGTTTTCCTAAAATTGAAGTATATCAAACCAACAGTATTTATAGAAACTGAAGTATTCCTTGAATGCTACAAATTGACTAGCTATTATGCCAAACCGAGACATAATTAGGAGGAGGAGCAACTTCCTCATGCTCAGCTGCACAATCCATTGCTGCAGCATCATCAGCTTCCTCTTGCTTAACGTGAACCCTATCTGGAGCACCATCCTCACCTTCGGAGGATGAGCTGATGTCGATGGTCTCAACGGCCTTCTTGGATGGGACCGAAATGGCAACTTCATAGTCATAGGGGTCCATGGTGTCGACCTAATAACAAGCAGTGAACAATTTGAGAACTATGAAACTATTAATTACACATTAATTAAAACTAAGTTGGGATGTTTAGGTTCAGATTGACATTCGCACTAGCAGAGCACTAGCACATGTTTTGAAGCAATCTAAACCAGGAAAATCTACTCTAGCACTAGCATCTACTTTGAATCGATCAAACCCTAGGAAAATCGCCGCTCGGACAAAAAAAACCCCAAAATCCCCCGAGATTAAGTACGGCAAACCCTAGAAAATCCCCCGCTCATCCCCCAAACCTGAGCTTCGGCCGACGGAGGCAGTGGAGCTTCGGCCGACGGAGGCGATGCTGCTTGACGGAGGCGGTGGCAGACGGAGTTGGGAGAGGAAGAGGCGGCAGTGGCGGCTGGGTTGGGAGAGAGAGAGTGAGACAGGGGAGAAAGTTGCTTTTGGTATAGGACATTTTGGGGTGGGTGGGGCAAAATGGCACCCACTGACGTGTGGGGCCATCTAGCAGTAGATACCACTGGGTTGGGCCATTTCCGGTAATTTTATGTGGATTAGGGGCCAGCAGGTAAAATGGAACCCTCATTCTCTGTTTTTACTAATTATAATAAATTCTGCCTCCTCCGCCTCTCCGCTTCTTGACGGTTCCACTCCTCCTCCCACTTGCCGGTTCCACACTCCTCCTCCCACTAGACGAAAAACCCTCCGCTTCCGCTCGCCTCCTCCGCGCCATGGACGCTTCTTCTTCCTCTTCCTCTGTTCCGCAACCGCTTCTGCCTCCTCCGCCGTCAGCCATGCAGGCCTTTACTCAGATCAGGACCTTCACCGTCCATGGCGGCAAGGAGATCGATGTTGTCTACACAAACGAGGAGAAGACGATGAGCAAGTACCTGAAGATGTACGCGCAGTGGTATGCGGAAGAAAAGGAGAACAAATTTGTAGGATTGGATCTCGAGTACACTCGGGAGGACCCCAACCACGAAGTAGACAACTACCTCGCCGTCGTTCAACTGTCCATGAGGAACCACGTCCTCGTCTGCCACTATTCCTGGTTTGTAGACCTTAATCTTGCTCTGATTTAGTTAATCTTGCTCAGATTTTAGTTAATCGCTAGTGCATGATGAACCAAGTCACCCTCGAGTGCTCTGTTTTAGTTAATCTTGATCTGTTTTAGTTAATCTCGAGTGCTCTGTTTTCTCTGTTTGAGAGAAAATTGCAACTCACATGCACCATAATTCGCAAGGCAGTTTCAAGAATATGGGATTGTGCATTTTATTGAAAGAAATTGTGGAGAGGGGATTATCCATAATTCTTGTGTTAATGAACCGTGTATTTAGCTATATGATGTTGAATTGTGAATTTAGTTTCAGACCGAGAGTCATATTTCTGTGTTTTCTAACTGGGAATTCGTGCAACAACAAGTTACAAATTGGTTCAGCTGCAAAACTAGTTTTGTTTCTGTGTTTTGTGTAACAAAAGCCACAAAGCATGGTGTCCTGATCTTGCAGATTGAATCTATCCATATGCTCATCTAGCATGTACTGGATTTCATTATACCAAATTAATTATCACAAAGCAAATTTCCGGAGTCTTGATCTTGCATTTAATAGACTTTTGTTAGTTTCAAAATTATATGATGCAAAATGATATTTAAAATTATATATATGATGCAAAATGATATTTCAATGACTAAAAAATTGCACTTACACATTTCATAAAAGTGTTGGTCATGCATTCTTTTAGTACCAAATGGATTATGACTAGATAATTTTCAGACTCTTGATCATGCACTTACTAAACTTATGTCAATTTTATTCAAGTTATGAGATTGCATAGACTAAACATTCGTATTCCCAAATTTTATTCAAGTGTTGATCTCGCAAGTACTAAATTTTTGCATCAAATTGAATCTATCCATATGCTCATCTAGCATGTACTGGATTTCATTATACCAAATTAATTATCACAAGCAAATTTCCGGAGTCTTGATCTTGCATTTAATAGACTTTTGTTAGTTTCAAAATTATATGATGCAAAATGAAATTTCAATGACTAAACAATTGCACTTACACATTTCATAAAAGTGTTGTTCATGCATTCTATTAGTACCAAATGAATTATGACTAGATAATTTTCAGACTGTTGATCATGAACTTACTAAACTTATGTAGTTTCAAATTTTATATTCAAGCTATGAGATTGCATAGACTAGCTTCGTAGTCCCAAATTTTATTCAAGTGTTGATCTCGCAAGTACTAAATTTTTGCTTTCAGGACCAACGGGGAATGTCCGGCGCTGCGCTCATTCCTTCAAAATCAAGGAATTGTGTTCTGCACCGTTGACAAGAGAGCAGATTTTATAAAGTTATATTACGAGAAGATTATAATTCCTAGGGAGAACTGGATCGATATCCAGGAATTTGTCCACGTCAAAGGTCTCAACGACAGAGGATATTTAATGAGGGATGGAATGGCTAGTCTTGCAACTAGCATCATCGACGAGTCGTACAGCCAGATGAAGAACAAATTCCCTCCAGAGAGGCACGATTACTGGGAAGAGCAGCCGTTGTCTGATTTAAACCTGGAGTATGCAGCTAAAGATGCTTACGTGAGCTACCAGCTCTACGTTAAGATATGGTTCTTCCTGCGTTACCTTGTGTTTTGCCCCGGTTGCAAGAAGGAAGACACGCTGAGGGGACATCTGTGTGCAAATGCAATGCAGCAGAGATCGAAGCTGAACATGCACAGAGAAATGCTGCAGCTGAAATAGCAAGGTTAAAGGCTGAACTTGCAAGCGTGCAGGCTGAACTAGCAAGCTTGAAGGCACCAGCTTCCAGCGACAACACCCAGCAGACAAGTCCCCCTCATGGCAAGCGGAGGAAGATGAATGATGAGCAGTGGCTGGAGAGTAGTGATGCGCCGAAGAGTAGTGATTATTGGCAGGAGGAAGTGGACTGATGATGAGCAGAAGAGTGATGATCCGTGGACGACGGAGATGAGTGATCAGCAGAGCCCGAAGAGTGATAATCCGTGGCTGACGAAGCCAGGCAATTACTGACGACTTCTCCAAGATCCATGCCTAGTTAATTATTTGTATTTGCTTGTCAAGAAACTTTGCTTCTATCGTCTGTTTGTTTTATGAAGCATCTATTGCTTCTGGTTTGTAAAAAGTACTTTTTAGTTTGAAACCAGAACCTCCTTATTGTAATAAGTACCTAGTTATTTGTTTTATGAAGCATCTATTGCTTCTGGTTTGTAAAAAGTACTTTTTAATTAGTTGAAAAAAATATTTCGATTTGATTTTTTGCAAGTCACTCAAACAACAAACAGAATAAGGGAAAAATAGTTTGGAAATGTTTTTTGGAAATTAAAATTTCAAATTATTTTAAAATTCAAAATAAATTCTTGAAATATATATTTACGTAATGAGATAAAAAATCCAAAATATTTTTCCCAAATTCTAGTTGTTATGTTTAAGTGATCTGCAAAATTTCAAGTTCAAAGATTGTTTGGTGTGAGAGATACAAAAATGAGAAGTTGTTTGAGAGGGAAAAAAAGAAGCATGAATCTAATGCTTCTGGTTTGTAATAAGTACTTTTTAGTTTGAAACCAGAACCTCCTTATTGTAATAAGTACCTAGTTATTTGTTTTATGAAGCATCTATTGCTTCTGGTTTGTAAAAAGTACTTTTTAATTAGTTGAAACCCCAGAACCTCCTTCCGGTATGGGGTGCTTCCCGGAAATGCGCAGACGACACTTCGGAAAGGTTCTGGCGAGGTATAGGGGGGAACTCCCGCCTGGCGTCACCTGTGGGAATAATCTTGACGTTGCATGTGCCAAAAACTTTCGAATACATGTTCCTATGGTATAAACAAACTCAAATGAAGCAAAAAGTAGAATGGTCCACCCCCGTTGGGATCGAGTCAATGGGCTAGACCGCGCGGGGACAACAGATTCACGTTTGGCGTGATCCCGCTACTCCGAGTGTCGAAATCCCCCAAACTTATTTGTGCACCTATATGCTAAGCATAAAAATGTTGTGGTATGTTGCAAGGTCCAGCATTTGACACCCCGGGGTATGGGGTGCTTCCCGGAAATGCGCAGACGACACTTCGGAAGGTTCTGGCGAGGTATAGGGGGGAACTCCCGCGTGGCGTCACCCTGTGGGAATCTTGACGTTGCATGTGCCAAAAACTTGCCACTACATGTTCCTATGGTATAAACAAACTCAAATGAAGCAAAAAGTAGAATGATCCACCCCCGTTGGGATCGAGTCAATGGGCTAGACCGCGCGGGGACAACAGATTCACGTTTGGCCCCGTTTTGGGCAGATGGCAAAGCGAACGAAGTCAAAATACCCCACGGAGCCGCGTGGCGTCATTTTATGTGTCATGTTAACTAGTACAAAAGACGGAACTGGGATACGTCAATTTTCTTGGAAGACCCTTCACGAAAAGGGCTATCACGTTGATGGCGTGTAACTCACACGTTCGTTGGGAACCCCAAGAGGAAGGTATGATGCGCACAGTAGCAAGTTTTCCCTCAGAAAGAAACCAAGGTTTAATCGAACCAGTAGGAGCCAAGAAGCACGTTGAAGGTTGATGGTGGCGAAATGTGATGCGGCGCAACAACAGGATTCCGGCGCCAACGTGGAATCTGCACAACAAAACCAAAGTACTTTGCCCCAACGAAAGTGAGGTTGTCAATCTCACCGGCTTGCTGTAACAAAGGATTAAACGTATCGAGTGGAAGATGATTGTTTGCAAGAAAATAGTAAAACACAATTGCAGTAGATTGTATGCTATGTAAAGAATAGGACCGGGGTCCACAGTTCACTAGAGGTGTCTCTCCCATAAGATAAAAGCATGTTGGGTGAACAAATTACAGTTGGGAAATTGACAAATAGAGAAGGGCATAACAATGCATATACGTGATATGATAAATATAGTGAGATTTAATTGGGCATTACGACAAAGTACATAGACCGCCATCCAACTACATCTATGCCTAAAAAGTCCACCTTCAGGTTATCATCCGAACCCCATTCAGTATTAAGTTGCTAAGCAACAGACAATTGCATTAAGTATGGTGCGTAATGTAATCGACAACTACATCCTTAGACATAGAATCAATGTTTTATCCCTAGTGGCACAAGCACATCACAACCTTAGAACTTTCTGTCACTGTCCCAGGTGTCAATGAAGGCATGAACCCACTATCGAGCATAAATACTCCCTCTTGGAGTTAAGAGTACAAACTTGGCCAGAGCCTCTACTAATAACGGAGAGCATGCAAGATCATAAACAACACATAAACAATAGATTGATAATCACCATAACATAGTATTCTCTATCCATCGGATCCCGACAAACACAACATATAGAATTACATATAGATGATCTTGATCATGTTAGGCAGCTCACAAGATCCAACAATGAAGCACAACAAGGAGAAGACGACCATCTAGCTACTGCTATGGACCCATAGTCCAGGGGTGAACTACTCACTCATCACTCCGGAGGCGATCATGGCGATGAAGAGTCCTCCGGGAGATGAATCCCCTCTCCGGCAGGGAGGCGGAGATCTCCTGAATCCCCGAGATGGGATTCGCGGCGGCGTCTCGGAAGGTTTTCCGTATCGTGGCTCTCGGTACTGGGGTTTCGCGACGGGGGCTTTAAGTAGGCGGAAGGGTAGGTCAGGGGGGCTGACGAGGGGCCCACACCATAGGGCGGCGCGGCCCCCTCTCCGCGCGGCCCTATGGTGGCGGTGCCTCGTCGCCCCACTTCGTTATCTCTTCGGTCTTCGGAAGCTCCGTGCAAAAATAGGACCCCGGGCGAAGATTTCGTCCAATTCCGAGAATATTTCCTTACTAGGATTTCTGAAACCAAAAACAGCAGAAAACAAACTGGCTCTTCGGCATCTTGTTAATAGGTTAGTTCCAGAAAATGCATAAATATGACATATAATGTGCATAAAACATGTAGGTATCATCAATAAAGTAGCATGGAACATAAGAAATTATCGATACGTTGGAGACGTATCACACGTCCGGAGTTCTATGGCTTTTAGGGGGAATGACGTACCAAACGGCCTCTGGCACCACATAGTTTGTCGGAACGAGGCCATATTTGGCACGTGCGTGGGCCCTGGGATGGGAAGCAAGGCCCCGGGCGCGGATTTCCAATCCGACCAATGGGCGACCCGTTTTTCATTTTCATGGTGCCGAAACGGGTTTTTTTGTGAAGCAGCTACAGGTGGCGCATTAGAGTATCGAGCCCAACCACCGCGCGGTGATAGGAGACCGCCTACGCACCACCTATCACATGCCATATGCGCGCGTTAGCTATCTGGCAATCCCTGGGGCTTCCTGCGGTTTCCCGCCGAATCCGCTGGAAACTGACCGGATTTGAACTAGGGGTACACTTTACGTCTCTCCAGAAATTCGGGGTAAAATGTTTTAAGGTCTACAACACGTCATTTTATGTGCTAAATTTTGTCCGTTTGAAGCGTCCGCGAACGGGTGCACCAGCGCCCCCGGTACGGCCATACCGCATGTCCCGGGGGCCCCGTTTTGGGCAGATGGCAAAGCGAACGAAGTCAAAATACCCCACGGAGCCGCGTGGCGTCATTTTATGTGTCATGTTAACTAGTACAAAAGACGGAACTGGGATACGTCAATTTTCTTGGAAGACCCTTCACGAAAAGGGCTATCACGTCCGGAGTTCTATGGCTTTTAGGGGGAATGACGTACCAAACGGCCTCTGGCACCACATAGTTTGTCGGAACGAGGCCATATTTGGCACGTGCGTGGGCCCTAGGATGGGAAGCAAGGCCCCGGGCGCGGATTTCCAATCCGACCAACGGGCGACCCGTTTTTCAATTTCATGGTGCCGAAACGGGTTTTTTTGTGAAGCAGCTACATGGGGCGCATTAGAGTATCGAGCCCAACCACCGCGCGGTGATAGGAGACCGCCTACGCACCACCTATCACATGCCATATGCGCGCGTTAGCTATCTGGCAATCCCTGGGGCTTCCTGCGGTTTCCCGCCGAATCCGCTGGAAACTGACCGGATTTGAACTAGGGGTACACTTTCCGTCTCTCCAGAAATTCGGGGTAAAATGTTTTAAGGTCTACAACACATCATTTTATGTGCTAAATTTTGTCCGTTTGAAGCGTCCGCGAACGGGTGCACCAGCGCCCCCGGTACGGCCATACCGCATGTCCCGGGGGCCCCGTTTTGGGCAGATGGCAAAGCGAACGAAGTCAAAATACCCCACGGAGCCGCGTGGCGTCATTTTATGTGTCATGTTAACTAGTACAAAAGACGGAACTGGGATACGTCAATTTTCTTGGAAGACCCTTCACGAAAAGGGCTATCACGTCCGGAGTTCTATGGCTTTTAGGGGGAATGACGTACCAAACGGCCTCTGGCACCACATAGTTTGTCGGAACGAGGCCATATTTGGCACGTGCGTGGGCCCTGGGATGGGAAGCAAGGCCCCGGGCGCGGATTTCCAATCCGACCAACGGGCGACCCGTTTTTCAATTTCATGGTGCCGAAACGGGTTTTTTTTGTGAAGCAGCTACAGGGGGCGCATTAGAGTATCGAGCCCAACCACCGCGCGGTGATAGGAGACCGCCTACACACCACCTATCACATGCCATATGCGCGCGTTAGCTATCTGGCAATTCCTGGGGCTTCCTGTGGTTTCCCGCCGAACCTGCTGGAAACTGACCGGATTTGAACTAGGGTTACACTTTACGTCTGATGCGCGTAAATGTACACGTCCGTTGGGAACCCCAAGAGGAAGGTATGATGCGCACAGTGGCAAGTTTTCCCTCAGAAAGAAACCAAGGTTGATCGAACCAGGAGGAGCCAAGAAGCACGTTGAAGGTTGATGGTGGCGAAATGTGATGCGGCGCAACACCAGGGATTCCGGCGCCAACGTGGAATCTGCACAACAAAACCAAAGTACTTTGCCCCAACGAAACAGTGAGGTTGTCAATCTCACCGGCTTGCTGTAACAAAGGATTAAACGTATCGAGTGGAAGATGTTTGCAAAGAAAACAGTAAACACAATTGCAGAGATTGTATGCTATGTAAAGAATAGGACCGGGGTCCATTCACTAGAGGTGTCTCTCCCATAAGATAAAAGCATGTTGGGTGAACAAATTACAGTCGGGCAATTGACAAATAGAGAAAGGCATAACAATGCATATACATGATATGATAAATATAGTGAGATTTAATTGGGCATTACGACAAAGTACATAGACCGCCATCCAACTGCATCTATGCCTAAAAAGTCCACCTTCAGGTTATCATCCGAACCCCATTCAGTATTAAGTTGCTAAGCAACAGACAATTGCATTAAGTATGGTGCGTAATGTAATCGACAACTACATCCTTAGACATAGCATCAATGTTTTATCCATAGTGCAACCTTAGAACCACTGTCACGATCCCAGTGTCAATGAAGGCATGAACCCACTATCGAGCATAAATACTCCCTCTTGGAGTTAAGAGCAAAAACTTGGCCAGAGCCTCTACTAATAACGGAGAGCATGCAAGATCATAAACAACACATAAACAATAGATTGATAATCACCATAACATAGTATTCTCTATCCATCGGATCCCGACAAACACAACATATAGTATTACGATAGATGATCTTGATCATGTTAGGCAGCTCACAAGATCCAACAATGAAGCACAACAAGGAGAAGACGACCATCTAGCTACTGCTATGGACCCATGGTCCAGGGGTGAACTACTCACTCATCACTCCGGAGGCGATCATGGCGATGAAGAGTCCTCCGGGAGATGAATCCCCTCTCCGGCAGGGTGCCGGAGGCGATCTCCTGAATCCCCGAGATGGGATTGCGGCGGCGTCTCTGGAAGGTTTTCCGTATCGTGGCTCTCGGTCGGGGGTTTCGCGACGGAGGCTTTAAGTAGGCGGAAGGGCAACGCGAGGGGGCACACGAGGGGCCCAGGGGCAGGCCGGCCAGGGCCTGGGCCGCGCCGCCCTATCCCCTGGCCGCCTCGTGGCCCCACTTCGTTATCTCTGTTGTCATTTGGAAGCTTCGTGCAAAAATAGGACCCTGGTCGAAGATTTCGTCCAATTCCGAGAATATTTCCTTACTAGGATTTCTGAAACCAAAAACAAAGAAAACAAAGAATCTCTCTTCGGCATCTTGTTAATAGGTTAGTTCCAAAATGCATAAATATGACATATAATGTGCATAAAACATGTAGGTATCATCAATAAAGTAGCATGGAACATAAGAAATTATCGATACGTCGGAGACGTATCAGCATCCCCAAGCTTAGTTCTGCTCGTCCCGAGCAGGTAAAACGATAACAAAGATAATTTCTGAAGTGACATGCCATCATAATCTTGATCATACTATTTGTAAACATATGTAATGAATGCAGCGATCAAAACAATGGTAATGACATGAGTAAACAGGTGAATCATATGACAAAGATTTTTCATGAATAGTACTTCAAGACAAGCATCAATAAGTCTTGCATAAGAGTTAACTCATAAAGCAATAAATCAAAGTAAAGGTGTTGAAGCAACACAAAGGAAGATTAAGTTTCAGCGGTTGCTTTCAACTTATAACATGTATATCTCATGGATATTGTCAACATAAAGTAATATAACAAGTGCAATATGCAAGTATGTAGGAATCAATGCACAGTTCACACAAGTGTTTGCTTCTTAAGGTGGAGGGAGATAGGTAAACTGACTCAACAATAAAAGTAAAAGAATGGTCCTTCAAAGAGGAAAGCATCGATTGCTGTATTTGTGCTAGAGCTTTTATTTTGAAAACATGAAACAATTTTGTCAACGGTAGTAATAAAGCATATGAGTTATGTAAATTATATCTTACAAGTTGCAAGCCTCATGCATAGTATACTAATAGTGCCCGCACCTCGTCCTACTTAGCTTGGACTACCGGATCTTTGCATGCCATGTTTCAACCAAGTGTCACAAAGGGTACCTCCATGCCGCCTGTACAAAGGTCTAAGGAGAAAGCTCGCATTTTGGATTTCTCGCTTTTGATTATTCTCAACTTAGACATCCATACCGGGACAACATGGACAACAGATAATGGACTCCTCTTAAATGCATAAGCATGTAGCAATGATTATTATTCTCATATGAGATTGAGGATATATGTCCAAAACTGAAACTTCCACCATGATTCATGGCTTTAGTTAGCGGCCCAATGTTCTTCTCTAACAATTTTGCATGCTCCAACCACTAAAATGATAGATCCTTCAGACAAGACGGACATGCATAGCAACTCACATGATATTCAACAATAGTTGATGGCGTTCCCCAGAAGCATGGTTATCGCACAACAAGCAACTTAATAAAAGATAAAGTGCATAAGCACATATTCAATACTACAATAGTTTTTAAGGCTATTTTGTCCCATGAGCTATATATTGCAAAGGTGAATGATGGAATTTTAAAGGTAGCACTCAAGCAATTTACTTTGGAATGACGGAGAAATACCATGTAGTAGGTAGGTATGGTGGACACAAATGGCATAGTAGTTGGCTCAAGGATTTTGGATGCATGAGAAGTATTCCCTCTCGATACAAGGTTTAGGCTAGAAAGGTTATTTGAAGCAAACTCAAGGATGAACAGGTGCAGCAAAACTCACATAAAGACATATTGTAAACATTATAAGACTCTACACCGTCTTCCTTGTTGTTCAAAACTCAATACTAGATATTATCTAGACCTTAGAGAGACCAAATATGCAAATCAAATTTTAGCAAGCTCTATGTATTTCTTCATTAATGGGTGCAAAGCATATGATGCAAGAGCTTAAACATGAGCACAACAATTGCCAAGTATCACATTATCCAAGACATTTTAGAATTACTACATGTAGCATTTTCCAATTCCAACCATATAACAATTTAACGAAGAAGAAACTTTGCCTTGAAATTATGAGTAAAGCCTAAGGACATATGTGTCCATATGCAACAGCGGAGCGTGTCTCTCTCCCACAAAGTGAATGCTAGGATCCATTTTATTCAAACAAAAACAAAAACAAAAACAAAAACAAATCGACGCTCCAAGTAAAGAACACAAGATGTGACTGAATAAAAATATAGTTTCAGGGGAGGAACCTGATGATGTTGTCGATGAAGAAGGGGATGCCTTGGGCATCCCCAAGCTTAGACGCTTGAGTCTTCTTAGAATATGCAGGGGTGAACCACGGGGCATCCCCAAGCTTAGAGCTTTCACTCCTCTTGATCATAGTATATCATTCTCCTCTCTTGACCCTTGAAAACTTCCTTCACACCAAACTTCAAGCAAACTCATTAGAGGGTTAGTGCACAATTAATAATTCACATGTTCAGAGGTGGCACAATCATTCTTTACACTTCTGGACATTGCATAAAGCTACTGGACATTAATGGATCAAAGAAATAAATCCAACATAGCAAAAGAGGCAATGCGAAATAAAAGGCAGAATCTGTCAAAAACAGAACAGTCCGTAAAGACGAATTTAAAGCTGGCACCAGACTTGCTCAAATGGAAAAACTCAAAACTAATGAAAGTTGCGTACATATCTGAGGATCACGCTCGTAAATTGGCAGATTTTTTCGAATTTTCTACAGAGAACTGTGCCCAGATTCGTGACAGACAGCAATGCTGTTTCTGCGCAGCGATCCTAAATATAACATCAACTTTGACATAGAAACTTTACTTGGCACAAAAACATGATAAGGAGAGGTTGCTACACTAGTAAACAACTTCCAAGACTCAACAAAACAAAAAATTGCTGTAGTAAAAACATGGGTTGTCTCCCATAAGCGCTTTTCTTTAACGCCTTTCAGCTAGGCGCAGAAAGTGCAAATCAAGTAACATCGAGAGTAGAAGCATCAACATTCTTACCAGAGGCTTTGAGCCTACTCTTCTTACTTTTTGGTTTAGGGAATACATGACCGCATCCTGGTGTAGAGGTAAAATTTAGGGTGCCCTTCCCCATATCTATGATTGCTCCCATGAGTTTCAGCAGGGATCTTCCAAGCGTAATTTGTCCTGTCCCTACACATTCAATAACAAGATAATCAGTGGATACCGTTCTTCCAAGAAAAGTTGTGAAAACACCTTCAGCTATTCCCTTAGGAATTATAACAGAATTATCAGTAAGAGTTATTCCTTCTCCTCCTTCAGTAAGTTCCCAAAGTGGCAAAGATTCATAAATGCTTTTAGGCATAAGGCAGAACTCAGACATAATATCACAGCGGGCATAAAAAATTTCATCACAAATGGTAACTTTTATAGTAGGCACCCACATTGAAGGTTCAAAGCTTAGTGGAACATAATCATAAAATTCGCGAATATGGTTGTACCCTTCTTTTAAACAAGATATATTTGTTTCGAGAGTGTTCAATCTATCAAGAATGCTAGCAAGGGATAAATCAAAGTTACTAGCAGAGCTAGATGATGTGACTAATTTTTTTATGGCATTAAAAGCTTGATCTCCATCACAATGGAGGAAATCTCCTCCTACTACAGCATCTAAGGCGTATCTATAACGAAGAGTAAGACCAAAATAAAAGTTACTAAGAAGCAAACTTAGAGGCATTTTAGGTTCAGTTCTACTATAAGAATCAAAAATTCTAGACCAAGCTTTCTCAAAACTCTCCTCACCCCCTTGTTTAAAGGTAAAGATCGATTCCTCAGGTGATAGAGCAACAACTACAGGACTAGTCATGATAATAAAATAAATGCAAGTAACTAATTTTTTTGTATTTTTGATATAGAGAGCAAGACAGTAAATAAAGTAAAACTAGCAACTAATTTTTTTGTATTTTGATTTAGTGCAGCAAACAAAGTAGTAAATAAAATAAAGCAAGACAAAAACAAAGTAAAGAGATTGGGAAGTGGACACTCCCCTTGCAGCGTGTCTTGATCTCCCCGGCAACGGCGCCAAAAAACAGGCTTGATGCGCGTAAATGTACACGTCCGTTGGGAACCCCAAGAGGAAGGTATGATGCGCACAGTGGCAAGTTTTCCCTCAGAAAGAAACCAAGGTTGATCGAACCAGGAGGAGCCAAGAAGCACGTTGAAGGTTGATGGTGGCGAAATGTGATGCGGCGCACCGGGATTCGCGCCAACGTGGAATCTGCACAACAAACCAAAGTACTTTGCCCCAACGAAACAGTGAGGTTGTCAATCTCACCGGCTTGCTGTAACAAAGGATTAAACGTATCGAGTGGAAGATGTTTGCAAAGAAAACAGTAAAACAATTGCAGTAGATTGTATGCTATGTAAAGAATAGGACCGGGGTCCACAGCTCACTAGAGGTGTCTCTCCCATAAGATAAAAGCATGTTGGGTGAACAAATTACGGTCGGGCAATTGACAAATAGAGAAAGGCATAACAATTCATATACATGATATGATAAATATAGTGAGATTTAATTGGGCATTACGACAAAGTACATAGACCGCCATCCAACTGCATCTATGCCTAAAAAGTCCACCTTCAGGTTATCATCCGAACCCCATTCAGTATTAAGTTGCTAAGCAACAGACAATTGCATTAAGTATGGTGCGTAATGTAATCGACAACTACATCCTTAGACATAGCATCAATGTTTTATCCCTAGTGGCAATAGCACATCACAACCTTAGAACCTACTGTCACGATCCCAGGTGTCAATGAAGGCATGAACCCACTATCGTGCATAAATACTCCCTCTTGGAGTTAAGAGCAAAAACTTGGCCAGAGCCTCTACTAGTAACGGAGAGCATGCAAGATCATAAACAACACATAAACAATAGATTGATAATCACCATAACATAGTATTCTCTATCCATCGGATCCCGACAAACACAACATATAGTATTACAGATAGATGATCTTGATCATGTTAGGCAGCTCACAAGATCCAACAATGAAGCACAACAAGGAGAAGACGACCATCTAGCTACTGCTATGGACCCATGGTCCAGGGGTGAACTACTCACTCATCACTCCGGAGGCGATCATGGCGATGAAGAGTCCTCCGGAGATGAATCCCCTCTCCCGCAGGGTGCCGGAGGCGATCTCCTGAATCCCCCGAGATGGGATTCGGCGGCGGCGTCTGGAAGGTTTTCTATCGTGGCTCTCGGTGGGGGTTTCGCGACGGAGGCTTTAAGTAGGCGGAAGGGCAACGCGAGGGCCACACGAGGGCCCAGGGGCAGGCCGGCGCGGCCAGGGCCCTGGCCGCGCCGCCCTATCCCCGGCCGCCTCGTGGCCCCACTTCGTTATCTCTCCGGTCTTCTGGAAGCTTCGTGCAAAAATAGGACCCCGGGCGAAGATTTCGTCCAATTCCGAGAATATTTCCTTACTAGGATTTCTGAAACCAAAAACAGCAGAAACAACAAATGGCTCTTCGGCATCTTGTTAATAGGTTAGTTCCGAAAATGCATAAATATGACATATAATGTGCATAAAACATGTAGGTATCATCAATAAAGTAGCATGGAACATAAGAAATTATCGATACGTCGGAGACGTATCACGTCTCTCCAGAAATTCGGGGTAAAATGTTTTAAGGTCTACAACACGTCATTTTATGTGCTAAATTTTGTCCGTTTGAAGCGTCCGCGAACGGGTGCACCAGCGCCCCCGGTACGGCCATACCGCATGTCCCGGGGGCCCCGTTTTGGGCAGATGGCAAAGCGAACGAAGTCAAAATACCCCACGGAGCCGCGTGGCGTCATTTTATGTGTCATGTTAACTAGTACAAAAGACGGAACTGGGATACGTCAATTTTCTTGGAAGACCCTTCACGAAAAGGGCTATCACGTCCGGAGTTCTATGGCTTTTAGGGGGAATGACGTACCAAACGGCCTCTGGCACCACATAGTTTGTCGGAACGAGGCCATATTTGGCACGTGCGTGGGCCCTGGGATGGGAAGCAAGGCCCCGGGCGCGGATTTCCAATCCGACCAACGGGCGACCCGTTTTTCATTTTCATGGTGCCGAAACGGGTTTTTTTTGTGAAGCAGCTACAGGGGGCGCATTAGAGTATCGAGCCCAACCACCGCGCGGTGATAGGAGACCGCCTACGCACCACCTATCACATGCCATATGCGCGCGTTAGCTATCTGGCAATCCCTGGGGCTTCCTGCGGTTTCCCGCCGAACCCGCTGGAAACTGACCGGATTTGAACTAGGGGTACACTTTACGTCTCTCCAGAAATTCGGGGTAAAATGTTTTAAGGTCTACAACACGTCATTTTATGTGCTAAATTTTGTCCGTTTGAAGCGTCCGCGAACGGGTGCACCAGCGCCCCCGGTACGGCCATACCGCATGTCCCGGGGGCCCCGTTTTGGGCAGATGGCAAAGCGAACGAAGTCAAAATACCCCACGGAGCCGCGTGGCGTCATTTTATGTGTCATGTTAACTAGTACAAAAGACGGAACTGGGATACGTCAATTTTCTTGGAAGACCCTTCACGAAAAGGGCTATCACGTCCGGAGTTCTATGGCTTTTAGGGGGAATGACGTACCAAACGGCCTCTGGCACCACATAGTTTGTCGGAACGAGGCCATATTTGGCACGTGCGTGGGCCCTGGGATGGGAAGCAAGGCCCCGGGCGCGGATTTCCAATCCGACCAACGGGCGACCCGTTTTTCAATTTCATGGTGCCGAAACGGGTTTTTTTTTGTGAAGCAGCTACAGGGGGCGCATTAGAGTATCGAGCCCAACCACCGCGCGGTGATAGGAGACCGCCTACGCACCACCTATCACATGCCATATGCGCGTGTTAGCTATCTGGCAATCCCTGGGGCTTCCTGCGGTTTCCCGCCGAACCCGCTGGAAACTGACCGGATTTGAACTAGGGGTACACTTTACGTCTCTCCAGAAATTCGGGGTAAAATGTTTTAAGGTCTACAACACGTCATTTTATGTGCTAAATTTTGTCCGTTTGAAGCGTCCGCGAACGGGTGCACCAGCGCCCCCGGTACGGCCATACCGCATGTCCCGGGGGCCCCGTTTTGGGCAGATGGCAAAGCGAACGAAGTCAAAATACCCCACGGAGCCGCGTGGCGTCATTTTATGTGTCATGTTAACTAGTACAAAAGACGGAACTGGGATACGTCAATTTTCTTGGAAGACCCTTCACGAAAAGGGCTATCACGTCCGGAGTTCTATGGCTTTTAGGGGGAATGACGTACCAAACGGCCTCTGGCACCACATAGTTTGTTGGAACGAGGCCATATTTGGCACGTGCGTGGGCCCTGGGATGGGAAGCAAGGCCCCGGGCGCGGATTTCCAATCCGACCAACGGGCGACCCGTTTTTCAATTTCATGGTGCCGAAACGGGTTTTTTTGTGAAGCAGCTACAGGGGGCGCATTAGAGTATCGAGCCCAACCACCGCGCGGTGATAGGAGACCGCCTACGCACCACCTATCACATGCCATATGCGCGCGTTAGCTATCTGGCAATCCCTGGGGCTTCCTGCGGTTTCCCGCCGAACCCGCTGGAAACTGACCGGATTTGAACTAGGGGTACACTTTACGTCTCTCCAGAAATTCGGGGTAAAATGTTTTAAGGTCTACAACACGTCATTTTATGTGCTAAATTTTGTCCGTTTGAAGCGTCCGCGAACGGGTGCACCAGCGCCCCCGGTACGGCCATACCGCATGTCCCGGGGGCCCCGTTTTGGGCAGATGGCAAAGCGAACGAAGTCAAAATACCCCACGGAGCCGCGTGGCGTCATTTTATGTGTCATGTTAACTAGTACAAAAGACGGAACTGGGATACGTCAATTTTCTTGGAAGACCCTTCACGAAAAGGGCTATCACGTCCGGAGTTCTATGGCTTTTAGGGGGAATGACGTACCAAACGGCCTCTGGCACCACATAGTTTGTCGGAACGAGGCCATATTTGGCACGTGCGTGGGCCCTGGGATGGAAGCAAGGCCCCGGGCGCGGATTTCCAAGCCGACCAACGGGCGACCCGTTTTTCTATTTCATGGTGCCGAAACGGGTTTTTTTTGTGAAGCAGCTACAGGGGCGCATTAGAGTATCGAGCCCAACCACCGCGCGGTGATAGGAGACCGCCTACGCACCACCTATCACATGCCATATGCGCGCGTTAGCTATCTGGCAATCCCTGGGGCTTCCTGCGGTTTCCCGCCGAATCCGCTGGAAACTGACCGGATTTGAACTAGGGGTACACTTTACGTCTCTCCAGAAATTCGGGGTAAAATGTTTTAAGGTCTACAACACGTCATTTTATGTGCTAAATTTTGTCCGTTTGAAGCGTCCGCGAACGGGTGCACCAGCGCCCCCGGTACGGCCATACCGCATGTCCCGGGGGCCCCGTTTTGGGCAGATGGCAAAGCGAACGAAGTCAAAATACCCCACGGAGCCGCGTGGCGTCATTTTATGTGTCATGTTAACTAGTACAAAAGACGGAACTGGGATACGTCAATTTTCTTGGAAGACCCTTCACGAAAAGGGCTATCACGTCCGGAGTTCTATGGCTTTTAGGGGGAATGACGTACCAAACGGCCTCTGGCACCACATAGTTTGTCGGAACGAGGCCATAACGTGCGTGGGCCCCGGGATATTTCCAATCCGACCACGGCGACCGTGGTGCCGAAACCTGGTACATGGGCGATTAGAGTATCGCCCAAGGCGTGGTGTCCTCCGCCTACCTCCTACATGCCGCCCTGCGCAGCTTCTATCACAGTGGGTGCCTATCTGGTTTCCCTGGAAGCTTCGCTATCAACCCGCTGGAAACTGACCGGATTTCGAACTAGGGGTACACTTTACGTCTCTCCAGAAATTCGGGGTAAAATGTTTTAAGTCTACAACACCGTCTATTTTATGTGCTAAACCTATCACATGAAACGCGGTGAACGGGCTCCTATACTGCCATATCCGCTGGGGCTTCCTGTGGTTTCCGGGCCAGAAATGGCAACTAGGGTACAACGAAGTCAAAATACCCCACGGAGCCGCGTGGCGTCATTTTATGTGTCATGTTAACTAGTACAAAAGACGGAACTGCGGATACGTCAATTTTCTTGGAAGACCCTTCACGAAAAGGGCTATCACGTCCGAGTTCTATGGCTTTTAGGGGGAATGACGTACCAAACGGCCTCGGCACCACATAGTTTGTCGGAACGAGGCCATATTTGGCACGTGCGTGGGCCCCGGGATGGGAAGCAAGGCCCCGGTCGCGGATTTTGCGACCCGTTTTTCATTTTCATGGTGCCGAAACGGGTTTTTTTGTGAAGCAGCTACAGGGGCGCATTAGAGTATCGAGCCCAACCACCGCGCGGTGATAGGAGACCGCCACGCACCACCTATCACATGCCATATGCGCGCGTTAGCTATCTGGCAATCCCTGGGGCTTCCTGCGGTTTCCCGCCGAATCGCTGGAAACTGACCGGATTTGAACTAGGGGTACACTTTACGTCTCTCCAGAAATTCGGGGTAAAATGTTTTAAGGTCTACAACACGTCATTTTATGTGTAAATTTTGTCCGTTTGAAGCGTCCGCGAACACAGCGCCCGGTACGGCCATACCGCATGTCCCGGGCCCCGTTTTGGCAGTATGGCAAAACGAAGTCAAAATACCCCACGGAGCCGCTATGGCGTCATTTTATGTGTCATGTTAACTAGTACAAAAGACGGAACTGGGATACGTCAATTTTCTTGGAAGACCCTTCACGAAAAGGGCTATCACGTCCGGAGTTCTATGGCTTTTAGGGGGAATGACGTACCAAACGGCCTCTGGCACCACATAGTTTGTCGGAACGAGGCCATACTTGGCACGTGCGCCCTGGGATGGGAAGCAAGGCCCCGGGCGCGGATTTCCAATCCGACCAACGGGCGACCCGTTTTTCAATTTCATGGTGCCAAAACGGGGTTTTTTTTGTGAAGCAGCTACAGGGCGCATTAGAGTATCGAGCCCAACCACCGCGCGGTGATAGGAGACCGCCCACGCACCACCTATCACATGCCATATGCGCGCGTTAGCTATCTGGCAATCCCTGGGGCTTCGTGGTTTCCCGCCGAATCCGCTGGAAACTGACCGGATTTGAACCAGGGGTACACTTTACGTCTCTCCGTAAATTCGGGGTAAAATGTTTTAAGGTCTACAAACGTCATTGTTATGTGCTAAATTTTGTCCGTTTGAAGCGTCCGCGAACGGGTGCACCAGCGCCCCCGGTACGGCCATACCGCATGTCCCGGGACCCCCGTTTTGGGCAGATGGCAAAGCGAACGAAGTCAAAATACCCCACGGAGCTGCGTGGAGTCATTTTATGTGTCATGTTAACTAGTACAAAAGACGGAACTGGGATACGTCAATTTTCTGGAAGACCCTTCACGAAAAGGGCTATCACGTCCGGAGTTCTATGGCTTTTAGGGGGAATGACGTACCAAACGGCCTCTGACACCACATAGTTTGTCGGAACGAGGCCATATTTGCACGTGCGTGGGCCCCGGGGATGGGAAGCAAGGCCCCGGCGCGGATTTCCAATCCGACCAACGGCGACCCGTTTTTCTATTTCGTGGTGCCGAAACGGGTTTTTTTTGTGAAGCAGCTACAGGGGCGCATTAGAGTATCGAGCCCAACCACCGCACGGTGATAGGAGACCGCCTACGCACCTATCACATGCCATATGCGCGTATTAGCTATCTGGCAATCCCTGGGGCTTCTGCGGTTTCCCGCCGAATCCGCTGGAAACTGACCGGATTTGAACTAGGGTACACTTTACGTCTCTCCAGAAATTCGGGGTAAAATGTTTTAAGGTCTACAACACGTCATTTTATGTGCTAAATTTTGTCCGTTTGAAGCGTCCGCGAACGGGTGCACCAGCGCCCCCGGTACGGCCATACCGCATGTCCCGGGGGCCCCGTTTTGGGCAGATGGCAAAGCGAACGAAGTCAAAATACCCCACGGAGCCACGTGGCGTCATTTTATGTGTCATGTTAACTAGTACAAAAGACGGAACTGATATCAATTTTCTTGGAAGACCCTTCACGAAAAGGGCTATCACGTCCGGAGTTCTATGGCTTTTAGGGGGAATGACGTACCAAACGGCCTCTGACACCACATAGTTTGTCGAACGAGGCCATAGTTGGCACGTGCGTGGGCCCTGGGATGGGAAGCAAGGCCCCGGGCGCGGATTTCCAATCCGACCAACGGGCGACCCGTTTTTCAATTTCATGGTGCCGAAACGGTTTTTTGTGTGAAGCAGCTACAGGGGCGCATTAGAGTATCGAGCCCAACCACCGCGCGGTGATAGGATACCTCCCACGCACCACCTATCACATGCCATATGCGCGCGTTAGCTATCTGGCAATCCCTGGGGCTTCCTGTGGTTTCCCGCCGAACCCGCCGAAACTGACCGGATTTGAACTAGGGGTACACTTTACGTCTCTCCAAATTAAAATGTTTGAAGGTCTACAAACGTCATGTTATGTGCTAAATTTTGTCCCTTTGAAGCGTCCGCGAACGGGTGCACCAGCGCCCCCGGTACGGCCATACGTCGTCTCGGGGGCCCCGTTTTGGGTAGATGCAAAGCGAACGAAGTCAAAATACCCCACGGAGCCACGTGGCGTCATTTTATGTGTCATGTTAACTAGTACAAAAGACGGAACTGGGATACGCAATTTTCTTGGAAGACCCTTCACGAAAAGGGCTATCACGTCCGGAGTTCTATGGCTTTTAGGGGGAATGACGTACCAAACGGCCTCTGACACCACATAGTTTGTCGGAACGAGGCCATATTTGGCACGTGCGTGGGCCCCTGGGATGGGAAGCATGGCCCCGGGCGCGGATTTCAATCCCACCAACGCGACCCGTTTTTCATTTTCATGGTGCCGAAACGGTTTTTTTGTGAAGCAGCTACAGGGGCGCATTAGAGTATCGAGCCCAACCACCGCACGGTGATAGGAGACCGCCTACGCACCACCTATCACATGCCATATGCGCGCGTTAGCTATCTGGCAATCCCTGGGGCTTCTAGCTCATCAACTGGAAACAACCGGATTTGAACTAGGGGTACACTGTCCGTCGCTCAATAAAATGTTTTAAGGTCTACAACACGCCATTTTATGTGCTAAATTTTGTCCGTTTGAAGGTCCGCGAACGGGTGCAACCGGATTTGGCCATACTCCAGGTGTATGGCAAAGCGAACGAAGTCAAAATACCCCACGGAGCCGCGTGGCGTCATTTTATGTGTCATGTTAACTAGTACAAAAGACGGAATGGGATACGTCAATTTTCTTGGAAGACCCTTCACGAAAAGGGCTATCACGTCCGGAGTTCTATGGCTTTTAGGGGGAATGACGTACCAAACGGCCTCTGACACCACATAGTTTGTCGGAACGAGGCCATATTGGCACGTGCGTGGGCCCTGGGATGGGAAGCAAGGCCCCGGGCGCGGATTTCCAATCCGACCAACGGGCGACCCGTTTTTCATTTTCATGGTGCCGAAACGGGTTTTTTTTGTGAAGCAGCTACATGGGGCGCATTAGAGTATCGAGCCCAACCACCGCACGGTGATAGGAGACCGCCTACGCACCACCTATCACATGGCATATGCGCGCGTTAGTGGAATCCCTGCGGCTCATGTTTCGCCAACCCGCTCGGAAACTTACCGGATTTGAACTAGGGGTACACTTTACGTCTCTCCAGAAAGGGTAAAATGTTTTCAGGTCTACAACATGTCATTTTATGTGCTAAATTGTTTCTTGAAGCGCCCGCTTAACGGGTGCACCAATAAGGTACGCTATGCCCGCATGTCCCGGGGCCCCTTTGGGCAGATGGCAAAGCGAACGAAGTCAAAATACTCATGAGCCGCTGTCATTTTATGTGTCATGTTAACTAGTACAAAAGACGAACTGGGATACGTCAATTTTCTTGGAAGACCCTTCACGAAAAGGGCTATCACGTCCGAGTTCTATGGCTTTTAGGGGGAATGACGTACCAAACGGCCTCTGGCACCCATAGTTTGTCGGAACGAGGCCATAGTTGGCACGTGCGTGGTGATGAGAAGCAAGGCCCCGGGGCGGATTTCCAATCCGACCAACGGGCGACCCGTTTTTCAATTTCATGGTGCCGAAACGGGTTTTTTTTGTGAAGCAGCTACAGGGGCGCATTAGAGTATCGAGCCCAACCACCGCGCGGTGATAGGAGACCACCTACGCACCACCTATCACATGCCATATGCGCGCGTTAGCTAGCAATCTGGGCTTCCTGGGTTTCCCGCCGAACCCGCTGGAAACTGACCGGATTTGAACTAGGGGTACACTTTACGTCTCTCCAGAAATTCGGGGTAAAATGTTTTAAGGTCTACAACACGTCATTTTATGTGCTAAATTTTGTCCATTTGAAGCGTCCGCGAACGGGTGCACCAGCGCCCCCGTACGGCCATACTGCATGTCCCGGGGGCCCCGTTTTGGGCAGATGGCAAAGCGAACGAAGTCAAAATACCCCACGGAGCCGCGTGGCGTCATTTTATGTGTCATGTTAACTAGTACAGAAGACGGAACTGGGATACGTCAATTTTCTTGGAAGACCCTTCACGAAAAGGGCTATCACGTCCGGAGTTCTATGGCTTTTAGGGGGAATGACGTACCAAACGGCCTCTGACACCACATAGTTTGTCGAACGAGGCCATATTTGGCACACGTGCGTGGACCTTAGGATGGGAAGCAAGGCCCCGGGCGCGGATTTCCAATCCGATCCAACGGGCGACCCGTTTTTCTATTTCATGGTGCCGAAACGGGTTTTTTTTGTGAAGCAGCTACAGGGGCGCATTAGAGTATCGAGCCCAACCACCGCGCGGTGATAGGAGACCGCCTACGCACCACCTATCACATGCCATATGCGCGCGTTAGCTATCTGGCAATCCCTGGGGCTTCCTGCGGTTTCCCGCCGAATCCGCTGGAAACTGACCGGATTTGAACTAGGGGTACACTTTACGTCTCTCCAGAAATTCGGGGTAAAATGGGTCTACAACACGTCATTTTATGTGCTAAATTTTGTCCGTTTGAAGCGTCCGCGAACGGGTGCACCAGCGCCCCCGGTACGGCCATACCGCATGTCCCGGCCGCCCCGTTTTGCAGAGTTGGAACGAAGTCAAAATACCCCACGGAGCCGCGTGGCGTCATTTTATGTGTCATGTTAACTAGTACAAAAGACGGAATTGGGATACGTCAATTTTCTTGGAAGACCCTTCACGAAAAGGGCTATCACGTCCGGAGTTCTATGGCTTTTAGGGGGGAATGACGTACCAAACGGCCTCTGACACCACATAGTTTGTCGGAACGAGGCCATATTTGGCACGTGCGTGGGCCCTGGGATGGGAAGCAAGGCCCCGGGCGCGGATTTCCAATCCGACCAACGGGCGACCCGTTTTTCATTTTCATGTGCCGAAACGGTTTTTTTTTTTTTATTGTAAGCTAGCCAGGGGCGCATTAGAGTATCGAGCCCAACCACCGCGCGGTGATAGGAGACCGCCTATGCACCACCTATCACATGCCATATGCGTTAGCTATCTGGAAACCTCTAGCTTCCTGCGGTTTCCCGCCGAACCCGCTGGAAACCACCGGATTTGAACTAGGGGTACACTTTCCGTCTCTCAGAAATTAAAATGTTTTCAGGTCTACAACACGTCATTTTATGTGCTAAATTTTGTCCGCAAGCGTCCGCGAACGGGTGCACCAGCGCCCCGGATACCGCATGTCCTGGTCTTTTGGGCAGATAGCAAAGCGAACGAAGTCAAAATACCCCACGAGGCTGCGTGGCGTCATTTTATGTGTCATGTTAACTAGTACAAAAGACGGAATTCATATTTTTCGGAAGACCCTTCACGAAAGGGGCTATCACGTCCGAGTTCTATGGCTTTTGGGGAATGACGTACCAAACGTGGCCTGCACCATAGTTTGTCTAACGAGGCTATATTTGCACGTGCGTGGGCCTTAGGATGGGAAGCAAGGCCCCGCCACGGATTTAATCCGACCACGGGCGACCCGTTTTTCATTTTCATGGTGCCGAAAAGGTTTTTTTGTGTGAAGTAGCTTCACAGCATTAGAGTATCGAGCCCAACCACAGTCGGTGATAGGAGACCGCCTACACACCACCTATCACATGCCATATGCGCGTTAGCTATCTAGAAATCCATGGGGGTTTCATACTAATTGAATCCACCTGAAACTTACCGGATTTGAACTAGGTACACTTTACGCCTTTTCTAAATTCTGTAAATTTTTAGTTCTACAAACGTCATTTTATGCTAAATTTGTCCATAGTTTGAAGCGTTCGCGAACTGGTGCACCAGGCCTATACGGCCATACCGCATGTCCCGTAGGGGCCCCGTTTTGGGAGAGACAAAGGAACGAAGTCAAATATACCCCACGGAGCCGCATGGCGTCATTTTATGTGTCATAGGTAATTATTGAAAAAGGAATTGGGATACGTCAATTATTTGGAGGACCCTCACGAAAGGACTATCACGTACGGTTGCGCGAGACTTTGCGCAATGGTAGGATGATACGGCCACCACCACCAATTCCTTTCATGCGCATAATAATAATCAGAGCCCGCTTCCTTTTTCGGGGTGTGTCCCGCCCGATCAACCCGCTGAAAACTCACCGGATTTGAACTAGGGATACGGTTTTCTTACCCAAAATATTCTGGGAAATATGTTCTTAGGTCTCTACGACACGTCATTTTATGTGCTAATTTTTTTCCGTTGCGCGCCCATGATGTGAGTGGCCTATGGCATGTGAGATCCAAACCTCCCGAAAGAATCTACTATAGCATCTATTTTGAATCAATGTAAACCAAGAAAATCTAATATTTTGGAACCACTCCAGAGTTGGAATTGAGATGCGGCAATTATTTTGGAAAATCCTTCACGATCGGACTACCACGTTCGGAATCTTGATGTATATAGAATGGGATAAAGCTTGCATATGCCTTATGATAAAGCATATAATTAGTGTGTGCAAGAGACATATATAATTTGACCTAATTAACCAAACATTTTCTGATTTTTTATATAATTTATTAAGGATTCTAGGAGTTTCATATATCCCTATATTATTATCATTAAAGGAATGAAGGTGACACACCTTTAATTACATGATATTATGTTTTTAAAATTATTTTAACCTACACCAAATTATATGCATTATTGCGCATTTAATTATTATTGTTTTGCACGAAAAAGCCAGAAAAATTCCCTCCTACTTAAATAAATTGATAGAGCGAAAACCTTACAAAAAAACCCCAAAACCTCGTCTCCCGCCCAGCTTCTCCCGCCAGCTCCACCGAAATATTTTGAATCCGCCCGCCACTAACCTAAGCTGGAAAGGAGGGCAAATGTCCGAAACGCCACTAACCTAAGCTGGAAAGGAGGGACATTTCAGTCAAATCCCGTACGAGCTCCCTCAATTCCCCTCCCACCTGCCTCAATTCCTCCCACTCCGCTCCCCACCGGTGCGATACCCCAATTCCCCTCCCACTCCGCTCATCCCCACCCGCCGACGGCCACCGACGAGCGGCGCTCCGACGAGCGGACGAGCGGAGAGCTACCCGCCGATGACGGCCGCGCGTGCGTAGATGCTCGCCACAAGATCTACAGGCGAGTTCCCTCCTCAACCCGACCCCTCCCCCCTCTTATATGGCCTTTTCTTGACCTGCTTAGGGTTTCGTCGGCCATGGCTAGGGTTAGGGTTTGCTTGGCATGGCATGGTTAGGGTTAGGGATTTCGTGGCATGGCTTGTTTCCTTGGCTTGTCCAGGGTCAGGGTTGCTCGGCCTGTCATGGTTCTTGCTGCAACCAGTCCATGGTTGCTGCGGATCTTGCCTGGCTCAGCTCAGTAGATTTTAGATTTGGTTTTCTGCAGTCCCTATATGATTACCTGCTGCCGATCTTGCTTGCTATATGCAACCGGTCCATGGTTGCTTCGGATCTTGATTGGCATGTGTCTTGCTGCAACCAGTCGATGATTGCTGCGATCTTGCTTGGCTCAAAGATAGATTTTAGATTTGTTTTCTGCAGTCCCTATATTACCTGCAGCCGATCTTGCTTGCTGGGGGATTTTACTTGGCTTGGGCTCTGTAGATTGTACATCTAGTTTACTGCAGTCCATATATGATTAGCTGCTACAGATCTTTCTTGCTGCAACTAGTACATAATATGATTAACTGCTGCGGATCTTGGTTGGTACAGATCTTTACCAAGGCATGCCCTTTTATATTTCGTCGATGAACATTTATATTGCCCTTTTATCCTGTGTTGATGAAACTTCTCCCAAACAAAGTTTGGTTTCCCTGTTTATCTGTACATGCCTACAGCTTTATCTGTGTACATGTCTATTGTTGTATGAAGGGATATGTCTAATGATTATAACATGTTATCTTCTTAGGTAATACTATCAAGGTCTGACCTACTTCAAGGAGCAAGGTGAACCAGGTGATTGTTGATCAACATGAACCTATGTTGCTTGGTTCTTTAATTGCATCCATATGTTGTATCTGCTGTCACTAATTGTTATTCTTTTCGTGCCAGCACATATCCAACCCATCAACATCAGGCATGGCAAAGACTGGGAAGAAGCAGCTGGCTGGTATGCGGCTTCATCCTAACATCATTGTGTCTAATTGATGCTTATAATCGGGTGCTGGGGTTTTTTTTGGTTCTATCTGAATATTTCTGTACCCTAGGATTAAATGAAACTAAAAGCTGATAATTGCTATGATTAAACAATTTACCTTAGTTGTTCGAGTTGGCTTGCTTCTATGCATTTCAACCATCAATCTAATGGTTACATATTTTTTCTCATACATGTAAAGAAGCGCCCCTCACTGAGATAGAGAAGGCCAGGGCTAGGACAATGATGCGGAACAACCGTGTCTTACAGTCCCTGGGTATTCCCGCCGTAGTGTCAATATTTAGGAAGTCACATGGTGGTCGAGGTGGATGTCGTTCCACACTTTCAAATGATGAGTCATCTGCCATAACACAAGGCGAGAGCTCAGATTATCATCCGAGCAATGACCAATTGGTTGACCAGGAGGATGGGGAGGTTGAAGGGAGTATAGGGGAACACATTGAGAAGGTGCATCCTGCTTATCATCTTTGGAGGGCTGGCATTACTTGTATCTGTTTTCTTATTTCTGTTTTGCTATAACCTGTGATGTAATGCCATGTTGTTTTGCTATTTTTGCGAGGCATTGAAGGATCCCAAGAGTAGAAAGAAAAAAGCTTCTGTTAGAAAGACAAGCCCAGGAGGAGTAAGAGGTTGCAAAAGGAACAAAGTTCAATGCCTCCTGGTAGAGTGTTTGCTGATGCTCCAGGAGGGAGAAAGAGGCATCTGGATCCAGTTGCTGAGGCTCCTTCCAAAAGAGTCACCAGGAGGACATCAAGTGAAGCGTCTGCAACCAACAATGAAGATACTCCGCCCCGCAACAATCGTAGTAGCTCACCGGAGATTGATGAAAGGATCGATGAAGCAAGCACTGTTCGCAGGGACACATGTCCTACTGCATCTGATGTCATTGTCCATCAGCACTTTGATTCTGATGGTTTTCTTGGTCCTGAGGATGATGAAGGCAAGTTTTTGTTGGACAGCTGTCCACACTATCTACTGCCTTTTTTGTTTATCTTTATAAACTCTTTTGGATGTGGGTGCTGCTTTCTGACATGATCTTTGTATGTATGCTATTCAGGTGGAACCACTGCTGCAGGTGGCCGTAAAAGGAAGGGCACCGGGCTGGAGCAGATTTGCAAGGGGATGGGAGTCAAGCTTACCATTGAGATTCCTCCAGGGCTGAAACGTCCTGAGAAGCCTTTGCCTGCTGCCAAGTTTGCATCGGAGGGTGGAATGCTTGCAAGAGGCCAGATGCCGCTCCTTCGCATTTCAAGTTGTACAAGAGGGATGAGAATTTGTTGGCCGACTTCGTTGGAAAGATGGGGGTAATCTTCTTCATCACCAGTTCATTTGTTAGATGATAGGAGTGCTTGCTTGATTGTTCATAGTTCATGATAACTAACCTTGTCCTTGCCCTTGTTTGCTTTGTAGGCAAATTTCAACATGGACACAGAGTCGGAAGACATCCAGAAGGCTTGCGCTGACGTACTGCGGAAAGTGTCGAAGAACAGGCGCTACATCCTGAAAAGGGACTACTTCGACAAAGTACCAGCAAATGAAGTCAGCATCAAGTCCCCTGTTAAGGATGTCTCAGATGAAGAATGGGAAGCTCTAACTGCTCTGTGGGTAACCCCAAGACAAGGGTATGTTTTTTGCTTCAGTTGCAGCCATTAGTGCTTGCATGGTAGACATGATGCTCATCTTTATAGTGTGCATATTGCTGAATATCATGATTGTGCCCTTCTGCAGAACACATGTATCAAGAACAAGGACAGTCGTGCTGCGGTCAAATTTGGCCAAAAGACTGGCTCTCGTAGCTATGCTGCTCATCTGTATGCAACTGTAAGAACACTCTTACAGAATTTCCTTTTGCATCTTACTCTTGTCTCCACAAGCTTATGTTTTGATTCTTGGTGAACATCATTTCCAGAGGGAGGAGTGCAGAGGTGAAGAGCTAGATGCAGTCGACATCTTTAAGGCGACCCATCACAGCAAGAAGGATGGTTTCTCTGAGGAAGCTCTAGCCGCAATAGTAAGTGACTTGTTCATTTCACTTTTGTGAACCATTCTTGGACCTGTGCGTTTCCTGAATTGATGAATGTTTTGGAAACGGATCTCAGGCTGATATGGAAGCTGAGATGGCTCTTCCTGTGCCAGAAGGTGCACCGCCAAGGTCTGCAGTCGCTGTTGTTGCAAAGGTTCTTACCAAAGAAGCCAAGCACAACACTTTCCTGAAGAATGCTCGACTTCAGCCCAGTTCCACTGTCAAGCTCAACAAGCCCACCGCAGCTGCTGTATCGGCGCATGTTCTTGACCTGGAAGCACAGCTCAAGAGGTCCCAGGAGGAAGCTGAACAGATGAAGCAGCAGTTTGCTGCCATCATGGAAGAAGCAGCTGCCCAGAAGGAGAAGCAAGCGGCACAAGCTCAGCGTGACAAGGACTTTATGGAGCTCCTCAAGCGGACTGAGGAAAGTGACAGGAGGTTTGCTCACATGTTGTCCGTCTTGGGAGCTTCTGGGAATTAGCTCCTGCTGCTAGTCGTATCCCTTTTTTGTGTCGCGCCATGGAACTTGGGTCATATCCTGGCAGCGTGACAAGAACTTGGTCGGTCATATCCCTTTTTTGTGCAACTTGTTGTTGCGAATTGGTTGATCTTGTAGTGAATCTGTGAACTTTCTTGACATGTTGGTGAATCTGTGAACCTGGTCATTTTGCTGCTGTGACTCTGCTGTGAAATTTGCAGATTTGAAATGTTGTCTTTTATATTTTGCTGTTGAATTTCCTAATTTAATATATGCACTGTTAGGCTAGTGTGGGCTCTTAAAAGGCCAAGGCCCAAAGTAGCCTAGAAATATATGGGCTCTTAAAAGGCTACAGCCCAACAAATAATTGATTGCATTTTCGAAAAATGGGAGTTGAAAAGGCCAAAAAAGGCCGAAGCCCAAAAAACTTGCAGGACCGTAAAAAGGCCAAGGCCCATAACTTTTATGGACCCAAAAAGGCCAAGGCCCAATATCTTTATGGACCCCAAAAAGGCTGAGGCCCAAAACCTTTGTGGACCCTAAAAAGGCCTAGGCCCAAAATCTTCAGGGACCCTAAAAGGCCAAGGCCCAAAACCATAATGGACCCTAAAAAGGCCACGACCCAAAACTGTAATGGGTCCTAAAAAGGCCACGGCCCAAAACTGTAATTCAAAAAGGCCAACCCAATTCAAATTGGCCCAGGCCCAGTTGGTACAGCAGCTAAAAAGGCCGTTGAAAAAAAAATAAGCTAAAAAGGCCGAGGTAATTGGGCCAGTTACGGGCCAAGGCCCAACAAAGCCGAAAAAATAATCAGAACTAATGGGCTCAACCCACATAAGGAGTTGAATGGACCGGGCTGAATTCAGATAATGACGTTTCTAATTCGTCACAATTTTGCCACGGATTGCCACGCTGGACTCGGGGGCAGGTGCCCATGACGTTTTGGGAACGTCATGCCGTCAGGGACATTTTAAAACGTCACAAAGCTCTACGACGTTTTAAAGTGGAACGTCTTAAGCAGTCACTGCTGACTCCCAGCTTTCGACGTTTTGGAAAGCGTCACCGTAACGTCACAAGTAGCCATTAGTGACGTTTCAGTGACACCTTATTTTTGTCAACTTATGGCAGATTTCTTGTAGTGACGGCCGCGATAGACACCAAGAAGCTCGACATCATAGAAGGTGACAACACCAAGCAGGTGTCAGTCGGAGCGGGCCTGGACCCCAAATAGGAAGGCGCGCTCGTCGAGTTCCTCCGAGCTAACATGGATATCTTCGCATGGCAACATTCCCGACATGTCCGGAGTACCAAGGGAACTCGCCGAGCACTACCTCAACATAAATCCGGGTTTAAAACCGGTGAAGCAAGCTATGCGACACTTTGGAGATAAGAAGCGCCGCGCCATAGGAATGGAGTTAGCAAAGTTACTAGAGGCAGGTTTTTGTAGTAGAAGTTATCCATACCGCATTGGGTCGCAAATCCCGTCCTTGTACCCAAAAAGAATTCTCAAATACTAAGAATGTGCATCGATTACTCCGCCTTGAATAAGCACTGCCCGAAGGATCCGCTCCCCTTGCCGCGCATTGACCAAGTCATTGATTCGACCACAGGGGCGGAACTTTTGTGTTTTCTGACGCATACCCGGTATCATCGATCCGATGAGGAAGTCCGACCAAAAGGCGACCTCGTTCATCACACCCTTTGGCACCATCTATGTTACCATGCCTTTTGGCTTGAAAAAGCAGGTGCCACCTACCAACGCACGATGCAGCGGTGCCTGAAGGACCAAATTGGCCGGAACGTGCACGCCTACGTCGAAGACATCGCGGTCATGACCCGGAAAGGATCCGACTTGATCAGCCGACTCACTGAAACCTTTGAAAATCTCCGATGGTACAAGATGATGTTGAATCCGCTGAAGTGCGTCTTGGCGTGCCAGCCGGAAAACTCCTTGGCTTCATTGTTTCTCATAGAGGCATTGAGGTTAACACGGATAAAATCAAGGCTATCTTGAGCATCAAGAGGCCAACTTGTCTCAAAGATGTGCAACGATTAACTGGTTGTGTTGCAGCAATCAATAGATTTGTTAGCCGTCTTGGCGAGAAGGCACTACCCTTATACAAGCTCAAGAAAACAGACAAATTTGTCCTGGGATGACGCAGCAGACGCAACACTTCAGGGGTTGAAGAACATGCTCTCCTCCCCACCCATCTTGGCAGCTGGATGAGTTAGAGCCTATGCTCCTCTATTTGGCAGCCTCCAACAAGGTCGTCAGCCTAGTAATCATGGTGGAGCGACAGGAAGAAGGCTATGAATATGGAGTCCAAAGGCCAGTCTACTACATTAGCGAAGTCCTGACGGAATACAAGCCAAGATATCCTCACTTTCAGAAACTAGCCTACGGCATATTCCTAGGCAGCCGGAAGCTGAGGCACTACTTCCAGGAGCACCCTATGACTGTTGTGAGCAAGGCTCCACTGTCAACCATCATCAACAACTCCGACGCAGTAGGGCGCGTAGCAAAGTGGGGCATCGAACTTTCTGCCTTTGACATCAACTATGAAGCCAGAACCTCGATCAAATCGCATGTCTTAGCGGATTTCTTTGCGGATTGGACTGAAGTGCCGGAGGGCACATCTGTGGCGGAACCAGAAGGCTAGGTCATGCATTTTGATGGATCCAAGCAACATCAAGGCTCGGGGGCTGGAGTCACCCTGAAGTCACCAACCGGAGAAGCACTGCAGTACGTCTTGTAGATTCACTTCGAAGCTACAAATAATATGGCGGAATACGAGGCTCTACTACACGGTTTGCGCATCGCTAAGGGAATTGGGATCAATCACATCATATGCTTCGAGATTCCGACCTGGTGGCACAACAAGTAGCCGGAACCTGGAACGCCAGAAACTGGCATGGCGGCTTACAGAGATTTAAGATGACGAGATCGCTAAGTGCTTCCTCGGATATGAAGTCAAGTACGTCAGGAGAGACGATAACACAAACAGATATGCTGTACAAGCTCGGATCCGGCAGAAAACCAATTCCGCCTGGAATTTTCCTGGGGCACCTACGGATACCCTCGGTAAAGGGCGCTAACCCGGAAAACCCAGATATGTCATTATCTCCGGCTAAGGAAGTGATGGCTATCATTCCGGCCTAGAAACAGCCTTTCCTGGACTACCTCATTGATCGGAAGTTTCCGGAGGATGAAGTTCTCGCGCGACAGATCATCAGGCGAGCAAGGTCGTACACAATTGTTGATGCACAACTCTATAAACGAAGTGCAAACGGGGTATTTCTAAAGTGCGTCTCAAATCAAGATGGCATTGAAATCCTCAGAGAGATCCATGCTGCCGGGATTGGCACGTCCTATCCCTCAGCAAAAGCTGCCAGGATTTTACCGGCTCACACAAAGAAGATGCCGAGAAGTCGGTGAAACATTCCGAGGTTGTCGCACTACGCTACTCAACCAAATGCTCCAGTCAGAGCTGAAGACCATCCCTATTACTTGGCCGCTTAAGGTCTCTGGGGCTCGATATGGTCTGAAAGAAGAAATCACCGCGGTTTTGAATACCTTTTGGTCGCTATTGATAAGTCAGAAGGGATCGAGGCAAAGCCATGAGAAAAGCCGATGGTGCTACGCCACTAAAATTTGTTTGCAGCCTCGTGACGAGAGATTCGGCATCCCACACAGCATAATCACAGACAATGGCACAAACTTCGCACAAGGAGAACTAAAGTATTATTGCCATGACCTAGGGATCCGGCTTGACCTTGCATCTGTGGCTCACCCACAATCTAATGGTCAGGTCGAACGAGCCAACGACCTTATACTAGCCGGAATCAAACCTCCGGCTCGAAGAACCGTCGCATGCGCAGCCGAGCTTGGCCGAGGAGTTAGATTCGTTCAGGAGTTTGCGAACTACTCCCTACCAGGTCAACCGGATTAACTGTTCTTCCCGGTATACGGATCCGGTTGTGCTCCCTCCGACATCATCCACGATTCACCGCGAGCCCGCCTACAATGAAGAAACCGACGAGGCTCGGACACTATCTGTGGACCTGATTGAAGAAGCTCGGAACCTAGCCGATCAACGTTCCACCATTTACCAGCAGAACCTCTGACGCTACCATAGTCATCGAGTCCGGAACCGCTTGTTTATGGCAGGTGACTTGGTCCTCCGCCTTCAACAGGTGAAAGATCACAAGTTGCAATCTCCATGGGAAGGACCTTTTGTCATCAGCAAAGTGCTCACAACTATCTCGTTGATTTCGAGAGTTAAAAGATAGACCCGCCAACTGGCACCGAACGAAATGAGAGGATCCGGATGACATATACGATGAAAGAGATCGTCCCTGGAATATAGCACAGCTACGTCCTTTCCACACTTAGCAATTTTCGCATTACATATCTTGTAATATCTATGATGCATGATCAATGAAATAAAGCATATGGTTCACTCCTTGAGTCTTTTACCTCCTTTAGTTTTTCATTTTTGGATCGTGTATGTTTTCCGACTAAAACCGCAGAGCTCGATTTTTCCGCCTAGGCGTGTATGAAAGTTGTGATTTTCAAAATCGTCCTTAAGACATGAGCTTAAGTTTTCTGTATTTTCTGCTGCAAACCATGGATTCCTAGTAGCCACTTCCCACCGTGGTCGGGGCTTGTTTCCCCATATTGACGGATCGCCATCGGGCTTCGTCACGCAGGCGAGCCAAAAGGTCTTCCGGCTCGTGGAAGGTCAAGTGAACAAGCCGGAAAACTTAGAAACTAGCACTTGCTTTTCCAACAAACGAAACATGCATATATATATATATGCATATATATATATATATCAGATAGCAGGATAAGTTTTTCCACCCATGCAATTGTTTCGTTCCTAGCTACTTAAGAATTTAAGTTATATATTACAAACCCTCGATGGGGCCAAAATGATGCATTGTTTTTCCGCAAGATCAAGTTTTTACTTCTCCTTAGCCGGAGAAGAGCCGGATCCATCTTCAGTTTGTGTTGCTTCACCTTCCGCCTCTTTGGCCGGAGAAGAAACAACATCTTCACCATCATCATCTTCGGCTCCCTCTGTCGGAGAAGTGGCGCCATCTTTGGACTTGTCCTTCGAGCTAGTCCATGTGATTTGGCCTTCGTCGCCGGATCCGACAGGTCGCGCCTCCGCTTCTCGCTCCTTGGCATATTTTGCCTCGAGGATTTCGTCAGCGGGCTGCACCACTTTGTCGTAGAATTCATCGTGGTGAATACGGCGCGCGATCTGGGTATTGTAGCCACTACATGCATCTAGTGACGTGTTTACATCTGCTTTTCCGCGCACTCCCGCTTCTTTTCCGCCTCCATGAGCCTGGTCTCTAGATCTTGATACGCGAAGCGTGGGCTCTCGAGCTCGGAGGATGCGGTGGCGAGGGAGGAAGACGCACCTATTAAAGATAAATCAAGATCAATTCAAAGTCGGAATTTGGACACAGTGATAAGCTTGGTCGGAGACATACCTTGGGCTTCTGCCAGTTTCTTTTCCAGTTCTGCAATTCTTTCTTTGCCCACCTGGATATCTTCTTCCTGGCTCAAGGTGACGCGGCGCTGCAGGGAGATGTTCTTGTTCAGTTCATAGTGCAGCGCATGTTGTTCCTGTAAAAGTTAGAGTTCGAATCAGTTTCCGGAGGCATTTATATTTTGTGTGTAGATTCTTTCGAAGCATCATTGCCGGAAAGTTTCCGCCATGACGCTTGGGGGCTACCACGACACTTCAAAAAATTTCAGTTGGTGTTACTCTAAGTATCAAGGCACTAACTATTGCTAGTTTCCGCCTAGATACTTGGGGGCTACTGGGAATATCAGATTACCTTGCGCTGGTCGGAGAAGTCGCTGATTTCCTTCTTGTGGAGTTTAATCTCTGAAGACTCAACATCAGCCTTACCCCTGCATTGCTCATCATGGAGTTCAGCAGTCCTGCTCCAGATCCCACTTCTCCGCCTCCGTCAGCTTGTGGAAGAACTTATGTGAATAAGCCTTCGGAGATGAGTACAGGTTTGTTGGGTCCCCAAAGTTGGCCGAAAACTTACGTCATCATTAGCCAGAGCTTCAGCCTTATCTTGGGAGTTTACTTCTGCCTCCTCCGGGGTCTTGTCCTGAGGCCCTTCCGGAGCCGCCCGCTTTGTAGCGGAACAACTTCCGCCAACCTTCTCGCTGCTCACAGGAATGACTTCCAGAGCTTGGGCAGCTGGGTCGGGGGAAGGCTGGGCTTCAGGCGGAGACGGGTGTGGAGCTTGGTTGGAGGTGCTTGGCGGTGTTGGGGTTACCGGAGGCACGACCGGAGACGTCCTCAAATACTTGGTTATAGGCTTCTGGGTGTTAACCCGTGAAGCCGGAATTTTTTGGCTCCTGTAACAAGCAAGGGAAATATATAAGTAACAAAATTATGAAGTAGGTAACATGTGATTCCGGATACTTACGTGGCGCCGGGGATCAGCGGGCGTGATCCCTTTCCTGCTGTTGCCAGCATTTTAAGGCGATCGCGCTCCGCCTTCTTGGAGTTGAGAGGGGGTGGTGGCTTGGTCTTGGCCTTCTAGGCGGAGGCCTCGCCGCTGGCTCCGGCATCGGAGCCGGAAACCTTGACGCGGGGACGCTTGGCGGTTCGGGGAGCCAATTTCTTCGGTGCTTGCTCCTCCTCCTCGTCGTCGTCCTCCGGATCCTCCTTCGCTGCTTTAGCGCTTGTGGGTGTTCGGATAACGTTCCTAAGATGTTCCTCCGCCAAAGTGTTGAGCTGAAGAGGGAAAGCATGGAAAAGTTAGAACACTGCAAAAACGAGAAGTTAAGATGACTAAAGTACGAATATGTACCGGAGGACATTTGTTGTCGGTGAAGATATCTTTGTTGATCTCCAGAACCTCTTGGCCCCGGAGAATCTTCACAAGCATCCGAATCCTCTTGTTCAGAGAATCCGTTGGCAAGTTGTCGCGGGTGACCCGGAGCTGGTCTTCAACCCTGGAGTATGCACAGATCAGCTGCTTATTGTACTTGAGCGGCTGGATCCGGCGAGTGAACCAGCTGAGGGTAAGGTCCATTCCGGTTAAACCGTCATGGACCAACCAGGAAATTCTCGACGTGGCCTTGTCCAGTTCCGGGAACTGAGCGAGGGCGGGGATGAAGCTCCAGCTGGCTAGCTCCTCCGGGGGCTTGTTGATGAACTTGGGAAGCCCCTCGTGGACACTCGGAATCGCGATGTTCTTGACGTAGAACCATCCGGCATTCTAGTACCAGACGGACTCGTGCGATGAGTGCGGCGGGTACATCCTTTGAGGGCGGAGCATGAAGGTCATGCTTCTGCAGTTAACCATCGCTTTGTCCTTCGTCTCCTTCTTGACGCGGAAAAAGAACTGCCACAGGCGGATGTCGGGGCGGATTCCGAGATGCCCCTCGCAGAGCGTCACGAAGTTAGAGAGCAGGAGGTAGGCGTTGGGGCATATGTTGTGTGTCTGGAGGCCATATGTGGAGAGGACGGAGAGGAAGAACTCGGAGCATGGGAGAGATAGGCCGCGCTCCACCCAAGCTTTGGTGAAGACACGTTCTTCGGGATCCGGCTTGGGGGTGACGGAGTCTTTATGAAAGCTCCAATCTAGAGCAATCATGCCCTCCTTCTCGAAGGCTCTGAGATCCGAATCGGTGACCTCGCACGGCCACCATTGACCCTTTTCGCCTTCACGGTTCCGGGCTTTGGATGCCTTTTTCTGCTCCGCTTCCAGCACTTTTGCGGCCATTCTTGCTTGACCCTCAAGCTCTTCTCGGATTTCTTGAAGGGTTGGGATCCGGCCTAGCACGTTGCTGGAAGTGGCGGAGAAAGGTTGAGCCAGCCTGGTATCGGAAATGTGTGGTGGTAGGAAAGCTAATGGTTCCGGAAAACTTGGTTCCGGTGAGCTCGGTTCTGGACTATTCGGAGAACTACCAGTACACTTAGGTGAATTAGTGGACATGTTTCCGGCTGCATGCATGTGGTGAAATGATCCGAGTAGCCGGAACTAAACTAAGCTAAACTATGTCTTCTTCTATGGGTCCGGCGAACTTACCGGCAATGGCGTGGCGGTTCCCCGTTGTGCCGGCGAGGTCGAGATCGTCGGACTTGGCGAGCGGAGCTCCGGATGACCACGAATCGGCATCGGATGAAGATTCCCGATCAACCACGTGCAGCTCAGGTCGAGAACGGTCCTAGAGCGGCGGCGGATGAAGCTCTCTGCGGGAAGGTTCGCCGGAGATGAGATCTGCGGGGCGGCGCTATCGCGAGGTAGGAGATGAAGTGTGAATGCGGTGAAAAGAATGAAAGTTACCGCACGCGAGGGGTATTTATAGGCCCCGCGCAGAGATTCGTGAGCCGGATCCAATGGTAGAAACGGAACAGTCGCACCGTTGGATAGCCGCCACGTGTCTTAGGTCAAAGCGGTGAAACCGACATAGTGGTGACACCTAACTACGCACTTTCGAAATTTCCGGCTGAAGATTCGCATCTCCGAAGAATTAGCGCGGGAAAAATGGAAGTTGTGCGCGATGTGGGCAAAAAATCTGCTAGGTTACTATTACAGAAGAACGAATGATTTCTGGTTGATTGAGATCGGAAACGATGAAGTTTTAGAAGCTCTTCGAGATTCTCTTCGGATCCGAACAAAGCTAGACGGAGGAATGATGAATCTCGGAGAACTTCGGGGGCTACTACTGTGGGTATACTTTATGGGTATATCAACGACGTAGTCTAGATCCGGCAAGCCTGGGTGGCCCACAGATGGTGATGGTGGCATATGGCCCATCGGGCGGCCCAGTTGTTGTTGATAGAAGATGGTTGATGTCTAGCCCAGGAACAGGAGCCGGATCTCAACCGACCTACACGAAGTCGGATCCGTGAAGGCCCATGAAGTATCCGGATTCACTACGGCGAGTAAGGAAAGGTGGATCCTTGACGTGCACGACAATGTATATTCCGTACTTAGGCTTCTTGTATTCCGGCTAGGACTCTCCGTCTAAACTCTAGATCCGTGCGCCTTTATAAGACTGATCCCGGGAGCCCTAGAGGCACAACCACAAGTCATTGTAACAACGCGAAAGCGCCGCATAATACTGCATAAGTAGCAGGGGCCCTGCCATCGTGCAGGTGTTCCGAAGCTGGGTAACTCGCGTACCACCGTCCCGAGGACACTCCGCCCAATGGCCCCTACTTCTTCCCCCCCTCGTGAGGATCCCTCTTCCGAGGCACCATCGAATAGGCAACGACAACAGCGTTTCCCCCTCCGATCTCCGTCGGCAGCGGCCTACTGACTCTCTGTTTATGTGTTTTTGATCTATGCCGCCGACGCCTCGACGAAACCCCTTGGGGTCATATATAGCAAGTCGGTTCGCGAAAGATTGAGTTTAATCGGACGGACGAGGTGCAAACGACCCCATGTGGCGTGTCCAAAGGGGGAGGGCGCGCCACCTGCCCTAGTTTTCAGCTCCTTGACCTCCCGGTGTCCCACTTTAGCACATTTGTCCGTCTCAAAATTCCGAAGCGTGGCCCCTGACCTTGCCATTTTTCGAGTCCCATAGCTCCTCCTGGGAAGTCAAAACACTAAAAAGTGGCGTTTTCTTCCGAACATAATTAGAACCAGAGGAGGGAGATTGTTTAGAAAATCCCCTAAATCATTATAAAACATGGGATAACATTATATAAGGTGCAAATATGTGGTAATATATTGCAATAAAGTGCGAAGTTCATGTATGCATTTTACATGCATCAACGACGCTAGAAGGTATGCTCACTCCAACTTAATGAAGATGCAGTTGATGCAACCACTATGATGTAGTCCTTCAATTCCACAGCAACGGCGCCTGAAAATGTTCTTGATGGCAACAACTCTGTGTGTACCAACTCGTTGGGACTCCAAGTGCAGAGTGTTGTAGCAAGCTTATATTTCCCACAAGGATGACTCGAGGGTTTATATCGAACTCTTGGGAAACTAGTAAGGGGTTATTTCTTCTTCTCCTCTTCTAGCAACCTGCAAAGAATTTTTTTGTCTTGTCTCCCTGATGTATGTAAAATGCATGCATGGACTTTGTAGTTTGTTGACACATATTCCCACATATTTACAACATATGTGATGTTATATCCATGTTTTATATTGATTTTTGGGGGATTTACCAATGGCCCCTTTATTTTGGTTATAACTCAGGAGGATAGGAAAACCCAGTTTTGTGTATTTTTAGCTTTCAGAGACCTAAAGAGATATTTTTCAAAAACTTTGCTTTGCAAGTTGCTAGAAGAGGAGAAGAAGAAACAACCCCTTACCAAGTCCTTGAGAGTTCGATATAAACCCTCGAGCCACTCTTGTGGGGAAAAAGAAGCTTGCTACAACACTCTGCACTTGGAGTCCCAACGAGTTGGTACACACCGAGTTGTTGCCATCACCTTCGCGCCATTGATTTTATGCAGCCTCTGCAGCATGACCTCGTCTTCTTCGAATACAACATGTCCAAGAGCAGAAACATAACAATGACGTTGCTATGGACTCTGACGTGGCCTAGCACTAACATAAGCGGCATAACGTCCTTGTTGTGGACTCCGGCGTAGCTACCAAGCAACAACACCAAGATGAACTCGCCATGGATTCCGACGTGCCTTCTCCCCGATCAGCTTCTCTAACGATTCATCTGAGGTCAGTACTTCTAGGTCAAGTAAATCCTACAACAACGGTCGGATCTAGTCCATTAATCCTATGTTTGCACTTATAATCCTAGGCTTATGTTTTGGTTTAATTCAAAATTCATCTACTTGATTTAGATATCTGAATATGTTAAAATTTTCATGTATGTGATCCTTTATTATTCATATGTGGATCTGATCGTGATTTATTTTTCTTATAAAGTAGCAAAGTTATATTTGATGATGTTATGCCTTGATCCCTCTATTTAGATATATTTAATATAGGTAGATGAATGCTAGATGACATGTACTATTTGTGCCAAAACTACAAGCATCTACAAATTATCAAACTAGAATACTTTTCCATTTTGCTAGTAAGTATTTATGTTGGGCTTGTGCTTCCATAACCCCCCAAATCTCAAAATAGTGTAACCAAAACATTTAATCGCAGCCATCCTACACCTAATCCCGAACATATATCGTTTAATCTCATATGTTCTATTGTTTCACTCATAAAGATACCTCTTCTGTGGTTTACACTATTTTAAGATTTGGGGGTCTATGGAAGCCCAAGCATTTATGTTGGTGCTTACAAATTACTACGAAAGTAAAATAAGTTAGTACCAGAACTAAATGCCTGTATAGATTGTCTAATTTGTTTAGAGGCTTCATATGGCCTTTTTTATAAGCTTATAGTGGGTAATGTCATATGTGTGATAATATATGAGGTTTTCTATGTTATCACCCGATGGTACTTCCTACTATGGAGGTAGTAACATAGAATGGTAACATGCTACAAAGCTAAGTTACTCTCCACATTATGACTAGCCTATTTTCAGTTGGTAATGGACCTAAGGTGTGTTTCATGTTGGTCGTCTGAATTGTGTTTTAGGATGTTCTTATGTTTGTGGCGCGTGTAATGAATGAATATTGTATTTGCGTTTATGTAGTACTACCGCACTTTGTTACTATTATGAGTTATGTATTCCATACATGCATGTGTTTATGTCTTGTTTGTTTAGAGGTGTCGGATATGTGTTTGTTTTATTGGCTAAGCAAGTGTGATGAAAGTTATATGTTTATTTTTTCGGCTGATGCAACTATGCGATGAAGTTTTGTTTTATGCCATCTATATATCTGTATTCGAAGCCAGTGTGTGTGTTATGATATTCTACATGAGTATTTAATTTATTTTCTTCTTTTCTCTGATTTATGTTATTATTGATGGTGCGCTCATGGAGAAAATCATGTGTCGACACCTAATTAATTACCAGCCTTAATACATCATTTTTGTATGCATCATGTGATAAAATACCAACAACATATGTTTATTTACGGTCCTTCAATGATATATCCTATATGGTCGACGAATCTAATAATACGAACGCTGCAACTAAACGTGACAAACAATGTATGACTAAATCAGGTCATCAGTGTTATAAGCACTCCCAACCAAGATAAACAATTACGTCACCAATTTTTCAGAAGAACTAGTGACGGATAATTTGTGCCCTTTTTCATCTTTTCGCAGACATGTACCAACGATGTAATATTATTTCGCTCATCAGTTGCACGCGACGCGGAGACCAGTGGCAGACTTTTGACTTTTCATCATGGGTGTTGTTACAGATATATGAATTTTTTCAGAAGTGTGCTAGTTACACCACTAGAAGAGAAACTTTCTTGGAATCTTTCATTCTTAATTGTTTCAAAACTTTATATAGGTACTTCAGCTAAGCCCTATTATGTACCTGAATCTATCTCTATAGATCTGAGGCCTAATGCGTAAGTTGATTCGCATAAGTTTTCTCATGTAAAAACTATTTTTCAATGATTCTTTGTTGGTATTAAGAAGCGGAAATACTTTCGTACACCCACGCATGGGTGTGGGTGTTTCCGTCACCATTTATTTATTTCTCGAGATTTGTGCCTACTATGGTAGATGGAAAGATTTCTTTCCCTCTCCTCTTTTTATTTGAATTTCAAAGCACAATGAATGGTGACGGAAACACCCAAACCCATGTGTGGGTGCACAAAATCCACTCTCTATTAAGAAGAGGTATATTTAAAATTACAAATATGTAATCCACATGAAGAATCAGATATTCTAATGCACTTCCACTAACTTTCTCGTAAACACAAGCCTCCTCGGCATTATTAATGCAGCCAAAACCTTTAACCACTTCATCACAGCGAAGATTTCAACTGTGTAATGCTTGCTTTAGTCCATGAAAATTGCACACCTTTCCAAACTTGTTTGTATTAAAAAAACCTTTCTATTGCATCATATATACATCCTCAGTAAGAATCCATTAAGGAATTTGGTGTTGACATTCGCTGCCATATCATACATCGCTATGGGAGAGAAAGTCTCATTGTAGTCAATTTCTTCAATTTATCTGAAATCTTTTACGATAAGTTGATATTTATATACGTAAACATTTCTGCTAGCACCCGTTTTATTTTTATATGTTCATTTTGTAGGGATTCGTAGCATAAAAAACAAAAAATTTCCTACCGCAAGAACGAATAAAAAGCCAAGCTAGTAGATGGTAGCAATGAGGTGAAGATCATCATACCCTTGAAGATTGCTAAGCGTTAACGAGATAAATCTCGTGGTTGATGTAGTCGATCACTTGCCGCTTGCAAAAGCGCGTAGAAGATCTTGACAGCGACACACCCGCAGCACTTCACACTTGGCCACATCGCTCGGTGTTGATGACCAACATTCTCCCTCCTCCGCTGGCAGCGGATGTAGTAGATCCTCTCGTAATCCCGCCAGCACGACGTGGTGGTGGAGATCTCCCAAGCTTCGCCGTAAGCACCACAGAGAGAAGATGGAGGAGGGAGTGGTGGGGTTTGGGAGAGGGGGCACTTTGCCCTGCCTGGTGCCCTTGGGCGGCGGTGCTGTCGCCGTGGTACGCCTCCCTCTCCCTCTTATACAGGAACCTCCTAGCTGCTCCCAAAACTAATTTGAAGTCCAACTCCAAAACTGCCATAAGGGAAAAATCTAGGGGAGGTGGGATTGCTCCCTTTCCTTCTCCTTTGGCCAGCCAAGGTGGTGGAGTCCACCATGGACTCCACCTTCCCTCTTGGTTGGCCGGCTAGGGTTGGTGGAGTCCATCCGGACTCCACCTTTCATAATGATTTATCCAGCTTCTAGAACATTCTAGCGCCTTCCATAAATGCACCGGATCATTTCCAAACTTGGAAAGTGACTTCCTATATATGAATCTTATTCTCCAGACCATTCCATATCTATTTAAAACGATATCAAACCATAAGTGTGTCACCCTACGGTTCGAGAACTATGCGGACATGATCGAGACTCTTCTATGATCAATAACTATATAGCGGGACCTGGAGATCCATAATAGCTCCCACATATTTAACGATGACTTCATGATCGAAAGAACTATTTGCATAAAATAACAATTCCCTTTGTCTCGCGATATTTTACTTATCCGAAGTTTGATCGTTGGTATCTCCATACCTAGTTCAACCTCGTTACCGATAAGTACTCTTTACTCGTACCGTGATATGATATCCCTTGTGAACCAGTCACATGCTTGCAAGCTAATTGGATGTCATTCCAACGAGAGGGCCCAGAGTATATTTATCCGTCATTAGCTTGGACAAATCCCACTATTGATCCAAGTGCCTCAACCCTATACTTTCCGAACACTTAATGCCACCTTTATAATAACCCATTTACGAAGTAGTGTTTGGTGTCATCAAAGGATCATCCGGTGTAGGTGATTAACATGATATCATGGTCGAAGGATTAAGTTACTATGTATTTTAAAGCTTGAAGCAGAACGAACTAAATGACTTGATCATATGCTACGCTTACTATGGGTGTATGTCCATCACATCATTCACCCAATGATATGACCTTGTTATTAAGAACATCAAATGTTCATGATCATGAAACTATGATCATCTATTAATCAACAAACTAGTTTAACAAGAGGCTTACTAGGGACTCTTTTATGTTTACAAAACACACATGTATTAATGTTTCCGGTTAATACAATTATATCATGGGATGTAAAATTTTATCTTAAACACAAAGATATAATAATAACCACTTTATTATTGCCTCTTGAGCATATCTCCAACACATTTACATTCGATAGGCTTGGGCCTTGAGGAGGGTCTGATGCATGTAAACTGCATACATGAACTTTGTCCTTTATCATATTGAATTCCCACATATTTACAACACATATGATGATAATTCCATGTTTTACTTGATTCATGGGGATTTACCAATGATCCTCTTTGTTTGGTTTATAACCCCGCAGAACAGGAAAATCCCGTTTCGCGTATTTTTCAGTTTCTGAGACGTATACGGAGTCAAATTGACCTGCGATTTTTGAAGCATCATTGTTTCGTCAGGAGAAACACAATGGACTTTTGAAGCACACCTGGAGAGGCCCGAGGGCCGAACGAGCATAGGTGGCGTGGCCCTAGAAGCAGGCCGCGCCACCCACCTCCGTTCGCCCCTCGATCATCCGCTTGCCCCAATTCGTTCGCCCACCAACGTATTTTGCCCTAAAAACGACTATATATAAGACCACAAAGAGTTCTCGTGAGGAGAGCGCCGTAGAAAGACAGAAGCACCAAAACGGAGGCTGCTGCAGAGAAGATTGGATGGGGAAACTCCGCCGGGATCACCGCCAGAGGGATCTCCACCCTCTCCAACGTCTTCATCATCATCACCATGAACAAGAGGGAGTAGTCCACCTACATGTATAGCAGTTTGATCTATTTCTCTCATGTTCTTCATAGTACTTAGTGCCATATGAGCTGCCTATCATGATTATGGTCATATTTGTAATACCTGTGTGGCGGATCCTTGTTCTATGATATTTTTATACGAGATATGATCTTATTATATTTGTGAGATGTGTTGATAGATGCATATTATGTACCCCGTTCTTAAGTTTATGTTCTGATCCAACATCTAGGCAAGAGTGTGTGCGGGGTGATGTGTGTGTTAGATGGAGTAGCAAGGTTTTAATAATTGGATAGTGACAATAAGTTCAAGAGTTATTATGGCTTTGCCTTTGTTTTGCTACCTCACTAGGGATAAAGTGAATGCTTGTGCTATGTTCATCATGTGACAGTAATGATGATCTTGTTTGTTCAAGGTAGCATATTTGATATTCAAACTCCATGTCAAAGTACTTATTGCTATGCTCTGTTAATTCTTAATACAAGATTGATGAAGTTTCATTCATGTGGAGCATAAGAGAGGTGTGTTGAATCGTATCTATGTTAGGACGTGATGCCCATATTAATTTTGATCTTACATGTAATATTATTTGCACCTTCATATCTCATTGATGAATTGCTTTTTGTCCACCACATTACGAGAGAATAGTCAAGTTAACCCATGAACTCCGGTCCACTTTTTATCATAAGAAACATCTTTATATTGCATTTACATTGTTTTATATTTGCTTCACTATTTTACTCCGAGAATACAAAAATATTTACTTTTCTTATTTTCATTAAAAACACGAAAAACAATCAATCTCTTTACAGTTTTTACTTATTTGCTTTATCTAGTTTAGTTTACTACTTGTTTTATTACTACTTGTGTTATTTACTTACGCGGAATCTTGTAATTTAGAACCACATGGTGGAGTTGGGGACACAAGGCATTTACTTACTTGCAGGATTGCTTGAAGAGGAGAGAAGAGAATACTTTTCCATCCAGTTTCCCGAGAGTTTGATATAAACACTTGAGTCACCCTTGTGGGGAAGATACTTCCTTGATACAACACTCTGCACTTGGCGTCCCAATGTATCACGATATTTTTGGCGTTGCTAGTAGACCTAATCAAGAGTATTTTCTGGTGCCGTTGCCGAGGAACTAAGGAACTTGCATTACAGTGGTTGCCGCGCAAGAAGCTCTAAGCACTGCAGGAGATTTTATGGCACTGTTTCTCACCCAAGCTTGGGGCGGTAAAATCACTGTGAGATCTCCTATCTCTTTTAGATTTTGCATCGTTTTTTATTTTTCTTGCTTTTAGTTTTTGTTTGGTTGTTAGTTCTCTTTCTTAAAAATTGAAAAGCTCATAAAAAGTAGTATCAATCATGTCTAGGCAAGGTAAAAAGTTAAGAGGAGCAACAGAGGATTGTATCTATCTTACATACTCAACAGTTATTAGCTACAACCTTGGTCCTAATATTACAATTGCTATCTGTAAATTGAGTTTGATCATGGGAATGCCTTGGAAGCTGAGCATCATATTAAAAAAAATTAGGAACTTTGTGCTCAAATTGTCACTCCAAACACAGATCCCTATGTATTAAGAATTAAGCTACTACTGGGTATGAAACTTTGCCTCAACAAGATAAACATTGGTTTAATATGAGGGTCGCATTTCTAGAAGCATATGGGGATTGCTCTAATAATCATCAAAAATTATGCTTTCTTTCAAACAAATGGAAAAATAAACTATAGTTCAATCATGGAGAAGGTATAATAAATTGACTTACAATTTATAACATGGTGTGAGAGACTATATGCATTTGAATAGCTTTTATCTTGGTCTAAGTCAACCTAGTAGGCATCATTGAAACAGAGAATCTGACACACATTTTGTCTTTCTTAATACTTGTGATGCTATCAAGGTATTAGATGGAATTTTGGCAGCCAATTATATGTATAAGATCATAAGATACGCCGGTATTAGATATATGTATACCAAAGAAAACTACGTAGTTGAGGAAACTATACCTTTGAGTGCTATGTATGGAAAAGAAGCTCTTGAGCCTACTAATGACAAACATATTGAAGAAGTTAAAATTCTTAGTGAAGCTAGGAAACCACTCTTGGATCTTATAAATGTAGCTTGAATGAATTGATTGCTATACTAGAAAAAATTGCTACAGATCCCACTATCAATGTTAATCAAGCTGGTTTTGGTTCTTATATTGCCAACTATGTTATTAAAGAAAATATTCAGAGGTATAATAATGAGGCCATGATACCACCTAAGCTCGGGGATGCGTGGATTCCCAATATTTTAATATTTATTGACAAAGAATCACACCATGCTATTCTTGATCTAGGATCTAGTGTTTCTGTTATGTCTAAAGAGCTATATGATTTACTGATACGTCTCCAACGTATCGATAATTTCTTATGTTCCATGCTACTTTATTGATGATACCTACATGTTTTATGCACATTATATGTCATATTTATGCATTTTCTGAACTAACCTATTAACAAGATGCCGAAGAGCCATTTGCTGTTTGGTTTCAAATCCTAGTAAAGAAATATTCTCGGAATTGGACGAAACTTTCGCCAGGGTCCTATTTTTGCACGAAGCTTGAAGACCGAAGACCTAAGTGGGGCCACGAGGCGGCCAGGAGGGAGGCCGGCGCGCCCAGCCCGGCCGCGCCGACCTGCCCCCGGCCCTCGTGTGGCCCCCGCGCTGACCTTCCGCCTACTTAAAGCCTCCGTCGCGAAACCCCAAGACGAGAGCCACGATACGGAAATCCTACAGACGCCCGCCGCGAATCCCATCTCGGGGATTCTGGAGATCGTCCGCACCCTGCCGGGAGAGGGATTCATCTCCGGAGGACTCTTCATCGCCATGATCGCCTCCGGAGTGATGAGTGAGTAGTTCACCCCTGGACCATGGGTCCATAGCAGTAGCTGATGGTCGTCTTCTCCTTGTTGTGCTTCATTGTTGGATCTTGTGAGCTGCCCAACATGATCAAGATCATCTATCTGTAATACTATATGTTGTGTTTGTCGGATCCGATGGATAGAGAGTACTATGATTATGGTGATTATCAATCTATTGTTTATGTGTTGTTTATGATCTTGCATGCTCTCCGTTATTAGTAGAGGCTCTGGCCAAGTTTTTGCTCTTAACTCCAAGAGGGGTATTTATGCTCGATAGTGGGTTCATGCCTTCATTGACACCTGGGATCGTGACAGAAGGTTCTAAGGTTGTGATGTGTTGTTGCCACTAGGGATAAAACATTGATGCTATGTCTAAGGATGTAGTTGTTGATTACATTACGCACCATACTTAATGCAATTGTTCTGTTGCTTTGCAACTTAATACCTGAGGGGGTTCGGACGATAACTCGGTGGACTTTTAGGCATAGATGCAGTTGGATGGCGGTCTATGTTCTTTGTCGTAATGTCTTGATTAAATCTCACTATATTTACCATGTCATGTATATGCATTGTTATGCCTTTCTCTATTTGTCAATTGCCCGACTGTAATTTGTTCACCCAACATGCTTTTATCTTATGGGAGAGACACCTCTAGTGAACCGTGGACCCCGGTCCTATTCTTTACATAGCATACAATCTACTTGTTTTACCTTTTCTTTGCAAACATCTTCCACTCGATACGTTTAATCCTTTGTTACAAGAAGTCGGTGAGATTGACAACCTCACTGCTTCGTTGGGGCAAAGTACTTTGGTTGTGTTGTGCAGGTTCCTAGTTGGCGCCGAATCCCTGGTGTTGCGCGCATCACATTTCGCGACCATCAACCTTCAACGTGCTTCTTGGCTCCTCCGGTTCGATTAAACCTTGGTTTCTTTCTGAGGGAAAACTTGCTACCGTGCGCATCATACCTTCCTCTTGGGGTTCCCAACGAACGTGTGAGTTACACGCCATCAAGCTCTTTTTCTGGCGCCTTGCCGGGGAGATCAAGACACACTGCAAGGGGAGTCTCCACTTCTCAATCTCTTTACTTTGTTTTTGTCTTGCTTTATTTTATTTACTACTTTGTTTGCTGCACTAAATTAAAATACAAAAAATTAGTTGCTAGTTTTACTTTATTTGCTATCTTGTTTGCTATATCAAAAACACAAAAATTAGTTACTTGTCTTTACTTTATTTGCCTAGTTTACTTTATTGATGTTATCATGAGTAATCCTGAAGTTGAAGTTCGTTCTTTTAAGCAACATGGTGGAGAAAGTTTTAAAGATGCTTGGTATAGAATTAGTAATGCTCATCAAAGGTGCATTAAGAAACACTCCACCACTATCCTTCTTAGGAACTTTTATGTTGGTTTATCTAGTTGGAATAGATATGATACTCTTTGAGGCAATTTCCTAGGTACTCTCGCTTTAGAAGCTAGTTGCATCATTGAGAGTCTAGTTGGAATACCACCTGTTAATGAAGTTAAAATTGAAATCTCTCTTGAAGATGTTATGAAAAAATTGGAAACCATAGAGAAAAATTTTCCAAGTGTTGAAACTAAATTGGGAATGTTATTTGACAAAACTTATGAACTTGATAAATCCTTAGGAGGAATTGATGAAAGAATTAGTATCCTAGGAACTTGTGTTGTCCATGATAATCAAACCAATAGGATTGATGAACTTGAAAAGCTATGGGAACCTTGGGTTCAACCTTTTCTTCTCTCAAGTATAATGAGAAAGCTTATGTGGGTAAAGAGCAAAAATTCATGTACGCCTCTAAGGTGCCTAAACAAAAGAATTATTATAGGCCTAAAATTGCTAAAACCCCTAGCACTATCATAGAAAATCTAGATAATGGAACACCTAAAGTACCCCCTGCAACAAGTTGTGTTTGCATGAAGAATAATGATGTTGATGCTTCTACTCTCGATGTTACTTGATTTGCACTTTCTGCGCCTAGCAAAGGCTAAAGAAAGCGCTTATGGGAGACAACCCATGTTTTTACCTACAGCAATTTTTTGTTTTATTGAGTCTTGGAAGTTGTTTACTACTGTAGCAACCTCTCCTTATCATGTTTTTGTGCCAAGTAAAGTTTCTATGTCAAAGTTGATGTTATATTTGGGATCGCTGCGCAGAAACAGCATTGCTGTCTGTCACGAATCTGGGCATAATTCTCTGTAGAAAATTCAAAAAATCTGCCAATTTACGAGCGTGATCCTCAGATATGTACGCAACTTTCATTAGTTTTGAGTTTTTCCATTTGAGCAAGTCTGGTGCCATTTATAAATTCGTCTTTACGGACTGTTCTGTTTTTGACAGATTCTGCCTTTTTTCGCATTGCCTCTTTTGCTATGTTGGATTTATTTTTTGATCCATTAATGTCCAGTAGCATTATGCAATGTCCAGAAGTGAAAATAATGATTGTGTCACCTCTGAATGAGTGAATTATTAATGATGCACTAACCCTCTAATGAGTTTGCTTGTTTGGTGTGAAGGAAGTTTTCAAGGGTCAAGAGAGGAGAATGATATACTAAGATCAAGAGGAGTGAAAGCTCTAAGCTTGGGGATGCCCCCGTGGTTCATCCCTGCATATTTTAAGAAGACTCAAGCGTCTAAGCTTGGGGATGCCCAAGGCATCCCCTTCTTCATCGACAACATCATCAGGTTCCTGAAACTATATTTTTATTCAATCACATCTGTGTTCTTTACTTGGAGCCGGTTTGTTTTCGTTTTGTTTTTGTTTGAATAAGATGGATCCTAGCATTCACTTTGTGGGAGAGAGACACGCTCCGCTGTTGCATATGGACACATGTGTCCTTAGGCTTTACTCATAATGTTCAAGGCGAAGTTTCTTCTTCGTTAATTTGTTATATGGTTGGAATTGGAAAATGCTACATGTAGTAATTCTAAAAATGTCTTGGATAATGTGATACTTGGCAATTGTTGTGCTCATGTTTAAGCTCTTGCATCATATGCTTTGCACCCATTAATGAAGAAATACATAGAGCTTGCTAAAATTTGATTTGCATATTTGGTTTCTCTAAGGTCTAGATAATATCTAGTATTGAGTTTTGAACAACAAGGAAGACAGTGTAGAGTCTTATAATGTTTACAATATGTCTATTTGAGTCTTGCTGCACTTGTTCATCCTTGAGTTTGCTTCAAATAACCTTGCTAGCCTAAACCTTGTATCGAGAGGGAATACTTCTCATGCATCCAAAATCCTTGAGCCAACCACTATGCCATTTGTGTCCACCATACCTACCTACTACATGGTATTTACCCGCCATTCCAAAGTAAATTGCTTGAGTGCTACCTTTAAAATTCCATCATTCGCCTTTGCAATATATAGCTCATGGGACAAAATAGCCTTAAAACTATCGTAGTATTGAATATGTACTTATGCACTTTATATTTTATTAAGTTGCCCGTTGTGCGATAACCATGTTTCTGGGGAACGCCATCAACTATTGTTGAATATCATGTGAGTTGCTATGCATGTCCGTCTTGTCTGAAGGTCTATCATTTTAGTGGTTGGAGCATGCAAAATTGTTAGAGAAGAACATTGGGCCGCTAACTAAAGCCATGAATCATGGTGGAAGTTTCAGTTTTGGACATATATCCTCAATCTCATATGAGAATAATAACTTTGCTACATGCTTATGCATTTAAGAGGAGTCCATTATCTGTTGTCCATGTTGTCCCGGTATGGATGTCTAAGTTGAGAATAATCAAAAGCGAGAAATCCGAAATGCGAGCATTCTCCTTGGACCTTTGTACAAGCGGCATGGAGGTACCCCTTTGTGACACTTGGTTGAAACATGGCATGCAAAGATCCGGTAGTCCAAGTTAAGTAGGACGAGGTGCGGGCACTATTAGTATACTATGCGTGAGGCTTGCAACTTGTAAGATATAATTTTCATAACTCATATGCTTTATTACTACCGTTGACAAAATTGTTTCATGTTTTCAAAATAAAAGCTCTAGCACAAATACAGCAATCGATGCTTTCCTCTTTGAAGGACCATTCTTTTACTTTTATTGTTGAGTCAGTTTACCTATCTCCTTCCACCTTAAGAAGCAAACACTTGTGTGAACTGTGCATTGATTCCTACATACTTGCATATTGCACTTGTTATATTACTTTATGTTGACAATATCCATGAGATATACATGTTATAAGTTGAAAGCAACCGCTGAAACTTAATCTTCTTATGTGTTGCTTCAACACCTTTACTTTGATTTATTGCTTTACGAGTTAACTCTTATGCAAGACTTATTGATGCTTGTCTTGAAGTACTATTCATGAAAAGTCTTTGCTATATGATTCAGTTGTTTACTCATGTCATTACCATTGCTTTGATCGCTGCATTCATTACATATGTTTACAAATAGTATGATCAAGATTATGATGGCATGTCACTTCAGAAATTATCTTTGTTATCGCTTTACCTGCTCGACGAGCAGAACTAAGCTTGGGGATGCTGATACGTCTCCAACGTATCGATAATTTCTTATGTTCCATGCTACTTTATTGATGATACCTACATGTTTTATGCACATTATATGTCATATTTATGCATTTTCTGAACTAACCTATTAACAAGATGCCGAAGAGCCAGTTGTGTTTTCTGCTGTTTTTGGTTTCAAATCCTAGTAAAGAAATATTCTCGGAATTGGACGAAACTTTCGCCTGTGGTCCTATTTTTGCACGAAGCTTCCGAAGACCGAAGACTAACGAAGTGGGGCCACGAGGCGGGGTGAGGGAGGCCGGCGCGGCCAGGCCCCGGCCGCGCCGACCTGCCCCCGGGGCCCTCGTGTGGCCCCCGCGTTGACCTTCCGCCTACTTAAAGCCTCCGTCGCGAAACCCCCAAGACCGAGCCACGATACGAAAACTCCCAGAGACGCGCGCCGCGAATCCCATCTCGGGGATTTGGAGATCGCCCTCCGCACTCGGAGAGGGGATTCATCTCCCGGAGGACTCTTCATCGCCATGATCGCTCCGGAGTGATGAGTGAGTAGTTCACCCCCGGACCATGGGTCCATAGCAGTAGCTAGATGGTCGTCTTCTCCTTGTTGTGCTTCATTGTTGGATCTTGTGAGCTGCCTAACATGATCAAGATCATCTATCTCGTAATACTATATGTTGTGTTTGTCGGGATCCGATGGATAGAGAGTACTATGATTATGGTGATTATCAATCTATTGTTTATGTGTTGTTTATGATCTTGCATGCTCTCCGTTATTAGTAGAGGCTCTGGCCAAGTTTTTGCTCTTAACTCCAAGAGGGGGTATTTATGCTCGATAGTGGGTTCATGCCTTCATTGACACCTGGATCGTGACAGAAGGTTCTAAGGTTGTGATGTGCTGTTGCCACTAGGGATAAAACATTGATGCTATGTCTAAGGATGTAGTTGTTGATTACATTACGCACCATACTTAATGCATTGTCTGTGCTTTGCAACTTAATACTGGAGGGGTTCGGACGATAACCTGAAGGTGGACGTTTTAGGCATAGATGCAGTTGGATGGCGGTCTATGTTCTTTGTCGTAATGCCCGGATTAAATCTCACTATATTTACCATGTCATGTATATGCATTGTTATGCCTTTCTCTATTTGTCAATTGCCCGACTGTAATTTGTTCACCCAACATGCTTTTATCTTATGGGAGAGACACCTCTAGTGAACTGTGGACCCCGGTCCTATTCTTTACATAGCATACAATCTACTTGTTTTTGTTTTCTTTGCAAACATCTTCCACTCGATACGTTTAACTTTTTGTTAAAAAGGTGAGATTGACAACCTCACTTTGGGGCAAAGTACTTTGGTTGTGTTGTGCAGTTCCTAGTTGGCGCCGGAATCCGGTGTTGCGCCGCATCACATTTCGCGACCATCAACCTTCAACGTGCTTCTTGGCTCCTCCTGGTTCGATTAAACCTTGGTTTCTTTCTGAGGGAAAACTTGCTACTGTGCGCATCATACCTTCCTCTTGGGGTTCCCAACGAACGTGTGAGTTACACGCCATCATTTACTCAACCTTAAAAATATGGAAAAATTCTCTGTTGATTTATTACTTGCTGATGATTCAACCAAAAAGGCAATAGGAAAAGTAAACGATGTTATGGTTGAATTACATATGACATATGTACCTGTTGAATTCATTGTTATGGACATGGGAAGAAATTCCTCTAGTCCTATTATCCTTGGAAGACCTTTTCTGAGAACAACAGGGGCTATCATTGATTCAAAGAAAGAGAATTTTAAGTTTATGTTCCCTCATAAGAAGTGTATGGAACACTTTCCAAGGAAGATGGAGGCAGCATTTATGCTACCATAAAAATTCCATGTCACTTGAATCAAGTAAGTAAGCCTAGCTATATGGCTATAAAGAAAGCGTTTTGCGGGAGGCAAACCGAGATGTTTTTATTTGTGCTTTTTATTTTTGCATGCTTGTTGTACCATGTTAGTTTTATTTTAGTTTACTCTCTGGTTTTAAAATAAAGTATCAAGTTTTTACCCATTTGGATGTTTAAATTTGCAAACATAATATGGAGTTGCTGATTTCTGCGCTGCACTTTTTAGTGCATGATTTTTGTATTTTTACTGGTAGCTCCGGAAAATATGTCCTTCATAATATAGCTTAAACTTTTCATCCACTATATTCACGTAAATTTATTAATTTTATGGTGTGTATAAGTCGAGCAAAAAATTCAGTTTTGTTGTAGCAAAAATTCTGGACAGATTCTGCCTTGTTTTGTTAGATCCATTCTTTTGAGTATCAAGGTAATTTTAACTTGGATATTTTGATATGATAGAATGAGTAGAACATTATGTTCTCTCTGGTTCATGAAGATATAATTTTACTCTTGAGTAAAATAGCAGCAAGCATGATTTATTTGTACCTCTAATGTCACCCACAGAAAAGAAAGGGCAGAAAGGTTAGTGTTGAAGTTTTTCACATGGAATGGAGAAATATCACACTAAGATAATTCAAGTATAATGAAGATCATAAGTTTGGTGATTCCCATTAAACCCCATCGGACTCATTTTAAATCCCTGGTTTGAGCACCTCGAAACTATGTTTTTTTGAGAAACATAGAATTTTCGCAAAAACTTGAAGCATACTTGTTTTATTTGTGTCTAGTTTTATTCTGTTTTGTAAGAGGACCATCATATTGAGTGTTTATGATGCATATGCATGAGCTACTGGACCAAACTCTTTATCTTTGAATGTTCAAAGTAAAATAAGTTGCATGCTCTTAAAGAAAAGAAGGAATGCCTAAAAGCTGAAATTTATTTTGTGTATTGTATCTCTAGTTTCACATGCTCTATTGAGTGATGATTTGTTATGTGCCTTATTCAGTACTACTTCTTGATAGTATACATAGATGTTTAACTTTAAGTATCATTGTTTGATTATGAATGAATAGTCTATGGATACTATTACATGATTCTAGACCTCTTGCCAAAAGATTTAAATTCTTACACAAGCATAGACTTGTTTCCAAGCTCTACTCAAATCCAATGTCTATATTACCTACCTACATAGCACTTGCTATTCCAAGTATAATGTGTGTGTTTGCTTCCAACCTTTTCAAAATTGCCTTTTTTTGTAATTTAAAGCTCATAAGAAAGTAAGGTTTGGTAGGAAATACCACTATGCATGTTGTTGGTTTCACTGATTATGAGTAATGAGCTAGACCATAACCATGTTTACTGGAGAAGTCTTTCAACATTGCACTTTTAGGGTATTGCACCCTTCGTTTATCATCATTTATTTTGTTTTGTTGATGGCTATCTCTTGTGAAATAAGTAGAGATTATTTAAGCAAGTAAGCATGCATTATTAGAGAAGAGTAATGGGCCGCTAACCGAAGCCATGCTTAATCATGGTGGAAGTTTCAGCAACGAGCATCCTCAATAGGAAGAGCGAAAAAAATTGTGTGAAAAAGAGTTGTGAAAAAATATTTGTGTGAAAAAAGAGTTGTGAAAAAAGAGTTGTGTGAAAAAGAGTATGAGAAAAAAGTGAGAGATTTAGAGAGGATGCTCAACATCTGTTGTTCATGTTGTCCCTGTATGGATGGCCTATAGTTGAGATGCACATCTCCTTTGGTCTTTTGTACAGGTGACATGAAGGTACCCCATTATTACACTTGGTTAAAACATGCATGTCAAAATGTCTTGGTAACCCGGAGTTGAGTAACAAGAGGTGTAGTCCTTGCCATTCAAGAAAATGAGGCAACACTTACTCATAAGAGGTCAAACTCATGACACATAGACATCTTTATATATGAGATACTTGGCACCCCATCCTTATTATTATTGTTGGCATGAATTGCATAGCTCAAAACCATGTTTCATGCTCTATACTTTTTTTTATTTTGTTGGAGGTTTAGCACATGCATTTCCTGCTTACTTTCCTGTGTTCAAGAGTCAAAAGAAATATTCCTAAAAAGAGAAGACACAAAGTCTTCCAACAATTCCATAGGATATTCTCAAACATGCTTTATGATTCATAATACTTGCCATTCATGTTACTTACAATGCTATTTACTCTTATGCATGCTATGTAGAATGTAAGAGTTATCACTTTATGAGTTCATGTTACTTATTGTTATTCCTTATTGATTGAACCTTGTGATACTTTGCATGATTATTTAGAAGCTATATATTATAAACTCCAAAGTTCATGTTAGTTTTATCACCTTCATGCTCGGGACGAGCATAGGTTAAGCTTGGGGATGTTGATGCATGTAAAATGCATATATGAACTTTGTCGTTCATTATATTAAATTACCACATATTTGCAACATATATGATAATAATACCATGTTCTACATTGATTTATGGGGATTTACCAATGATCCCCTTTATTTGGTTTATAACCCTATAGAACAGCAAAACCCTATTTCACGTATTTTTCACTTTCAGAGACCTATACTGAGTCAAATTGACCTGAGATTTTGGAGCATCATTTTTTCGTTGAGAGGAACACAATTGACTTTTGAAGCACACCTGGAGAGGCCCGAGGACTGAATGAACATAGGTGGCGCCACCGAAGAAGCTGGTCGCGCCACCCACCTTCGTTCGCCCCTCGATCGTCTGATTGCCCTGATTCTGTCTCCCAATGACGTATTTTCCCTAAAAACGACTATATATATATGACCCCAAAGAGTTCTCGGGAGGAGAGCGCATCAGAAAGACAGAAACACCAAAACGGAGGCAGCTGCAGAGAAGATTGGAGGGGGAAACTCCGCCGGGATCACCGCCGGAGGGATCTCCACCTTCTCCACCATCTTCATCATCATCACCATGACCAAGAGGGAGTAGTCCACCTCTAGACTACGGGTTTGTGGTAGTAGCTTGATCTATTTCTCCCATGTTCTTCATAGTACTTAGTGTCATATGAGCTGCCTATCATGATTATGGCCATATTCGTAATACCTATGTGGTGGATCCTTGTTCTATGATATTTTTATATGAGATCCGATCTTATTATAATTGTGAGATGTGTTGATAGATGCATATTATGTACCCCGTTCTTAAGTTTATGTTCCGATCCAACATCTATGCAAGAGCGTGTGTGGGGCGATGTGTGTGTTAGATGGAGTAGCAAGGTTTTTGTAATTAGAGAGTGACAATTTGTTCAAGAGCTATTATGGCTTTGCCCTTCTTTTGCTACCTCACTAGGGATAGAGTGAATGAATGTGCTATGTTCATCATGTGACAGTAATGATGATCTTGTTTGTTCAAGGTAGCATATTTAATATTCAAACTTCATGTCAAAGTATTTATTGCTATGCTCTGTTAATTCTTAATACAAGATTGATGAAGTTTCATTCATGTGGAGCATAAGAGAGGTGTGTTGCATCATCTCTATGTTATGACGTGATGCCCATATTAATTCTGATCTTACATATAATATTATTTGCACCTTCATATCTCATTGATGAATTGATTTTTGTCCACTAAAACCTTATGAGAGAATAGTCAAGTGAACCCATGAACTCCGGTCCACTTTTTATCATAAGAAACACCTTTATGTTGCATTTACATTATTTTCTATATGCTGCATTATATTATTCCTAAAATACAAAAATATTTAATTTTCTTATTTGCATCCAATACACTAAAAACAATCAATCTTTTTACAGTTTTTACTTAGTTGTTTTATCTAGTTTAGTTTACTAATTGTTTTATTACTACTTGTGTTATTTACTTACACGAAATCTTGTGCTTGACAACCCCACGGTGAAGTTAGGAACACAAGGCATTTACTTACTTGCAGGATTGCTTGAAGAGGAGAGAAGAGAATACTTTTCCATCCAGTTTTCCGAGAGTTCGATATAAACCCTCGAGTCACCCTTGTGGGGAAGATACTTCCTTGGTACAACACCCTGCACTTGAAGTCCCAACGTATCAAGATCTTTTTGGTGTTGCTAGTAGCCGTCATCAGGGTCTACTAAGTTTGAAACTTGAATCTCATATATGGATTCTATCTTGGATCATGGCATCTTGCATTTAGCGGAGTTACCGACCATACGATCTTCTTTGTATGTACTTGGTTCATCATTGTCTGATAATAATATTTTGTCATAAAATATTGCAATTTGATTAAGAATTATACCTGATTTACGTGGTTCAATATAAACATCTACAGGCGTAGGAGCTTCAGGCACCATGTATGCAAACATATTTTTTGGTGATGTGCTACTTTACTGATCTTGCTTAGGTTCATTAACCTCATTGAGTTGCTCAGGTTCATAAACCTTTCGCAAAAAATAACATCCCGAGAAAATGTGCCATTTTTTGGCGACAAACATTTGCCTTCAGTTTTATGTTAGGAGGAAAATGTAGCGGTTTCCCTGGGATAACCTACAAAGACGCACTTGTTTGATTTGAGTTCGAGCTTGTTTTGTTTTGTTGTAAACATTTAAAATAAACCTCGCATCCCCAAATTTTCCAAATTGACAAGTTGGGGTTCTTCCCATTCCATAACTCGTATAGTGTCATTTCGACAAATTTAGATGGAGGTCTCTTCATTGTAAAGTCGCAGTCTCTAAAGTGTATCCCAAAATGATAATGACAAATAAGTTAATGACATCATCAATCTCACCATGTCCAACAAGTTTGATTATGCCTCTCGGACACACCATTGCGTTGGGGCATCTCGGGAAGCGTAAGTTGTGAAAAAATTCTGCAAATCTTAATATGTTTGATTAACTCGTGGGTCAAATATTCTCCTCCATGATCAGATCATAGAAATCTTGTTTTATTGCCACCTTGATTCTCTATTTTTTAATTTATTTTTCCTAAAACTGTTTCAACTATTTCAGATTTATGCTTCATAAGATTTTTTAAAGTAAACAAATCCACTGCGCGCAGGTATACTCATTGCGTCGCATACAACCTTATGTATTATTTCCAATAAGTCTCTCACTCGTTTAACATATCCCGTGAATGGAGTTTAGTCATTTTTCCCATTAGACAAGCTTTTTTCAAGTGTCAAAGGATTCAAAATGGAGTGACTACATCATTATGTAGTTTCTTCATATGTCTGTATGCAATATGACCTATTTGGCAGTGCCACGTATAGGTTGTATTCAAATCATTTTTCTTTCAAACTCGTTTAGCATTACTGTTATGAATGGATGTTTGTATCAGAATCCAGATTCATAATAATAACTAAACCATTCTCAATAGATGCATCGCCATAAAACATTTTGTTCATATAAATAAATAAACCATTGTTCTCAGGCTTAAACGAATAACCACCGCATAAGATACAATATTCTGATATAAAATTCGTACATAAAACCAATACAAAGTAACCATAACTAATTTCTATTATAAATCATGATGGTAGATGCATGGGCATCATGCCAATGGTGATTCCGACAACACTTAATTGCTCCATTCTCGACACGCATCGTCATCTCGTTCTTCTTAGCATTCTAGGCGTCTATAGTTCCTACATCATCTGCCAAATGTTAGCAAATGATCTGTTATCTAATACCAAAGAATTAATTTTAGGACCTGATAAGAAAACATCGATATCATGTATGTATACCACATACCTGAGCTAGAGTTTCCAGTCTTCCTCTTCTCTGCCAAGCACTTTGGGAAATTCCTTTTTCCAGTGACTATTTTCCTTACAAAAAACACTCAACATCAGGAGTGGGACCAGCCTTGGGTGCCTTGGAATTCTTAGGCGTGTGGGATGCGCCAACACCATTCGAGTCGCCCTTCTTCTTGGCACGGTCCTTCTGTTCTTGAAGTAAATTGTTTTCTTCACCATTATCACATGATTACCGTCCTTCCTATATCCTTCTCATTTACCTTCAGTCCTTTGGTTCTTGAGGTGAATGGTTTTGTCACCATTATCACATTATTTATGTCCTTCTGTATGTCCTTTTCAGCCGCCTTTAGCATGGCGAACAGTTCAGATAATGTTTTATTTAACCCATGCATGTTGAAGTTGATGAAAAAGCCAACCTAGCTAGGTAGGAGTGATTTCATGCTGAAATCAATTCCAAGATTAGAAGGGAAGGGGACACCCCCGCCTTAAACCTCTCAACATACCCGTGTGGCTTGATTGCATGAGCACTAATTGAACTTCCTTTAGCCATCTTGCAGTCAAGAATAACTTGTTGTATCTAATATCTTAGACCTTGCTTGCTGCTGAAACATAACTTTCATCTCAACCAAAGTTTTATAGGGATCCCAGCCTTCGAACCTCCTTTGAAGATCTGGTTCCATAGCTACAAGTAGCTAGGACACACTAGCTAGACATCGATGTAATCATCGCTCCGTGACTAAAAAACAACTTGCACATCCTGTGTTGCATTTTCTTGAGGTGGGTCACCGGGAGTTGCTTCCAAGACATAGTCTTTCTTAGCACCTTTTAGAACATTTCTCACACTAAGGTATTAATCCAGAAAGTTGCTTCTAGATTCATGCAATTTCTCTTTCTCTAAGATTGCGGCTAATGGGAAGGTGTTGATGCGTGCCATTGATCTACAAACATATGCATACTCTTCTAAATGGTGTTTCCTAATAAATTGGCTCTCCAAATTAACAAGTTTAATTATAGGTAACTCCCACTAATATCAATATCCCTCATATTGATACTTAGTGATTCAGGATCCGCGTTTCACTACCCTAAAATATATGTGAAATCAGTGATTGTGGCATAGTGACTCCTGTAGGTGATCATACTAATCATATCAAATATATGATTCTTGTTTATCTTTTGATTTGTTTGTTCCAAACTCAAGATGATCTTGCTAGGACGTTAAGGCAACTTGAATATTTTGATTGTGCAAAGGGTTCACATAGGTATTTTGAGTGTCGTCGGAGCACCCATGTGACATGACCCGCACATTGTTTTAGGAGTACTTATATGGCACCATACATAGGGATAATACGGACACCTTGATATTTTATGTGTGATGGATCACCTATATATTACGATTACCATATAACAAATAAAATGCATAACGGGATTAACATAACATGCAATTCAAATTTGTAATGACATGGTATAACCCTTCAAGTCTATGAATTCCTTCATCAACCTTCTTTGGCGCTGAACATCTTCTTCACACACATTCATAGCATTGAGGTCCATCGTTGCTTGATTGTCAGCGGCACTTCTTGCAAGTACTACTATTGCTACTCAGAGAGAATAGAGTAAATACAACATGGCTTTCCAGTTAATTCTAGGCCAATACAATAAATAATGACAATCATCGTGGCTCTAGCCACCGTTGTCGTACTCATGGCACAAGGTCATGAAAAGAACAATTTATTACTATATAACACATCTTGTACATTATAGTGCAAATTTCAACTAAAATACATCACTTACTGCAAAAACAAATTAGACGCTGAATGTACTAGGACGTCGCCTAGAGGGGGGGTGAATAGGCGGTGTATAAAAACTTCTACTTGAGAGTTAAACTAGGCGGAATAAAACTAAGTGTTTACTAGTTTAGCTCAAAGCCTATCAACTAGGGATTTGCCTAAGTGCTCCAACAACCTATGCTAGCATGACGAGCAACAAGGTGATAACAAGATAGGTATAGCATCAAGCATGATAGATATCACAATGTAAAGCGCATAGGTAAAGGAGCTCGGGTTGAGAAGTAACCGGTGCACGAGGAGACGACGATGTATCCCGAAGTTCACACCCAAGGGTGCTACGTCTCCGTTGGAGCGGTGTGGAGGCACGAGGCACTCCAAGAAGCCAACTAGGGCCACCGTATTCTCCTCGAGCCCTTCCTCCAAGGAGGAAAGCCTCGATCCACTAAGGGACCCTTGAGGGTGGTCACCGAACCCGTACAAGCTTGGGCAAACTCCCAAGTATCAAGCTTGAGGCAACTCCACAACACGGAGGCTCTCAAGTACAAGGCCACCAGACGCTACAACACGCCACACCGGCGACAAGGCCACCAAGACACCAACGCGCCACAACCGGCACCAAAACCACAAAGGCTACCACACTCCACTAAGGCAACAACGCCACTAAGGCTACCACACCACAAAGACGACAAGGCCACAAAGGCTACAAGGCCACAAAAGGCTACAAGGCCACAAAAGGCTACAAGGCCACAAAAGGCTCCAAGAACACCACTAAGGTCAAACACGTCCTCTACGAGACCGAAACCCCGGAGAGAACCCAAACCGATGCACCTAATGCAATGGATAAGAACACCACTAAGATGCCCAAGTTCTTCTCTCCCAAATTCCAAAAAAGCTACAAAAGATATTAGGGGAATAAGGGAGGAAGAACAAATATGAGGAGAAACACCAAGCAACTCCAAGATCTAGATCTAGCAAGATCCCCTCACTTGGAGAGAGATTCAATTGGTGAAGCTCTAGATCTAGATCTCCTCTCTCCTTTCCCCCAAAAATATGCAACAAATAGTGGGGGGATCAAGAGGAGGACGAAACAACTCAAGGTCAACAATGGAGGAGAGAGAATGGAGGAGAAGAAGTGTTTGGGTCGGAGGTGGAAAAGGGATATAAATAGGGGGCCGAAATATAGCTGTTGGGGGCTGGAAAAATGGTCAGATTCGCCCCAAGCGGTACTATCGCTGTGCAAAGCGGTACTACCGTTTTTTCCCCAAAAAGCAGATCTGAAAAACAGCCCAAAACCGGTAGTACCGCTCTGCGGAGCGGTACTACCGCTCGTGTCCAAAAACCAGAACAAATGCACAGCAAATAGAGAGAGAGAGCAGGCAGCGGCAGAGTGTGTGCAGTGCAGCGCATGTGGCGCAGCAGCGAGCATGGGATCAGGGAGGTGGATCTCCCGCGCGGGATCCGGCTCAGCCGAACAGGCGCGCCCATCGAGCGGTCAACGCCTGCAACGATCGAAGCGAGCGGGAGCGAGCGGCGACAGCTGGGCTCAGCGTGGGAGTTCGGTGCGGTGGTGGGCTGGTGCGGTCAGGCGAGGTGGGCCGTGTGGGGGCGGCGGCCCACTGCGGGGCGGTGCTGTGCGGAGATGGGCCGGCAGGAGCCAAGTGCGGCCCAGGCGCGTGTGGAGGCAGCTGGAGGAAGAAAGAAAAAGAAAAAAGGAATGGGCCGGTAGTACCGGCCCGGTACCGGTCTGGTACAGTAACTGGGTTACGGTACTACCGGCCCGATACCGGCCCGATACCGGTTGGTATCCAGTGGGCTCGAGAGGCTCGTGCGGTACTTAGGCCGGTACCGCACGCGGTACTACCACCCGGCCCAATAAGGATTATTTTCGTTTTTCTTTTTCTTGCAACACGGAAAACGCAATATCTTGAGCTAGGAAGATCGGAATGACATGAAACCAATTTTGTTGGAAAGAGGGCGATAAGAGCTACATCTTTACAAGGTGAAATCATGCAAAAGAGTGAGTGATGATTTTCTCATGGTCATAGAGGTGTAACCTCTCAATACGGTATATCGGGAAAATCATCACCCTCGCACATGCAACATGCGATGCAACCGAAATCTGTTTCATGCATAAGAACCAAGAAAAACCAAGAAACACGATGCAATGCATGCAAGGTTTGAGCTCTCTCTGATGATGCGACCCGCTAACCTATCGAGCACAAACCTTGTCCTCGCGCGTTCCTCTCGAGTCGGCAAGCTTCGTCTTCACCCTCTTCATCATCGTCCATGCCACCGTCTTCCTTCATCTTGTACGCACACCACCGTCTTCATCCATCTTCAACGCCGTCTTCTCTCTTCATGTTTCAACACCGTCTTCATCTCTCTTCGACACCTTCTTCATTGTACTCGATCTTCTCCTTTTTGCAACCTTGAGACCAACACATGGCTATGGACTTGACCTAAGATATATTCTCAAAGCAACCATTAGTCTATAGGGATTGTCATCAATTACCAAAACCACATATGGGGTAATGGAAATGTTCTTTCAGACGCTTCTAATATTTTTATATAGTACGTGGCTCGATGGATTCAAAGAAAACCGTTGCAACCTTCGTAGCCATTGAGCATAACTCTCTCGATATCTTTTTTGACATGTTGGGTGTGTGGAAGAACGAGATCCAAAAATCTAGAGTCTCACATTAAACTTCAGTGAAACATGCGTGACCCCATGTAGACCAAATATCTACAAGCCCGCAAGCTACATATTTTCGATCTTTGGCTAAAGTGAGAAAAATCGACATGCGGTAGTTGATTTAGCGCACCAAATTCACTCTTATCAAACTGATCTCGGTCCAAAGATCGTAAGGTTGGCACACCCCTAATCTCACAATACTGGCAAGAAGGTTATCTCACGTAACCTCTAATTGTACCTGTACCTACGTATAAATAGCTCTAATAATACTATTAGGGAATGCGCTCCGTAAACAAAAATGTCTATTGCATAACCAAAATCATATGAGAGTGGAGGTACCGGTAACGTACACTCGACAACCGTTTCATGAGTTGGAAGTTGATGACGTTGTAAGGTAGTCACGAGGTTGATTCCCACAACTAGGCTTAATACTCTTTGCCTCATCGCATCCGAGGGTGTGAGAGCATTTTCAGCCGTGTCTCCCAAACGGCGCCGGATCGAACGTTTTGGGGACGTCGCTCCCCAGTCGCATCCTCTAAACGTCGCCCCCAAATTTTTTATAGGGTTTTTGAAAACACAACCATTTCTTTACTATTAAATTGCAATAGGTGACTGCCTGGTGTCACACTTGGGCCAGTTTTATATGGGCCAAAACAAAAAATAACGACCCAACTCGCACCTAGATCGTTTGGACCATATTTTCGTACCGTGACTCGTACGTGTTGTTCGTGTTGGAGTCGGATCCGGAGAGGCGGAAACCAAATGGATACATACGAATTTCGTATTCCTGGCTGGCTGAATCAATCACTGGATCAGAGTTGGCGTCGATTCTCGTTCCGATCCTAGAACGTATTGAACTAGCGACGTAGCCAAAAGTAGTTCGGCCTATATAAGTATACTGAAGACCGTGTATTATATGCAACGTTTCAAGCACAGTACATAGCATGAGATCATAAGTTTTGGTAGTAGTACTCCCCAATCGACAATCGACAACATAAGTTCAACACTCTTTCGTTTAGTACTTAGGCGGACGTGAAAAAAAAGTTCCTCACGGAAGCTGGACCAATCTGATCGAAGTACTGGTTAGGGCCAAGAGATCAAAACTTGCAAGCTACCTATCGACCACAGATCAAAAAAATTCAAAACAGTTCCAAATAGATTAGTCAACAGCGCAGGCCAATCCATCAAAACAAAAAAAAGAATATACTATAGGCATATTCGCATTTGAGCTGCATCTACGAGTTTGGTAAAAAAGGAGGAACAGGCCACACGACTGACCATCACCTACCTTCATAACCGATCCAAGGGTAAGTTGACGCACTTTCTCAAAACAAAGTCTCGATCTAAATTAGTTGTCACGTGTTAATGAACCTAAATAGATTTTAGGCAATATTCTACAAAGAAATCTACTCCCTTCGATCTAAATTAGTTGTCACGTGTTTAATAAACCTATACGATAATAAATTTAGATTAGAGGTACTAATATTTTTGAAGTTTATTTGACGTATGTAAGGACTTCTCAAAATATTTGTGTTCAGTTAAGAATGACATGACTCCTAAATCGAAAAAATCTACTTCTCGCGAAAATGAAGACTGGCGTACATGGCGAGGCCTCACGGTATGGAAAAGTCCGAAGGTTCATTTCATTCAACGCCGGGGACATATGGTTGCAAGGAACGAACACTACAATAATGGCCCAAGGCGCCGACGGCTGGAAGCCCTCGACGTAGGCTACGCCGAGGGCATCCCTCGGTGTAGCTCCTCTTCAGCAGAGCCATGTGGGCCGTCGGCGTAGACCCAGCCCTCGGCGTAGCACGTATACGTCGGCGGTGGACGTCGGCGTCTAGACCCTCGGCACAAGCCACGCCATCCGTTAACTTAAAAAAATTAATTTTTTTATTAATCTCTCACATCTTATGTCAAATTAAACTCATGATCGAACTTTTCAATTTGGTCAACCATCCTCACACTAATATAACCCTAGCACGCTTAACATATTTGTTCCTTCCGGTTGATATTTCATGAAAGAAACGAAACATTGCTAATAATACTACTATATCAATCATACTAACCCTTAGACCGTGGTATGACGACTCTTTATTATTTTAAATTTTAATCAATTATTTGAATAAACATCAATGGTTAATGAATAATAATATTCATGCACATGATGTAATTATTTATTTAATTATTTTTAAGAAAATAAAAAATATAAAATCATGAATTTCTGGCAAAAAATAAAATCTTCCTGCTTTCATATTTCCATTTGAAATTTTGTGAATCTCAGAAAATGCAAATCCAGTAAACCCGAGCGAATCTTCCAAGAAATAAATTTTTTCTGCAAAAAAATTAAAATTAAAATTTGTTAATTTCTCCTAATAGTAGGTTGCGTAACATACAGGAATCTCAAACGATTTTGTTTTTGAATGTTTTTTTTATTTCCTGTCATTCAGTTGAAACTAAAAAGGCGACCCACAGGGGGAGAGGGGGGTGGAGGGAAAAAAGTTGAAGGCTACGCCGAGTGTGGTCATCGGCGTAGATTAAAAAAAAGGGGAGGAGGCTATCTAGAGGGTAACCCTCAGCATAGCTCTAACGCTATGACAACGCCATCACGGCCTAGCTTTGGAGGGGCGCGTGTTCAGCCCTATGCCGACGGCCCGGAGTACGTCGAGGGTAGCCATCGGCGTAGCGTTGCCTACGTCAAGGACGTCGCTACACCGACGACTCTCTTGGCGGCCTGGCCTGGCCGGGCCATACGCCGACGGCCCGACTTTTGGCCGTCGGTTTATCAGCAGGCCGTCGGTGCCTTGCGCCATTCCTGTAGTGGAAATTACATAATCATGTATCGAGATTTTGGCGGTACTAAATTCAGGCACAGTAATGGTAGAGCTAAGGCAACCAAATATGAAAAATTTAGAACATACATATCAAGCAAACCTAGCTGAGCAAAGGAAATTCTCATGAACATGTTTTAATTAGAAAACTCAACACATCATTTTTTTTGAACATGTTTCAAAAATGACTTATATTTTCTAGGCATATCCGTAGCAACGCACGGGTATTGTGCTAGTATTAAATATAGCATACAAATAAATATGTTTGCCGAGATTGTTTTTAAATTAAAATACAATAAATAATAAAACAAATAAACAAATGTAATAAATGAAGCTAGTTCAAGGTGGCGCGGCATTTGCTGATAATCCTTTGATCCTCCACATATGCTCAACGAGATCATTTTGAAGTTGCTCGTGAACATTGCTATCACGGATCTCAACGTGCATAGCAAGGAAATCAGCAAAATCTACACGCAACTCATAATCAACCTCCGCAAGAGGGTCCTGACACTCATAGGGACCAACATGGATCCTGACATGATTCTTGCGGTCACCCTCGATGATCATGTTGTGCATGATCACACAAGCCTGCATCACCTCTCACATTTGGTTGTGAGACTAGCTTAGAGCAGGGTACCGGACAATTGCAAATTGACCTTGAAGCACACCAAATGCCCGCTCGTCATCCTTCCTGCAAGCCTCCTGTCGCGAAGCAAAGTGGCAATTCTTCTGACCTGATGGAGCCAAGATTGTTTTGACAAAAGTGACCCAATTTGGATATATACCATCGGCTAGATAATAGCCTTTGGTATATTGGTGGCCATTGATCTCATAGTTGCATGGTAGAGCATGACCTTCCACTAGTTTGCTGAACACCGGAGACCGCTGCAACACGTTGATGTTATTGTGTGATGCCGCCATGTCAAAGAAAGAATGTCAAATCCACAGATCATAATCTGCCACAGCTTCAAGCATCACACTGCAATATCCATGACGCCCTTTGTATATACCTTGCCAGGCAAACAGACAGTTCTTCCATGACCAGTGTATGCAATCGATGCTTCCAAGAATTCCAGGGAATCCTCTAGCAGCATTTTGTGCCATGATCCTTTCAGTCTCTTCTTCAGTTGACCCTCTCAAGTAGTATTTGCCAAAATTTCCCACCACAGCTCGGCAAAACTTGTACATGCACTCAATGGCAGTAGACTCACTCATGCAAAGGTAGTCGTCCTATGTATCAACAGGTGCTCCGTATGCAAGCATTCTCATGGCGCCGGTGCACTTCTGAATCGATGAGAACCCGGCAACGCCTACAGCGTCGTGCTTCATCTTGAAGTAGTTGTCAAATTCTCGAAAGTCGTGGATGATATTCATGAACAAACCCTTGCTCATCCTATACCTGCGCCGAATATTGTCGGCATGTGGTGCCTCATCTGCGAAGTAGTCGTTGTGCAGCATGGTATGCCCCTCCATCCTCTATCTTCGACTTCTTCTCCCCGCTTTGATCCTCGCGCGCGGGCTGTTCGCTCTCTCCGCCTCGGTGTCAATCATGTCCTAGAGGGACGCGATGATCAGCAAATACTCCCGGATGTCGTCGTCGAAGGCTTGCTCGTCCTTTAGCAGTCGGACAAGCATCTCATCGTCGCTATCCATGTCTGAAGCAAAATTAATGGTTAAAATTGTGTTGTGGCAGACAAGGCAACGAACAGCAACCTATCGCGCCTACCTGACAAGTCGTCGAACACCTTATGTGCGTGAAGATGGGGCGGATTTGTCGTTGCATTCTGGGACACGCTGGCGAAGCGGCGGAGGCGAAAAGGCCGGCGAGAGAACCAACCGCGACGACGGTGCCGACTCAGAAGAGACCAGCCGTCGAAACGGCCGGCAAATCCAACGGCGGCGGAGGGGTGGGAGGCGCGGGAGGAAAGGCGCGACGAGAAATAAAAGACGCGAACCAACGGTTATGGAAATAGTCGCCGACAGGTGGGAGCCCGCCTCACTTTTCGTTGTGTCTGGCGTGCCCGAAGCATCCCCTATGTAGAGGGGACGGGCTCGAGGCGCCGGACACCGTATTGGGCCGCGCCGGACAAAAGGACGCTTTGGGGCACGCGGCTGGGAACGTTTTTTTTGTCCGGCACGCCCAAAATCACTTTGGGGACGCGGCTGGAGATGCTCTGAACACCGACCGCAGGTTCCTCGGGTGTCACCACCAACAGGCGAAGTGCGAATTCATTTTTTGTGTTGATAAAGAGCTCTCGCCGAATTTACAATGTGTGTTGGCGGCGATGACTTGTAAGAATTGTCGGACTGCGAGGAAACCATGAAGCAAGTAAAGAAAGAATCCAAATAAGAGGTAACTCCTGCGATAAGTGATGCTAAGTCGACATGCGGACAACTGGGCCTGTTTTTTGAAAACTCTAGATCACCTTACATATGAGACATAGTTGGACTAAAAAGCTCGCCCAGAGCAAAAAATGAACGCGGATTTTCCACTCATCGTAAGGCCCCCCACACTATCTGTAGTGCTTGTTTCTTGGAGATTAGCGCGAAGTGCACGCGGTCAAAGGTCGTGGCACATTTGCATTTTAGTCCTCGGAAAATGATCGTAATAAACCTTAGTACGGGACGTCACCTGGGGAGATAACCACCCGCCCTGCCCCCCGCAAACCCTATCCCGCGCTCTCCTCGCATCGTTCCTCTCCCAGCGCGCCACCTCTCTGTCCCACCCCGTCGAGGTGCTGATGGCTCACAAGTGCAGGAGATCAATTGTAGTACTTTTAAATAAGAAAAGTTGTCGAACCCACGATGAGCTGAAGGTATTGGTTAGCATAATCGACCAGAAAACAATCATAATAAAGTAGCTGTTTTGCTTTTTTGGGTGTATAGTTTGCAGTAAATAAAGTACTGAAAGTAGTTAGCAAATAAGTAAAATCTCTCGATGAGAAAAAATCCCAATCCTCTATGCAGCAAGAGGACAAGCTCAAGTGTGTGTTCTTATATGAGACTAAAGTTCCCGAGGGCGGCATGGATTTACTCGCATCTGAGTTCTACACAACATGGTAAATATTTTGTCAAGCTTTATTCAATTAGGGGCGGAGCCTAAATTAGGTGCAGCCATATATACGTGAAAACACACCACTTATGATGGGTCTTAGAGCCATTTTCAGGTGAAAGTATAGGAATCATTAAGACATAAATGTCCCACCATAGCAATAAGATCATTGGTCCCCGACATAAAACCCTCTAATGCAACTCATAGTATTGGAAAACGGTTTCTGTCAGTCAGTCCCTTCCAACACTAATGCATTACATTAAAGTGCAGGCCTATGAGCCCATATAGGTGAAGTAATATGAAGCCGACGTTCACATAAAACCATCATAGAACAACATAAAAAATAGAAAACTTGACCAAATACTCATTGCACATCATATAGAAACATCGCCAGGTCATCCTATGCCTTCAGGAACGTGGGGAACTACTCACAAGTGGCAAACATGATATGTAATCTCCCAATTAAATAATGACAAAGTACCAATCACAAACATGCAATAGCACTAAAAACAATATTCGGCGATCAATTCAACACAAACTATGAGGGGGATGATGTCAATCTCATAGATGGAGATGGTGGTGATGATGGTGCTGGTGGAGATGTCGATGGAGATGCCTCCTCTCAAGCCAAGGAGGAGTGGGGATGTCGATGGCGTCGGTTTCCCCTTCACCGGAGGCACAGGTGCAGCAGGATCTGCCCTCACTCAGAGTAGGAGAGGACTTTTGCCTCCGCCGCCTCAATAAATCTTGGGAAAAATATGACTTAGGGTTTTAGGCGAAACGGAGGTTCTGGTATAAAGGGTGACCTGAGGCGGCGCACGAGGGCCGAACGACCCTGGGTGGCACGCCCGACAAGGTTGGGTGCACCACCTTGGCTCGTTCCCTCCTCGTGGCTTCCCTCGCGTGCTTCTTTCGCTGACGGTCCTTCTCCAGGTGAAAAACTGATCATATATTTTTGCCTCGATTTTTAGCGATCCAGAAATCTCTGAAACAAATAAAATAATAAAAAGGAGGTTTTGTGCCTCCCAGGAATGAAATACCAATGAAGGGGACTCTATAGGAAAGTCTCGGAAATCAACTAAAAATGCATAAATAAAGGTGTATGATCGATGACAAATAACAATGAAAACTAATCATATATGTAGCAATAATGATGATGCAAAATTCACGTATCAACTCTCCCAAGGTTAAACCTTTGCTCCTCCCCGAGCAAATAAGCGAATAGATCATATCATTCATCAATGAGCTTATGGTTGATAAAATTGCATCATCAACTTATGCATATTCAATGATGTAAGATTTTTGAACAAACAATCATACACATAGTTGTCAGAATCATGAGTCTACTATGCGATTCTATGACTTTACCACCCAAATTGAGTGGAAAGATTTAACGATCCTGCTAAGTAGAATCTAAGATTTTACGATTCTAAAATTTAAGATCCTACAGTTTGCGATCCTACCATTGAGGTTCCGATCCAATTCAAAATCATGATTCTGACAACATTGATCATACAAACATGAACTTCATAATAGAAACTCTAGCAATTACCTACTCCATTTGACCAAGACTAACCATTGCATGTTGGACAACTGAATAATGTTTCACATGTGTCTATAAATATAGATCACTTCTGTGCTTTGCTTTTTGCCAGCTTTATTTCTCTTTTACTTTGCCTTTATACTGAAGATAAACTCTCATAGAGCAACTAGTTACAAGAAGAGAAATTGTTAAATAAAAATATGAGCATGAAGTTCGATGTTTACCAAACACTTTGCTTTTTCTTGATGGGATCCGTTAATAATATTGCCCCCTAGTAACCCGTATAAACCTTATTCATGGATCTTTCAATCGTGTCATATGCTCTACATCCACCTTTGTCTTTCACTTTCCATCGCTAACTGAATCCTCGGGTGCCAACCTTTTCATTCACTAACTTGTTTCAGCATATGTATTGAAATATACATGACAATCAGTTTACCCGTTGATTACCAAGTAGCACAAGAGTATCTCATACTTACTTGTCACCTCCTCTTCCTAACTATTTGTTCTCCAAGACCACATCTCCAACACAACTTCAAGGTATTTTGTTTTTCTTATAATTCTTAGTATTGCTTGCATGGATCTTTCCTTTGTTGCAAGCATACTTACAAAATTATATGATTGTCCAACATGCTCAAGTTAATTAAGTTCAAAATAAGATGTGATTGACATTTCTAAATACGAGGAACACATCTGCATGAGTGTTACCCATAAATGTCCATACAAAAGAATCATGGATGACACCATAGTTCAAATTTCATTAAAAACCACTTGACCAAAGATAGATGATAATGCTCTAAGAGATTTCCAAACTATGAGAGACTTGATAACTACTAGATGAAAGAAAAAAAACCAAACTAAGATGGCGAACTAAAAACGATATGATAAACTAAAAGGCATAAAAGACTCGATATGACTCCCCCAATCATTTATTTTTCTTCTTCTTTGGATGCTTCGGGTCATGATGGTCTTGAAGGTCCTGGATTATACTCATCATGAGATCATAAGCTTGATGAAGTCACGCAGAACTCTTTGCCAGATCTTCCCAAAGCTTCCCTCCAATCATCTCCCTGCTAGGCTTCCACTCCGGTGTCGATCCTCTCTTCCTTTTGGGGATGTGACGATCCCACTCTCTCGGAAGATCCTTAGCTGGGACCTTCACGGTTTCTCTGCGATAAAGATTTATAACAAGATGCTTGGAAGATAAAGAGTGTTTAGGGACTCCTCCACCAGTTCTTATGCGAGCAGTGCGCTTCATCTCTTGAGGAGGAGGCACAACTCTCGCAGTAGCAACCAACATGATAGGTATCAGAAGCTTTCCCCTTTTCTCCAGCATTGGTGATGAGCTTTTTATCCTCGTCCTCTTCTTCATCATCATCATCTTCTTCCTTCTGCTCCTCCTCTTCATCTTCATCTTCGAAGGGGTCCCTCCTCATTGTCCTTCTCCACATGGATGTAGGGCTGAGCCCATCGAGCTCATCATCATCATGCATGGAGGAGCATTGGTGGGAGTCTCCCGGAGAGATAGCTAAGATTTTGGTGGAGACAAATCTGAAAGACAAGGTAGAAAACAATGTTCGCTCGAAAAAGACTCGATGCAAGATTAGATCGGCAGAGGGGGTATATATTGACGGTTTTTGGTAAAAACGAAGAGTTCAGTCCAAAACGAGGCAAAAAGGAAGTCCGAGGTGCGAACGACCTAGGGTGGCGCACCTAGCAAGGTAGGGTGCGCCACCTGGGGTTGTTCCCCCCTCGTGACTCCGTTTCACCCAAATCTTTCGTGAAACCTCCTTATTTTGCAAAAAAGAAACTCTCCTAAAATATGAAAAGATTCCGACATTGCTACGTACCTGATCTCGACTTTTATTGGTTTCCGGTGTCTGGCAGAGGGTAATTCTCGGCGATGATAGCTTCCGGAGTCTGTAGATGTAACTCTTCCACATTCCCTATGAACTTTTCTCCTACAATATAACGTTTGAGACATTGCCATTAACAACATGAGGTTTACCTTTGAAAACTCCATGGATTCGGATGGCTCCGGAGCGGTACACCTCCTCCACAACTAACGGACCCTGCCATCTCGATGCTAATTTGGCTGCAGAGAACTTGAAACAAGAGTTGAACAATAATACCTGGTCTCCTACTTTGAATTCCTTCCTCTGTATCTTTTTGTCATGCCAAATTTTAACCTTTTCTTTAAACAATCTAGCACTTTCATAAGCTTCATTTCTCAATTCATCTAATACGTTTATGTCTAGGATTCTCTTTTCTCCCGCAGTTTTAAAATCAAAGTTAAGTTGCTTAGCATCCCACCTAGCTTTGTGTTCTAACTCTACAAGTAAATAACATGCTTTTCCATAGACCATTCTATAAGGAGACATTCCCATAGGATTTTTAAAAGCAGTTCTATAAGCCCATAATGCCTCGTTGATTTTCGTTGGCCAATCAAGTCTAGCTTTATTAACCGTCTTTTCCAATATAATTTTTAATTCCCTATTGCTCAACTCAACTTGACCACTAGTTTGTGGGTGATATGGAGATGCTACTCTATGATTAACACCATATTTAGCCAAGGTTTTTCTAATAACTTGGTGAATAAAGTAAAAAACCACCATCAGTAATCAAAAATCTAGGTGCTCCAAACCTATGAAAGATGATGTCCTTCAACATATTCATTGCAGTAGCATGGTCAGCACTCTTTGTCAGAATTGCTTCCACCCACTAATTAACATAATCCACTGCAACCAAAATGTGAGTATGCTGCGATGTGGAGGCAGGAAACGGTCCCATAAAGTCAAATCCCCACACATCAAATGGTTCAAGAGATAGTGTATAATTCATAGGCATTTCATTTCTCTTACCAATGTTTCCCACGAGTTGACATTTATCACAAGTTTTAACATAAGTAGCACAATCTTTAAATAAAGTAGGCGAATAAAAACCAGATTGCAATACCTTTGCAGCTATGCGGTTCCACGCATGGTGGCCTCCATAAGGACTGTCATGACAGTCTTTTATAATGCTTTGTTGTTCAAACTCAGGTACACAACTTCTAATAATACCATCAACACACTTCTTATAAAGAAAATGATCACCCCAAAAGGAATATCTAAGATCATAGAAGAATTTCTTTCTTTGTTGATAAGTAAAATTAGGTGGTATATCTTTCCCAACAATAAAATTAGCATAATCAGCGAACCATGGGGAAGCTATTCTTGCACTAGAAACATTAATATTTGCAAGTTGTTCATTAGCAAAGCTATCATTGATAGGGGTCGGATCATCCTGAATGTTGTCCATTCTAGACAAATGATCAACCACAAGATTATCCTAACATTGTCTATCAACAATGTGTAAATTAAATTCTTGCAATAATAAAACCCATCTAATAAGTCGAGGCTTAGCATCTTTCTTATTCATAAGATATTTAATAGTAGAATGATCAGAGTGCACAATAACTTTAGAATCTACTATGTAAGGTCAAAACTTATCACAAGCAAAGATCACAACTAGGAATTCTTTTTTAGTAGTAGCATAATTTCTTTGGGTGCCATCAAGAGTCTTTACTACAAGAAAAGTTGCCATAGCCGACGAAGTTGAAGTCGCGCCGTGGTTGCTGATGCACCATGGCCGACGATTTTTCCTCTCTCCGTGGTGCATGTCAAAACTATTTTTTCTCGTTTTTGAGGCTACCTAGCCCGACGAAAACGTCGAAAACGTCGCGTATGGTGGCCCGGGACGTGGTGCATCATGAATTCTCGGGTGCGCCGGCCGAGTCAACGCAAATCCGCACCGCCAGGGATGTAGGGCCCAGATGGCAGCCTCTCTAGCATTTTTTTTCTCGATCGCGCCATCTCGTTCAACGCTCTTCGATCAAGCCGTTTACGATGCAGGATCATGGGTCCCGCATGTCATTCTATGAACGAAAATTCTTTATTTTCTTGGATTTTTTGACCCAATGATTTCTGGGTACTTCCTTTTTCTTTTGATCCCGTGCCGCCTTGGAAACGTTGATACCTCTGCTGCAAAATGGGACCCACATGTCATCCTCTATGTGCAATCAAGTTTCTTTTCTTGGAGTTATTTTTGGCACCTGATAGTTGGTCACTTCCTTTTTTTTCGATCCCGTGCCACCTCTCAAACGTTGATACCGCTGCTGCTAAATGGGACCCGCATGTCATCCTCTATGTACTATCAAGTTTCTTTTCTTGGAGTTATTTTTGGCACCTGATATTTGGTCACCTGCCTTTTTTCTTTCGATCACGTGCCGCCTCTGAAACGTTGATACCGCTGCTGCTGAATGGGACCCGCATTTCATCCTCTATGTACAATCAAGTTTCTTTTTTTGGAGTTATTTTTAGCACCTATATTTGGTCACTTTCCTTTTTCTTTCGATCCCGTGCCGCCTCTGAAACGTTGATACCGTTGCTGCTAAATGGGACCCGCATGTCATCCTCTATGTACAATCAAATTTCTTTTCTTGGATTATTTTTGGCTCCTGATATTTGGTCACTTGTCTTTTTCTTTCGATCTCATGATGCCTCTCAAACGTTGAGACCGCTGCTGTAAAATGGGACTCGCATGTCATCCTCTATGTACAATAAAAGTTTCTTTTCTTGGATTATTTTTCACCCTCTGATGTTTGGCTATTTCCTTTTTCTTTTGATCCCCTGCCGCCTTGGAAACGTTGAGTAAGCTGCTGACTCAAGGGACCCACATGTCATCCTCTATGTACAATAAAAGTTTCTTTTCTTGGATTCTTTTTCACCCTTTATTTTTGGCTATTTCCTTTTTCTTTCGATCCCCTGCTGCCTTGGAAATGTTGAGGATGCTGCTGCCTCATGTGTCCCGCATGTCATCTTCTATGAACAATAAAAGTTTCTTTTCTTGGATTATTTTTGTCTCCTGATATTTGGTCACTTGCCTTTTTCTTTCGATCTCATGCTGCCTTTGAAATGTTGAGGAACCTGCTAGCTCATGGGACCCGCATGCCATCCTCTATGTACTATAAAAGTTTATTTTCTTGGATTTTTTTCACCCTCTGATTTTTGGCTATTTCCTTTTCTTTTGATCCTGCCACCTTGGAAACGTTGAGTAAGCTGCTGACTCGTGAGCCCCGCATGTCATCCTCTATGTTAATCAACTTACTTTTCTTGGAGTTTTTTTTGACCCCTAATTTCTGGCTACTTTCTTTTTCTTTTGATCTCAAGCCGCATTTGAAACGTTGAGACCGCTGCTGCAAAATGGGACCCCACTCACTAAATGGGCCGTACCAGTAACAAGAAAGTGGGCCCCACGTACTTATTAGGCTAGCCCACTTGCATTAAGGTGGACCCCACTTACTAACTAGGCCGGCCCGGTAACAAGATAGTGGGCCCCACTTTTGTTTTTGGGCCGGCACACTACCTTATTGGGCCAGCCCACTTGCTTTATGGTGGACCCCACTTACTAACTGGGCTGGCCCGATAACGAAAAGTGGGCCCCACATGTTTAGTGGGCCGGCCCACTAACTTATTGGGCCAGCCCAATTGCTTTAAGGTGGACCCCACTTACTAACTAGGCCGGCCTGATAACAGAAAGTCGGCCCCACCTGCTTATTGGGTCAGCCCACTAACTTGTTGGGCCAGCCCACTTGCTTTACAGTGGACCCCACTTACTAACTGGGCCGACACGATAACAGGAAAGTGGGCCCCACATGCTTAGTGGGCTGGCCCGTTTGCCTGTTAACCGGTCAAACAAAGACATTTGGCCCTGCCCACATGCTTACTGGGCCGGCCCATTTATCGTGTTGACCGGTCAAACGAAGACATTCGGCCCGGCCCACCTTTCTAGTGGTCCCGCCCATCTATCATTTGACCGGTCAAACGAAGGCGTTCGGCCCGGCACACGTGCTTAGTGGGCCGGCCCATTTAAGTTTTGACCAGTCAACCTTAGAGGCTAGGCTCGGCCCACGTACCTAATAGACCAGCCCAGTTATATAGTTGACCGGTCAAACTAAGTCAGCTGGCCCGGCCCGCAAACTAAATGGGCTGGCCCGCTTAAGGTGTGGCACGCTTAAGGTGTGGCACGCCTTGTGTGGGCCTACCATCTACCACGGACTAACGGCGTTAACGGCTAACCTGCCACGTGGCAGTTTGCATGACGTCAGCAAACAATGGCCTCCAGAAAACGCTTATGCAACGGTCCGATTTTCCGTGGCGGAAGGGCACCCAAACACGACGATCCGAAAAAAACGTGGTAGGACTTTGCCTGACGCAGTTGGATCACAGAACCCATATCGTCGGGTTAGGCCCATAGGCGACGAAAAAGGGGCCATACTTGACGAAAATTGGACGTTGAGTATCAGAACTTTTCTTGTAGTGCTTACTAGCATAATATATAACATTAAGTTTCTTACCCACTCTTTGGCCCAACACATCACCTACCACATATTGCATCACACATAATCTCAAAAGGTAAATTCCAATCAGGTGGTTGAATTATACGAGCACTAATTAAAGCATTCTTTAAAACATTGAAAGACTCCACACAATCATCATTAAAAGAAAACGGAACATTCTTTTGCAAAAGATTAGTAAGAGGCTTCGATATATTAGAAAAGTCCTTAATAAATCTTCTATAAAACCCATCATGCCCAAGGAAACTTCTTATACCTTTAAGATCCTGCATATATGGTAGCTTCTCTATGGCTTCTATCTTCATGCGGTCCACTTCAATGCCTCTTCCTGATACCTGATAACCAAGGAATACACCTTCCGTAACATCAAAATGACACTTCTCCCTATTAAGGACTAGGTGTTGGTCCTCGCACCGCTGTAGAACTTTGTTAAGATTGTGAGATACCATACACCGAAAAATCATCCATAAACACTTCCATTATATTTAATCAACAAATATAGCATTCATGCATCTTTGCAAATTAGTTGGAGCATTACATAAACCAAATTGCATTCTTCTATAAGCAAAAATACCAAAGGGGCAAGTAAAAGTAGTCTTTTCTTAATCATCTTTGTGCACAAGAATTTGAGAGAAACTAGAAAACCATCAAGATAACAAAAATGTGAATGCTTAGATAATCTTTCTAACATTTGATAAATAAAGGGCAAAGGACAATGATCTTTACGAGTAGCTTTATTTAATTTTCTGAAATCAATGCACATTATATAACCAGTAACAGTACGCTGAGCAACAAGTTCATTTTCGTCATTTGGAACCACAGTAATTCCACCTTTCTTAGGTACATAATGAACAAGACATACTCATTTACTATCATCTATAGGATCAATAATACCAACCTCAATGAATTTAATTACCTCTTTTCTTACTACTTCCTTCATTTTTGGATGAAGACAACGTTTGATGCATGTAAAATACATACATGAACCTTGTAGTTTATTGCACTAAAATCCTTATTATATTGTAACTTTATTATATTTATTGGGACTAACCTATTAATAGTTGCAAAAGTGCACAATTTCTTGTTTTAAACTTTGTTGTGTAGGAAATAGACAAATATCGAAGGAAACCGATCATTATGGTGAAATCTGGAGTTTCCTGAAATCTGTCCCTGTAGTACTATTTTCAAAGATGGCCCTGGGGATGCCCGAATATAGCGTCATAAAAAAGTATCAATTGACAAAGTTGTGGGTAATTTCCATATTTAATTTTACATAAAGAATGCCCGAATCGGAGTCCGGATGCTCCCGTGGTCGCGATATTACTAAAGAGTACATAGGCAGTTTCAGAAACCCAAAAATTGGTGACGTGATTGACACAAACTCTTTCCGTATTTGATGAATTCGGCCAAGCCATGACTTTATGGACTCATAAATTACAGAGGGGAGTCCTAGGGAGGTTCTAGAGATGCCCAAGAACCCTTGGATCAAAGGGTCATGAATCCCATGGCCAAGATTGCATCCCCACCTCTATATATTGAGGGGAAACCCTTATATTGGAGGGCCCCATCCATTGTGACAAAAACACCAAGGAGGGGGAAAACCTCCTCCATACCAGCACCAAGTACAAGGAAGAAGAAGGGGCAAGGGGCCGCTGCCCCCAAGGGAAGCTGCCGCTCTCCTGCTGCCGGTGCCGCCCTCCTACCGCCGTCACGGGGATCTTTAGTGCCATCTCCTCGACGGGCTGCACATGTTCATCATATTCATCAACATCTACAGCAACTCATGATCACCCCCTCTGTAATCCCTTGGCAAACATGATGTATAATGCAATAATATTATTTTCCCATGATATATTGTATCTCTATGTTGATGTTTGAGTAGGGTTTTGCGATAGATTTCTAAAGTGGGTAGCACTGCAGCTCTACATGGAAAACACGAGGGTTATGGTAAATGGAGTGCCGGGAGACCGATATTATCATGGTCAAGGCTTGAGACAAGGTCACCCCATGTCACCCATGTTGTTCGTGGCGGCCATGGAGACCCTTTCCGCCATGATCATGAAGGCGGTGGAGGAGGGGCTTTTTGATAACTTGGCCTCCATCTCTCCTTTATAGAGAATCTCTGTGTATGCCGACGATGTCATCATTTTTCTCAAACCAGAGTGCACGGAGTTATGGGCAGTGAGACATATGCTGAGCGTGTTTGGAGAGGCCTCGGGCCTACAAGTAAACTTTAGAAAGACGACGGCCACGCTAATTCGAGGGACACACGAGGAGGAGGAAAGGACCACACAGATCCTGGGATGTGAGCTCGCGAGATTCCCGATCCGGTACCTGGGTCTCCAGTTGGCATTCAGGCCCCTGACCAAGGCTGAGTGGCAGCCGCTGCTGGACCAAGTCATTAATTCAGTGCCTGCGTGGCAAAGAGGGCTCATTCGGAGAGAGGGGATGCTAGTGCTGATAAACTCAGTGGTCGCGGCGAGAGTGGTGCACCAGATGGTGGTAGCGGAGGCTCCTGGGTGGCTATTGGAGGACATTAACAGGTGGATGCGAGCTTTTTTCTGGGCGGGAAAGGATGAGGTCCAAGGAGGCCAGTGCCTAGTGGCATGGAGGAGTATTTGTAAACCCAGGGAGTTCGGTGGATTGGGAGTGAAGGACTTGAGGTTGTAGGGCCTCGTCCTGAGAGTGCGATGGATGTGGCTTAGACGCACGGACCCGGAGAGACCTTGGCAAGGTCTACCTGGGCTAAAACATCCAGCAGTGGAGGGAGTGTTCCAGAGCCTGGCTCGATTCAGCGTGGGAGATGGGTGGTTGACCTATTTCTGGAGAGACAGATGGATCAGTGGGTATACAACGGAGGATTTGGCGCCGGAGTTCTTCGCCAAGGTGCCCACTAGGAGAAAAACTCTCGCCTGGTGGCGGAGGCTTTGCAGGGGATGTTTGGATCGATGATGTACCAGGAGAGATGACAGTTGAGCTTTGGAGGCAATGCCTTAGGCTGTGGGAGGCAGTTGAAACAGTTGAGAGGGATGCCTCAAGACCAGACAGCATTACATGGAAAGGCGCGGATCCGGGAGTATATTCGGCAAAGTGCACCTATGAGATGCTCTGTCAAGGAAGTGTCATATGGAGTATGAGCAAACCGGTGTGGGGTTCCTACTCACCCATGAAGTGCAAGATGTTTTCTTGGTTGCGATGAAGTATCGTTTGTGGACTTCAGATAGGAGGGTGATGTCTACTCACGCTTCTATTCCTGTAGACAGTGTTGGGCCTCCAAGAGCAGAGGTTTGTAGAACAACAGCAAGTTTCCCTTAAGTGAATCACCCAAGGTTTATCGAACTCGTGGAGGTAGAGGTCAAAGATAGTCCTCTCAAGAAACCCTGCAATTAAGATACAAGAAGTCTCTTGTGTCCCCAACACACCTAATACACTTGTCGATGTATAGGCGCACTAGTTCGGCGAAGAGATAGTAAAACATGTGGTATAGATGGTGGTAATATTGCAGGAAGTAAAGATGCAAAAAAAAATAAGCGATGTTTGCAGATTTGGAAACAAGGCCTAGGGATCCTACTTTCACTAGTGGACACTCTCAACATTGATCACATAACAAATAAATAACTTCTCCTCACTTGTGCTACATATACTCTTGTTTGATAACAAACACCATTCATTGTGTAGGGCTACAAGAGCTCCCTCAAGACGGAGTAAACAAGCTCCACAACATTCGGCATTCATATTTAAGTAACCTTTAGAGCATAATAGATCTTTGCAATTTAGACCGAGTACTAACATAGCATACACATTGTCACCATTACACTATGAAAGGGGGAATAGATCACATCAATACTATCGTAGTAATAGTTAACTCCATAATCTACAAGAGATTACAATCATAACCTATGCCAAGTACTACATGATGCACACACTGTCACCATTACATCATGAAGGAGGAATAGACTACTTTAATAACATCACTAGAGTAGCACATAGATTAATAGTGATACAAAGCTCATCATATGAATCTCAATCATGCAAGGCAATTCATGAGATCATTGTATTGAGGTACATGAGAGAGAGATTAACCACATAGCTACCGGTAGAGCCCTTAGCCTCGAGGGAGAACTACTCCCTCCTCATCATGGGAGACAGCAACGGCGATGAAGATGGCGGTGGTGTCGATGGAGATGGATTCCGGGGCAATTCCCCGTCCCGGCGGCGTGCCGGAACAGAGACTTATGTCCCCGAATCGGACTTCACGATGGCGGCGGCGAACTTTTCTCGTCCCGTGGCTTATGTTTTTAGGGTTTTCGAGGCGGAGACGATATATAGGCGGAAGGGCAGCCTCGGGGGAGTCCTGGTGGAGCCACACCATAGGGGGCGCCCCCTGGCCGCGCCGCCTTGTGGGGTGGGGCCCCCCTGGCTCCCCTCTCCTTCGGTGCTCTAGAAGCTTCCGGAAAAATAAGATACGGGCGTTGATTTCGTCCAACCGAGAATATTTCCTTTGTAGGATTTCTCGAACCAAAACAGCAGAAAACAGAACGGCACTTCGGCATCTTGTTAATAGGTTAGTTCCGAAAATGCATAAAAACATCATAAAGTGTGAACAAAACATGTAGGTATTGTCATAAAACTAGCATGGAACATAAGAAATTATAGATACGTTGGAGACGTATCAAGCATCCCCAAGCTTAGTTCCTACTCGCCCTCGAGTAGGTAAACAATAACAAGAAATAATTTCTGAAGTGACATGCTACCAAAATAATCTTGATCAACATTATTGTAAAGCATATGAAGTGAATGGAGTGATTCAAAGCAAAAGATTGCTAACAAAAAGATAATAACTAAACAAATGAATCATATAGCAAAACTTTTCATGAATAGTACTTTCAAGACAAGTATCAACAAGACTTGCATAAGAGCTAACTCATAAAGCAATAAATTCAAAGTAGAATGCATTGAAGCAACACAAAGGATGATTAAGTTTCAGCATTGCATTCAACTTGTAACATGTATATCTCATGGATATTTGTCAACATAGAGTAATATAACAAGTGCAATAAGTAAACATGTAAGAATCAATGCACACAGTTAACACAAGTGTTTGCTTCTAAGATAGAAAGAAGTAGGTAAACCGACTCAACATAAAGTAAAAGAATGGCCCTTCGCAGAGGGAAGCATGGATTACTATTTTTGTGCTAGAGCTTTTATTTTGAAAACATAGAAACAATTTTGTCAACGGTAGTAATAATTCATATGTGTTATGCATAATACTTCCTACAAGTTGCAAGCCTCATGCATAGAATACCAATAGTGCCCGCACCTTGTCCTAATCAGCTTGGATTACATGGATTATCATTGCATAACATATGTTTCAACCAAGTGTCACAAAGGGGTACCTCTATGCCGCCTGTACAAAGGTCCAAGGAGATCAATTGCATTTGATTTCTTGTTTTTAATAGATCTCAAATTAGGAAATCCATACCGGGACAACATAGACAACAGATAATGGACTCCTCTTTAATGCTTAAGCATTCAACAACAGATAATATTCTCATAAGAGAGTGAGGATGTATGTCCAAACTGAAAACTTCCACCATGGTACATGGCTTTGGTTAGCGGCCCAATGTTCTTCTCTAACATATGCATACTCAAACCATTTGATCATGATATATCACCCTTACTTCAGACAAGACGAACATGCATAACATCTCACATGATATCCAACAAAGTAAAAAGTTGATGGCGTCCCCAGAAACATGGTTACCGCTCAATAAGCAACTTATAAGAACTAAGACACATAACTACATATTCATCACCACAATAGTTTTTAAGCTATTTTTCCCATGAGCTATATATTGAAAAGACAAAGGAATGAAATTTTAAAGGTAGCACTCAAGTAATTTACTTTGGAATGGCAGAAAAATACCACATAGTAGGTAGATATGGTGGACACAAATGACATGGGTTTTGGCTCAAGGTGTTTGGATGCACGAGAAGCATTTCCTCTCAGTACAAGGTTTTGGCTAGCAAGGTTGTTTGAAGCAAACACAAGTATGAACATGTACAGCAAAACTTACACAAGAACATATTGCAAGCATTATAAGACTCTACACTGTCTTCCTTGTTGTTCAAACACTTTACATAAAATATCTAGACCTTAGAGAGACCAATCATGCAAACCAAATTTTAACAAGCTCTACGGTAGTTCTCCACTAATAGATTAAACTACATGATGCAAGAGCTTAAACATGATCTATGAGAGCTCAAAACAATTGCCAAGTATCAAGTTATTCAAAACCATATGAAGCATTTCTGATTCCAACCAAATAGCAACAAGTGAAGCGATCAACTTTCGCCATTGAACATTAAAAGTAAAAATGAAGAACACTAGTGTTCATATGAAAAAGCGGAGCGTGTCTCTCTCCCACACATGGTATGATCCAATTTATTCAGAGAACTAAGATAACAAAAACGAAAATAAAAGCACACAGACGCTCCAAGTAAAGTACATAAGATGTGGCGGAATAAAACTATAGTTTCACTAGAAGTGACCTGATAAGTTGTCGATGAAGAAGGGGATGCCTTGGGCATCCCCAAGCTTAGATGCTTGAGTCTTCTTGAAATATGCAGGGATGAACCACGGGGGCATCCCCAAGCTTAGACTTTTCACTCTTCTTGATCATATTATATCATCCTCTTCTCTTGACCCTTGAAAGCTTCCTCCACACCAAACTTAAAGCAAACTCATTAGAGGGTTAGTGCATAATCAAAAATTCCCATGTTCAGAGGTGGCATAATCATTCTTAACACTTCTGGACATTGCACAAAGCTACTAAAAGTTAATGGAACAAAGAAATCCATTCAACATATCAAAAGAGGCAATGCGAAATAAAAGGAATCACAAACAGTTCAGTCAGAAGACGAATTTTGCAGATGCACTTAACTTGCTCAGCTGGAAAAACTCAAAACTAATGAAAGTTGCGTACATATCTGTGGATCACGCACGTAAATTGGCAGATTTTTTTGATTTTTCTACAGAGAGATCTACACAAATTCGTGACAACAACAATTTCGCGCAGCAATCCAAATCTAGCATCAACTTTACCATAGAGATTTTACTTGGCACAAAAATACAAGAAAATAAAGATAAGGAGAGGTTGCTACAGTAGTAACAAATTCCAAGACACAACAAAACAGTAGCAAAATAAAAACATGGGTTATCTCCCAAGAAGTGCTTTCTTTATAGCCATTAAGATGGGCTCAGTAATTTCAATGATACTCTCGCAAGAAATAAGAGTTGAAGCAAAAGAGAGCATCAAGAAGCAAATTCAAAACACATTTAAGCCTAACCCGCTTCCTATGCATAGCAAACTTATACACAAATAAATTCAAAAAGAACAAAGTGACAAGCATGGGAAGATAAAACACAAGTAACTTCAAAATTCTCAACATAAAGAGGGGAAACTTAATATTATTAAGATGCATATAACCATGTTTCCCTCTCTCATAATAACTTCCAGTAGCTTCATTGACAAACTCAACAATATAACTATCACATGAAACATTCTTATCATGAGCTACATACATAAAATTATTACTCTCCACATAAGCATAGTCATTACTATTAATTGTAGTGGGAGCAAATTCAATAAGATAGCTATCATTATTATTCTCATCACCATAATCATCATATATAGGAGGCATATTGTAATCATAATTAACTTTCTCCTCAATATTAGGTGGACTGAAAATATCATATTCATCATTGCAAACATCATATATAGGAGGTAAAGTATCATCAAAGTAAATTTTCTCCTCCATGCTTGGGGGACTAAAAATATCATGCTCCTCAAAACCAGCTTCCCCAAGCTTAAATTCTTCCATAGCATTAGCAATAATAGTGTCCAAAGAGTTCATGCTAATAACATTGCTACAACTATTTTGCAAAGAAAGTTCCATGGGTTTTTTAATTTTCTCTTCAAACACATCATGTCCTAACTCAAGATAAATATTATAAAGATCTCTAATTTTTTTTGTTTTTTTCCATTAAGCCTAACTAGTGAAAATAAAGAAAGAGACAAAAAGATAAAATTGCAGAATCTAAAGGAGATAGCTTCGAGCACTCACACACTGGCAACAATGCTAGGAAATAGCTTAGTAGTCAGAGGATGTGAATACCTTTTACCTTACCTCGCAACGGCGCTAAAATAGCTTGATGTCTACTCACGCTTCTATTCCTGTAGACAATGTTGGGCCTCCAAGAGCAGAGGTTTGTAGAACAGCAAGTTTCCCTTAAGTGAATCACCCAAGGTTTATCGAACTCAGGGAGGTAGAGGTCAAAGATAGTCCTCTCAAGCAACCCCGCAATTAAGATACAAGAAGTCTCTTGTTTCCCAACACACCTAATACACTTGTCGATGTATAGGCGCACTAGTTCGGCGAAGAGATAGTAAAACACAGTGGTGTAGATGGTGGCAATATTGCAGAAGTAAAGATGCAGAAACAAGAATGCGATGTTTGCAGATTTGGAAACAAGGCCTAGGGATCCTACTTTCACTAGTGGACACTCTCAACATTGATCACATAACAAATAAATAACTTCTCCTCACTTGTGCTACATATACTCTTGTTTGATAACAAACACCATTCATTGTGTAGGGCTACAAGAGCTCCCTCAAGCCGGAGTAAACAAGCTCCACAACATTCGGCATTCATATTTAAGTAACCTTTAGAGCATAATAGATCTTCGCAATTTAGACCGAGTACTAACATAGCATACACACTGTCACCATTACACTATGAAAGGGGGAATAAATCACATCAATACTATCGTAGTAATAGTTAACTCCATAATCTACAAGAGACTACAATCATAACCTATGCCAAGTACTACATGATGCACACACTGTCACCATTACATCATGAAGGAGGAATAGACTACTTTAATAACATCACTAGAGTAGCACATAGATTAATAGTGATACAAAGCTTATCATATGGATCTCAATCATGCAAGGCAATTCATGAGATCATTGTATTGAGGTACATGAGAGAGAGATTAACCACATAGCTACCGGTAGAGCCCTTAGCCTCGAGGGAGAACTACTCCCTCCTCATCATGGGGGATAGCAACGTCGATGAAGATGGCGGTGGTGTCGATGGAGATGGATTCCGGGGGCAATTCCCCGTCCCGGCGTGCCGAAGAGACTTCTGCCCCGAATTGGATTCGCGATGGCGGCAGCCAGAACTTTCTCGTCCCGTGGCTTATGTTTTTAGGGTTTTCGAGGCGGAGACGATATATAGGCGGAAGGGCAGCCTCGGTGGAGTCCTGGTGGAGCCACACCATAGGGGGGCGCCCCCCCCCCGCCCCTTGGCCGCGCAGCCTTGTGGGGCCCCCCCCTCCTCTGCCCCTCTCGGTGCTCCGGAAGCTTCCGGAAAATAAGATACTGGGCGTTGATTTCGTCCATTCCGAGAATATTTCCTTTGTAGGATTTCTGAACCAAAAACAGCAGAAAACAGAACGGCACTTCGGCATCTTGTTAATAGGTTAGTTCCGGAAAATGCATAAAAACATCATAAAGTGTGAACAAAATATGTAGGTATTGTCATAAAACTAGCATGGAACATAAGAAATTATAGATACGTTGGAAACATGGTGTTACACAGTGCGAACCTACGGATCGCTGACCCAGGGTTCACGGGCAATCTGCAGAGATGGTGGATGGAGGCACGCAAGCGAGTGAGGAGGATTGATAGAAATTGCTTCGAATCCGTGGTGTTCAGCACGGCTTGGACGCTGTGGAAGCAGAGGAATGTCAGGGCCTTCGGAAATGTGAGGGAACAAAGAACGGTAGACCAAATGGTGGTGCAGATTAGGGATGATTTCCACCTTTGGGAGAGGGCCAAGAGAGGAGGGAGGCTAGATATAGCGAGAGAGTAGGCCTAGGCGGAGAGAGTGTGGAGTGTGGAGTGGTGTGTGTTCTCAGTACTATGGTGCTGATCTTGTATATTGCTATGATTTTTCTTCTATAAAGATAAGGCACGCTTTGCGCGTGTTCTCGAAAAAAAAGTAGTGAGTTGTTCATGGCAATTGTTATATAGTTTGTTGTTTGTTGCATACAAGTATTTGTTATCTTCTATGATGGTCTTATGTATTGATATATGAGTGCACACATATGTCAAGGGATGCATAAGGTTATCGCCGTTGCATGTTGACAGGATGATGCATTTTGGGAGCGATAGAAACCCGGTTCCAATTCTTAGATGCATGTTAACGGGGTTAATTATGGGGACCTTTAAACTTACAGGGGTGGTTGGACTTCATGTCTTAATGATTTCTTTGTTTGCTCATGAAATTGGCCTTGGGATAAATCACTAGGGGTGTACTTGCACATGTATATGGCTACACCTATTTATGGCTCCTCCCTAGAAGAAACACAAAAAAGACTATCATTATGCTTCACTAATTATGACAACCACACAAATGAAACAGCAATTTTCCTGAACACTTGCTCTCTTAAGTTACTCCACTTCACTTCACTTCATCTCATAGCATTTTAATTTATTGCATTTTACTTATTCTTGCACTAGTTTTACTTCTTGCATTTTAATTTCAGCATTTGCTGTTTCTTAGTAAAAACCTCTACGAACACACATTTCTCCTAGCTTTCATAGAAGGTCATATAAGTGGGTTATAGGGGTTTAAAGAATAGATATTTTACCTTTAGCTCCTCGTGGGTTCAACACTCAAATACTTATCGAATTGGTCTACGGTGATTCCCTGCACTTGGGGGTTATCAACGTTGATGATCAGCAACGGGCTTTGTATCTTCTTCCAAATTAATCTTATGCATGCATACAGCGGGACTTATACCTTTAGGATCATCAAGAGAGTAACAATAGCTGGCCTATGAGTATGCAATACTTCACATAATTTTGTTTCTCCAGCTCCTGAAAGATCTATTATATATTAAAAGTACATTACGGGTTAACCAGAAATTAGAGAATTTATTAGAAAATCTCACAATAAACAGAAACATCTGGCCATCAATTAAGCAGACGAGAAAATCATGACCATTAATTTTATAAATAACTCATATTAACATTACAGTTGCAAATAATTACCCACCTATGCCATAACTTATTTTTCCCATACCCCTTCAAACTCAATCAATAGACTTAAAGAAGAAAAAAAACAATCTAGGTTTCCAGCTAGCTCCCCAATCTCACGTAGCAGTCTGTTGACAAAAAAAATCCTCACGCCGCCGCCACGGCCGCCCCTAGGTGCAGGCGTAAGATGTGTAGTCCAGCGCCATTGATTTATTGCAGTCATGGTCATGACATCCCTTGCTGTCACGTGCGTGCGTTCCAGTCTCCCGTCCTTGCCGGAACAAACTGTGATCACGTATACATCAAAATCAAACAGCATGCATTTGTGCCGGTGGCCGGTGCCTCCAGGTGAATCACGACGGCTAGCAGTTTAATGGGATTGATCAGGTTTGTCTCCTTTTTATTGGTCTTACTTAATTCATATTCTATCATGTTGTCTGTAAACATTAGATCTATTTTGTTATATGACATGGGCTTAGATGAAACTGGAAGAATTTGTGTAGATTCTTAATATTTTTAGTACCACACCGGGAGGCCCAACGACCATCGACGGTTGTATGATGATGTAACTTGGGTTTCAAACGAAAGATGAGATGACAGCAGCAGTATACAAGCAGTAATAGGAAGAAGCTGGCGTAACGCTAAATAAGATAAGAATACGAGAGAGATGTACGTGTATACTTATACTTTGGCATCAAACATCAGCTGATGAGATGCCAGCAGCAGCATATAGGAAAAAGCTGACGTAACGCTAAAGAAGATAAGAATACGAGAGATGTACGTGTATCTGCCTAGATACATATGCTTTGGCATTAGCACGAGGTTAATTATGTGTACAACATGCATGCATGATGATAGTTAGTCGTTCGTCAACTTAGTATGCATATTGTTTAACATGTCAATTCTCCTACTTCCTCCGATTCATGACATTAAAATTCAGACAAAATAAAGACATTATTCATGGGAGGGTGGAGTATTAAACATCACGTATGTTTGCATGCCTGTTGATTAAGTTATACTAACTCCATTGGGATAAAGAACTCTTATAAATTTAGTCAAACTCAATTTTTTTTGACCAAATACCTATATTAAACTTCACGTGTGTTTGCATGCCCGGTTATTAAGTTGTACTATCACCGTCCGGATAAATAAAGCTTATCAATTTAGTCAGAAGTCAAAATCGGCAAAGTTAGTTAAATATAAGAAGAAAATATAAACATATATAACATGAATCAAATACATTATGTGTGAATCTACTACTCCCTCCGATAGTCCGATTCATAATAAGTGTCGGAGACTTTGTAATAAAGTTATAGTAAATCACAGTAAATCACTAACACTTATTATAGATCAGAATAATATTGATTCGCTATGTATTTGTTTGTAGTTGGAATCATATCAAGTGTCGCCGACTTTGTACTAAAGTTGTACCAAATCACTGACACTTATAATAGATCACAGTGAATAATATTGATTCAGTATCATACATGTTCATAATTTTGTCTATAATATAGGTCAAACTTAGAAGAAATTGACTTTTGATTAAATTTGTAGATCTTATTTTCATCGAAAGCTAGGGGAGTAGTTTACCAATGTATGTGCAAGCAGGATGATGCTGAGTTTAATTTCTCCCCGCACCAAGGCTTGGCAACGGTGGATCTATATATGAACGAAATACCTATATTGCACTTCATGTGTGTTTGCACGCCTGGCGATTAAGTTATACTATCACCGTCGGATAAATAAAGCTTATAAATTTAGTCAAAAGTTAAAACTTACAAAGTTTGATCAAATATAAAAAGAAAATATAAACATATATAACATGAATCAAATATATGAAATTATATTTGTGGTGTATCTACTGCTCGCTTCCATTCATGATAAGTGTCGGTGACTATTGTGCTAAGTTTTACTAAATCACTGACATTTATTATAGATCAGAGGTAATAATATTGGTTTGATATCATAAATGTCCATATTTTTGTCTATAATATTAATTGGTTAAACTTAGAAGATGTTAAATTTTTACTAAATTTATAGGCCTTATTTTCATCGGAAGGAGAGAGTAGTTTACTAATGTATGTGCATGCAGGATGATGTTGAGTTTAGTTTCTACCTGCACTTTGCCACAGGTAATGCATGAGCGACAGCGCTGACACCAGTAAGGTTCCTGCTGATAATTCGTTTGATTTTCTCTTGATACTATGAAACCTAGATTTTCTTAACGATCTACTTTTAGTCATTTTCCACAACACCATGTGAATGCAGATAGTGAAAGCTGAAGATGCTAGAGTGAGTTCAGCATGGTTCATGTCAACGAATGCATTTCTATAAATTGTCGAGTACCTTTTTTTTTCGCGAAAACGCAAAAGCCTTGCGTTTCGATGCATTGATAGATAAAGAAGAGTTTATATACAAGTCTGAGGGACGGACACACCACGCCGTATAGCTCGACCCAAGAAAAAGGAAAAACCTAGACTAGGGGAGTAGCTGGCGCACACCCCGGGCTCCCGCGTCCGCCCAAAGCCTCGCGTCGGCAGCGATGTCGTTGAACACGGATGCCACCGAAGGTCGCATTGTTAAAGACCGCCGCGTTCCGGTGTTTCCAAATCCACCATGCCGTGAGCATGATAACCGACGACGTGCCCTTGCGCAGCTGGCGAGGGGCGGCCCGCACCACCAGCGACCACCACTCCGCGAAGTCACCCTCAGCCGTGGGTGGGCCTGAGGTGGATCGGATCCACGACAGGACTTCAAACCACACTGTCCTGGAGAAGGAACATCCTGTAAGAAGGTGCCTCATGGTCTCGGTAGACTGATCGCACAACGGGCATCTCGGCGCGTGCGGCAGCCCCCGCCGTGCCAGTCTCTCACCCGTCCAACACCTGTTGAGGCAGGCCAACCAGATAAAGAATTTCACCCTTGGTGGCAATTGTCGAGTACCTAACTTAGACGTATTTGTATGCTGAATGAGAAGTTGTTCAAAACCCACTATCAAGCCCATACTTAGTAACCATTTACATATGCTAAATTGTTTTAATAATCTTTTTTCAAAGAGATATTATATTATATATAGTTGCCCGTCACGGCAGTAAAACCGTCTGATGTTAACACATGCCAGCTACTCTTTGATAGCTGATAAGCTATATATTCAAGCCAATATGTTATAACCGTCAGCTATCACACACAAACACACACACCAATAATTAGCAATGTTATTTGCGAAAAGTAAAGCAGTCACAACGCATTCTTCTTTTTGACTCACAACATGTACAAATATAGTTGCACAGAGATTCTTATTCGAGCCAGTTTTACCATCCCATAAGACAATAAGATAGAGTTACTTCAGGCATTTGTTTTTATTGGTAGTTAGGAAAGATAAATAAAATATAGATCTTATTGGCTCCATCTGTACATGTCCACTTCAGTATCCAGGAACGAACAGAAATAGCTTCTTGTGAGTGGCAATGAAGACTAAAGACACACACGAAAAGTAAGTTGTTTTTTCAGAAGACAATGTCAATTCATTTTTTTTTCTCTCGGCAATGTCCTCATCCTTTCGCACTTCTCCTTTGATCCAGATGTTACCCTCCATGTGCAAAGGCCTTCTGCTAGATCTGATAGTTCTTCAGCTACGTGTGTTCTTCATTTAGAAAATAGATGAAGTAAGAAAATGCTGGCCAGAGAAGGCTAAATTTGTTTGCCTGCCCGATTAAAACATGACAATGTGCAATTTCTTTGGAACATGGAAGAGATTTGACCCTCCTCAAGTTGTTTTGTCTTGGCGATTCAAATATGAAATGTGTATTGAACATTTTAAGCGGTTAAGAAAAGTCATTTCATAAATAATAGTATTTTCAAATATTATAGAGAACAGATATTATTATAATAAATATATGTAATCATCAATTACTTTTTCTAATGAATAAATGTCAAACCATGAATTCATTTTTCAGCCATTTTTGGCATAATATAAATGAGCAATTTTCTCTAGGTTCATGTAAGTCAAGACTATGTGTATGCGAACGTAGAGCAAAACTAACGTAAATATTAACGTATACATGGCATGGCCATTGATAGATGAGCCAAGAATATGTGGCAACTAAAAAAAGTTATTTGGATAAAATTCATTAAACACTAGCTTCGGTAGTTTTGATAACTATATTACATTACTTTTATAAAGTTGTATAGAATGTTATAGAAAAAGTGAACAATTAGAAGTAAATAGCCTTTTAAGATGTCGCCCTCGCATTTGCGAGGGCCACCTTGCTAGTTAGAACTAATAATAACAGGATATTTATATCAAGATATGCATATTTTATATCATCAGGCAAATGTTTTATTTGAAAACTAGGATCTTCTTTGGGTGGTAGCAACACTCCAAGATTGTCAGGTGGAATGTGCAATTGTAAATGTGGTGGTTGTTGAGATAAAAAAAATTCTAATGCTACTCTTTCTTCATTACTATATGGTTCCTCTTGATTAAGTACATATTGTTCCACCGCGTCCGATGAAGGGACTGCCACAGAAGCAAGAGTTTCCACAATATCTTTTTGAAAATTTTCTTTTTTAAAATTCTTATCAGTAAACTTGGAAAAATTAAATTCTAACCTTTCTCCAGCACATTTAATAAACACTCTCTTTTGGCAAATTAATTTCAGCACCAACAATATGTAAGAAAGGTCTACCAAATATAATAGGACAAAATGCATCTTGGGGGCAACCAAGCATAGTAAAATCAGCGGATACTTAATCGTTCCTACTAATACTTCAACATCTCTTACCATACTAAGAGGACAGATAACATCTTTATTAGCAAGTTGAATAGTTATACATGTTTCCTCCATGTGTATGGGATCAGTATCAGGCTTGATTTCGAGATATAGAGAATATGGTATTACACTTATACTTGCTACAATATCACAAAGACCATGATCACATGAAGTAACAATAGCACAATATATAATAGGTTTACCAACTCTAGCAATATTACCTTGAATTACCTTAGTGGAATCTTCGCATAAATAGACATCACAAGGAGTCTTTTCATTTAATTCTTTGATGGCTGAAATTTGAGGCTTCATAGTAACCCTGCTTGGATATGGACGAGATTCCACATATTCTTCAATAATAACAGAGGAAGCTTGTTGAACCTGTTTCTCAACTTTAGAAATATATGGTGAATCCTTAAGAGGTTCAGTAAAAACTTTAAATCCTTTCTTAGGAACATCCAAATGGTTAGCAAAAGATTTATAAACTTTTATTAAAATATGAGGATCAAGATCAAACTTATTCTTTAATTATTCAAACAATATAGTAGTAGAGAAATTCTCTAAACATGCATATTCAAATTCGAAACGAGGCTCGTTACCTTTATCAAGATCCCATGCAGCTGAATTATTAGCAATAGTACGTATCCAATAAATTCCTTGCTTTTTGTTGAGTTCTATTAGTAAAAATTCCTTCAGATGAATTATCTAGAAAGACCCTATGATGCCGGGGTAGCCTCACATAGAAGTCTATCACTATAAGACTATCAGGAATACCATGACAATGATTCTTATGGATGAGTTCATTAAGCCTCCCCAAGCTTGAGAAATACTTTCTCCAACATGAGGCAAAAAATTATAAATATGACAGCGATCATCTTAAGCTTCTTTAGGAGTATAGAACTTCGTATAGAAGGGATTCCTCATTAATTCCTAGTTAAGACGACATTTAACTTCCAGAGATCTAAACCATATGTGAGCATTACCAGAAAGAGATAGATATAATAACTTCCGCTTCACATCATCACGAGGAACACGATGCAATTTAAATAAAGATCATAGATCTTCAATGCCATGTAGATGTCCCATAGCAGTTCAACTTTTATCTCCTGTGAAGGTTAGTTTTATAGCTTGCTTGGCAATAGCAATAGGAATTTGAAAAGCCACCTTAGATTCAGGTGGCTTCTCTTCATTAACTTTAACAGATTGAGCATAAGCATAATTATATAAAATTAAGCCAATCTCCTCACGGCTAGACATACCCATGATGAGATAGATAGTAAATAATAAAAACAGAATAAGCTTTCTTACCATTCACTTACCAATAGCGCTACGCTCCCCGGCAACGACGCCAAAAAAGTGTCTTGATGGCTCCCAAGTGCAGGAGATCAACTGTAGTACTTTTTAATAAGAAAGATTGTCGAACCCACGAGGTGCTGAAGATATTGGTTAGTATGATCGACAAGAAAACAATGATAATAAAGTAGTAGTTTTGGTATTTAGGGTGTATAGTTTGCAATAAAAATAAAGTGCTGAAAGTAAATAGAAAATAAGTAAAAGTTCTCGATGAGAGAAAAGCCCAATCCTCTATGCAACAAGAGGATAGGCTCAAGTGTGTGTGTGTGCTTATATGAGACTAAAATTCCCGAGGGCAGCATGGATTTACTAGCATCTGAGTTCAACACAACATGGTAAATATTTTGTAAGCTTTATTAAATTAGGGGCGGAGCCTAAATTAGGTGCAGCCATAGATATGTGCACACGCACCCCTTATGATGGGTCCTAGAGCCATTTTCATGTGCAAGTGACGAGGCGGCTCCTCGGCAATGCCCACCATGAGGGGCTTGGGTTTTAGAGAAAGGTGATGATGGAGGTACCGGGAGCGAGAGAAGGCACGACGTACCCAGGTTCACGTCCCGCGGTGGAGGATCGCTACGTCCTGCTAGCAATCCACTATATGAATATATGTGTACAGGGGGACGCCATAGGCAGAGTTGTTGTATCTAGTCTAGTTGTAAGCTACGGGTTGCGATGTCTAGGCGTATTGCCTCTATGTTTTCTGTTTCTGTATATGTGCCCCAAGGGGTGCCCCTGCCTGGCTTTATATATCAGCCAAGCTAAGGTTTACACGAGTCCTAGTAGGATTCGTATTGGAGTCTTGTTTCTTGTAATACAAGTTGATTTTCCTTGTGGGTCTAGCTTGTCGAATCCTTGCGCTGGTCCATCTTCATAATCTGTATCGAGTATAGCAATGTTGGGTACCCAAAGGGTAATGCCCACATCAGTAGTCCCCGAGTATTTGGCTGAAGTGAAGCTTCGGACAGGGACTAAAGTTGTCATCGTCCGAATGTCTTGATCATCAGTTGAATCTTGTGCTTGATGTAGAGTTGAAGTTACTCTTTATCGGGTGCGCTGCTGATGCGCGTAGATGTACACATCCGTTGGGAACCCCAAGAGGAAGGTGTGATGCGCACAACAGCAAGTTTTCCCTCAGAAAGAAACCAAGGTTATCGAACCGTAGGAGCCAAGAAGCACGTGAAGGTTGTTGGTGGAGGAGTGTAGTGCGGCGCAAACCGGCGCCAACGTGGAACATGCACAACACAATCAAAGTACTTTGCCCCCGTAACAGTGAGGTTGTCAATCTCACCGGCTTTGAAAACAAAGGATTAAGCGTATCGAGTGGAAGATGGTGTTTGTTTGCAAAGAACAAGAAACAGTAAAATGTATTCAGATGTAAAAGAATAGACCGGGGTCCACAGTTCACTAGTGGTGTCTCTCCAATAAGATAACTAACATGGGTGAACAAATTACAGGCAATTGACAAATAAAGATTCAATACATATCAACGATGATTACTATGTGATTTAATCAGTGCATTACGACAAAGTACATAGACCGCTATCCAAAGATGCATCTATGCCTAAATAATCCACCTTCAGTTATCATCCGAACCCTTCCGTATTAAGTTGCGAACAACAGATAATTGCATTAAGTATGGTACGTAATGTAATCAACACAAATATCCTTAGACAAAGCATCAATGTTTTATCCCTAGTAGCAACAAGACATCCACAACCTTAGAACTTTCTGTCACTGTCCCAGATTAAATGGAGGCATGAACCCACTATCGAGCATAATTACTCCCTCTTGGAGTTACAAGTATCAACTTGGCCAGAGCCTCTACTAGCAACGGAGAGCATGCAAGAACATAAACAACACATATATGATAGATTGATAATCAACTTAACATAGTATTCTATATTCATCGGATCCCGCCAAACACAACATGTAGCATTACAAATAGATGATCTTGATCATGTTAGGCAGCTCACAAGATCTATAACAATGAAAGCACATGCGGAGAAGACAACCATCTAGCTACTGCTATGGACCCATAGTCCAAGGATGAACTACTCACGCATCAATCCGGAGGCGGGCATGATGATGTAGAGCCCCTCCGGTGATGATTCCCTCTCCGGCAGGGTGTCGGAGGCGATCTCCTGAATCCCCCGAGATGGGATTGGCGACGGAGGCCTCTTAGTAATGTTTTCCGTATCGTGGCTCTCGCATGTGGGGTTTCGCGACGAAGGCTATTTGTAGGCGAAGGGTAGGTCAAGTGGCAGCACGAGGGCCCCACACACCAGGGCCGCGCGGCCAGGGCTTGGGCCGCGCCGCCCTGTTGTGTCGGCGCCTCGTGGCCCCACTTCGTACCTCCTCGGTCTTCTGGAAGCTTCGTAAAAATAAGCCCCTAGGCATTGATTTCTGCCCAATTCCGAGAATATTTCCTTACTAGGATTTCTGAAACCAAAAACAGCAGAAAAAACAGGAACCGGCACTTCGGCATCTTGTTAATAGGTTAGTGCCGGAAAATGTATAATAATGTGTAAAGTATGTGTAAATCACTCAAGTATTGTAATAAAAGTAGCATGGAACATAAGAAATTATAGATACGTTTGCGACGTATCAAGCATCCTAGCTTACCTACTGCCTCGAGTAGGTAAACGATAACACAAATAATTTCAAGTGACATGCTACCAACATAATCTTGATCAACATTATTGTAAAGCATATGAGATGAATGGAGTGATCTGAACAAAAGATTGCTAACAAAGATAATGACTAAACAAATGAATCATATAGCAAAACTTTTCATGAATAGTACTTTCAAGACAAGTATCAATAAGAGTTGCATAAGAGCTAACTCATAAGCAATAAATTCAAAGTAGAATGAATTGAAGCAACACAAAGGATGATTAAGTTTCAGCTTGCTTTCAACTTGTAACATGTATATCTCATGGATATTTGTCAACATAGAGTAATATAACAGTGCAATAAGTAAACATGTAAGAATCAATGCACACAGTTAACACAAGTGTTTGCTTCTAAGATAGAAAGAAGTGGGTAAACTGACTCAACAATAAAGTAAAAGAATGGCCCTTCGCAGAGGGAAGCATGGATTACTATTTTTGTGCTAGAGCTTTTGTTTTGAAAACATAGAAACAATTTTGTCAACGGTAGTAATAATTCATATGTGCTATGCATAATACTTCCTACAAGTTGCATGTCTCATGCATAGAGTACTAATAGTGCTCGCACCTTGTCCTACTAACTCGGAGACACGGATTCTCATCGCATAACATATGTTTCAACCAAGTGTCACAAAGGGGTACCTCTATGCCGCTCGTACAAAGGTCTAAGGAGAAAGCACGCATTGGATTTCTCGCTTTTGATTATTCTCAACTTAGACATCCATACCGGGACAACATAGACAACAGATAATGGACTCCTCTTTTAATTCTTAAGCATTCAACAATAGTTAATATTCTCATAAGAGATTGAGGTTGTATGTCCAAACTGAAACTTCCACCATGATACATGGCTTTAGTTAGCGGCCCAATGTTCTTCTCTAACATATGCATACTCAAACCATTTGATCATGAAATCCGCTTACTTCAGACAAGACGAACATGCATAGTATCTCACATGATATCCAACAAAGGTAAAGTTGATGGCGTCCCCAGAAAACATGGTTACCGCTCAACAAGCAACTTATAAGAATTAAGACACATAACTACATATTCATCACCACAATTGTTTTTAAGCTATTTGTCCCATGAGCTATATATTGTAAAGGTAGAGGAATGAAATTTTCAAGGTAGTACTCAAGTAATTTACTTTGGAATGGCAGGAAATACCAAATAGTAGGTAGATATGGTGGACACAAATGGCATGGAGTTTGGCTCAAGGTGTTTGGATGCACGAGAAGCATTTCTCTCAGTACAAGGTTTGGGCTAGCAAGGTTGTTCGAAGCAAAGTATGAACAGGTACAGCAAAACTCACACAAGAACATATTGCAAGCATTATAAGACTCTACACTGTCTTCCTTGTTGTTCAAACACTTTACCCGAAAATATCTAGACTTAGAGAGATCATGCAAACCAAATTAAACAAGCTCTACAGTAGTTCTTCATTAATAGATTAAACTACATGATGCACGAGCTTAAACATGATCTATGAGAGCTCAAACAATTGCCAAATTGCCAAACCATATGCAGCATTTTCCAATTCCAACCAAATAGCAATTTAACGAAGCAATTAGCTTTCGCCATGAACATTAAAGCACAATTAAAAACACAAGTGTTCCATATGAAAAGCGGAGCGTAATATCTCCAATATAAGAATGGTGGGATCCAACTTTATTCAAAGCAAAACAAAAATAAAAACAAACTGACGCTCCAAGTAAAGAACATAAGATGTGATGGAATAAAATATAGTTTCACTAGAAGTGACCTGATAATGTTGTCGATGAAGAAGGGGATGCCTTGGGCATCCCCAAGCTTAGATGCTTGAGTCTTCTTAAAATATGCAGGGATGAACCACCGGGGCATCCCCAAACTTAGACCTTTCACTCTTCTTGATCATAGTATATCATCCTCTTCTTAACCCTTGAAAACTTCCTTCACACAAACTTCAAGCAAACTCATTAGAGGGTTAGTGCATAACCAAACATTCACATATTCAGAGGTGACACAATCATTCTTAACACTTCTGGACATTGCACAAAGCTTCTGAAAGTTAATGGAACAAAGAAACTCATTCAACATAGCAAAAGCGGCAATGCGAAATAAAAGACAGAATCTGTCAAAAACAGAACAGTCCGTAAAGATGCATCTGGAAGGGGCACTTAGCTTGCTCAAATGGAAAAACTCAAAACTAATGAAAGTTGCGTACATATCTGAGGATCACGCTCGTAAATTTGTAGATTTTTTCGATTTTTTTACAGAGACTTATGCCAGAATTCGTGACAGACAGCAATGCTGTTTCTGCGGAGCGATCCCAAATATAGCATCAACTTTAACATAAAAACTTTACTTGGCACAAAAACATGATAAGGAGAGGTTGCTACAGTAGTAAACAACTTCCAAGACTCAACAATACAGTAAATAAAATAAACATGGGTTATCTCCCAAGAAGTGCTTTTTTTAACGCCTTTCAGCTAGGCGCAAAGTGCAAATCAAGTAACATCAAGAGAAGAAGCATCAACATCATAACTTGTTCTAATAATAGAATCAAAAGGCAACTTCATTCTCTTTCTAGGGAAGTGTTCCATACCTTTCTTGAGAGGAAATTGATATTTAATATTACCTTCCCTCATATCAATAACAGCACCAACGGTTCGAAGAAAAGGTCTTCCCAACACAATAGGACAAGATGCATTGCATTCGATATCCAAGACAACAAAATCAACGGGACAAGGTTATTATTAACCGTAATTAACATTATCAATCCTCCCCAAAGGTTTCTTTTTAACATTATCGGCAAGATTAACATCCAAATAACAATTCTTCAATGGTGGCAAGTCAAGCATATCATAAATCTTTTTAGGCATAACAGAAATACATGCACCAAGATCACATAAAGCATTACATTCAAAGTCATTGAATTTCATTTTAATGATGGGCTCCCAACTTCTTACTTCCTAGGAATAGAAGCTTCAAGTTTTAATTTTCTTTTCGAGCTTTAATGAGAGCATTTGTAATATGTTTTGTAAAGGCTAAATTTATAGCACTAGCATTAGGACTTCTAGCAAGTTTTTGTAAGAACTTTATAACTTCAAAATATGACAATCATCAAAATCTAAACCATTATGTTCTACAGCAATGGAATCATTGTCACCAATATTTTGAAAATTTCAGCAGCTTTATCACAAAAAAGTTAGTCAGCAATTTCAGGCAGTTTTGTACGCTTTTGCACTAGGAGTAGAAACATTGCCAACACCAATTATTTTACCATTGATAGTAGGAGGTGCAGCAACATGTGAAGAATCAACATTACTAGTGGTGGTAATAGTCCATACTTTAGCTACATTATTCTCTTTAGCAAGTTTTTCTTTTTCTTTTCTATCCCACCTAGCATGCAATTCAGCCAACAATCTAATATTATCATTAATTCGAACTTGATGGCATTTGTTTTAGCAAACCTAGCATCTTGAACTTCCTCATGCATAACTTTCAATTTTAAAAGATCAACATCAAGAGCAAGACTATCAACCTTAGAAGCAAGAATATCAATTTTATCAAGTTTTTCTTCAACAGTTTTATTGAAAGCAGTTTGTGTACTAATAAATTCTTTAAGCATCACTTCAAGACCAGAGGGTACACTCTTATTATTGTTGTAAGAATTACCATAAGAATTACCATAACCATTACCATTATTAGAAGGATATGGCCTAAAGTTGTTGTTACCATAATTATTCCTATAAGCATTGTTGTTGAAATTATTGTTCTTAATGAAATTCACATCAACATTTTCTTCTTGAGCAATCAATGAAGCTAAAGGAACATTATTAGGATCAATATGAGATCTACCATTTGCAAGCATAGACATAATAGCATCAATCTTATGACCCAAAGAAGAGGTTTCTTCAACAGAATTTACCTTCTTACCTTGAGGAGTTCTTTCAGTGCCATTCATAGTAATTGATCATCATATCATCAAGTAATTTAGTTGCGGCCGCCCAGGGTGATGGACATAAAAGTACCTCCAGCAGCCTGAATCCAATAGGTTCCTCGAGGAAAAATTCAATCCCTGCATAAAAGGTTTGGATGATCATCCAAGTAGTCAGTCCATGGGTTGGGCAATTCTTACTAAAGATTTCATTCTCTCCCATGCTTGAGCAACATGTTCATTATCAAATTGTTTAAAATTCATTATGCTACTTCTCAAAGATATAATCTTAGCAGGAGGATAATATTTACTAATAAAAGCATCTTTACACTTAGTCCATGAATCAATATTCTTAGGCAAAGATAGGCAACTAATCTTTAGCTCTTCCTCTTAATGAGAAAGAAACAATTTCAGTTTTATAATATCACCATCTATATCCTTATACTTTTGCATTTCACAAAGTTCAACAAAGTTATTAAGATGGGCAGCAGCATCATCAGTACTAACACCAGAAAATTGCTCTCTCATAACAAGATTCGTAAAGCAGGTTTAATTTCATAAAATTCTGCTGTAGTAGCAGGTGGAGCAATAGGAGTACATATAAAATCATTATTATTTGTGCTAGTGAAGTCACACAACTTAGTATTTTCAGGAGTACCCATTATAACAATAATAAAAGTAAACTAGGCAAATAAAGTAAAGACAAGTAACTAATTTTTTGTGTTTTTGATATAGAGAACAAGACATAAATAAAGTAAAGCTAGCAACTAATTTTTTTGTGTTTTGTTTAAGTGCAGCAAACAAAGTAGTAAATAAAATAAGCAAGACAAAAACAAAGTAAAGAGATTGGAAGTGGAGACTCCTTGCAAATGTCTTGATCTCCCGCAACGGCGCCGTAAAAGAGCTTGATGCGTCAGATGTACACGTCCGTTGGGAACCCCAAGAGGAAGGTGTGATGCGCACAGCAGTTTTCCTCGAAAGAAAACCAAGGTTATCGAACCAATAGAGGCAAGAAGCACGTGGAAGGTTGTTGGTGGAGGATAGTGCGGCGCAACACCAGGAACCGGCGCTAACGTGGAACCTGCACAACACAATCAAAGTACTTTGCCCCAACGTAACACAGGTTGTCAATCTCACCGGCTTGCCGAAAACAAAGGATTAAACGCGAGTGGAAGATGGTGTTTGTTTGCAAAGAACAAGAAAGAACAATGAATGTAAAAGAATGGACCGGGGTCCACAGTTCACTAGTGGTGTTTCTCCAATAAGATAACTAACATGTCGGGTGAACAAATTACGATGGGCAATTGACAAATAAAGATTCAATACATATCAACGATGATTACTATGTGATTTAATCATTACGACAAAGTACATAGACCGCTATCCAAGATGCATCTATGCCTAAATAATCCACCTTCAGGTTAAAATCTTAAAATTAAAATTTGCTAAACAAGATAATTGCATTAAGTATGGTGCATAATGTAATCAACACAAATATCCTTAGACAAAGCATCAATGTTTTATCCCTAGTAGCAACAGACATCCACAACCTTAGAACTTTCTCACTGTCCCATTAAATGGAGGCATGAACCCACTATCGAGCATAATTACTCCCTCTTGGAGTTACAAGTATCAACTTGGCAGAGCCTCTACTAGCAACGGAGAACATGCAAGAACATAAACAACACATATATGATAGATTGATAATCAACTTAACATAGTATTCTATATCATCGATCCCGCCAAACACAACATGTAGCATTACAAATAGATGATCTGATCATGTTAGCAGCTCACAAGATCAATAACAATGAAAGCACATGGAGAAGACAACCATCTAGCTACTGCTATGGACCCATAGTCCAAGGATGAACTACTCACGCATCAATGGAGGCGGGCATGATGATGTAGAGCCCCTCCGGTGATAGATTCCCCTCTCCGGAGGTGCCGGACGTTCTCCTGAATCCCCGAGATGGGATTGGCGGTGGCGGCCTCTCGTAATGTTTTCCGTATCGTAGCTCTCGGACAGGGGTTTCGCGACGAAGGCTATTTGTAGGCGGAAGGGTAGGTCAGGGCACGAGGGCCCCACACCTGGGGCGCGCGGCTTGGGCCGCGCCGCCGCCTGTCGGGGCTCGGGCCCCACCCCCGTACCTCCCTCGGTCTCGGGAAGCTTCGTGTAAAAATAAGCCTGGGCGTTGATTTCGTCCAATTCCGAGAATATTTCCTTACCAGGATTTCTGAAACCAAAAAACAGAAAACAGGAACGCACTTCGGCATCTTGTTAATAGGTTAGTGCCGGAAAATGTATAATAATGCTGTAAAGTATGTGTAAATCACTCAAATATTGTAATAAAAGTAGCATGGAACATAAGAAATTATAGATACGTTTGCGACGTATCACCGCCAAATTGGTTTCCTTCGTTCGGTGGTTGCTTGCAACCGTGCGTAGACTCAAGTTGTACTACTCGATGAGCTTGATATTGATGTTGATATCTTCAAATTATCATGTCATCTTTTTATCGGGTGCGCGACCAGCGCTCCCGATGGGAGTAGCACCCGAGCCTGTAGATGAATATGAAATAGTTATGTATAGGGTGTAAAAAACGCTAAGTTGAATACCGTAGTCTTCTTCGAGTTACGAGAACACTTGGATGCTTTTGATGATGTCGATGACTTTGATGATGTCATAGATAGAGGAATTGATGATTTGGATAATGTCACAGAGGAGTCGATGATTTTTATGATGTCCCGGAGGAGTCGATGATTTGGATGATGTCCCAGAGGAGTCGATGATTTGGATGATGTCCCGGAGGAGTCGATGATTTTTATCGGGTGCGCGTCCAGCACTCCCGATGGGAGTAGCCCCCGAGTCTAGACATGGATGCTTGCAACCGTGTGTAGACTCAAGTCGAGCAACCCGATTCTATAGTTTTCTTCAGATGCCGGTGGCAAATATTCATTCTCTAAGAAGCAAATCTTGATGCTCTTATTTTTGGCATTGGTATTGTGATGCTTTTGTATGAAAGTTATCGGGAGCAATTTCTTTGAGTGATCAGCTCATGTTGCAGGTTCAATGAACCTGTAGTAATTGTAACTTTGCTACAACCGACGATGTATGTTTTGGCGACAGCCCCCAAGCGAATCGAGGGAACTATGCCTGTCGTCGACTCCGTCGCTTTTTAGTACCACCTTATTTTGATGTACCGACATGGGTCTTTTTTGTAAGTACTTTTATCCTTGCTATTAGCAGCACTCGCATGTTTTCTGAGGCTTTAGCAAAAGGATAATTGTATATTGTTGTAAGTCCCGTTGATTGCCATCCATTGCAGTGCTCATATTTTTCCGAGGCTTTAGATGGTAATTCCGGGTATAATCATTGGAAGCGACCCTCGATCTTTTTTATCGAGTTCACTTGTCAATGCTCGCGGTATTGTGCGAAAAATCATAATAGATCTTGGAGTCCCCGAGTATTGCCTGGTAGGCCGTGGTATGCCGATAACGATAGCTCCCGATGGGAGAATTAGTAACCGACTAAATAAACCTTGTAACCCCCGAGTATTGCCGGGTAAGTCATAATACGTTGATAACCAGAGCTCCCTATGCAACACTCATGTTCACCAATTGCAGCACTCGCATGTGCCTTGATGAAATCATTGTCATTTGATAATATAAAGAGTCCTCATGTTCTCTTGAATTCCAGCGAATTAGCGTTCCCGATGGGAGTAGACATAATAGTCGAAGATCTTCCAGGAGCCCCCGAGTAATTCCAGCACTGCTGAAAGTGTATCGGGTCCGTATTAACATAACCATAGAAGATAAATTCATTGAAAACCATAGATGATGAAGCCACCGACCCGGGAGTGCACTGGATCATTTATATAAGATGATATCCATTGATAATCATAGATGATGAAGCCATCGACCCGGGAGTGCATCGGCAGTAGATAAGTCCATTAATAACCATAGACGGTGAATCCATTAACCTGGGAGTGTCACCGGGAGAAGATAAAACCAGAGCCAAAGAAAAAATAAATCCATCGGCTGCGGAAAGGCCAATGTGGAAGCAGGTCGCAAGGTGGACGCAGTCGAAGCAATTGTGCAGTCGAAAATAGTCGATGTAGCCGTGCGGGCGCAGTTGAAGTAACCACTCGGCCAGAAATTGTTGATGTAGTGGGCACAGTTGAAGTAATCCCCTAGCCAAAAAAATAGTTGATGTGGCGACGACTGGCCGGCGTGGCCAATCACTACAAGAAAAGTTGCCATGGCCGACGAAGTTGAAGTCGCGTCGTGGTTGCTGGTGCACCATGGCCGACGATTTTTGGTCCCTCCGTGGTGCATGTCAAAACTTTTTTTTTCTCGTTTTTGAGGCCACCTAGCCCGACGAAAGCGTCAAAACGTCGCGTATGGTGGCCCGGACGTGGTGCATCACGAATTCCTCGGGTTCGCCGGCCGAGTCAACACAAATCCGCACCGCCCAGGGATGTAGGGGCCAGATGGGCCTCTCTAGCATTGTTTTTTCTCAATCGCGCCATCTCGTTCAACGCTCTCCGATCGAGCCGTTTACGATGCAGAATCATGGGTCCCGCATGATCCTCTATGAACCAAAATTCTTTCTTTCTTGGATTTTTTGACCCCCTGATTTCTCCTACTTCCTTTTTCTTTTGATCCCGCGCCGCCTTGGAAACGTTGAGACCGCTGCCGCAAATGGGACCCGCATGTCATCCTCTATGAGCTATCAACTTTCTTCTTTCTTGGAGTTATTTTTGGCACCTTATATTTGGTCACTTGCCTTTTTCTTTGATCCCCTGCCACCTCTCAACGGTGATACCGCCGCTAAATGGGACCCGCGATGTCATCCTCTATGTACTATAAAACTTTCTTTTCTTGGATTTTTTTGGCACCTCATATTTGGTCACTTGTCTTTTTCTTTCGATCCTGTCGCCTCTCAAACGTTGATACTGGATGCTAAATGGGACCCGCATGTCATCCTCTATGTACTATAAAACTTTCTTTTCTTTTTTTTTGCACCTCATATTCTGTCTTGCATTTTCTTTCGATCCTGCCGCCTCAAACTTGATACCGCTGCCGCTAAATGGGACCCGCATGTCATCCTCTATGTAAATCATGTTTCTTTTCTGAATTATTTTTGGCTCACGCATTTGGTCACTTGCCTTTTTCTTTCGATCTCATGCCACGTTTGAAACGTTGAGGAACCTGCAGGCTCATGGGACCCGCATGTCATCCTCGTGTAAAAAGTTTCCTTTGTTGGATTTTTTCACCCTCTGATTTTGCTCATGGGACCCGCATGTCATCCTCTATGAGCTATCAACTTTCTTTTCTTGGAGTTATTTTGCACCTCATATTTGGTCACTTGCCTTTTTCTTTCGATCCCCACAGCCTCTCAAACGGATACCGATGCTAAATGGGACCCGCATGTCATCCTCTATGTACTATAAAACTTTCTTTTCATGGATTTTTTGGCTCCCTGATATTTGGTCACTTGCCTTTTCTTTCGATCCCCGCCTCTCACAGTGATACAACTGCCGCTAAATGGGACCCGCATGTCATCCTCTATGTACAATCAAGTCTTTTCTTGAATTATTTTGGCTCCCGATATTTGGTCACTTGCCTTTTTCTTTCGATCTCATGCCACGTTTGAAACGTTGAGAACCCAAGAAACTCATGGGACCCATGTCATCCTCTATGTACTATATAAAACTTTCTTTTCTTGGATTTTTTTTACCCTCTGATTTTTGGCTATTTCCTTTTTTCTTTGATCCCCCGCCGCCTTTGAAACGTTGAGTAAGCTGACTCATGGGACCCGCATGTCATCCTCTATGTACACTCAACTTTCTTTTCTTTTGATCTCAAGCCGCATTTAAAACGTTGAGACCGCGGCGCTAAATGGGACCCGCATGTCATCCTCTATGTACAATAAAGTTTCTTTTCTTGGATTATCTTTGCTCCTGGGTATTTTGTCACTTGCCTTTTCTTTCGATCCATGCCGCCTTTGAACGTTGAGTAAGCCGCTGGCTCATGGGTCCCAGATGTCATCCTCTCTATGAACAATAAAGTTTCCTTTCTTGAGTTATTTTTGGCTCTAATTTCTTGCTATTTGTCTTTTTCTTTTGATCTCCGCCCCTTTGAAACGATGAGACGCTGTAGGTCTGTCCCACAAGTCATCCTCTATGAACAATAAAAGTTTCCTTTGATGGATTTATTTTGAACCCCTAATTAATTTCTCGATATTTCCTTTTTTTCTTTGACCTGCCGTCTTGGAATCGTTGAGGATGTTGTGCCATGGGTCCCGCATGTCATCCTCTCGTAATCCGAGAATGTTTCTTTTCTTGGATTTTGCTACCAAATGATTTTTGGCTTATTTTTTCTTCTTTGATCTCCTGTCATTTCTTTAAATGATTTGAGACGATGCTGCTCCACGTGTCCCACATGTCACTCTATGAACACAAACGCGAGGATGCCGGGGCTACCATGGGTCCCGCATGTCATCCTCTCAACACATTTTTTTCTTGGATTTTTTACCAACAGCATTTTTGGTTTATTTTTTCTTTCCATCCCCCGCCGCCTTTAAAACGGACGCTGTTGGCTCATGGGTCCCGATGTCACCCTCCCCGTACAAGAAACATGTGATATCTTGATTATTTTGCAGACAATAAACAGTGTATTGCGCTCTGAGCTATTTCAAACAGATAAATTAAATCTTTATTTTTACATAAACAAATTTATATGCTGAATCTCCTTTTGTTTTTTGTTTTATAAGCATAGGACTTTCCTGTCTTTTTAGAAAAATCCGAACTATCCGGTTTTGCTTAAATTGTACGAGCCAAAAGGCCTAACAGGATAGTTCAATGCTCCAGATGTCCAGACAGCTCAATTGAAATCGTTTCTTTCTTGGATTTTTTTTCTCCTCCCTCTTGCTACTTCATTTTTCTTTGGTCCATGTCATTTGGGAAACGTTGAGACCGCTACTATAAAATGGGACCCGCATGTCATCCTCTCAGGACGAATGTTACTTTTCTTGGATTATTTTTGGCTCCCTATAGTATTTGGTCACTTGCCTTTTCTTTCGATCCTGTGCAGCCTCTCTGTGGGTGATACCACACAAGTAAATGGGACCCGATGTCATCCTCTATGTACAATCAAGTTTCTTTCTTGAATTATTTTGGCTCCTCCTGATATTTGGTCACTGCCTTTTCTTTCGATCTCATGCCACGTTTGAAACGTTGAAACCCCTGGCTCATGGGACCCGATGTCATCCTCTATGTACAATAAAACTTCTTTTTTTTGGATTTTTTGGCACCTCATATTTGGTCACTTTTCTTTTTCTTCCCCTGCCGCCTCTCAAACTATGATACCGCTGCTGCTAAATAGGACCCGCATGTCATAATCTGTACAATCAAGTTTCTTTTCTTGAATTATTTTTGGATCCCGATATTGTCACTTGCCTTTTCTTTTGATCTCATGCAACGTTTGAAACGTTGAAAACCTGCTGGCTGTTGACCCGTATGTCATCCTCTATGTACTATAAAAGTTCATTTTCTTGGGTTTTTTTTCACCCTCCGATTTCTCGGCTATTTCTTTTTTCTTTTGATCCCCTCGCCGCCTTGAAATGCGTTGAGGACTCTCACGGCTCATCGATGTTTTCCTTTCTTGGAGCTATCTCCCATTTCTCAAGGCACTTTCTTTTCTTTTGATCTCAAGCCGTATTTGAAACGTTGAGACCGCTGGGCTGCTAAATGGGACCCGCATGTCATCCTCTATGTACAATAAAGTTTTCTTTTCTTGGATTTATCTTTGTCTCGATATTTTGTCACTTGTCTTTTTTCTTTCGATCTCATGCGCCTTTGAAATGTTGAGTAAGTTGGGTCTATGGGTCCCGCATGTCATCCTCTGCGAACATAAAATTTCCCTTTCTTGGAGTTATTTTTAATCCCTAATTCTTTTTGGTTATTTGCCTTTTCTTTTGATCTCTCCCGCCCCCTTTGAAACGATGAGGACGTTATATGTCGGTCCCACAAGTCATCCTCTATGAACAATAAAAGTTTCCTTTGATGATTTATTTTGGAACCCCTAATTAATTTCTGGATATTTCCTTTTTTCTTTTGATCCCCGGCCGCCTTGGAATCGCTGAGGATGCTGCTGCCTCATGGGTCCCGCATGTCATCCTCTGTAACATCCCAAATTTTTTCTTGGATTTTGTTTACTAAATGATTTTTGGCTTATTTTTTCTTTCGATCTCCTGCCGCCTTTAAACGTTGGAGGACGCCTCGTCACCACGGTCCCACATGTCACCTCTATGAACAATAAGCGCCGAGGCTGCCTTATGGGTCCCGCATGTCATCCTCTCGTAACGAAAATGTTTCTTTTTCTTGGATTTTTACCAACAGATTTTTGGTTTATTTTTTTCTTTCCATCCCCTCGCCGCCTTTAAAACGTTGACGACGTCAGCTGCTCATGTGGTCCCCGATGTCGGCCTCCCCGTATAAGAAACATGTGATATCTTGATTATTTTGCATACAATAAACGTTATTACGCTCTGAGCTATTTCAAATGGATAAATTAAATCTTTATTTTTACATAAACAAATTTATATGCTGAATTTCCTTGTTTTTTGTTTGCATAGGACTTTCCTGCTTTTTTTAGAAAAATCCGAACTATCCCGTTTGGATGTACGAAATTGTGTTTAATCAAAAGGCCCAAAGTAGATAGTTCAATGCCCAGATGTCCAGATGTAGTCCAATTGAAATCGGTTTTTTTCTGGATTTTTTCACCCCCGATTTCGGCTACTTCATTTTTCTTGTCCCGTGCCGCCTTGGAAACGTTTGAGACTGCTGCTGTAAAATGGGACCCGCATGTCATCCTCTCAGGTACAATAAAATTTCTTTTTGGATTATTTTTTTGGCTCCCTGATATTTGGTCACTTGCCTTTTCTTTGATCCCGTGCACTCCCTCAAACCTGGATACCGCTGCCGCTAAATGGGACCCGCATAACAGTCCTCCATGTACAATCAAGTTTCTTTTCTTGAATTATTTTGGCCCCCGATATTTGGTCACTTGCCTTTTTCTTTCGATCTCATGCCACGTTTGAAACGTTGAAAACCCCGCCGGCTCATGGGACCCGCATGTCATCCTCTATGTACACAAAACTTTCTTTTTCTTGGATTTTTTGGCACCTCATATTTGGTCACTTTCCTTTTTCTTCGATCCTCGCCGCCTCCTCAAACGGTGATACCGTCGCTTAAAAATGGGACCCGTCGCATGTCATACTCTATGTACAATCAATTTTCTTCTTTGAATTATTTTTGATCCGTTGACGTCGAAACCCACCGGCGGGCAGAGACTGGTCAACACCGTAGAGCTGAACGACGAGGGCCGCGTGGCCGTCTCTGGCCCCGTGAGCGACGGCCCGCAGCCTCCCCGGTCGCGCGCCGATGCAAATTGTAAGGGCGTGCCACCTGCCTATACCTGGTCAAGAAGGTGTGGATGATGCCTCGCTTAGTTTCCCGGCAGGCACACACACGTACACGCAACACGAGCCCCGATCGCTCAGTTGTGTCCCGTGAATCGGCTCTCATGGAGCCGATCCACCCATGATTCGTCCGAGGTGGCCGCATATATGGTGGTCCCGCTTGATCATGATAAAGCATATGAGATCCACGACATCCGGGGTTTTCTACCGCATAACGGACCATCCTACTACGATTGGGCCTCGCAAGCCACGCACGGTAAACGTAAGCTATACCCTAGACAAGGCCTAAAACCAACACTAGGTTGATCCTCTGAACGTCCTGTCTAGGGGCAACAAACTACACCCTGCATGCCGCCGGATCCTCCAACCCTTTGTAAGGCCTAATTATTGCAGACATTAAAACTAATCCTTGATGAACAAGGAGCGACCGTAACGGATCAGATCTACTAAATAATGATCAAGCTGGGTGCCGCCCCCGCACCCATGATGAGGTATTGTGGACTCGGCTTAGATGCGTAAGGGTTGGGTACCATTTACGAAGATACGATACTAGGAACAATGCTAACCCTAACACATCTATGATAACTAATGCTGTTCGCCATCGTGCTTCAAGACGAGTAACGTATGAACAACTAGGTAGGGAAGCTCGTGTTGCCCAGATCGCGAGATGCGATCTAGTCAGCATGGTGCTTACCAGAGAAACCCTCGAGACGAAGGAGTTGGCGATGCGCCGAGATTGGTTTGTGTTGAACGTTGGTTGTTGTTTATTCCATAAACCCTAGGTAAATATTTATAGTCCAGGGGACTTTCTAATGTGGGCGTGCACTAAACCGTGCACGAGATAAACTCTAATCTCTACTTAACCTACTATAAAGATACACGGCTAACTAGCCCAAACTTGGTAAACAAGGCCGATTCACATATCTCTTCTATATGTATATCTTCAAGCCCATCTGATCGCGCCCACCTCTCGATTCGTCAGATCAGTGATAACATGTTCCCCCGGTTTTGGAAATGCTGGTTTCCAAATCATTATGCTTTCTCTCAGAGGGTCATGTCACTGCAGTAGAGCGTAACTGTCGCAGTAGTTCTTCATCATGATAACTTGCCTCCTCAACTTCTCTTCCGCACGATTTGGATGCTTTCCACCTCCTCGGAAACTGCCGTGGCATTGAATTTCTATCATGCCCTTTTTATTTAACCGCCCAAACAGTTCCCCTCTGATCTCTTTCGCATTAGCACCCAAAACCCCCCTCTGCCACCATGTCCTCTTCCTCCTCCGCCTCACCTGACCTTTTCCACCCAGCCCTTCATCTCACAGCCGACGCCGAGCACAACCCGGCGGAGGTCCATGCGGCCAACACCCGCCTTCGTGCCATTGCGCCGGGGAGGAGTCGGGACATGACTTCTCCATCCTGGCCGCAGGACGACAACCCCGATCGATGGAGAGCGACCTCCGCTTCCTCGCCGACAAGGAAGGTGGAAGAAAGCGCGGATGATCGCTTCCCCTGGGATGGGGCCCCTCGCAGGGAGGAAGGGAGGACGAAGAGGAGGATGACGACGACGACGCCTACGCCGTGTACGACGACCAAGCGCCTGGCCTCTCCCTGGCCGGGGAACCTGAGTGACTTCGACGGGAGCACGATGACGACGACGACGAGGAAGACGAGGACAATGAAGGTCCTTGGCCGGGCGGCGGTGTCGGCGTGACGAGCCGGCTGGGAGCAGCGCCGACAATGCGATGACTGCCGATGACGAAAGAACGGGGCCCATAGATAGGCCCGTAGCATAGATCCGTAGCAAGGGGCAATGTATCCCCTTGAGGGCAATCACCACTATAAGAAATCACTATTAATGAAGAACTTTCCCCCAACCTGATTTTGCGATTTCTTCTGAGCTCAATTGAGCCGATCCCTTCTTCCACCGACCTTGCCGACTCTCCTTTTGCCAATGCATGATGAGCCGATAGCACCGTATCGGGCCTTCAAGAAATTCGTCCTTCCCTTCTTCAACCGATGATTTTCTAAATCTGGCGGAAAATGCCATCTTCAGGGAAACCTTGAACTTTCCCAACCAAACCCAATTCAATAATCATCATTTGTGAAGAAAGTTGCATGAAGGACCAGCTGATGGTATCCCAATCGGCTTTAAAACAGAATAAAATAGAGCGTCCACTGTGCCTGGCTGCCCCGAGCCTTACTCGAGGCGAGACTCACAAAGAGAATGTGCCAAAGCCGATCCTCTTCTTCCTGTGCATTGTACTCTAACTTGATCTGTGAATCCAAATCGCTCAAGTAAATCTGGAGCACCACCGTTGGCCTTAAATTTGGTGAAGACTGAGCAACACCGCACAACGCCGCTAGAGTCGATGCCCATGTACCGGCTTCTTGTATCCTTAAGTCGATGTCTGCTGCAATCTCGGCGCATATTTGAAATTTTTTGAATTTTTTAGGCCGATTTGTGTGTGGGCCCCCATATTTGATAGTATTACCTCATATCCTCGTGTTTTATCCATCTAGGTGCCCCGAGCCGATTCTCGTCAAGAGAATTGATGGTGACGCTGGGATAGTCCTTGCTGGGTCAAACGTTGATCCTGTGCAGACTTGATGGTGAGGATAATTTGGCCGATCGTCGGAATCGCCTCCACGTTGCTTGCTCGGTGAAGGTTTTGTAATATCCCTTCACCAGTTTCTGAGGGCCGATCGCAAGGATCAGCCTCGCTACGTTGTTTATTGACGTAGTCTTGCTACTCGCCCATGTCAGTGGACAAAACCAGCCCAACCTCCGATGACGTTGGTGCGCTTTGCCGTTGTCCACCTTAGGTGCATCATGTGATCGTGGAGGTCTACACTCCGCCGGGCGAACGAGCACCATGTTTGTGCCCGATGTTTCATCATCCGCTTTCCTTTGCTTGGGGCGCCATTCTTTCTTTGCGGCAGCCCCTCCTCATCCAGGGTCCTCCGGACTTCGCAGCTCAGATCGTCGTGCCTTCCTGGGTCAGATAGTGCTAACCTTTCGGGGTTTCCTCCAAACCGCGCAATCGGCTGAACCCCGCGTTTGGTGAATGGTTGAGATCTGTCAGCACCACCTTGACTATGGCATCTCATCTTCTTCATCTTCCCCCCTCGTCTTCCTCGAATCCTAGATCTTCCAGAGGGTCTCATGACGTCATGCGTGGGAGAGGTCCTAAGCGCTCGAACACGTACATCGTCGGGTCGCCCTTCTTTTCTTCCGGTTGCATTCTGGGCAGCTGCCGATTGTTGGTAATCGGCCCATTCCTGAATCCCCCAGCAGTGTCTCAAGAAAGGGCAGTCCCAATGCCTCGTCCGAATCGTCCCCGCTCGCGTGGCGCCTCCCCGCGTCCTCATCGTGATCATGCCGACGATGTCTTCCGGCTTCTCTGGCCAGACGATCCCTTTCATCATCGTCGCCGTGTCGCCGGCGTTGATCATACCGACCACGTACTTACTGAGGAGGTGATCAGAGAGGGGGGCGTTGATATCTTATGTTCTTCGCCTCTCCCTCTGTGACGTAGCGCGCTTGCCATCTTGACGGAGCCGATCGTATGGAGCGGCCCCCTCTCCGTGTCCTGCTCCGAGAGCAGTCGTCTCATCCTCTCGTCCTTCTCGTGAGCGGTGTCCAAGCTCTACTATGCTGATGTTGGCTGAGAAATCAGGCCGGCACCTGGTGGGGCTTAACTCCACTATGTTGATCTACAAGGTGTGTCGACCTTCATGGCATACCGGTTGAAAATTAGTCGCCCATTTTCTATTGGGCATAAGCCACTTGATCCGCTGACGCCACACCCTGCAGTCGTTAGTAGTGTGGGTGAATGTGTTATGCCACTTGCAAAGGATGGCTTTCCGTTCAGCTCTTGCACCGTAGGGAACTTGTGGCCTTCGGGTATCTTAGCTGCTTCTCCATGAGTAAGAGGTCGAAAACTCGCCTATTGGCCACGCTAAGTCGAACCCTCTTGGAGGCCCCGGTGGCTTTACCCATTTGCAGTTTACTGGGCCTGCAGCCCACTCAGCCACCGCGACCTCTCGTTCTCCCGTAGCAACCTTCATCTTCGCCTGCGTCGACCATGGTAACCACCCGCTTGAACTTGTACGGTAGACATCTCGTGACGCCGTTCATATGCCGACAAACTCAACCATGTGCGCCAGTGACGGGTAGTCCGCTTGGGAGGCCACATGTCCTTGATCGGTGATGCGACACCCACCACCGCCAACTCGACCGTCTTTTCGCTTACGTGAACCGAATAGCACGGTTCCTAACGGTCCTAAGCGCTGAATGTATTCTGACAGTTTCTCCGCGCTTCCGTCGTACTTGTGCTAGATCGCCAATGCCAGCGGAAGCTTCCGAGTGATATTGCTCATGGAACCGTTTTTCCACCTGCTTCCAAGTCCGGATTGAGTTCGGTGGCAGCGACGTGTACCACCCGAAAGTCGATCCCGTGAGGGACTGGTGAGAAGTACCTCACGCGCAGCTCGTCTCACGCTGAGATCATGCCCATCATAGCAACATCGCTCACACATGCTCGATGGAGCCGGAGCCATCCGATCCGCTGAACTTCAGAAGTCCTGGGAGCCGATTTGGGTGGTATGATCAATTGTACCGTTGGGGCACGGGTCATATAATGAGATCGCCTTCTTTCTAGAGAGATCATGCCGAACCGATCTTTCAGAATCGTACAAATTTGAGCCGCGGTGATGGCTGCAGGTGCCGAACCTCAAGACTGCCGATGGCGCATTTAACCAGCCATGCCTCGTTCTGCTCAGCCAACCGCAGGAGCTGCTCTGGGAGTCTGGGTGAAGGGGATGAGCTAGCCACGTTTGCTTCTCGAGATCTGCTCCCGACGTTCCTCCTTCCTGTTGCCCCAGAAGTCCCCGCTATAGCAACCTGGTTCGAGGGTGCCAGTGCCGGCAGCCCGGCACGTATGCGCATGCGCACTGGGCAGGATCTCCTTGGGCGCGGTCCCGAGGAATTGGTAGTCACCGGGGGTCACCACCAACCTTGTAGACGATATAGGCCGATGAGTTCGGCTCCGGCGCTGCCAACGCGAACGGCAGCGGTGGACGTGACTGGAGTAGCAATTCCCCTTGGTGAGTCCCTGTGGCTGGTCCTGACGGAGAGCGGCTCATGATCTCCGGGATCACGCGCAGAGCGACGACGCGCTCCAACGTATTCACCAGCCTCTCAGAAGCAGCTAATGAGCCACCATGAAGTTGATCTCCGGACGCAGCCACCTGGTGCGTTCTTCTGACGGGTGGATAGGTCCACTCCATCAAGCGCTCAGGTGAGAACCCCTTCCATCTTATGCCATGGGAGCGGGTGTCGTGGAAAGAGCCGATGAGGTCGGCTTCGAGGAGGACCTTGACCCCGTCATTCAGATCCTCGTCAGTGAGCTCCTCGTAGGTGCCCGGAGTTTCTTCCGCCATCTCGGATGGGGATGGCGAGGTGGTTGTCGCGAAGATTGTCCTACCCGCGGCTGCACGTGTTGACGCCGAACCCACCCCAAGGCGCTGGATCGGTCAACACCAGAGAGCTGAACGACTAGCTGCAGCTGGCCTCGGCCTCCCTCGGGGTAGAGCGACGTCCGCAGCCTCGGTCGCGCGCTCGATGCAAATTGCAGGATGCAAGCACGATCTATACCCGGTCAGGAAGGTGTGTGGATGATGCCTCGCTTGGTTTCAGTGGCACACACGCACACGTTAACACGAGCCGATCGTCTCAAAAGAACCCGTGAATCGGCTCATGGAGTCGATCCACCCATGATTCGTCCGAGGTGTCCGAATATATGTGGTCCCGCTTGATCATGATAAAGCATATGAGATCCACGACGATCCGGGGTTTTCACCGATAATCGGCTCATCCTACTCACGATTGGGCCTCCCGCTCACGCACGTAAGCCGGCCCTAGACAAGGCCTAAAACCAACACTAGGCTGATCCGAACGGCCCCGTCGAAAGAACCACACCCCGCATGCCGCCGATCCTCCAACCCCTTTGTAAGGCCTAACTATTGGCAGATATTAAACCAATCCTTGATGAATCAAGGAGCGACCGTAACGGATCGATCTACTAAACTATGATCAAGCGTGGTGCCGCCGCACCCATGATGAGGTACAGTGACGGCTAGATGCGCAAGGGTTGTACTACGCGACAGGATATGATACTAGGAACAATGCTAACCCTAACACATCTATGATAACTACGTTGCTCGCCATCAAAAAGGCTTCGGTACGTGCAACGCATGAACAACTAGGAAGGCTCGTGCCCTAGTTCGCGAGATGCGATCTAGGCAACATGATGCCGGAGGAAACCTCGAGACGAAGGAGTTGGCGTTGCGTCGAGATTGGTTTGTGTTGAACGCGTTGTTGTTTATTCCATAAACCCTAGGTACATATTTATAGTCCGTGGACTTTCTAATGTGGGCGTGCACTAAACCGTGCACGAGATAAACTCAACTTCTACGGTAACCCACTATAAAGATACACGGGCTAACTAGCCCAAACTGGTAAACAAGGCCGATTCAAGTATCTCTTCTATATGTATATCTTCAAGTCCATCTTGATCGCGGGGCCCACCCTCTACTTGGTCGATCAAGGTGATAACAGATCCTGAAGATGGTCACTTGCCTTTTCTTGATCTCATGCAATGTTTGAACGTTGAAACCCAAGGCCGTTCATGTGGACCCGCATGTCATCCTCTATGTACTATAAAAGTCTATTTTCTTGTTTTTCACCCTCTCGATTTTCGTCATTTCCTTTTTCTTTGATCCTCGTCGCTGAAACGCTTTTTGAGGATCACGGCTCATCGATAAAGCTTCTTTCTGAGTTTGACTTCACTGCCACTTCTTCTTTGATCTCCTGCCGCATTTGAAACGTTGAGACCGGTGGCTGCTGCTAAATGGGACCCGTATGTCATCCTCTATGTACAGTTTTCTTTTCTTGGATTATTCTTTGCTCCTGATATTTTATCACTTGCCTTTTCTTTCGATCTCATGCCGCCTTTAAAACATTGAGGATAAGCTGCCGGCTCATGGGTCCCGCATGTCATCCTCACGAACAATAAAAGTTTCCTTTCTTGAGTTATTTTTGACCCCTAATTTCGGCTACTTCCTTTTTCTTTTTATCCCGTGCTGCCTTGAGACCGCTGCCGCTAAATGGGTCCCGCATGTCATCCCCACAGAAAGGTAATTCTTGGATTATTTTTGGCTCCTATATTTGGTCACTTGCCTTTTCTGACCATGTCGCTTCTTTGAAACGTTGAGGAAGCTGCTGAAGCATGGGTCCCGTATGTCATCCTCTATGAACAATAAAAGTTCTTCTTGGAGTTATTTTTTACCCTTAATTTTTGGCTACTCTTTTTTCTTTTGATCCTCGCCACTTTGAAACGTTGAGGACTCTATTGGCTCATGGGTCCCACATGCCGCCTATGAACAATAAACATTTCTTTTCTTGAATTATTTTTACCCCTAATTTCTTGCTATTTGTCTTTTTCTTCAATCCTGGCCGCCTTCTCAAACGTAGAGGACGCCTTCTGGCTCGTGGTCCCAGAGTGTCGCCTCCATGAACAATAAACCTTTCCTTTGTTGGATTTATTTTTCACCCTCTCGATTTGGCTATTTTTCTTTGATCCACCGCCGCCTTGAAACGTGAAAGCCGCCGACACATGGGCCCCGCATGTCATCCTCTATGTACAATCAACTTGCAAGATCTTTGGAGCGAAAGAGCTTGTATTAGTGGGACCCATATGTCAACCTCTATGTACAATGAAAGTTTTTGGATTATTTTTAGCTCCTCATATTTGATCACTTTCCTTTTTTTGTTTCATCTCAAGTCAATCGCTGAGTAAGGTGTCAAGTTCTCATGGGACCCGTGACACATCTCTATGTACAATAAAGTTTCTTTTCTGGATTTTTTTACCCTTGATTTTTGGTCACTTGCCTTGACGCTGCGGGCTCATGGGTCCCACATGTCAAGATCTATGAACACAAACCTTTCTTTTGTTGGATTTATTTTTTACCTAATTTCGGCTATTTGCCTTTTCTTTGATCCCCAATGGGCCTTTGAAAACGTTTGAGGAACCCACCGGCTCATGGGACCCGCATGTAGTCTTCTATGTACTATCGAAAATTTTCTTGGATTTTTTTCACCCTCCTCGATTTTGGCTATTTCTTTCTTTTGATCTGGCTACTTTGGAAATTCAAGTGAGGCGATGTTGGACTCATGGACCCGCATGTCATCCTCTTCGCGTACAATCAACTTTCTTTTTTGGAGTTTTTACCCCCTAATTTCTCGCTACTTTCTTTTTCTTTTGATCTCAAACCGAATTTGAAACAACTGCTGTAAAATGGGACCCGTATGTCATCCTCTCTCTATGTACAATAAGTTTCATTTCTGATTATTTTTTGGCCCCCCGAGTACTTGGTCACTTGCCTTTTTCTTTCGATCTCATGTCACCTTTGAAACGTTGAGTGTCGGGCTGTCATGGGTCCCGCATATCATCCTCATTAACAATAAAGTCTCTTTTTGGATTTATTTTTTACCACTAATTTCTCGCTACTCTTTTTTTTGTTTTGATCCACTACGCTTTGAAACGCTGAGAATTTTATGAGACTTCAATACAAGCTCTTTCTCTCCAAGATGTTGCAAGTTGATAGATTAAATCATGGAATTATTAGGGATATGTTTTAAATTTCAAACCCACTTTATGAATTTTTAAAATAAGGTTGACAATCTTGAAGACATGATTTTCATATTGGGTATGAGCAATAAAAAATTGGAACCCAATAATTTAAATAAATAAAAACAACTTATGTAGAATCTCCGTTTTTTTTGCCAATCATAGGATCTGTGTTTCATTAGAAAAGAAATTGCATGAGCAGAAAGGCCCATTTGTAGTTATTGGGCTTCGACAGCCGGAGCAAGTAGGCCGATAGCAATTACCATGTAGATGGCTGTTGGCAACCCAAAGTGAAATATTGGGCCCAACAGGGGAAGGCTAAACAGTAATATTTTCCAATTGGAAGGTGGTACATGGCGTAATCCTGCCCAAAAAAAAGATGGAACACAAAGCTGCCGAGATTTGCCCATCTGCGCTAATATCGCTCGCCGGCGTCGTCGTCTTCCGCCGCCGCCATGCCTCGTCTCGTGTCGAGCTCGCGTACTGCCGCGTCTCGGGCACGGGGCGCTGCCGCGCGCGCCCAAAGGTACGTATTACGCGAGATACGTGACGGCGGCGAGCGCATCGGCCTCGGCACCTATGAGACCGCGCACGAGGCCGCGCGCGCGACGCCGTGGCGTGGCGGCTCGGGCGCCCGCGATCGTTGATGAATTTCCATGACGTGTGGACGCGCCACAGGGCCGAGGATCTCCCGCCGCCGCCGAACATCGTTAGACAGAGGAACAAGGCCGCCGCCGCGAGACGAGCGCCTTTGCGCATCGCCAGCGGGGACGAGCACGCGGCGCGTGAGTGGACGGCCCGCTTCCCCGAGGACGTTGCCGCCGAGAACGAGCACTTCCGCGACGGAGGGCGGAGAAGGCGACGAGGCGGGCTGCGAGGGACCGCGCACGACGGGAGGGCGGAGAAGGCGACGAAGCCGGCCTTCATCGAAGCGCAGCTTGCCGGCCGACCACCATTGGCGAGGACGACCCATTGATTGACCTCTTCTCGTCGGATCCGTGTCGGGCACGACACCGGACTCGTCAGATGTTGAGTTTTAGTTTAGTTTTATCGCACTACTTGTAAAAATATGAACTACGAGTATCTATCAAGCTAATTTTCTCCTATTTTATGTCTATTTCTAGTCTTTGTTTGATCTTCTGTTTTATCGCACTCTATTTTTCATTATATTCCCCGTTTTTGGCGCTGCATTATAGCGCCTCTGAAAATACGCTGTTTCAGCCCCGCATTTGGCCGCCACGTTTGCAGCTTCCGGTGAAGCTATTGCCGCCATGCGCGCATCCACCACGCCCAAAATATAGAGCCACCGCCGGAGTTGCTAATATGTTTGTCGCCAGGAGCTACCTAATTAGTGAAAAAGATGTTCAGCGTGGGATTAAAAAAAGATCTTCATGTTTCTTTTCCTAGCTATCCTAGTTCGGACTTTGATTGTGTTGGCTAATGCAAGACACCCGTATTATGTGATCCTGATATGAGGATAAGAACACCTTCAGCTTGCATTACATGGTGTCTACTGTAGAAGTGGCGTACCTTCAATGGAGATCGATGCAAGAGAGTTGGTACCGGTGAGCCCTGCACTGACATCATCGTGCCACCTGAAGTAGGTGGTGTATTGGGATTAGACTGATAAGCATAGCACCTTGCAAAGAACAAGATGCCGCTAGTGTTGGTTAACGTGATTTTACGCAAAAGTCATGTATGCTCAACAGGTGCCATACCTAGTTTGGATGTTGTGTTGTTACCCTTTTGTGGTTTGGTGTTTGTCCAACAGAGAAAGCTACTCTTTTCCCGTGTAAGTGTTATTATGTGAACAGAAGTTGTATGTACATATATATATCGGTCAGAGAACCAAGATTGCATATTCTTGCCTGGTTATAACACATAAGTCATAATAACAATTTAAAGAGAAAAGGAACATTTGTCTTTGCAATGTGATTGTGCCAAGTAGATTAGACAACCAAACACAAACATTAGGTCAATAGCCAAACGCATGCGAAAGTCCTAAGGTAAGCTCCATAATACATGTTGAAACCAAAATCCTAGAAACCATAAGAAAGGTAGCTCCACATCACAGTTCCACGACAGCAGCATACTGATCATAAAACATATATCAAGTCAGGACAAAGCATCCATGGGGTCTGGCTCAAGAGCGAAGACTGTGTGAATGCTGCAAAATGTGGCTCTTGCCTCACCCCACCCATACATCTTATCATCGAACCTTACCAAATCAGCATGAATCATCTTGACATAAACATAGCTCCTCTCTCCATGCCGATGGGATTGAACAATGCGCCAGTTGCAGTGCTTCAGCTTGTCAAACAGTATGCAGGAGATGACGAAGCATGCTGGCTGGTCTTTTGTAGTGACAATGGCTTGGAGTAGCTGGTCCTGTGAACCACCCAACGGATCTTTAGAGCTTGAAGGACAGTCCGTGCCATATAACTACCGTTGCTGACTTCTCAGCTTCAGGTGAATGACAATGACATCTTGTCCTCGAGATGCAGATCCTTCTTGATCGTATCTGGGAATCATCACCACTACTTATGTGTGCATCAAAGTTCTGCTGCAAGGCACATCGATACATGCTCCAGTTCATAGGAGTTGGGTGGGACAAGACCGCTTGCTGAAATCTCTACAATACCAGCTCCAGGTAGACCACCAGTATCTACAGAGGGTAAACCACCAATATCCACTTCTAGAGGATTCTCGTGGCATGACACCTTTCTAGAGGCTCTACCCTACAGCCTCCAGGTCCACCACCAGTCAGTACTCAGGCATAGCTGACGGGTTCCAACACACAAAACGGGTCCTACAAAACCTCCTTCGGGTGGCGTGGCAACTCTCGGGGCAGGATCAAGAGCAACTCCAGCATCAGCACCAGTTACATGGGTCTTGACAATAGGTAAACCGTCTTGCTCCAGTCAGAGAATTCGTGGCACATAATCGTTCACCAGAGGCTCTACACTAGCAGGCTCTATGACCACCACCAGCTTCTACAAAGGGGGTAAACCCAATCCACAACCTTCTTCATGTGGCACGATGATGCCATATAGGCTCATCAGTACCAGGTCCAGCTGCATCAGTCTCCATAGACAGTAAACAAGGTGGCGTCGGAGGTTTAAAAGACTGGCATGCCATTTCACCTTTGTCATCGGACAATATAGAGTTTTCTTCAACTCTATGTTTTCTGCAATAATAAGCACATGAACAGAAATTAGACCTGAGCATCTAGCCATCTAATGGGCAGCAGCAAAACAAGCGTCGGTCCATATGTTTACCTTGTCATCTAGGATATCAGAACACACAGATTTAGAAGTCATTTCACATAGCATCCGCTTTTTCGTTCCTTCCCCTACGTCCATCTGGAATAAGTAATACTATTGATCACATAAAACTAATTAATCAAATAAATGCATATGTTGAGAAGTTTGCACGGCAAATTGTGGATTCTGCTTTCATCACCTACGAATCATCGTTCTATATATTTACCTTGTCATCTGGGATATCAGAAGTCACAGAATGAGAAGTCATTTCACTAAGTATCGGTTTTTTCGCTCTTTTCCCTCCATCCATCTGCAATAAGAAGTAATATTGATCACATAAAGCCAATTCAATGAATATATGCATATGTTGAGAAGTTTGCACAACAAATTGTGGATTCTACTTCCAATCACCAAGTAATCTCGTGAGAAATGCATGATCAAGATATGTTTCTCCCTCTTGATCGACATCTGCATCTCCATTAAGACTAATCATCGTGCGATGGTGCTCTTCAGAAGAGCGCATACAATTCCAATCACCAGACAAGCAAAAAATTGTTGATTCTAGTAATGATTAATCAGCAGTGGCCATGGAACGACCACAGACCAACAAAAACAAATCATCAGCCTACTGACCACCAAGCAAAACAAACTAGGCCCATACATGGCCTCAAAAATCATCATCAAACGTCGATCAAACTAGCAAGTTTGAACATGGATTCCTAATTTATTTTCTGATAAAGTGAGTATATTAATATCGAAAGATATTGATTACACTGAGCCTCTGCAACAACGCAATACCTTACTGGTAGTACGGATGCACATGGATTCCTAATACTCCCTCTGTTCGGTTTTAATTAGTCGACAAGAGGGAGAGAAGAAAATGAACTGTCGATGCTTTCAACTAGAGTCAATTAAATACAAACGGAGGAAGTACGTAGTAGTATTGACAAATATCCGGATCTAGTATAAAAACAAATTGGCATGTAAATCCTAGTAGTCTATTAAACTAGGATCAATACCCTAGATTAGGGTTGCAAGCGGCATCCGCGAATCGTCCCGCAAAAGTAGAGCAAATAGTGGTTGAGATTAGAGCAGATTTAAAGCACTCGCACTGAAACTAGCTAGCCCGCTACCCACCCCGCTTGACACCCTGCCCTAGATGTGAATCTACACCAAATATTTAAACAAGGATGAACAACCGCCAATAAAATTTTATCCGCATCATCATCTCTACCATACACAAGGGTATGGTGATTTCACATACACCATTGTTGCCGCGGACGAGGATGAGTGATGCGCCGCGGAGAAGGTGCCTCACGCCTCTGTCACCGCCGCCGTCGAAGAGGAAGTCGGCCGCGCGATTGTGGTCCGTCGCCGATATGGAGGTGGAGCTACTAGGGAAGAGGTGGAGGTGGAGAGGGAGTGATGGTTTGTACTAGTGGCGGCCGGTGAGGTAGTTATAAATACACCCTCTCTCTCTTTTGGCAAGGAATGCAGCTTCTCTTGGAAAGCAACGAGGCAACGCACTCCAGATTTCGTATATTACTATAATAATATGGGCGGAGAAATTTGGACGCATCGTGTTGTCTTGTCAAATGAATCACCAGGATTTGCTTTTAGTACTCCAGATTTGGGCGACCCAAGGAAGTAGAGATAGTAATGTACGCCATCTAAATGCACGCTATCAAATCAAATAAATGGTCATGCCATTTACTTTTAAGATGGTGCAGTAGTTATGTTGACCAAAGAAACATTCACGTCTGCTGATTATTTTGATAGTACTACTAGTAGTACTAATATTTCTGATGGGTATACATTTACTGTCCGCTAGCAAAGATTGTTTGGCACATTGTTCTTATGGCTTTCAACATCACACCCCTTAATAATATTATTAAACAATTTTTGGGCAATTAGTTGAGATGTGTTAATAAAAAAATAAAACCCACAAATCCAACTGTACGATTTTAAGGGCCATATGAAGGACAAGGAATGATTTTAAATGCCATATGGAGTACCTCCAAGCTCCAACCATGTGAAATCTGGTTCTTTCATGCAGATGATACCCATGGCTTCGCATTGGATCCGTGTGTTGTCCTATAGACAGTCAACTATGAAGTACCACGATATGGTTTTTGGGTGCAACCGGCTAGAGAATGATGCACGGGTTTGTACAGCCAGTACAATTCAATTTAAGATTTTCTGATAGCATGTTGATGTGTATATGTAAGAATCATACACCAGAATGTCTTCAATGTTTAGATGGCTGATCTACGTTTATACTTTCTGTGAACCATGAGGTTAAGACCTTTGTACTGTGATAAAGATTGCTAAATAACAGTATATATATGTATGCCTCTAGGGACACTGAAACAGCCAAACAACCATGCATGTGTATAGACCGTATTTGATCAAATTACAAGAAGCACCTGGGTTCATGCAAATAGCATCAATTTATCACCTAAGTACATTAGCTATAAATAGTTAAATAGGAGTCAAGACCAACCGAGCTAGCTAGTAGTATGATCCTACTATTACATAAATATCCCCAACTCGCTTGTCTTTGTTCCAGTCCAACGCGTTGGTGTAGCTTGGGATGAACCAAAACTCCGTATGCCCCTGGACCGCTGCTTGAGAAAGAGATGATTTGGTGGTCTTCGCCATTCAGACTGAAGCGGAAAATTTCATGACAAGCTGTGTTAAACTGAAGGCCAATGGCCTGGGGCGTGGTGTAGATGCGTTTCTTCTTGTCAAATATCCTGGGGGAAATGTTGCACCACCCACTCGCATGAAAATCGGATAGTTCACCCCAAGGAACATAGAATAGTCTCCAAGATTAGTAACCCTTTCCCACGGGTTGGCTGGAAGTAACCGACTAGTGTCATTCGAGAATACAATGCGGGTATACCCCGAATAGCTGTGAACAGCGCGACCAGAAGGGGTACTATCATAATAAGTTAGAGCACCGTCAGCGTTAATATCCATTACGCCACGTGCATAGACCAGGAGAAGTCTAGAACGATCTTGAGATCTTGACAGCCACCACGTACGACTATTAGACTCAAAATCATCATCGTAATCAAATCCAGCCGTCGACGGAAGGAATGGAGCAGGGAGCACTATAGGACCTTGAAAAAGGAAAGAACACGTCACATGAAAATATATTTCATGATTTATCTAATAGTGATATTGATTTGATATTGTAGATGCCAATACTAGTACTTTATAAAATCATGGTCGAACATAAGATGGTTTGAAATATATTTCGAACATCTTGGTAAAACTTCATATGGATTAAAAACATGTTCCCCAAAATATTGGTCCAAATTTTAGATGGTTTGAATATAGTACTCCTTATTCTCTAGAACCGGGGAATATAAACAAATGAAAGTCTTTATCAATATTGCATGGCACCTTTATTGATTCTATTTCTACTCTACCTTAAATTTTCCAGGGAGTAATAATAAAGAAACTTAATTACTAGGGGCCTTTTTCCTACGGAACAACATGCACATTAGACCATACTAAAATTCAAGCACTTTTTTGTAAGTGACTTAGACATAAGAAAATCTCAGTTGACTGAGACATAGCACAACCTATTAAAAAAAAGATAGGGAGTAAATGTTACCAAATTGATGAGGATCCCATGCATAAACATTTCCAAGCTCAGTAACGGCGAACACAAGTCGGTTATGTATAATTGCATCGCAGTATCTGGAGTCGTTCTCAAACTGGTTTTCCAGAATTATCCATGTACCAGGATATTCGGCATGGAGGTAGGCAATTGCAAAGTCGAAGATTGCGACAAGGGAAAAATCTTCATACCCCCGAGCAGCTGTAGGAACTTGGCAAATAGCTATCTTATGCAGTTGAATAACATAACCCTTATACCCGAATATAAGTGGATTGCCTGTGGTTTCAAACTTCTTCCTCAAAGATGGAAGTTTGATCTTGCGATGAGTGTAGACATTGAGGAGGTTCCACTTGCATTCGGGGCCAACCATGGCGATCCAATCTCCATTGGCACCTGCCCGCTCCTCATCCTTACCGTGTGGCACTAGGCCATCATAGGAGAACCTGTCCGGCGGCACTAGTTTGCACTTGCTGTGCACCGGCAAATCCTCCTTGAACACCCATGGTTTATCCGCTGGGTCACAACAGAGAACACACGGAAGGCCAAACGGCCAGGCAGAGTGGCACTGTATTTGGCTGACTGAAGAATTCTTTTGGAGGAACCGACTAGGGACGCGGCGGTGATGGCGTCGCACTGGCTGATGAGCACTTCAAGGGGGCCTTCCGTAAACACCTTGTGAAACAGCCCAGATCCACAGACCGTGCTCGATTTCGCCATCGCAAGGAGGCAGGTGGTACAATGGGGTTGGGATTTTCTTGGGAGATTTACTGATTGGAACTTTGGGAGAGAGATGGCGATCAATGGCGGCAGGTGGGGGTTTGAGTTGGACAACAGAGGCTCTCAACTGGGCACTGCTGGATAGGATGCGAAGCGCCATGGCGGAGACGGCGTGCTATGGAAGCTGGGCGGAGTGGGGATAGACGACGGAGGTGAACCGAGAAGCTCCTCCTCTTATGCATATACGCCTACTGTTTCGAGGAGAGTGTGAATGTGTTCAAAAAAAGAGGAGAGTGTGAATGTGTTCAAAAAAGAGGAGAGTGTGACTGTGACCCGACACCCGAGTAGGAGCCGAGCAGACGGACTATAGGAGTAGCCCCATCATTACAGTCCATTAATCGTGCTTCCTACAATAAATAAGTGAAACAGGCTTGTGTTGTCTAATCAAATACACCAACCTTGTTCTTTTGCAACGTACACCAACCTAGCAAGGCATCAACCTTCTCACCATCAACTAGGACTCCGTGGCTCCGTCCCACCAAATTTATCTCAACTTTGTCAAAAAAAATAGATGGATACATCTATCCATCAACATTTTAACAAAGTTGAGACACTTTTGGTGGGACCGAGGGAGTACCAAAAAAATTACTACTCCATGCTAGTATCGGGCACTTTTCGAAAAGTAATTCAAATTTCAACTAAAGGCGTGCTATTTTATGGTCCTGAAAATTGCCAAAAAAATACAACCAAAAAATGCAACAGATCCATGTTAAGGGGGTACACCCTACGCAATATACATTAAGAAACTTCGAAACTTCAGCGACCTTGTAAGAATGCCCATGACAGTGCAGTTTTGCCAAATTAGGAAGAGACGAAATATGAATTCAACCTAAGAAATCTAAACGAAGCCTTAGACAATAGCATAGTTAACACGTTCAGAAAAAAATGATGACTCCAAGAGAACAACATTAGCAAGAAATACTCCATTTTAGTTTGAACTTGCAGTCACATATATATACTAGTAGACTACTAATAGTACTGCCAAAATACTAATACTCCGAGCTGCATTCTAGCACTCCAACTAGCTAGCTAATAGTTCTGGAGTAGTAGTACTACTATACAAGTCCAAAATACATCCGAACGAACCCTATTTCGAACTAAACTACTCCCTCCGATCTTCGAGTAACTACATTTCAGTATGACTAAACGAAGATTATTGTACAACCTTCTTGTTGATGCAAACGCAGATAGGCAACACACGCTGCCCTCCATTCTGCTTCGCGTAACGGGCGGCACCGCCAGGAAAGAAGTGAGCTGCTGCAACATGATCGAGCTAGGCGTCGGGGAGCTCGTCGGCTCGATTACCTCCATCAAGGTGTCCGTCGAGAGGTCACTGGTCCCAGCCGCGCCGGCGCCGGCGGACCAATCACCAGCAGCTGCGCCTTGTACATCAGAAACAAGCACGCGGCCGACCTGATGCACACACAGGACACAATGGTGGTTGGGCCGAGCGTGCCAACGGTGATGGCGAACACGGTACCGTCTTCTTCCCCGCTGCCGATGAACAGGTGTCCTCGGTTGTACCGGAACACGAACTATGCACCAGGCGGGTATGCCATACTGGAACGTAAACACTGGGATGGTGGGATGCTTGGAGGTGTACCAGGAGCTCCCACGGCGGGCCGGTGAAGCTGCAGCCGGTAATGATGGCCTCTGTGCAGCCGCACGGACCATGCGGGCACGCGATACAGTGGTTGTAGGACTCCCTGGAGGCGACCAAGCTCTGGCAGCCGACACACTTGACCATTGCCCCAGATCGATTCGATGGCGGCAACCTCGCCGGCTGCTCGCACTTCTTGCACGGGTTCGGCGCAAGCTCGCCGACGCAGCGCCGACATCCCATATGACCGCCCTTGCACTGCACGGAACAACGTACATCAGTTATCATTGACATTTCTCACAGGTGAACCTAAGAATGAAATCGGAAGGGAGCGACCTTGGATATGGGGGTTTGAAGGGCAGCATGCAGAGGGGGCACAAGAAGAGGGCCTCCTCCATCTTCAGAGAAGAGTGATCGGGAACACGAGAACGGGATGGGTTCTTTTTTTATATACATGCCTTGGAGTGGAGTATGAATACTACTTATAGGAAGAACTTGCTTGCTAAGAATCGGCGTCGGCCGTACGCAACCATAGATGCACAACCTTTTTTGGGGGGAAAACCGGCAACGTCAGCGGCTCTGCAGTTTGTCAAAATAAAAGGACAGAGCTGCAGTGACTTGAAGCCTCCAAGTCTCGTTGTGACTTGGTGCCACCATCTACCATCCATTTGAGATCCAACGTTCCAACTATCTCTTATTTCGAACCTAAAAACAAAAACTATTCAGAAAATTTTGAAAAAATTCCAGTAAAATGTAGATCACTTGTTCTAAAATCTGTGAATATTTCATCCCACTCGGACGACTAGCTTGTGATTAAAGAGCTTTTTACGTATACGAGCACTAGTTTAAACTAAATATATATTTGCTCACAAACCTTTGATTCAAATCGAATGAAACTTCACCAAAATATAAATCTAAATATTCATGATTTACTCGAAGTTCTTCAAATATGTCTGAGCAATTATAATTATTTAGTTTAAATTTTGAGTCGATCGCATACGTTGGATCTGAGATGGATGGTGGATGGTGGCACCAAGTCACTGTGAGACTTGGAAGTATCAAGTCAGTGAAGCTCTATCCCAAAATAAAAGCTTCGTGAAGGGGGCAGTTTGGTTCAAAAAAAGACATGACTCAACTTTGTATTTTGCATGTTAAAGGTTTTTCGTAAAACTTGGTCAATCTTAACATAGTTTGCCTTTCTAAAAATAAATATAAGCCCTAAGGCTCCTTTGATTCATAGGATATGATGGGAAAACCATAGAAATATGAAAAACATAGAATTGAGATTTAATGGCTAGTTGAATCATATAGGAAGATGAGTTGTGTTTGATTGTGCCAAAGGAAATTTTCCATGAGGTATGACCTAATGTTTTATTCTTATAGGATTTGCACTGCAAGATTCCTATAGGATACGTTCCTATGAATCAAACAACTAGTGCAGGAAAAATTCACATGTGATCTAAATCCTACATAATTCCTATACAAATCCTATATATGAATCAAATAAGCCCTTAAGCTTTGGGGTGGAGGTTGTGCTACTACCTCCGTTTCGATGAATAATGCACACACGTGTATTCCAAGATGAAGTTTGACCAAGAAAAAGCGCAACAAAATCTTCATTGTATTGTAGGTAATTAGTATGGTTGGATTCGTTTTGAAAAACACTTTCTAATGATGCTAATCCGTACCAATAAATATTGTACAAATAACTTTGAATATCAATTGTTGGACATATAGATAGGCAAATCCCAAGATTGATGATTGAAAAACACCATATCTGCAACATGGCCCACATGTGCATTCGACGGGCATCTTTTCCTAGAAAAAGGCAAGCGATGGTGTTCTAGACGTTTAGAGGCACCTAGACAATTGCGATCATGCAAAGCACTGGCGAGTTCCTCTAAAGTTAGTCGTTCAAGATTCTGGAACCCATAAGGTAGGATTGATGCTCTAATGCATAGTTAAAAACTACCATATTATATTGTATTTATATTAAAAACTAGCAAGGTGGCCCTCGCAGAATCTACACTCTTTAAATATTTAGTCTTATTGCTCTTTAATTTTATATAAAATCTTGTCATATTGTGCCACAATGTGTCAATATATGATATGATTTTGTAACCACCCAATAAACCATATGTATAAAATATGAAAACTTCATATAACATCTTTAGTCATATTTTCCTTTTTATACAAATGATTGCTTGGTTATTTAAAAAGTACGTTACTTATGGTATAGGTCTTCTTTTTTTTCTATGGTATTATATTTTAACTTTAATAGATGATGCATTTAAGAATCCAATTATTTTCTCATTTCAAGTTGGGTGTAATGTACAGAATTTTATATGGATCTAATTCTATTAATCAAGCGCTTTACCTTACACGTGACGCCTTCAATCAACAAATTTGTTTCAGTGGCACTCACATTCTCATGTGTGTATATATACATGCCTAATTATGTACAACACGTGACTTATTCTTGCACTGTTGAACCTATCTTTTTCATTTGTTAATGATTATGCAGGAACTCAACCACAAACGCTCATCTAGTTTACCGTTTGGCATAAAATCGTAAAATTGTAGAGAGAAATCTTGCACGTCTTATCATATATATCCTGCATGCTACAATATCATTGTGGTTACTTATGATTAGTACAACCCATTTAGTATGATCTCTCTTAGGTATGGTCATGAAGATACACCAGGAGGGCCTATCTATTATGGTCAGTTTTAAAGGACGTCCCATTAGATAGACATACACATGCTTTACTGTTTTGTTACATAAACTTCTAATCGGATGTGTTGCACATGTGAAAATGCATCTACCCTTCCAACATGACTTGATTCAACGGCCAACGACTCGTCCATCAAGGACGCTAAGATCGGTAGTCTGATCCATATGGTTGCCTATTTTAATATATGTTTCTTTTACAGCCATATACAATAATTTTGTAATCAATTTTTGACCATATTCATGCACTCCTTTGATTTACTAACATTGAAATTCGGAAATAAACCATTCTTATATCGGTGGTCGGTTTCAAGTTTTTCTTTCTCTATATATAGTGCAGATACAAAACTTGCGTACCTACTTCCGATCAGCACTTTAATTAGCAATATTTATATATATTCTTATTTTTATATAATGGTGCATGTAGACATATACATGAGATTTAACCTATGATGCATGGATTCATAGTTTATCATGTCGTAGCTAGTGCTACTTCCTCCATTCAAAAAAGGATATCTCAAATTTCTGAAATTATGAATTCATCTATATACTAAATTGGGTATAAATATATCCAAATTTAAATAAAGTTGAGACATCTTTTAATAAGAGTAGTTTGATGTATATATGCCAACTCACATACTACTATACTAAACCTGAACAGCTTCGATTTTTCTAAGATTTTTGATTTTTTTTTGGGATTAATGTGGTGCTAACACGTGGCTCAACCTCCTCTGTTATTGTTGTGTCCAGTTTTGGGTGCGTCTTGCATTTTCTATCGGTTCTGTTTGGTCTGATTCTTCCAGTGGTGTTAGTTTTCGTTTTAGGCCTGGGTGTGTGTAGCCTTTTGTTCTTCGTGGTAGGGTCCACAGCCATGTGATGGGCGGTGTGGTGGTTGGGCGGTGCGGTGGTCAAACGTGTCACATGCTCCCTCTTCTCACTCATATTCTTCTCTCTCTCCAAACCGCCGTGGGAGACGACAGAGCAACGAGGAGGAGGCGCGGCGCGGGAGGCTCCGCGAGGTTGCCTCCGACGAGTGCGAGGAGGCACGTCGTGCCGCCGGAGGATCCGCCACGCCGCCGCCCGCGAGCACGACGAGGCGCCGCGCCGCCGGTGACGAGCACGAGGAGGCGCCTCGCGTCTCGGGAGACGCGCCTCTCGGGAGGCTCCGCCATGCCGCCAGAGACGACCGCGACGACGCGAGTCGCCGGCAGCTCCTCCGCCAGACACCGCGGGAGGCTCCGCCACGCCGCCGGCGACGAGCACGACGAGGCGCGCCGCGTCTCGGGAGGTTGCGCCACGCCGCCGCCGCACGACGGTCGCGCCTCGGGAGGTTCTGCCACGCCGCCGCCGAGCAGGAGACGTGTCGCGTCTCGGGAGGCTCCGCCACGTCGCCGGCGACGAGCACGAGGAGGCGCGCTGCGTCTCGGGAGGTTGCGCCACGCCGCCGGCGACGAGCACGACGACGCGAGTCGCCGGCAGCTCCTCCGCCAGACGCCGCGCGAGGCTCCGCCACGCCGCCGGCGACGAGCACGACGAGCGCGCCGCGTCTCGGGAGGTTGTGCCACGACGCGGGGCGCATGCGGCATCACACCGACTTTCCTAACCCGGACATGGCATCGCGGCGGCGCGCGTTGAAATGGCCTTCGCGCGACCTCAGGGGGAGTTTGGGGTGGCGGCGACGCATCGGCGTGGACGCGGGACAACATGGATAGAGGGGTCATGGTGGCGGCGGCGACGTTGACCGATCTGATCACCGCGCGCCCTGTGGTAGTTTGGGCGGCGGTGCCACGGTCGGCATGGATGCGGGACGACTATCAGGGAACAGCGAGGATGGAGGCGCCCGCGCTGGCCACAGGTCTGGCGGTGACCAGCGGGATTTCCGTCAGCCAAGTAATGCCCCCATCTCATCTCCCCCAGCTATTTCTTTTGGATTTATTCCTGTTGTATTTGTCCCAGCCGTGCTTCCTCTCTCCTTCTCTCCCAGGACGAGGTGTAGGCGGCCGGGGCGCCCGCGCCGGCCACAGGTCTGGCGGGCTCGGCGGTTGGCCGCACCAGCCGCGCCATGGCCTAGAGCGCCCCTGCAGCCAGCGGAAGACTCAGCGGTTCCCGCCCCCATCGCCTCCTGAGATAAGGACGGCGGGGATGAGGAGCTCGGGGCTCTCCTCTCCTTCCCGGCGCGGCCGGCGGCACGATGGTGGACCTCAGCGCCCTCCTCTCCTTCTAGAGGCGTTGTGGCTATGGGAGGAGCCGACGCAGCCATCCCGTGGTCCGTCCTTTCTCAAGCTGAGGAGAGGACGTGCGCGTGGGTGCCTGCAGAGCGGCCGGATTGGGGTGGTGACCATGACTCGCTGCAGTGGTTCCGCCTCCTCTCAGCCTAGAGCCTACGCCTGCCTCGCCTTGCCAATCGTGGCCGGCTTCCTCCTCTTCCCTGACGCCAGCCATCGCAGAAGGATGCAACAAGGACGCTCCAGTGCGCTAGAAGGCGGCAGAGCCCGGGGGATGGTGGTGAGGGGCACATGAGAGGACCTGACGTGGATGCAGAGTGGAGAGCTGACCCGGTAAGTTGGCGCTCACGACGCGGTGCTTCTTTTTTGTTTGTCATGTGGTCAAACACTCGAGCCTTATGATGTTGACACCCTCCATTTGATTTGATTTTAATGTAGATATATGGCGAGACATGCAAGGTCTTGGCATTGTTTGGTAGGGTTCTACAAATTTTGTTCAGCGTTTTGTCCTCTGTGTGGGATTTCGATCACATTTTGCAGGAGTTTAGGTCCTACTGCAGCGGGGGTCTCTTGCAAGGTGAGTGAATTCGGTTTCTTGGTTGTATTTGAGGCGCCTATACTGGTTTGAATCTTAGGCATATACTGCATCTATTTTAGGACACTGCCTGGTGGTGTTTTGCCCAGCCTCCCACTGCGGCCGGAGGGTCGTGGTGAGCTGGTTGAAGGATGAGACAAGATCGTGCGGAGGCGGCAAGGAAAGGGCGGCAAGTCGTATGTTTACCTGAGCGTGATCGAGGGGCATTGCCCATGTGGCGATGTTGCCAGTGGCGAGACAGGGGAGGTGGATCCGGGGTCATGGTGATCTGCTCCAGCATGCTATTAGCTCCAGAGCGTTATCTGAATATGCACGTGCCAGGTCAAACAGCTGTTGTTGCTGGGTCTCTTGATCGTCTCTATGTATGAGGGCCTTTAGCTTCAGGTAAGCAAATAGTTTCAGCGAAACACTAGACATGAATCGGGCAAGAAAATGCGGAGAGTTAGATAAGGGGTCAGTGGAATTGAATTGATACATAATTGATTTCCTTAGGCAAGGGATATGCAGGCTTAATTGTATGCTTTCATCAGACTAGCGGTGCATGCATAGTTTATTGTAGACCAATTATTAAATCTGCATAACTGTTTAATTTTGTACTCTGGATTTTTCATTGGTATCACAACAGTCGAATGCGTGCATAGTTCAAGAAAACTGAGTATAGTAGCAACAAATGTCTAAAAAGATTTTTCATTGGTATCACAACAGTCGAATGCGTGCATAGTTCAAGAAAACTGAGTATAGTAGCAACAAATGTCTACACTTCAGCTATTACACGTCTTGATGATTTTCAAGTGGGGTCTTTGTATGGTTAAATTTACCAAACATTTTTTCAGGTATAGAATAACAGATTCTATACTATTCTATTGATTTCAAAAATATTTGTGCCAGGACAAACGGTTGTTGCTGCGGGGTCTCTCGGTTGTCTCGGTGTACGACGATCTCCAGATGATGGCAAAGCCAAGGATGAGGATCATGATTCACCTTCTTTGGATGATCAAAGGTGAGGGCCATGCATGTTCATTTGCTGGTGGCGCTTGAAAATCGATTCTTGCTTTCTTTAGTTTCTTGGTTTTCCAGTTATGCATTAGGACACCTCAAAAACAGGGATGATCTATGCATTGTTGCAACAACTTTGTGCCTCACTATGTTCATGCCTTGGTGATTCATGTTCCCTAGATTAACATTATCGTTTTGATGCTACATAAGATAATTCTTCCAATAACTACTACTACATTTTGAATAGACACTGCCTTCGAAAGCTTTGCCGTCAACACTACTGATATATGATTATATAGGCATCAGACTAAACATTTATATTTGGAAGATCTAATCTAATACATGACTTACTGACATGAGCCTTTATCAAAGAAAGGCAATCATTAGAACTTCTAGAAAAGTAAAAAATCATCCATCTTTATGTAATTTTAATAGCTGCCAATTGACGGCCGGTGTAGGAATCTACAATGATGGAAAATGCTGTGATTTGCATATTTAGCCTGAGTGTTCAGTCTTCCTGTTATAATAAAACCTAATTTTTTTTGGCAGATCTGAGTATATAGCATCCACTATTCTTGAGGACATGCATCGATTGATGCACAAAGCAAAAGCCTCAGCTGTGCCGCCAGGTGATTTCCCCATCTCATCTTCTCTCTTCTGTTTCTCTATTGATTTTGCCTAAATGTCTGACTGAAGCTGATGTTTTGTAAAGCTCCCGCTGATGAGTCAAAGGATTGAGTTTCAGTGGATGATGGCAAAATTTCTTAACGGACTATTTCTGATAAATTATCTCAGGTATGCTACATTGCATCTCTTATATCCATGGAAAGGACTGTCTTACAAAAATGATTCATAGCAGTGGAACACGTCTATATTTCTAGGAATCTCCTAATGAAAAGGATGGGTCGTTTAATGTTGATTCAGACAAAGACATGACACTGATGGCATGGAGGTACAGCTGAAGCTCAGGGTCTTTTGTGCGTGTGTTAGTATAATCAGTGAAAACATATATTGTGCTTAGGTATTACAATGTAATATGCTGTTATTATCGAAAGTACATAATATTGACAGTTTCGATAGTTCATTCTTTCTTGACAAAGATATGTGGATATTTTGGTTCTAGATTCAACCATTTAAGCTATGTGCTCCAGTAGGAAAGCTCCTCAAGATTTCAATTTGATTGTTCTGACTTTAGGTATTACAATGTGTTAGTATAATCAGTGAAAACATATATTGTGCTTAGGTATTACAATGTAATATGCTGTTATTATCGAAAGTACATAATATTGACAGTTTCGATAGTTCATTCTTTCTTGACAAAGATATGTGGATATTTTGGTTCTAGATTCAACCATTTAAGCTATGTGCTCCAGTAGGAAAGCTCCTCAAGATTTCAATTTGATTGTTCTGACTTTAAACACTTTTCTGTGATATAAAGGCCTGATTCAACCCACTCAATGACTAATTCACTGTTTTACATTTTTCCTATTTCAAGCTTATGTTGAACTGACTCAGAACTGCATATTAATGGTTTGTTTGCCTCTTTCAGTGGTTGCGGCATTGCAGAGACCTATATGCTATTTCAATTGAAAGGGAAACATCAAAACAGTGGTGCAAACCAATGAACCTGCTGTTGGAGACGACAGTACCCACACCTTATGAAATCAATGGTCTTCACAAGATCATGGACTGTGGCATGTTATTGACAAAAGAAGAGCATGAGACACAGATTGTCTTCCAGATAAAGGTGGCCGCATTTGATGATATTTTCTCCAGTTGGCTGATTCATCTTCATTAACTTGTGTGCTTTTTTGGTAGAGAAGTCTGCGAGTAGTATGCAGATTAATAAAAGTTTCTAAAGACTCAAATATTACATCACCTCTCCACTCCATTGGTGTTGGTTCTCTCAACTTGACGCCTATTTATTTGGTAAAGATTCAGTTTTACTTCTCATCTCTTTGTATGCCATGCCAACGCATTTTTCTTGGTCAATTTATTTATACCATGGAGGAATTGTGGCTTCAGTCAAAGGATACTTTTTTCCCCTGCAATCAAGTGTTTTCTTTCCTTGAAATGCAGGATTTTGATATCCAATGTCCTGCAGCCATGGAGTGTTGTCAGGTATATTTCTATCCATGTTTGTGTGCAAATTTCAGAGTATGTGTGCAACCGAAGAAGACCCCTTCCTCCACTCTGATTTTGAATTGCTTGGTCAAGAGAATAAGAGGAAGACAATGTAATTCTCTGAATGTTTTTCCTGTTCTATCTTTTTGTATACCTGAAGGTTGTCTAATATGATCTGATTTGGGGAATACATACACAATTTCGGTAAACTTACAGTTCTCTGGCTTATCGCCATTTTCAAGCGGTTCATATGTAGGGCTAACAGTACAAGCAATTAAAATGTGAGATCACTATGGATGGAATACTATCCAATCAAACACTATGGTTTTTCTCATGTGGTAAAGCACCTAAAAATCAATTGTGTATGAGGATGCTTACAACATTACTAACAATGATTGTGCTAGCAAAATTACCTGCACAGTGTCATCTTTAGTTTATGCATAGTCATTGTAATCTTTGACCTTTCAGATTTAATGAAGGCAGGCTGATATAATGGTAGTAGAATCTTAATATTTGGCTTGATCTGTACTACCAGAGATATCGAGGTTTAATGAACTGTATGTCCTGGATGTTACAGTGCCACATACTTTTGTTTCGGGAGGTAACATTTTCCCAGCTTCTCAAGGTTTATCTCCGGAGAGGCTGGAGGGGGTGATGTGTTCATGGAGTTCAGTAACACAGTAGAATCTGGTTTGCCACATTATTTTTCTCAAGATATTAGGTTTTCAAATGTTGCTTCCCATGGATCTGATAGACATGGTGAGCTAATTTTATGTATCAGTTAGGTCATAAGATGTCCATGAACTTCTTCTATTTTGCCTACTACATAAGGTTTATGTTGTATATAGACCAGCAAACTGGAATAGTGGGCCTATCAATGTTGAATTCACAAGGCCTGAATATGGAGACATATATTTTTACAGGAAATAGTTGTTTCTAGAATTTTTTATGTTCATATTACAGGCTGTTGATGCACACTGTTTTATAACAGGATGATGCTGTGTGCTACTTTGTTGAGTAGTTGATTGCAGAATGGAAGGGCTGGGGTGCCATCACGATGAACAGCGACGAGATATGAAGAGTATTAGAAGTGGGACTACAGCCATGTGATTCTCTGATGTGGAAGAGGCAAGCTGGAGCATTCCATTCCTCTCTATGGTTAGGAAGCACACCTCGCTGTAGACATCGCCTGACGGCCAAGAAACAAAGGGGGGCTTCAAAAGGTAGAAAACACTCTTACCATGTAATTCAGTTTTGAGTGTGCTTCTTACCCTTACTATGCAATTTAATATACTCTTCTTTCGATAGAAAACATCTACTCAGAGATTTGGATGGTGTATGACTGCCTATGCTAGCATCCACCTTTTAGATTCAATTCATTATGGTCGTCAATAGTTTCCCTGCCCCTGTGCAAAAAAATAAGAAATGAACAATTACCCTGTTCTGGGTTTTGAGTTTTTTACAAGCCAATTTTTCTATAACTATTTTTGGGTTGTTTTATCTATGTGTTACAGGTCTCTCTATGCTTATTTTGCACTCTATCAACCCATCCATATCCTTAATTTTCTTTTTTGCAGGGCTTCCTTTCCGCCTTGGTTTCAGAACTTGTGTTCATGTTATTAGCTATAGAAATGCAACTGTGTTGTGTATGGAAATGGGGTTGCGACAAAGCAGAGCTCATTGCACTGCGCCCTCACATATCCCCATCAGCTACATGGGCCACATCACCTCCTGCGGCAGCCTTGGCGCTCCAGGGCGATTCGAGCAACGCCCGGAGCCATCTTGGGCATCTGTGTGGCGTTGGACGTTGAAAACTCAACGGGAAACGGTGGCCTCAAGCGCGGGTCTGTCTTAAGTCCATGTGCATTCTGTCCCACCGGTGCCCGGCAGCGTCGACGACCATTTTCTCCTTCCACTGTCTTCTTTTCATCGCCCCAGCCAGATGTACTTCCGGCAAGAAGGGTGTAGGTACGTGTCCCTGTTCTAACAGCTGTTCAGAAATTCATCTAATTCTTGCGTGCATTATATGTCTCATCTTAGTTCTAACACATGTTCAGAGATACTGATTTTGAAATTTGGCAGTCCAGTAGTAATCCGTTAGCCATCAAACACATGCATACATTTGTTAATACTGACCGTATACCTACTAAAGACGCATAGGCACTACGTGGCGTAAACCTTATGCAGTATATATAGAGATGTAATGGTACCTACACGATATATTGCCCCTTAGGCTTTGGCCTGCCAAAACACCATAAGGTTCTTTACATCCATGTTTCTTCTTGCATATGTTTTCTGATTTTTTATGTAGATTGTTCTCTTGCAGTGGGAGTCAGCTGTGTTTTGTTCATCTTCCATTTTTTTAGCTATTTAGCTATTTTTTTTATTATACTATTCCCGTTAGACTTTGTGAGACTCGAAACTGTTTCTGAATCATTATTGCTTTCATGTAGGATGAAGAATATGATGATGATACTGAGGCTGGACAGGTCAGTGCAATCACTAATGAAACCCTTACTGTTAGTTAGTTCTCCACGAGCATACAAAATGTAAGAAAGCAGGAGAAAAACTCAATAGTTAATTCTCCATGAGCACCTCAACTATTTCTCATGTTGCAATCTATTGTCGCTCTTATTTTCTAAACTGGACGCTACTGGATCGTCGCTTCCAGTATAAAACAATCGACAATACATAGTAGCCCTCCAGCGTGTCTGTTGTATTTGTCTTCCACCTGATGTGAGTACATATTTAGATATCTACAGGTAATAATAGCTGAGGTGTATTTTATTTCTACCAGTTAGGACATGTGCTCTTCGCATTGATTTAGCCCGAGTAGGTTTCTTACTCTATTCCAGCTACATCAATAGAGAATACTCTTTTTGATTCTTTATCACACCAGGCACATGGTTCTGTCTTCATTTTACATGCAAGAATACTAAGATGACTGGTAAATTTGCATGATTGCACACACTAATAAGTAAGATAATACCCATACTTCCAATTTGCGGCAAGAATTATAAATATTCATGAGTGCACTATGTGCTGTGGATTTATTCAATGGCATATTGGCAGTGATAGCCCATTCTTTTCCCCTTAATTATGATGTCTAATATTTGACATGTCCAACATGAGCCGATAAGAATAAAAGCATGGGATGGCTTCCTGCCTTCATATTCCTCATTTTCATGGCTGCAGACTCAAATTGTTCAAAACTTAACTACATGTGTTGAACTTTATAAATAAAGTCCTCAAGTAAACAATTTTGTTCACAATGTCTTCTCCTATTGAAACTATGCAACATATTCTAAAAAAAGCCTACCTTTTGTTCTTCAACTTGCAACCACAATGGGTGCGGCGTGCCGCCGCGCCTTTCTTTGCTAGTTTAATTTAAGGTTGTAGAGAGTATGTGATTTGCCTGGAGCTTCTTGCCTGATCAAAATAGCTCCGGAATTAGCAGTTGGCCTAGTCTTACCTAGTCTAAATTGAACATGAGTCTATTCTATCACGCTAGATTATTTATTCTAATCAGTTTTAAGCAAGAAAAAAATAGCGCGCTGTAACAAAATAGCGTCGGCCGAAAAATACACTATTAGCGTGCTATAACACACTATAGTACCGAAATGATGTAGCGTGGCATGTCCAAAAACGCTATAGCGTGCTATTGACGCCGAAATAGCGCGCTATTTTTTCCATGGGTTTTAAGTCGTGCTTGACATGGACTATTCTATCACGCTAGATTTATTTTCGCAGACTGCTAACTCTGAGCCTCCCAGCCCGCTCCAGCCAGGCGTATAAAAATAATAATGTCACATGTTCATCTAGGTAACAATAATTTTAATATATGTGCGGGATGGTCACATGTGACTTACATAATTTTAGTTTGCGTAACTTTTCTAGGCTTTACATTTTACCATCATAATTTATATCGATGAATCAAATAATTTTAGTATATACGGATCAATGCATTTTCTCAAAATATTCTATACTTCTTTTAATATATAATAGATAGATATTCTTGATATCCAACAAATGATGTCTCAATTTTCTCTAAATTTAAATTTACCTATAGACTAAATCATGTCTAGATATATATCTAACATAGATAAAGTTGAGCCATCCTTTGTTAAATGGAGGCAATAATAGAGATGACCATGCATGTCTAGATATATATACACTCGCGTACATTTATACTTCAACTAAATCATGCTTTCCACTTCTCGCTAGCTAAGCTAGTACGTGTACATCTTTTTATTTGCACGGTCTCAGATATTTTTGATGGAGCTAGCTAGGTAGATTTGTTTGCGCGAACGGTCTCACCTAGGTAGCGCTCGTATCTTTTTTCTAATTGGAGTCTGCTATCCGTGGCATCCGGTATGATCCAGCCAAAATAAGATTGGCATTGTTGATCTGTTAGGAGGGTCTACTTGGTTTAGAAAAAAACAATAGACCGGCAGAAAAATTTGTGGACACAGGTCTTCTATATATATTGAATGTGTCTAACCTGACTACAAGCTGTTACGTAAATAATAATCTTTTTATTAAATCATAACCATTTAATTTACATCTAACTGTTAAAATAATTTAGATGGTGTGCTAGGATGCGCTTAAAGCTTTGCGGCCATGCATTGTATTTATGACGTGTATTATTTTTGCCCGATGCAAAAATATTCAAACTTGTACATACAAAACACTTTAATCCCTTATTTAATCCAAGCGATCATGAGGTTACTTTCAGGTAGCTTTCCATTCCAAGATTAACCGTGGAGGCTGAACTTGATCTCACGTATAATAAACATGGCAGATTGGCTACGTTAGGAAAAAAAGATTAGATCTAAAGTTGCAGCTAGCTAGAGTTATAAGGACATACGACTTTACCTTTGTTTTGGTAGGACCATATATATTGAGCGTGATAACTATAACCGTGTCAGTTTTGTTGTCCACAATTTTATTTGGTGGGACAACATATAGAGCGTGTCAACCAAGTGTCCAATCAGACTACGTACGTTACGTAACTATTAAGTTTATGGTAAATCCTAGCCACTAATATTAGATCTAACCATTAAAATAATTTAGATGATGTGGATCAACCTAATGGCTCTATTAAACATCTGTATTTTGCTTTTAGTATATAATAGATAGATGGGTGTATAGGGAACTGAACCTTAGCACTAAGATGGGACCCACAAATGATATTGGTGTACCCTCATGCTTGAGAGAGGAAGGAGAGAGAATTTATTTTCTATTGCTTATGGACAACCCACACAAGCTGCTTGTAAGTCACCCAATAAGAATTTTTCCTGGCAACCTCCACTAATGTACAATATATATATAACCTATCAACTACGTTTTCCTTTGTGGTGGATAGGTCTAGTGGACAACATATATAGTGTGGATGACCTTAGGGCATCACCTATAGTGTGAACTTTTGCCATAAGATATATCCCGCCACACTTATCTTAATTATGATGTCTCCCGCTATAGGAAGTCAAGGTTAGCATTAAGATGGGACGCCCCACACACACAAACACACGTGCTTTGCACGTTAAAAATAAATCATTACTTCACGAATACTCCACCAATTTCTACTCAAAAATAACATTACAGAGAATCAAATTTGAGATGATTATGTCTTAATGAAACATTGGCGAGTTCAGAAAAAAATGATGACTCCAAGAGAACAACATTAGCAAGAAATACTCCATTTTAGTTTGAACTTGCAGTCACATATATATACTAGTAGAAGTGTAAATTGATGCCATGTATGTGCACTTGGATATACCGGTTGAACTTTGCACGACTTTTTTCTAACTACCTGTAAAAGCTCCGATCTTCCTTAGATTTCTTCTCCATACATGCCACTAATGGGGCATGGCACTGTATGTATGGCCCCTAGCGCACGCCAACAAATTGCATGCATAGAACAAACTCGTTTACCTCTGCCCAATGATGCCGCCACGCTACCCATACGTCTTATATTGATGGAAAATGCCCTGATCAAACATTGAATTTGTAGGTGCTAGATAAATTGGATCCTGAACTTAGATCCTCGAAATTGGCATCCCATACGTATCAATCTGGATCGAACCCAGACCCTAACCTGTTTGTAAGGGCATCTCCAGCGGCGCGACGCAAACGGACGCTGAGCGACCGTTTGCGTCCGCGCGACCGGAAATGCGTCTGCACCCTGCTCCAGCGACGCACCGACGCAAATATGCGGCACGTTTGCGTCTCCGCGGACGCTGCGCGGTCGCGCCAAGCGTCCGCTCGCTTCCCCACAGGCCCACCTGGCAGCGACCCTGGTCCTACTGGCGTCGAGTTAGACCACAGGAAGCGCGCGAATGGCACCCGCCGGAGTGGCAACCGCCGGCGTGGAGCGCCGAACCGCCTAAAATGCAACCGCCGGTCTCTTCCGGACATTAATTTCCGCAGAATGTAACCCTGTGTCCATTGTAATTCACGTCCAACCGCGTCCTTCTTACGCTTCTTCTTCTTCTCCAACACCGGCGAGCCATGAGCGACTACACCCTGCCGTCCGACTCCGATAGCGAGGGCAAGCCGCCGGGATGGAAGCATTGGTGGGAAACTGACGCGACGCCAAGCGACCCGGGCTCCACGCCAAGTGACCCAACCTCCACGCCGAGTGAGGAGGAGGAGGACGGAGCCGGCAATGCCAGCGACGGCCAGGAGGTGGACGGAGGCGCCGCTGGAAGCGATGCCGAGGACGAGGAGGAGGACGGGCAGGAGGAGGAGGACGGAGAAGGCAATGCCAGCGACGGCCAGGAGGTGGACGGAGGCGCCGCTGGAAGCGACGCCGAGGACGAGGAGGAGGAGGGCAGGAGGAGGACTCCGACGCCAGGTTCTCCCTGCTGGAGGCGCAGGAGCCAAGGTCGCTGGCGCGGGCGGCGCGGCATCGTCGTCGTCGTCGTCCGTTCAACGACGACAGTGACTCCGACTCCAACTCCTCCACGGACGCGTCGTCCTCCAGTTCCTCTTCCGAGGAGGAGGTGACAAGCAAGAGGCGCACGAATGAGGACGACGAGGCAGGGCCTTCTAACAAGAAGGCCAAAAATTAGTTTTATATGTTTTTAAATTTTTTATTTGTAGGCCAAAATCGGATACCGTAGTTGGATTTTTTTGCAACTTGATCTGTAGTACTGGGGAAAACCCTAGTTTAACCTATTTAATAATAGATTCGTAGTGGATTCTTAATTTTACTTTTTTATTACTGTATTACTATGTAGCACATGTGTGTTTGCCCGTCGAGTGAAACTCGGAGGAAGAGGAATCACACGGAAGGAGAAGAAGGGATAGCAGTCACGGGGCCCCTCTTACTTATGGTGTATATTCTTTTTCGGTGATGTTGACTGTTGTGCAGGGTTTGTCGGTGCGCAGAAGGTGCGGCGAGCGAGCGAGCAAGTCGAGCAAGGAAATGAGAGAGTTTTTTGTGTGTGAGGGACAACCAAAGGATCTGAAGGACCAGAGACTTTCCGATACGCATGCTGATGCGTCTTCTCTTGACAAAGAAGATGGCTGGGAGTTTGCGTACCTACCGCACGTGACTTATGCTCACTGAAATGTGGGACCTCACGCATGGGCACCACACGTAAGTGACAGACCTGTTGGTGTAAACACTCGGGTGATTATTATACTGCATTAGTACAAAGTTTCCTACGGATTTAAGGGTAGGAAAGCCAAGTTAACTCATTTTCATGACTAAGAAGGATCCAGGCTTACATTTTCATTTCATGTTTTTAAACTTGTTTAAATCCTGGTCAAACAAAGGATTTGACCAGGATTCAAATGGGCATAAAAATTCAAAAAAATCAAAAAATCAAAAACCAAAGCACATAAGCTTCTTATGTCATATAGTAAGCATTCAAGTTGATCAATGAAGTATAGACATATTCAAGCTAGAAAAATCATGTATATACCCCCTAATCCTAAACTATGTCTTATGAAGTCAAGCATGAAGAGAAGTGGTTTTGGGTATCAAACATGGAAATTTCAAAAACCTCCCAAAAGCTTCATTTTCGAGTGACTAAGAAGGATCCAAGCTTACTTTTTCATTTTCATGTTTTAAAATGGTTTAAATCTTTGTCAAACCTAGGATTTGACCAAGATTCAAATGGGCATAACAAATTCAAAAAAATAAGAACCAAACACATAGTCTTCTGATGTCATATAGCAAGCATTCAAGTTGATAAAAAGGTCTAGACATATTCAAACCAGAAAAATCATGTATCTACACCCTAACCCTAAACTCTGTCTTATGAAGTCAAGCACGAAGAAAAGTTGTTTTGGGTTTCAAACATGGAAATTTCAAAAACCCTCCCAAAAGCTTCATTTTGGAGTGAATAAGAAGGATCCAGGCTTACTTTTCATTTTCATGTTCTATACTTGTTTAAATCTTGGTCAAACCTAGGATTTGACCAGGATTTAAATGGGCATAAAAATTCAAAAAAGAAATAAAAATGAAACCGAAAACACACTTCTCTTCGTGCTTGACTTCATCGAGAGAGTTTAGGGTTTGGGGGTATATACATGATTTTTATTGTTTAAATATATATAGACTTTGTTGATCAACATGAATGCTTAATTACTATATGACATAAGAAGTTTATGTGCTTTGGTGTTTCATTTTTTTGATTTCTTTTTTGAATTTTTATGCCCATTTGAATCTTGGTCAAATCCTAGGTTTGACAAAGATTTAAACAAGTTTGAAACATGAAAATGAAAAGTAAGCTTGGATCCTTCTTAGTCACTCCAAAATGAAGCTTTGAAATTTCCATGTTTGAAACCAAAACCACTTCTTCTCTTCATGCTTGACTTCATAAGACACGTTTAGGGTTAGGGGTAGATACATGATTTTTCGGTTTGAATATGTCTAGACTTCGTTGATCAACTTGAATGCTTACTATATTACATAAGAAGACTATGTGATTTTGTTTTTGATTTTCTTGATTTTGTTTGATTTTTTATGACCATTTGTATCTTGGTCAAATCCTAGGTTTGACCAAGATTTAAACAAGTTTAAAACATGAAAATGAAAAAGTAAACATGGATCCTTCTTAGTCAGGACAATGAGTTAACTTGGCTTTACTACCCTTGATGAATCCATACGAAACTTTTTGTACTAATGCAGTATAATATTCTGGTTTGAATATGTCTAGACCTTGTTTATCAACTTAATTGAATGCTTACTTTATGACATAAGAACGGGAATAAAAATAGAAAATGAAAAAATGAAAAACCAAAAGCATGTACTCTCCTTAATTATGTCATATAAATAGTAAGCATTCAAGTTGATAAACAAGGTCTAGACATATTCAAACCAGAAAATTCATGTGTCTAGCTACCCCTAACCCTAAACTCTGCACGAAGAGAAGTGGTTTTGGGTTTCAAACATGGATATTTCAAAAACCCTCCCAAAAACCTTCATTTTGGAGTTAATAAGAAGGATCAAGGCTTACGTTTTCTTTTTCATGTTTTAATCCTGTTTAAATCTTGGTCAAACCTAGGTTTTGACCAAGATTCAAAGGGCATAAAATTTCAAAAAGAAATCCAAAAAAAAAACCAAAGAACATGGTCTTCTTATGTCATATAGTAAAAGCATTCAAGTTGATAAAACAAGGTCTAGACATATTCAAACCAGAAAAATCATGTATCTACCCCTAACCCTAAACTCTATATATATCTTATGAAGTCAAGCACGAAGAGAAGGGGTTTTGGGTTTCAAACACACATGCAAATTTCAAAAACCCTCCCAAAAGCTTCATTTGGAGTGAATAAGAGAAGGATCATCCAGGCTTACTTTTTCATTTTCATGTTTTAAACTTGTTTAAATATCCTGGTCAAAACTGATATAGGATTTGACCAAGATTCAAATGGGCATAAAAATTCAAAAAAGAAATAAAAAATGAAACCCAAAACCACTTCTTTTCGTGCTTGATGACTTCATAAGACATAGTTTAGGGTTAGGGGTATATATATACATGATTTTTCTTGTTTAAATATGTATGGACTTCGTTGATCAACTTGATGCTTACTAGCTATATGACATAAGAAGCGCGCTTATGTGCTTTGGTTTTTCATTTTTTTATTTCTTTTTTGAATTTTTATGCCCAATTGAATTTTGGTCAAATCCTAGGTTTAACCAAGATTTAAACAAGTCACTCGGAAGGAGAGAAGAAGGGAGAGCATTATGGTGTCTCCCCTTTTTCGGGTGATGATGTTGACTTTTGTGCAGGTTTTGTCAGTGAGCAGGAGGTGCGAGCGAGCGAGTCGAGAATGAGAGAGATTTGTTTTTTTTTGTGAGAGGGACAACCGAAGGATCCAGAAGGACCCACAGGACAATACGCATCTGATGCGTCTTCTCTTGACAAAGAAGATGGGAGTTGGCGTACCTATTGCACGTGACTTGTGCTCACTGAAGTGTGGGACCACACGCGTGGGCACCACACGTAAGTGAAAGACCTGTTGGTGTAAAAACTCGGTTGATTATTATAGTGCATTAGAACAAAGTTTCCTATGGATTCAAGGGTAGGAAATCCAAGTTAACTCATTTACATGACATTATTTTTTCCATGAAGCAAAGTTAACACTATCAATTGGTACATTTTGGAGTGACTAAGAAGGATCAAGGCTTACTTATTCGTTTAATTTCACGTGTTAAACTTGTCTAAATCTTGTTCAAACCTAGGATTTGACCAAGATTCAAATGGCCCTAAAAATTCAGAAAAAAATCAAAAGAATGAAAAACCAAAGCACATAGCATTCTTATGTCATATGTATAGTAAGCATTCAAGTTGATAAACAATGTCTAGACATATATATTCAAACCAGAAAAATCATGTATATATCTACCCCTAAAACTCTAATTAAACTATGTCTTATGAAGTCAATCATGAAGAGAAGTGGTTTTGGGTTTCAAATATGGAAATTTCAAGAACCTCCCAAAAGCTTCATTTTAGAGTGGCTAAGAAGGATCTAGGCTTATCTTTTCATTTCATGTTTTAAACTTGTTTAAATCCTGGTCAAACCTAGGATTTGACCAAGATTTATGGGCATAAAATTCAAAAAAATCAGAAAAATGAAAAACCAAAGCACATAAGCATATTCAAGTTGATAAACAAGGTTTGGACATATTCAAACCATACAAATCATGTATCTACCCCTAACCCTAAACTCTATCTTATGAAGTCAAGCATGAAGAGAAGAAGTGGTTTCGGGTTTCAAACATGGGAATTTCAAAAACCTCCCACAAACTTCATTTTAGAGTGACTGAGAAGGTTACATGCTTCCCTTTTCATTTTCATGTTTTAAACTTGTTTAAATCTGGGTCAAACCTAGGATTCGACAAGATTCAAATGGGCATCAAAATTAAAAAAAAAATCAGAAAAAGAAAAACCAAAGCAATAGTTTTCTTATGTCATATAGTAAGCATTAAAGTTGGTAAACAAGGTCTAGACATATTCAAACCAGACAAATCATGTATCTATACCCCTAACCCCTAACCTCTGTCTTATGAAGTCAAGCATGTGAAGAGAAGTGGTGTTGGGTTTCAAACATGGAAATTTCAAAAACCTCCCAAAAGCTTCATTTTAGAGTGACTAAGAAGGATACATGCTTCCCTTTTCATTTTCATGTTTTAAACTTGTTTAAATTATCTTGGTCAAACCTAGGATTTGGCAAGATTCAAATGGGCATCAGAATTTAAAAAAAATCAGAAAAAGGAAAAACGAAAGCAATAGTTTTCTTATGTCATATAGTAAGCATTAAAGTTGATGAACAAGGTCTAGACATATTCAACCAGACAAATCATGTATCTATACCCCTAACCCCTAAACTCTGTCTTATGAAGTCAAGCATGTGAAGAGAAGTGGTTTTGGGTTTCAAACATGGAAATTTCAAAAATCTCCCAAAAGCTTCATTTTAGAGTGACTAAGAAGGATACTTTCTTCCCTTTTCGTTTTCATGTTTTAAACTTGTTTAAATTATCTTGGTCAAACCTAGGATTTTACAAGATTCAAATGGGCATCAAAATTTTAAAAAAAAATCAGAAAAAGGAAAAACCAAAGCATTAGTTTTCTTATATATGTCATATAGTAAGCATTAAAGTTGATAAACAAGATCTAGACATATTCAAACCAGACAAATCATGTATCTATACCCCTAACCCCTAAACTCTATCTTATGAAGTCAAGCATGTGAAGAGAAGTGGTTTTGGGTTTCAAACATGGAAATTTCAAAAACCTCCCAAAAGCTTCATTTAGAGTGACTAAGAAGGATACATGCTTCCCTTTTCATTTTCATGTTTTAAACTTGTTTAAATTATCTTGGTCAAACCTAGGATTTGATGAAGATACAAATGGGTGGGCACAAAATTCAAAAAAATCAGAAAAATGAAAAACCAAATCACATAGTCTTCTTATGTCATATCGTAAGCATTCAAGTTGATATACAAGGTCTAGATATATCCAAACCAGACAAATCATGTATCTATCCCCTGTCGATCTTATGAAGCTAGTCTAGCATGAAGGGAAGTCGTTTTCGGTTTCAAACATAGAAATTTCAAGAACATCCCAAAAGCTTCATTTTAGAGTGACTAAGAAGGATACAGACTTCCCTTTTCATTTTCATGTTTTAAACTTGTTTAAATCTTGGTCAAACCAAGGATTTGACCAAGATTCAAATGGGCCTAAAAATTTAGAAAAAATTCAAAAAGAGAATGAAAAACCAAAGCACATAGCATTCTTATGTCATATGTATAGTAAGCATTCAAGTTGATAAACAAGGTCTAGACATATTCAAATCAAAAAATCATGTATATATCTACCCCTAACCCTAAACTGATCTGTCGATCTTATGAAGTCAATCATGAAGAGAAGTGGTTTTGGGTTTCAAACATGGAAATTTCAAGAACCTCCCAAAAGCTTCATTTTAGAGTGACTAAGAGGGATCCATGCTTACTTACTAGTTTTCACGTGTTAAACTTGTCTAAATCTTGGTCAAACCTAGGATTTGACCAAGATATGATTCAAATGCGCAGAAAATTAAAAAAATCAGAAAAATGAAAAACCAAAGTACATAGTCTTCTTATGTCATATAGTAAGCATATTCAAGTTTATAAACAAGGTTTGGACATATTCAAACCATACAAATCATGTATCTATACCCCCTAACCCAAAACTTTGTCTTATGAAGTCAAGCATGAAGAGAAGTGGTTTTGGGTTTCAAAGATGGAAATTTCAAAAACCTCCCAAAAACTTCATTTTAGAGTGGAGAAGTTAGCATTAAAGTTGATAAACAAGGTTTAGACATATTCAAACCAGACAAATCATGTATCTACCTCTAACCCTAAACTCGGTTTATGAAGTCTAGCATGAAGAGAAGTCGTTTTGAGTTTCAAACGTTTAAGCCAAAAGCCCCATTTCAAATATTTCAAACTTATTCAAATTTGGTTCAAATTTGAAAGACATACAAGTTATAGCACACATAGTGCATACATTTTCACACATACTGCACTAGATGCTAACCCTATAGTTTGAGGCCACTTGGATGAGGTCGAAAAATTCTTGGATTAGAATCGTGTTGTTCGAACCCCGTAGTTGGATTTTTTGAACCTTGATCTGTAGTACAGGGCAAAACCCTAGTTTAACCTATTTAATTATAGATTCGTATATCGATTTTTCTACGGAGTACCTTTTTATTATTACTATGCAGCAATGTGTGTTTGCCCGTCGAGTGAAACTCGGAGGAAGAGGGATCACTCGGAAGGAGAGAAAAAAGGCAGAGCATTATGGTGTCTTCCCTTTTTCGGGTGATGATGATGATGTTGACTGTTGTACAGGGTTTGTCAGTGAGCAGGAGGTGCGAGCGAGCGAGCGAGTCGAGGCCGAGAATGAGAGAGAGATTTGTTTTTTGTGTGAGAGGGACAACCGAAGGATCCAGAAGGACCCACAGACTTCCAATACGCATCCGATGCGTCTTCTCTTGACAAAGAAGATGGCTGGGAGTTGGCGTACCTATTGCACGTGACTTGTGCTCAGAAGTGTGGGACCACACGCGTGGGCACCACACGTAAGTGACAGACCTGTTGGTGTAAAAACTCGGTTCATTATTATAGTGCATTAGAACAAAGTTTCCTATGGATTCAAGGGTAGGAAATCCAAGTTAACTCATTTACATGACATTATTTTTTCCATGAAGCAAAGTTAACACTATCAATTGGTACATTTTGGAGTGACTAAGAAGGATCAAGGCTTACTTATTCGTTTAATTTCACGTGTTAAACTTGTCTAAATCTTGTTCAAACCTAGGATTTGACAAAGATTCAAATGGGCAGAAAAATAATTAAAAAACAGAAAAAGGAAAAACCAAATCACATAGTCTTCTTATGTCATATAGTAAGCATTCAAGTTGATAAACAAGGTCTAGACATATTCAAACCAGACAAATCATGTATCTATACCCCTAACCCCTAAACTCTGTCTTATGAAGTCAAGCATGTGAAGAGAAGTGGTTTTGGGTTTCAAACATGGAAATTTCAAAAACCTCCCAAAAGCTTCATTTTAGAGTGACTAAGAAGGATACATGCTTCCCTTTACATTTTCATGTTTTAAACTTGTTTAAATTATCTTGGTCAAACCTAGGATTTGACAAAGATACAAATGGGTGGGCACAAAATTCAAAAAAATCAGAAAAATGAAAAACCAAATCACATAGTCTTCTTATGTCATATCGTAAGCAATCAAGTTGATAAACAAGGTCTAGATATATCCAAACCAGACAAATCATGTATCTACCCCCGTCGATCTTATGAAGTCTAGCATGAAGAGAAGTCGTTTTGGGTTTCAAACATTGAAATTTCAAGAACATCCCAAAGCTTCATTTTAGAGTGACTAAGAAGGATACAGACTTCCCTTTTCATTTTCATGTTTTAAACTTGTTTAAATCTTGGTCAAACCAAGGATTTGACCAAGATTCAAATGGCCCTAAAAATTCAAAAAAATCAAAAGAATGAAAAACCAAAGCAAAAGTTTTCTTATGTCATATCTTTTCATTTCATGTTTTAAACTTGTTTAAATCCTGGTCAAACCTGATTTGACCAAGATTTATGGGCATAAAATTCAAAAAATCAGAAAAATGAAAAACCAAAGCACATAAGCATATTCAAGTTGATAAACAAGGTTTGGACATATTAAAACCATACAAATCATGTATCTACCCCTAACCTTAAACTCTGTCTTATGAAGTCAAGCATGAAGAGAAGTGGTTTCGGGTTTCAAACATGGAAATTTCAAAAACCTCCCAAAAACTTCATTTTAGAGTGACTGAGAAGGTTACATGCTCCCCTTTTCATTTTCATGTTTTAAACTTGTTTAAATCTTGGTCAAACCTAGGATTTGACAAGATTCAAATGGGCATCAAAATTCAAAAAAATCAGAAAAAGAAATAAAAAGCAAAAGTTTTCTTATGTCATATAGTAAGCATTAAAGTTGATAAACAAGGTCTAGACATATTCAAACCAGACAAATCATGTATCTATACCCCTAACCCCTAAACTCTGTCTTATGAAGTCAAGCATGTGAAGAGAAGTGGTTTGGGTTTCAAACATGGAAATTTCAAAAACCTCCCAAAAGCTTCATTTTAGAGTGACTAAGAAGGATACATGCTTCCCTTTACATTTTCATGTTTTAAACTTGTTTAAATTATCTTGGTCAAACCTAGGATTTGATGAAGATACAAATGGGTGGGCACAAAATTCAAAAAATCAGAAAAATGAAAAACCAAATCACATAGTCTTCTTATGTAATATCGTAAGCATTCAAGTTGATATACATGGTCTAGATATATCCAAACAAGACAAATCATGTATCTATCCCCTGTCGATCTTATGAAGCTAGTCTAGCATGAAGGGAAGTCGTTTTCGGTTTCAAACATAGAAATTTCAAGAACATCCCAAAAGCTTCCATTTTAGAGTGACTAAGAAGGATACAGACTTCCCTTTTCATTTTCATGTTTTCAACTTGTTTAAATCTTGGTCAAACCAAGGATTTGACCAAGATTCAAATGGGCCAAAAATTTAGAAAAAATTCAAAAAGAGAATGAAAAACCAAAGCACATAGCATTCTTATGTCATATGTATAGTAAGCATTCAAGTTGATAAACAAGGTCTAGACATATTCAAACCAGAAAAATCATGTATATATCTACCCCTAACCCTAAACTGATCTGTCGATCTTATGAAGTCAATCATGAAGAGAAGTGGTTTTGGGTTTCAAACATGGAAATTTCAAGAACCTCCCAAAAGCTTCATTTTAGAGTGACTAAGAAGGATACATGCTTACTTTTACTCGTTTTCACGTGTTAAACTTGTCTAAATCTTGGTCAAACCTAGGATTTGACCAAGATATGATTCAAATGCGTAGAAAATTAAAAAAATCAGAAAAATGAAAAACCAAAGTACATAGTCTTCTTATGTCATATAGTAAGCATATTCAAGTTGATAAACAAGGTTTGGACATATTCAAACCATACAAATCATGTATCTATACCCCTAACCCTAAACTTTTTCTTATGAAGTCAAGCATGAAGAGAAGTGGTTTTGGGTTTCAAAGATGGAAATTTCAAAAACCTCCCAAAAACTTCATTTTAGAGTGACTGAGAAGTTAGCATTAAAGTTGATAAACAAGGTTTAGACATATTCAAACCAGACAAATCATGTATCTACCCCTAACCCTAAACTCGGTCTTATGAAGTCTAGCATGAAGAGAAGTCGTTTTGAGTTTCAAACGTTTAAGCCAAAAGCCCCATTTCAAATATTTCAAACTTATTCAAATTTGGTTCAAATTTGAAATACATACAAGTTATAGCACACATAGTGCATACATTTTCACACATACTGCACTAGATGCTAACCCTATAGTTTGAGGCCACTTGGATGAGGTCGAAAAAATTCTTGGATTAGAATCGTGTTGTTCGAACCCCGTAGTTGGATTTTTGGAACCTTGATCTGTAGTACAGGGCAAAACCCTAGTTTAACCTATTTAATTACAGATTCGTATATCGATTTTTCTACGGAGTACCTTTTTATTATTACTATGCAGCAGATGTGCGTTTGCCCGTCGAGTGAAGCTCGGAGGAAGAGGGATCACTCGGAAGGAGAGAAAAAAGCAGAGCATTATGGTGTCTTCCCTTTTTCGGGTGATGATGATGATGTTGACTGTTGTGCAGGGTTTGTCAGTGAGCAGGAGGTGCGGCGGCGAGCGAGTCGGCGAGGCCGAGAATGAGAGAGATTTGTTTTTTGTGAGAGGGACAACCGAAGGATCCAGAAGGACCCACGGACTTCCAATACGCATCCTGATGCGTCTTCTCTTGACAAAGAAGATGGCTGGGATTTGGCGTACCTATTGCACGTGACTTGTGCTCACTGAAGTGTGGGACCACACGCGTGGGCACCACACGTAAGTGACAGACCTGTTGGTGTAAAAACTCGGTTGATTATTATAGTGCATTAGAACAAAGTTTCCTATGGATTCAAGGGTAGGAAATCCAAGTTAACTCATTTACATGACATTATTTTTTCCATGAAGCAAAGTTAACACTATCAATTGGTACATTTTGGAGTGACTAAGAAGGATCAAGGCTTACTTATTCGTTTCATTTCACGTGTTAAACTTGTCTAAATCTTGTTCAAACCTAGGATTTGACCAAGATTCAAATGGGCAGAAAAATAAAAAAAACAGAAAAATGAAAAACCAAATCACATAGTCTTCTTATGTCATATAGTAAGCATTCAAGTTGATAAACAAGGTCTAGACATATTCAAACCAGACAAATCATGTATCTATACCCCTAACCCCTAAACTCTGTCTTATGAAGTCAAGCATGTGAAGAGAAGTGGTTTTGGGTTTCAAACATGGAAATTTCAAAAACCTCCCAAAAGCTTCATTTTAGAGTGACTAAGAAGGATACATGCTTCCCTTTACATTTTCATGTTTTAAACTTGTTTAAATTATCTTGGTCAAACCTAGGATTTGACGAAGATACAAATGGGTGGGCACAAAATTCAAAAAAATCAGAAAAATGAAAAACCAAATCACATAGTCTTCTTATGTCATATCGTAAGCAATCAAGTTGATAAACAAGTTCTAGATATATCCAAACTAGACAAATCATGTATCTACCCCCCGTCGATCTTATGAAGTCTAGCATGAAGAGAAGTCGTTTTGGGTTTCAAACATTGAAATTTCAAGAACATCCCAACACTTCATTTTAGAGTGACTAAGAAGGATACAGACTTCCCTTTTCATTTTCATGTTTTAAACTTGTTTAAATCTTGGTCAAACCAAGGATTTGACCAAGAATCAAATGGCCCTAAAAATTCAGAAAAAATCAAAAGAATGAAAAACCAAAGCAAAAGTTTTCTTATGTCATATCTTTTCATTTCAAGTTTTAAACTTGTTTAAATCCTGGTCAAACCTGGGATTTGACCAAGATTTATGGCCATAAAATTCAAAAAATCAGAAAAATGAAAAACCAAAGCACATAAGCATATTCAAGTTGATATACAAGGTTTGGACATATTCAAACCATACAAATCATGTATCTACCCACTAACCCTAAACGTTGTCTTATGAAGTCAAGCATGAAGAGAAGTGGTTTCGGGTTTCAAACATGGAAATTTCAAAAACCTCCCAAAAACTTCATTTTAGAGTGACTGAGAAGGTTACATGCTTCCCTTTTCATTTTCATGTTTTAAACTTGTTTAAATCTTGGTCAAACCTAGGATTTGACAAGATTCAAATGGGCATCAAAATTCAAAAAAATCAGAAAAAGAAAAACCAAAGCAAAAGTTTTCTTATGTCATATAGTAAGCATTAAAGTTGATAAACAAGGTCTAGACATATTCAAACCAGACAAATCATGTATCTATACCTAACCCCTAAACTCTGTCTTATGAAGTCAAGCATGAAGAGAAGTGGTTTTGGGTTTCAAACATGGAAATTTCAAAAACCTCCCAAAAGCTTCATTTTAGAGTGACTAAGAAGGATACATGCTTCCCTTTTCATTTTCATGTTTTAAACTTGTTTAAATTATCTTGGTCAAACCTAGGATTTGACAAGATTCAAATGGGCATCAAAATTAAAAAAAATCAGAAAAAGGAAAAACCAAAGCAATAGTTTTCTTATGTCATATAGTAAGCATTAAAGTTGATAAACAAGGTCTAGACATATTCAAACCAGACAAATCATGTATCTATACCCCTAACCCTAAACTCTATCTTAGGAAGTCAAGCATGTGAAGAGAAGTGGTTTTGGGTTTCAAACATGGAAATTTCAAAAACCTCCCAAAAGCTTCATTTAGAGTGACTAAGAAGGATACATGCTTCCCTTTTCATTTTCATGTTTTAAACTTGTTTAAATTATCTTGGTCAAACCTAGGATTTGATATAGATACAAATGGGTGGGCACAAAATTCAAAAAAATCAGAAAAATGAAAAACCAAATCACATAGTCTTCTTATGTCATATCGTAAGCATTCAAGTTGATATACAAGGTCTAGATATATCCAAACAGACAAATCATGTATCTACCCCCGTCGATCTTATGAAGCTAGTCTAGCATGAAGGGAAGTCGTTTTCGGTTTCAAACATAGAAATTTCAAGAACATCCCAAAAGCTTCCATTTTAGAGTGACTAAGAAGGATACTTCCCTTTTCATTTTCATGTTTTAAACTAGTTTAAATCTTGGTCAAACCAAGGATTTGACCAAGATTCAAATGGGCCTAAAAATTTAGAAAAATTCAAAAAGAGAATGAAAAACCAAAGCACATAGCATTCTTATGTCATATGTATAGTAAGCATTCAAGTTGATAAACAAGGTCTAGACATATTCAAACCAGAAAAATCATGTATATATCTACCCCTAACCCTAAACTGTCGATCTTATGAAGTCAATCATGAAGAGAAGTGGTTTTGGGTTTCAAACATGGAAATTTCAAGAACCTCCCGAAAGCTTCATTTTAGAGTGACTAAGAAGGATCCATGCTTACTTACTCGTTTTCACGTGTTAAACTTGTCTAAATCTTGGTCAAACCTAGGATTTGACCAAGATATGATTCAAATGCGCAGAAAATTAAAAAATCAGAAAAATGAAAAACCAAAGTACATAGTCTTCTTATGTCATATAGTAAGCATATTCAAGTTGATAAACAAGGTTTGGACATATTCAAACCATACAAATCATGTATCTACCCCTAACCCTAAACTCGGTCTTATGAAGTCAGCATGAAGAGAAGTCGTTTTGAGTTTCAAACGTTTAAGCCAAAAGCCCCATTTCAAATATTTCAAACTTATTCAAATTTGGTTCAAATTTGAAAGACATACAAGTTATAGCACACATAGTGCATACATTTTCACACATACTGCACTAGATGCTAACCCTATAGTTTGAGGCCACTTGGATGAGGTCGAAAAAATTCTTGGATTAGAATAGTGTTGTTCGAACCCCGTAGTTGGATTTTTTGGAACCTTGATCTGTAGTACAGGGCAAAACCCTAGTTTAACCTATTTAATTACAGATTCGTATATCGATTTTTCTACGAGTACTTTTTATTATTACTATGCAGCACATGTGTTTGCCGTCGAGTGAAACTCGGAGGAAGAGGGATCACTCGGAAGGAGAGAAAAAGGCAGAGCATTATGGTGTCTCCCTTTTTTGGGTGATGATGATGATGTTGACTGTTGTACAGGGTTTGTCAGTGAGCAGGAGGTGCGAGCGAGCGAGTCGAGCGAGGCCGAGAATGAGAGAGATTTGTTTTTTTTGTGAGAGCGACAACCGAAGGATCCAGAAGGACCCACAGACTTCCAATACGCATCTTGATGCGTCTTCTCTTGACAAAGAAGATGGCTGGGAGTTGGCGTACCTATTGCACGTGACTTGTGCTCACTGAAGTGTGGGACCACACGCGTGGGCACCACACGTAAGTGACAGACCTGTTGGTGTAAAAACTCGGTTGATTATTATAGTGCATTAGAACAAAGTTTCCTATGGATTCAAGGGTAGGAAATCCAAGTTAACTCATTTACATGACATTATTTTTTCCATGAAGCAAAGTTAACACTATCAATTGGTACATTTTGGAGTGACTAAGAAGGATCAAGGCTTACTTATTCGTTTCATTTCACGTGTTAAACTTGTCTAAATCTTGTTCAAACCTAGGATTTGACCAAGATTCAAATGGGCAGAAAAATAATTAAAAAACAGAAAAATGAAAAACCAAATCACATAGTCTTCTTATGTCATATAGTAAGCATTCAAGTTGATAAACAAGGTCTAGACATATTCAAACCAGACAAATCATGTATCTATACCCCTAACCCCTAAACTCTGTCTTATGAAGTCAAGCATGTGAAGAGAAGTGGTTTTGGGTTTCAAACATGGAAATTTCAAAAACCTCCCAAAAGCTTCATTTTAGAGTGACTAAGAAGGATACATGCTTCCCTTTACATTTTCATGTTTTAAACTTGTTTAAATTATCTTGGTCAAACCTAGGATTTGACGAAGATACAAATGGGTGGGCACAAAATTCAAAAAAATCAGAAAAATGAAAAACCAAATCACATAGTCTTCTTATGTCATATCGTAAGCAATCAAGTTGATAAACAAGTTCTAGATATATCCAAACTAGACAAATCATGTATCTACCCCCTGTCGATCTTATGAAGTCTAGCATGAAGAGAAGTCGTTTTGGGTTTCAAACATTGAAATTTCAAGAACATCCCAAAAGCTTCATTTTAGAGTGACTAAGAAGGATACAGACTTCCCTTTTCATTTTCATGTTTTAAACTTGTTTAAATCTTGGTCAAACCAAGGATTTGACCAAGAATCAAATGGCCCTAAAAATTCAGAAAAAAATCAAAAGAATGAAAAACCAAAGCAAAAGTTTTCTTATGTCATATCTTTTCATTTCAAGTTTTAAACTTGTTTAAATCCTGGTCAAACCTGGGATTTGACCAAGATTTATGGCCATAAAATTCAAAAAATCAGAAAAATGAAAAACCAAAGCACATAAGCATATTCAAGTTGATATACAAGGTTTGGACATATTCAAACCATACAAATCATGTATCTACCCACTAACCCTAAACGTTGTCTTATGAAGTCAAGCATGAAGAGAAGTGGTTTCGGGTTTCAAACATGGAAATTTCAAAAACCTCCCAAAAACTTCATTTTAGAGTGACTGAGAAGGTTACATGCTTCCCTTTTCATTTTCATGTTTTAAACTTGTTTAAATCTTGGTCAAACCTAGGATTTGACAAGATTCAAATGGGCATCAAAATTCAAAAAAATCAGAAAAAGAAAAACCAAAGCAAAAGTTTTCTTATGTCATATAGTAAGCATTAAAGTTGATAAACAAGGTCTAGACATATTCAAACCAGACAAATCATGTATCTATACCCCTAACCCCTAAACTCTGTCTTATGAAGTCAAGCATGTGAAGAGAAGTGGTTTTGGGTTTCAAACATGGAAATTTCAAAAACCTCCCAAAAGCTTCATTTTAGAGTGACTAAGAAGGATACATGCTTCCCTTTTCATTTTCATGTTTTAAACTTGTTTAAATTATCTTGGTCAAACCTAGGATTTGACAAGATTCAAATGGGCATCAAAATTAAAAAAATCAGAAAAAGAAAAACCAAAGCAATAGTTTTCTTATGTCATATAGTAAGCATTAAAGTTGATAAACAAGGTCTAGACATATTCAAACCAGACAAATCATGTATCTATACCCCTAACCCTAAACTCTATCTTAGGAAGTCAAGCATGTGAAGAGAAGTGGTTTTGGGTTTCAAACATGGAAATTTCAAAAACCTCCCAAAAGCTTCATTTCAGAGTGACTAAGAAGGATACATGCTTCCCTTTTCATTTTCATGTTTTAAACTTGTTTAAATTATCTTGGTCAAACCTAGGATTTGATATAGATACAAATGGGTGGGCACAAAATTCAAAAAAATCAGAAAAATGAAAAACCAAATCACATAGTCTTCTTATGTCATATCGTAAGCATTCAAGTTGATATACAAGGTCTAGATATATCCAAACCAGACAAATCATGTATCTACCCCTGTCGATCTTATGAAGCTAGTCTAGCATGAAGGGAAGTCGTTTTCGGTTTCAAACATAGAAATTTCAAGAACATCCCAAAAGCTTCCATTTTAGAGTGACTAAGAAGGATACAGACTTCCCTTTTCATTTTCATGTTTTAAACTTGTTTAAATCTTGGTCAAACCAAGGATTTGACCAAGATTCAAATGGGCCTAAAAATTTAGAAAAATTCAAAAAAGAATGAAAAACCAAAGCACATAGCATTCTTATGTCATATGTATAGTAAGCATTCAAGTTGATAAACAAGGTCTAGACATATTCAAACCAGAAAAATCATGTATATATCTACCCCTAACCCTAAACTGATTTGTCGATCTTATGAAGTCAATCATGAAGAGAAGTGGTTTTGGGTTTCAAACATGGAAATTTCAAGAACCTCCCAGAAGCTTCATTTTAGAGTGACTAAGAAGGATCCATGCTTACTTACTCGTTTTCACGTGTTAAACTTGTCTAAATCTTGGTCAAACCTAGGATTTGACCAAGATATGATTCAAATGCGCAGAAAATTAAAAAATCAGAAAAATGAAAAACCAAAGTACATAGTCTTCTTATGTCATATAGTAAGCATATTCAAGTTGATAAACAAGGTTTGGACATATTCAAACCATACAAATCATGTATCTACCCCTAACCCTAAACTCGGTCTTATGAAGTCAAGCATGAAGAGAAGTCGTTTTGAGTTTCAAACGTTTAAGCCAAAAGCCCCATTTCAAATATTTCAAACTTATTCAAATTTGGTTCAAATTTGAAAGACAAACAAGTTATAGCACACATAGTGCATACATTTTCACACATACTGCACCAGATGCTAACCCTATAGTTTGAGGCCACTTGGATGAGGTCGAAAAAATTCTTGGATTAGAATAGTGTTGTTCGAACCCCGTAGTTGGATTTTTTGAACCTTGATCTGTAGTACAGGGCAAAACCCTAGTTTAACCTATTTAATTACAGATTCGTATATCGATTTTCTACGGAGTACCTTTTTATTATTACTATGCTGCAGATGTGCGTTTGCCCGTCGAGTGAAACTCGGAGGAAGAGGGATCACTCGGAAGGAGAAAAAAGGCAGAGCATTATGGTGTCTTCCCTTTTTCGGGTGATGATGATGATGTTGACTGTTGTGCAGGGTTTGTCAGTGAGCAGGAGGTGCGGCGAGCGAGTCGAGCGAGGCCGAGAATGAGAGAGATTTGTTTTTTTTGTGAGAGCGACAACCGAAGGATCCAGAAGGACCCACAGACTTCCAATACGCATCCTGATGCGTCTTCTCTTGACAAAGAAGCTGGCTGGGAGTTGGCGTACCTATTGCACGTGACTTGTGCTCACTGAAGTGTGGGACCACACGCGTGGGCACCACACGTAAGTGACAGACCTGTTGGTGTAAAAACTCGGTTGATTATTATAGTGCATTAGAACAAAGTTTCCTATGGATTCAAGGGTAGGAAGTCCAAGTTAACTCATTTACATGACATTATTTTTTCCATGAAGCAAAGTTAACACTATCAATTGGTACATTTTGGAGTGACTAAGAAGGATCAAGGCTTACTTATTCGTTTAATTTCACGTGTTAAACTTGTCTAAATCTTGTTCAAACCTAGGATTTGACCAAGATTCAAATGGGCAGAAAAATAATTAAAAAACAGAAAAATGAAAAACCAAATCACATAGTCTTCTTATGTCATATAGTAAGCATTCAAGTTGATAAACAAGGTCTAGACATATTCAAACCAGACAAATCATGTATCTATACCCCTAACCCCTAAACTCTGTCTTATGAAGTCAAGCATGTGAAGAGAAGTGGTTTTGGGTTTCAAACATGGAAATTTCAAAAACCTCCCAAAAGCTTCATTTTAGAGTGACTAAGAAGGATACATGCTTCCCTTTACATTTTCATGTTTTAAACTTGTTTAAATTATCTTGGTCAAACCTAGGATTTGACGAAGATACAAATGGGTGGGCACAAAATTCATAAAAATCAGAAAAATGAAAAACCAAATCACATAATCTTCTTATGTCATATCGTAAGCAATCAAGTTGATAAACAAGGTCTAGATATATCCAAACCAGACAAATCATGTATCTACCCCCTGTTGATCTTATGAAGTCTAGCATGAAGGGAAGTCGTTTTGGGTTTAAAACATTGAAATTTCAAGAACATCCCAAAAGCTTCATTTTAGAGTGACTAAGAAGGATACAGACTTCCCTTTTCATTTTCATGTTTTAAACTTGTTTAAATCTTGGTCAAACCAAGGATTTGACCAAGATTCAAATGGCCCTAAAAATTCAGAAAAAAATCAAAAGAATGAAAAACCAAAGCACATAGCATTCTTATGTCATATGTATAGTAAGCATTCAAGTTGATAAACAAGGTCTAGACATATATATTCAAACATAGGATTTGACTAAGATTCAAATGGGCATAAAAAATTCAAAAAACAAAAACCAAACACATAGTCTTCTGATGTCATATAGCAAGCATTCAAGTTGATAAACAAGGTCTAGACATATTCAAACCGGAAAAATCATGTATCTACCCCTAACCCTAAACTCTGTCTTATGAAGTCAATCACGAAGAGAAGTCGTTTTGGGTTTCAAACATGGAAATTTCAAAAACCCTCCCAAAAGCTTCATTTTGGAGTGAATAAGAAGGATCCAGGCTTACTTTTCATTTTCATGTTTTATACTTGTTTAAATCTTGGTCAAACCTAGGATTTGACCAAGATTCAAATGGGCATAACAAATTCAAAAAAATAAAAACCAAACACATAGTCTTCTGATGTCATATAGCAAGCATTCAAGTTGATAAACAAGGTCTAGACATATTCAAACCAGAAAATTCATGTATCTACCCCTAACCCTCAACTCTATCTTAATTATGAAGTCAAGCACGAAGAGAAGTCGTTGTGGGTTTCAAACATGGAAATTTCAAAAACCCTCCCAAAAGTTTCATTTTGGAGTGAATAAGAAGTCAAGCACGAAGAGAAGTCGTTTTCATGTTTTAAACTTGTTTAAATCCTGGTCAAACCTAGGATTTGACCAAGATTCAAATGGGCATAAAATATAAAAAAAACAGAAAAATGAAAAACCAAAGCACATAGTCTTCTTATGTCATATAGTAAGCATTAAAGTTGATAAACAAGGTCTAGACATATTCAAACAAGAAAAATCATGTATCTACCCCTAACCCTAAACTCTATCTTATGTAGTCAAACATGAAGAGAAGAAGTGGTTTTGGGTTTCAAACTTGAAAATTTCAAGAACCTCCCAAAAGCTTCATTTTAGAGTGTCTAAGAAGGATCCATGCTTACCTTTTCATTTTTCATGTGTTAAACTTGTTTAAATCTTGGTCAAAAGGATTTGACCAAGATACAAATGGGCATGAAAATTCAAAAAAGAAATCAAAAAATGGAAATAAATGGGCATAAAAATACATTTTTTGCCAACATTGTGAATAAGTAAAATGGTACACTGATATCATTTTGCATATATAGGAGTAAAAAACTTGAGTATTCAAAGTTGATGGCCGTGAGAAGATTCACATACAGTATGTGCCAAAATATGTCTTCACAAGAAAGTTCGCTACAGATCCTGCATGAACCCTTCCCAAGTGGGTACAAAAACAAGCAAACTCATACAGTTTAATTTTGAATTCATTAGGATAAAGCTCAATTATAAAACCATATGTAGATGTGGATCGAGATAAAACACTGCAACTTGATTTGGACATCTTTCAGGGTCTAGCGTACATGTGAAAATTGAAGTGGTTGTAGATTGGTAGAGACACTTCACAAAAGACCACTCGTTTTGCCCTCCTTGTGCACAGATGAAATGGGGAATCCATTTTTTATTGCCAACACATGACCCAAAAAATCTACTACTACATCCCCGTTTGAAAATATATAGGTGTCTCACTTATGTCTTGATACATGCATTTTAGTCAGAGATACATATGTATCCATACAAATTTGAGATGCATATTTTTAACCTAGGGGCATATATGAATCTCTAGCAGGTGCGTTTTTTTACTAATCCATATGGAATATTTTGATAAAACCCTTTTAGATGTCTTTGTTAACTCTTAAGTCTAAGTCAATTACAAAAAAGTGCTTGAGTTGCACTTTTCTGTTAAAAAAGTGCAACTGCACTTTTCTGCTAGAAATGTGCAACTGAACCGAGTTGCACTTTTTTTGAACTGCAGGAATCTTTAGCAGTCAACTTAGACATAGACACACCCTTTGATAAAACCCTTTTAGAAGGCTTTGTCAAGGCCTCCAGGACAATGAGTTGGGAGGAGGCCAGCTAGACTGTAGCTAGGCATTGATTCGGAATTTATGATGCTTGCGACTTGCTTGCGTGGCTTGTTGATTTCCCAGGTGACGCAGCTTTTTTTGACTGCCCAGCCATGGATAGGTCATAGGAGTGCAGAGCTGTAGGCGGTGCGGATAAGTACGCGGGGCATTGATGATGTAGGGTTATGCGAGTAGGCCTTTAAACTGGGAGGTGGCACAAGAAGATTTTAGTAAAATGCGTTGCAATGGAAAATGATAGTGTGTGGTGGCCTGATGGTGAAGAAGAAAGGTCGGGCGAAGAGTTGTTGGCTAGAGTCGGTTTTATACGAATCGACGAGGTGCGGGATAGTTTGATTTTAAGGGCTCCTTTCATTCACAGGATAGGGAAATCATAGGAGTAGGAATGTAGGATTGGGATTTGGGATGACATGTGTAGTTAAATCCTATAGTAAGATGAGTTGCGTTTGATTGCGCCAAATGAATTTTTCCATGAGGTAGGACCAAATATTTAATCCTATACTAGGATTTGCACTACTTGATGATTCCTATAGGATTATTTCCTATTGGATATGTTCATATGAATCAAACTACTAGTGTAGGAAATATTCCTATAAGATCTAAATCCTATTATCTTATACCAACCTAATATGAATCAAAGAAGCCCTAAAGGATTTTCGAAGGAATCATGTATGAAGTATGATTTTTCTAAGTCACCCAACATATATACTAGGAATAGAACTAAGTAGTACCATATACTTAGGCCCACATGCACAAATATTAAGTGTGGATTGAGGAAGTCGACAACTTGGGAAAAAACTTTCGCAACTGCACACCTATGTTACCACCCATGCGACGCTAATTGTCGTAGAGCTGACCTAGAACGAACTCTTGTCTCGGTTAACATGAGAGAGATAAGGGATAAATACAATTGTGATACACTTTCCTAATATTTTGTTGAATGAGATAATCTTGTGTTTCCCTAATAGGGTTAATTAAGTACACATTTGGCAGCTCGTGTGTTGCATACGTTGGTGAACTTTAGACCCCAACTATATATTATTATTTGAACTCACCTCTAACACTTAATTATGTATAATAAGGTCCCTAACTGACCTCAAACACAATTAGGTATAACAGCGGTCCATAACTAACCTCAAACACTTAATTAGGTCTAACATTGCCCCCTTAGACTACCCACAATGGGAGTATCATAGGTAGTACACTATCATGCATCTCATGCTTGCAAAAAAGCTGATGTGGCACTGCAATTAAAGATGAGAGAGAGGATTATAATATCATAGGTAGATACCGTATCATAGCACGTAGTACTAGAAAATTTAATGTTAAATACATCTTGTACATAGATCTGCATTGAGATTCTACAAATCAATTAATATAAGAAGATTATGATACTAGTACATGATACCATGCATCGTTGACATAGTAACATGTAGTATTGTATCATACACACCATACTTTTATATATGATACTATGCATTGTGACTAGTATTACTGACCTCATATATACGCTTACTTAGGTCAAACAATGGTCTTTTAAGTAGTATCGGTTTAATGAAGGTTGACCTATTTTTAACTTCATTTGTGCACTAGTAGATATGATTTGGCCCATTTTTATCCATAGGCTCATCTGATGTGATGTCTGCTATATATATTGTCTTCGATGAGTATCACGCGCATTACATACTCATACCATAGAACAAAGATGAAACCCCTTACCCTCAGCGACGTACGCAACATGGTGTTTGGGTTGAATGGCCCACCCTATTTTAAAATGTTTTAGTTAGTTATTTATGTAAAAAATTATCACATATAAAGTGCAAAAAATAAAATTAGTAAGGTGTGCCCACCTGGCCTACGGTTGTTTTGTGCGTCCTCCACTGCGTACTCCTCTTGATCTGTGACGATGAACATAGTTCTTTAGAACACATGCAACACTTACAGTTGATAGGCCGTTGCAAAGCTAATCAATGATAAAACCTGCTTTTATACATCCATTGTACTTTGATTTAATTAGTCCCTCTAATGGACCCCAACTATGTGTGCTTGAGATTTGGCAAAATGCTTTGCCGCCGTGCCACAGAACAAATAATAAACAGACCAATCAAGTTTTAATCATTGCTAGACCTAACTAAGTGTTCAAGTGCTCAATTTTGACCACATTAGAGTTGAGGGGCCAAACATAATTCTTAAATACTTGAGGGACCGAACATATACTTCTAAACACCCGAGGGACAAGACAAATTTGAGTACTATTGTTATTATTAGACTAGTCACAATGGGGAGTATCATATAATAGTATCATGCATATGATACTAATGTACGATATTATTTTCACAATCCATAGTATCATCATGTAGTAGTATAATATGTTACATGTATTTAGTGATTTGTAGAATCTCAATACAAAAGTGTGTACAAGATTTGTTTGGCAGTAATTTTTCTAGTTCTACATGCTATGATACGATATCTACCTATGATACCACTATCGTCTCTTTCATCATTAACTGATATGACGCATCAACATTTTGCATGCATGTAGTGCATGATACTACTTATGATATTGCCATTGCGAGTAGTCTCCCTTTGTCCTAGAGTACAATGCCTCGCGTCGTCCCGCAAATCTTCTGGCGCGCGTCCTGGCGGTTGCTGGGCGTGCCACCTGACCTAGACCTGGTCAGGAAGGTGTTAGTGCTTCGATTGTTCCTGCATGGTAGACACGTGCACATTAAATACGAGCCTTATCGGCTCTCAGGTTTCCCTGTGGATCGGCTCAAAGAGCCGATCGCCCCATGGTCCTTGATGGATTAGCAATGGCATGGGGATCCTGCTTGATCAGGACAAAGCTAAAACGATCCACGACAGTTTAGGGTTTTCACCGCATAATCGGAACGTCCTACGTGCGATCGGGCCTAGCAGCTACGAGAGACGGTGCAAACTACCCCTACGAGAGGCCTAAAAACCAACATAACGTTGATCCCCGGAACATCCCTCGCAGGGACGGTAAACAGCATCTAACGCACCACCGGATCCTCCGACCCCAGCATAAGGCCTAACTATGCAGATATTAAACTAATCCCTGCAGATGCAAGGAGCAACTATAACGGATCGGATCTACTAAGCATGATCAAGCAAGATGCTGCCCTTACGTCTAGATCGACGTAAGGGCAGCAAGGTGTCTAGGGACGGCATTGCCACGCAGATACGCACGTGAAAGCACCAATGCAAGCCCCTAAACACCTAAGGATAAATAGTACCGCTCGCCATCAACAAGGCTTCAGCACGAGCAGTACAAGGATAACGAATAAACTTACGCTGCCTAGATCGCTAGATGCGATCTAGGCAGCATGGTGCTTACCCGGGAGAAACCCTCGAAGAGAAGGGGTGGCGATGCGCCGTATTTTGTGTTTGTTTGAACGATGATTGTCCTCCTTTTCCGATAACCCTAGATACATATTTATAGTCCAAGGGACTTTCTAATTGAGGCGTGCACCTAACCGTGCACGGGCCGGACTCTATCTCTTAATTCTAAATTACAATGCGATCTACTAATTTACAGATACACGGGCAACTTAGCCCAAACTTTCAGTGCAAGGCCGCTTCAAAGATCCTTCATGTGTACGTCCTTCAAGCCCATCTTCACTTGCGGCCCATCACCCGATTTGGCCAAAATCAGGTGATAACACATGCCCCCCTGGTTTTGGTAATGATAATATCAAAACCATCTGTTTCCTTGAAGGGTCATGTCATGGCAGAGCAGAACCGTCGCAGTATTCTTCATCATGACTCTTGTCTTCCCAACTTCTGCACGATTGGACGGCTTTGGCACCACATCTTCGAGAACCGTCACGGCATTAAATCTCCCCTGTATCCCCTTTATTTATCTGTGCCAAACGGTTCGCCACTTCATCCCCTTGCTCTGCTCTGACCACCAACACCAAAAAACCCTCTTCCATTGCAGCAATGTCTTCGTCTTCTTCTACCTCCTCAGATCTCTCCGTCCGAGCTCCGTCGAAGAATGACGGCGACCCTCATCCCGGGGCGACCTCCTCCAACAAGAAGGAAGAACCAGTGAAGAAGGAAGAGGCCCCCTCCTCCGCCAGGCACCCGCCGACGAAGCGCTCCCGCATGTGGGCGGACAGCGAGGACGATGATGATGACGAGGAAGGAGAAGAAGAGGAGGAAGATGATTCCTCCTCTTCCGCTGGATATCCGCCGACGAAGCGCTTCCGCAGTTGGGCGGACAGCGAGGATGATGATGATGACGAGGAAGAAGATCCGGTCGAGGACCTGGGCAGCAGCGACGGAGAAGCCTCCGGAAGCGGTGCTGATGGTGGTTCCGGCGCTGACGATGAGGCCAGCGAAGATTAGCTCTGTAGGATTAGCAATTCCCGAGCAGTCGGCTCTTCTTTTGCCCTTCCTTTCTTGAGCAATCGGCTCTTCCCTGTAAAGATCCTTTCTTATCAATGAAGAAAATTTCTCTACATAACCTTTGCTTTTTTGTCAGCTTGGCCGATTTGTCGAATGAAGTCACTGCTCACAAAGCCGATGGCACAGCGTCGGCCTGCATCCCAAACACGATTCTAGGCGCAATGTGCCTGATTTTTACCCTCTTTTTTTTTTACCGGCCGATTTCATATAATCGGCCCCCATTTTTTTTACTGGCCGATTTGTGTATCGGCCTCCATATCTTTACTGTCCATCATCCCACATACTTGGGAAATATTTTTTTAGATGCTGGCCGTTGACGGCTACCGGGAATTTCACGCCATCCAACATCTCGAGCATGTACGCATTCCCCTTTAGAACTTGGACAACTTTATACGGGCCATGCCAATTCGGAGACCATTTCCCATACTCTTTATCCCTTGTCCCCAATGGCAATACAGCTTCCCATACCAAATCACCGACTTGGAATTCTTTTGGCTTCACCTTCTTATTGTATGCCCGAGCTACCTTGGCTTTGTTCTCCTTGATCTTCTCGAGTGACCATAGCCTAAGCTCCGTCGCATCCTCAATGCTGTCGCTTATCAGGGCTGCATATTCTTCAGCAGTTAGGTCATTCTGAAACGTGACCCGCCTTGATCCTGCCTTGACTTCCCAGGGTAATACAGCTTCCTGTCCATAGACCAGCTGATATGGGGTGGTTTTGATTGCCCCATGACATGACATACGGTAGGCCCACAACGCCTCTGACAACACCTCATGCCATCGTTTGGGGTGCTCGTCAATTTTCCTCTTGATCAGCTTGATCAAGCTCTTGTTGGATGCTTCGGCCTGCCCATTTGCTTGAGCATAATATGGAGACGATCGGATCAACTTGATTCCCATGTCGTCGCAGAACTTTCTCATCTCTTTCGAAACGAAGACCGAACCTCCATCGGTCGTAATAGTTTGGGGAATCCCGAATCTATGAATAACATGTTCCAATACGAACTTGATAACGTCTTCCGACGCTACTTTCTTCATAGGGACCGCTTCCACCCATTTCGTGAAGTAATCTGTGATGGCCAGAACCCATCTATGGCCCTTGCTCGATGCAGGATGAATCTCTCCGATCATGTCCATACCCCACCCTCGGAATGGCCAAGGCTTGATGATGGGATTCATTGCTGATGCAGGCACCATCTGAATGCTCCCAAACTTCTGACATGCTTGGCAACCCTTGTAATACTGGAAGCAATCTTCAAGCATGGTAGGCCAATAAAATCCGGAGCGCCTAATCAGCCATTTCATCTTATGGGCCGACTGGTGGGTTCCACAAGCACCCTCGTGCACCTCGTGCAAGAGCCGATTGGACTCGGCTGACCCTAGACACTTGAGGAGTAATCCTTCCAGCGTTCTATAAAACATGTCATCGCCAATCAGTACGTACTTCATGGCTCTGTATCTTGTACGCTTAGGTGCCCCCCGAGCCGGATCTTTCAAATAATTGAAGATATCGGCTCTCCAATCGTCTGGTTCCAGGTATTGTACCTGAAAATCGGCTTCTCCTGCCGTGTCCTTGTACCCTGACGCTGTTTGTGCGAGGTCGTTGGCTTCAGTATTTTGCAACCTTGGGATCCAATTTAAGCTTATATACCTGAACTGGGCCATTAGCTCACGGCATTGTATCCAAAATGGGAAGAGTGACTCGCTCTCGCACTTGTATTCTTCTGTGAGCTGAGAGATCACCAATTTGGAATCTCCAAAGATCTCGACTGCTTCAGCCCCAGCTTCCAGGAGCAACTTCATTCCCTTGTGGATTGCTTCATACTCAGCCACATTGTTGGTGCAGGGGTCGGTTAACTTGATGGAGAAGGAGTATGTTGCCCCCCGAGGCGACACGAGTAGCACGCCAATGCCGCAACCATCCTCACAAACCGATCCGTCGAAGAACATAGCCCACGCGCGCACCGATAGTGCCGCTACGTCCGTATTTATTCGTTCGGCGATCAGATCTGCTAGCGCTTGACCTTTGACTGCCTTTGCCGGTTGATACCGGATCTCAAACTCCGATAGTGCAAACATCCATTTGCCAAGTCGGCCTTTTAATACAGGAGCCGACAACATGTGTTTGATGACGTCCGATTTGCATATAACGATGATATCGGCTGACACAAGGATGTGTCGGATCTTGGTGCAGGTGAAGAACAGGCAGAGGCACAACTTCTCAATTTCAGGATACCTTGTTTCTGCATCCAACATCCTTCTACTGAGGTAAAAAACCACTTTTTCCAGGCCCTCATAAACCTGCACCACCACTGACGCGATGGAGGTGTCAGCCACTGACAAGTAAATATAGAAGGGCCTGTCCTGCCGCGGCGGAACTAACACTGGTGGCTTGGTCAAATATTCCTTGATATCGTCGAAAGCCTGCTGTTGTTCTGCCCCCCAGCGGAACTCTTCATCGGGCTTGATTTTGACCAAGCCCATGAACGGCTCAATTCGCCCAGACAGGTTGGAGATGAACCTTCTGACGAAATTAATTTTGCCGATGAGACACTGGAGCTCCTTCTTTGTGGTGGGCGGCTTCATCGTTCGAACCGCCTCCTGACTTTTTAGGCCGATCTCAATCCCACATTCGTGGACCAAGAATCCTAGGAATTGACCGGCCGTCACGCCGAAGGCGCACTTCTTCGGATTCATTCTCAGTCCGAACTTCCGGGTTCGGTCCAGGACTCGTCGCAAATCCTCTAAGTGTCCGTCCGTCGCAACAGACTTTACCACCACGTCGTCGATGTAAATCTCCACCAATTGGCCGATTAGGTCATGGAAGATGTAGTTCATGGCCCTTTGATATGTCGCGCCGGCGTTCTTCAATCCAAACGTCATGACCACATATTCGAACAAGCCCACTGAGCCTGGCACTCTGAACGCGGTCTTGTGTATATCTTCCGGAGCCATGAAAATTTGGTTGTAGCCAGCATTGCCATCCATGAAACTCAATATTTTATGGCCGGCCGCTGCATTGATCAGGGTTTCTGCTACCGGCATCGGATACTCGTCCTTCGGGGTGGCGCTGTTAAGGTTCCGGAAATCTATGGCTACGCGCCATCGGCCGTCCTTTTTCTCCACAGGCACCACATTGGAAATCCATTCAGCGTACCTGCATGGCCTGATGAATCCGGCGTCCAGCATTTTCTTGATTTCTTTCTTGACTTCCTCCAAAACTTCGGCCTTCATCTGTCGTGCTCGCTGCTGGTACGGCCGAAATCCTTTCTTCAGAGGAAGCCGGTGCTCAATGATGCTCCTGTCTAACCCAGGCATCTCTGTATAATCCCAGGCAAAACAATCTGGGTACTCCTTTAACAGGGCTATCATCAGGCCCCTCAGATGTGGGTCTAGTTTCTTGCTGATAAATGTTGGCCGGGGCTTGTCCCCAGGACCAATATCAACCTCTTCTAGTTCGTCCGCTGATGTAAACCCATAACCCAGCTTTCCATCGTTGGCCAGATCGATGTTGCATACCGGCAAAGCGTATGTTGAGGACAATGCTGGCCGATCGCTGAAATCGGCCTCCTTTTCCATTGTGATGCTTAATGAGGGTCCACAACTTCTCGGCCTCTTATTGTGGTGACGTGGCTCGACGGAAGCATGCTCACCACGTCTTGGGTCATGAATCTCTGACGAGATCCTGAACACGAGTTTGTATCAGCCGACGTTTGCATCGGCATCAGCCGATGCCTGCGCATCGGCTCTCGTCTGTTTGGGGCACCATACTTTCTTTTGGCGCGCCTTCGTCTCTCTTGTTTGCTGGATTTTCGCGGCCAGATCGGGCCGCGCTCTTCTCAACGTGTGGTACTGTGCCTCGGCTTCTTCCAAGTTTCGCAGCCGCTGCACCCGGCGCTTCTGAGAATGGCTGAGTCCATCAGGGCACCACCTTGGTCGGTGATACCTATCTTCTTCATCTGACTCCTCGAAGTCTTCTTCTTGAGATGACTCAGCTCGTTTATTCTGAGGTGGGAGAGGTCCTAGACGCTCGAACACTGAAACTTCACTTGCCCTCCTTCTTCTTTGCTGTTTGCATTCTGGGCAGTTCTCGATTGTTGGTAATCGGCTCATTCCTGAGTCCCAGCAATGTTTGAAGAAGGGACAGTCCCAGTGCTTATCCACGTTGTCTTGCTCCTTAGACCTCCCTCTCGCGCGACGTTCGTACCCGTCGTTGTTTCCGTCGTTCTGACGATACCACCTGTTTTCCGCACCAGACCGACGATGTTTCTCATCGTCTTCGTCGTAGCGTCGACGTCGGTCGTACTGCTGCTCATATTTGTTGAGGAGATGCACGGATAATGGGCGCTGATACCGTATGCTTCTCACCTCCTCCTCGGTCAGGTACCGTCTATCGTCGTCTTGGGGCCGGTCGCGTGGAACGGCCTCCTCTTTATCCTTGCCACGAGAATGGCTGCTCTCTGCTTTGTCCGCGCCATGGCGAATCACGAACCCTGCCATATTGACATCGAAAGAGAACCCTGGTTCTCTTATGGAGTGGCTGAGATCTACCGTATTGACGCCATGCGACAGACACGTGTTTCCTCTGAGCTTGATGTTGCGAGAACGGGTTGTCTCAGAGGAGCCGATGAGTTCGGCTTCACGGATGGCCTTCAGCTCATCGTATTTCTTCTTGTGCTCCGCAGGGAGATCCTTGTATGTGATCTGCTCCTCTGCCATCTCGGATGTCGGTGTTGACGTGGATGTTGCAGAAGAGGTCCCACCGGGCGTGCCAGAATGTGTTACCCTCCAAAACCCCCCGACGGGCTTTGGTTAAGCAACACGAAGAGCCGGGAAGCTCCTAGGGCCGCTTAGTGGATCCCTGGCACCTCGCGTCGTCCCGCAAATCTTCTGGCGCGCGTCCTGGCGGTTGCTGGGCGTGCCACCTGACCTAGACCTGGTCAGGAAGGTGTTAGTGCTTCGATTGTTCCTGCATGGTAGACACGTGCACATTAAATACGAGCCTTATCGGCTCTCAGGTTTCCCTGTGGATCGGCTCAAAGAGCCGATCGCCCCATGGTCCTTGATGGATTAGCAATGGCATGGGGATCCTGCTTGATCAGGACAAAGCTAAAACGATCCACGACAGTTTAGGGTTTTCACCGCATAATCGGAACGTCCTACGTGCGATCGGGCCTAGCAGCTACGAGAGACGGTGCAAACTACCCCTACGAGAGGCCTAAAAACCAACATAACGTTGATCCCCGGAACATCCCTCGCAGGGACGGTAAACAGCATCTAACGCACCACCGGATCCTCCGACCCCAGCATAAGGCCTAACTATGCAGATATTAAACTAATCCCTGCAGATGCAGGGAGCAACTATAACGGATCGGATCTACTAAGCATGATCAAGCAAGATGCTGCCCTTACGTCTAGATCGACGTAAGGGCAGCAAGGTGTCTAGGGACGGCATTGCCACGCAGATATGCACGTGAAAGCACCAATGCAAGCCCCTAAACACCTAAGGATAAATAGTACCGCTCGCCATCAACAAGGCTTCAGCACGAGCAGTACAAGGATAACGAATAAACTTACGCTGCCTAGATCGCTAGATGCGATCTAGGCAGCATGGTGCTTACCCGGGAGAAACCCTCGAAGAGAAGGGGTGGCGATGCGCCGTATTTTGTGTTTGTTTGAACGATGATTGTCCTCCTTTTCCGATAACCCTAGATACATATTTATAGTCCAAGGGACTTTCTAATTGAGGCGTGCACCTAACCGTGCACGGGCCAGACTCTATCTCTTAATTCTAAATTACAATGCGATCTACTATATTACAGATACACGGGCAACTTAGCCCAAAACATGCATGATACGATATCTACCTATGATACCACTATCGTCTCTTTCATCATTAACTGATATGACCCATCAACATTTTGCATGCATGTAGTGCATGATACTACTTATGATATTGCCATTGTGAGTAGTCTCCCTTTGTCCTAGAGTACAATGCCAATTTGTTTTCAGAGGCAAACTTAGACTAATACTTGGGCCCGCCAATTATGAGTTGCATGTCATTCAGAACTATATCATCGGATGCTTGTTTCGATGAACTTTCCAATGGTATATTTTGCGGATGTCATAAAATTAGGCTGGTCATACTATTTCTATAGTGGGTAGTATCATGGAGTAGTATCATAGTAATGCTACATTTATTATTTTTTAGAATCTCAATGCAAATTTGTGTACAAGATTTGTTTAGCATTAACTTTTCTCGTTGTTTGCGCTATGATACAGTATCTACCTATGTTACACTAATCTCCTCTCTCCTACTTAATTAGCTGCCACATCAACATTTTTGTGGGACCAATGTGTATGATACTAGCTATGATACTAGCACTATCATGTGGGTACCTAAATCTCGAGTCAAAGTTTGACACGAAACCGATGTGGACTTTATTCATGGTGGAAGGGAGTAACAATCATAAGCACATTATTATTATTGATTGAACAACATTTTATTTGATGTGCCATAAGAAGTTTAGAAACTCCTAGCCCCCGGAGGTGGCGTTTTGGCACACGCGTGCATATGCACCAATTATAGAAAATGATTAAAAAAAATTATATAAATGTTAATTTTTTTGGTATACATTGTGACATCATATGTTCGTTCACAAGTTTTCGTGGAAAAACGACATTTTGTGTGGCGTGTACAAAAAAGGCAAAAAATGTACTGTACGTAGTCGTGTTACAACATCAAAATTTGTCTTTTTTACAGGAGCCACATAATTTTTTTGTGAGAAAACTTGTGTACCAACATAAAATGTCTAGATATACATGTAAAATTTTAGTTTAGAATTTTTTGACACTTTGAAATATGGATTCACATAATGGGAGCATATGCTCCTATGAGGCAAAGTGCATTTCCGCTAGCCCCCGCCATTTCTTATATCTCTATATTGTCTATATATCTATACCTCTACCTCTACCCCCTTGGATTCCTGAACAGACGTACAGTACTAGTAGGGCCTACTATTTTTTATTATTATTACCTACTGCAGCCAAAATTTAATATCATCGAGCGGTAAAATTCCCCGCCAACGCCCAAATATCTCGCGCCGCAAAGTTTCAGATCTGCGAATATTTTTTTCCTCAAAAGAAGGACTGCGAAATTCCCTTCTACTCCTCTATCGCCCAGCTTCGCCCTAGTTTCGCCCGCAAGCCCTCAGAGAAACCGCCCCTCTTGCCTACCTCCAGACCTTCCCGGCCGCCGCACCGGAAAATCACCGCCGCACTTCGCCGTTCAAGCTGCCACGGCTTCAAACCCCGAGGCTGCCCTATCCGCTTGATCCGCACCTACTCCGGCGTCCACCGCACCGTATCTCGTTCGCCGACTCTATCGACCACCGCACCTGACCAGCTTCGCCGACACCGACGCCCCCGTGCACTGCACATCATCTGCTTCACCGACCTTCTAGTTCGGCCGGCGCGCTGAACACTTCATCGACCGCCCAGCATGTCCTTCTCCGACCCCCCAAGATCTGCTTCCCCGGCACCCACCGCAACAGCAGTCCCCTCGCCGACCTCCACGTCACCCGTAAGAACGCGGAACACGTCTAAACGCCGCCCAGAAATAGGTAACCAGACATCCCTGCGCGTTTTGTTCTGTTAGGAGTATTGCAGCTGACTGTATTTCTGAATTCGTGCTATATTTCTAACTTACAAGTGCTTTCGTTGATAACCACCTCATCCTTTAGGTTTAAACACGACGCATAAGTATGTTTTTCCGTGACCAAACCCACCCATTCGCTGAAACTCTACATGGTATCAGAGCCTAGGTTTCCTTCCTGCTAGCCGCCACAAACAGTACCAAACAAGTTCTTCCTTTGATCACAAAACCCACCGTTGAGATGTAGAAATCCAGGCGGCGGGAGGCCGCATCAGGTGCTCTGCGTGGGTTGCGGCTATCACACACAGCGATGTGAGCTGTGTGAGATCGGCGGCTGCTCGCGCGGGGAGAAAGAAGAGGGTGAAGATCGTTTTGGTTTAGAAAGGAGAGAAGAGGAAGTGAATCCGTGGCAGAGAGATCTGGATCCGTGTGAGGGGCAGAAGTTGGAGGCGTGCGGAGTGGGGCGAGCCTTTGAGCGCAGGGCGGAGCCGGAGGTTGGTGCTGGACGTTGACCAGCGCGAGCCGGTCGATGTGGCCAGGTGCGGTCCGCCAGGTTGGCCAGGGCGCGCAGACGAGGCGCCATCCGAGTGGAAGTGAGGAGAAAATGGAGATGTGAGGCTGTGAGGATATGTGGTGATGGAGTTGATGAGGCTGCGGTTGAGTCGTGATGGAGTTGATGAGGCTGCGGTTTAGTGGTGATGGTGATGGTTGTGGATATGTCCAGGGGAAAGGCATGCGTGCCTGAGGTGAGACTGGTTGAGGCCTGACCGGGGGATAGGCATGGGTGCTTGAGGAGTGGATGGTTGAGGCAGGAGTTGGCTGGGGGTTTGTGGGAGAGACGGAAGAGGTCAGTGGCCGGGCAGAGTGGAGAAGAGAGGCTGAGGACATTGAGGCGAGTGTGGATGGTTCTGCGGAACTTGTGTGGTGAGGCAGCCGGGGTTGTTGAGGACGTGTATGGTTAGGAGTTGTGCGTATCCCAGATGGTTGAAGCTGGATATCTTCGCTGCTGATGAAGAGATGAATCGAGATGACAAGATGATGGAAAGTGCAATGCTGTCATGTATCCTAGGAGTTATGCTGAATGTTCATTACTGGTAGTTGTCATATGTGTCATGTTGTTGTTGCAAGATGGCCATGGTTGTTTACCCATGATCATCTTGAGGGGGTGTGTTGGACCATGAGTGAGTTTAGTAGTAGCGCTGTAGTAATATTGTATCCAGTGTGAGGCCCATAGAGGCCCATGTCCAGTAGTATTGTAACCCTAACTCAGATGATATAAATACACAGTGTGGTGGTCTGAGTAACCTAACCCACCCATTCGCTGAAACTCTACAAAATATGAGCCACCAATCATGAGCCGTTGAATGCTCTACATGTCCACGATTGACAACAACAACAACAACAACAACAACAACAACAACAACAAAGCCTTTATTCCCAAACAAGTTGGGGTAGGCTATACAAGTCCACAATTGACACGATTACAATTTCTCACTATTTGGTCGTAGGCTACTGCTCTAGTTACATCATGTTTGATATCTTTCTGCGATCCTGTATTACATGTTTATGCACGTCATAATGCTTCTACTACTATTTGGTGTCAATTTAATTATAGCAAAGCCGTGACTCGTAACTGTTTGTTGTTATTACACGTGCAGCAGGCACATCTTACACTCATAAACGTAGAGTAAAGCTCGCCTATAATCATGTAAGTACCTGCTGTTTTTTGTATATTGCTTAATGCAAACTTCTATATCTTGGATCCTGTTTCTGTTTACAATTGGCCTCTCCTTCATGCAGAGGAGAAACAGTGAGGCACCAGGTTCTTCTGTCCAAGTACCCGATGAGGTCCGTGTGACTCAAAAAAAAGCTCACGTAAGTTCCCTGTTTTTTTTGGAATGTTAATTTACCTCCTGTGCATAGTTCAATTGCATCATTTTCTGTATGTTGCACTACCTAAGTTGCCTAATGGAATCTAATAAAATATAAACAATGACCATATGGAACATTGCACACTGCCTTTGACCCATCTGGCATCCGGCATGCCTGGGTATAAGTTACATGATTTGGCTATGTTAATACAAGTCCTGAAATTCTATTATGTTAATTTTTTGCCTGTTGCTTCATTGAGTTTGCCTGTTGTTCCATGGCTAGTGCATGAAGTTTGATAGAAATGATCCTAGCTGAAATGATGCACTTCGTGTTTTTTTATTGCTTTATTCCTAACCTAGCTTCCTATTCTACTTGAAACATGATTGCTTTATTCCTAACCTAGCTTCCTATTCTACTTGAAACATGGTGAAAAAATAGTTATATTACTTGTTTAAATGTCTAGCTTTGTTTTTCTGAGTCCCATTGACATGATGTGGTATATCCATATTCAAATGATCTGGCTGTTTATATAATACGCTCCATGTTCAATTGCTTCATTCAGTTTCTAGTAATCTATTATACATGATGCACATGGTGCTACTTGTTATATGCCCTTTTTTGTTTGAGTTTGATCATGAATTCAAGATTAAGCATTGCCTAAACGTTGACCAACGTAGGAAGATTCCCTCCCTTGTCTATACGTTGTGAGATAGATGATGAGACCTCTCTAGCAGCGAATTTATACGCGCTAGATAACACCCCGTTTAATTCGGTCCTGTTGGGACTCGAACCCGGGTGGGCTGGCTGCGCACTCGCAAGCCTTGCCACTGAGCTAGCACTCAGTTCTCAGATTAAGCAATGCCTCGTTATGCTTAATTTAAATGTTATGGCACTTCATACAAGCCATACAATTAATTGTTGCATTGACCTTCTGCGATGTCGAAGGCACTATCTGAGTCATGCTTAAATCAATCATACATTATTTTCCTAATTGTATCAAATCCAACATGCACATCTTTTGACTGTATTTGGCTATTTGCTAGATTTCTTCTGTGCAGTGACCTGGCTTCGTTATTGGGCACATGATGTCTAGTTGCTTGGTTCATTGTATACATCATCGCCATGACACTACAAGAAAAGTTCTGATAGACAACGTCTCAAAATCGTCCGCTAAGGGGTATTTTTCGTCGCCTATGGGCCTAACCCGACGATATGGGTTCTGTTGTGGAAACTGCGTCAGGCAAAGTTCAACGACGATTTTTTCGGTCCGTCGCGCTTGGGCGCCCTTCCGCCACGGAAAATCGGACCGTTGCCCAAGTGTTTCCGGGAGCCCGTTGACTGCGACGTCATGCAAACGACACGTGGCGACGCCGTTAACTGGAGTTAACGGCGTTAACCGGCTGAAACCCCGTGGTAGATGGTAGGCCCACACGAGGCCTGCCACGTCTTAAGCGGGCCGGCCCATTAAGTTTGCGGGCCGGGCCAGCTGACTTAGTTACGTGGGCCGGGCCTAACCTCTAAGGTTGACTGGTCAAAACTTTAATGGGCCGGCCCACTAAGCATGTGGGCCGGGCCGAATGCACTCGTTTGACCGGTCAACAGGCAAAAGGGCCGGCCCACAAGACATGTGGGACCCACTTTCCTGTTATCGGGTCGGCCCATTTAACTAGTGGGGTCCACCTTAAAACAACTGGGCCGGCCCAAGAAGTTATTGGGCCGGCCCAGCATGTGGGTCCCACTTTCACCTATCGGGCGGCCCATTTAGTACGTGGGGTCCACAATAGATCAAACGGGTGGCCCAACAAGAAAGTGGGCCGGGCCAAAACACAGGTGGGTCCCACTTTCCTGTTAAAGGGCGGCCCATTTCGTACGTGGGGTCCACAATAGATCAAACGGGCTGGCCCAACAAGATAGTGGGCCGGGCCAAAAACACAGGTGGGTCCCACTTTCCTGTTAAAGGGCCGGCCCATTTAGTATGTGGGTGATGCGCGTAGATGTACACGTCCGTTGGGAACCCCAAGAGGAAGGTATGATGCGCACAGTGGCAAGTTTCCCTCAGTAAGAAACCAAGGTTTAATCGGACCAGTAGGAGTCAAGAAGCACGTTGAAGGTTGATGGTGGCGAAATGTGATGCGGCGCAACAACAGGGATTCCGGCGCCAACGTGGAACCTGCACAACACAAACAAAGTACTTTGCCCCAACGAAGCAGTGAGGTTGTCAATCTCAGCTGGCTGTAACAAAGGATTAACCGTCTTGTGTGGAAGATGATTGTTTGCAAGAAAACAGTAAAACAAGTATTGCAGTAGATTGTATGCGATGTAAAGAATAGGACCGGGGTCCACAGTTCACTAGAGGTGTCTCTCCCATAAGATAAAAGCATATTGGGTGAACAAATTACAGTCGGGCAATTGACAAATAGAAAAGGGCATAACAATGCATATACATGATATGATAAATATAGTGAGATTTAATTGGGCATTACGACAAAGTACATAGACCGCCATCCAACTGCATCTATGCCTAAAAAGTCCACCTTCGGTTATCATCCGAACCCCATTCAGTATTAAGTTGCAAAGCAACAGACAATTGCATTAAGTATGGTGCGTAATGTAATCGACAACTACATCCTTAGACATAGAATCAATGTTTTATCCCTAGTGGCAACAACACATCACAACCTTAGAACTTTCTGTCACTGTCCCAGGTATCAATGAAGGCATGAACCCACTATCGAGCATAAATACTCCCTCTTGGAGTTAAGAGCAAAAACTTGGCCAGAGCCTCTACTAATAACGGAGAGCATGCAAGATCATAAACAACACATAAACAATATATTGATAATCACCATAACATAGTATTCTCTATCCATCGGATCCCGACAAACACAACATATAGTATTACGGATAGATGATCTTGATCATGTTAGGCAGCTCACAAGATCCAACAATGAAGCACATAAGGAGAAGACGACCATCTAGCTACTGCTATGGACCCATAGTCCAGGGGTGAACTACTCACTCATCACTCCGGAGGCGATCATGGCGATGAAGAGTCCTCCGGGAGATGAATCCCCTCTCCGGCAGGGTGCCGGAGGCGATCTCCTGAATCCCCGAGATGGGATTCGCGGCGGCGGCGTCTCGGTAAGGTTTTCCGTATCGTGGCTCTCGTGGGGGTTTCGCGACGGAGGCTATTTGTAGGCGGAAGGGCAGGTCAAGAGGCGGCACGAGGGGCCCACACCATAGGTCGGCGCGGCCGGGGCTGGGCGCGCCGCCTGTGGTGTCGCCACCTCGTGGCCCCACTCTCCTTCGGTCTTCTGGAAGCTTCGTGCAAAAATAGGACCCTGGGCATTGATTTCGTCAAATTCCGAGAATATTTCGTTACTAGGATTTCTGAAACCAACAAGAAACAGCAAGGCTCTTCGGCATCTTGTTAATAGGTTAGTTCCAGAAAATGCGTAAATACGACATATAAATGGGCATAAAACATGTAGGTATCATCAATAAAGTAGCATGGAACATAAGAAATTATCGATACGTTGGAGACGTATCAGCATCCCCAAGCTTAGTTCTGCTCGTCCCGAGCAGGTAAAACGATAACAAAGATAATTTCTGAAGTGACATGCCATCATAATCTTGATCATACTATTTGTAAACATATGTAATGAATGCAGCGATCAAAACAATGGTAATTACATGAGTAAACAACTGAATCATAAAGCAAAGACTTTTCATGAATAGTACTTCAAGACAAGCATCAATAAGTCTTGCATAAGAGTTAACTCATAAAGCAATAAATCAAAGTAAAGGTGTTGAAGCAACACAAAGGAAGATTAAGTTTCAGCGGTTGCTTTCAACTTATAACATGTATATCTCATGGATATTGTCAACATAAAGTAATATAACAAGTGCAATATGCAAGTATGTAGGAATCAATGCACAGTTCACACAAGTGTTTGCTTCTTAAGGTGGAGGGAGATAGGTAAACTGACTCAACAATAAAAGTAAAAAATGGTCCTTCAAAGAGGAAAGCATCGATTGCTGTATTTGTGCTAGAGCTTTTATTTTGAAAACATGAAACAATTTTGTCAACGGTAGTAATAAAGCATATGAGTTATGTAAATTATATCTTACAAGTTGCAAGCCTCATGCATAGTATACTAATAGTGCCCGCACCTTGTCCTACTTAGCTTGGACTACCGGATCTTCGCAATGCCATGTTTCAACCAAGTGTCACAAAGGGGTACCTCCATGCCGCCTGTACAAAGGTCTAAGGAGAAAGCTCGCATTTTGGATTTCTCGCTTTTGATTATTCTCAACTTAGACATCCATACCGGGACAACATGGACAACAGATAATGGACTCCTCTTTAATGCATAAGCATGTAGCAACAATTATTATTCTCATATGAGATTGAGGATATATGTCCAAAACTGAAACTTCCACCATGATTCATGGCTTTAGTTAGCGGCCCAATGTTCTTCTCTAACAATTTGCATGCTCCAATCATTAAGGTGATAGATCCTTCAGACAAGACGGACATGCATAGCAACTCACATGATATTCAATAAAGAGTAATTGATGGCGTTCCCCAGAAGCATGGTTATCGCACAACAAGCAACTTAATAAAAGATAAAGTACATAAGTACATATTCAATACTACGATAGTTTTTAAGGCTATTTTGTCCCATGAGCTATATATTGCAAAGGTGAATGATGGAATTTTAAAGGTAGCACTCAAGAAATTACTTTGGAATGGCGGAGAAATACCATGTAGTAGGTAGGTATGGTGGACACAAATGGCATAGTAGTTGGCTCAAGGATTTTGGATGCATGAGAAGTATTCCCTCTCAATACAAGGTTTAGGCTAGCAATGGAAGCAAACTCAAGGATGAACCGGTGCAGCAAAACTCACATAAAAGACATATTGTAAACATTATAAGACTCTACACCGTCTTCCTTGTTGTTCAAAACTCAATACTAGATATTATCTAGACCTTAGAGAGACCAAATATGCAAATCAAATTTTAGCAAGCTCTATGTATTTCTTCATTAATGGGTGCAAAGTATATGATGCAAGAGCTTAAACATGAGCACAACAATTGCCAAGTATCACATTATCCAAGACATTTTAGAATTACTACATGTAGCATTTTCCAATTCCAACCATATAACAATTTAACGAAGAAGAAACTTCGCCTTGAACATTATGAGTAAAGCCTAAGGACATATTTGTCCATATGCAACAGCGGAGCGTGTCTCTCTCCCACAAAGTGAATGCTAGGATCCATTTTATTCAAACAAAAACAAAAACAAAAACAAACCGACGCTCCAAGTAAAGAACACAAGATGTGATGAATAAAAATATAGTTTCAGGGGAGGAACCTGATGATGTTGTCGATGAAGAAGGGGATGCCTTGGGCATCCCCAAGCTTAGACGCTTGAGTCTTCTTAAAATATGCAGGGGTGAACCACGGGGGCATCCCCAAGCTTAGAGCTTTCACTCCTCTTGATCATCTAAAGGTATAATTGCTGCACCCCCATGGGGGTCTCACAGCGCACATGGATTCTTGACCGTCGGATCTTCACATAGATGCAAGCTTGTCCGTCCGTTGTGGCTTGGAGCGTGCGTGCAGATTGGCCATGGCGTGCACGTGGGGCATTCTCCCGTTTGTCCTCCCACTAGATAAAGCCATGCAACGACAGTTTGTTACCCGCCTCAGGCTGTTCGTGGGCCCCACCATCGCCCAGGCCCACTCGTCGGTCGCTGCGGATGAGATTTGCTTCGGTAAGGCGTGTTGTCTGCCGGTGGAAAAGATCTCCACCCGCAGGGGTATAGTAGACCTTTCCTCACGCGTGGCCGATCCGTGCGCTACCCTAGCCGCCAGCCCCACTCGCATCGTGTGCTCCATCCTCCCCAATCTCCTGCCTCCTTTAGCCATGCCCAATCCCCTCGTCCTCCCAGCTCTTGCTGCCGCCACCATCCTTCCCCTCCGCCCCTGTCCCCTCCCCGCGCCTTCACCATATCCATCAGCCGGCTGGGGACCGCTTCCTCGAGCCACGTCCGTCTTTGTTGTGGAGCGACAAGATGAGGGCGGCGACGACGACGGACGGAGCTCCTCCTTTGCGGCGCTCGCCGCCGGTAGGAGCACAGCCTGCTGCGCCACGACGTCAAGCTCATCTGGCGGGAGGAGCACGACCTGCTGCACCACGGCGTCGAGCTCATCTGGAGCCCACCGGCGGAACAGCGGACCGCAGCAGCAGCGTCGTCTGTTCCTTGAGTTGTCGCCACACGATGTCTTGTCGCTAGGAGGAGTACTCCACATGAGGTAAGCTCCTTCTCTAATCCCCTGTTGGATCTAGACGTGTTCACGCATCAGGAATCGAATTGATCTACATCACGTTTTTGGTTTTGATATTACGAGATTGCAGTTTGGTTTGTGTGTACGTAAGCTGCTTGTGTAAATGCCTCAAAGACTACTGATAGAAAATGACCAGGCGTGCATCTTCTTTTGTTTGAAAAGGACGATCAGATGTCAAATTTGACAGATTCATCTTCTCTATTTAGTATGTATGTTGTTGCTCATTATTATTGTATTAGTAAATGCTCAGGTTGTAGTTCAACATCATCACCGAGATCCATTAAAGATGATGATTAGAAAGTTAATTTATCCCCTGCTAGCCTTCTGAAAAATATTTGATTGGGTGTCGCTGTTTTCAGGATTAGCGTCGCCTCGTCGGCACCATCACCGGGAGCAGCACTGCCTCAAGTCGTCGACACCAGCACAACATCATGTCGTCCTCGCCGGGAGCAGCGTCTCCTCACGCCGTTGAGCTCAGAGGCATGCCTAGATTTCTCCATATACGATTTGCATCGGCCCAAAGTGGTAGGTAATAATTTGTCCTTCTTTCCGGCAGGAGGAGCACGGCCTGCTGCACCACGAGGTCGAGCTCATCTGGAGCCCATCGGCGGAACGGAGGCCCGCGGAAGTAGCGCCGTCTGTTCCTTGAGATGCCGCCACACGCTGTCTTGTCGCTAGGAGGAGCTTGTCGGTACTCCACATGAGGTGACAGCTCAAGGTAAAGCCTTTTTTCTCTAATCCCCTGTTGGATCTAGATGAATTCACGCAGCATGAATTGAATTGATTCACTGCTTACTTTTTGCTCAACACGTTGGGAGATTTCAAGGACATGGAGGACAAGAAGCACATGGCAGTCTACCTCGACTCTAGCCAAAACCTGTATTATATAGTTGTGTTCATCTAAAGATCTTGTTTATATATCATGAAAGAGCTTGAAAAATCTATTTTATGTCTACTCTCGATGAACTTCTTCTATCATGTTTTGAAGTACAAACATTTGCACTATCCCTTTCCAGTTACTTGCCTTAATTTGGTTTTTCTATGTGTACTTCCTTTTACTCAAGATTTTTTTATAATTATTTTTGTCATATGCTCTACCTCAAGAATTTCTTTTAGATTTCTTTCTTCCATTTCCAATTCTAAATGCATTGTTTCAGGATCGGAAGAGGAAGGTTTTTGCGCTGCAATTCAAATGGACATTGATCAGGTTAGTAATTGGGTTATCATTATCATTTACCACTGATATGTTTTTATTTCTCAAGTTAGTTGAGCATGTTTGATGGGAATTTTCTCCTTTTGTTCATAGGTTCAGAAAAATACGCCTTACATGACACACGGATTACTGGATTAGACATAAACTGAAATTATTATACTTGTCCTTGGCTCATATTTTGGTTTGTCAAGTGTATCCCAGTGAGTAACATGGTCCCCTTCCCCAAATACCTATTTATTATTTGGTTGGGTTGCACTAAAAGAATTATTGTGCACTTCTTAGACACTGAAGCTATTATTTAAATTCAATGGGTGCATTTTTAGTAACTTGCGCAAATTATTGTGGGTGTCTAGCATTTTAGTCCTGCATCAACGATGGCCTAGCCATGCAGCCAACATTAGGACAGAGCCACATCGACGGGGATGAGATCTCCGATGTGTTTTGCTCTCGATGGTCTGATGCAACCTTTGGGATTAGAGGATTGTCGCCATTGTATGGAGGAGCACCAGCCTGCTCCATTGGAAGGAGCAGCTGACATCACCGCCAGGCGTTTATCCTCACCTTGGCAAGGCTGTGGTGCCCTTGGTTACTCTAGGTGTTATTCAGCCCAGATTGTTAGCATGGATTTATTTTCTAGGTGTTGATTGTGCTAACTACTCACTATTTCACTTTTTACTTGAATGAGTCAAGCGTTTTAAGTGGGAGATTGGGGTGAAATCTTGTTCTCCGAGTAAGCAAAGGTTTGAAATAGGCCAATTAAGGTCATTCATATTGCTTAATGTATACATGATGCTACTGTCCATTCTTCTATTACTACCATTACAATCAAATCTCCTGTGTAATGTTACAATATATATTGATGTTTTTATGATATGCTGGAAGGGTTATTATGAGCGGCAGGGTCACATGATAAATGAGATACAAATGTAGTTTAATATTAACATGAGGTGAAAATATGCTGCGTACTTAGGTTCATCATTTTAGTCAGTAGTTACTGTCCTATGATCAATTTTACTTTTTTCTGCGCCTAGCTGTACATGAAGCACCACATTCAAAGTATAACTGGTATATGCTCAGTTAAGTTTTCATAGTGTGTATGCCAATTTTATTAGATGTATACATTTTGACAATTGTTCTCTGAATAATCTTTCTGTACATATGTAAACACGATCATATGTTGTACATATTGTCTACAGATTTTTTGGCATACCAAAGTGTTTCTTATTTGATGGACTCTTTCTTCTGGTATTAAGTGTTATGGTTGCTGCCATGTTCTCGTGCATGCTACTCTAGCCAGATCATATATCTACCATTATTGCTTAATATGAACATTTTGTGTAGTAGGCCGACCTGTTAAATCTTGGTGAGTTGGAAAGTCATTGTACTTTAAACTCTGGTTTTTGTTCAAACATTGGCTGTGAACTGTGATCTCAACTACATGTATTTTCTAGCGCTCCGCAACCATCTCTTCTGTATTTACTTGCAGCTTGAGATGCATATGTGTTCTTTTTTATGCATTGGAAAAAATAGGGAATCCCTTTCTGCCTAATGTAGATGTTTTTTTTAATTTACGAAAGAGAGAATGCCCTACTGTAGATGCTACAAAGCTTTAGGTGTGCACTTTGATATATTCCTATAATTAGGAGTGCATGGCTTTAGTCATTAGTTAACTGAAATCACCTAAAGCTTTTAGTCGTTAGCTGAAATAACCTATTTGTGTTGTGATGTGCTTACGTTAGTATGCTAGAAAGAAAACAATTAATTGGTTTGTTGGAAATTTCTTCCTTGTTCTTCGGGAGTGCCACCATCTTTCTGAGCTTTCTGTTGGATATGTGGCTACATTTGTATGCTAGAACCATAATAGTTTTGTTTTTCATTCCTTGGTTCCGTCCTCCACTAGAGCCTTTTGTCAAGATCTATAGTGCTCGTTTGCTGCAGTGGACTAGAGGCATTTCTTAGTTTTCTCTATGTATCATTATAAACTTACAAGTAGATGTTGTGCACCGAAAGTCATGTTTACATCTTGCTCTTGTTGTACAGCAGATCCATGAAATCGTCCAAAGGTGTCTAGGAGCTGGCTCTAAGGGAAGTTCTGATGATCCTTCTCTCCGCCAATGGATATATTCTGTCTAAGGCAAGTTTTAAACTTCCAGAAAGAGACTGCAGTGATGATTTGGCTGGAGTCTATGGAGCCAAGTTTACTCCTGTGTACAAAATACAAGGAGGAAAGGTGACTCAAGGTAAATGAAGTCAAAAGCATTAGCACCTCTAAATTTGTTCCAGCTACATTATTCTGATTCATAATATTTAAGATATTTGAATAGTCTGTTAATGCACAGAATGCATTCAGTAGTTGTGACTTTCTTGCTCTTATAATGTGACAACAAGTTGTTTCAATTTCCAAGAGTATTTCTTATGGTCCAGTTTTCTTGCTAATATCAACCCTACTTTTGAATATGTTTCCACCACGTGATAAGGTTTCTCTCAGGAAGCATCTCAACAATTTGGGATGTATCACGGCCTTCTCTCCACTGGCAGACCAGCCGTAATGCAAATGCCTTTTTCTTTCACATCACTCCAAGCAGCGGCTACAGGTACCATGTTTTAACTCTGTAGTATTGGGCATGCCATGAAAACGGGCAAAAGATAGATTAGATCTCATGGTACAGTAGGCATGGAAGATGCTATTCTGCTGCATTAGTGCAACGAACAAATTTCCATTGATATGATTAATTCGATGGTCAAGCTTGCAAATAGAAAATAGTAGCATGAGCTGCGGAGTTTGAAGCAAAGCTGGTAAACAAGTAGTCATATTTAATTCAGTTTCATTAAGCTAAAGCTTATAAACATTAATATGGTAGGATGGCATGCCGCTACATCAGCATGATTTAGTGTTCCAACTGTGGTGAATATATGACTGAATTTAACCATGATTTAGATTGTTGGCATAACATATCAGTTGGCGCAAAGATGATCATACCATGCTTTTCTATATTATTTCAGTTGCACTCATAGGCAGAACCAATTTCTGTCCAATACAGGATTGACAGCGTAGAACATGGCCAGGAGGCCAGGACTATCACATTGGAGCATACTCAGGTGAATTGATGCACTTTTTATCTACCATGATCACACATTGATTCAGTTTGTTTATGAATGTTGTTTCACCATTGACCTTTACAGTTAGATGCTTCCATTTCTCAATCAAGACTCGAGAGTTCTACAATATAAATACTAATTATTGCTTAAAATATTAGTAGATTGTTTCTTTGATGTTAGAAAGATACAAAACGTTAACAAAGAGGCTTATTAGTATTGGCTTTGCCAGAATTACTGTTTCTTTGCTAAAAAAAGAGTGAACTCAGTTATATACTTGGCTTTGCCAGAATTACCGTGTGATTCCATTTTGCTTTCCTTTTCTCCTATATACTTATACACTCGATGTTATAGTACTCATTATATAATTATTATTAACCCACTGCATCAAATGTTTCAGGTTGCATTTGGTTCCCTTCCAGAAACCAGGTAATCACATCATTTTTTTTTGTATATATGCAGTATAGAGAAAGTATTAAGCACAACCTGCTACAGTTTTGTTTTTCCTGATGTTCTCTGTCATAATATTGCCTTCTCTCTATGTTGCTCCTATTACAGAAATTAATCGAGTATGAAGGAAATAAGATGATATTTTTGTATAGATCCATGATGCCTTCTTTCCTGTCCCGTCGACTTCAGATTTTTGTAAGAGCAGTCACTCCAGTTTGTGTAAAGGACATTTGAAATTCACGTTGAACTGGTTGAGCCTCCAAAATCTGCTGCCACGGGGAAGAAGGTAACATTTCCTGGGCACTCGGGAGAGCCACAGCCTTCTCTTAACGCCAAGAGTAAGAGTTAGAAGAATTATATGCTGACCTGCACATCAACAACAAGTTTGTCGCATGCCTCAAAGGTGGTTCACAACTTCGGTTGGGGTATGCAAGGGCCAAGAAGACAGACTGCATGAATTGGACATACAAAAATTGAGGCCGGGGTATGCAAGGTCAAGACTACAAATACTATGATAAATTATGATTTACCATTTGTTCCGATGTTCCATGGCAATCATGGTGTGCAAACATGCATTAAATGATAGCTGAGGGACAACTATTGCAGGCTGTGAAGAGAAGCAATAATATGGTGAATGTCTCCTAAGATAGCTGAATGAGAAGGACAAATAAATTGATGTGTGTAGGATACATTTTGTCAACTGGGCTTTGTGATGATTTGGATATAACGTAGTGAAGGAACCTGAAGGTTCTCATGTATTCTTAAGTATGAAGAGACCTTATGTATGAAATAGCAGTGTATTTTGATCTTAATATAAACTGTTGCTGCTATGTATAACATTTTTCCGTACATTCTCTCTATGTTTATTTATTGACTAATTATCTTCGGTTTGTATGAGTGCTTAGCATAGTGTTTTAACAATCTTATATCAATGCGAAAGGTGGGAGCCGCGACGTTAAGCTACGTCCCACAATATGTATTTCCTTTTGGAACAAGTAAGCCTTAAGCTTTGGAACAACTAAGTATCAAACATGACTTAAGCGTCTATTCCTCCCGTTTCTTTTATTTTAACTTCTCATTTGCAGCTGGTTTATGTTTCCTCTTCTGTAGCCTCTAAAGACCATATTGTCAGAATGACATGCTTTTGTAGGTTTGCTATGTTTATAATTTGGTGTGCTTTATCCTAAGTTTGTCCTATCAACTTTGTTTTGTGAAACCTACAAAAGAGTATTATTTTTAGCGTTGTTATACAGAGTTTGCATCGGCACGAGTTTCACGGGATCGTGCGCCAAGGCGCACATCTAAATCTAGTAGTATATCATACTCCTCTCTTGACCCTTGAAAACTTCCTTCACACCAAACTTCAAGCAAACTCATTAGAGGGTTAGTGCACAATTAATAATTCACATGTTCAGAGGTGGCACAATCATTCTTTACACTTCTGGACATTGCATAAAGCTACTGGACATTAATGGATCAAAGAAATTCATCCAACATAGCAAAAGAGGCAATGCAAAATAAAAGGCAGAATCTGTCAAAAACAGAACAGTCCGTAAAGACGAATTTTAAAATGGCACCAGACTTGCTCAAATGGAAAAACTCAAAACTAATGAAAGTTGCGTACATATCTGTGGATCACGCTCGTAAATTGGCAGATTTTTTCGAATTTTCTACAGAGACTTGTGCCCAGATTCGTGACAGACAGCAATGCTGTTTCTGCGCAGCGATCCCAAATATAACATGAACTATAACATAGAAACTTTACTTGGCACAAAAACATGATAAGGAGAGGTTGCTACAGTAGTAAACAACTTCCAAGACTCAAATATAAAACAAAGTGCTGTAGTAAAAACATGGGTTGTCTCCCATAAGCGCTTTTCTTTAACGCCTTTCAGCTAGGCGCAGAAAGTGCAAATCAAGTAACATCAAGAGATGAAGCATCAACATCATTATTCTTCATGCAAACACAACTTGTTGCAGAGGGTACTTTAGGTGCTCCATTATCTAAATTTTCTATGGTGGTGCTAGGAGTTTTAGAAATTTTAGGCCTATAATAATTCTTTTGTTTAGGCACTTTAGAGGCATACATGAATTTTTGCTCTCTACCCACATAAGCTTTCTCATTATACTTGAGAGAAGAAAAGGTTGAACCCAAGGTTCCCATAGCTTTTTCAAGTTCATCAATCCTATTGGTTTGATTATCATGAACAACACAAGTTCCTAGGACACTAATTCTTTCATCAATTCCTCCTAAGGATTTATCAAGTTCATTAGTTTTATCCAATAACATTTCCAATTTAGTTTCAATACTTGGAAATTTTTTCTCTATGGTTTCCAATTTTTTCATAACATCCTCAAGAGAGATTTCAATTTTAACTTCATTAACAGGTGGTATTCCGACAAGACTCTCAATGATGCAACTAGCTTCTAAAGCGGGAGTACCTAGGAAATTACCTCCCGAAAGAGTATCAAGAACATACCTATTCCAACTAGATAAACCAACATAAAAGTTCCTAAGAAGGATAGTAGTGGAGTGTTTCTTAATGCACCTATGATGAGCATTACTAATTCTGTACCAAGCATCTTTAAAACTTTCTCCACCTTGTTGCTTAAAAGAACGAACTTCAACTTCAGGATTACTCATTTTAGTAGCAATAAAGTAAACTAGGCAAATAAAGTAAAGACAAGTAACTAATTTTTTTGTGTTTTTGATAAAGAGAGCAAGACAGTAAATAAAGTAAAACTAGCAACTAAATTTTTTTTGTGTTTTGTTTAAGTGCAGCAAACAAAGTAGTAAATAAAATAAAGCAAGACAAAAACTAAGTAAAGAGATTGAGAAGTGGAGACTCCCCTTGCAGCGTGTCTTGATCTCCCGGCAACGGCGCCAGAAAAAGTGCTTGATGCGCGTAGATGTACACGTCCGTTGGGAACCCCAAGAGGAAGGTATGATGCGCACAGTGGCAAGTTTCCCTCAGTAAGAAACCAAGGTTTAATCGGACCAGTAGGAGTCAAGAAGCACGTTGAAGGTTGATGGTGGCGAAATGTGATGCGGCGCAACAGGGATTCCGGCGCCAACGTGGAACCTGCACAACACAAACAAAGTACTTTTCCCCAACGAAACAGTGAGGTTGTCAATCTCACCGGCTTGCTGTAACAAAGGATTAACCGTATTGTGTGGAAGATGATTGTTTGCAAGAAAACGTAAAACAAGTATTGCAGTAGATTGTATGCGATGTAAAGAATAGGACCGGGGTCCACAGTTCACTAGAGGTGTCTCTCCCATAAGATAAAAGCATATTGGGTGAACAAATTACAGTCGGGCAATTGACAAATAGAAAAGGGCATAACAATGCATATACATGATATGATAAATATAGTGAGATTTAATTGGGCATTACGACAAAGTACATAGACCGCCATCCAACTGCATCTATGCCTAAAAAGTCCACCTTCAGGTTATCATCCGAACCCCATTCAGTATTAAGTTGCAAAGCAACAGACAATTGCATTAAGTATGGTGCGTAATGTAATCGACAACTACATCCTTAGACATAGAATCAATGTTTTATCCCTAGTGGCAACAACACATCACAACCTTAGAACTTTCTGTCACTGTCCCAGGTATCAATGAAGGCATGAACCCACTATCGAGCATAAATACTCCCTCTTGGAGTTAAGAGCAAAAACTTGGCCAGAGCCTCTACTAATAACGGAGAGCATGCAAGATCATAAACAACACATAAACAATAGATTGATAATCACCATAACATAGTATTCTCTATCCATCGGATCCCGACAAACACAACATATAGTATTACAGATAGATGATCTTGATCATGTTAGGCAGCTCACAAGATCCAACAATGAAGCACATAAGGAGAAGACGACCATCTAGCTACTGCTATGGACCCATAGTCCAGGGGTGAACTACTCACTCATCACTCCGGAGGCGATCATGGCGATGAAGAGTCCTCGAGAGATGAATCCCCTCTCGCAGGGTGCCGGAGGCGATCTCTGAATCCCCCGAGATGGGATTCGCGGCGGCGTCTCGTAAGGTTTTCCGTATCGTGGCTCTCGTGGGGGTTTCGACGGAGGCTATTTGTAGGCGGAAGGGCAGGTCAAGAGGCGGCACGAGGGGCCCACACCATAGCCCGGCGCAGCCAGGGCCTGGGCCGCGCCGCCCTGTGGTGTCGCCACCTCGTGGCCCCACTTCGACTCTCCTTCGGTCTTCCGGAAGCTTCGTGCAAAAATAGGACCCTGGGCGTTGATTTCGTCCAATTCCGAGAATATTTCGTTACTAGGATTTCTGAAACCAAAAACAGCAGAAAACAGCAACTGGCTCTTCGGCATCTTGTTAATAGGTTAGTTCCAGAAAATGCGTAAATACGACATATAATGTGCATAAAACATGTAGGTATCATCAATAAAGTAGCATGGAACATAAGAAATTATCGATACGTTGGAGACGTATCAGTGGGGTCCACCATCTAGCAAGTGGGCCGGGCCAAAACACAGGTGGGTCCCCCTTTCCTGTTAAAGGTCCGACCCATTTGGTATGTGGGGTCCACCATCTAGCAAGTGGGCCGGCCCAACAAGATAGTGGGCCGGGCCAAAAAATAGGTGGGTCCCACTTTCCTCTTAAAGGGCTGGCCCGTTTTGTATGTGGGGTCCACCATATAGCAAGTGGGCCGGCCCAACAAGATAGTGGGCCGGGCCAAAAACAGGTGGGTCCCACTTTCGTCTTAAAGGGCCGGCCCATTTAGTATGTGGGGTCCACCACAAAAGCAATTGGGCTGGCCCAACTAGTTAGTGGGCCGGCCCGGTAGTGGGTGGGGTCCACCTTAAAGCAAGTGGGCCGGCCCAATTGATTGTGGGGTCCACCTAAATCAAGTGGGCTGGCCCAATAAGTAAGTGGGCCAGCCCGTTTATTTGTTGTTTATATGCCGGCGTAATAGGCGCTTTAGGATTTTGGGCCGGCACATATGTGATTTCACTTAATTGGGCCGTTTAAGGGATGGGAATTCGTGATTTAGATACTGAGAATATTTACGCAGCATTGATTTCTGTCGGATAGCCTCACTTACCACAAGCACCAAAGAAAAAATGCGCGAAAGAACTATAAAACTAACTAAATATTACATCAGCTGCAAGGCTTTGAAAAAATATTACAGAACCCAGAGAAATTGAATGGTAATTAAACCTAGCAATACAATGAAGCGATCCAACAATCTTTTAAGTTGTCCATGCAGCACCTATATCTGAAACAAAGACATTACAAGTTAAGATAGCAACAATGGAAACGCAAAGACACTGCAATATTGTTTGCCAAAGAATTTGGAACTCATCATTTCGTCGTTATAACAAGATCATTGTAATGCGCACAATAAGCAAACAAAGAGTGCATGCCGCATACCAACAGCCAATATAACAGAGCATGTTAGAATGAAACAGCAGACTTACTACTGTCGAGTCCCATGCAAACCAACATGTTCAGGGAGTACAAAATTGGCATGAACAACATAGTAGCAGGCTATAAATTTTGTAACAACGACTGAGCAAGATGAAGTTATGATGGCTACATCTACAGAGCAGGGAATGTAAACCAAAAATAGAAGTTACGATGGCAAAAGCTAAAGAGGAGGGAATGTGAACCAACATGTGCCAAGTGCAATTACTTCATTTTGGCCGTGAACTAAATAATACTCCTGAACTTATAGTGAAGGGGATGCAAATCAAGATGTTTCGGGATATAAACTTGTAATGAGCAACACATAGAGGATAGTTAATGCTGGAGCTTAGGATGGACCAGATACAGAATATAGTGGGATCACCTGTGAACTTGTATAAGAGGGAATGCAAACCAATATGTTCAGCTTTCCATATGTGAGCGTCATGCCAAGTCAGAGAAACAAGTCAATAATGCAGCTTTTGAAGAACAAGATGGCACGCAAAATTATTATCTAGTAGTATGACAAGTTTATTTGTACTACAGGCTAGATAGCAGAGTGATAGCATGCCAAACTAAGTCCTTACTTTGTTAGCTTACAATGAACTAGATACAAAACAATGGCATCACCTGTAGTACAGGGAATGCAAGCCAACATGTTCATGGAGTAAAAAATTGGCACAAACAACATAGTAGCAGGCCATAATTTTTGTAACAACGACTGAGCAAGATAAAGTTATGATGGCTAGATCTACAGAGCAGGGAATGTAAACCAAATATAGAAGTTACGATGCCAAAAGCTATAGAGCAGGGAATGCGAACCAACATGTGCAATTACTTAAAATTGGCCATGAACTAAATAATAGCAGGATGTTACTATAATACCTATAATTTTTGTAACAACGACTGAGCAAGATAGAAGTTATGATGGCTACATCTACAGAGCAGGGAATGCAAACCAAAATGTTCAATCGCTTAAAGTTAGCAATGAAGTAGAAAATAGCAACGTGTTACGGTCATAGCTAGGAATGAACTAAAAGAGCTTCAGACAAACAAGCATCTGAACCCAGAACATGGCGCTAAAACAAGGGACTTACATTAGGAGAAGCACTCTGTGGGAGTCACAGCAGATCTTCCTGGGGTTGATAGATCCGGTGATGAAGTACGCTACATGTGCTACTTGGGGTTGGAGAGACGGCCATTACACTTCATGATTACTCATCTCATCTGCAAAAACGTAACGGCGCGTCGTTAGCACAAACAGGTTCCCCCAAGATTAAACAAGAACTTGCAGGCAAGCAATAGAAAAGCGACAGTAGAAGAGTTTAGATCATGCACGGCGCCGGTGAAGCAGATCCGGTTCATGCACAGCGGTGTCGGTGAGCAAGATCCGATGCGGTGGACGACGGATCCGGCGAAGCGGCGCAGCTGAAGCGACTGCGGTAGACTGCTGGATGAGCATATGGTTTCGAGGTACGGCGGGGATGATCCGGTCCGGTTGATGACGGCGTCGATGAAGCGGCTCCGGCAGGCAGCCGGATGACGAGGATCGCGAGGGCTCGGGTAGGCCAGGGAAGTCCGGCGGGGATGTTCCGGTGCGGTGGTCGTGGAGGTGGGAGAGAGGGACTTGGGAAGTTCCGGTGGGTGGTCTGAGGGAAATGAATTTTTTTTGGGAGGGTTTCCGGGCTAGGGAGGTGGTGATCCAAAAAATGACGGGCAGACCCCCCCACCAACCGACTTTGCTGCCATCTCCACAGGGGTAGAATGGGAATTTGGAAGCGTGTGAAATTTTTGTATTTTGTGGGCGGGAAGTTTTGCCGCTATGAGATTTTGAATTTGGCTACTGTCCAAGTATAATGATAAAAAATTGTGACACCGTACTAGTACCTCTGTTCAAGGCCGAGTGCAAAATCAAATCATCATCACGTTGAATATAGGTCACTACCATGATCATGATCTATCTTCTTAATCCCATTCAAAAATGCGTTTGAAATATTTCAGGATTGGTGGGAGATTTTGCCGCCCGACAGAGATTAAATTAAACCACACGTTCGACAATTCAAACTTGAGACCTTGGCTATGATACCATTTAAGTTCGAACTGATTCAAAAAAGGCTAGGCAATTAATTTATATAACATCCACAGGAACAACTACCAAGTTGATCCCAACCGCAGATAAATGCATCCACCAACAAAAGTCTGAACGGTGCCTTAATCTAAGGAAACATTTCACAAGACCAATGTACTCACTATGTTAGTGTTCATCTCCAATTATCTATGGCATTTTCTTAGTCTTTGGGAGATTATAACGAACTTGATTGGCCTCGTGCAGTAGGGCATCACATGCTTCTAATCTCGATCTCAACATGTCAACTTTTGTTCTTAGCATAGCTGTTGCAACTCGTTCTACTTGGAGTTGTTCCTCCAAAACTTGAGCAGAGAAAGACTTGGACTTGGGCTTCAAAACCCAGCATTTCGCAGGAAAGAGTTTTTGGTGATATCTTTATCTTTCCCGGGTTTTGCCATCTCAAATTTCATATTAGCCAGACAAGTTTTGAGTTGTGTAAAAAGAAAAGTTATTACAGAGAAAAATGCAGATGGTAGATTTAATGTGTACGAACTACTTTTAATCATACAAGTTGACATGCCTGACTATAATAAGGACCATCTATCTTGCTAGCAGGCATAATTATTAATGGGCTACCATGTACGGGAACCGTATCCTCTAACGTGAAGGAGCTAAGTCAGGAAAAATAAAGAAGCAAAGTCAGGCTTCTGTAGCATAAGTACAAGGTTATGCACTGTCTTTAACTAATAAAGGTGATTACTGTAGATGTTTAAAAACTAAACTAAATTTTATTACACCATAATTTTCTCTGCATGTAATTACTTCAAATGCAAGACACAAGTTTGTATTGTGCAAATTAATTTAAATTATTTGGATTTTAGACATATGGTTTGGGGGAAGGAAAGTTAGAGTACTGTAGCTTCTCTAACTTTTCACCTTCAAGTTAGAGGATCCCGTTCCCCATGTACGTAGTCCTTCCAAGAAACAGCCTTTATTGCATTACGAGCAGAAAACAGTTCACACGTGCGCTCAGATTCAAATTTTCAGCATGCAGCCGATTTATGGTTTAATTGAAGTACACATCAGGATATTATTTCACACAAAATACAGCAGCCACATGGAACATATCTAATTTTAGTACAACAACAAAATTTGCAATTATTACAGACCACGAAATTTTGAACGAAATTTTGAGCAGTAATTAGTTACAGCATTGGCATCAGCAGTCCACTTGACTGAACAACAGAATCAAAGTTTATTTAGACACCTTCAATTCCCAGACACATCACAACTGGCTTACCATGACAAGTGCATAGGAGATTCTTTAGAACATTTTCTGTCAAAGTTTGCCTATTTTTCAATTCATGTATCTCTTGGCGTGTCTTGGCAATTAATTCATCAGCATCTTTGTTTTCCCGCCCAAATATATCAACTGCCTCTTGGAGTGCATCCCCCAAATCTCTTTGTGCCGGATTAAGTTGACCAATAGATACCATGGGCCTATGCGAGCAATATGCACTCTCACTGCTGCTTTGTGAAACATCAATACTTGAGGCATTGGCCCTTGCTTCTGGCATTGTAGCTTTATTTGAAGCCTGAAATTTAGATAAAACAAGTTACAACATCATATGATGCAATAAAAGACCTCCAATTTCAAGAACATCATTGAGCTGATATAACACAACAAGCAATCAAAAATAGAGCCTCGTACATCTATTTCTTCTGGAATGGTTGGTGTACTGGACTCAGTGGACCAATGAGAGCACGTGCCACTGTCACTGTTGCTCTGTGAAATGACCGCAACACTTGATAAATGGGTTGTCCCTACTGACATTACAGCTTTGTTTGCAGGCTGAAACTAAGACAAAACAAGTTAAAATGCAATACAATACAAGGCAAACAAACAGCATTGTTGACATAATTTTGAAAGAACCATGGGCAGATACAACAAAGAAACCAGTTAAGCCACATGCCTCTTAGAACAAACCAAACTAGATCATGGCGATGATGTATACAATGAACCAAGCAACTAGACATCATGTGCCCAATAACGAAGCCAGGTCACTGCACAGAAGAAATCTAGCAAATAGCCAAATACAGTCAAAAGATGTGCATGTTGGATTTGATACAATTAGGAAAATAATGTATGATTGATTTAAGCATGACTCAGATAGTGCCTTCGACATCGCAGAAGGTCAATGCAACAATTAATTGTATGGCTTGTATGAAGTGCCATAACATTTAAATTAAGCATAACGAGGCATTGCTTAATCTGAGAACTGAGTGCTAGCTCAGTGGCAAGGCTTGCGAGTGCGCAGCCAGCCCACCCGGGTTCGAGTCCCAACAGGACCGAATTAAACGGGGTGTTATCTAGCGCGTATAAATTCGCTGCTAGAGAGGTCTCATCATCTATCTCACAACGTATAGACAAGGGAGGGAATCTTCCTACGTTGGTCAACGTTTAGGCAATGCTTAATCTTGAATTCATGATCAAACTCAAACAAAAAAGGGCATATAACAAGTAGCACCATGTGCATCATGTATAATAGATTACTAGAAACTGAATGAAGCAATTGAACATGGAGCGTATTATATAAACAGCCAGATCATTTGAATATGGATATACCACATCATGTCAATGGGACTCAGAAAAACAAAGCTAGACATTTAAACAAGTAATATAACTATTTTTTCACCATGTTTCAAGTAGAATAGGAAGCTAGGTTAGGAATAAAGCAATCATGTTTCAAGTAGAATAGGAAGCTAGGTTAGGAATAAAGCAATAAAAAAACACGAAGTGCATCATTTCAGCTAGGATCATTTCTATCAAACTTCATGCACTAGCCATGGAACAACAGGCAAACTCAATGAAGCAACAGGCAAAAAATTAACATAATAGAATTTCAGGACTTGTATTAACATAGCCAAATCATGTAACTTATACCCAGGCATGCCGGATGCCAGATGGGTCAAAGGCAGTGTGCAATGTTCCATATGGTCATTGTTTATATTTTATTAGATTCCATTAGGCAACTTAGGTAGTGCAACATACAGAAAATGATGCAATTGAACTATGCACAGGAGGTAAATTAACATTCCAAAAAAAACAGGGAACTTACGTGAGCTTTTTTTTGAGTCACACGGACCTCATCGGGTACTTGGACAGAAGAACCTGGTGCCTCACTGTTTCTCCTCTGCATGAAGGAGAGGCCAATTGTAAACAGAAACAGGTCCAAGATATAGAAGTTTGCATTAAGCAATATACAAAAAACAGCAGGTACTTACATGATTATAGGCGAGCTTTACTCTACGTTTATGAGTGTAAGATGTGCCTGCTGCACGTGTAATAACAACAAACAGTTACGAGTCACGGCTTTGCTATAATTAAATTGACACCAAATAGTAGTAGAAGCATTATGACGTGCATAAACATGTAATACAGGATCGCAGAAAGATATCAAACATGATGTAACTAGAGCAGTAGCCTACGGCCAAATAGTGAGAAATTGTAATCGTGTCAATTGTGGACTTGTATAGCCTACCCCAACTTGTTTGGGAATAAAGGCTTTGTTGTTGTTGTTGTTGTTGTTGTTGTCAATCGTGGACATGTAGAGCATTCAACGGCTCATGATTGGTGGCTCATATTTTGTAGAGTTTCAGCGAATGGGTGGGTTAGGTTACTCAGACCACCACACTGTGTATTTATATCATCTGAGTTAGGGTTACAATACTACTGGACATGGGCCTCTATGGGCCTCACACTGGATACAATATTACTACAGCGCTACTACTAAACTCACTCATGGTCCAACACACCCCCTCAAGATGATCATGGGTAAACAACCATGGCCATCTTGCAACAACAACATGACACATATGACAACTACCAGTAATGAACATTCAGCATAACTCCTAGGATACATGACAGCATTGCACTTTCCATCATCTTGTCATCTCGATTCATCTCTTCATCAGCAGCGAAGATATCCAGCTTCAACCATCTGGGATACGCACAACTCCTAACCATACACGTCCTCAACAACCCCGGCTGCCTCACCACACAAGTTCCGCAGAACCATCCACACTCGCCTCAATGTCCTCAGCCTCTCTTCTCCACTCTGCCCGGCCCACCTCTTCCGTCTCTCCCACAAACCCCCAGCCAACTCCTGCCTCAACCATCCACTCCTCAAGCACCCATGCCTATCCCCCGGTCAGGCCTCAACCAGTCTCACCTCAGGCACGCATGCCTTTCCCCTGGACATATCCACAACCATCACCATCACCACTAAACCGCAGCCTCATCAACTCCATCACGACTCAACCGCAGCCTCATCAACTCCATCACCACATATCCTCACAGCCTCACATCTCCATTTTCTCCTCACTTCCACTCGGATGGCGCCTCGTCTGCGCGCCCTGGCCAACCTGGCGGACCGCACCTGGCCACATCGACCGGCTCGCGCTGGTCAACGTCCAGCACCAACCTCCGGCTCCGCCCTGCGCTCAAAGGCTCGCCCCACTCCGCACGCCTCCAACTTCTGCCCCTCACACGGATCCAGATCTCTCTGCCACGGATTCACTTCCTCTTCTCTCCTTTCTAAACCAAAACGATCTTCACCCTCTTCTTTCTCCCCGCGCGAGCAGCCGCCGATCTCACACAGCTCACATCGCTGTGTGTGATAGCCGCAACCCACGCAGAGCACCTGATGCGGCCTCCCGCCGCCTGGATTTCTACATCTCAACGGTGGGTTTTGTGATCAAAGGAAGAACTTGTTTGGTACTGTTTGTGGCGGCTAGCAGGAAGGAAACCTAGGCTCTGATACCATGTAGAGTTTCAGCGAATGGGTGGGTTTGGTCACGGAAAAACATACTTATGCGTCGTGTTTAAACCTAAAGGATGAGGTGGTTATCAACGAAAGCACTTGTAAGTTAGAAATATAGCACGAATTCAGAAATACAGTCAGCTGCAATACTCCTAACAGAACAAAACGCGCAGGGATGTCTGGTTACCTATTTCTGGGCGGCGTTTAGACGTGTTCCGCGTTCTTACGGGTGACGTGGAGGTCGGCGAGGGGACTGCTGTTGCGGTGGGTGCCGGGGAAGCAGATCTTGGGGGGTCGGAGAAGGACATGCTGGGCGGTCGATGAAGTGTTCAGCGCGCCGGCCGAACTAGAAGGTCGGTGAAGCAGATGATGTGCAGTGCACGGGGGCGTCGGTGTCGGCGAAGCTGGTCAGGTGCGGTGGTCGATAGAGTCGGCGAACGAGATACGGTGCGGTGGACGCCGGAGTAGGTGCGGATCAAGCGGATAGGGCAGCCTCGGGGTTTGAAGCCGTGGCAGCTTGAACGGCGAAGTGCGGCGGTGATTTTCCGGTGCGGCGGCCGGGAAGGTCTGGAGGTAGGCAAGAGGGGCGGTTTCTCTGAGGGCTTGCGGGCGAAACTAGGGCGAAGCTGGGCGATAGAGGAGTAGAAGGGAATTTCGCAGTCCTTCTTTTGAGGAAAAAAATATTCGCAGATCTGAAACTTTGCGGCGCGAGATATTTGGGCGTTGGCGGGGAATTTTACCGCTCGATGATATTAAATTTTGGCTGCAGTAGGTTTTTTTTTGAGAGTATGTAATAATAATAAATAGTAGGCCCTACTAGTACTGTACGTCTGTTCAGGAATCCAAGGGGGTAGAGGTAGAGGTATAGATATATAGACAATATAGAGATATAAGAAATGGCGGGGGCTAGCGGAAATGCACTTTGCCTCATAGGAGCATATGCTCCCATTATGTGAATCCATATTTCAAAGTGTCAAAAAATTCTAAACTAAAATTTTACATGTATATCTAGACATTTTATGTTGGTACACAAGTTTTCTCACAAAAAAATTATGTGGCTCCTGTAAAAAAGACAAATTTTGATGTTGTAACACGACTACGTACAGTATATTTTTTGCCTTTTTTTACACGCCACACAAAATGTCGTTTTTCCACGAAAACTTGTGAACGAACATATGATGTCACAATGTATACCAAAAAAATTAACATTTATATAATTTTTTTAATCATTTTCTATAATTGGTGCATATGCACGCGTGTGCCAAAACGCCACCTCCGGGGGCTAGGAGTTTCTAAACTTCTTATGGCACATCAAATAAAATGTTGTTCAATCAATAATAATAATGTGCTTATGATTGTTACTCCCTTCCACCATGAATAAAGTCCACATCGGTTTCGTGTCAAACTTTGACTCGAGATTTAGGTACCCACATGATAGTGCTAGTATCATAGCTAGTATCATACACATTGGTCCCACAAAAATGTTGATGTGGCAGCTAATTAAGTAGGAGAGAGGAGATTAGTGTAACATAGGTAGATACTGTATCATAGCGCAAACAACGAGAAAACTTAATGCTAAACAAATCTTGTACACAAATTTGCATTGAGATTCTAAAAAATAATAAATGTAGCATTACTATGATACTACTCCATGATACTACCCACTATAGAAATAGTATGACCAGCCTAATTTTATGACATCCGCAAAATATACCATTGGAAAGTTCATCGAAACAAGCATCCGATGATATAGTTTTGAATGACATGCAACTCATAATTGGCGGGCCCAAGTATTAGTCTAAGTTTGCCTCTGAAAACAAATTGGCATTGTACTCTAGGACAAAGGGAGACTACTCACAATGGCAATATCATAAGTAGTATCATGCACTACATGCATGCAAAATGTTGATGCGTCATATCAGTTAATGATGAAAGAGACGATAGTGGTATCATAGGTAGATATCGTATCATAGCATGTAGAACTAGAAAAATTACTGCCAAACAAATCTTGTACACACTTTTGTATTGAGATTCTACAAATCACTAAATACATGTAACATATTATACTACTACATGATGATACTATGGACTGTGAAAATAATATCGTACATTAGTATCATATGCATGATACTATTATATGATACTCCCCATTGTGACTAGTCTAATAATAACAATAGTACTCAAATTTGTCTTGTCCCTCGGGTGTTTAGAAGTATATGTTCGGTCCCTCACGTATTTAAGAATTATGTTTGGCCCCTCAACTCTAATGTGGTCAAAATTGAGCACTTGAACACTTAGTTAGGTCTAGCAATGATAAAAACTTGATTGGTCTGTTTATTATTTGTTATGTGGCACGGCGGCAAAGCATTTTGCTAAATCTCAAGCACACATAGTTGGGGTCCATTAGAGGGACTAATTAAATCAAAGTACAATGGATTATAAAAGCAGGTTTTATCATTGATTAGCTTTGCAACGGCCTATCAACTGTAAGTGTTGCATGTGTTCTAAAGAACTATGTTCATCGTCACAGATCAAGAGGAGTACGCAGTGGAGGACGCACAAAACAACCGTAGGCCAGGTGGGCACACCTTACTAATTTTCTTTTTTCCACTTTATATGTGATAATTTTTTACATAAATAATTAACTAAAACATTTTAAAATAGGGTGGGCCATTCAACCCAAACACCATGTTGCGTACGTCGCTGAGGGTAAGGGGTTTCATCTTCGTTCTATGGTATGAGTATGTAATGCGCGTGATACTCATCGAAGACAATATATATAGCAGACATCACATCAGATGAGCCTATGGATAAAAATGGGCCAAATCATATCTACTAGTGCACAAATGAAGTTAAAAATAGGTCAACCTTCATTAAACCGATACTACTTAAAAGACCATTGTTTGACCTAAGTAAGCGTATATATGAGGTCAGTAATACTAGTCACAATGCATAGTATCATATATAAAAGTATGGTGTGTATGATACAATTAATACTACATGTTACTATGTCAACGATGCATGGTATCATGTACTAGTATCATAATCTTCTTATATTAATTGATTTGTAGAATCTCAATGCAGATCTATGTACAAGATTATTTAACATTAAATTTTCTAGTACTACGTGCTATGATACGGTATCTACCTATGATATTATAATCCTCTCTCTCATCTTTAATTGCAGTGCCACATCAGCTTTTTTGCAAGCATGAGATGCATGATAGTGTACTACCTATGATACTCCCATTGTGGGTAGTCTAAGGGGGCAATGTTAGACCTAATTAAGTGTTTGAGGTTAGTTATGGACCGCTGTTATACCTAATTGTGTTTGAGGTCAGTTAGGGACCTTATTATACATAATTAAGTGTTAGAGGTGAGTTCAAATAATAATATATAGTTGGGGTCTAAAGTTCACCAACGTATGCAACACACGAGCTGCCAAATGTGTACTTAATTAACCCTATTAGGGAAACACAAGATTATCTCATTCAACAAAATATTAGGAAAGTGTATCACAATTGTATTTATCCCTTATCTCTCTCATGTTAACCGAGACAAGAGTTCGTTCTAGGTCAGCTCTACGACAATTAGCGTCGCATGGGTGGTAACATAGGTGTGCAGTTGCGAAAGTTTTTTCCCAAGTTGTCGACTTCCTCAATCCACACTTAATATTTGTGCATGTGGGCCTAAGTATATGGTACTACTTAGTTCTATTCCTAGTATATATGTTGGGTGACTTAGAAAAATCATACTTCGTACATGATTCCTTCGAAAATCCTTTAGGGCTTCTTTGATTCATATTAGGTTGGTATAAGATAATAGGATTTAGATCTTATAGGAATATTTCCTACACTAGTAGTTTGATTCATATGAACATATCCAATAGGAAATAATCCTATAGGAATCATCAAGTAGTGCAAATCCTAGTATAGGATTAAATATTTGGTCCTACCTCATGGAAAAATTCATTTGGCGCAATCAAACGCAACTCATCTTATTATAGGATTTAACTACACATGTCATCCCAAATCCCAATCCTACATTCCTACTCCTATGATTTCCCTATCCTGTGAATGAAAGGAGCCCTTAAAATCAAACTATCCCGCACCTCGTCGATTCGTATAAAACCGACTCTAGCCAACAACTCTTCGCCCGACCTTTCTTCTTCACCATCAGGCCACCACACACTGTCATTTTCCATTGCAACGCATTTAGGGTGTGTTCGGTTCCAGAACCAAGTGGAATGGAATGGAACCGTTCCGCACCTAGAGCCCATTCTTGTGTTCGGTTGTGGAATGGAACGGAACCGAGTGGTTCCTCGAAAGGGAATATTCTCCCCATATGCAGAATGCACCCATTCCACCGAATCGGTGGAATGTGGTGGAACGGCTGTTACTTAGCCGCTATTAATTACAAAGCACTTCACTAATCCAACCAAAAAAATTATTAGTTGTTGTTAATTATGATTTTGAGATTAAAAAGGCCATTTGCCACTATTAATTACGATATTTAGACAAAAGATTAAACTTTAACTTCATTCCGTTCTACTCTCCAAATTCCCCGACCATACAAAAAATAACATTAATTACGATTTTAAGATTAAAAAGGCCATTAGGCGTTGTTAATTACGATTTTAAGATTTAAAAGGCTATTTGCCATTGTTAATTACGATTCTTAGACAAAAGTTTAGTTTAACCACATTCCGTTCTGCTCTCCAATTCCTCCAACCGAACAAAAAACAGTACCATTCTGTACCTCCTTTTTGTCCAAACCGAACGCGGGGATGGAACCATTCCATTCCTCTGGAAAGGAACCATTCCTTACTAAAATCTTCTTGTGCCACCTCCCAGTTTAAAGGCCTACTCGCATAACCCTACAGCTCTGCACTCGCGTGGGCAACCGAACACACCTACATCATCAATGCCCCGCGTACTTATCCGCACCGCCTACAGCTCTGCACTCCTATGACCTATCCATGGCTGGGCAGTCAAAAAAAGCTGCGTCACCTGGGAAATCAACAAGCCACGCAAGCAAGTCGCAAGCATCATAAATTCCGAATCAATGCCTAGCTACAGTCTACCTGGCCTCCTCCCAACTCATTGTCCTTGAGGCCTTAACAAAGCCTTCTAAAAGGGTTTTATCAAAATATTCCATATGGATTAGTAAAAAAACGCACCTGCTAAAGATTCATATATGCCCCTAGGTTAAAAATATGCATCTCAAATTTGTATGGATACATATGTATCTCTGACTAAAATGCATGTATCAAGACATAAGTGAGACACCTATATATTTTCAAACGGGGATGTAGTAGTAGATTTTTTGGGTCATGTGTTGGCAATAAAAAATGGATTCCCCATTTCATCTGTGCACAAGGAGGGCAAAACGAGTGGTCTTTTGTGAAGTGTCTCTACCAATCTACAACCACTTCAATTTTCACATGTACGCTAGACCCTGAAAGATGTCCAAATCAAGTTGCAGTGTTTTATCTCGATCCACATCTACATATGGTTTTATAATTGAGCTTTATCCTAATGAATTCAAAATTAAACTGTATGAGTTTGCTTGTTTTTGTACCCACTTGGGAAGGGTTCATGCAGGATCTGTAGCGAACTTTCTTGTGAAGACATATTTTGGCACATACTGTATGTGAATCTTCTCACGGCCATCAACTTTGAATACTCAAGTTTTTTACTCCTATATATGCAAAATGATATCAGTGTACCATTTTACTTATTCACAATGTTGGCAAAAAATGTATTTTTATGCCCATCTATTTCCATTTTTTGATTTCTTTTTTGAATTTTCATGCCCATTTGTAGATTTGACCAAGATTTAAACAAGTTTAACACATGAAAAATGAAAAGGTAAGCATGGATCCTTCTTAGACACTCTAAAATGAAGCTTTTGGGAGGTTCTTGAAATTTCCAAGTTTGAAACCCAAAACCACTTCTTCTCTTCATGTTTGACTACATAAGATAGAGTTTAGGGTTAGGGGTAGATACATGATTTTTCTTGTTTGAATATGTCTAGACCTTGTTTATCAACTTTAATGCTTACTATATGACATAAGAAGACTATGTGCTTTGGTTTTTCATTTTTCTGTTTTTTTATATTTTATGCCCATTTGAATCTTGGTCAAATCCTAGGTTTGACCAGGATTTAAACAAGTTTAAAACATGAAAACGACTTCTCTTCGTGCTTGACTTCTTATTCACTCCAAAATGAAGCTTTTGGAAGGGTTTTTGAAATTTCCATGTTTGAAACCCAAAACGACATCTCTTCGTGCTTGACTTCATAAGATAGAGTTTAGGGTTAGGGGTAGATACATGATTTTTCTGGTTTGAATATGTCTAGACCTTGTTTATCAACTTGAATGCTTGCTATATGACATCAGAAGACTATGTGTTTGGTTTTTATTTTTTTGAATTTGTTATGCCCATTTGAATCCTGGTCAAATCCTAGGTTTGACCAAGATTTAAACAAGTATAAAACATGAAAATGAAAAGTAAGCCTGGATCCTTCTTATTCACTCCAAAATGAAGCTTTTGGGAGGGTTTTTGAAATTTCCATGTTTGAAACCCAAAACGACTTCTCTTCGTGATTGACTTCATAAGACAGAGTTTAGGGTTAGGGGTAGATACCGGATTTTTCTGGTTTGAATATGTCTAGACCTTGTTTATCAACTTGAATGCTTGCTATATGACATCAGAAGACTATGTGTTTGGTTTTTGTTTTTTGAATTTGTTATGCCCATTTGAATCTTAGTCAAATCCTAGGTTTGAATATATATGTCTAGACCTTGTATATCAACTTGAATGCTTACTATACATATGACATAAGAATGCTATGTGCTTTGGTTTTTCATTCTTTTCATTTTTTCTGAATTTTTAGGGCCATTTGAATCTTGGTCAAATCCTTGGTTTGACCAAGATTTAAACAAGTTTAAAACATGAAAATGAAAAGGGAAGTCTGTATCCTTCTTAGTCACTCTAAAATGAAGCTTTTGGGATGTTCTTGAAATTTCAATGTTTGAAACCCAAAACGACTTCCCTTCATGCTAGACTTCATAAGATCGACAGGGGGTAGATACATGATTTGTCTGGTTTGGATATATCTAGACCTTGTTTATCAACTTGATTGCTTACGATATGACATAAGAAGACTATGTGATTTGGTTTTTCATTTTTCTGTTTTTTAATTATTTTTCTGCCCATTTGAATCTTGGTCAAATCCTAGGTTTGAACAAGATTTAGACAAGTTTAACACGTGAAATTAAACGAATAAGTAAGCATTGATCCTTCTTAGTCACTCCAAAATGTACCAATTGATAGTGTTAACTTTGCTTCATGGAAAAAATAATGTCATGTAAATGAGTTAACTTGGATTTCCTACCCTTGAATCCATAGGAAACTTTGTTCTAATGCACTATAATAATCAACCGAGTTTTTACACCAACAGGTCTGTCACTTACGTGTGGTGCCCACGCGTGTGGTCCCACACTTCAGTGAGCACAAGTCACGTGCAATAGGTACGCCAACTCCCAACCATCTTCTTTGTCAAGAGAAGACGCATCATGGAAGTCCGTGGGTCCTTCTGGATCCTTCGGTTGTCCCTCTCACAAAAAAATCTCTCTCATTCTCGGCCTCGCTCGACTCGCTCACTCTCTCGCTCGCACGTCCTGCGTGACAAACCCACTGCAGTCAACATCATCACCATCACCCGAAAAAGGGGAGACACCATAATGCTCTGCTTTTTCTCTCCTTCCGAGTGATCCCTCTTCCTCCGAGTTTCACTCGACGGGCAAACGCACATCTGCTGCATAGTAATAATAAAAAGGTAGAAAAATCGATATACGAATCTATAATTAAATAGGTTAAACTAGGGTTTTCCCAGTACTACAGATCAAGGTTCAAAAAATCCAACTACGGGGTTCGAACAACACGATTCTAATCCAAGAACTTTTTCGACCTCATCCAAGTGGCCTCAAACTATAGGGTTAGCATCTAGTGCAGTATGTGTGAAAATGTATGCACTATGTGTGCTATAACTTGTATGTCTTTCAAATTTGAACCAAATTTGAATAAGTTTGAAATATTTGAAATGGGGCTTTTGGCTTAAACGTTTGAAACTCAAAACGATTCTCTTCATGCTAGACTTCATAAGACCGAGTTTAGGGTTAGGGGTAGATACATGATTTGTCTGGTTTGAATATGTCTAAACCTTGTTTATCAACTTTAATGCTAACTTCTCAGTCACTCTAAAATGAAGTTTTTGGGAGGTTTTTGAAATTTCCATCTTTGAAACCCAAAACCACTTCTCTTCATGCTTGACTTCATAAGACAAAGTTTAGGGTTAGGGGGTATAGATACATGATTTGTATGGTTTGAATATGTCCAAACCTTGTTTATCAACTTGAATATGCTTACTATATGACATAAGAAGACTATGTACTTTGGTTTTTAATTTTTCTGATTTTTTTAATTTTCTGCGCATTTGAATCATATCTTGGTCAAATCCTAGGTTTGACCAAGATTTAGACAAGTTTAACACGTGAAAACGAGTAAGTAAGCATGGATCCTTCTTAGTCACTCTAAAATGAAGCTTTTGGGAGGTTCTTGAAATTTCCATGTTTGAAACCCAAAACCACTTCTCTTCATGATTGACTTCCATAAGATCGACAGATCAGTTTAGGGTTAGGGGTAGATATATACATGATTTTTTGGTTTGAATATGTCTAGACCTTGTTTATCAACTTGAATGCTTACTATACATATGACATAAGAATGCTATGTGCTTTGGTTTTTCATTCTCTTTTTGAATTTTTTCTAAATTTTTAGGCCCATTTGAATCTTGGTCAAATCCTTGGTTTGACCAAGATTTAAACAAGTTTAAAACATGAAAATGAAAAGGGAAGTCTGTATCCTTCTTAGTCACTCTAAAATGAAGCTTTTGGGATGTTCTTGAAATTTCAATGTTTGAAACCCAAAACGACTTCCCTTCATGCTAGACTAGCTTCATAAGATCGACAGGCCGGGGGTAGATACATGATTTGTCTGGTTTGGATATATCTAGACCTTGTTTATCAACTTTAATGCTTACTATATGACATATATAAGAAAACTATTGCTTTGGTTTTTCCTTTTTCTGTTTTTTTTAAATTTTGATGCCCATTTGAATCATGTCAAATCCTAGGTTTGACCAAGATAATTTAAACAAGTTTAAAACATGAAAATGAAAAGGGAAGCATGTATCCTTCTTAGTCACTCTAAAATGAAGCTTTTGGGAGGTTTTTGAAATTTCCATGTTTGAAACCCAAAACCACTTCTCTTCACATGCTTGACTTCATAAGACAGAGTTTAGGGGTTAGGGGTATAGATACATGATTTGTCTGGTTGAATATGTCTAGACCTTGTTTATCAACTTTAATGCTTACTATATGACATAAGAAAACTATTGCTTTGGTTTTTTTTTTTTGATTTTTTTTCAATTTTGATGCCCATTTGAATCTTGTCAAATCCTAGGTTTGACCAAGATTTAAACAAGTTTAAAACATGAAAATGAAAAGGGAAGCATGTAACCTTCTCAGTCACTCTAAAATGAAGTTTTTGGGAGGTTTTTGATATTTCCATGTTTGAAACCCGAAACCACTTCTCTTCATGCTTGACTTCATAAGACAGAGTTTAGGGTTAGGGGTAGATACATGATTTGTATGGTTTGAATATGTCCAAACCTTGTTTATCAACTTGAATATGCTTATGTGCTTTGGTTTTTTATTTTTCTGATTTTTTTGAATTTTATGCCCATAAATCTTGGTCAAATCCTAGGTTTGACCAGGATTTAAACAAGTTTAAAACATGAAATGAAAAGATAAGCCTGGATCCTTCTTAGTCACTCTAAAATGAAGCTTTTGGGAGGTTCTTGAAATTTCCATATTTGAAACCCAAAACCACTTCTCTTCATGATTGACTTCATAAGACATAGTTTAATTAGAGTTTTAGGGGTAGATATATACATGATTTTTCTGGTTTGAATATATATGTCTAGACCTTGTTAGGGGTAGATACATGATTTGTCTGGTTTGAATATGTCTAAAACTTGTTTATCAACTTTAATGCTAACTTCTCAGTCACTCTAAAATGAAGTTTTTGGGAGGTTTTTGAAATTTCCATCTTTGAAACCCAAAACCACTTCTCTTCATGCTTGACTTCATAAGACAATGTTTAGGGTTAGGGGTATAGATACATGATTTGTCTTGTTTGAATATGTCTAGACCTTGTTTATCAAACTTTAATGCTTACTATATGACATAAGAAAACTATTGCTTTGGTTTTTCTTTTTCTGATTTTTTTGAATTTTGATGCCCATTTGAATCTTGTCAAATCCTAGGTTTGACCAAGATTTAAACAAGTTTAAAACATGAAAATGAAAAGGGAAGCATGTAACCTTCTCAGTCACTCTAAAATGAAGTTTTTGGGAGGTTTTTGAAATTTCCATGTTTGAAACCCGAAACCACTTCTCTTCATGCTTGACTTCATAAGACAGAGTTTAGGGTTAGGGGTAGATACATGATTTGTATGGTTTGAATATGTCCAAACCTTGTTTATCAACTTGAATATGCTTATGTGCTTTGGTTTTTCATTTTTCTGATTTTTTGAATTTTATGCCCATAAATCTTGGTCAAATCCTAGGTTTGACCAGGATTTAAACAAGTTTAAAACATGAAATGAAAAGGTAAGCATGGATCCTTCTTAGTCACTCTAAAATGAAGCTTTTGGGAGGTTTTTGAAATTTCCATGTTTGAAACCCAAAACCACTTCTCTTCATGATTGACTTCATAAGACAGAGTTTAATTAGGGTTTTAGGGGTAGATATATACATGATTTTTCTGGTTTGAATATATAGGTCCCACCTTAGTGAGCATAAGTCACGCGGTAGGTACGCAAACTCCCAGCCATCTTCTTTGTCAAGAGAAGACGCATCGCATGCGTATTGGAAGTCTCTGGGTCCTTCAGGATCCTTCGGTTGTCCCTCTCACACACACACAAAAAAAAAATCTCTCTCATCTCCTCGCTCGCTCGCACCTCCTGCGCACTGACAAACCCTGCACAACAGTCAACATCACCAGAAAAAGAATATACACCATCAATAAGAGGGGCCCCGTGACTGCTCTCCCTTCTTCTCCTTCCGAGTGATTCCTCTTCCTCCGAGTTTCACTCGACGGGCAAACACACATGTGCTGCATAGTAATAATAAAAAAGTAAAAGAATCGACTACGAATCTATTATTAAATAGGTTAAACTAGGGTTTTCCCCAGTACTACAGATCAAGTTGAAAAAAAAATCCAACTACGGGGTTTGATTTTGGCCTACAAATAAAAAATTAAATAAGTTGAACTAGTATTCCTCTAAAAAATCATTTTGGTTTGCATTGTTTGATAATTTTCATAGCTAGAGTGCATCACAATTTTTTGATTTCATGCTTTGCTTTGCCAATTTTGATTTTTTCTAACCACCTTCTCTTTGATTTCAAATTTAGGTCAAACTATCGGTGCCTACTATGTGTTCTACTTGAATTGGATGCAGCATGCGCACATGATATGTTTTGCCATTGTTTTGGGCTTCCACACATCTTGGGGCATCCAAGTATTTAAGTTACCTTGTTTTTTAATTGTAATTCATGTACCCTTTCCTCCCAATTAAATTTTGGTTTTACATTTTTAAATTTTTTAAATTTTTATGCCCATTCTGATGTCATATAGTTAGCATTTAAGTTGATAAACAAGGTCTAGACATATTCAAACCGGAAAAATCATGTATCTACCCCTAACCCAAAACTCTGTCTTATCAAGTCAAGCACGAAGAGAAGTCGTTTTGGGTTTCAAACATGGAATTTTCAAAAACCCTCCAAAAAGCTTCATTTTGGAGTGACTAAGAAGGATGGAGGCTTACCTTTTTCATTTTCATGTTTTAAACATGTTTAAATCTTGGTCAAACCTATTATTTGACAAAGAATCAAATGGGCTTAAAATTTCAAAAAAATCAAAAAATGAAAAACCAAAGCATGCAGTCTTCTTATGTCATATATATATTACGCATTCAAGTTGATAAACAAGGTCTGGACATATTCAAACCAAAAAATCATGTATCTACCCCCTAACGCTAAACTCTGTCATATGAAGTCAAGCATATGAAGAGAAGTGATTTTGGGTTTCAAACATGGAAATTTCAGAAACCTCACAAAATTAGCTTCATTTTGGAGTGAATAAGAAGGATCAAGGCTTACTTTTTCGTTTTCATGTTTTAAACTTGTTTAAATCTTGGTTAAACCTAGGATTTGACCAAGATTCAATTGGGCATAAAAATTCAAAAAGAAATAAAGAAAATGAAAAACCAAAGCACATAAGCTTCTTATGTCATATAGCTAGTAAGCATTCAAGTTGATCAACGAAGTCCATACATATTTAAACAAGAAAAATCATGTATATATATGCCCTAACCCTAAACTCTGTCTTATGAAGTCAAGCACGAAAAGAAGTGGTTTTGGGTTTCATTTTTTGATTTATTTTTTGATTTTTATGCCCATTTGAATCTTGGTCAAATCCTATATCTGTTTTGACCAATATTTAAACAAGTTTAAAACATGAAAATGAAAAAGTAAGCATGGATGATCCTTCTATTATTCACTCCAAATGAAGCTTTTGGGAGGGTTTTTGAAATTTGCATGTGTTTGAAACCCAAAACCCATTCTCTTCGTGCTTGACTTTATAAGATATATATATAGAGTTTAGGGTTAGGGGTAGATACATGATTTTTCTGGTTTGAATATGTCTAGACCTTGGTTTATCAACTTGAATGCTTTTACTATATGACATAAGAAGACCATGTGCTTTGGGTTTTTTTTTGGATTTCTCTTTTGAAATTTTATGCCCTTTTGAATATTGGTCAAAACCTAGGTTTGACAAAGATTTAAACAAGATTAAAACATGAAAATGAAAAAGTAAGCCTTGATCCTTCTTATTAACTCCAAAATGAAGGTTTTTGGGAGGGTTTTTGAAATATCCATGTTTGAAACCCAAAACCACTTCTCTTCGTGCAGAGTTTAGGGTTAGGGGTAGCTAGACACATGAATTTTCTGGTTTGAATATGTCTAGACCTTGTTTATCAACTTGAATGCTTACTATTTATATGACATAATTAAGGAGAGTACATGCTTTTGGTTTTTCATTTTTTTCATTTTCTATTTTATTTTCTTATGTCATAAAGTAAGCATTCAATTAAGTTGATAAACAAGGTCTAGACATATTCAAACCAGAATATTATACTGCATTAGTACAAAAAGTTTCCTATGGATTCATCAAGGGTAGTAAAGCCAAGTTAACTCATTGTCATGACTAAGAAGGATCCATGCTTACTTTTTCATTTTCATGTTTTAAACTTGTTTAAATCTTGGTCAAACCTAGGATTTGACCAAGATTCAAATGGTCATAAAAAATCAAACAAAATCAAGAAAATCAAAAACCAAACCACATAGTCTTCTTATGTAATATACTAAGCATTCAAGTTGATCAACGAAGTCTAGACATATTCAAACCAGAAAAATCATGTATCTACCCCCTAACCCTAAACGTTGTCTTATGAAGTCAAGCATGAAGAGAAGAAGTGGTTTTGGGTTTCAAACATGGAAATTTCAAAAACCCACCCAAAAGCTTCATTTTGGAGTGACTAAGAAGGATCCAAGCTTACTTTTTCATTTTCATGTTTCAAACTTGTTTAAATCTTTGTCAAACCTAGGATTTGACCAAGATTCAAATGGGCATAAAAATTCAAAAAAGAAATCAAAAAAATGAAACACCAAAGCACATAAACTTCTTATGTCATATAGTAATTAAGCATTCATGTTGATCAACAAAGTCTATATATATTTAAACAATAAAAATCATGTATATATACCCCCAAACCCAAAACCTCTTCTCTTCACATGCTTGACTTCATAAGACAGAGTTTAGGGGTTAGGGGTATAGATACATGATTTGTCTGGTTTGAATATGTCTAGACCTTGTTTATCAACTTGAATGCTTACTATATGACATAAGAAGACTATGTGATTTGGTTTTTCATTTTTCTGTTTTTTAATTATTTTTCTGCCCATTTGAATCTTGGTCAAATCCTAGGTTTGAACAAGATTTAGACAAGTTTAACACGTGAAATTAAACGAATAAGTAAGCATTGATCCTTCTTAGTCACTCCAAAATGTACCAATTGATAGTGTTAACTTTGCTTCATGGAAAAAATAATGTCATGTAAATGAGTTAACTTGGATTTCCTACCCTTGAATCCATAGGAAACTTTGTTCTAATGCACTATAATAATCAACCGAGTTTTTACACCAACAGGTCTGTCACTTACGTGTGGTGCCCACGCGTGTGGTCCCACACTTCAGTGAGCACAAGTCACGTGCAATAGGTACGCCAACTCCCAGCCATCTTCTTTGTCAAGAGAAGACGCATCAGGATGCGTATTGGAAGTCTGTGGGTCCTTCTGGATCCTTCGGTTGTCCCTCTCACAAAAAAACAAATCTCTCTCATTCTCGGCCTCGCTCGACTCGCTCGCTCGCTCGCACCTCCTGCGCACTGACAAACCCTGCACAACAGTCAACATCACCAGAAAAAGAATATACACCATCAATAAGAGGGGCCCCGTGACTGCTCTCCCTTCTTCTCCTTCCGAGTGATTCCTCTTCCTCCGAGTTTCACTCGACGGGCAAACACACATGTGCTGCATAGTAATAATAAAAAAGTAAAAGAATCGACTACGAATCTATTATTAAATAGGTTAAACTAGGGTTTTCCCCAGTACTACAGATCAAGTTGAAAAAAAAATCCAACTACGGGGTTTGATTTTGGCCTACAAATAAAAAATTAAATAAGTTGAACTAGTATTCCTCTAAAAAATCATTTTGGTTTGCATTGTTTGATAATTTTCATAGCTAGAGTGCATCACAATTTTTTGATTTCATGCTTTGCTTTGCCAATTTTGATTTTTTCTAACCACCTTCTCTTTGATTTCAAATTTAGGTCAAACTATCGGTGCCTACTATGTGTTCTACTTGAATTGGATGCAGCATGCGCACATGATATGTTTTGCCATTGTTTTGGGCTTCCACACATCTTGGGGCATCCAAGTATTTAAGTTACCTTGTTTTTTAATTGTAATTCATGTACCCTTTCCTCCCAATTAAATTTTGGTTTTACATTTTTAATTTTTTTAAATTTTTATGCCCATTCTGATGTCATATAGTTAGCATTTAAGTTGATAAACAAGGTCTAGACATATTCAAACCGGAAAAATCATGTATCTACCCCTAACCCAAAACTCTGTCTTATCAAGTCAAGCACGAAGAGAAGTCGTTTTGGGTTTCAAACATGGAATTTTCAAAAACCCTCCAAAAAGCTTCATTTTGGAGTGACTAAGAAGGATGGAGGCTTACCTTTTTCATTTTCATGTTTTAAACATGTTTAAATCTTGGTCAAACCTATTATTTGACAAAGAATCAAATGGGCTTAAAATTTCAAAAAAATCAAAAAATGAAAAACCAAAGCATGCAGTCTTCTTATGTCATATATATATTACACATTCAAGTTGATAAACAAGGTTTGGACATATTCAAACCAAAAAATCATGTATCTACCCCCTAACGCTAAACTCTGTCATATGAAGTCAAGCATATGAAGAGAAGTGGTTTTGGGTTTCAAACATGGAAATTTCCATGCTTGAAACCAAAAACCACTTCTCTTCATGCATGCTTGACTTCATAAGACAGAGTTTAGGGTTAGGTGGTAGATACATGATTTTCCTGGTTTGAATATGTGTAGACCTTGTTTATCAAATTAATTGAATGCTTACTATATAACATAAGAGAAGACCTTGTTTTTTTTTGAATTTTTATACCCATTTGAATCTTTGTCAAATCCTTGGTTCCACCAAGATTTGAATAAGTTAAAAACATGAATATGAAAAAGTAAGCATGTATGCTTCTTAGTCACTTCAAAATGAAGCTCTTGGGAGGGTTTTTGAATTTCCATGTTCGAAACCAAAAACCACATATCTTCATGCTTGACTTCATGAAACAGAGTTTAGGGTTAGGGGTAGATACATGCATGATTTTTCTTGTTTGAATATGTCTAGAACTTGTTTATCAACTTAATTGAATGCCTACTATATAACATAAGAAGACCTTTTTTGTTTTTTTAATTTTTATACCCATTTGAATCTTGGTCAAATCCTAGGTTTCACCAAGATTTGAATAAGTTTAAAACATGAATATGAAAAAGTAAGCATGCATGTATGCTTCTTAATTAATCACTTCGAAATGAAGCTCTTGGGAGGGTTTTTGAAATTTCCATGTTTGAAACCAAAAACCACATATCTTCATGCATGCGCTTGACTTCATGAGACAGAGTTTAGTGTTAGGGGGTAGATACATGATTTCTCTCGTTTGAATATGTCTAGACCTTGTTTATCAACTTAATTGAATGCTTACTATATGACATAAGAAGACTATGTGCCTTGATTTTTCATTTTTTTAAAATTTTGCCCATTTGAATCTTGGCCAAATCCTAGGTTTGACCATGATTTAAACAAGTTTAAAACATGAATATGAAAAATTAAGCATGTATCCTTCATAGTCACTCCAAAATGAAGCTCTTGAGAGGGTTTTTGAAATTTCCATGTTTGAAACCAAAAAACCACGTACTTCTCTTCATGCTTGACTTCATAAGACAGAGTTTGGGGATAGGGGTAGCTTGATACATGAATTTTCTTGTTTGAATATGTCTAGACCTTGTTTATCAACTTAATTGAATGCTTACTAGATGACATAAGATGACTATGTGCATTGGTTTTTCATTTTTTTTGAATTTTTATGCCCATTTGAATCTTGGTCAAATCCTAGGTTTGACCATGATTTAATCAAGTTTAAAACATGAATATGAAAAATTAAGCATCTATCCTTCTTAGTCACTCCAATATGTAGCTCTTGGGAGGGTTTTTGAAATTTCCATGCTTGAAAACCAAAAACCACTTCTCTTCATGCATGCTTGACTTCATAAGACATAGTTTAGGGTTAGGGGGTAGATACATGATTTTCCTACTAGTTTGAATATGTCTAGACCTTGTTTATCAATTTAATTGAATGCTTACTATATGACATGAGCAGACCTTGGTTTTAATTTTTTATACCCATTTGAATCTTCGTCAAATCCTAGGTTTGTTGACCAAGATTTGAACAAGTTTAAAACATGATTATGAAAAAGTAAGCATGTATGCGTCTTAATAATTAGTCACTCCAAAATGAAGCTCTTGGGAGGGTTTTTGAAATTTCCATGTTTGAAACCAAAAACCACTTCTTCTCTTCATGCTTGACTTCATAATAAGTCAGGGTTTAGGGATATATAGGGGTAGATACATGATTTTTCTGGTTTGATATGTCTAGACCTTGTTTATCAACTTAATTTAATGCTTACTATATGACATAAGAAGACTATGTGCCTTGATTTTTCATTTTTTAAATTATGCCCATTTGAATCTTGGTCAAATCCTAGGTTTGACCATGATTTAAACAAGTTTAAAACATGAATATGAAAATTAAGCATGTATCCTTCGTAGTCACTCGAAAATGAAGCTCTTGAGAGGGTTTTTGAAATTTCCATGTTTGAAACCAAAAAACCACGTACTTCTCTTCATGCTTGACTTCATAAGACAGAGTTTGGGGATAGGGGTAGCTTGATACATGAATTTTTGGTTTGAATATGTCTAGACCTTGTTTATCAACTTAATTGAATGCTTACTAGATGACATAAGATGACTATGTGCATTGGTTTTTCATTTTATTGTTTTTTTTTGAATTTTTATGCCCATTTGAATCTTGGTCAAATCCTAGGTTTGACCATGATTTAAACAAGTTTAAAACATGAATATGAAAAATTAAGCATGTATCCTTCGTAGTCACTCCAAAATGAAGCTCGATCTTGAGAGGGTTTTTGAAATTTCCATGTTTGAAACCAAAAAACCACGTACTTCTCTTCATGCTAGACTTCATAAGACAGAGTTTGGGGTTAGGGGTAGCTTGATACATAAATTTTCTGGTTTGAATATGTCTAGACATTGTTTATCAACTTAATTGAATGCTTACTAGATGACATAAGATGACTATGTGCATTGGTTTTTCATTTTTTTTGAATTTTTATGCCCATTTGAATCTTGGTCAAATCCTAGGTTTGACCATGATTTAATCAAGTTTAAAACATGAATATGAAAAATTAAGCATCTATCCTTCTTAGTCACTCCAATATGTAGCTCTTGGGAGGGTTTTTGAAATTTCCATGCTTGAAAACCAAAAACCACTTCTCTTCATGCATGCTTGACTTCATAAGACATAGTTTAGGGTTAGGGGGTAGATACATGATTTTCCTCTAGTTTGAATATGTCTAGACCTTGTTTATCAATTTAATTGAATGCTTACTATATGACATGAGCAGACCTTGGTTTTAATTTTTTTATACCCATTTGAATCTTCGTCAAATCGTAGGTTTGTTGACCAAGATTTGAACAAGTTTAAAACATGAATATGAAAAGGTAAGCATGTATGCTTCTTAATTAGTCACTCCAAAATGAAGCTCTTGGGAGGGTTTTTGAAATTTCCATGATTGAAACCAAAAACCACTTCTCTTCATGCTTGACTTCATAAGTCAGGGTTTAGGGATATATAGGGGGTAGATACATGATTTTTCTGGTTTGAATATGTCTAGAGCTTGTTTTTCAACTTGAATGCTTACTATATGACATACGAAGACTATTTGCTAACGGAGGGAGTAAGCACTCTAGCTATGAAAAGTACCAAACGATGCATACCAAAATGATTTTTTAGAGGAATACTAGTTCGGATTATATAATTTTATATTAGCAGGCCAAAATCGAACCCCGTAGTTGGATTTTCAGAAATTGATCCGTAGTACTGGGCAAAACCCTAGTTTAGCTTATTTAATAATAGATTCGTAGGTCGATTTTTTTACGTTATTATTATTATTACTAGGCAGCACATGTGTTTGCCCGTCCAGTGAAACTCTTTCATTTCATTTTTCTTTTCCGCAAGGTCGGGAGTCGGAGGAAGAGGGATCACACGGGAGGAGACGAAGGGAGAGCAGTCACGGGGCCCCACTTATTTATGGTGTCTATCCTTTTTCTGGTGATGTTGACTGTTGTGCAGGGTTGTCAGTGCGCAGGGGGGTGCGAGCGAGCGAGAAAGGCCGAGAATGAGAGAGATGTTTTTTTAGAGGGACAACCGAACGATCCTGAAGGACCCAGATTTCCAATACGCATCAGAGCGCAGTTTACAGCAGGACACAAAATAAACAGGAAATTACGTCTAAATCCCTAAGATTTACATGGTAGACCCCATGCTGAAAGCAAGAAATGCGATCGGGTCCTTAATAGGCACCGTCCGGATTGATCCTCGTCGCAGCCGGGGACGAACCACTTGGCGCGACCAAATCGCCATGGCTACAGAGCCTGCACACCATGGCCTACGAGCTGAGCTAGAAACGACCTGCCAAAACCGGCAGCCAACGGAGGTGGATAAGAGAGAGAGAGAGAGAGAGAGAGTGTGTGTGTGTTGATGCCTCTCTCTTGACAAAGAAGATGGCTGGGAGTTTGCCTACCTAGCGTACGTGACTTGTGCTCACTGAAGTGTGGGACCTCACGCATGGGAACCACACGTAAGTGACAGACTTGTTGCTCTAATAACTCGGGTGATCATTATACTGTATTAGTACATAGTTTCCTATGGATCCTTCTTAGTCACTCCAAAATGAAGCTCTTTGGGAGGGTTTTTGAAATTTCCATGTTTGAAACCAAAAATAAGAAGACTATGTGCCTTGATTTTTCATTTTTTAAAATTTTGCCCATTTGAATCTTGGTCAAATCCTAGGTTTGACCATGATTTAAACAAGTTTAAAACATGAATATGAAAAATTAAGCATGTATCCTTCATAGTCACTCCAAAATGAAGCTCTTGAGAGGGTTTTTGAAATTTCCATGTTTGAAACCAAAAAACCACGTACTTCTCTTCATGCTTGACTTCATAAGACAGAGTTTGGGGTTAGGGGTAGCTTGATACATGAATTTTCTGGTTTGAATATGTCTAGACATTGTTTATCAACTTAATTGAATGCTTACTAGATGACATAAGATGACTATGTGCATTGGTTTTTCATTTTTTTTGAATTTTTATGCCCATTTGAATCTTGGTCAAATCCTAGGTTTGACCATGATTTAATCAAGTTTAAAACATGAATATGAAAAATTAAGCATCTATCCTTCTTAGTCACTCCAATATGTAGCTCTTGGGAGGGTTTTTGAAATTTCCATGCTTGAAAACCAAAAACCACTTCTCTTCATGCATGCTTGACTTCATAAGACATAGTTTAGGGTTAGGGGGTAGATACATGATTTTCCTACTAGTTTGAATATGTCTAGACCTTGTTTATCAATTTAATTGAATGCTTACTATATGACATGAGCAGACCTTGGTTTTAATTTTTTATACCCATTTGAATCTTCGTCAAATCGTAGGTTTGTTGACCAAGATTTGAACAAGTTTAAAACATGAATATGAAAAAGTAAGCATGTATGCGTCTTAACTAGTCACTCCAAAATGAAGCTCTTGGGAGGGTTTTTGAAATTTCCATGTTTGAAACCAAAAACCACTTCTTCTCTTCATGCTTGACTTCATAAGTCAGGGTTTAGGGATATATAGGGGGTAGATACATGATTTTTCTGGTTTGATATGTCTAGACCTTGTTTATCAACTTAATTGAATGCTTACTATATGACATAAGAAGACTACGTGACTTGTGCTCACTGAAGTGTGGGACCTCACGCATGGGAACCACACGTAAGTGACAGACTTGTTGCTCTAATAACTCGGGTGATCATTATACTGTATTAGTACATAGTTTCCTATGGATCCTTCTTAGTCACTCCAAAATGAAGCTCTTTGAGAGGGTTTTTGAAATTTCCATGTTTGAAACCCAAAACAACTTCTCTTCATGCTTGACTTCATAAGACAGAGTTTAGGGTTAGGGGTAGATACATGATTTGTCTGGTTTGAATACGTCTAGACCTTGTTTATCAACTTTAATGCTTACTATATGACATAAGAAGACTATGTGCTTCGGTTTTTCATTTTTCTGATTTTTTTATTTTTGATGCCCATTTGAATCTTGGTCAGATCCTAGGTTTTAAAAAGATTTAAACAAGTTTAAAACATGAAAATGAAAAAGGAAGCATTTATCCTTCTTAGTCACTCTAAATGAAGTTTTTGGGAGTTTTTTGAAATTTCCATGTTTGAAACCCAAAACCACTTCTCTTCATGCTTGACTTCATAAGACATAGTTTAGGGTTAGGGGTACATACATGATTTGTATGTTTTGAATATGTCTAGACCTTGTTTATCAACTTGAATGCGTACTATATGACATAAGAAAACTACGTATGTGCTTTGGTTTTTCATTTTTCTGTTTTTTTTGAATTTTCTGCCCATTTGAATCTCTGTCAAATCCTAGGTTTGACCAAGATTTAAACAAGTTTAACACGTGAAAACGAAAAGGTAAGCATGGATCCTTCTTAGTCACTCCAAAATGTACCAATTGATAGATGTGTTAACTTTGCTTCATGGAAAAAATAATGTCATGTAAATGAGTTAACTTGGATTTCCTACCCTTGAATCCATAGGAAACTTTGTTCTAATGCACTATAATAATCAACCGAGTTTTTACAGGTCTGTCACTTACGTGTGGTGCCCATGCGTGAGGTCCCACACTTCAGTGAGCACAAGTCACGTGCAATAGGTACGCACACTCCCAGCCATTTTCTTTATCAAGAGAAGACGCATCGGGATGCGTATTGGAAGTCTGGGTCATTCAGGATCCTTCGGTTGTCCCTCTCACAAAAAAAATCTCTCTCATTCTCGGCCTCGCTCGACTCACTCGCTCGCTCGCACCTCCTGCTCACTGACAAACCCTACAGTCAACATCATCACCGAAAAAGGGGAGACACCATAATGCTCTCCCTCCTTCTTCTCTCCTTCCGAGTGATCCCTCTTCCTCCGAGTTTCACTCGACGGGCAAACACATATGTGCTGCATAGTAGAGTAATAATAAAAAGGTACGTAGAAAAATCGACCTACGAATCTATAATTAAATAGGTTAAACTAGGGTTTTGCCCAGTACTACAGATCAAGGTTCAAAAAAATCCAACTACGGGGTTCGAACAACCCCATTTCTAATCAAAGAATTTTTTCGACGTCATCCAAATGGCCTCAAACTATAGCATGGGCGGATCCAGACTATAGCCAAGGGGGGCAGCCGCCCCCACTCAATTTTCTGAAACCTTGTACTTAGAAATATGTTAAGCTAAAGGCTGGTTTGCCCGCACTTAGAAATGATATTTGCATCACTTATCATATGTTTGCCCATTTGAATCTTGTCAAATCCTAGATTTGACCAAGATAATTTAAACAAGTTTAAAACATGAAAATGAAAAGGCAAGCTTGTATCCTTCTTAGTCACTCTAAAATGAAGTTTGGGGAGGTTTTTGAAATTTCCATGCTTGAAACCAAAAACCACTTCTCTTCATGCTTGACTTCATAAGACAAAGTTTAGGGTTAGGGGGTAGATACATGATTTTTCTCGTTTGAATATGTCTAGACCTTGTTATCAACTTAATTGAATGCTTACTATATATATGACATAAGAAGACTATGTGCATTGGTTTTTCATTTTATTGTTTTTTTTAATTTTATGCCCATTTGAATCTTGGTCAAATCCTAGGTTTGACCATGATTTAAACAAGTTTAAAACATGAATATGAAAATTAAGCATGTATCCTTCGTAGTCACTCCAAAATGAAGCTCTTGAGAGGGTTTTTGAAATTTCCATGTTTGAAACCAAAAAACCACGTACTTCTCTTCATGCTTGACTTCATAAGACAGAGTTTGGGGTTAGGGGTAGCTTGATACATGATTTTTCTCGTTTGAATATGTCTAGACCTTGTTATCAACTTAATTGAATGCTTACTATATATATGACATAAGAAGACTATGTGCATTGGTTTTTCATTTTATTGTTTTTTTAATTTTATGCCCATTTGAATCTTGGTCAAATCCTAAGTTTGACCATGATTTAAACAAGTTGAAAACATGAATATGAAAAATTAAGCATATATCCTTCTTAGTCACTCCAAAATGAAGCTCTTGGGAGGGTTTTTGAAATTTCCATGTTTGAAACCAAAAACCACATATCTTCATGCTTGACTTCATGAGATAGAGTTTAGGGTTAGGGGTAGATACATGATTTCTCTGGTTTGAATATATCTAGACCTTGTTTATCAACTTAATTGAATGCTTACTATGTGACATAAGAAGACTATGTGCCTTGATTTTCCATTTTTTGTTTTTTCTGAATTTTTATGCCCATTTGAATCTTGGTCAAATCCTAGGTTTGACCATGATTTAAACAAGTTTAATAAAACATGAATATGAAAAATTAAGCATATATCCTTCTTAGTCACTCCAAAATGTAGATCTTGGTAGGGTTTTTGAAATTTCCATGTTTGAAACCAAAAACACGACTTCTCTTCATGCATGCTTGACTTCATAAGACAGAGTTTAGGGCTAGGGGTAGCTAGATACATGATGTTTCTGGTTTGAATATGTCTAGACCTTGTTTATCAACTTAATTGAATGCTTACTATATGACATAAGAAGACTACGTGCCTTGGTTTTTCATTTATTTTCATTTATTTTGAATTTTTATGCCCATTTGAATCTTGGTCAAATCCTAGGTTTGACCATGATTTAAACTAGTTTAAAACATAAATATGAAAAATTAAGCATCTATCCTTCTTAGCCACTCCAAAATGAAGCTCTTGGGAGGGTTTTTGAAATTTCCATGATTGAAACCAAAAACCACTTCTCTTCATGCTTGACTTCATAAGTCAGGGTTTAGGGATATATATATAGGGGGTACATACATGATTTTTCTGGTTGGAATATGTCTAGAACTTGTTTTTCAACTTGAGCTTATCTAGAGCTTGTTTTTAAATTTTTTATACCCATTTGATTCTTCATCAAATCCTAGGTTTGTTGACCTAGATTTGAACAAGTTTAAAACATGAATATGAAAAGGTAAGCATGTATGCTTCTTAATTAGTCACTCCAAAATGAAGCTCTTGGGAGGGTTTTTGAAATTTCCATGATTGAAACCAAAAACCACTTCTCTTCATGCTTGACTTCATAAGTTAGGGTTTAGGGATATATAGGGGGTAGATACATCATGATTTTTCTGGTTTGAATATGTCTAGAGCTTGTTTATCAACTTAATTGAATGCTTACTATATGACATAAGAAGACTATGTGCCTTGATTTTTCATTTTTTTAAATTATGCCCATTTGAATCTTGGTCAAATCCTAGGTTTGACCAAGATTTAAACAAGATTAAAACATGAAAATGAAAAATTAAGCCTTGATCCTTCTTATTCACTCCAAAATGAAGCTTTTGGGAGGGTTTTTGAGATATCCAGGTTTGAAACCCAAAACCACTTCTCTTCATGCATAGTTTAGGGTTAGGTGTAGATACATGAATTTTTGGTTTATAGTAAGCATTCAAGTTGATAAACAAGGTTTAGACATATTCAAACTAGAAAAATCATGTATATACCCCCTAAGGCTAAACTCTGTGATATATATGAAGTCAAGCATATAAGAGGAATGGTTTTGGGTTTCAAACATGGAAAATTCAAAAACCCTCCCAAAAGCTTCATTTTTTGAGTGAATAAGAAGGATCCAGGCTTACTTTTTCATTTTCATGTTACTGACTTGTTTAATTCTTGGTCAAACCTAGGATTTGACCAAGATTCAAATAGGCATAAAAATTCAATAAAGAATTCAAAAAATGAAAAACCAAAGCACATAATTAAGCTTCTTAAGTTATAGTAAGCATTCATGTTGATCAACGGAGTCTATACATATTTAAACATTAAAAATCATGTATATACCCCAACCCTAAACTCTTTCTAATGAAGTCAAGGACGAAGAGAAGTGGTTTTCGGTTTAATTTTTTATTTATTTTTTGAATTTTTATGCCCATTTGAATCTTGGTCAAATCCTAGCAGGTTTGACCAATATTTAAACAAGTTTAAAACATGAAAATGAAAAGTAAGTGTGGATCCTTCTTATTCACTCCAAAATGAAGCTTTTGGGAGGTTTTTTTAAATTTTCCATGTTCGAAACCCAAAATGATATCTCTCCGTGCTTTACTTCATAAGACAAAGTTTAGGGGTAGGGGGTAGATACATGATTTTTCTGGTTTGAATATGTCTAGACCTTGTTTATCAACTTGAATGCTTATTATGTGACATCAAAAGACTATGTGTTTAGTTTTTTTTTGAATTTGTTATGCCCATTTGAATCTTGGTCAAATCCTAGGTTTGACCAAGATTTAAACCAGTTTAAAACATGAAAATGAAAAGTAAGCCTGGATTCTTCTTAGTCACTCCAAAATGAAGCTTTTGGGAGGTTTTTTAAATTTCCATGTTTGAAACCCAAAACCACTTCTCTTAATGCTTGACTTCATAAGACAGAGTTTAGGGTTAGGGGCCAAGTATATACATGATTTTTCTTGTTTAAATATGTCTAGACTTTGTTTATCAACTTGAATGCTTACTATATGACATCAAAAGACTATGTGTTTGGTTTTGATTTTTTTGAATTTGTTATGTCCATTTGAATCTTGGTCAAATCCTAGGTTTGACCAAGATTTAAACCAATTTAAAACATGAAAATGAAAATGAAAGCCTGGATTCTTCTTAGTCACTCCAAAATGAAGCTTTTGGGAGTTTTTTCAATTTCCAATGTTTGAAACCCAAAACCACTTTTCTTCATGCTTGACTTCATAAGACAGAGTTTAGGGTTAGGGGGTATATACAATATTTTTCTGGTTTGAATATGTCTAGACTTCGTTGATCAACTGTAATGCTTACTATATGACATAAGAAGCTTATGTGCTTTGGTTTTTTTTTTGATTTCTTTTTTGAATTTTTATGCCCACTTGAATCCTGGTCAGATCCTTTGTTTGACCAAGATTTAAACAAGTTAAAACATGAAAATGAAAAAGTAAGCCTGGCTCCTTCTTAGTCATGAAAATGAGTTAACTTGGCTTTCCAACCCTTGAATCCATAGGAAACTTTGTACTAATGCAGTATAATAATCACCCGAGTTTTTACACCAACAGGTCTGTCACTTACGTGTGGTGCCCATGCGTGAGGTCCCAAACTTCAGTGAGCACAAGTCACATGCGGTAGGCAGGCAAAATACCCGATCAATCCGGGCGGTGGCTGTTAAGGACCCGATCGCATTTCTTGCTTTCAGACTGGGGTCTACCATGTAAAAGTTTGTTCCTTTTGGATGCATCACTCGTATTTGCAAGTTTTTTGGGGGTCCCGCAAATTCAGGGTAGCATCATGCCCCCCTTCCCACGCCAACACAAACAGAGTTCAACACAACCTAATTAAGCAAGGTTCAACACAGACATAGTTCAACAACCCCTAATTAAGCTAATAGGTTCACCACAAACGCTGCTGAGCAGCAAACATAAACAGAGTTCAACAAAAGATGCTGCTTTTGAAGCAGTAGGAGAGACAAACATGCACAACAGTTACGGAGTATATTTACCATCTTCTTCCTGTCGCCTCCTCCCGGTCCCGCTTCTTCTGCTTCTTGCTGCCCATACCTTTAATCTTTGGTGGCTTGGGCTTGGGAGGAGGCACACGACCGGTCTCGATAGCTTGGTTCAATTTCTTCCTTAGGAATAGCCCATAGGCCATGTGGTTGGCTATGAAGCCGGATCGGTTAACAGTTTCCCCAACTTTGAGACAGCCGGACCCACCGGCTTCGGCATGCTGCAGGACGCTTCGAAAGTCAACCTTTATGCTCTTTGTGCAGAAGGGGCAGCTGTTCCTGGCACCAGTCCAGGGTTCACTCCAATACTTGTCGAACTTCCCCGCCTTAAGCTTGTTGAGAGTGGCCCTGGCCTTCCTATGACGCGACTCGACATCGCTGTCAACCTCATCAGTAGCAACCTGATACATGCCAAATAAACAGGTGAAGCAAATATGTAGCAGTTGCAACTAATAATGAATATGAATCTAAAAAGATTCTGACGCTAATTCAAAACCCTATAGCGCAAAAAAAAGAGGGAGAGACCATAGAGCAAATCGATACAGGGCTATGTTGAATAAGGGAGAGAGGTGAATCGGATGTGAAGCAAATATGTAGCAGTTGCAACTAATACTGAATATGAATCTAAAAAGATTCTGACGCTAATTCAAAACGCTATAGCGCAAAAAAAAGAGGGAGAGACCATAGCGCAAATCGATACAGGGCTATGTTGAATAAGGGAGAGAGGTGAATCGGATGTGAAGCAAATATGTAGCAGTTGCAACTAATACTGAATATGAATCTAAAAAGATTCTGACGCTAATTCAAAACGCTATAGCGCAAAAAAAGAGGGAGAGACCATAGCGCAAATCGATACAGGGCTATGTTGAATAAGGGAGAGAGGTGAATCGGAACATACTTCCTCCCCCTCGTCGACGATATTCTCGTCGAAGGTCGGCGGCGGCGGTTCAAAGATGAGTTCAACCTCGTCCTCGTCATCTAGGGGATGCTTCCCAAGAGAGTGGACCCATCTACCAACAGCATCAGATGCCGATGAGCGACCGATGGCCCGACCTTCGGCAATGGCCTCCGCTTCGTCTTTGGCATCCGCTGCGGCGATGATCGCCGCCGTTGCGGCCATGCGTGCTGCGGTCGCGGCTCTGGACGCCTCCTCTGCGGCTAAGGCCAGCCGCGCGGCTTTCGCTTTCGCTGCGTTGACGGCGTCGGTTGGGCTCTCCATCGGTGGAATGGGAAGGGGAAGTGAAGAGAGGGTTTTTTCCTAGTCCGTGGAGAGAGGGAGAAGTGTGGACGTGAAATGGATAACTGACGATATTTCAAGATTTGGGAGACATAGCACGAACGGGCAGATGACAGCGCGTGGGTGCATTACCTCATACTGCCTCTGTCCTAGAAAGAGCGTACGTGTGGGTTTTCAAGGCATATTAAGGATTTTATTATTACATTGGGAAACTGTCATCGACCATCACTTTCCTCTTCAACTTTTCCACCTCCAATGATCTAAATGCATGTAGTAAATAAGAAAACCATATTATGCTAAATACTACTACCTCCATCCCAAAGCGTAAGGCTTATATTATTTTTAGAAGCTCAAACTATGTCAAGGTAAACTAAGATTTTACCAAAAATCATTATCATGCAAAATACAAAATTAATATCAATACATAGACAACGATTTTTTTTGGTATGGTATCTACAAAATATTATATTAGTTGATAGATTGTTCTAAATTTTCGTCAACCTTTACTTGCTTTGACTCTTAAAAAAAGACTTAAGCTTTGTGATGGAGGTAGTACGTACTAGTCGTGAAGAAACTATATCCCTCGTGATGAGAAAGAAATATTTTTTACTACCACTCTTTTGTGGACAAATTTTGAAGTGCATTGCAAAACGAGAAGTACACTCTTTTATGGACAAATTTTAACTCTACACCCATTATTTCAGGATGGAGGGAGTATAACCCAACTTGTTTTTTTCTTCTGGGCACTACACTGCTTTTTCCCTGTGCAATGCTTGGTTCTACCCTTTTTCTCAATGTAATGGTCACTTTAAGTCATTTTTTCCCACACACATTTATTTTGTACTTCTCTACAGTGTTGACCGTGCTACTACTATTTGTGTTAGTGCGCCAAAAACAAAATGTTATTTTCTAAGTGCCAAATTAATCTAGGGCGTTGGTTGTGAATCGGTGAACAAAAAAGAGATAGCCCAAAAGAGGAACACACCAAGGTACAAAAACTAGCATATATGCATGTTTCTATGTACATATATATGACCCTGGGTTTGTAGATAAAAAACATTCATATATGCGCTTACTATTAATATACATAAGTTTATGCTGATTCTCTTGGTTTAGGTATATATATGGTTAGGCATCACTACTAATTCAGAAAAAACAAAAATGTAACTCTTCAAGTGAAGTCATTTTAAGTGACCTAACAACTAAAATTCATATATAGGATTTGTATAGGAATTATGTAGGATTTAGATCACATGTGAATTTTCCCCACACTAGTTGTTTGATTCATAGGAACATATCCTATAGGAATCTTGCAGTGCAAATCCTATAAGAATAAAACATTAGGTCATACCTCATGGAAAATTTCCTTTGGCACAATCAAACACAACTCATCTTCCTATATGATTCAACTAGCCATTAAATCTCAATCCTATGTTTTTCATATTTCTATGGTTTTCCCATCCTATGAATCAAAGGAGCCTTAGGGCTTATATCTTTTTTTAGAAAGGCAAACTATGTTAAGATTGGCCAAGTTTTACGAAAAACCTTTAACATGCAAAATACAAAGTTGAGTCATTTCGTTTGAATCGGAGGGAGTACATTTGACGTTATGGTACTATTTGACAGCTGCTTGGCACTGTATTTTTTTCGAACCAAACTTCCCCCTTCATGAAGCTTTTATTTTAGCTTCAGTGACTTGATACATCCATATATCTAGACAAAGTTGAGTCAATTCATTTGAATCAGAGGGAGTACATTTGACTATATGGGTATTGTTTGACAACTGCTTGGCACTGTCTTCTTTTTTGAACCAAACTGCCCCCTTCACGAAGCTTTTATTTTGGGATAGAGCTTCACTGACTTGATACTTCCAAGTCTCACAGTGACTTGGTGCCACCATCCACCATCCATCTCAGATCCAATGTATGCGATCGACTTAGAATTTAAACTAAATAATTATTATAATTGCTCAGAAATATTTCAAGAACTTCCAGTTAATCGTGCATATTTCGATTTATATTTTGGTGAAGTTTCATTCGATTTGAATCAAAGGTTTGTGAGCAAATATATACTCCCTCCGGTTCATATTAATTGACTCTAATATGGATGTACTAGACACATTTTAGTTCTAGATACATCCATATTGAAGTCAATTAATATGAATCAGAGGGAGTATTTAGTTTAAACTAGTGCTCGTATACGTAAAAAGCTCTTTAATCACAAGCTAATCGTCCGAGTGGGATGAAATATTCACAGATTTTAGAACAAGGCATCTACATTTTACTGGATTTTTTTCATAATTTTTGTTTTTAGGTTCGAAATAAGAGATAGTTTGGAACGTTGGATCTCAAATGGTTGGTAGATGGTGGCACCAAGTCACAATGAGATTTGGAGACTTCAAGTCACTGCAGCTCTGTCCTTTTATTTTGACAAACTGCAGAGCCGCTGGTGCATCTATGGTTGCGTACGGCCGACGCCGATTCTTAGCAAGGAAGTTCTTCCTATAAGTAGTAGTATCCATACTCCACTCCAAGGCATGTATAAAAAAAAGAACCCATCCCGTTCTCGTTTTCCCGATCACTCTTCTCTGAAGATGGAGGAGGCCCTCTTCTTGTGCCCCCTCTGCCTGCTGCCCTTCAAACCCCCCATATCCAAGGTCGCTCCCTTCCGATTTCATTCTTAGGTTCACCTGTGAGAAATGTCAATGACAACTGATGCCACGTACGTTGTTCCGTGCAGTGCAAGGGCGGTCATATGGGCTGTCGGCGCTGCGTCGGCGAGCTTGCGCCGAACCCGTGCAAGAAGTGCGAGCAGCCGGCGAGGTTGCCGCCGTCGAATCGATCTGGGGCAAGATTGCCGCCGTCGAATCGATCTGGGGCAATGGTCAAGTGCGTCGGCTGCCAGAGCTTGGTCGCCTCCACGGAGTCCTACAAGCACTATATCGCGTGCCCGCATGGTCCGTGCGGCTGCACAGAGGCCATCAATACCGGCTGCAGCTTCACCGGCCCGCCGCGGGAGCTCCTGGTACACCTCCAAGCATCCCACTCCATCCCAGTGTTTACGTTCCAGTATGGCATACCCGCCTGGTGCATAGTTCGTGTTCCGGTACAACCGCGGGGACACCTGTTCATCGGCAGTGGGGAAGAAGACGGTAGCGTGTTCGCCATCACCGTTGGCGCGCTCGGCCCGACCACCATTGTGTCCTGTGTGTGCATCAGGTCGGCCGCGTGCTTGTTTCCGATGTACAAGGCGCAGCTGTTGGTGATTGGTCCGCCGGCGCCGGCGACGGCTGGGACCAGTGACCTCTCGACGGACACCTTGATGGCGGTAATCGAGCCGACGAGCTCCCCGACGCCTAGCTCGATCATGTTGCAGCAGCTCACTTCTTTCCTGGCGGTGCCGCCCCGTTACGCGAAGCAGAATGGAGGGCAGCGTGTGTTGCCTATCTGCGTTTGCATCAACAAGAAGGTTATACAATAATCTTCGTTTAGTCATACTGCAATGTAGTTACTCGAAGATCGGAGGGAGTAGTTTAGTTCGAAGTAGGGTTCGTTCGGATGTATTTTGGACTTGTATAGTAGTACTACTACTCCAGAACTATTAGCTAGCTAGTTGGAGTGCTAGAATGCAGCTCGGAGTATTATAGTATTTTGGCAGTACTACTAGTATATGTATGTGACTGCAAATTCAAACTAAAATGGAGTATTTCTTGCTAATGTTGTTCTTTTGGAGTCATCATTTTTTTCTGAACGTGTTAACTATGCTATTGTCTAAGGATTCGTTTAGATTTCTTTGGTTGAATTCATATTTCGTCTCTTCCTAATTTGGCAAAACTGCACTGTCATGGGCATTCTTACAAGGTCGCTGAAGTTTCGAAGTTTCTTAATGTATATTGCGTAGGGTGTACCCCCTTAACATGGATCTGTTGCATTTTTGGGTTGTATTTTTTTTGGCAATTTTCAGGACCATAAAATAGCACGCCTTCAGTTGAAATTTGAATTAGTGGCCGATACTAGCATGGAGTAGTAAAGTTTTTTTGTACTCCCTCGGTCCCACCAAAAGTGTCTCACCTTTGTTAAAATTTAGATGGATAGATGTATTTTTTTTACAAAGTTGAGACAACTTTGGTGGGACGGAGCCACGGAGTCGTAGTTGATGGCGAGAAGGTTGATGCCTTGCTAGGTTGGTGTACGTTGCAAAAAGAACAAGGTTGGTGTGTATTTGTTTTATTTGTTCACCATAATACTGACATGGCCATCGATTTGATTAGACAACACAAGCCTGGGATGTTTCACTTATTTATTGTAGGAAGCACGATTAATGTTCTGTAATGATGGGGCTACTCCTATAGTCCGTCTGCTCCTACTCGGGTGTCGGGTCACAGTCACACTCTCCTCTTTTTTTGAACACATTCACACTCTCCTCTTTTTTTGAACACATTCACACTCTCCTCTTTTTTTGAACACATTCACACTCTCCTCGAAACTGCAGTAGGCAGTATATGCATAAGAGGAGGAGCGTCTCGGTTCACCTCCGTCGTCTATCCCCACTCCGCCCAGCTTCCATAGCACGCGCCTGCGTCTCCGCCATGGCGCTTTCGCATCCTATCCAGCAGTGCCCAGTTTGAGAGCCTCTGTTCTCCAACTCAAACCCCCACCTGCCGCCATTGATCGCCATCTCTCTCCCAAAGTTCGAATCAGTAGATCTCCCAAGAAAATACCAACCCCATTGTACCACCTGCCTCATTGCGATGGCGAAATCGAGCAGGGTCTGTGGATCTGGGCTGTTTCACAAGGTGTTTACGGAAGGCCCCCTTGAAGTGCTCATCAGCCAGTGCGACGCCATCACCGCCGCGTCCCTAGTCGGTTCCTCCAAAAGTATTCTTCAGTCAGCCAAATACAGTGCCACTCTGCCTGCTTCTCAGCCGTTTGGCCTTCCGTGTGTTCTCTGTTGTGACCCGGCGGATAAACCATGGGCGGTGTTCAAGGAGGATTTGCCGGTGCACAGCAAGTGCAAACTACTGCCGCTGGACAGGTTCTCCTATGATGGCCTAATGCCACACGGTAAGGATGAGGAGCGGGCAGGCGCCAATGGAGATTGGATCGCCATGGTTGGCCCCGAAGGCAAGTGGAACCTCCTCAATGTCTACACTCATCGCAAGATTAAGCTTCCATCTTTGAGGAAGAAGTTGGAAACCACACGCAATCCACTTATATTCGAGTATCAGCGTTCTGCTATTCAACTGCAGAAGATAGCTATTTGCCAAGTTCCTACAGCTGCTAGGGGGTATCAAGATTTCTCCCTTGTCGCAATCTTCGACTTTGCAATTGCCTACCTCCATGGCGAATATCCTCGTACATGGATATTTCTTGAAAACCAGTTTCAGTACGGCGCCATATACTGCGATGCAATTATACATAACGGACTTGTGTTCGCCGTTACTGAGCTTGGAAATGTTTATGCATGGGATCCTAATCAATTTGGTAACATTTCCTCCCTATCTTTTTTATATACGTAACTTATATAGTATTTCACCTCTTATTTGTTGAACTGTCTTGGCATCTTTTGGCTTAAAGGAATTCCATAGGCGCACACCATAACCCTCTTGTGGTATGGACATATATAGAATTTAACATCTATAGGAATTTTAGTATGGTCTAATGTGCATGTTGTTCCTTAGGAAAAAGGCCCCCTAGTAATTAAGTTTCTTTATTATTACTCCCTAGAAAATTTAAGGTAGAGTAGAAATAGAATCAATAAAGGTGCCATGCAATATTGATAAAGACTTTCATTTGTTTATATTCCCCCGGTTCTAGAGAATAAGGAGTACTATATTCAAACCATCTAAAATTTGGACCAATATTTTCGGGAACATGTTTTAAATCCATATGAAGTTTTACCAAGATGTTCGAAATATATTTCAAACCATCTTATGTTCGACCATGATTTTATAAAGTACTAGTATTGGCATCCCAATATCAAATCAATATCACTAGTAGATAAATCATGAAATATATTTTCATGTGACGTGTTCTTTCCTTTTTCAAGGTCCTATAGTGCTCCCTGCTCCATTCATTCCGTGGACGGCTGGATTTGATGGCGATGATGATTTTGACTCTAATAGTCGTACGTGGTGGCTGGCAAGATCTCAAGATCGTTCTAGACTTCTCCTGGTCTATGCACGTGGCGTAATGGATTTTGACGCTGACGGTGCTCCAACTTATTATGATAGTACCCCTTCTGTCCATTGCGGTCGCGCTGTTCACAGCTATTCGGGGTATACCTGCATTGTATTCTCGAATGACACTAGTCGGTTACTTCCAGCCAACCCGTGGGAAAGGGTTACTAATCTTGGAGACTATTCTATGTTCCTTGGGTTGAACTATCCGATTTTCATGCCAGTGGGTGGTGCAACATTTCCCCCAGGATATTTGACAAGAAGAAACTGCATCTACACCACGCCTCAGGCCATTGGCTCTCAGTTTGACACATCACATCAAGAAATTTTCCGCTTCAGTCTAAATGGCGAAGACCACCAAAGCATATCTTTCTCAAGCAGCGGTCCAGGGGCCAACTGGCATACGGGGTTTTGGTTCATCCCAAGCTACACCAACGCGCTGGACTGGAACAAAGACAATCAGAGTTAGGGATATTTATGTAATAGTAGGATCATACTACTAGCTAGCTCAGTTGGTCTTGACTCCTATTTAACTATTTATAGCTAATGTACTTAGGTGATAAATTTATGCTATTTGCATGAACCCAGGTGCTTCTTTTAATTTGATCAAATACGGTCTATACACATGCATGGTTGTTTGGCTGTTTCAGTGTCCCTAGAGGCATACATATATACTGTTATTTAGCAATCTTTATTACAGTACAAAGGTCTTAACCTCATGGTTCACAGAAAGTATAAACGTAGATCAACCATCTAAACATAGAAGACATTCTAGTGTATGATTCTTACATATACACATCAACATCCTATCAGAAAATCTTAATGTGAATTGTACTGGCTGTACAAACCCGTGCATCATTCTCTAGCCGGTTGCACCCAAAAACCAAATCGTGGTACTTCATAGTTGACTGTATGTAGGACAACATACAGATCCAATGCGAAGCCATGGGTATCACCTGCATGACAGAACCATATTTCACATGGTTGGAGGTACTCCATATGGCATTTAAAATCATTCCTTGTCCTTCATATGGCCCTAAAAATAGTACAGTTGGATTTGTGGGTTTTAATTTTTTATTAACACACTCAATTGATTGCCCAAACATTGATTAATAATATTATTAAGGGGTGTGATGTTGAAAGCCATAAGAACAATGTGCCAAACAATCTTTGCTAGCGGACGGTAAATGTATACCCATCAGAAATAATCAGCAGACGTGCATGTTTCTTTGGTCAGAATAACTGCTGCACCATCTTAAAAGTAAATGGCATGACCATTTATTTGATTTGATAGCGTGCAGCTAGATGGCGTACATTACTATCTCTACTTCCTTGGGTCGCCCAAATCTGGAGTACTAAAAGCAAATCCTGGTGATTCATTTGACAAGACAACACAGATGCGTCCAAATTTCTCCGCCCATATTATTATAGTAATATACGAAATCTGGAGTGCGTTGCCTCGTTGCCTTCCAAGAGAAGCTGCATTCCTTGCCAAAAAAGAGAGAGAGGCTGTATTTATAACTACCTCACCGGCCGCCACTAGTACAAACCATCACTCCCTCTCCACCTCCACCTCCATCTCTTCCCTAGTAGCTCCACCTCCATATCGGCGACGGACCACAATCGCGCGGCTTCGACTTCCTCTTCGACGGCGGCGGCGACAGAGGCGTGAGGCACCTTCTCCGCGGCGCATCACTCATCCTCGTCCCGCGGCAACAATGGCTGTATGTGAAATCACCATACCCTTGTGTATGGTAGAGATGATGATGTGCGGATAAAATTTTATTGGCGGTTGCTCATCCTTGTTTGAATATTTGGTGTAGATTCACATCTAGGGCAGGGTGTCAAGCGGGGTGGGTAGCGGGCTAGCTAGTTTCAGTGCGAGTGCTTTAAATCTGCTCTAATCTCAACCACTATTTGCTCTAATTTTCTGCTTTGCGGGACGATTCGCGGACGCCGCTTGCAACCCTAATCTAGGGTATTGATCCTAGTTTAGTAGACTACTAGGATTTACATGCCAATTTGTTTTTAGACTAGATCCGGATATTTGTCAATACTACTACGTACTTCTTCCGTTCGTATTTAATTGACTCTAGTTGAAAGCATCGACAGTTCATTTTCTTCTCTCCCTCGCGTCGACTAATTAAAACCGAACAGAGGGAGTATTAGGAATCCATGTGCATCCGTACTACCAGTAAGGTATTGCGTTGTTGCAGAGGCTCAGTGTAATCAATATCTTTCGATATTAATATACTCACTTTATCAGAAAATAAATTAGTAATCCATGTTCAAACTTGCTAGTTTGATCGACGTTTGATGATGATTTGTGAGGCCATGTATGGGCCTAGTTTGTTTCCTTTGCTTGGTGGTCAGTAGGCTGATGATTTTTTTTTGCTTGGTCGATCTGTGGTCGTTCCATGGCCACTGCTGATTAATCATTACTAGAATCAACAATTTTTTGCTTGTCTGGTGATTGGAATTGTATGCGCTCTTCTGAAGAGCACCATCGCACGATGATTAGTCTTAATGGAGATGCAGATGTCGATCAAGAGGGAGAAACATATCTTGATCATGCATTTCTCACGAGATTACTTGGTGATTGGAAGTAGAATCCACAATTTGTTGTGCAAACTTCTCAACATATGCATATATTCGTTGAATTGGCTTTATGTGATCAATATTACTTCTTATTGCAGATGGATGGAGGGGAAAGAGCGAAAAAACCGATACTTAGTGAAATGACTTCTCATTCTGTGACTTCTGATATCCTAGATGACAAGGTAAATATATAGAACGATGATTCGTAGGTGATGAAAGCAGAATCCACAATTTGCCGTGCAAACTTCTCAACATATGCATTTATTTGATTAATTAGTTTTATGTGATCAATAGTATTACTTATTCCAGATGGACGTAGGGGAAGGAACGAAAAAGCGGATGCTATGTGAAATGACTTCTAAATCTGTGTGTTCTGATATCCCAGATGACAAGGTAAACATATGGACCGACGCTTGTTTTGCTGCTGCCCCCGTTAGATGGCTAGATGCTCTGGTCTAATTTCTGTTCATGTGCTTATTATTGCAGAAACATAGAGTTGAAGAAAACTCTATATTGTCTGATGACAAAGGTGAAATGGCATGCCAGTCTTTTAAACCTCCGACGCCACCTTGTTTACTGTCTATGGAGACTGATGCAGCTGGACCTGGTACTGATGAGCCTATACGTGGCATCATCGTGCCACATGAAGAAGGTTGTGGATTGGGTTTACCCCCTGCTGTAGAAACTGGTGGTGCAGCTGGAGCTGCTAGTGTAGAGCCTCTAGTGAACGGTGTCGTGCCACGGGAATTCTCTGAACTAGAGCAAGACGGTTTACCTATTGTCAAGACCGATGTAACTGGTGCTGATGCTGGAGTTGCTACTGATGATCCTGCACCCGAAGTTGCCACGCCACCCGAAGGAGGTTTTGTATTGGTAGAACCCGTCATGACTATGCCCACAGTACTGACTGGTGGTGGACCTGGAGCTGGTAGGGTAGAGCCTCTAGCGAAAGGTGTCGTGCCACGAGAATCCTCTGAAGTGGATATTGGTGGTTTACCCTCTGTAGATACTGGTGGTCTACCTGGAGCTGGTATTGTAGAGATTTCAGCAAACAGTGCTGTCCCACCCAACTCCTATGAACTGGAGCATGTACCTGATGTGCCTTCTGTAGAACCTGATGCACCTGTAAGTAGTGGTGATGATTCCGCTGAATCTGATCAAGAAGGATCTGCATCTCGAGGACAAGATGTCAGCTGTCATTCACCTGAACCCGAGCTGAAGTCAGCAACGGTAGCTTATATGGCACGGACTGTCCTTCAAGCTCTAAAGATCCAGTTGGGTGGTTCACAGGACCAGCTACTCCAAGCCATTGTCACTACAAAAGACCAGCCAGCATGCTTCGTTATCTCCTGCATACTGTTTGACAAGCTGAAGCACTGCAACTGGCGCATTGTTCAATCCCATCAGCATGGAGAGAGGAGCTATGTTTATGTCAAGATGATTCATGCTGATTTGGTAAGGTTCCATGATAAGATGTATGGGTGGGGTGAGGCAAGAGCCACATTTTGCAGCATTCACACAGTCTTCGCTCTTGAGCCAGACCCCATGGATGCTTACCCAGTGGTGCAGCTGTCCTGACTTGATATATGTTTTATGATCAGTATGCTGCTGTCGTGGAACTGTGATGTGGAGCTACCTTTCTTATGGTTTCTAGGCTTTTGGTTTCAACATGTATTATGGAGCTTACCTTAGGACTTTCGCATGCGTTTGGCTGTTGACCTGTAATGTTTGTGGTTGGTTGTCTAATCTACTTGGCACAATCACATTGCAAAGGCAAATGTTCCTTTTCTCTTTAATTGTTATTATGACTTATGTGTTATAACCAGGCAAGAATATGCAATCTTGGTTCTCTGACCGATATATATGTACATACAACTTTTGTTCACATAATAACACTTACACGGGAAAAGAGTAGCTTTCTCTGTTGGACAAACACCAAACCACAAAAGGGTAACAACACAATATCCAAACTAGGTACGGCACCTGTTGAGCATACATGACTTTTGGCGTAAAATCACGTTAACCAACACTAGCAGCATCTTGTTCTTTGCAAGGTGCTATGCTTATCAGTCTAATCCCAATACACAACCTACTTCAGGTGGCACGATGATGTCAGGTGCAGGTTCACCAGTACCAACTCTCTTGCATCAGTCTCCATTGAAGGTACGCCACTGCTGCAGTAGACACCATTAGCAATGCAACCTGAAGGTGTTCTTATCCTCATATCAGGATCACATAATACAGGTGTCAAGCTTCATGCACTAGCCAACACAATCAAAAGTCCGAACTAGGATCGCTAGGAAAAAAAACATGAAGATCCTTTTATCGAATCCCACGCTGAACATCTTTTTCACTAATTAGGTAAGCTCCTGCTGACAAACATATTACAGCAACTCCAGCAGTGGCTCTATATTTTGGCGCTGTGGGCTGATGCTGCGCATGGAGCCGGCAATAGCTTCACCGGAAGCTGCAAACTGTGGCGGCCAAATGCAGGGCTGAAACAGCGTATTTTCAGAGGCGCTATAATGCAGCGCCAAAAACAGAATATAATGAAAAATAGAGTGCAGTAAAACAGAAGATCAAATAAAGACTAGAAATAGACATAAAATAGGAGAAAATTAGCTTGATAGATACTCCGTAGTTCATATTTTTACAAAGTAGTGCGATAAAACTAAACTAAAACTCGACATCTGACGAGTCCGGTGTCGTGCCCGACACCGGATCCGACGAGAAGAGGTCAATCCAACGGGGGTCGTCCTCGCCAATGGTGGTCGGCCCGGCGAGCTGCGCTTCGATGAAGGCCCGCTTCGTCGCCTTCTCCGCCCTCCGTCGTGCGCGGTCCTCCTTCTTCGCAGCCCGCCTCGTAGCCTTCTCCGCCCTCCGTCTGCGGAAGTGCTCGTTCTCGGCGGCTACGTCCTCGGGGAAGCGGGCCGCCCACTCGCGCGCCGCGCGCTCGTCCCGCTCGGCAATGCGCAAACGGCGCTCCGTCTCGCGGCGGCGGCGCTGTTCCTCCTGTCTAACGATGTACGGCGGCGGCGCGAGATCCTCGGCCTGCTGGCGCGTCCACACGTCATGGAAATTCATCGACGATCGCGGGCGCCCGAGCCGCCACGCCACGGCGTCGTACGCGCGCGCGGCCTCGTGCGCGGTCTCGTAGGTGCCGAGGCCGATGCGCTCGCCGCCGTCACGTATCTCCGCGTAATACGTACCTTTGGGGCGCGCGCGGACGCCGCGGTACCCCGTGCCCGAGACGCGGCAGTACCGCGAGCTCGACGCGAGACGAGGCATGGCGGCGGCGGCGGAAGCGGAGCCGCGGCGGCGATATTAGGCGCAGATGGGCAAATTTCAGCAACCCGTGTCCATCTTTTTTTTTGGCAGGATTACGCCATGTACCACCTTCCAATTAGAAAATAGTACTGTTCAGCCTTCCCCTGTTGGGCCCAATATTTCACTTTGGGTTGCCAACGGCCATCTACATGGTAATTGCTATCGGCCTACTTGCTCCGGCTGTCGAAGCCCAATAACTACAAATGGGCCTTTCTGCTCATGCAATTTCGGCCCTTTTCTAATGAAACACAGATCCTATGATTGGCAAAAAAAAAACGCGGAGATTCTACATAAAAGTTGTTTTTATTTATTTTGAATTATTGGGTTCCAATTTTTGAAACTGCTCATGCCCAATATGAAAATCCTTGATCGCTCCATACCCACATGGATAACGGTATTTTTAATAATTCATAAAGTGGATTTGAAATTTAAAACATATCCTAATAATTCCATGATTTAATCTATCAACTTGCAAGATCTTGGAGAGAAAAAGCTTGTATTAGTCTGCAGAATCCTCAACGTTTCAAAGGCGGCAGTGGATCAAAAGAAAAAAGGAAGTAGCCAGAAATTAGGGGTCAAAAATAACTCCAAGAAAGGAAACTTTTATTGTTCGTAGAGGATGACATGCGGGACCCATGAGCCAGCAGCTTACTCAACGTTTCAAAGGCGGCATGAGATCGGAAGAAAAAGGCAAGTGACCAAATATCAGGAGCCAAAAATAATCCAAGAAATGAAACTTATTGTACATAGAGGATGACATGCGGGTCCCATTTTGCAGCAGCGGTTTCAGCGTTTCAAATGCGGTTTGAGATCAAAAGAAAAAGAAAGTAGCCAGAAATTAGGGGGTAAAAAACTCCAAAAAAAAAAGTTGATTGTACATAGAGGATGACATGCGGGTCCCACGAGTCAGCAGCTTACTCAACGTTTCCAAGGCGGCAGGGGATCAAAAGAAAAAGGAAATAGCCAAAAATCAGAGGGTGAAAAAAAATCCAAGAAAAGAAATTTTATAGTACATAGAGGATGACATGCGGGTCCCATGAGCCAGCAGGTTCCTCAACGTTTCAAAGGCGGCAGGGGATCAAAAGAAAAAGGCAAATAGCCAGAAATTAGGGGTAAAAAATAAATCCAACAAAGGAAAGGTTTATTGTTCATAGATGCTGACATGTGGGACCCATGAGCCAGCAGCGTCAAGGCAAGTGACCAAAAATCAGGGGTAAAAAAATCCAAGAAAAGAAACTTTATTGTACATAGAGGATGACATGTGGGTCCCATGAGCCAGCACCTTACTCAACGTTTCAGAGGCGGCTTGAGATCGAAAGAAAAAGGAAAGTGACCAAATATCAGGAGCTAAAAATAATCCAAGAAAGGAAACTTTTATTGTACATAGAGGTTGACATATGGGTCCCACTAATACAAGCTCTTTTGCTCCAAGATCTTGCAAGTTGATTGTACATAGAGGATGACATGCGGGGCCCATGTGTCAGCAGCTTACTCAACGTTTCCAAGGCGGCAGTGGATCAAAAGAAAAAGGAAATAGCCAAAATCAGAGGGTGAAAAATAAATCCAACAAAGGAAAGGTTTATTGTTCATGGAGGCTGACATCTGGGACCCACGAGCCAGCAGCGTCCTCTACGTTTCGAAGGCGACTGGGGATCGAAAGAAAAAAGGCAAATAGCCAGAAATTAGGGGTACAAAATAACTCCAAGAAAGGAAATGTTTATTGTTCATAGAAGCTGACATGTGGGACCCATGAGCCAGCAAAGTCTTCAACGTTTCAAAGGCGGCAGGGGATCAAAGGAAAAAGGAAGTAGCCAGAAATTAGGGGTAAAAAATAACTCCAAGAAAGGAAACTTTTATTGTTCATAGAGGATGACATGCGGGACCCATGCTCCAGCAGCTTCCTCAACGTTTCAAAGGCGGCATGAGATCGAAAGAAAAAGGCAAGTGACAAAATATCAGGAGACAAAGATAATCCAAGAAAAGAAAACTTTATTGTACATAGAGGATGACATGCGGGTCCCATTTAGCAGCAGCGGTCTCAACGTTTCAAATGCGGCTTGAGATCAAAAGAAAAAGAAAGTAGCCAGAAATTAGGGGGTAAAAAAACTCCAAGAAAGGAAAGTTTTATCGATGAGCCAGCAGAGTCCTCAACGTTTCAAAGGCGGCAGGGGATCAAAAGAAAAAGGAAATAGCCGAAAATCAGAGGGTGAAAAAAAACCAAGAAAATGAACTTTTATAGTACATAGAGGATGACATGCGGGTCCCATGAGCCAGCAGGTTTTTCAACGTTTCAAACGTGGCATGAGATCGAAAGAAAAAGGCAAGTGACCAAATATCAGGATCCAAAAATAATTCAAGAAAAGAAACTTGATTGTACATAGAGTATGACATGCGGGTCCCATTTAGCAGCAGCGGTATCACCGTTTGAGAGGCGGCAGGGGATCGAAAGAAAAAGGCAAGTGACCAAATATGAGGTGCCAAAAAAATCGAAGAAAAGAAAGTTTTATTGTACATAGAGGATGACATGCGGGTCCCATGAGCCAGCAGGGTTTTCAACGTTTCAAACGTGGCATGAGATCGAAAGAAAAAGGCAAGTGACCAAATATAAGGAGCCAAAAATAATTCAAGAAAAGAAACTTGATTGTACATAGAGGATGACATGCGGGTCCCATTTAGCAGCAGCGGTATCACCGTTTGAGAGGCTGCACGGGATCGAAAGAAAAAGACAAGTGACCAAATATCAGGAGCCAAAAATAATCTAAGAAAAGAAATTTTACTGTACATAGAGGATGACACGCGGGTCCCATTTTGCAGCAGCGGTCTCAACGTTTCCAAGGCGGCACAGGACCAAAAGAAAAATGAAGTAGCCAGAAATCAGGGGGTGAAAAAAATCCAAGAAAAGAACGATTTCAATTGGGCTGCATGTGGACATCTGGGCATTCGAACTATCCTGCTGGGCCTTTTGACTCGTACAATTTCAGCCCACTCCAAAACAGGATAGTTCGGATTTTTCTAAAAAAAACAGGAAAGTCCTATGCTTCGCAAAAACAAAAAACAAGGAGATTCAGCATATAAATTTGTTTATGTAAAAATAAAGATTTAATTTATCCGTTTGAAATAGCTCAGAGCGCAATACACTGTTTATTGTCTGCAAAATAATCAAGATATCACATGTTTCTTGTACGGGGAGGCTGACATCGGGGACCCATGAGCCAGCAGCGTCGTCAACGTTTTAAAGGCGGCAGGGGATGGAAAGAAAAAATAAACCAAAAATCTGTTGGTAAAAAATCCAAGAAAAGAAACATTTTCGTTCTGAGAGGATGACATGCGGGACCCATGAGGCAGCAGTCCTCAGCGCTTATTGTTCATAGAGGCTGACATGTGGGACCCGTGAGCCAGCAGCGTCCTCAACGTTTTAAAGGCGGCAGGATATCGAAAGAAAAAATAAGCCAAAAATCATTTGGTAAACAATATCCAAGAAAAGAAACATTTACCGTTCTGAGAGGATGACATGCGGGACCCATGAGGCAGCAGCATCCTCAACGATTCCAAGGCGGCAGGGGATCAAAGAAAAAAAAGGAAATATCCAGAAATTAATTAGGGGTTCAAAAAAATCCATCAAAGGAAACTTTTATTGTTCATAGAGGATGACTTGTGGGACCGACCTGCCAACAGCGTCCTCATCGTTTCAAAGGGGCAGGAGATCAAAAGAAAAAGGCAAATAGCCAGAAATTAGGGGTCAAAAATAACTCCAAGAAAGGAAACTTTTATTGTTCGTAGAGGATGACATGCGGGACCCATGAGCCAGCAGCTTACTCAACGTTTCAAAGGCGGCATGAGATCGAAAGAAAAAGGCAAGTGACAAAATATCAGGAGCCAAAGATAATCCAAGAAAAGAAACTTTATTGTACATAGAGGATGACATGTGGGTCCCATTTTGCAGCAGCGGTCTCAATGTTTGTAATGCGGCTTGAGATCAAAAGAAAAAGAAAGTAGCTAGTAATTAGGGGGTGAAAAAAATCCAAGAAAAGAAAGTTGATGGACATAGAGGATGACATGCGGGTCCCTTGAGCAGCTTACTCAACGTTTCAAAGGGGGCAGGGGATCAAAAGAAAAAGGCATAGCCAAAAATCAGAGGGTGAAAAAAATCCAACAAAGGAAACTTTTATAGCGGCAGGGGATGGAAAGAAAAAATAAACCAAAAATCTGTTGGTAAAAAATCCAAGAAAAGAAACATTTTCGTTCTGAGAGGATGACATGCGGGACCCATGAGGCAGCAGCATCCTCAGCGTTTATTGTTCATAGAGGTTGACATGTGGGACCCGTGAGCCAGCAGCGTCCTCAACGTTTTAAAGGCTGCAGGTGATCGAAAGAAAAAATAAGCCAAAAATCGTTTGGTCAACAAAATCCAAGAAAATAAACATTTACCGTTCTGAGAGGATGACATGCGGGACCCATGAGGCAGCAGCATCCTCAACGATTCCAAGGCGGCAGGGGAAATATCCAGAAATTAATTAGGGGTTCAAAATAAATCCATCAAAGGAAACTTTTATTGTTCATAGAGGATGACATGTGGGACCGACCTGCCAACAGCGTCCTCATCGTTTCAGAGGGGGCAGGAGATCAAAAGAAAAAGGCAAATAGCCAGAAATTAGGGGTCAAAAATAACTCCAAGAAAGCAAACTTTTATTGTTCGTAGAGGATGACATGCGGGACCCATGAGCCAGCAGCTTACTCAACGTTTCAAAGGCGGCATGAGATCGAAAGAAAAAGGCAAGTGACAAAATATCAGGAGCCAAAGATAATCCAAGAAAAGAAACTTTATTGTACATAGAGGATGACATGTGGGTCCCATTTAGCAGCAGCGGTCTCAACGTTTCAAATGCGGCTTGAGATCAAAAGAAAAAGAAAGTTGATTGTACATAGAGGATGACATGCGGGTCCCATGAGTTACTTTCCAAGGCGGCAGGGGATCAAAAGAAAAAGGAAATAGCCAAAAATCAGAGGGTGAAAAAAAATAAAGAAAATAAACTTTTATAGCACATAGAGGATGACATGCGGGTCCCATGAGCCAGCAGGTTCCTCAACGTTTCAAACGGGGCATGAGATCGAAAGAAAAAGGCAAGTGACCAAATATGAGGAGCCAAAAATAATTCAAGAAAAGAAAGTTTTATAGTACATAGAGGATGACATGCGGGTCCCATTTAGCAGCAGCGGTATCACCGTTTGAGAGGCGGCAGGGGATCAAAAGAAAAAATAAATTGCCAAAAATCAGAGGGTGAAAAAAAACCAAGAAAATGAACTTTTATATTACATAGAGGATGACATGCGGGTCCCATGAGCTGCAGGTTCCTCAACGTTTCAAACGTGGCATGAGATCGAAAGAAAAAGGCAAGTGAAAAAATATCAGGAGCCAAAAATAATTCAAGAAAAGAAAGTTTTATAGTACATAGAGGATGACATGCGGGTCCCATTTAGCAGCAGCGGTATCACCGTTTGAGAGGCGGCACGGGATCGAAAAAAAAGGCAAGTGACCAAATATGAGGTGCCAAAAAAATCCAAGAAAAGAAAGTTTTATAGTACATAGAGGATGACATGCGGGTCCCATTTAGCAGTGGTATCACCGTTTGAGAGGCGGCGGGATCGAAAGAAAAAGGCAAGTAACAAATATCAGGAGCCAAAAATAATCCAAGAAAAGAAAGTTTTATAGTACATAGAGGATGACATGCGGGTCCCATTTAGCATCAGCGGTATCACCGTTTGAGAGGCGGCAAGGGATCGAAAGAAAAAGGCAAGTGACCAAATATGAGGTGCCAAAAAAATCCAAGAAAATAAAGTTTTATAGTACATAGAGGATGACATGCGGGTCCCATTTAGCAGCAGCGGTATCACCGTTTGAGAGGCGGCAGGGGATCGAAAGAAAAAGGCAAGTGACCAAATATGAGGTGCCAAAAAAACTCCAAGAAAAGAAAGTTGATTGCTCATAGAGGATGATATGCGGGTCCCATTTAGCTGCAGCGGTCTCAACGTTTCCAAGGCGGCAAGGGATCAAAAGAAAAAGAAGTAGCCAGAAATCAGGGGGTAAAAAAAAATCCAAGAAAAGGAAGAAATTTGGTTCATAGAGGATGACATGCGGGACCCATGATCCTGCATCGTAAACGGCTCGATCGGAGAGTGTTGAACGAGATGGCGCGATCGAGAAAAAAAACAATGCTAGAGAGGCTGCCATCTGGGCCCTACATCCCTGGGCGGTGCGGATTTGCGTTGACTCGGCCGGCGAACCCGAGAATTCGCGATGCACCACGTCCCGGGCCACCATACGCGACGTTTTGGCCGCTTTCGTCGGGCTAGGTGGCCTCAAAAACGAGAAAAAAAAAGTTTTGACATGAACCACGGAGGGACCAAAAATCGTCGGCCTTGGTGCACCACCAACCACGGCGCGACTTCAACTTCGTCGGCCATTGTATACATCATCGCCATGATCTAGTTTGGTTTGTTCTAAGAGGCATGTGGCTTAACTGGTTTCTTTGTTGTATCTGCCCATGGTTCTTTCAAAATTATGTCAACAATGCTGTTTGTTTGCCTTGTATTGTATTGCATTTTAACTTGTTTTGTCTTAGTTTCAGCCTGCAAACAAAGCTGTAATGTCAGTAGGGACAACCCATTTATCAAGTGTTGCGGTCATTTCACAGAGCAACAGTGACAGTGGCACGTGCTCTCATTGGTCCACTGAGTCCAGTACACCAACCATTCCAGAAGAAATAGATGTACGAGGCTCTATTTTGGATTGCTTGCTGTGTTATATCAGCTCAATGATGTCCTTGAAATTGGAGGTCTTTTATTGCATCATATGATGTTGTAACTTGTTTTATCTAAATTTCAGGCTTCAAATAAAGCTACAATGCCAGAAGCAAGGGCCAATGCCTCAAGTATTGATGTTTCACAAAGCAGCAGTGAGAGTGCATATTGCTCGCATAGGCCCATGGTATCTATTGGTCAACTTAATCCGGCACAAAGAGATTTCGGGGATGCACTCCAAGAGGCAGTTGATATATTTGGGCGGGAAAACAAAGATGCTGATGAATTAATTGCCAAGACACGCCAAGAGATACATGAATTGAAAAATAGGCAAACTTTGACAGAAAATGTTCTAAAGAATCTCCTATGCACTTGTCATGGTAAGCCAGTTGTGATGTGTCTGGGAATTGAAGGTGTCTAAATAAACTTTGATTCTGTTGTTCAGTCAAGTGGACTGCTGATGCCAATGCTGTAACTAATTACTGCTCAAAATTTCGTTCAAAATTTCGTGGTCTGTAATAATTGCAAATTTTGTTGTTGTACTAAAATTAGATATGTTCCATGTGGCTGCTGTATTTTGTGTGAAATAATATCCTGATGTGTACTTCAATTAAACCATAAATCGACTGCATGCTGAAAATTTGAATCTGAGCGCACGTGTGAACTGTTTTCTGCTCGTAATGCAATAAAGGTTGTTTCTTCGAAGACTATGAACATGGTAGCCCATTAATAATTATGCCTGCTAGCAAGATAGATGGTCCTTATTATAGTCAGGCATGTCAACTTGTATGATTAAAAGTAGTTCGTACACATTAAATCTACCATCTGCATTTTTCTCTGTAATAACTTTTCTTTTTACACAACTCAAAACTTGTCTGGCTAATATGAAATTTGAGATGGCAAAACCCGGGAAAGATAAAGATATCACCAAAAACTCTTTCCTGCGAAATGCTGGGTTTTGAAGCCCAAGTCCAAGTCTTTCTCTGCTCAAGTTTTGGAGGAACAACTCCAAGTAGAACGAGTTGCAACAGCTATGCTAAGAACAAAAGTTGACATGTTGAGATCGAGATTAGAAGCATGTGATGCCCTACTGCACGAGGCCAATCAAGTTCGTTATAATCTCCCAAAGACTAAGAAAATGCCATAGATAATTGGAGATGAACACTAACATAGTGAGTACATTGGTCTTGTGAAATGTTTCCTTAGATTAAGGCACCGTTCCTACTTTTGTTGGTGGATGCATTTATCTGCGGTTGGGATCAACTTGGTAGTTGTTCCTGTGGATGTTATATAAATTAATTGCCTAGCCTTTTTTGAATCAGTTCGAACTTAAATGGTATCATAGCCAAGGTCTCAAGTTTGAATTGTCGAACGTGTGGTTTAATTTAATCTCTGTCGGGCGGCAAAATCTCCCACCAATCCTGAAATATTTCAAACGCATTTTTGAATGGGATTAAGAAGATAGATCATGATCATGGTAGTGACCTATATTCAACGTGATGATGATTTGATTTTGCACTCGGCCTTGAACAGAGGTACTAGTACGGTGTCACAATTTTTTATCATTATACTTGGACAGTAGCCAAATTCAAAATCTCATAGCGGCAAAACTTCCCGCCCACAAAATACAAATATTTCACACGCTTCCAAATTCCCATTCTACCCCTGTGGAGATGACAGCAAAGTCGGTTGGTGAGGGGTTTGCCCGTCATTTTTTCGATCACCACCTCCCTAGCCCGGAAACCCTCCCAAAAAAATACATTTCCTTCAGTCTCTCCTCTGAGATCACCCACCGGAACTTCTCAAGTCCCTCTCTCTACCACCTCCACGACCACCGCACCGGAACATCCCCGCCGGACTTCCCTGGCCTACCCGAGGCCTCGCGATCCTCGTCATCCGGCTGCCTGCCGGAGCCGCTTCATCGACGCCGTCATCAACCGGACCGGATCATCCCCGCCGAACCTCGAAACTATGTGCTCATCCAGCAGTCTACCGCAGTCGCTTCAGCTGCGGTATCCACCCCAACGGAGCCGCTTCGCCGGATCCGTCGTCCACCGCATCAGATCTTGCTCATCGACACTGATACGTCTCCAACGTATCGATAATTTCTTATGTTCCATGCCACATTATTGATGATATCTACATGTTTTATACACATTTTATGTCGTATTTACGCATTTTCTGGAACTAACCTATTAACAAGATGCCGAAGTGCCAGTTCCTGTTTTCTGTTTTTGGTTTCAGAAATCCTAGTGAAATATTCTCGAATTGGACGAAATCAACGCCCAGGTTCCTATTTTGCCCGGAAGCATCCAGAACACCCGAGAGCCACCCGAGGAGGGCCCTGGTGGGCCCAGATGCCATGGTGGCGCGGCCCAGGCCCTGGCCGCGCCACCCTATGGTCTCGTCGCCTCGTTGACCCCCTGCGCCGCCTCTTCGCCTATATAAAGCCCCTGCATCGAAAACCCTTACGGAGGAAGCCACGATACGAGAAAAGTTCCCGAGCCGCCGTCATCGCGAAGCCAAGATCCGGGGACGGGTCTCTGTTCCGGCACCCTGCCGGAGCGGGGAAGTGCCCCGGAAGGCTCCTCCATCGACACCGCTGCCATCTCCACCGCCATCTTCATCACCGCTGCTGCTCCCATGAGGAGGGAGTAGTTCTCCATTGAGGCTCGGGGCTGTACCGGTAGCTATGTGGTTAATCTCTCTCCTATGTACCTCAATACAATGATCTCATGAGCTGCTTTACATGATTGAGATTCATATGAGTTTTGTATCACTACTATCTATGTGCTACTCTAGTGATGTGTTATTAAAGTAGTTTTATTCCTCCTGCATGTGTGCAAAGGTGACAGTGCGTGCACCGTGTTAGTACTTGGTTTATGCTATGATCATGATCTCTTGTAGATTGCGAAGTTAACTATTGCTATGATAATATTGATGTGATCTATTCCTCCTACATATGCATGAAGGTGACAGTGTGCATGCTATGCTAGTACTTGGTTTAGTCGTTTTGATCTATCTTACACTTAAGGTTACTTAAACATGAGCATTATTGTGGAGCTTGTTAACTCCGGCATTGAGGGTTCGTGTAATCCTACGCAATGTGTTCATCATCCAACAAAAGTGTAGAGTATGCATTTATCTATTCTGTTATGTGATCAATGTTGAGAGTGTCCACTAGTGAAAGTGTAATCCCTAGGCCTTGTTCCTAAATACTGCTGAGTTACTACTGCTTGTTTACTGTTTTACTGTGTTACTACTGCTGCAATACTACCACCATCAACTACACGCCAGCAAGCTATTTTCGCCGTTGCTACTGCTCATATATATTCATACCACCTGTATTTCACTATCTCTTCGCCGAACTAGTGCACCTATTAGGTGTGTTGGGGACACAAGAGACTTCTTGCTTTGTGGTTGCAGGGTTGCATGAGAGGGATATCTTTGACCTCTTCCTCCCTGAGTTCGATAAACCTTGGGTGATCCACTTAAGGGAAAACTTGCTGCTGTTCTACAAACCCTGCACTTGTCTACAGGAAAGGAGGGGGAACGTAGACATCAAGCTAATTTTCTGGCGCCGTTGCCGGGGAGGAAAGGTAAAAGGTACTCACACTCCGGATCTCGGCTACTAAGCTATTTTCCGCCGATGTAAGTAATCGAAGCTATTTCCTTTAGACTCTGCAATTACGACATTTGGTTTCTTGTTTACACTAGTTAGGCATAATGGAAAACAACAAAAATATGAGAGATCTTTATGAACTTTATCTTGAATTAGGACATGATGTGTTTGAAGAGAGAATTAAAAAACCCATGGAACTTTATATGCATGATAATGGGAATGTTATTAGTATGAATGCTTTGAACACCATTGTTGCTAATGCTATGGAAAATTCTAAGCTTGGGGAAGCTGGCTTTGATGAGCATGATATTTTTAGTCCCCCAAGCATTGAGGAGAAAATTTACTTTGATGATACTTTGCCTCCTATTTATGATGATTATAATGATAGTAGTCTTTTGTTACCACCTGTTATGGAGGATAAATTTGATTATGATTACAATATACCTCCTATATTTGATAGCTACTTTGTTGAATTTGCTCCCACTACAACTAATAAAATTGATTATGCTTATGTTGGGAGTAGTAATTATTTTATGCATGAGACTCATGATAAGAATGCTTTATGTGATAGTTATATTGTTGAGTTTGCTCATGATGCTACTGAAAGTTATTATGAGAGAGGAAAATATGGTTGTAAAATTTTTCATGTTACTAAAACACCTCTCTATGTGCTGAAATTTTTGAAGCTACACTTGTTTTATCTTCCTATGCTTGTTACTTTGCTCTTCATGAACTTGTTTATTTACAAGATTCCTATGCATAGGAAGCATGTTAGACTTAAATGTGTTTTGAATTTGCCTCTTGATGCTCTCTTTTGCCTCAAATACTATTTCTTGCGAGTGCATCATTAAAACTGCTGAGCCCATCTTAATGGCTATAAAGAAAGAACTTCTTGGGAGATAACCCATGTGTTTATTTTACTACAGCAATTTTTGTTTTATTGAGTCTTGGAAGTTGTTTACTACTGTAGCAACCTCTCCTTATCTTAGTTTTGTGTTTTGTTGTGCCAAGTAAAGTTTCTATGTTAAAGTTGATGTTATATTTGGGATCGCTGCGCAGAAACAGCATTGCTGTCTGTCACGAATCTGGGCTTATTTCTCTGTAGAAAATTCGAAAAAATCTGCCAATTTACGAGCGTGATCCTCAGATATGTACGCAACTTTCATTAGTTTTGAGTTTTTCCATTTGAGCAAGTCTGGTGCCATCTTAAAATTCGTCTTTACGGACTGTTCTGTTTTTGACAGATTCTGCCTTTTATTTCGCATTGCCTCTTTTGCTATGTTGGATGAATTTCTTTGATCCATTAATGTCCAGTAGCTTTATGCAATGTCCAGAAGTGAAAAGAATGTTTGTGTCACCTCTGAACATGTGAATTTTTGATTATGCACTAACCCTCTAATGAGTTTGCTTGAAGTTTGGTGTGAAGGAAGTTTTCAAGGGTCAATAGAAGAGGGTGATATAATGTGATCGAGAAGAGTGAAAGGTCTAAGCTTGGGGATGCCCCGGTGGTTCATCCCTGCATATTTTAAGAAGACTCAAGCATCTAAGCTTGGGGATGCCCAAGGCATCCCCTTCTTCATCGACAACTTATCAGGTTTCTTCTAGTGAAACTATATTTTTATTCGGTCACATCTTATGTACTTTACTTGGAGCGTCTGTGTGCTTTTATTTTTGTTTTTGTTTTGTTATCTTAGTTCTCTGAATAAGTTCATCCTTGTGTGGGAGAGAGACACGCTCCGCTGGTTCGTATGAACACATGTGTTCTTAGCTCATAATATTCATGGCGAAGTTTCTTCTTCGTTAAATTGTTATATGGTTGGAATTGGAAAATGCTACATGTAGTAATTGGTAAAATGTCTTGGGTAATGTGATACTTGGCAATTGTTGTGTTCATGTTTAAGCTCTTGCATCATATGCTTTGCACCCATTAATGAAGAAATACATAGAGCTTGCTAAAATTTGGTTTGCATAATTGGTCTCTCTAAGGTCTAGATAATTTCTAGTATTGAGTTTGAACAACAAGGAAGACGGTGTAGAGTCTTATAATGTTTACAATGTGTCTTTTATGTGAGTTTTGCTGCACTTGTTCATCCTTGAGTTTGCTTCAAATAACCTTGCTAGCCTAAACCTTGTATCGAGAGGGAATACTTCTCATGCATCCAAAATCCTTGAGCCAACTACTATGCCATTTGTGTCCACCATACCTACCTACTACATGGTATTTCTCCGCCATTCCAAAGTAAATTGCTTGAGTGCTACCTTTAAAATTCCATCATTCACCTTTGCAATATATAGCTCATGGGACAAAATAGCCTTAAAAACTATCGTAGTATTGAATATGTACTTATGCACTTTATATTTTATTAAGTTGCTTGTTGTGCGATAACCATGCTTCTGGGGAACGCCATCAACTATTGTTGAATATCATGTGAGTTGCTATGCATGTCCGTCTTGTCTGAAGGTCTATCATTTTAGTGGTTGGAGCATGCAAAATTGTTAGAGAAGAACATTGGGCCGCTAACTAAAGCCATGAACCATGGTGGAAGTTTCAGTTTTGGACATATATCCTCAATCTCATATGAGAATAATAACTTTGCTACATGCTTATGCATTTAAGAGGAGTCCATTATCTGTTGTCCATGTTGTCCCGGTATGGATGTCTAAGTTGAGAATAATCAAAAGCGAGAAATCCGAAATGCGAGCATTCTCCTTGGACCTTTGTACAGGCGGCATGGAGGTACCCCTTTGTGACACTTGGTTGAAACATGGCATGCGAAGACCCGGTAGTCCAAGTTAAGTAGGACGAGGTGCGGGCACTATTAGTATACTATGCGTGAGGCTTGCAACTTGTAAGATATAATTTACATAACTCATATGCTTTATTACTACCGTTGACAAAATTGTTTCATGTTTTCAAAATAAAAGCTCTAGCACAAATACAGCAATCGATGCTTTCCTCTTTGAAGGACCATTCTTTTACTTTTATTGTTGAGTCAGTTTACCTATCTCCTTCCACCTTAAGAAGCAAACACTTGTGTGAACTGTGCATTGATTCCTACATACTTGCATATTGCACTTATTATATTACTTTATGTTGACAATATCCATGAGATATACATGTTATAAGTTGAAAGCAACCGCTGAAACTTAATCTTCCATTGTGTTGCTTCAATGCCTTTACTTTGAATTATTGCTTTATGAGTTAACTCTTATGCAAGACTTATTGATGCTTGTCTTGAAGTACTATTCATGAAAAGCCTTTGCTTTATGATTCAGTTGTTTACTCATGTCATTACCATTGTTTTGATCGCTGCATTCATTACATATGTTTACAATATGATCAAGTTTATGATGGCATGTCACTTAAGAAATTATCTTTGTTATCGTTTTACCTGCTCGGGACGAGCAGAACTAAGCTTGGGGATGCTGATACGTCTCCAACGTATCGATAATTTCTTATGTTCCATGCCACATTATTGATGATATCTACATGTTTTATACACATTTTATGTCGTATTTACGCATTTTTAACTAACCTATTAACAAGATGCCGAGTGCCGTTCCTTTCTGCTGTTTTGGTTTCAGAAATCCTAGTAACGAAATATTCTCGGAATTGGACGAAATCAACGCCCGGGTTCCTATTTTGCCCGGAAGCATCCAGAACACCCGAGAGCCACCAGAGGAGGGCCCTGGTGGGCCCAGATGACATGGTGGCGCGGCCCAGGCCCTGGCCGCGCCACCCTATGGTCTCGTCGCCTCGTTGACCCCCTGCGCCGCCTCTTCGCCTATATAAAGCCCCTGCATCGAAAACCCTTACGGAGGAAGCCACGATACGAGAAAAGTTCCAGCCGCCGTCATCGCGAAGCCAAGATCGGGGACAGGAGTCTCTGTTCCGGCACCTGCCGGAGCGGGGAAGTGCCCGGAAGGCTCCTCCATCGACACCGCTGCCATCTCCACCGCCATCTTCATCACCGCTGCTGCTCCCATGAGGGGGAGTAGTTCTCCATTGAGGCTCGGGGCTGTACCGGTAGCTATGTGGTTAATCTCTCTCCTATGTACCTCAATACAATGATCTCATGAGCTGCTTTACATGATTGAGATTCATATGAGTTTTGTATCACTACTATCTATGTGCTACTCTAGTGATGTGTTATTAAAGTAGTTTTATTCCTCCTGCATGTGTGCAAAGGTGACAGTGCGTGCACCGTGTTAGTACTTGGTTTATGCTATGATCATGATCTCTTGTAGATTGCGAAGTTAACTATTGCTATGATAATATTGATGTGATCTATTCCTCCTACATATGCATGAAGGTGACAGTGTGCATGCTATGCTAGTACTTGGTTTAGTCGTTTTGATCTATCTTACACTTAAGGTTACTTAAACATGAGCATTATTGTGGAGCTTGTTAACTCCGGCATTGAGGGTTCGTGTAATCCTACGCAATGTGTTCATCATCCAACAAAAGTGTAGAGTATGCATTTATCTATTCTGTTATGTGATCAATGTTGAGAGTGTCCACTAGTGAAAGTGTAATCCCTAGGCCTTGTTCCTAAATACTGCTGAGTTACTACTGCTTGTTTACTTGAGTTACTACTGCTGCAATACTACCACCATCAACTACACGCCAGCAAGCTATTTTCTGGCACCGTTGCTACTGCTCATATATATTCATACCACCTGTATTTCACTATCTCTTCGCCGAACTAGTGCACCTATTAGGTGTGTTGGGGACACAAGAGACTTCTTGCTTTGTGGTTGCAGGGTTGCATGAGAGGGATATCTTTGACCTCTTCCTCCCTGAGTTCGATAAACCTTGGGTGATCCACTTAAGGGAAAACTTGCTGCTGTTCTACAAACCTCTGCACTTGGAGGCCCACCCTCGTCCACCGCATCGGATCTTGCTCACCGACACCGCTGTGCATGAACCGGATCTGCTTCACCGGCGCCGTGCATGATCTAAACTCTTCTACTGTCGCTTTTCTATTGCTTGCCTGCAAGTTCTTGTTTAATCTTGGGGGAACCTGTTTGTGCTAACGACGCGCCGTTACGTCTTTGCAGATGAGATGAGTAACCATGAAGTGTAATGGCCGTCTCTCCAACCCCAAGTAGCACATGTAGTGTACTTCATCACCGGATCTATCAACCCCAGGAAGATCTGTTGTGACTCCCACAGAGTGCTTCTCCTAATGTAAGTCCCTTGTTTTAGCGCCATGTTCTTGGTTCAGATGCTTGTTTGTCTGAAGCTCTTTTAGTTCATTCCTAGCTATGACCGTAACACCTTGCTATTTTCTAGTTCATTGCTAACTTTAAGCGATTGAACATTTTGGTTTGCATTCCCTGCTCTGTAGATGTAGCCATCATAACTTCTATCTTGCTCAGTCGTTGTTACAAAAATTATAGGCTGCTACTATTTTGTTCATGCCAATATTGTTCTTCAAAAGCTGCTATCACTCTGCTATCTAGCTATGACCGTAAGTATTTAGTTTGGCATGCTATCACTCTGCTATCTAGCCTGTAGTACAAATAAACTTGTCATACTACTAGATAATAATTTTGTGTGCCATCTTGTTCTTCAAAAGCTGCATTATTGACTTGTTTCTCTGACTTGGCATGACGCTCACATATGGAATGCTGAACATATTGGTTTGCATTCCCTCTTATACAAGTTCACAGGTGATCCCACTATATTATGTATCTGGTCCATCCTAAGCTCCAGCATTAACTATCCTCTATGTGTTGCTCATTACAAGTTTATATCCCGAAACATCTTGATTTGCATCCCCTTCACTATAAGTTCAGGAGTATTATTTAGTTCACGGCCAATTTGAAGTAATTGCACTTGGCACATGTTGGTTCACATTCCCTCCTCTTTAGCTTTTGCCATCGTAACTTCTATTTTTGGTTTACATTCCCTGCTCTGTAGATGTAGCCATCATAACTTCATCTTGCTCAGTCGTTGTTACAAAATTTATAGCCTGCTACTATGTTGTTCATGCCAATTTTGTACTCCCTGAACATGTTGGTTTGCATGGGACTTGACAGTAGTAAGTCTGCTGTTTCATTCTAACGTGCTCTGTTATATTGGCTGTTGGTATGCGGCATGCACTCTTTGTTTGCTTATTGTGCGCATTACAATGATCTTGTTATAACAACGAAATGATGAGTTCCAAATTCTTTGGCAAACAATATTGTAGTGTCTTTGCCTTTCCATTGTTGCTGTCTTAACTTGTAAGGTCTTTGTTTCAGATATAGGTGGTGCATGGACAACTTAAAAGATTGCCGAATGGCTTCATTGTATTGCTAGGTTCAATTACCATTCAATTTCTCTGGGTTCTGTAATATTTTTTCAAAGCCTTGCAGCTGATTGATACGTCTCAAACGTATCTATAATTTCTTATGTTCCATGCTACTTTTATTACAATACTTGAATGTTTTATACATACTTTACAGCATTATTATACATTTTCTTGCACTAACCTATTAATAAGATGCCGAAGTGCCAGTTGCTGTTTTCTGCTGTTTTTGGTTTCAGAAATCCTAGTAAGGAAATATTCTCGGAATTGAACGAAATCAACGCCCAGGGGGCTATTTTACACGAAGCTTCCAGAAGACCGAAAGGAGACGAAGTGGGGCCACGAGGTGGCAGGACACCGGCGGCGCGGCTGGGCTGGCGCGCGGCCTGTTGTGTCGGCGCCTCGTGACGCCCCCTGACCTACCCTTCCGCCTACAAATAACCTTCGTCGCGAAACCCCTGTACCGAGAGCCACGATACGGAAAACATTAGTGAGAGGCCGCCGCCGCAATCCCATCTCGGGGGATTCAGGAGATCGCCTCCGGCACCCTGCCGGAGAAGGGAATCATCACCGGAGGGCTCTACATCATCATGCCCGCCTCCGGATTGATGCGTGAGTAGTTCATCCTTGGACTATGGGTCCATAGCAGTAGCTAGATGGTTGTCTTCTCCGCATGTGCTTTCATTGTTATAGATCTTGTGAGCTGCCTAACATGATCAAGATCATCTATTTGTAATGCTATATGTTGTGTTTGGCGGGATCCGATGAATATAGAATACTATGTTAAGTTGATTATCAATCTATCATATATGTGTTGTTTATGTTCTTGCATGCTCTCCGTTGCTAGTAGAGGCTCTGGCCAAGTTGATACTTGTAACTCCAAGAGGGAGTAATTATGCTCGATAGTGGGTTCATGCCTCCATTTAATCTGGGACAGTGACAGAAAGTTCTAAGGTTGTGGATGTGTTGTTGCTACTAGGGATAAAACATTGATGCTTTGTCTAAGGATATTTGTGTTGATTACATTACGCACCATACTTAATGCAATTATCTGTTGTTCACAACTTAATACTGGAAGGGGTTCGGATGATAACCTGAAGGTGGATTATTTAGGCATAGATGCATGTTGGATAGCGGTCTATGTACTTTGTCGTAATGCCTGATTAAATCACATAGTAATCATCATTGATATGTATTGAATCTTTATTTGTCAATTGCCCACCTGTAATTTGTTCACCCAGCATGTTAGTTATCTTATTGGAGAGACACCACTAGTGAGTGGACCCGGTCCATTCTTTTACATATGAATACATTCTACTTTTACTGTTCTTTGCAAACAAACACCATCTTCCCTCGATCGCTTAATCCTTTGTTTCGCCAGCCGGTGAGATTGACAACCTCACTATTACGTTGGGGCAAAGTACTTTGATTGTGTGTGTGCAGGTTCCACGTTGGCACCACTGGTGTTGCGCCGCACTACACTCCTCCACCAACAACCTTCACGTGCTTCTTGGCTCCTACTGGTTCGATAACCTTGGTTTCTTTATGAGGGAAAACTTGCTTGTGCGCATCACACCTTCCTCTTGGGGTTCCCAACGGACGTGTACATCTACGCGCATAAACCACTTTTAGGCGCCGTTGCCGGGAGATCAAGACACGCTGCAAGGGAGTCTCCACTTCCAATCTCTTTACTTTGTTTTTGTCTTGCTTTATTTTATTTACTACTTTGTTTGCTGCACTTAAACAAAACACACAAAAATTAGTTGCTAGCTTTACTTTATTTACTGTCTTGTTCTCTATATAAAAAACACAAAAAAAATAGTTACTTGTCTTTACTTTATTTGCCTAGTTTACTTTTACTACTGTTATAATGGGTACTCCTGAAAATACTAAGTTGTGTGACTTCACTAGCACAAATTCCCATCCCTTAAACGGCCCATTTAAGCGAAATCACATAAGTGCCGGCCCGCAAAATCCTAAAGCGCCTATTATGCCGGCATATAAACAGCAACTAAACGAGTGGGCTAGCCCACTTGATTTATGGTGGACCCCACTATCTAATTGGGCTGACCCATTTGCTTTAATGTGGGGCCCACCACAATGGCCGACCACTGTGAGAAAAGTGGGCCCACAAGTTTATTGGGCCGGCCGGTTACATGATAGAGGCCCACATGTATTATTGTGCCGGCCCACTATGTTGTTGGCCGGCCCACTTGCTATATGGTGGACCCCACATACTAAATGGGCCAGCCCATTAACAGGAATGTGGGACCCACCTGTGTTTTTGGCCCGGACCACTATCTTGTTGGGCCAGCCCACTTGACATATGGTGGACCCCACATACTTAATGGGCGGCCCTTTAACGAAAGTGGGACCCACCGTGTTTTTGCGACCCCTATCTTGTTGGGCGGCCCAATTGCTATACGGTGGACCCACTCACTAAATGGGCGCCCATTAACGGAGAATGTGGGACCCACCTATGTTTTGCCAAGCCCACTATCTTGTTGGGCCGGCCACTTGCTCTATGGTGGACCACACACTAAATGGGCGGCCCTTTAACGGAAAGTGGGACCCACGTGTTTTTTGGCCGGCCCACTATCTTGTTGGCCGGCCCACTCGCTATATGGTGGACCCCACATGCTAAATGGGCCGGCCCATTAACAGGAAAGTGGGACCCACATGCTAATTGGGCCGGCCCACTTGCTTTAAGGTGGACCCCACATGTTAAATGGGTCGGCCCGATAACAGGAAAGTGGGCCCCACATGTCTTGTGGGCCGGCCCTTTTGCCTGTTGACCGGTCAAACGAGTGCATTCGGCCCGGCCCACATGCTTAGTGGGCCGGCCCCTTTAAGTTTTGACCAGTCAACCTTAGAGTTAGGCCCGGCCCACGTACTAATGGACCAGCCCAGCTATATAGTTGACCGGTCAAACTAAGTCAGCTGGCGGCCCGTAAACTTAATGGGCGGCCCGCAAGACGTGGCAGGCCTCGTGTGGGCCTACCATCTACCACGGGGTTTCAGCCGGTTAACGCCGTTAGCTTGCGATTAACGGCGTCGCCACGTGTCGGTTGCATGACGTCGGCAGTCAACGGGCTCCCTAAAACACTTGCGCAACGGTCCAGATTTTCCGTGGCGGAAGGGCGCCTAACGCGACGGACCGAAAAAAACGTCGTAGGACTTTGCCTGACGCAGTTTCGACAACAGAACCCATATCGTCGGGTTAGGCCCATAGGCGACGAAAAATACCCCTTAGTGGACGATTTTGGGACGTTGTCTATCAGAACTTTTCTTGTAGTGGATGAAGAAGACGTAGTTGATATGGCGGATCACCCGAGTATATCGAGTCTGCGATGTCGAGTCCAAGACAGGCAAGCCCCCAGTACGACAGTCCAAACCTGGGTCTCACCATAGTCGAAGCTTTGTTTCAATCTGCAGTTGTAGCACCCTACCTTTTAATAAAGGCAAGATATCTTTGTATAGTGCTATTCCCGGGATCACTCATAGCACACACATTACAAAATATAGTAATCATTGCAATAGTATCAATTTACTACATCGTTGATCCAAAGGGTAAAGTAAAACCTTACAAATTGCATAGTCACATGGACTAGCTCAAATAAAATGTTCAAGCAAACACAGCGGAAATAAACTTCAATGAGCCTCCATCATCTTCATGCGCCACAGGCAGACATGTTGGAATGTAGACTCGAGATCCTAATAGTACTCCTCTTCCGATGAACCTGATGTTGTGGCTGATGTTGGCATGGTCGGTGTGTGTTGTACAGGGCATCTCAGGAGAAACTTTGTGAAAGAAAGTGGTGGAGAAGAACAAGGAACACACGGTGCTCTCCTCGGTTCGTGTTGGTATGAGCTGTGGAGGGAGATCGGGAGAGGTATACCACCGATTGGCATTCGGTGCACCTGGACAGTTTGGAAGATTAAGGCAATGAAGTGGGAAATACATTGGCTGAATGGAACGTCCATCTAAATAGGAGTAAATTTCGTGTTGAAGTCGAAGCAAAACGACCATTACAATTGATGGGAGGAGAAGAGCAAGAGTGCCATGGCTGTACTGTAACGTACATCTTGTAAGTGAGGAGGAAGACCAGCATCGTCTCGTTCAGCCGCGTGCGAGCTAGGGCTGGGGTGGGCCGAGCGACCGGGGGCAAGCTGGGCCACGGAGTAGGCCGGGGGCTGGCGCGGCTGGCTGTCGGCCGCTCGCGCGAGTTGGGCTGAGCGGCGGCTAGCCGGCCCGATTACCTTTTTTTCCTTTTTTTGTTTCTTTCATTAAATGAGTTTCGTAACTCCGATTTGAGTGAAACAAATTTCTATAAGTTTGTAAAAAAATACTTTTCTCAGTTTAGTATGATAAAAAGATTTAAATTTTATAAGTTGTTATTTTATATCATTTTATTACTATTATGCCATTATGGCCATATGTGATAGATTCAACATACGCATACTAAATAAATTTCTAAACATTTGTAAAAATCAAAATAGTGTTTTAGACACTAAGTGACATGTTTAATATCCATTTGGAAAAATAAAATAATCATTTTATACACTTGTCCTATATGGCTATTTGGGCATTACTTTGCAAATATAGTTTTCTCGTTTTTGTTTTTCTCAAATAAAAATTCATTAAGGATTTGAAAAACTTAAAAGTCAAGATATGTTTGGTTTTAAAAATACTTTGAAACCAAAAGTATTTGGAAACCAACATTTTTGGAAAATAGTTTTAAATAACTCCAAAAAGTTTTAATTCTTAGTGAATTTTCATTCAATTTCAAACAATCAAGCATTAAATTTATTTTTATTTATATTCCGAAATTTAGAAAATTTGGGGATGTGACAGCAGTTATATGGCGGCGCAAAAACCTGCGCGCAAATAATAGTACGAGCGAAAATTTTTTTTGGCAAAATAAAATTTACGTAATTGAAAATATAGCACCTGATATTTTTTTATCGAATGTAGGAGAGTAGCAGTCGATAAAGAGTGCGCAGCCGATGCATCAGATCCTCGACGGGTGAGCCCCCGAACGTGGCGAGTGCGCGCTGTTGAATTCGGACGGGCGAACTGAAGAGTCGGATGCCACAACGGCACAAATGGTGTCGATATGGCATTGTTCGTGGCCGATGATGATGTCGGCTCCTCCGAAGCTGATGGTGATGTAATTTCCTTCGAACTCGATGGTGACGAAGTTGACCGTAGTTGAAGATTGTGGTAAAACCGCTTGTCCAGGCAACTTGATGGCTTGCTGATGACTGGTGGTCTTAATTGAAGTTAGCGTGTAGACGCATGAACTGCATCACGCCAATCTTGACCTGTCAAATTTCTTTCCTTTCTTAGCTAAGTTGCTTTACATGTTTCCATATATAGTACTTGCACTGGCCGATCCAGTTTTTTCTGCTTCTTTCTTTCTTGGGAAAATCTACCCAAAAGCGCCGCACTCAGTGCATGCGTGTGCGGCGGCAATTTTTTTGGTGCTCTTCACCTATAGGAGCGACTCCATACATGCATGCATTAATGTTGACAGATAACGCTAACATCATCGCATTAGTAGCATAATTCGAAAATTGAAAATGATTTTTCTTCCAAACCGTTTATCCAATATATGACCCGTTTGCACCGCTGCATTCGTCTCGACGAGAGCTTCAAAAGTAGATCCAGTGTTGCTATGTTTTGATGACTTTTTTTCGCCGCAGCAGTTACCAGATTAATATCAAACAGTAATCATAATAATTGCACATGGTTACCAGATAAGTTTTTGCATGTCTTCTTTTTTACATTGAGTTCATATGTACAACTATACTGTGGGTGTGACATTTTTTTCATCTCACCAGTTTGCAGGTTATAGTAATATGCTTGTCAGATTAGTAACGAATAATTATTATATATATATGATTGTTGGATAATTTTTGAAAGATTTTTAGATATTACAATACTATGCACATCTAGTGTTCAAGCATGCGCAAGACCAGAATGATGATATCATTTTAGGCAAAGTAATATCAACTTAGAGTTGCATTGGTGCATGACGGACGACCTACTAAACAAGTTATTATAATATGAGAACTAAGTACTACATAATCTGGCAAGTATGTGATAACAATCTGGTAATGGCGATAGAAAAAAAAAAGTTGTTAGAACATATCAACATGGGATCTAGATTCGAAGATCTCGTCCCGACTAAGCTAATGGTGAAAATGGATCATCAATCGGGTTAGCGAATTAAGAGATAAACATTTTTTAATTCTATGATGGATGAAGAATCTCGCTGATGTCATCGCATGCATGCATGTCAGGAGGGAAAACAATCCGCCGCACGCCAAACCCTTCCGTGCGGCGCCGCCGTGTAGTCTTGTCCTTCTTTCTTTCTTTCAAGAACGTGTCATCGTGGGTTTTTTCTGGAACGTGTCATCGTAGGTCTTTGCTGGAACGTTGAACTTGATCTCTGCAATGATTTGTTTTTCAATTGGAATTTCCTTTCCTTGGTATCTTCTGGCAACGCTTTGGAACTTGAGTTGTTGGGGTAGAGTTATTGAACTCCTTTCTTTCCTTATTTTATACCTGCACGAGGTACCATACGCAGTATTCCACGAATCATCTGTAAGCTGGGTTTGGCTATCACGTTGCCGATGGCCGCGGCTGCGCGTGCACGAGTAGTTGCCCAATGTTGTCTCGGGCCACGTAACTCATCCGACTGAATCCGAATTCTCCGATCTTCCGATCTTGTTGTTGAACTTCAGCTTGATGACGAGCTTGATGATAATGTAGAGAGATTCCGCCCGGATAACAAAATCTAGTCGTCGCTATCCCCACAGACGGCGGCAATTGACGAGGCGGCTCCTCGGCAATGCCCCACCATGAGGGGCTTGGGTTTTAGAGAAAGGCGACGATGGAGATACCGGGAGCGAGATAAGGCACGACGTACCCAGGTTCACGTCCCCGCGGTGGTGGATCGCTACGTCCTGCTAGCAATCCACTATATAAATATATGTGTACAGGTGGTCGTCATAGGCGGAGTTGTTGTATCTAGTCTAGTTCTAATCTGCAGGTTGCGATGTCTAGGCGTATTGCCTCTATGTTTTCTGTTTCTGTATATGTGCCCCAAGGGGTGCCCCTGCCTGGCTTTATATATCAGCCAAGCTAAGATTTACAAGAGTCCTAGTAGAATTCGTATTGGAGTCTTCTTCCTTGTAATCCAAGTTGATTTTTCTTGTGGGTCCAGCTTGTCGAGTCCTTGCGCTGGTCTATCTTCATAATCTATATCGGGTATAGCAATGTTGGGTACCCGAAGGGTAATGCCCACATCAGCAAGTATATGAATCATTAAGACATAAATGTCCCACCATAGAAATAAGATCATTGGGCCCCGACATAAACCCTTAATGTAACCTATAGTATTGGAAAACGGTTTCTGTCAGTCTGTCCCTTCCAACACTAATGCATTACATTAAAGTGCAGCCCTATGAGCCCATATAGGTGAAGTAATATGCAGTCGACGTTCGCATAAAACCATCATAGAACAACATAAAAGATAGAAAACTTGACCAAATACTCATTGCACATCATATAGAATCATAGCCAGATCATCCTATGCCCTCAGGAACGTGGGGAACTACTCACAAGTGTCAAACATGATATGGACCAGAGGCATAATGATTACAACACAATCTGAATATATAATCTCCCACCAAATAACGATAAAGTACCAATCACAAACATGCAATAGCACTAAAAACAATATCTCGGGTTCAATTCAACACAAACTATGAGGGGGATGACGTCGATCTCGTAGATGGAGATGGTGGTGATGATGGTGACGGTGGAGATGTCGATGGAGATGCCTCCTCCCAAGCCAAGGAGGAGTGGGGATATCGATGGCGTTGATTTCCCCTTCACCGGAGGCACCGGTGCAACAGGATCTGCCCTTTCCCAGAGTAGGAGAGGACATTCACCTTCGCCGCAGCCTCAATAAATCTCGGGAAAAATATGGCTTAGGTTTTTAGGCGAAACGGAGGTTCTGGTATAAATGGGGACCCAAGGCGACGCACGAGGGCCAACGACCCTGTGTGGCGCGCCCAGCAAGGTTGGGCGCGCCACCTGGGATCTTTCCCTCCTTGTGGCTTCCCTCGCGTGTTTCTTTCACTCACGGTCCTTCTCTAGATGAAAAACTGATAAGGTATTTTTCCTTGATTTTTACCGATCCAGAAATCTCTGAAACAAATAAAATACGAAAAAGGAGGTTTTTTGCCTCTCGGGAATTAAATACCAATGAAGGGGACTTTATAGGAAAGTCCCAGAAATCAACTAAAAATGCATAAATACATGTGTATGATCACAAATAACAATGAAAACTAATCATATATGTAGCAATAATGATGATGAAAAATGCACGTATTAGGTGCCCAAGCCGGCGACTTCTCATGCCTCCCTTCCTCGCATCGTCGCCGACCTCTTCAAATCCCCCTCGAGGTGTTGGCCGCCCAGGCAAGAAGGGCTCGCAGGTGGATACGAGCTGTTTGTGGCCTCCATCCCTTCCGCAACAAGAGACACAACATCAAGATGGAGGGGAAGACGGGGCCAACGCTACACATGGTGTCTATCAAGGACGGCCTTGATATGGAAGGACACCGGGAGTGGAGGCGCTATTCCTCTATATTTGACTTCTCCCTGGCCTGAGTGAGATGCAACTGCAGGATCTATTTTTTCTCCTTTTTGTAGGCATGGATCCGATCTCTTCTTGTTCGTTTCCTTTCTTTCAATTTCGCTCCGATGTGGCACTGATTTTTGAGTGGATTTATGTTATTTCTTATTCTATAGATTGAGACATGTATGCAACTTTATTGGATCTGAGTTGACACTAGTATGAAACATGAAATTATTTAACTTGTATGAAAATATTCGAATGCATTGAATGAAAATTATTGGAAGCTTTATGAAACTTTTGTGTATCTGATGTGAATATGTTACTCCTTTGAAAATCTGCTATTAAACTTTAATGAAACATAGCGGATTTGATAATCTTCTTTTTTTAGTGAATTATGAATAATTTCTGGAAAGAACTTTAAATTGTTGAAATATTTGGAGCAATGATGTTCAGTACTTGATCCATATCTGAAAAATTGATTGATTCATACAAGTTTCATTGCAAATGTGTTGATACAGTTATGGATCTTCTATTAACTTCCAACGAATGAAGCTTGGTGATCAGATGGATACCTGAGCACGCACCTAGAAATAGACACGTGTCTACTTAGCTTTGTTCGTCAGGTGTTGATAGTGCAAAGGTGGCCGATCTTTCGATGAGACGAGGATAATTCGATTTGTTGGTGGAGTTCGTGCTTGACGATCCGACTACACGTGCAAAGCTCGTGCGCCAATGCAATCGCTAGGACAATCTCCGGGAGTTACTGATCTTGCGGGAGCACGATCAGCCTGACCAGCGAGGGTCTTAATTCCTACCTGAAATCGAGAACAAGTAAGAACTAATAATGCAATCAGAATATTGCGGATATAGATGAAAGCTTGATTGATAATGGTGGGATTCCGAATAGGCGGTCTTGTTCTGGGCGTTGGCCTCAAAAGAAGTACACGAAGTTGCAGCAATTGGCTAACTTTTAATCTAATCAAAATCCGAGTCTAAACGTGACGGCTATGGGGGTATTTAAAGGAGGAAAAGGTGGGGTTTCGGCCAGCCATGCATATGGTGGCCGAACCAAACCCTAGAAGGCCTTTCCCCCTTCAATACGGACTCTAAAAAGTGGCTGACTTAAATCCTGCGAAAATTACATGGGCCTGGCCCAAAACTAATGGTGTCGCAGCACCATGGACTCATGTGGACGAAATTATGAAGTGGAGAACTCTATATTTCGTCCATGTCTTCATCTCCAATTATGGTGGCTTCAAAGTTCTGAAATCTCCACTCGCAGCGTCTTCTTCAATCCTCACATGTTTGCTGCCATCTCCTCCATGTGTGATCATGCTCCAATGCTTGTCCCTCTCATCCATGCTAGGTCCATCATTCCTAAGAGTAACAAACACATCTGATTTAGGCAGCATCATATTCTCATGTATGTGAGGAATAGTTCCAAGAAACGAAAGTACCTGATAGTTAAGTTGTTTGGCACGAGCTCGAGTGATTGGTCCTTGAATTTGTGTGGCTGTAGGTACAGCGGTTGTATCAATAGATGGGATGTCCTCATCATGCTCCCCTTCTTGAATTGAAGTCGTCCTCGACGCGATCTCATCTTCTTCACCAAAGTAAGGCTTCAAATCTGCAATGTTAAATGTAGGACTAACCGGACCCAATTCTGCAGGAAGCTCAAGTTTATATGCATTATCATTTATTTTCTCTAACACCTTAAAAGGACCAGCGGCACGTGGCATGAGCTTAGACTTGCGCAATGCAGGAAAACGATCTTTGCGCAAATGCAACCAAACAAGATCACCAACATCAAACACAACATGCTTTCTTCCTCTATCCCCAGCAATTTTATACTTAGCATTCATGCGTTCTATGTTGTCTTTAGTAGTCTCATGCAATTTTAATATCAATTCAGCTCGTTGTGTAGCATCCAAATCATTTTGCACCGAAGATGGTAAAGGCAATAAATCAATAGGTGCACGTGGAACAAAACCATACACAATCTCAAAAGGGCACATCTTAGTAGTAGAATGCAGCGAACGATTGTAAGCAAATTCAATATGAGGTAAACATTCTTCCCACAATTTTAAGTTCTTCTTCAAAACAGCCCGCAGCATAGTAGACAATGTTCTATTTACTACTTCAGTTTGTCCATCAGTTTGGGGATGACATGTAGTACTAAACAGCAATTTAGTCCCCAACTTAGCCCATAAACATCTCCAAAAGTGGCTAAGAAACTTAGTATCACGATCAGAAACAATAGTATTTGGCACACCATGTAAACGCACAATTTCGCGAAAGAACAAATCAGCGACATGTGTAGCATCATCAGTTTTGTGACATGGAATAAAGTGTGCCATCTTAGAAAACCTATCCACAACAACAAAGATACTATCCCTCCCCTTCTGTGTACGAGGCAAACCCAAAACGAAATCCATAGAAATATCCTCCCAAGGTACACTAGGAACAGGAAGAGGCATATATAAACCATGTGGATTAAGTCGAGACTTAGCTTTTTGACATGTAGTGCAGCGTGCCACAAATCTCTCAACATCTCGACGCATACGTGGCCAAAAGAAGTGTGCAGCAAGTACATCCTCCGTCTTCTTCACACCAAAGTGACCCATCAATCCTCCTCCATGCGCCTCCTGCAACAACAAAAGACGAACGGAACTATCTGGGATGCATAGCTTGTTAGCACGGAACACAAATCCATCATTGAGGACGAATTTGTTCCATGTTCTACCATCTTTACAATTCAGCAACACATCTTTAAAATCAGCATCATGCAAGTATTGTTCCTTTATAGTTTCCAATCCAAAAATCTTGAAGTCAAGTTGAGATAGCATGGTATAACGGCGCGACAAAGCATCAGCAATAACATTATCTTTACCCTTTTTGTGTTTGATAACATAAGGAAAAGACTCAATAAATTCTACCCACTTTGCATGGCGACGATTCAACTTAGCTTGACTACGAATATGCTTCAAAGATTCATGATCAGAATGTATAACAAATTCTTTAGGCCATAAATAATGTTGCCAAGTTTCTAATGTCCGAACCAGCGCATATAATTCTTTATCATAAGTAGAATAATTCAGACTAGGCCCACTCAATTTCTCACGTTCTGGGAACCCCAAGAGGAAGGTATGATGCGCACAGCAGCAAGTTTTCCCTCAGAAAGAAACCAAGGTTTAATCGAACCAGGAGGAGCCAAGAAGCACGTTGAAGGTTGATGGTGGCGAAATGTGATGCGGCGCAACAACAGGATTCCGGCGCCAACGTGGAATCTGCACAACAAAACCAAAGTACTTTGCCCCAACGAAACAGTGAGGTTGTCAATCTCACCGGCTTGCTGTAACAAAGGATTAAACGTATCGAGTGGAAGATGATTGTTTGCAAGAAAATAGTAAAACACAATTGCAGTAGATTGTATGCTATGTAAAGAATAGGACCGGGGTCCACAGTTCACTAGAGGTGTCTCTCCCATAAGATAAAAGCATGTTGGGTGAACAAATTACAGTCGGGCAATTGACAAATAGAGAAGAGCATAACAATGCATATACATGATATGATAAATATAGTGAGATTTAATTGGGCATTACGACAAAGTACATAGACCGCCATCCAACGCATCTATGCCTAAAAAGTCCACCTTCAGGTTATCATCCGAACCCCATTCAGTATTAAGTTGCAAAGCAACAGACAATTGCATTAAGTATGGTGCGTAATGTAATCGAGAACTACATCCTTAGACATAGAATCAATGTTTTATCCCTAGTGGCAACAGCACATCACAACCTTAGAACTTTCTGTCACTGTCCCAGGTGTCAATGAAGGCATGAACCCACTATCGAGCATAAATACTCCCTCTTGGAGTTAAGAGTACAAACTTGGCCAGAGCCTCTACTAATAACGGAGAGCATGCAAGATCATAAACAACACATAAACAATAGATTGATAATCACCATAACATAGTATTCTCTATCCATCGGATCCCGACAAACACAACATATAGTATTACAGATAGATGATCTTGATCATGTTAGGCAGCTCACAAGATCCAACAATGAAGCACAACAAGGAGAAGACGACCATCTAGCTACTGCTATGGACCCATGGTCCATGGGTGAACTACTCACTCATCACTCCGGAGGCGATCATGGCGATGAAGAGTCCTCCGAGAGATGAATCCCCTCTCCGGCAGGGTGCCGGAGGCGATCTCCTGAATCCCCCGAGATGGGATTCGCGGCGGCGGCGTCTCTGGAAGGTTTTCCATATCGTGGCTCTCGGTACTGGGGGTTTCGCGACGGAGGCTTTAAGTAGGCGGAAGGGTAGGTCAGGCGACGGGGGCCCACACCATAGGGCGGCACGGGCCCCCTCTGGCCGCGCGGCCCTATGGTGGCGGCGCCTCGTCGCCCCACTTCGTTATCTCTTCGGTCTTCTGGAAGCTCCGTGCAAAAATAGGACCCTGGCGAAGATTTCGTCCAATTCCGAGAATATTTCCTTACTAGGATTTCTGAAACCAAAAAACAGCAGCTGGCTCTTCGGCATCTTGTTAATAGGTTAGTTCCAGAAAATGCATAAATATGACATATAATGTGCATAAAACATGTAGGTATCATCAATAAAGTAGCATGGAACATAAGAAATTATCGATACGTTGGAGACGTATCAGCATCCCCAAGCTTAGTTCTGCTCGTCCCGAGCAGGTAAAACGATAACAAAGATAATTTCTGAAGTGACATGCCATCATAATCTTGATCATACTATTTGTAAACATATGTAATGAATGCAGCGATCAAAACAAAGGTAATGACATGAGTAAACAAGTGAATCATATAGCAAAGACTTTTCATGAATAGTACTTCAAGACAAGCATCAATAAGTCTTGCATAAGAGTTAACTCATAAAGCAATAAATCAAAGTAAAGGTATTGAAGCAACACAAAGGAAGATTAAGTTTCAGCGGTTGCTTTCAACTTATAACATGTATATCTCATGGATATTGTCAACATAAAGTAATACAACAAGTGCAATATGCAAGTATGTAGGAATCAATGCACAGTTCACACAAGTGTTTGCTTCTTAAGGTGGAAGGAGATAGGTAAACTGACTCAACAATAAAAGTAAAAGAAAGGTCCTTCAAAGAGGAAAGCATCGATTGCTGTATTTGTGCTAGAGCTTTTATTTTGGAAACATGAAACAATTTTGTCAACGGTAGTAATAAAGCATATGAGTTATGTAAATTATATCTTACAAGTTGCAAGCCTCATGCATAGTATACTAATAGTGTCCGCACCTCGTCCTACTTAGCTTGGACTACCGGATCTTTGCATGCTATGTTTCAACCAAGTGTCACAAAGGGGTACCTCCATGCCGCCTGTACAAAGGTCTAAGGAGAATGCTCGCATTTTGGATTTCTCGCTTTTGATTATTCTCAACTTAGACATCCATACCGGGACAACATGGACAACAGATAATGGACTCCTCTTAAATGCATAAGCATGTAGCAATGATTATTATTCTCATATGAGATTGAGGATATATGTCCAAAACTGAAACTTCAACCATGATTCATGGCTTTAGTTAGCGGCCCAATGTTCTTCTCTAACAATTTTGCATGCTCCAACCACTAAAATGATAGATCCTTCAGACAAGACGGACATGCATAGCAACTCACATGATATTCAACAATAGTTGATGGCGTTCCCCAGAAGCATGGTTATCGCACAACAAGCAACTTAATAAAAGATAAAGTGCATAAGTACATATTCAATACTACGATAGTTTTTAAGGCTATTTTGTCCCATGAGCTATATATTGCAAAGGTGAATGATGGAATTTTAAAGGTAGCACTCAAGCAATTTACTTTGGAATGGCGGAGAAATACCATGTAGTAGGTAGGTATGGTGGACACAAATGGCATAGTAGTTGGCTCAAGGATTTTGGATGCATGAGAAGTATTCCCTCTCGATACAAGGTTTAGGCTAGCAAGGTTATTTGAAGCAAACTCAAGGATGAACCGGTGCAGCAAAACTCACATAAAAGACATATTGTAAACATTATAAGACTCTACACCGTCTTCCTTGTTGTTCAAAACTCAATACTAGATATTATCTAGACCTTAGAGAGATCAAATATGCAAATCAAATTTTAGCAAGCTCTATGTATTTCTTCATTAATGGGTGCAAAGCATATGATGCAAGAGCTTAACCATGAGCACAACAATTGCCAAGTATCACATTATCCAAGATATTTTAGAATTACTACATGTAGCATTTTCCAATTCCAACCATATAACAATTTAACGAAGAAGAAACTTCGCCTTGAACATTATGAGTAAAGCCTAAGGACATATTTGTCCATATGCAATAGCGGAGCGTGTCTCTCTCCCACAAAGTGAATGCTAGGATCCATTTTATTCAAACAAAAACAAAAACAAAAACAAAAACAAACCGACGCTCCAAGTAAAGAACACAAGATGTGATTGAATAAAAATATAGTTTCAGGGGAAGGAACCTGATGATGTTGTCGATGAAGAAGGGGATGCCTTGGGCATCCCCAAGGTTAGACGCTTGAGTCTTCTTAAAATATGCAGGGGTGAACCACGGGGCATCCCCAAGCTTAGAGCTTTCACTCCTCTTGATCATAGTATATCATTCTCCTCTCTTGACCCTTGAAAACTTCCTTCACACCAAACTTCAAGCAAACTCATTAGAGGGTTAGTGCACAATTAATAATTCACATGTTCAGAGGTGGCACAATCATTCTTTACACTTCTGGACATTGCATAAAGCTACTGGACATTAATGGATCAAAGAAATGAATCCAACATAGCAAAAGAGGCAATGCGAAATAAAAGGCAGAATCTGTCAAAAACAGAACAGTCCGTAAAGACGAATTTAAAGCTGGCACCAGACTTGCTCAAATGGAAAAACTCAAAACTAATGAAAGTTGCGTACATATCTGAGGATCACGCTCGTAAATTGGCAGATTTTTCGAATTTTCTACAGAGAACTGTGCCCAGATTCGTGACAGACAGCAATGCTGTTTCTGCGCAGCGATCCCAAATATAACATCAACTTTGACATAGAAACTTTACTTGGCACAAAAACATGATAAGGAGAGGTTGCTACAGTAGTAAACAACTTCCAAGACTCAACAAAACAAAAACAAAATTGCTGTAGTAAAAACATGGGTTGTCTCCCATAAGCGCTTTTCTTTAACGCCTTTCAGCTAGGCGCAGAAAGTGCAAACCAAGTATTTTCAAACGAAGAAGCATCACCATCATAACCAGGGGTATTGGGAGTTTTCTCAACCAAGCATAGTATATTGGATACATAAGTTTTAGCGTCTCCCTTTTCATTAGTCTTGGGCTTGCTACTCTCATCGAACAAATTTTCAGGAACAAGCCAAGCATAGTTATTTTCTAGTGCATCATTCATAGCTAGGAGTTTACATGGTATTGGTGCTTTGATTTCCCCACCATCATTAATATTATTAGTGTACCTTATTCTATCCATGTCCATTTTTTCAAGGAGACCAATAAAATTGGTATGAGAACCTAGCATATTAAATTTAGCAAAAACCTTTCTAGCCTCTCTTGCTAGACCACCAAATTCCCTAAGAAGAGTTTCTAAAACAAAATCTTTCTTTTCCCCTTCTTCCATATCACCAAGTGTAAGAAACATGTGTTGGATTATAGGATTGAGATTAACAAATTTAGTTTCCAACATACGAACTAAAGCAGCAGCAGCAATTTCATAGGTAGGTGCAAGTTCTACCAAGTGTCTATCTTCAAAATCTTCAGTAATACTAACATGATTGAAAAATTCTTCTATATTATTTCTCCCAACTATAGACCCACGTCCTACCGGTATGTCTTTTGTGGTAAAATTAAAAGGAAACATGATGCAATAAAAAGTAAACTAGGCAAACAAAGTAAAGACGAGTAACTAATTTTTTTGTGTTTTTGATATAGAGAGCAAGACAGTAAATAAAGTAAAACTAGCAACTAATTTTTTTGTGTTTTGTTTAGGTGCAGCAAACAAAGTAGTAAATAAAATAAAGCAAGACAAAAACAAAGTAAAGAGATTGAGAAGTGGAGACTCCCCTTGCAGCGTGTCTTGATCTCCCCGGCAACGGCGCCAGAAAAAGAGCTTGATGGCGTGTAACTCACACGTTCGTTGGGAACCCCAAGAGGAAGGTATGATGCGCACAGTAGCAAGTTTTCCCTCAGAAAGAAACCAATGTTTAATCGAACCAGGAGGAGCCAAGAAGCACGTTGAAGGTTGATGGTGGCGAAATGTGATGCGGCGCAACAACAGGGATTCCGGCGCCAACGTGGAATCTGCACAACAAAACCAAAGTACTTTGCCCCAACGAAACAGTGAGGTTGTCAATCTCACCGGCTTGTTGTAACAAAGGATTAAACGTATCGAGTGGAAGATGATTGTTTGCAAGAAAATAGTAAAACACAATTGCAGTAGATTGTATGCTATGTAAAGAATAGGACCGGGGTCCACAGTTCACTAGAGGTGTCTCTCCCATAAGATAAAAGCATGTTGGGTGAACAAATTACAGTCGGGCAATTGACAAATAGAGAAGAGCATAACAATGCATATACATGATATGATAAATATAGTGAGATTTAATTGGGCATTACGACAAAGTACATAGACCGCCATCCACCTGCATCTATGCCTAAAAAGTCCACCTTCAGGTTATCATCCGAACCCCATTCAGTATTAAGTTGCAAAGCAACAGACAATTGCATTAAGTATGGTGCGTAATGTAATCAAGAAATACATCCTTAGACATAGAATCAATGTTTTATCCCTAGTGGCAACAGCACATCACAGCCTTAGAACTTTCTGTCACTGTCCCAGGTGTCAATGAAGGCATGAACCCACTATCGAGCATAAATACTCCCTCTTGGAGTTAAGAGTACAAACTTGGCCAGAGCCTCTACTAATAACGGAGAGCATGCAAGATCATAAACAACACATAAACAATAGATTGATAATCACCATAACATAGTATTCTCTATCCATCGGATCCCGACAAACACAACATATAGTATTACAGATAGATGATCTTGATCATGTTAGGCAGCTCACAAGATCCAACAATGAAGCACAACAAGGAGAAGACGACCATCTAGCTACTGCTATGGACCCATGGTCCAGGGGTGAACTACTCACTCATCACTCCGGAGGCGATCATGGCGATGAAGAGTCCTCGGAGATGAATCCCCTCTCGGCAGGGTGCCGGGCGATCTCCTGAATCCCCGAGATGGGATTGCGGCGTCTGGAAGGTTTTCCGTATCGTGGCTCTCGGTACTGGGGGTTTCGCGACGGAGGCTTTAAGTAGGCGGAAGGGTAGGTCAGGGGGGCTGACGGGGGGCCCACACCATAGGGCGCGCGGGCCCCCCTCTGGCCGCGCGGCCCTATGGTGGCGGCGCCTCCCCACTTCGTTATCTCTTCCCCACTTTGCAAAATAGGCGAAGAAATAAATTCCCCAATTTCGCGAGATTCAACTTAGCACTAGAATTGTTAAAGTTCAGTCAAATGTTAAAAATTCTTTAGGCATAAATAATGTTGCAATCATCAATGTAGGTATCATCAATAAAGTAGCATGGAACATAAGTAAATAATTCAGACTAGGCCCACTCAATTTCTCACTAAAATATGCAACAGGTTTGCCCTCTTGTAATAACACACCTCCCAAACCAATTCCACTAGCATCACATTCAAGCTCAAAAGTCTTATTGAAATCAGGAAGTTGGAGTAATGGAGCATGTGTTAACTTATCTTTCAAAATCATGAAGGCTTCTTGTTGTGCATCGCCCCACACAAAGGGCACATCCTTCTTTGTAAGCTCATTCAGCGGCGCAGCAATGGATCCAAAATCTTTCACAAAGCGCCTATAGAAACCAGCGAGGCCAAGAAAACTCCTCACTTGTGTGACCGTCTTTGGCTGCGGCCAACTCTCAATTGCCTCAATCTTGGCTGGATCAACTTCAATTCCCTGCGCAGTAACAACATAGCCAAGAAACGCAACTCGATTGGTGCAAAAGGTGCACTTCTCAAGATTACCATACAAACGTGCATCACGTAAAGCATTGAAAACAGCACGTAAATGATCCAAATGTTCCTCCAAAGATTTGCTATAAATCAGAATATCATCAAAGTATACCACCACAAAACGTCCAATAAAAGCACGTAAAACTTCGTTCATCAGTCTCATGAAAGTACTAGGTGCATTAGTTAAACCAAAAGGCATTACTAACCACTCATATAAACCGAACTTAGTTTTAAATGCTGTTTTCCATTCATCTCCTAATTGCATACGAATCTGGTGGTAACCACTACGCAAATCAACTTTAGAGAACATAATAGAACCACTCAATTCATCAAGCATATCATCTAAACGAGGTATAGGATGACGGTATCGAATGGTAATATTATTAATAGCTCTACAATCAGTACACATGCGTGAAGAACCATCCTTCTTAGGTACCAAGATAATAGGGACAACACATGGACTAAGAGACTCACGAATGTAACCTTTATCTTGGAGAACCTGAATTTGTCGCTGAATCTCTTTGGTCTCTTCAGGATTGGTACGATATGGTGCACGGTTGGGCAGCGAAGCTCCTGGAATCAAGTCAATTTGGTGTTCTATCCCACGAATAGGTGGTAATCCAGGTGGAACATCTTGTGGAAACACATCAATGAATTCCTGCAAAAGGTTAGCAACCGCAGGTGGCAAAGAAGGAGGCATATCCTCAAATGAAAACAGAACTTCTTTGCAAATAATAGCATAGCATTGAGTAGTGTTCACATCAAGTTCAGCAATATCAGATTTGCTAGCAAGCAAACAAGGATTTTTCAAACGAATTTCAGTAGCATGGTTTGAATCAGATTTAGTATTAGTCTTATGTGGCACAAAATCTGCAGCAACAATCTGATTTTCACTCTTATGTTTCTCCTCGTTTTTTACTCTACTAGCTCTAGCAAGATCATCTTTTACTATTTGTTCAGGAGTCATAGGTTTGAGACCAATTTTCTTTCCATCATGCATAAGAGAATACTGATTAGTTCTACCATTATGAACAGATTCTCTATCAAATTGCCAAGGTCTACCAAGTAACAAAGAACAAGCTTGCATAGGTACAACATCACAATCAACAAAATCAGAATATGTACCAATAGTAAAATGCACACGTGTAGTTCTTGTTACCTTGAGCTTCCGAGAGCTCTCAAACCATTGAATGTAGTATGGATGTGTGCGCTGTCTTGTAGGGAGAGAAAGCTTCTCCACCATGTCAACGCTAGCCAGATTATTGCAGCTCCCTCCATCAATGATGATCCGTATAGCTCGCTCTTTTACAACGCCTCGTGTTTGGAACAGATTGTGGCGTTGATCATGCTCAGCTTTGCTCAATTGCACGCTCAACACACGCTGTGCAACTAAGCTCCTGTACTGATCAGCAGTGTCAGCTTCCATTACCTCCATCTCTCTCTCAGAATCAGAATTAGCACCATCACGTGCAGCAATAAGGGCCAATGTATCTTCATCAAAGTCACTTGCAGAATCATATTCTCCATCTTCACGCACCAACATCACACGCTTGGTTCTGCATTCTCTCTCTATGTGACCAAATCCCAAGCATTTGCGACATTGAATGTCGCGCGTCTTCCCCGTGGAGGCCATGGAAGATGAACTCCGAGGAGGACCAGCAGATGGTGGTGGAGCAGCAGCAGGTGGTGCTCGTGATGCAGGCGCGGTGTACTTGGAGGTAGTAGGTGCTGGTGCAGTCCCACGAGATGGTGGCGCTGATTGTCGCGGAGACCACGACGATGTACGACCTGCAGAAACATTAGCTCTTCTCCATGGTGGTTGACGATCCTGCACTTCACGTTCAGCTTTGCAAGCAAGATGAAACAAGCGAGTAATAGTGTTGTACTCCTTATAATCTAAAATATGTTGAATCTCTTTATTCAAACCACCAAAGAAACGTGCAAGCATAGCCTCATTATCCTCTACAATACCACAACGAATCATGCCAGTTTGCAATTCTTGATAATAGTCTTCTACAGAATTTTTTCCTTGTTCTAAGCGAGACAATTTTTTAAGCAAATCACGCTGATAATGTGGAGGAACAAAACGAGTACGCATAGCAAGTTTTAAACCAACCCAGGTAGTAGGAATATTAGCATGATGTACTCTACAATGTTCAGACCACCAAATAGATGCAAAATCTGTGAACTCACAAGTGGCAGCACTAACACGCAAATGATCAGGATATCGTAAACATGCAAAGCGTTGTTCTACTTCCAATTCCCAAGTAAGATATGCATCAGGATTATATCTACCCTCAAATGGCGGAATATTCAATTTAAGTTTAGCAACATGATCATCATCACGTACCGGCCGTGGAGGTGGGCGAGCGTTGCGGTTCAGCTGCCGTGGACGACCAGGTGCAGGTTGTTGGACCTCCTCGTCATCCAGCACGTTCTCATCTACTTGCTCGTCCTCGTTCCCTCCATAATCCTCGTATCCTTCATCAGAAGGCGCGTCATGTGCGGCTGCTGCAGCAGGAGCGGTACCCGCAGGAACGTCCGCACGAGGAACGCGGCGTGCGCGGCGTTGCACGTTGGCGCGAGGCGGCGGTAATCGAGTCAACAACTCCTGGAACTTGGCGTCGAGCTTGGAGTTGAAAGCTGCCTCGAGGCCATCGATCTTGTCCAGCGCGTCGGTGAGTTTGGCGTCAACATCACCAAGGCGCCCATCCACGTCGGTTGCATGCCCGCCCAAAAGATGGGTGAAGTGAGCATGCATCTCTGCATTCGTCATCTTATCCGGGTCAACGTTCGCCGACTCTGTGCCTGTCATGGTTAGTATGCAACAAGCAACAATGTATATGCCTACAAACTACGGAATATGGTGGTTCACGCGTAATCCGTCAAGCAAAATACAAAGCTCTTACAAGTTCTTACCAAACAGTAGGAAGGCGATGTGGCAACCAGCAGGAATCAGCGTCTCCAAGGATTGCCAAAGCGATTACCAGGGGTCGACACCAAGCACGTGGAGACAATATGTGGAGCTGTAGGAAGGCTAATATGGTAGCAAAAACAGCAATTGTCAAAACAGCGATGCAGTATTGAAAGTATGCTCAACAACGGTACTGTGCTGGTCCTAGGCTAGACCGTACTAGAGACGCGAGCCTAGAACACAAACGAGGTCACGGCGCGGCACACAAGCAACTAGCAGCGATGAGGTGGCGATGATGTGGCGACGCGAGGTGCGAAAAATCACTATGATGGCAAGTGTCTCAAACTGATCCCCAAGGTCTAAAAACAGTATAGCCTCAGAAAATTTTTTGTCGAAATTTCTGGAAAGTGCTCCGGAAAGCGCGCAGGCGCCAAAAAAATGTCGCTATAACGGCCAGTGGCGAAAAGTGATCTCCATGGTGAAAACCAATGTAGCCAGAAAAATTTTTCGGAGGCGTTTCATTTTGCTCTCCTTCACAATTCTTTCCTGGCGGCCGAAACTTATCTCACGGAAATTTTTTCTACAGCACAGATGGAATTAGAAGGCAACAGCTAAGAGGGGAAAACAAATAAAACCTAATTCTACTCGGACTCTGTCACGGCAGAGAAACAGCAACAATCCGTGTCGCGGTAGGAAACGGGGTATATGGTGGATACGGATGTATATGGCATGGCAGTGTATATGGCAGGGTGTATATGGCAGGGTGTAGTATATGGTGGTGGTGGTGGCGGTGATCTGCGTATGGTGCGAGTGGCGGCGGCGGCGTGACTAATATGACCAGAACTCGAAACTCTAAAGGAACTAGACGCTAAGACCAGCAACTCGACACGAAGATGCAGACACAAATTCAACTATGCAAAACTGAAAAGACAATGCAAGGCGTGGCAGGGGGTTTATGGGACGATGATCTAAAAACCCTAACAGTATTTTTGGCTTTTTCGTGGTTTATGGGTATGATGGCAGATGCAATCTATACTACGAAAACTGTAAAATCTCACCGAGCAACCTGAAATCTGATACCACTTGATAGGGCAAAGGTGGCCGATCTTTCGATGAGACGAGGATAATTCGATTTGTTGGTGGAGTTCGTGCTTGACGATCCGACTACACGTGCAAAGCTCGTGCGCCAATGCAATCGCTAGGACAATCTCCGGGAGTTACTGATCTTGCGGGAGCACGATCAGCCTGACCAGCGAGGGTCTTAATTCCTACCTGAAATCGAGAACAAGTAAGAACTAATAATGCAATCAGAATATTGCGGATATAGATGAAAGCTTGATTGATAATGGTGGGATTCCGAATAGTCGGTCTTGTTCTGGGCGTTGGCCTCAAAAGAAGTACACGAAGTTGCAGCAATTGGCTAACTTTTAATCTAATCAAAATCCGAGTCTAAACGTGACGGCTATGGGGGTATTTAAAGGAGGAAAAGGTGGGGTTTCGGCCAGCCATGCATATGGTGGCCGAACCAAACCCTAGAAGGCCTTTCCCCCTTCAATACGGACTCTAAAAAGTGGCTGACTTAAATCCTGCGAAAATTACATGGGCCTGGCCCAAAACTAATGGTGTCGCAGCACCATGGACTCATGTGGACGAAATTATGAAGTGGAGAACTCTATATTTCGTCCATGTCTTCATCTCCAATTATGGTGGCTTCAAAGTTCTGAAATCTCCACTCGCAGCGTCTTCTTCAATCCTCACATGTTTGCTGCCATCTCCTCCATGTGTGATCATGCTCCAATGCTTGTCCCTCTCATCCATGCTAGGTCCATCATTCCTAAGAGTAACAAACACATCTGATTTAGGCAGCATCATATTCTCATGTATGTGAGGAATAGTTCCAAGAAACGAAAGTACCTGATAGTTAAGTTGTTTGGCACGAGCTCGAGTGATTGGTCCTTGAATTTGTGTGGCTGTAGGTACAGCGGTTGTATCAATAGATGGGATGTCCTCATCAGGTGTTAACACGCTCCGACCGACATCATGTCTGCCTTTTCTCTCTTGTCCGCTCAACCAAATACTCTACTCGCCCACCTTATTCTCCACTCGCCCCATCCATGCGGAGATCTGCAATGCATGTGGCTCCTTTATCCCCTTAATTGATGTAGCGCTCCCATCTCCCTCTGACCCCTCCATCACCTCCGCCCACTCTATTAATTTTGCTCGTCCACCACCTCCCCATCTTATCCGTCAGCGGCCGTTATCGCGGAATCGCGGTACACCCATCTTCGTTACATAACGAAACTTGTAAAAATTTCATTTCAGTTGAAAAATTATTAAAGTTTCATTGCAGCGAGTTAAAAGAAAACTACATGTGAATTGTTGATTTTCTTTTGGCGTGATATTGTTGAATTTCCGAACTACTAAAAATGCAGCAACCTCATGAAACAACAACCGAACATAGAAAACCTGAAAATTGTAGGGGATGTGAAAAAAACCACATAGACATAAGTTTGAGGTTGGGTGAAAGGTTGTTTCTGTATATATGTTTGCGCAAATCTCCAACAAAGCTAAGGCAAAGATAGTGCCTGGGAGCCTTCTTACATCAGAAGATGCATTTCTCACAAAAGATGGAGCGAAATCATCTTGGTTTTCGCAAATAGCCCTCGGTTACGCTCCAGAGCCAAACCTGGGGGCTCAAGGTTTTCTCCCAGAGCATCACGGAAAATATGGACGGTGATTGTGCTAGTGTAAGAAACTGGTCTGGTATCAAATACTCCCTCCGATCCGAAAAAAGAGTCAGACCGGGAATTTTGCAGACACGCCCTCACATTTTTTATTTTATCAACCTGCACTACCATGCAATCATCCAGGCCCTGCCCCCACCTCCGCGTGGATAGAGCTGTGAACCTGACCGTGAAATCGCGTGGGTCACTCCCGGCCGGCCGCAAATTCGCGAACACCCAACGCCCCTCTCAGATCTCGACCTCCCCGACGGTGGTGCGCTGCCCCAGCGAGTGGAGGATTCCTACCGGCAGTCGCCTCCAGTCGACGAGCGTTGTGGATCAGAGCCCTCACTACAAGAAAAGTTGCCATGGCCGACGAAGTTGAAGTCGCTCCGTGGTTGCTGGTGTACCATGGCCGACGATTTTTGGTCCCTCCGTGGTGCATGTCAAAACTTTTTTTCTCGTTTTTGAGGCCACCTAGCCCGACGAAAGCGGCCAAAACGTCGCGTATGGTTGCCCGGGACGTGGTGCATCGCGAATTCTCGGGTTCGCCGGCCGAGTCAACGCAAATCCGCACCGCCCAGGGATGTAGGGCCCAGATGGCAGCCTCTCTAGCATTATTTTTTTTCTCGATCGCGCCATCTCGTTCAACACTCTCCGATCGAGCCGTTTACGATGCAGGATCATGGGTCCCGCTTGTCATCCTCTATGAACCAAATTTCTTTCTTTTCTTGGATTTTTGACCCCCTGATTTCTGGCTACTTCCTTTTTCTTTTGATCCCTTGCCGCCTTGGAAACGTTGAGACCGCTGCTGCTAAATGGGACCCGCATGTCATCCTCTATGAGCAATCAACTTTCTTTTCTTGGAGTTTTTTTGGCACCTCATATTTGGTCACTTGCCTTTTTTCGATCCCCTGCCGCCTCTCAAATGGTGATACCGCTGCTGCTAAATGGGACCCGCATGTCATCCTCTATGTACTATAAAACTTTCTTTTCTTGGATTTTTTGGCACCTCATATTTGGTCACTTGCCTTTTTCTTTCGATCCCCTGCCGCCTCTCAAACGGTGATACCGCTGCTGCTAAATGGGACCCGCATGTCATCCTCTATGTACTATAAAACTTTCTTTTCTTGGATTTTTTGGCACCTCATATTTGGTCACTTGCCTTTTTCTTTCGATCCCCTGCCGCCTCTCAAACGGTGATACCGCTGCTGCTAAATGGGACCCGCATGTCATCCTCTATGGACTATAAAACTTTCTTTTCTTGAATTATTTTTGGCTCCTGATATTTGGTCACTTGCCTTTTTCTTTCGATCCCCTGCCGCCTCTCAAACAGTGAGACCGCTACATGGGACCTGCATGTCATCCTCTATGAGCAATCAACTTTCTTTTCTTGGAGTTTTTGGCACCTCATATTTGGTCACTTGCCTTTTCTTTCGATCTCATGCCACGTTTGAAACGTTGAGGAACCTGCTGGCTCATGGGACCCGCATGTCATCCTCTATGTGCTATAAAAGTTTCCTTTGTTGGATTTTTTTTCACCCTCTGATTTTTGGCTTGCCTTTTTCTTTTGATCCCCTGCCCCCTTTGAAACGTTGAGTAAGCTGTTGGCTCAAGGGACCCGCATGTCATCCTCTATGTCCATCAACTTTCTTTTCTTGGATTTTTTCACCCCCTAATTACTAGCTACTTTCTTTTTCTTTTGATCTCAAGCCGCATTACAAACATTGAGACCGCTGCTGCAAAATGGGACCCACATGTCATCCTCTATGTACAATAAATCTTGGATTATTTTTGGCTCCTGATATTTGGTCACTTGCCTTTTTCTTTCGATCTCATGCCACCTTTGAAACGTTGAGTAAGCTGTTGGCTCATGGGTCCCGCATATCATCCTCTACGAACAATAAAAGTTTCCTTTCTTGGAGTTATTTTTTACCCCTAATTTCTGGCTATTTGCCTTTTTCTTTTGATCCCCTGCCCCTTTGAAACGATGAGGGCTGTTGGCAGGTCGGTCCCACATGTCATCCTCTATGAAAATAAAGGTTCCTTTGGTGGATTTATTTTTGACCCCTAATTAATTTCTGGCTATTTCCTTTTTTTCTTTTGATCCCCTGCCGCCTTGGAATTGTTGAGAATGCTGCTGCCTCATTTTTCTTTTGGTCCTGTGCCGCCTTGGAAACGTTGAGACCGCTGCTACAAAATGGGACCCGCATGTCATCCTCTATGTACAATAAAGTTTCTTTTCTTGGATTATTTTTGGCTCCTGATATTATGTCACTTGGCTTTTTCTTTCGATCTCATGCCGACTTTGAAACGTTGAGGATGCTGCTGCCTCATGGGTCCCGCATGTCATCCTCTCAGAACGATAAATGTTTTCTTTTCTTGTATTTTTTACCAACTGATTTTTGGCTTTTTTTATTTTCGATCCCCTGCCGCCTTTGAAACGTTGACGACGCTGCTGGCTCATGGGTCCCCGATGTCAGCCTCCCCGTACAAGAAACATGTGATATTTTATTTTGCAGACAATAAACGTTGTATTTCGCTCTGAGCTATTGCAAACGGATAAATTAAATCTTTATATCTACATAAACAAACTTATATGTTGAATCTCCTTGTTTTTTGTTTTTGCGAAGCATAGGACTTTCCTTTTTTTGAAAAATCCGACCTTTCCTGTTTTGGAGTGGGCTGAAATTGTACGAGTCAAAAGGCCCAGCAGGATAGTTCGAAGGCCCAGATGTCCAGATACAGCCCAATTGAAATCTTTCTTTTCTTGGATTTTTTTCACACCCTGATTTCTGGCTACTTCATTTTTCTTTCGGTCCTGTGCCGCCTTGGAAGCGTTGAGACCGCTGCTACAAAATGGGACCCGCATGTCATCCTCTATGTACAATAAAGTTTCTTTTCTTGGATTATTTTTGGCTCCTGATATTATGTCACTTGCCTTTTTCTTTCAATCTCATGCCGACTTTGAAACGTTGAGGAAGCTGCTGGCTCATGGGTCCCGCATGTCATCCTCTATGAACAATAAAAGTTTCCTTTGTTGGATTTATTTTTTTCCCCTAATTTCTGGCTATTTGCCTTTTTCTTTTGATCCCCTGCCCCCTTTGAAACGATGACGACGCAGCTGGCAAGTCGGTCCCACATGTCATCCTCTATGAACAATAAAAGTTTCCTTTGATGGATTTATTTTTGACCCTAATTAATTTCTGGCTATTTCCTTTTTTCTTTTGATCCCCTGCCGCCTTGAAATAGTTGAGGATGCTGCTGCCTCATGGGTCCCGCATGTCATCCTCTCAGAAAGGTAAATGTTTCTTTTCTTGAATTTGTTTACCAACTGATTTTTGGCTTATTTTTCTTTCGATCTCCTGCCACCTTTAAAACGTTGACGACGCTGCTGGCTCATGGGTCCCCAATGTCAGCCTCCCCATACTGCAAATCCTCTTTCTGCAAAGGTTGTATTTCTAGATAGATAAGGTGGATTCGAATCTGCCATGGTTCAGGCAGCTCAGGTAAGCCTTCTTGCACTGATTAATGGAAGTAGTGTATAGCAAGGTCAAGACATGTGGCTCGGTGTAATGAATCTATTTGAATCATGTTGTGGGTTCAATCTGATAGTTCTCTAACAGGTCAGCCAAAATAGAAATTAAGTTTTTTTCTAAAATGGAAATGCAAATTAAGATGAACACAAACATTAGTTATCATAATAGCTGATCATACATACATACTTGCTAAGAGCAAAAGCTTGCCAGAGTTTTACCACCCATACAATTAATTAGCAGTTCAGATAAGATAACCTTATATAAGTATAACTACAAATGCATTTGCTAAGGGCTCATGGGGCAACAGAACTAGACAACCGCGAACTTTATGACCAGCATGTCACAGCGGCATCGAAAGATCTTGACCTTCAACTTTGATCCAATGCGAAGTTTGGCACCGTCAATGAACTTTTTCCACCTGGAAGTAACAGCCAAGCGGCCATCTGTGGGACTGACGGAGTACCGTCCCTCCACGGTGAGACCTTCACTCTCCATGACGAGGGATATCTTGCCCCTTCGGCCAGCATTGAGATCCTTGGAGATACTTTTAGGCAATTTCTGATTCAAAGCAAGAGATACCACCAAAAATTAGTCAATGGCACCAATGCACTGAACCATGTGAGACTTTGAGCAGAGAAGACATCAAGATAAGAGCAGTTATGCTGTCATATACTCACGAACATAGCCTTCAGATGCGTCCTGGTCACCACACGGGTGGCCACAGCAATGAGCTGAGACCTCGGTGATCTGGCTGGGGCAGGTGCAGGAGCCTGGGCTGGTACACGAGCTGGTGCTGATGCAGGAGACTGCTGGGCAGGTGCAGTAAACGGTGCCTCTAGAGGAACCGGTGCTGATGCAGGAGACTGTTGGGCAGGTGCAGTAAACGGTGCAGCTAGAGGAACCAGTGCTGATGCAGGAGCCTGCTGGGCATGTGTAGTATATGGGGCCTCTACAGGAACCAATGCTGATGTAGGGGACTGCTGGGTAGATGCAGTAAACGGAGCTGGTACAGGAACCGGTGCTGATGCAGGAGAGTGGGAAGCCGGTGCCGGTGCTGGTGTGGTTGCCCTTTGTGACATCCGCTCATGTTCCATCAGGGGATCTGCAGCTTTGATCATGTTAAACCCAGCAAGCTAGAACAGAGGGAATGGTTTAGAACAACTGCTCAGAACAGTTATCAAAAGATATGAGTAGAAAAAAGTTACATATTATATATTTGGAAGTGTCTCCAACTCTGTAAGCAGTTACGTATATCTGCCCGTTTGAGTTTCTGATCCTCAGCTCGTCGCCCTTCTTCAGACCGTAGTCAAAAGCAAACTTTCTCCAATCATGTCCATACAAATATGTGATGGCCTGCGTCTTGTAGACATACACCTCATAGACCGTGTAGGTGTTCATCAATTTGCCATTGCCATGCATAGTGAAAGACCCTTCATGCGGACACATCTGGTTAATCATTGGACGAAGTTCACAAGGTACAGTCTGCATGTGAAAATTGATACAAATGTAAGAAGCAGGAAGACTAAAAACAAGACTTTACTATATGCCAATTCATGCTAAACCACTGAGAATACATACCTGTAACTCTGTGAAGGAGCTACTAGAAAGGTAGATAGAGCCATAGGAGGTGTTATATGCGGGGTATGTACATGGGCCCGCCATATTCCCGCAAGCTCGGCATCGGGATGGTGAAGGAAACATGGGAGGTACTACTGGTGCGTAGCGCTGAATGTAAGTGGAAGAATTAGGTTGTGTAAAGTGCATAGTTCAGAGCAATGCAAATGTTGACAAGCGAGTGCATAACACTATGTTACAAACTGAACAGTGAAAAATTAGTGTATGATGAATATAAGCATGCTAATTTGGTGTTTCCGAATTCCAAAAAGCATTAGACAGAGCCGGTGATAATATCAGACATAAATCATGGCATGTATATGTGGCTTAAGAAAATATACCCGAACCCTTGGATGGTTACGGCCCGGCTGGTCCTTGGACTTGAGCTTATATAAGCATCCAGAAGGTGGGGCTGACAGTAACTTGGTGGCAGCCTCTGCAGATGCCTCATCAGCAGCAGTTGCAATCCTTTTGACCAATGAAGGGTTAGCAGTTTCAGTCTGCATATGAAAATTGAAGAGCAACAGACATCAGCAGTGATATATAAAATGAATCTATGAGACACTGATGCATATAGTGCTGGATGTAAGTGTAAGAATAGGTGTGTGTGTTTCTGAACTATTGGTAAGCATTAGACAAAGCCGGCAATAAACAGACAAAAATCAAATCATGTATGAGGATTAAGAAAATATACCTGCTTACTGAAAAGGGTACCACCCAGCTGGCCCGTGGCCTTGTGCTTGAGGAGGTTTTCAGAAGATGGTGGCGGCACCATCGTCTTCACAGCAGCCTCATCAGGATCATTTTTTATCCATTTGAGTAGAGGCACAGAAGTTTCATCCTGCATATGAATAGCAACAGAACTCATCATTGATATTTAATAAATCTATGAGATAGACTGATGCAAATAGTGCGGGTGTAAGTGGAAGAATAGGGTTGTGCATAGAGAACAGTTGACAACAATGCAAATGATTACAAAAGAAGCCAATGGAAATCAACAGTTTATATACTGGATGAGACAGACTGAAAAGTGAAAAATTAGTGTATGATGATTGTAAGCAAACGCAGTGTTTCTGAACTTTTGGTAAGCATTAGACAAAGCCAACAGTAATTAAACAGATAATAATGAAATCATGTATGTGGATTAAGAAAATATACCAGATTCATTAAAAGGTCACCACCCAGCTGGCCCATGGCCTCGTGCTTGTAGAGGTTTTCGGAAGATGGTGCCGGCACCATCGTCCTCACAGCAGCCTCATTAGCCTCATTTTGCATCCACTTGAGTAAAGGCGCAGCAGTTTCAGCCTGCATAAGAATGGGAACAGATCTCAGCAGTGATATTGAATGACTCTGAGACAGACTGATGCATATAGTGCTGGATGTAAGTGGAAGGGTATGGCCGTGTATGGACAACAGTTCACAACAATGCAAGGGTGTGTTCGGTTCTGAAACAGCGTGGAATGGAATGGAATGGTTCCATTTCAGAGGAATGGAATGGTTAAATTTTTGTTCGGTTGGGATAAATGGAGAGCAGAAGAGATCGAGGTTAAACTAACCATTTGTCTCAAAATTGTAATTAACAATTGCAAATGACATTTTAATCTCAAAGTCGTAATTAACAGCGCCTAATGGTGCTCTTTTAATCTAAAAATCGTAATTAACATCATTTTTTGTTGGGTTAGGGGAACTGGAGTAGATGAACATTACTGTATGATGATTGTAAGCAAACGAATTTGGTGTTTCTAAACTTTTGGCTTCGAGATCTTATGGGTTTCAACTCTAGCCTACCCCAACTTGTTTGGGACTGAAAGGCTTGGTTGTTGTTGTTGTTGTAAACTTTTGGCAAGCATAGAAAAAACCGACAATAAACAGAGAAAAATCAAGGCATGTTTTGTGGATTAAGAAAATATACCATATTCATTAAAAGATCACCACCCAGCTGGCGCGTGGCCTTGTGCTTGTAGAGGCATTTAGAAGATGGGGGCGGCATCAACATACTGGCAGCCTGATCAGCCGCAGTTTTGATCTTCCTTTTGAGTAAAGGCCCTAAAGTTTCAGTCTGCATATGAATAGCAAAACAAAAGGCAGACCTCAGCAGTGATATTGAATTACTGTATGAGATAGACTGATGCATATAGTGGATGCTCTTAGCCTTTTGCAGCGTGAACACTAGCTATGGACAGACAAAAAACTAGTTAACTCAGCTTTGTCTAGATATGAATGTACTACCACCATCCAAAAGCTTAAGCCTTATTTATTTTTGAGAAATCAAAACAAGCAAAGTTTGACCAAAATTTTAGAACATTCTATCAACAAATATAATACTGTGTAGATACCGTAGGAAAATATATTTTATTATCTATTTAATGATATTAATTTTGTATTTTGCATGTTACTGATTTTTGGTAAAAGCTTAGTCAAACATGGTATAGTTTGACTTTCTAAAAATAATATAAGCCCAAAGCTTTGGGATGGAGGCAGTAGTATCTAGAGCTAAAACACATCTAGATACATCCGTATCTACAGATAGTTGAGTCAATTAATTTGGATCTGAGGGAGTATCAGATTCAGACTACATCATGGTAAGTTGGTTAAAAAAATTACCCCTGGGCGGTCCCTGCCCAGCTCGGCAGTGGCATTTCGCTTCTTGTGCTGCAGATCGGGCCATGCTCCTGCAGCAGGTGGGGCGCTATTCTCGTTCCCCATAGCCTCAGCACGGAACCTGGAGGTACCAACCTGATACAGAGAATATAGAGCATGGTGTCACAGAGGCTTTACGCACAAACAGCTGAAGACATGTGCTACTTTAAGCATATTCCAGAACAGGAACAGATTGAGGATGCAGAGAGACACTTAAAAGGTAAAGAGTGGATAAGCAAACGGAGTACCTGCTTCGCGGGGCTGGGGACGCAGCTCAGGCTCAGCCAACTGCCCACATGCGTGGTGGCCTTACGCTCCATTGCCCCCACCGCCGAGGTCTTACCTTTCCTGTACAAGCTGACAAAAGATACAGTGAGGATCAGCAGAAACTACAAAGGTTGCAAATGTCGACAAATAAAGGAAGAACACCCCAATCCAAGCAAAGGTAGCCCCCGCCCCCACCCCCATCAATCACTCCCAGCTCGAGGGTGACCAGAAAGACACCCCTTCGCCCAGAATAGGAAAGAGATGCGCAAGATATCGAGGAGAGGAAAAAAGAACCGATCTCGAGAAAGGAAAGAACATTACTAGTCCTACCTAATCCGCTTGGTCTAGATGCAGCTTGCCCCTCCAAGCTGGATGCCTGGACGGTGGAGGCGAAAGGAGGGGATCGAGCTAGCGGCTTGCATCCGTCGGCAATCGGCACTCGATCGGGAGAGAAGGGGTGCTACATAAAGGGGAGGGGTAACATATTTTATTACACAGTGAACTTACTGATGTGACTAGTCATTACATGTCTCACTGAAACTAGGGCCCATAGTGTGGCACCCCAAATTCACTTGAAGCTGCCCGGCGGGACGCATTGGCGCGTCAAGAAACCCCCGAATTGTAGCGGGGAAATGAAACATTTCACAAAAATTCGAAATTCAAGCACACCGCCACGCGCCAAGCACGCGGCTGTTCCTTCCTCTTCCTCGGTTCCTCCTCCCCTATCCGAAAAAACCCCAAATCCCAAGCTCAAACCAAAAAAAAAACAAAAAACAAATCCCCTGGCCGCCATGCATGTCCTCGTTAACCCGCTGGAGATCGTTCCCGGACGATGCGGACCACCCGCCCTGAGATCCAGAATTCCGTCCACCTCGAGGCACTGCGTGCTGTCTCGCAGCAGCGGCTTGAGGGCGCTGAAGAGGAAGTTCCGCCGGAAAGTGCTCATGGCAACCGTGCAAGCTCACCGGCGTGCTGCATCCCGAGAGGAACTGGTCAAAGCTTTGCTATTCGCCACACACAAAAAATTGCGGGCCAAGATCTGGTCAAAGCTTCGTCGATGGCTTGCCGCGAGAGGCTTGGAGTCCAGAGTCAATAAACTAGCTGCTCGAGGACTGGGCGGTTTACACGGATTCATATTAACTGACTCAAGTTTGTTAGTCTAGTTAACAAATGCATCTAGATACATCCATATCTAGACAGAATTGAGTCAATTAATATGAATCAGAGGGGAGTACCTGAAAGTGTTTCATGCTACCAACTAATGCGCTGGCAGGAATCGCTGTAGAAGTAATTGTGCTACTACTCATACGATGAACTGATTGTGTGGGTGTCGAATTTTGCAACGCGATCATCCACTGAATGCTTAATCTAGCGCCAAAGGCGTACAAATCATAACATACTACAGCACCAGAACATAAGAGTACGAATCATAAAGTAGCTCAACATTTTGCATCAGGGCTGGGTGGTCCTGAGACTACCGGGACGCCCCTGATGATCTCCGGGTGTGCATCCTCTTCAACGCAAAGCTGTGTACTCGGTCCACGGCCTCCTTCTGTAGGCTGGATAATCTCAGGTGCAGGACCTTCGTCTATGAGAGGCTCGTCATCAGTACCATCCACAGGTGCATCAGGGCTGGGTGGTCTTGAGACTACCCGGACGCCCTGATGATCTCCGGGCGTGCATCCACTTCAACGCAAAGCTGTGTACTCGGTCCACGGCCTCCTTCTGTAGGCTGGATAATCTCAGGTGCAGGACCTTCGTCTATGAAAGGCTCGTCATCAGTACCATCCACAGGTGCATCAAACTGAGATTCATCTTCAAATCTCCCATCAAACTGAGAGACCTCTTCAACTCTATGCTTCTGCAATTAGTACATCAACCGATTAGACAAACATCTAAGGGATGCAACCTGAACAAATGCCGTTTTACATATTTACCTTCTCATCTGGCACAACACATGTCCCAGAGCTGAAACCCGTTTCCTGAAGCAAGCGCTTTTTCTCTCCTTCCCGTCCATCCATCTGCAACAAGTTAAATTTGAGTACAGAACCTTGCACAGCAATGCAAACTATTGATTGAAACAGCGGCAGCATCAATATAAATAATTAACTACATATGCCAGCACACATACAGTGTGAGCAAGATCTGCTTCTCCTGCTAAAGGATCATTATATGGTTCACCATGCTAAACCCGCCTAACATATGTGCGGTCCATCCCAAAAATGTGTAAATGATCTGCCACTACAGGGTGAGGCCTCTTCTCACCATTCATACATGTGCAGCGCGGGCAATACACGTCCAGGTTGTGACCTTCATGAGCTCTAATAAACCCCATAAAGGGTTGAACACCATTTATATATGAAGGGGAACATAAGTGTCCATGCAGTATCCAAGTTCTGTCCATCTGTTTAATTATGAGATACAGTGGTTGGTGATTAATTTAAGGCGAAGTAGGAAATGTATATCCATCGAGTACAAAACTATACTACATGATTATGCATTTCAGCAATCATGTCGAGTACAAAACAAAAAATGCCCATCGACATTTTAGCAAACAGATCGTGTACAAAACTCTGCCATGGCATTTCAGCAAATTAACGGATCGAGTGCAGAACTGACTCTATATGCCCACGCAAATGAACAAATTGATCGATGACAAATCGAGCGGAAAACTATAAAGTGCCAATTAGTTCGAGCATACTGACGAATTTTTTTAGCAGCATCAAGAAAATATAAATCGTTAGGCCGTCTTGCCCGATACATGATTGAGCTAGAGATAGCAGCCCTACCGTGGATCAACTTGACCGCCGGTGCGTCTCGAGAAGAACGACGGGGAGGGGAAGCTTCTTCTTCGCACGGACGGGACGGGGAGGGGAAGCTCTTCGCACGGACGGGGATAAGTTGTGTAGGGGTGGGTGGGGGGTCATGCGGCCGGGCCGCCGGGGTGATAATTAAGGTCGGTAGGTGGCGTTTAATGGAGTTGCGTGTGTAATTTGCCGTGCACAAGGTTGAGGAATAGGCGGTTCCCTTTGCCGCGCGCACAATTCAAACTATCCCGCCCATGTAGTTTAAATTCGCCATATTTTCGTTAAATCGACATAAAGTCATGTGAGTGGGGGAAAATTAGCAAAGTTGCTTGAAAAATAGTAAAACTCTGGAATTATCCTTTAAATATGCTCTACTTCGTGTGGAAATCGGGGTGTGGAAGCATGTTGAGCTGTTTTATTTGTACTTTCTTCATTAAAACTCCCATTTTATGCACTTTGGATGGAAAGAAATCATTTGTACATAAATTTTGACAACGCCATTTGCAAACACTAATTGTTTTACATGCCAAGATGCACCCATCCACCAAATATATATGGGGCAAAAGTTTATCACAATCTAGCAGATATGCACAATTAGTGAGGGACCCCTTTTGATTTTGTGCAATTTCCACTAATTAGGTAGAGAGAAGGGGTTAATTAATTAGGCCATGTTAGGGGTTATGTGTTTTAGATTAGGTTGTGTGGATTCAAATACAACTTCTTTATTTGTGTGCTATGATTAATCAAAACTAGATTGATCGACTGCGCACACATTATTAGAGGCGCATGCCTTTGCGCACAAAGTGCATGTGTGTGTTGTTGGCCACCAATTAACGAGAGAGAGAGAGAGAGAGAGAGAGAGGTAGAGAGAGATCTACATACGAGAGAGCGATTGAAATCCCCAAATTAAACACATATATATATGCATGGCACATTTAATTTAATTAGAGGACCGCGAGCTAAGGCACCCCTGGCCTGCTTGATGCACAATTAAGTGTCATTGGCCTATATATAGGGTTTAATTAGGGTTTAGGGTTTAGGGTTAGGAGGTTAGGGTTTAGGGTCTAGGGTCTAGGGTTTAATGTTTATGGTGTTTAGGGGTTTAGGGATTAGGGATTAGGGTTTATTTAGGGTTTAAGGTTTATGGATCATCGATCGAGTGCGCACACACACATTATTAGAGGCACACGCGCCTTTGCGCATAAAGTGCATGTGTATATGTGTGTGTTTTTTTGGCCAACAACGATATATAGATGATCGAGAGAGAGAGATTGAAATCCCCAAGAATATGTTCAAATATATATTAAAATATATGCACGAATGCATGCATGGTAGGCCATGCATGCACACTAATTATATATATATTATGAGGAAACTTAATCAAATGTGTTTTCATTCGAGAGAACTTGTCAAAATTCAAGTTAATTAATTTATCATCGATAATTATATAATTAATTAATGAATCTCAGGGAGATGTTATACAACATATGATCGATATAGGCCATGTCGTATATATTAATTGGTGTTAATCTACCGTTTAATTTGCTAGCTAGCTGCTATATATAGATCGAGCATGTTTTTATTAGATCGGGTTATAGCTAGCTAGTATAGTTTAGGGTTATGTGTTTTAATGAACTAGGGTTTGATTAGCTAGGGGTTAGTTATATATATGGTTTAGGGTTAATGCATGGCACATTTAATTTAACTAGAGGACCGCGAGCTAGGCACCCCTGGCCTGCTTGATGCACAATTAAGTGTCGTTGGCCTATATATAGGGTTTAATTAGGGTTTAGGGTTAGCTAGGGTTTAGGGTTTAGGGTTTAGTGTTTAGGGTGTTTAGCTAGGGTCTAGGGTTTAGTTTAGGGTGTTTAGGGTCTAGGGTTTAGGGTTTAATTAGTGTTTAGGGTGTTTAGGGTTTAGGGTTTAGGGTTTAGTGTTTACGGTGTTTAGGGTCTAGGGTTTAGGGTTTAGTGTTTAGGGTGTTTAGGGTCTAGGGTTTAGTGTTTAGGGTGTTTAGGGTTTAGGGGAGTTTTAGGGTTGTTTAAGGTTTAGGGATCATCGATCGAGTGCGCACACACATTATTAGAGGCACCCGCGCCTTTGCGCATAAAGTGCATGCGTATATATGTACGTGTGTGTTTTTTGCCACCAACAACGATATATAGATGATCGAGAGAGAGAGATTGAAATCCCCTAGAATATGTTCAAATATATATTAAAATTGATATAGGCCATGTATATTTTAATTGGTGTTAATCTACGGTTTGCTAGCTAGCTGCTATATATAGAGCATGTTTTTATTAGATCGGGTTATAGCTAGCTAGTACAGTTTAGGGTTATGTGTTTTAATTAAGTAGGGTTGATTAGCTAGGGTTAGTTACATATATATGGTTTAGGGTTAATGCATGGCACATTTAATTTAATTAGAGGACCGCGAGGCACCCCTGGCCTGCTCGATGCACAATTAAGTGTCGTTGGCCTATACATAGGGTTTAATTAGGGTTTAGGGTTAGCTAGGGTTTAGGGTTAGGGTTAGGGTTAGGGTTAGGGTTTAGGGTCTAGGGGGTTTAGGGTCTAGGGTTTAGGGTTTAGGGTTAGCTAGGGTTTAGGGTTAGGGTTAGGGTTAGGGTTAGGGTTTAGGGTCTAGGGTTTAGGGTTTAGTGTTTAGGGTGTTTAGGGTTTAGGGATTAGGGATTATTAGGGATTAGGGATTTAAGGTTTTAGGGGTTGTTTAAGGTTTAGGGATCATCGATCGAGTGCGCACACACATTATTAGAGGCACCCGCGCCTTTACGCATAAAGTGCATGCGTATATATGTGTGTTTTTTGGGCCACCAACGATATATAGATGATCGAGAGAGAGAGATCGAGATTGAAATCCCCAAGAATATATATGTTCAAATATACATTAAAATATATGCACGAATGCATTGTAGGCCATGCATGCACACTAATTATATATATATTATGAGGC